>CM016487.1:0-1383229 GCA_002890555.2 Lagenaria siceraria | reverse complement strand
ATAGCAACATTTTAAAAAAATTGCAAATATAGGAAAGTCTATCAGTGATAGACTTCTATCGCTCACAGACTCTTATGATTTATCAGTGATAGACCACCTAGACCATAAAAGTTTATTAGCGATAGAAGTCTATCACTGATAGACTTTGCTATTTGCAATTTTTTTAAAAATGTTGTTATATATGCTGATACTTTGAATCTGATTGCTATATTTGCAATTGTCCCTGTCCCTATAATTAGCTTTCTCTATTTTTTCCATCACTATTAAAATTAATTTTAAAATTAATTTCATAATTATTTTAATTTAATTAATAAAATCAACGTCAAACTTTAAACTGAGTATTTAGTGGAAAAGCAAGGTTAAAAGTGTAAATCTTGGAACCTAGGGACCAAATTAAAACAAAACTTAAAACTTAAGAACTGTAAGTGTAACATTTTGAAACTTAAAACTTAAGAACTAAAAGTGTAACATTTTGAAAGCTAGAGATCAAATAGAAACTAGATGCTAAACCTATGGACCAAAAAAGCATTTCTCTCTCTCTCTCTCTTTTTTTTTTCCAGTCAATGAAAGCTGGTCTTTTACACACACCAAATTATTTTATTTTATTTTTTATTTTTATTTTTTTATTGGAGAATTTTTAAAAATAGAAAAATAAGAGAAACTATTTACACAAAATAGCAAAATTTTTAGATAGTTGTGATAGATGCTGATAGAAGTCTATCAGGGTCTATCAGTGATAGAAATGATAGAAGTCTATCACTGATAGATGTTGATAGAGGTCTATCAATGTCTATCAGTGTTTTTTGCTATTTTCTATAAATAGTTTAACATTTTTCTATCTTTAAAAATTTCCCTTTTTTATTTGATATAGTACAAGTAAGGGAAAGATAACGCTCTTCACCCTAGAGCTTTCAAGAATCCACTCCAATTATAATTAATCACAAAAGGGATTCAATAACAAGACATTGTGAACTAGATTTGTAGGTTGGAGCTTCCTGGAATACTGTTACTTTTACTGTTTTTCTATACGTACCTTTTTTTTCTTCCTTCAAATATTTTTACTTGAGCTGAAACATAGGTCATTTTGGGAAATCTTGATGGTCCTATCCTATCATGGAGTTATGTAGTGAGTTAAATCAGCTAAATGCTTATTGTTTGCTTATTTTGAAACCTAGGTTGTTGTAGTGGACCTTGAGTTTAATTGCATCACAACTACTGAGGAAATACCACCTATTCCAGAACCAGAACTCGGATCTTTGCGTAACGAGCTGATGAAGTTATTATATCCCAATGTTGTTAGCATAGATCAAATGAGGTCTGATTTGCGTAGCGCATCTGAGCAGTACCCTAGAGGTAGCAGCAAACCTTGGGGAGAAGACCATGACCTTCAGCTTAGGTGATAATTGGGTGTCAAGACTTATAATTATGAAGTACTTTTAGCTTTCCTACTGATTTTTTTCTTTTTTTGAAAGTTCACTTGCATTTGAACAACTTCTATGTAGTTTTCCATATACTCATTCTTAATTTTTATATATGCTCCTCTGGAATAATTATTTTTGTGGTCTATATCCTTATGTTTTTGTCTTTTGTGATTGTTGCGAAGAACCTCAGATACTTGTTGGAGACTCAGGATCTTAGTTTTACTTTTATTGTTTCTTAAATATCAAACTCAAGCTCAAGACTGCGTAACAAGTATGGCATATGTTTTTTGCTCCATCTGAACATTTTTTACAAATCAAGTGTTTTAATTTGGGACACCATGTATATCCAGATAGCTCCTTTTCTAATTTTAAATTCTTTTCTCAGTAGTAAAAAGTAGTTTCACTTAGTATAAGTTATTATTTGTGTGCTACTTTTCTTCATTATCCAATATTGGAGATCTGAAATGATAAATGGTTTACTCTTTAAGCTTTCTCATCACTTAAATTCATTCGGCATGGTTATTAATTGTTATCGGCGATCATCATATTGTATTAATGTACTAATATATGGACCTGGAGATTATTTATAAAAGTGACATTTCAGAAACTAGTAATAATTCTTGGCGTATGTGCTTCTGAATTGGTCAGTATGCAATGTATATGACTATTATATGCTTGAATGATGGTGTCAGCCTTGGATCTCTATGATATCTATGCAAGAAATGTTTTTAGGGCATAGGCACGTGAAGTAAACTTTTATCTCAAGTATGATTTCTAAATAAAGCTTGAGTATGACAATATTTTTCCCATCCTTCATGCAGGTTGATATTTTTAAAATTCTTTGCATCACTCTTAAGTGGCTATCGCAATTTTATAGTATGTAATTCCCTCTCTCTATCTCTCTGTCTCACAAACATTTACAATAGGGGGTTTGGCCTAATAGTTTACTACAATTTTTCTTCAATGAAATTTGTTAATCAGGAAAACAATGCTACTGATGTCTTCAATACACAAGCATTCTTGAAGAAGCGTTCGCGATCAACTAATCAACCAGAAGATCCCATGGTAATGCCATCTAATTAATCCTTAGCATGTCATCCTCTGTGTACTTATCTTTTGAATTATTAATGAGACTGATTTATCTTCATATAGATAGTTCACGTGATACTATTTTATTGCTACTTCGAATGCAACAGTATTTTCCTAAGAATTTTCTCTTTGTTCCCCCAATATTTGGGTTCATAAATTACGCCCCTAATACTTTTGTTATGTTTTCAGATAACTCAGTTCCTGGAGTCCCAAGGGTTTTTAGACTATCTAGAGAGATGCATAGGTCCCGGTGAAAGCAATAATAATATTCTTGACAAGTTACAAGATGCACTTGGGAGGGGTCAAAATCCTCTTTCAATTCTTCCGTCATTGGTTGAACCTGAGATCATAACAATCTCTGACCCTGAGTTGGGAACATCAGGTAAAGACTATATCAAATTCAAATCGAGTGGCGAGCCACATAATTACTGAACAGGCCTAAAAGTATTTAAAAACCTTTGATGGGTGCTAAGATGTTGCTTTTTCTTCCCCATTTTCTTTGCAGGTTCTGGTGCCAAGTACACTTATGATAGATTTCCTTCGAACATCAGAACTGAGGAGCAGGAAGAAAAGAGAAAACAGATTCTAGCAGCAGCGAGTGGAGCTTTTGAATACTCTGGAAAACATAATCCTAAGTACGGATTTACTTTCAAAATCTTGTAACTACTCTGCAGAGCTATGAATTGGTTGTCAAACTTGTCCATTAATCTTTGATCTTTCTTTCTGCAATCAGTTCACCTTCTATGCTGATGGGTAAGGATCTGAAAGCAGAAAGCCTCAGTCCAATGGAGAGACAGGCCGAAAGAGATCGCATGGTTTTGGACATAAAAGTCAAGCTGCAGGTTCATTATTTTTACTTAGTATTGCAATATTTTTTTCTAAGTCTGCTTCTGTTCAAGTTATAGAAGGTATTGACTCCAGGCTACTATGTATTAATTAACTTTTCCTATTGGTTAGGGTCTCTGGCTACGTCTTCTGAAACTGGGTGCAACTGATGATCCTCTTTCTTCTTTTGAATACGGCACTATTCTTGGTAACATTTTTTTTTTTGAAGACTTAGTGCTGGTTTATTGATTAGAGAAGGTATTTGTCTCTGTTTGTTGTAAATTCGTTTAGTTTTTTAATTAAAAAAATTTATGATTTTCTTTTTGCAGCTTTGATTGAGTCTGATGCAGAGGGAATTGGTGGTAGTGGGTTTGTTGAGTGTATTAGAGAGCACATAAATACAGTAAGTAGCTCGTGGGATTAATGAGAGTTGGTCATTCATGCTCAAATTCCCATTCTGTGATATCTACTCTCAGTATCATTATTGTTACATTTTCTATTTCTCTTTCCCTCAAATTCAGTCTCCGATTCACATCAGGCTTTTAATGCATAGTTTCAGAAAGTTAACAAATTTAGGAAAAGAATAAAGCAAAACAATGAGAATTTGACACTTCCAATCCAAAACCTACAGAGAAAGCTTAAGGAAGTTAAGATCATAAATAAATGTTGTGGCCTTTACTTTCCTAGGATTGTAGTTCAGTTGGTATGAAGACATTGACAGGTTCAGTATCTCAAGCTGGCATTGGGTTAACTTTTGACTGGTTTTGTGTTCTCAGGGATGGCTTTGTCAGTTAACCGATGAACAATTTATTGCTGTGAAAGAATTGGTATGTAATGCAACTTGACATGTTTATAGCAACGAACCTCATGCATATGTCTTTGTTTTTATCATGATAGTTTATTCTTTATTATTAAAAATGAGCGAAATTGATTTCAGCAATTTAGTTTGTTTATATTGCCTGCTTTTTTCATTGTTTTTAAATAAATGAAGGAAATTAAAGTTGTTTGAATGAGTTAAAATTGTTTTCTTTTGCTAGAAACAAAATGATTCGTTGACTCAGAAATTTGGTTGGGGTTTTATTTTATTTTCTATTGAGAAGGTGGTAGCAACAATTCATTAGGCATCACGAAAAGATACAAAAGAAAGCAGAGGGGAAAATCTGTCTAACGAGTTGAGGTTACAAAACGCTGGCCTCAACAGAGAATAATTATAGAAAAGCTAAATGAAAACACTCTAATTGTGGAGACTGGTAACTGGTAAGCAGCCATATCATAAACTTTTAACAATTTTTGGGTTGCAATTTGATACAATTTTAGGGAATTTTTTAAAGAAGAATGTGTATACATATATAAAGCCTAGAATCGGCAAGTGTTTACAGAAACTATTCCAACTATCCCTGAACGTTGTTACTTGCAGTTGCAAACGGTTTTTAGAAAACATACAGAGTTTGTATTGCTTTTTGCATTGTAAAGCTGGTTTGGAAGTTTTCTCTTTTCTATTACCTCACATTTAATGTTTAAAATAAAAGTAAAATTTGTTTTTCTGATCAGCTAAAAACAGCAATCAGTCGTGCAACTTCACGAAATGATATATTGACAATTAGGGATGCCCTTGAAGTGTCTGGTGAAATGTACAAGAAAGACCCTAATAATGTTCCTGATTACATCCAACGCCATCTTATTTCTCTATCTATATGGGAGGAGTTAAGGTGAGATTTACTTGCCAGTTTTGGTGGTACTTTTTTTTTTCTCCTTATGTTAGATTTCTAGTTTTCTAACATTTGTCATCTCATTTTTTTAATGTTTTTTTTTCTTATTTATCAACAACGATATTCGTATTCCATATGTTGAGATGAAGAAAAATGTGAAATTACATTGGATTTTATTCTAAAGCGCCAATATGTGACATTGTAGATCTGTGATTTCCCTTTGATTTTTCAGTATCATACCAGTATTCGGCTAGGTTATTCATGAATTGGTCCATCCTACCATGAAATATTTTAATTGTTATTGGGACTTCTTTGGGTTCAATCTTGATATTTGATTTTCTGCAGGTTTTGGGAAGGTTATTTTGATTATTTGATGGAACGGTCTTCAAATAAGTAAGGATTTACATGGTTTATGCAAAGAAGTGCTGAATTAATTATTACTTCGCTATTCTCTTATTCTTTTGTATCGTGGCTGCTCTATATAATTTTTTAGGCTAGGTGTATCTTTAAACCTCAGGTTTAATTAATGGTTTCATTCCTTGAAATTTCTCAAAGACTTTAAATAGGACTTTATCTTTTAGAATGACTTCATATGGTTGCTACCTTGCCATATCAAAGTTTTCCATGTTTACAATGCCAACCTGCCAGATTCTTCTTTGGTATCGATTTTTATTGATGACTTTTCAGGCCCCCCTTTAGATGATCTTTCAATTTTCCCAACTTTTGATGATGCAGTTTAGACCCACCCAGGAGTTCTTTGTTCTTCACCAGAACTCCATGGATTTCACAAAGTCTCGTTGCAGGGTTCACAAATATTAACATAAAAGGATAGAGTCCTCTAGATGAAATCCAATTTCTAATAGGACAGAAACATGGTCTTATACAATTCTTGATTTTTTCAATAGTCTGGAGCCCATGAACTTTACCGCCCATTCAGGAGAAGCTGAAAATCCAAAAGGTGGATCTCTTGGGTTTCCCTTAGGTTGGACCTAGTAAAGTTACCATTAATCATAGAATTTCCACATAATTCCAACTCATCGGTCTATTTATTGAACATGCTCGTACTCTTTATTCTTCCTCCATTGGACTTCTCCCAGGACTAACTACTTGCATTTTTCACCATGGCTCCCCTAATCATCCCAAAATCCCCCCCACCCCTCATGGGCATTGGTAATTTGTACCTTCCTACCATCTCCCAGATGTTCTCTTTTACTTCTTTCATGTAGATCTAACTTGTTTTTATTATATTTTATTTTGAATGCAGAACCGCCAATTATGCATCTCTGGTTTCTGCACAGCTAATTGTTATGGCATCGCATATGGTACTCCTCACCCTGACATTGTGACTTTTAGTCTACACCACATTGTGTGAGAGAGTGAACAAAATGCTACATTACTCGACTTATTTTATCACTCTTTTTGCAATGACTCCCCCCCCCCCCCCAAAAAAAAAAAAAAAAAAAACTAACTTAATTCTGTTTATGGTACTTGGAAGGCTGGGCTTGGGCTTCCTGACACTGATGCTTGGTACATGATTGAGACGATTGCGGAGAAAAACAGCATTGGATACAAGCAACTCGTAAGTCAAATATCATTTTATCTGATTCGTCATTATCTGCAAATGCATTCCAGAACTGTTCACATTGACAACATCATGCATTCAATGCTTGCTTCATCTGCAATTAAGAAAAGTTCTAAAGATGGTTGGTTGTGTATTATTGTTTTTTCCCGGGTTTCGTTCTGGATCATGTAAATTGCATGCATAATGTCACATGCAGGCTATGGTTTGGAAAATGTTAAACTTGGATTACGTTTAGCAGTTGCATTACCATGCTAATTCTCTCATTTACAATCCTACTTAAATGATTTTCAGATAAAGCTCCGAGGTTTCTTATCCCATATCCAGCAGCTGCGCATTAGTTATTGGGGACTCTCTTCAGTTAAGTCTCAATCCATATCTGCCCATGCATTGCCATCTCCGCGTCCCAAAGATGGATCTGATCAGAATCAGCAACCTGCTGAGGCTTCTGTTGTTGGAAGAAGCTGGGTTCAGAGCATGTTCAGCAGAGATACATCTGCAAGGATGTTGGGTCGTAGTGGCCGTTGGTCTTCTGATGGTGGGTGCCTCATATGTAGCGTTCATCAAGATTTTGTCGATTAATATTAGCGGTACAATCAAAGAGTTTGTGTTGTTTGTTTGTCCTTCTGCCTTCAGCCACAGGTGAGAGTGGTACTCCTCAAAGACAGGATTTATCCACAGCTGGGCAGAAAAAAGTTCAAAGCAATATTCGCGTTCTTAGGGGTCATAGTGGAGCTGTGACGGCACTTCATTGTGTTACGAAAAGGGAGGTGTGGGACTTGGTGGGAGACCGTGAGGATGCAGGTTTTTTCATCAGTGGAAGCACGGACTGCTCGGTAAAATCTTGACATCTCATTTTTCTCATCTTTGGGAGAACCATTTGTACTAGAGATTTTGTATGGCATATAGATTATGAAGTGTTGAATCATATTGTTCAAATTTGCTTAGGTCAAGATATGGGATCCAAGTCTTCGTGGTTCTGAATTGCGAGCAACGTTAAAGGGTCACACAGGGTATGTCGTCTAACTTCTTAAATTCTCATTCAGTTTGATTTAGTCTCTTTTCTTCTATACAAGTTCATTACCACGTGCATAGTTTTTTCAGTTTTATCTATATAAATTCCTCTCTGTACCCCTTTTTTGCAAGCATACAGACCTGTTCGTGCAATTAATTCTGATCGAGGAAAAGTAGTTTCTGGGTCTGATGATCAGTCAGTTATTGTATGGGATAAGCAAACAACCCAGCTTCTAGAAGAGCTGAAAGGCCACGATGCACAGGTGTTATTTTTATTATTATTTTATTTTTTCTAAAGATTTTAATAGAAAAAATTACTAAAATGACTGAATGAAATATGCCATATGTTGATTTAGAATTAGAACTTTTCTCATTTCAGTTTTCTTTGGCTGCGACAATGAAATATTTGAAGGAATAAACTTGTGAAGGCCAGTATTATTAACTAAATGGAATCTGCAATGCCTGAATGTGTCATATGTTGATCTTTGCAGGTCAGCTGTGTGCGTATGCTATCAGGTGAACGTGTCCTTACCGCTGCGCATGATGGAACTGTGAAGATGTGGGATGTCAGAACTGATACTTGTGTGGCAACTGTTGGTCGTTGCTCTAGTGCAGTTCTATGCATGGAATATGATGACTCTACGGGAATATTGGCTGCTGGTGGTAGAGATACGTATGTTAATTCACTTGAAGTTATATTTGTTTGGTGAATGTTGATTTAGAGGGTGGCAGGGATATGCTGTTAATTGTCTGAAATGAGATATGTTCTATACAAGTCTTTTGAGATTATATGGTCACTAACTTGTTGTCTATGTACTGGATACTCGCATTTCAGAGTAGCAAATATATGGGACATCCGTGCTGGCCGGCAAATGCACAAGCTTTTAGGTCATACGAAATGGATACGGTAAGTGGTGTATAACAGACAGTAGTTTTTATTTATTTGAAAAAAGATATCAGTAAACCTTAAGGAGCCAATATTTATAATTTTATAAGTTCAAAATGTGTGAACCCGGTTAAACTACCAGCCCACCAACCAAATGCATTGTAAAAAGACAAGGCCCAAATTCTAACTTGCAGGCTAGAAAATAAAAGTAACTAATAAACTCTAAACCTAAGTTTAAAAGCAAGGTGAACACTCCGGACAGAGAGGGCAAGTGTCTTCAGCTACACTAGTGTAGAAATCACAATTTTTATTTTTCTTGGCTTTCCTATTATCGCATCTTTGGGTATTTTAATATATTGGTCGGGTTAATACACATATGGCATCCATGCAGCTCAATAAGAATGGTAGGAGACACCATAGTTACTGGTAGTGATGATTGGACCGCTAGATTGTGGTCTGTTTCTCGAGGAACATGTGATGCTGTTCTAGCATGCCATGCTGGCCCAATATTGGCCGTTGAGTATTCTACACTGGATAAAGGAATAATAACTGGTATTTAACTTAGCTTCTTCAGGTTACTAATGCCGTTAAAGTTATATGGAAGATTAAAACTGAAATAATGGCTACATGTTTCCTTTCAGGTTCAACTGATGGACTTCTCCGTTTTTGGGAAAATGAGGATGGTAAATTATCCATATAAAATGTTGAAGTTATTGATGATGATGCCTTTTCTCTTATTTAACTTTCCTCTACATCATCAAGTGTCAACTATTATACGTCACATTGGAACTTTTTCATTTTCTTGATCACGTGAAACTGTGATGCAAGCTTTTCTGGTTGTATATGCAGGGGGTATTAGATGTGTAAAGAATGTCACCATTCATAGTGCTGCCATACTGTCCATCAGTGCTGGGGAACATTGGTTAGGAATTGGAGCGGCAGATAACTCTATGTCTCTCTTTCATCGGCCGCAAGAAAGACTCGGTGGCTTCTCTAACACGGGTGCAAAAATGGCTGGATGGCAACTGTACAGAACCCCACAAAAGACTGCAGCCATGGTATGAAGTTTTCTTTTTTCAAATTCTTAGGCGGTTTGGACTCTTTCGACAGCCTTTTTGTTCTATTTTTTCTTTTTTAATGTATCAGTTCTATTCAATCCTTGGAAACGGTTTTTTACCTTCTCTTTACATAAATTGAGAAGACAGAAGGAAATTAGTTGTTGCCTAGTAACTTCCTACTCAGGCTAATAAAGGCAAAGCTAAAGAACTACTTGCAATATTCAAATGTTAAAAATGATTTACCGTTCTAGAGTAGAACAATCTTTCCTTGTCCACAGATATCCTGCTTTCCTAGTTCTCTTTGTTTCGATTTATAGTATTTTTATTTTTAATCTTTAAGAAAGTTCTCCGTCTGAATGCACCTATTGCATACGTCCAGGTACGATGTGCATCTTCAGACCTCGAAAGGAAACGAATATGCACCGGCGGCCGTAATGGCCTTCTGAGGCTCTGGGAAGCAACAATCAACATCTGAGGCAACATTATCATTGTGAGTTCAAATGCTATGCTATCATGTTCTGTATATTTCCTTCTTTTGCGTTCTTTAAAAAGTTTTCCAAAAACCTTAGTGTGGTTTATGCCATTTGTTTGCCGCAGCTTCTCTCAATTTGCTTCATCAATTCATGCCGAAATGTGATTCTAAGAGTTGGCTATAGCTTCACCTAAAAGGTGGACTTGATTGATGTAATATTTCAGCGGTGAAATGTACAGAAAAATGAGGACTCAATACAAGACGGTGAAGCTACCCTCATAGAATGGAGAGGAAAGTCAATCAAAGCCCCAATATCCAGTGATTTTCTGCGCTCTTGAGAGCGGCCAGATGTGCAAATGTGTAATCAATGGATTAAATTAAGGATTTTATACTTGCGTTGTCTGTTAGTTCAAAATTTTCTTTGTTTTCATTCTTACATATATTGGAATACAGCACAAGTATATAAGAGATAGGTGAGTTTGAAGGTGTAAGTGAGCAAGTTTCAATCAATATTTTGTAGCAATTGATGCCAAATTAGTATGTTTGTTTAGAAAAGAGTTAAAGACCTCTCATTCATAAAGTGGAGGGTTAACAGTGAGTGTGACAGTTCCTAACATTTAAAATTATTTGTTTTTTCGCTATGAAATAAACATACTATTATGGCCTAATACCTTTTTCGCTGCATCAACATCAAAGTAAGATTTCTGTCAAATCCAACTTTGACACATTTTGGAACATGTATTCAGCTTTGTGAATTCAATATTTGGCCTCTTGTGAAGCCAAATTCATTGTTACAGGTTGATACCAACGATATTTACCGGCTTCTTTGGAGCTTTCTTTTGGTATGGAAAGACGTCTTTCTAACATCGGACTTGACTTTTGAGAGGGTTTAAGACTTTCTGTATGCTTGATTTTTCTGTTCTTCCCCCTCTAATCCCCAAGTTCTGGTGTACTTTCCATAACACGACAATAGGAGGCATTCAAAATTTTTACACAGTAATAAAAGATTTACTGTTGAACTTCACTGTCGAGTGATAAAAAGGAATGTGGAAAGGTATGTTGAAGAATGGTTTAGTTTACTTCAACCTCCTCGATAAGTTTGGGATGACAAATCTAGAAAGTCCTCTTCTTTTGCATGGTTGTAAAAATTTTATTATGGTTGTGGTGAATCACTTGAATAAGTATGCTCACTATTTTTTCATCATCCATTCAGGACGAATATTAAAAAATTTAAAAATCATAAAATTAAAAATTTAATAGCTCGTTAGAAAGATACTAGCATACACAACACAAAAAGTTTAATAT
This sequence comes from Lagenaria siceraria, assembly GCA_002890555.2. NCBI lineage: Eukaryota > Viridiplantae > Streptophyta > Magnoliopsida > Cucurbitales > Cucurbitaceae > Lagenaria > Lagenaria siceraria. The sequence goes on along the minus strand of CM016487.1, from coordinate 1,371,871 downwards.
ATATTTTTTATTCGGTTGTGATTTAGCTACCAATTTGAGCATAACTAGACATGCTGTCGACCTTTAAACGTGGTATTAAATTTTTATCCATATGTCAGACATTTCTATTGATATTTTCACATTTTTATAGGTTCGACATCGACACGAATAATGAATTGTCCATTATATTATAAAAAAATTCATGAAGTATAAAAAATAAAATATTACTAATGTAAATATAATATAAATAACAAAGTGTTAATTGTTTGAAAAGTGTAAAATATTTACATATTAATTTTATTTTTTAAATTTTTTTTTATAAATATTCATTGATGTTAATATTTTATTTATAAAATTGAGACTTCTCCATTTTGGTCGATAATATTAACATTGTCATAGTCGTATTCAACGGACAGATAAAATTAGGTTAAATCAATTTTACTTTTCTCCCGCCAACTGTGAAGCTAAATCCTCAATCCAATCCTTCCATCAACTGAAAAAATCGTACCCTCCTTTCTTGCCTTCTCCCGCCATTGTCGTCTCTTTCACTTCAATCCTCTCCCAATTCTTCTCATTTTGAATCTCTGCAAACCATTGAAGAAGCATCATACCAAATATGAATATTGGTGTTTCTATATCTTCAATCGCCGCCCTGCGCCTTCCTATTTGCCTCCATTGCTTTCGAACCTCCAAAACCCTCATTTCTGTCCCTTCTCTAACCTTCCTTAATTCTGGAACTTCTCATATCTTTTCGTCAATGACTTCTTCCATTACTGCGTCGATGTCTACTTCCTCGTCTCCGACCACCGATCAGCTGCCTGTAGATGACAAGAAGCCCGCGCCGCCGCCGAAGCCATGGCTCATCGTGGGCCTCGGGAATCCTGGCAAGAAGTACGATCGTACGCGCCATAATGTCCGTATGGTCCTATCTCTGCTATATGAATTCGAAGTTTCTCTTATCGATCATTTATGTTCTGTTCATTTTTTGCTTTGACCGCAATTGCTTTTCCAGAACTTAGCCTCTGTTTCGTTGATAACTATGTCGAGCGATAGTAGATTATGACTTATTTTCTGTTTGATTAATTAAGTGTGTGTGGGAAACCCCTTGGGGAAGTTTGCCGAGCATGAACTTACGATTATCTCGGGGAAATTAGGGTTTAGTGTTGATTATGAATGTTACCTGGATGTCCTTTATGAAGACGAATTGAAACACTAGCAGTAGCTAATGCTATGACTAATTTTCCAGGTAGGTTTTGAGATGGTGGATACTGTAGCTGAAGCTGAAGGGATATCCATGAGCAGTGTTTCCTTCAAAGCTTTGATCGGGAAAGGTATGCAGTTTTTAACAATTCTTGACAGTTGATGAAATTAGAATATTTGGTTAGAACTTAGAAGTACATCTACCAGCAAGTCAGTTTGCTAGACTTAAACTGATTTGCTGGTAGATTACTGACTCCACCATTTCCTCTTTGAAGAAGTTTAAAATTCTTCGTACTTATCTTTGGGACAAGATGGTTTGACTGTGAACTATAACTTGATCAAATAACAGTTAGATTGTCTGTAATCAGACTCCCATTGGAATTCTAATTCTGTTGCTGCGCTCTCAATCCTTAATGAGCATGTTTCACTAATATCCAGCTGGTTTTGCTGTTTTTGCTTGAAGGCTCCGTGGTTTGTGGTGTTTCCCATCAAAGCTTTCCTTTTAGCTTTAGTTTGATAGAAGATCTCTTAGAGACCTCAGTACTTTGCTCTTCCAGAAGGCTAAAAGTTTCTGTCTCTGTTGTTGTCTTTGTACTTACAATCTTTTGTGTTCATTTTGATCATTTGATGCAGCTTTTGCAGTTGGCTGGGTGTTCTTCGTTCCTTTGGATTAGTTGGTTTCTTTTCAGGCTCTTGGAATGTTTGTCATCTTTTTTTTTCTTTGAGCGTTTTGTTTCTTTTCTCTCCATTTGGGGGTTTCTATCCTCAAACATATAACTTCCTTTTGCATCTATACGTTAAAAGTTTGTTTCTTGTTAAAAAATATAAAGCAGGATTCACTAGTTGGAGTTTGTTTTACCCAAAAAAAGAGTTATTGTCCAGGAAAATGTATTGGGGATATGATTATTTCCCAGCTGTAGATTATAAAATAGTGAAGAAATTTTACCCGTGTACTTGTATTTCAGGTTTCATCGGGGATGTTCCTGTAATGCTAGCCAAGCCACAAACTTTCATGAATGCAAGTGGTGAGTCTGTAAGTAAGCTATCTCAAAGATCTCCATCCATTTTAGTTATTAGTTTTGTCCTTCGGTCTCAAATTTCAATGATTGATTTGTTATGCATTTAACCTTTGATTGCAGGTTGGTGCTATTGTTTCCTACTATAAAATTCCATTGAAGCAAGTACTTGTGGTAAATATTTTATTCCCCATGTAAGATTATCAGTATTTTTGACGAGCGATATATCTACTTTTGGGGAGGACAAGAGAGGAGGTTGGGCTGTGGGAAGATCTGTGTGATTCATTTTTTCTCCTACCACATCTAAGCCATGAATTGCGATATCCATACAACAGATTTTCGATGACTTGGATTTGCCCTTTGCCAAATTGCGGATGCTGCCGAAGGGTGGCCATGGAGGGCATAATGGGTAATTCCCTCTCTCTCTATCTCTCTAGAAAATATAATTCATTTTAATCTACAGTTTGGGTGTCTCAGTCTTCTGAGTTTTGTGGCATTTATTTATTAATATCCTTAATAATACTAGGTAGGGGGTACAGCGGTGGGTTTTCATATAATTTTTTCAGAGTCATGTTTCATACCTTCTGCCTTGTTGTATATATATTAACAGAAGTTACATTCATTTAATTAAAGAATGAGCTTCTAAAAAAAGTTTGAAAGTGAGGGAAGTTTGATTTAGTACATGATGATAGCTTTCTGTGGGCGTTTTGGCCAATCTAAGTCTATGCTCTGTATCTGAACAATGCTGACTTTTATTTTTTATTTTTCATTCTGTGAGGCCGTAGAGGCAGTGCATGTGTTGTCCATTCCGGAAAAAAAGAAGAATATTCCATTGTAATGGATTTTTGGTTGAAAGGTTATGTTTTTACTGAATTTTGTTCACACAAAGAAAAGTATACTTTTGCCAAATCGAGCATAGCTCAATTGGCATATGAGTGTATTAATAACCACAGATTTGTAGTTCGAATCTCTTCTACCCCCAATTGTATTAAAAAAAAGGAAAAGTACACTTTCTACAAAGTTTTTACTTGAAAAGTTTGCAAAAGTTGTGTCCTATAAAAAATCTTCTTTCTTCAGATCTGAAGATGGATTTTTACTTTTGAGTTTTTGCAGCTTTTAAGAGGAAAAATTAGAATTTAATTGGGTCAACTAAATACGTAAATGTGAAAGTTGCACAAAGATTAAAAGGTACCATGTGTACGTCTGATCAAAGAAAGACCATGTGTACGCCTGATCAAAGAAAGCTCGGTTCAAGGATCTAGGATTACGAGTTTTGATTGTATGATTAAGTTTGTAATAGAATAAACATTAAGAAGAGCAATAGACGTCGGAAGTATAAATTTTAAATTTTTATTTGCTATCGGTGGCAGGATGAGGAGTATTATTGTATGATTAAGTTTGTAATAGAATAAGCATTAAAGGCGTCAGAAGTATAAATTTTAAATTTTTATTTACTATTGGTGGCAGGATGAGGAGTATTATTGATCACTTGAAAGGCAGTCGCGATTTCCCTCGACTAAGAATTGGTATGTACCTTGGGCTCTGTTAATGGCTCCACGTTGCTTCTATATAATATCAGCTGTTAAATGGGTGAAAACATTCTAGGCATAGGGCGACCTCCCGGGAAAATGGATGCTGCGAACTTTGTTCTTCGCCCCTTCAACAAACAAGAACGAGAAGAGGTGTGTAAAATGATATCGTATTCCCACTAAATGAAGCTTTCTGATAATCGAACTGAGTTTAGTTTTAACCATCCAAGTGGAATCATCTCTTTTCAGTTGAATTTTACATTACAAGTTGGCACAGACGCAATACGGATTCTTTTGCTCGAGGGGTTCAACAAAAGTGCAACATTTGTCAACACCAACAAACCTCTGGAACAAATAGGTTGAAAACATTCAATATTTAAACCTTTTTATAGACTTTAAAAGTACTCCATTCTGTTTACTTTATGTATCAAACTGCTTTATACTCGGGCGGCATTCACAACAGTTTCAACTACCATCTTCCTTGAGGTGGAAGGCATATTGCAGCAACAAACAATCGGTGTAGGATTTTGAACCCCATCTATGGTAATCACATTGTCTTTCTTGTTGAATTCCCTCTCTCTCTCTCTTTGTCTCCTTCCTTTTGGATTGAAATCTCTTAAGACATAAAGTTGTGATCTTTGAAGAGATCAATAAAGCTAAATCCTCCCCCACCATGCAGCAAACCAACCGATAAAAGTTGAGGAGGACAGGAATTTGATAAAAGGGAGCTACCTCTACCTAACTTTTATTTGCTTTAATTATCTCATCTTGGCAAATCACCAATAGAGGCTCTTTCTTTGCCCGTCTTGTCATCTTCTTCCATATGCATTTCCCCGGCTGGGTGGCCCATGTTCTCTCTGTAGTTTAACGATAATTCATCTCATTCGCATTCCCTTCTTCATGTTTGTTTGCCTGTGTTTTTCAGGTTTCTGCTGAATACCTTTCCTATGGAATTGCCTCTTATGTAGTGATTCCACGTAGGTGGATCCCACAAAATTTTAAATGTTGGAGATGGGGCTTGAAACGTAATAATTTCCAAGTATATATTTGTGAACGAATGAGTTTACCTTTTTTTTTCCTTCCTTTTTTTAGTTGAATAATATATGAGGTTGGAGATTCGAACTTTTGACTTCTCGATTAAAGACACGTCTTATGCCAATTTGGGTTCTTATTATTTTATAAGTTTCAATTTAGCCGGCTAAATCTTACAAGACATTTGTATAGTTATTACTAGATGTTGATAAGATTCGGCAGGAAGAAAACCAAACTTGATTGGTTAGTGTCTCAAATACTTTCTAGTTTGAACCCTTTTCTTAACAAATTAAATAATAATTTCAATAAAAATGTCTTTATAACTTACTTTTTGTTAAAAAAAAAATGGAAATAACAATCTTTTTATTCCACTCTATTTGAGAGTGATTCTATTAATTACACATGATTTGATGTTTTGTTTTCTTACTGCATATTTTGAAGATTTTTTTATTAGTCGTTTTAAAATTATTTTTTAATAATTAAATTTTTTTATGATAGTTTTAAAATTAATCCAGTTTATTAGAAGTATTAAAAAATACTTTGTCATCTAAACTTGTTCATGGAGTCATTAATTTAGTTTTTTCATAGTTTGTAAAGAAATTTTTTTGAAAAAGTTGTTTCAAACAAACCGTCATCTATTGTGTAAATATATGTTAATTAGATGTCAAAGTAGAGTTAGTGATAATTGACAGAGTTGGAGTTGAAATAGTAAAAGATGTTAATTATAATTATATATATCTTGGGAAATGTGAGTGTGAGTAGGTTGATGTTGACTTTAAGCCACAACCCTGTTGAAGCCATTTTCAGAAATGGGAAAATATTGAAATTGATTATTTCAAACCATTTTCTTACTGAGAAAAAATCCAAATAGATACTTTGGCTCATTAACTAATATTGACCGAAGCTGACAAAGCTATAATAAAATCAAGAAAAAAACATCAATTACCTCTCAATTTGAAGATTTATATCCATTTAAATCATTTACTTTTTATAAGTGTATCAATTTATATCTTCTATTACATTTCGTTTGAAAAAATCTGAAAATTTTATAATTGTATCAATTAAACTCTTAAATTTTTATAAATGAATCAATTTATATTTTTAGTCATAATTTCTTTGTCCATTCATTTACTCTAATCCTCTATTTTGTAAAATCGACATTTGAAAGTCTACCCATATATGATAATTGATGTATGGATGATTTTCAAAAGTAATCGTAATGAATAGTCTAAAGTGATTGATTTATGAAAATTTAGAAGCTTGATTGACTCAAATTATAAGCTTGCACACGATATTGGTCGAACAGAATCTGAGGAAAGTGCAAATTAGTACACTTACTAAAATTGAAGATTTAAATTGATATATTATTAATTCACAGTTGTAATGGATAGTATCTCCCAAATTTAAAGTTATAAATTGATATTTTTCCTACAATAAAATTAATTTAAACTAACAAGATATATCAAAATCAAATGGGGCAGATGGTAATAAATTTGACATTATAGACTAAATTAGGTGGCATTTATTTGGTGGCGACCTTGAAGAACAAAGCTTCGTCTTCCTTTGATTTAACCTCTCCCATAAAATATTTTCCTTTAAAAGTCAATTAACAGCTCTATTTAGTAGTCAAAGTATAATAGTAATAGTTATGCTTTTTTTTTTTTTTAGTAGAACAGAAAATTAAGGAAATCTATAACAACAAACCACGTAATTATTAGTATGCTTGTATGTCAATTGAACTATGCTTGCTTTAGCAATAATAGATATGTATTATTTCTCTTTAAAATTGAAACTTTAATTTTCATCCCGTAATTATTATACTAAAAAATAGTCCTATATAACTATAATGATGGCAATAATAGACTTGAGAGTATGAAATTTTTTTTTTGACGTAAGATGTACTAATATTTCTTAATGTAAAATCTTTTTTCAATTCAGTTTTTTAAAAGATAATTTTTCAATTCATTTCATAAATGTAAAACTGCCCACCAACTCCAATATTTTTTATTTATTTATTTTTTAAAAAATTTATAGTATTGTCAGAATACCATACTCTTTTTTTATCTGTGCTATAAATTATAATTCATCATTTCGTTCTCTCTTATTTAATTGACCATTTTTTCTCTCTCTTTCTCTATCCTCTTGTGAGTTTTTTAGTATTACAAAAAGTAAGAATACTACTCTTGTCAAATGTCAGCCACGTCATCATTTTCTAATGATGTGGGAATCAGCTCCATTAAAAGAATTAAGAAAATATAGATTTATACTGTGAAACTTTAGGAATAGCATCAATATACGTCATTTATTTGAAAAAGTCTGATGTATAATTATATCAATTAAATTCTTAAATATTCTCAAATGAATCAATTTAGACTCTTAATTAGATTTTCTTTTGAGAATCATCCATACATTTACTCTAATCGTCCATTTTGTAATACCGACATTTGAAAAAGCTCACACGTGTTTGAAAATTAATACATGGATGATTTTTAAAAGTAATCGTAATGAAGAGTTTAAATTGATTAGCTTATAAAAATTTTGGAGTTTAATTTTGACTTAAATTATAAATTTCACACGATATTGTTTGAATAAAATTTGGAGGATAAGAGAAATTGATATACTTATGAAAGTTTGTGGTTTCTATTCATACAATTATTAGTTAAGGGTTTTAATTGATACAACTCTAAAGTTTAAGAGTATAAATTAATATTTGTCCAAAGAATTATTTATAAAGGATCAATAGTATTAACTACTTCCATCGCTTCGCTAGAGAGGTTGGTGTAGGTTTCATCTTCATCGTTGGGAAGACCTTTTAGATTGTTTTTCCCGCTTTCGAATTTCTTCCCTTACTAAAATGAGGACTTGTTATGTTCTTATTCGAGTTGATAAATTAATCTTATTTTTATTTTTATTTTTTAAATAATACTTACGACTTTCATTCATAATATAACACTATATTAAGTGACTATTATTTTATTTCACAGAGTAATATACACTGTTCCAAACATTTTAGGTTAAATTATACAAAATATTAACTTGTAAACTTAGATATGACATATTTTGTTTTACTTTAAAGTTTATTAGCATAATTGAGACCTACCCAATTTCACATGTATCTCTATTTTACAAAGCTTTATCACATCACATTCACCTTTTTATTTTAACGAAAATGTAAACATATGATTTTTTAGGAACATATATAAATTTGAAGGTGAGAATAAAAATAAAGTTTAATGATATAATTGAAAATCTACTCAAAAGTATAGGAGTATTTGTATAATTAAACCTAAGGATTATTCTTATAACAAAATAGTGATAATACAAAGATGATTATACTACTTTCTATACTTTTATATTAACAAGTACGAAACAATTTGTAGGGTAGTACTATAAATTTTTAAAAAACCACACATATAAAAGCAAAATCTTAGTTTTCCTCAAAATAAAAATAAAATAAAAAAAAAATGTAGCAATGTCGTTTTCTTTTCAAGCATTCACATGAACCACCGCCCCCATTGTTGTCCTTTTCAAAACTCCAACTTGTATTTATTATTATTATTATTATTATTATTATTATTATTATTATTATTATTTTGTATTTATTCTTATTCATAATAAGATTTCCCATGTGCCCTCTAATTTATTCAAATCAATCCCAATCTATATTTATTAATTTACCATTATTATCTAATTTCTTGTTTTGCAAAGAATATTTTGTTTTCTCACTCACATGATGTCTCTCATGGAATTTCTATTTCAATTATTATTTTCTCGAATAAATGTATTATTATAGCTTCTTTTTTTTTAAAAAAAAAAAAAATAATATAAAATGAAGTGTTGACATCCACATGCTTATTTTAGGACTTGTTATATATGTAAACGCGTGAGGTGCAAAATGTGTTCCAAAAAGTTAAAAGTTCCTTCCTATATAATAATAAATTTAATGTTATAATAACATTTTTTTTTTCGTACTTTGAATTTTGTTTCATTTTAGTCAAATATACTTCAATTGTCTAATTTTAGTTTAGATACTTTTAATAAATCTTAATATTACTTAATCGAATTAGTTTCTCATTGATTTTTTTTTTCAAAAAATTTAATCGATATGAACACCTCCTTTATAAATTGTGAAAATGTATTTACATATTGTCTTTTCCTAACATATAGTTATTATTATTATTTAACAAATTTTAAAATTAATTTTAAAGGACTAAATTAAAAAATTATTAAAAGTATATAGACTAATTTTAATTATTTATTAAAAGTATAGAAATTAAAATAAAATAAAATCTAAAGTAGAAAAAGGAGAATTTTTAAAAATAGAAAATAAGAAAAACTATTTACACAAAATATATAATTTTTTAGATAGTTGTGATAGACCCTGATAGGGATCTATCAGTGATAGAAGTAATAGAAGTCTATCAATATTTATCAGTATTTTTTTCTACTTTTTTTTTGTAAATATTTGATATTTTTTCTATTCGTAAAAATTTTTCTTAACATTTTAACTTAAATTAAAATTTTTAAAAAATGTTTTTTATAAGACTCCTAGTTCATCATGAAGCATGATTCTTATTCATATTAACATATCATTCCCACTTTCTCCCCCACTAGTGAGGCACTATTTCAATTATTGGTCAACATAACTTTTATTTTTAAACTTCTTTTTATTTTTGGGAAAACAAATGTGAAAATATATTTTAATTTCTTAAGCCTCAACTTGTAAGCTTGAAAAAATTCAACTTCTACTCTTTTTTTTTTTTTTTTTTTTTTTTTTTTTTTTAATTTTCCATCAAAATAAAGTTAGAAAATTGTATTTTAACGTGAGTGGGATTAATGAGAGTAAAATGAATTTACATTTTTAACCTTAGATTGAAGAAAATGAAAGTCAATAAATGAAGCCAAGCATTGAACGTGAAATATTGGCAGCTAAAAATAAAGTAGGTTAGTTGGACCTCACCGACAATCACGCCACGTGGCCCCACATCAATTTAAAATCCGTGGCCATTAATTCATCCACACAAAACATTATCGTGGTCCTTGTTGCAGCGTATCAGTTTTTGTTTAAGTCGTCCCTAAATTTTAGCATTTAATTATTCATTTATTATGCTGTCTTCCACTCCCTAAAGTGGATCCCACTTTTTCCATTCTCCCAAGCCCTTCGTTCTTGTTCTTAGTTTAAACGTTTTCTTGTAAAATTTCTTCTTTTGTTTACCTTAATTAATTTTTTTTCCATAATTGATAATATGAAGTTGTATTATCAATCTCGATATGAGATTCGATCCTCCCACACTATATTTAGTAAAAAATTAGGTGTCATTTTATTTTAGTCTCTATATTTTTAAATATCGAAATTCAATTCTTGTACTTTCTAAATTTTAAACATGGTTCATGTGATAAGTTTATTGTTATTTTTTCAACAAAAAATTTAGTCTCTATTAATATTCCTTTTAAAAATTTTGAAAGTATATTCGCATATAGTGTGATTATTTAATGCATTACGATCAAAATTTATAATTTATTGATTGAAATCACCATTACTAAAATGATATGGAACTTGAAGTATAGGGACCAAATGACTTTTATTAACCTACTTTTATTTTAGTATATTGGTTACATTACAAACTTAATTTTTTTTTATTGTGTTGTGTTTTTATTTAATTTTTAAACTTTTTTTTTTAAAAATTCTAGATTTTTATTTAGTTCACGCACACGAATGACAAGTTAATAAGTTTGTCTAGCTATTTGATGACAAATATATATATATACACTATGAGAATATGAATACTATTTTCATTAATTATTAATGAGTGTTCATTTATTTTACAAAAATTTTTATAGAAGAAAAATTATAGTATAAACTTGGGGAGAGTACCTACTCTTAGAGTATTGAAAGAATGTCTCCTATTTGACCAACAACAATAGCTCAACAAAATTTTATCAAATATGCACATCGTGTCAATGTTCCATGGATGATATTAGTAACAAATATTAAATAGAAACATATCCAAAACTTCATAGTTGAAACATCCCCAAGTTTAACAATGAGGTCAAACACAAAGTACGACAACTTATTTAATTCATTAACCAATCAAAATGTTCATGAAATTTGTTACATATAAAATATATAGATATTAATTTGTTAGAATAAAAAATATGAGCATCAAAATATCACAAGAACGACAACATAGAAGCTACAATCTATCTTTTCGATTTCGAATCTTCAATTTTTTATATCATATCATATAAACATAGGATTCCATCTCAAGGCCAATTGACAGGAGCCAACATGTAGCTCAACCATAATTGAGCTAACTTTTCTCCAGAAGTCAAAGGTTCGATCCCATCCCTACAATTGTTTAAATAAAAAAAAAGACCAATTGACCGTAGAAATAACTTATGTATCTTATAAATATAGTAATGTCTCTCTATTTTTTCAACGTGAGATCTTCAACAATGCCCAATCAAATAATTAACAAAGATTTATTTATATATATAGGATGGTAATTAAGACCTTAACTAGTAACTAACGCTTGAATTAGCATATACATATTTGTGTGTACTTCCCTCCATTCATATTATTGTGTGAAGTGTGCGAGTGAATAGGTAGCACAAGATGGAATTGAAAGTTGCCCACAATTTTGCACTCTATTTACTATACATGCCACTCAACTGGATTCTTGAGAGTACAATTATGATTGATTTATGAGGAGCACATGCCAACCCTTCTCCAATTGATTTCCACGGCCCCATTTACTTATCCATATCCACCTGCCCCACTTTAAATAACCCAATTAATTTCCCCTAATTAATTTATAATTATAATTCATCACAACCCTAATTTCGTAATTTCCCACACAAAAAGCCCTAATTTATATTTTCCTCCCTTTCTAACACTTGTTGGGTGAAAACCCTACGACTGAATTTGCCAAATCGAAGTGGACACGCGTCCCTTGCTGCTGGACGTTACCAATGATGGACAAAGACGACGTCGTTGGGGCGAACGCGAAACAGAATGTTCCGGCGGAATCCACCGGGATTAGGTAGTTCTTCGGCGGCAGCTGCAGAGACTTCCCGCCGGAGAATTGAAACGATACTGTCGGAATGGTGACTCGAGACTGCGACGACAGATCGTAACATGTGTCGAATAATGCGAAGCCGTTTGTCTTCTTTAGGTACGGTGTGCGACTCACGAAGGCGTCGCGAAGAGTATTGTACGCCTGAGTCTGCAGACGAGTTATCGCAGTTCCTGAATCGACGATGATGCCGCCGTAGCCGGAATCGTCCATTTGAAATACATTAGGAGGAATTGACAGCACCTGGCCGCCGACGCTCAATCCGATGAGTCCGACGTAGTAGAATGTATCGACTCTTCCACTTTTGAGTAATGGAGCATTCACTGAGTCACTCGGTGCAGCGGAATTGAACTCGAGAACTGAAGACGAACTAGAGTCACGGTCGACAAGACAGTATGAGAACGATGACGCTTTCATCTGAGAAGTGAGGGATAATGAACCGCCGCCGAGTCCGAGCAATCCAGCGGATCCGACGAACAATCCTTCGTTGTCGTGGCCGCAGCCGAGAGCGACGTTGTTAATCGTCCCGGAGTTATCGAACGACAGCGTTTCAGTGACGAATTCGCCGACGGTGAATGAACCATCGCCGTACGAGACCTGGTAAAGACACTTCGAAGCACGACAACCAGACGTTTCAAGAGCTTGACATTGCTGAGATTCACAAGGAAGTGAAGCAAAAGAAGACGAAGTTCTCGGGTCAAAAATCGGGTCGGTTTGCTGGTAACAGTCCGTACAAGGCTGACATTGAAGCCAATTGATATCACTACCAGTGTCAAGAACCATATAGAATGGCTTAGCCGGTTGTCCAACGCCGACACGGGAGAAATACTCGCCGCTTCCTTGACTGGTGCCAGAGACAATAGGAGTGCTCAGATCCTCGGGCAGAATCTCCGTTTTCAACGGCTGAAGATCCGACCTCTTCAATTCACTGAGAGCAAATTCAAGCCTATCGTAAATCGATTTAACTCTAGAAGAGTCCCGGCCGAGGCGGGAAAGGACGAGGCTCTTGTAGTCCTTATGTCCGGCATTGTGAAGAGCATCGCGAGGGTGCAGTTGAAGAGAGAAGGAGAAAGAAGAGTTCGAGGGAACAACCTGAACCTGCTGCTGGAAGGAAATGAAAGCCTTGGGGTCGAATTTGAGGACCTGGTTGGCTTGTTGCAGAGAAGCTGAAACATCGAGAGAAGCAGAGGAGGAAGAAGAGTGAGAAAGTTCGGGCGAAGTGCGACTGAGAATGAAGGGGAAGAGAGAGAGAAAGAAGAAGGCGAAGAGAGGAAGGAGGTTTGCAGTCGCCATTGTTGGGAACAAAAATTGCAGTGAGAAATAGAGTTTGAGCGCTGGGTTTAAAAAGGAAGTCAGGTTTTTAATTGGGAAGATGGCTGAGTTTGGTTTGGGGTTGGAGGCAAGGCACTGCTCCCTAGTTGGCATTATCTGTTTTTTTTTTCAGGAAAATTATTCAAATTTTATTTTTAATTTACAAAGATTATTTTTAAAAAATACAAACTTTGCAATTGCAACAGATTTAATTTGAACGGAAATACATAAGATAGCTTTTTTTCTTTTTTAAAGAAAATTTAAAATACAAATTATAGACGTGACATATGTAGTCAATAATAAATGCTACCTGCACATCATCACAAGACTCACCCCCACAAAAAAAAAAAAAAATCAAAATATTTAAGAAAAAAAGTTATTATAGGGTGTAGAGTGTTTTGGTGATTATAATAGTCTATGGGTTATAATAGTATGCATTGAGGTGCAAACTATTTTAGTATGAATTATAATAGTTGTATTTGGAGTGCAGACTATTGTAGTAGTAGAAATAAATATTGTAGAAAAGAGAGATTAAAATAGTAACACTGTAGTTAATTGTAGATTATAATATTTGAAAACACCAACTATTATAATTGGAGTCCCAAACATGGGGAGACCACTCCATCATTTGAAGTTGGGAGCACAAACACCCCTTAAGTATTTTTCTCCTCGAGTAGGTTATAAGACACAAAATATATATTTTGTTTGTATAACTTAATAAGGTAATATAAGATATATGGTTGTTCTCAAATATAACAAAATGAGCAAACTTATTTATAAATATAGCAAAATGTCACTGATAGACATCTATCATTTATCACTGATAGACAGTGACATTCTATTATATTTAAAAATATTTTCAGTAATTTTGTTATTTAAAATAATTACCCTGTAAAGTAACAAATTTAAAATTGTATATAGTTGTTGACAGTTAATAATAATCACCAACCATACTTAAGAAAGCAATCTTTTAAAAGGAATGATAAATACAATGGAAATACTTTGGTACCTTAGTTCACCTACTTCTATTATATGATAGAAAAGTCCATGATTGTTCATAACATTTTTCGAAGTTAATTTGTCATGTTATAATAAATAAGGAAAGAAATAATAGCAGTCTAGGTTGGATATTGGACCTACCTGCAGCTGCTGCAGTAATTCAAGGGCAGTCCAAGTTGAGTCCTGCAAGAGTTGGTGCAGCCCATTCATCTCTCTTTCAGTCCTGCAACACTTCAGAAAATAAATTTCTCAATGTATTCATATGATTTTATTTCATTACAGTCATAGGTGTGTAATGTATTGAAAAACTTTGAAGTATATGGGTATGTAAACACAGAAATAGCCTCTGCCAACCAATTCTCTCAAGGCTCCAAGATAAAGAAGCTAATATGGAAAGCTGTTTTGATCTCAAGAAAATGGTGAAGAAAGCAACCTCTTAACCCTGTATTTTTCACTTTCATCTACACTTTCGAGTTCAACAATTGCCATCGAACTTTAGGATGGTAATTGATACATTTATCCATTGAGCTATGCTTAAATTCGCATTTTATTTAGGCTTATATTTAGATTCTCTAACCTTTCAAAAGTAGTGAATATGAAATCAAGGTGATTATTTACTCTCTTAATCCTCTAGAAGGACTGGATCTGCAAACTGGAAACTCCAGCTGTTCTAAGCTACTTACCATAACTGGAAGGACTGAAACTGGAAACTGTGTGTAAATATAGAGTTTCAGTTCTAGACGTCTCAATCTATATCAAAAAATATTTCTTGTACCGATGGGTCTTATCCCAAGCAAACAACAGAGAGAACAACATTCTTAGAAATCTTCTCAATGTACGTATGAGGGTGGGACCAAGGGAAGAACATTGCACAAATTTACTCAAACTACATCCTACCAAGTAAAAGTAAGATCCCACTCTATGAATTGCATAAGTGCACAAAAAGCCACATGGAGGTCAAGTAAAAAAAGGTTTACTGAAAAGGAAATTGTGTTTGTGTGTATAACTCATAACATAACTAGAGTGCACATTGTATTCATAAATTATTTGTTTATGAAGTATCTCTATTTATGTACATAGGTGCAACTTGCAATATTGTAGCAGTTGAGGACAAGCAATTTTAATATGGTTGAGATAACTAAGGGGGAAAAAGAGTACATTACATAATCTATGTTTCCTATTCAACAACCATCACTTGCAGGCTCGATTGAACTTAGAAGACCATTGCCTCTCAGCTGCATGCAGTGATCTTCTGCATCCACTTGAGCGCAGATAATTACCACTGCCATCCCATTGTAATGTGCCTCCTGCATTATGTTGACTGCATTGTCAAGGGTCATTCCAGGGATCACCTTCATCAGAACTTGCACAACGTATTCCCGCTTGTTGTAATTGTCGTTATGTAGCAACACTCGATAAGGTGGAGAAGTTTTCCTTGATTTCCTGAAGATCAAAATTATTTTGGAAGTTGAACCTTCTCTAATGCATACAGAGCGTTAGTTGCTTATACGTGACATACATTCAAAGGAGAACTGTTTTATACCTAACATCAAACTCAGATTCACGGCCAGGTGTTGTCTTCTCTATTGTTGGCTTCTCCAACAACCCCCCACCCCTTCCAAGCTCAGCAACTGATAACATCATTAAGATGCTCCGGTTTCTACATTGTTTATGAAAATAGTATTTATCCCCTATGACACAAGTAGCAATTATAAATGGGTAATATTGTATGAAGATGTCATGCAAGTTCCAACGAATAATAAAATAAACAGCCTCCACACTTTTGCAGGTAAAAAGAATGTACCATGATTATGAATATTGTAACCCAAAGCTGACTCTGATACTGAGCTCATCTATTAATAGATACATTCCTAAGTGTTCACTTTTTGGTCACATGTTAAATACAAGCAGTTCTTAATTAAATGCAGCCCAGGATCTGGTCAATTATGGACCATGTAAAATTTAACAATCACTGTCCCTTTGTCATCCAAGATTATCCAAGAATATTAACGTTTAGAATAGGCCATTAATATTTATCTCAAACTAGAAATTTAAAGGTGTCTTGAAGAGCATATAAAAAGGATTTAAGATCCTTGGAAATTTAGTTCTCACAATGAGCCTCTTTTATAGTTATCCATTTGCATGATTCACAAACTAGTCAACAATAAGTACAGGTTGAGGATTTGAAATTTTGGCCTCTAAATCAAGAGTATATGCCTTAACCAGTTGAATCTTACACAAGCATTCATCATACTTTCCTAGGTCTCATATGCAACGTGGGTTGCATTAGTATTAAATTTTTAGCCTGCAGACTTGAAGTAGAACTTTGGAGAATACCACCAAACATCCTAACTCTTTGCCACCAGGACATGCCTAAGAGGAATGTTAATGATTCATGGATTTGACCTCTTGATCCCTCTAAAGCTTTCATGGTACGTTTATTAATGAAGGATTCTATACATGCTAAGGACTCATCTCCGAACAACCTTTATTCAGTGATTTGGAAGGACACTTATCCAAAGAAATTTTAAATCTTTTTTAGGGAGCTAAGTCGTGGGGGTTTCAACACTGCTGATGGCCTTCAAAGGAGAATGCTCTATTTTTGCCTCTCCCCTTCTTGGTGTGTAATGTGTTTGCTTAACATCCATGCCATCTTTTTGCCCATTGCTCTTTTGCCTCTCAATATTGGTTACTAATGTTAGATGCTTTTGGTTGGTCAATGATTATGTCTAGCAACATCTATGATATCTTGCCTATGATATTCTTGCCTCCATTTTTGAAGAGTCATCCTTTCCAGGGTGTGAAGAAATCATTATAGCTTGATATCAACACTCAACAGAGCATATTTTTTGAAACCTTTGGTGTGAATGAAATGGGAAAACTTTTAGGGACCCTTCCACAAATGTTGATAGTTTTTTATATTTAATTATGTTTCATGCTTTATATTAGTGCAAAAAGTGTACAGTTTTTTAAAGCCTAGAGTCTTTCCACTCTAATTTCCAATTGAAAAGCTTTATTGTAATTCACTATTGATTGGAGATAAAATGGCACTACACGATTTGAAAATAGGACCTCCCACTCTCATACCATGTTTGGAATACGATAAATTAAATTACATCAATGCTTCCACCCACACAAACAAGATTTTACTTAACAATCATGAAAGCATTAAACTACTGCACCGTAAATACAGACACACACAAACAAAAAGCTTCAGATCTTCTAAACATCAATTTGGTTCCATTTGTAGTCTTCCTCTCTCATAATGCAACACTTTCTTTCCCTCTTCGAGAAAAATAAAATTCATACAAACAGGAAAATAATCATTGTACAAGCAGATGGTCGGCAGATTTTCCCGGTTAATAAATTTTAACCTACTCATTCAAAGGAGCCAAAACCTTCTGTCTCCACAAAGCCAGGAATTATGCAAATATTCAACAAAGAAACCGAAATTTCTCAAAAGCCTTCGTCTAAATTTGGATTAAGCACATAGCACGCACAGCCAAAAGAAGCACATACAAATTGATTAGGGAAGAAAGATAAGTGGAGCAAATTCGTAGAAGTCTGAATACCTGGCTTAGTTGAGTTGAAGAAATGGTTGGGTGAAAGAGGTAGTCGACCGCAAATTGCAGCTTCCATGGCCTCTCTCGCCCTCTCTTTCGCTCTCGCTCGCCCTGCTTGAAGAACTGTTGAAGGATGAAGAGTGATTTGGTGCAGCAGGTTCAGTGGCTCACAGAAAAATGTAAACGAGCTTCGACTGAGTGGCTTAGTTGCTGACGCGTGGGTTCTCTCTTCGCTAATGCTACTCGTCGCGGGTCCCACTCTCGCGATCTTTTCAGCAGGGCAATTAGCCACTCGTTACAGCCATACATCCTTTTACGACGTCGTTTTACCTGTGGTCGGTTTTAGAATAAATAAAAAATCAAATCAAATCAATTGATTTTATAAAAAAAAAAAAAATCAAAATTGATGTCCAATAGATTCCAAAGATCAAACCAAATCAATTGATTTTAAAAAAAAATAAATCAAAACTGATGTCGAATAAATAATAAAACCAATAGATTGGTTTTTATTTAATTTAGTTTATTATTA
The DNA here is from genome assembly GCA_002890555.2 of Lagenaria siceraria. Classification (NCBI taxonomy): domain Eukaryota; kingdom Viridiplantae; phylum Streptophyta; class Magnoliopsida; order Cucurbitales; family Cucurbitaceae; genus Lagenaria; species Lagenaria siceraria. The sequence continues at coordinate 1,353,637 of CM016487.1, read as the reverse complement.
ATTTGATTTTCAGTTTTGACATTTTCCTTTTTTCTCTTTCAAAATTTAATTTTTATTTTCAATTTTGTTTTGAATTCGTCATTTTTATTAATTTTAAATTAAAATTAGGTATATTTCTTTTTTTTATCAGATTGAAATTTGACATTTTTTATTTTTTTGTTAGTACTTTCTAAATAAATATCATAGACGCTCCATAATAATTGATCTTTTTTTTTCTAAACAATAAATATATATGCACCATAATAATTAAAACACTAAAATATATCAAATATTGTTAGAATTTATTTTTAAGAGTATACATACCCTCGGTTTGGTTCGGTTTTTATTAGTTTTTCCCAATCAAAATCCGATTTGAACCAATATTTGTTGGTTTTCTGCAAATAAAAATCAACATGTCCAATTCTATACTAAAAAACCAAACCAAATCAATTGATCAATTTGGATTGGTTTGGTTTTTCGATTTTTTGTAACACTCCTACTTTCCAACGTCCAAACTTCTCTAGCTGAACCATGGAATCTTGATGGGTTATATTATAGAAAATAGTCATGAATTTTACACTTCATTTCAAAACTTTTAAGACGTTTAAAGTATATCGCGGTCTATCGCAAATTTTCTATATTTATAAATAGTTTGATATTTTTTCTATTTACAATAATTTTTTTGTATTTAATTGATTGAGATATAATTAGGTTAATGCTACACCATAACTTAGAGACTATGGTTTTTTAGTTTTTTTTTAAAAAAGAGAGAGAACTTTAAAAATGAAGTATATAAAGTAGTAAACCGCATATTTTTAATGGTTAATGTTAGTTTAAAACACTCTTTCTCCTGAGATGAAAATTTTAAATCCAGGTAACCCCACTTTTTGTATTAAAAAATCGTGTATTTTAATGATGCTTTATGTATATTAGTACAGATCTTAAATACATTCAAGTTTGAAAATAAATAAAAAATCATTTTTCTACCCAACATAGCCACAATTGCCCACTTTTGTAAGTGTATCAATTTACATACTCTATTACATTTCGTTTGGAAAAAATCTCATGTAAAACTTATAAATTATATCAATTAAATCCCTAAACATTCATAAATAAATCAATTTAGGGTGTGTTTAAAATACCTTTTCAAGTGGTTAATTTAAAAAATAAGTCCTATTGAGAGAAATACAAGTGTTTCGCAATCACTCAAAATAGATTTTGAAATGTCTTTATTATAAACATAGCTCTTTATCAAAAGTGTTTAAATGAAAATGATTTTTTAAAAAACATTTTATTTTTTAAGTTAATCCAAACGACCCCTTATACACTTAGTCAGAATTTCCTTTGAAAATCGTCCATTTTGTAAAATCAAACATTTGAAGTAGTCTACACATGTTTGAGAATTAATGCATGAATGATTTCAAAGGTAATCTTAATGAAGAGTCTAAATTGATTAGCTTGTGAAATTTTTGGAGTTTAATTGATTCAAATTATAAGTTTCGCACGATATTGGTCGAACAAACTTTAGAAGAAGGGTAAATTAATACACTCATGAAAGTCCAAAGTTTAAATTGATACAATTATTAGTTTAAAATTTTAATTAATACAACCCCTAAAGTTTGTAAGGATATAAATTAATATTAGCCCTATCATACATGGAGGAGAAGAGCTATAATTTACAACTTACAATAAGAATGTAAATAATATGTGGCTTTCTATGAATTAAAATTTCAAGACTTTGAAAACATTACACAAGTTAAAACCAAACAATTTTCAAATCTTCCTTTTTCAATAATAATAATAACAATGCCAATAACCTAAGTAAAAGACTAGCTCCAAATTAATAGTGACCACTTGAATTATATTCAAATGGGCAAAATTCATTATTATAGTTGGAGTAATAAATTATATGAAGGCACCACTCCCTATATTTATGTCTAACCTACACCTATTGGTTTATTGTATCATTTATAATTTGATGAAAATAAAATTATTTGAATTTACAAGGCTTCATGTTCAAATGCAACCTAACATTTTTTTTTTTAAAGTAACCATTATACTTTCATAATTGTTATCCACAAATTTTAATTTTAAAAAGTATAGATAGGAGAGAGACTTAACTACCACTCTATCTACTTTTGCAAGTTCTTTAGAGAGCTCTTACATTTATACTCTCTTTCCAACCTTAAACTTTCAATATGAGACAAAGGAATCTCTCTCGAATGTGAATTAGGTCATAGGCCTAAGTAGTTGTGCGTCGTTCCTGATACTAACTAACTTTTTCAATTAGTTACAATTTATACTCTATAAACTTTATAAATTCGATTTCAATCACTCCTCTTTTCCAAATAGTTTATTTTCATATAATGGTTAATTTTAGTTTCATATAATTTTTGAACAAAAATCCTTTTTAAAATAAAAAAATCAAATTTCTTTTTTTACAAGTACCTTAAAAAAAATTAATAATTTAAAGTGTATCTAATATATGATCTTAGACCATCCCTATTTTGGAAAAACACTTTAGAATTAGATTATTATTCTATAAAATACTTATTCATCAAGGACCCGTACCGAAGAAGGCATCCATTAATAAAACTTTATTTATAAAACGAGTACACATTCTAGAAAGGAGTAAAATTCAAGTACTATATGCAATTTATTTGATTGCAAAAAAAAAAAAAAAATAGTTTTCTCCAAATAATAATATAGTTCGTATATTTTTAAATTTATGAGAATTAGTCGTTAAAATGTAAAATCTAATAATTTAGTCGCCATATTTTAATTTCTAACAATTTAATATCTATTTTAAAAAAAATTACCTTATTTTTTTATACACATTTGGTCCATAAATAATTTCATCAATCTATATCTCTTCAAAAAAAAAAATCATCAATCTACATATATAAAAGTACTAAAAAAAATATACTTATATATATTAAAGCTTAAAAATATTTTTCACAATAAAACTAAATTATTTCAAAATTGAAAATATGAAACCAAATCATTACCACCAAAATTCTATGAATTAGATTGTTGTTTGGAAACTAAAAATACTTTTTTTTTTTTTAAAAAAAACAAAAATGTAATAAGAAATAAACACATGAAGATTAGTTCTCAGGGAAAATAAAATCACATGAAAATTAGTCAGACCTTAGTTTTTAAACCGTTGTCCAAAAAACGGAGAAAATCATATTACACGTTGTTTGACATGTTTTATGTGTTTTAATTTTGGCTAATTATATCAAATTGTTTCTCACCATGTAAGAATTTTCTTATTCGGTGCTTAGTTTTTTAAAATTCTCAAATTTACTCTATAAAAAATTCGTTTAGACCTCCTGAAAAGAGTTCAATTTTGTAAACTAAATACCAATATCATAAATTATTAATATATCTAAACACATGAAGATACCATTTGGATTGTGAACATGGACATAACTCAACTAATATAGTTTAATTCGCAATCTACCTATAATCAAAGGAAAAAAAAACTATTTGAACATGCCACATCAAAAAAGTAAATTTAATTAATTAACAATTTAATATAGAGAAATTTTCACAATAGAAAAAATGTCAAACTATTTACAGAAAATAGAAAAAAATATTAATATACATTGATAGATTTTTATTAGTGTTAGACTTCTATCATTTTTATCACTGATAGACCTTAATAAACTTCTATTAGAGTCTATTACAACTATCTAAAAATGTTACTATTTTGTGTAAATGGTTTCTTTTATTTTTCTTTAATATATCAAATTTTTTAATAAGTGATTGAGTTTGAAATGTCAAGTACCACAAATATTATTTTTCTTAGAGTTAAAAAAACTATATCAAACTTCTATTTTTTTTATATCGTGAATATTAGTTGAGTTATGTTGAAACAAATTGACTTTAAGTAGCATGTTAATGCATCCATAGTAAATTTTTATTAACAGACCGATATTTTCACATTTTTATAAGTTTCACGTCATTATGTGAAAGGAATCGACATTTTTATTATTTTATAAAAAAGGTTTGAAACGCAAAAAGTAAACAACAAAATTTTATTTCAATATAATATAAATAATAAATATTTTAATTTGTTTAGAAAAGGTAAAATACTTCTACATTAATTTAAACATCTTTTTTGAATTTTTAGTGTTAGCTTTCCAATTTTCAGGTCTTTTCAGCAAGGAACGCGTCGCACAAGTCGTTCCAATCGCATCTGAGCCATAGAAATGTGTAGTGACCCCACCAGAATAGACGGTCAAGATTAAGCTGTAAGCACGTGTGTCAAAAAGTGAAGGGAGAAAATCCACGTCATAAATACGTGTAATTCAAATCCGAAACGGGTGGGACACGTTGCCTGTTCCCCCTTTGTGAAAGCTCCCACGCGGGCCATTACCTGACTGACACAATCACCACCGGCCTAAAGCAAACAATAACCGACTTCCATTTTACGTCAAGAATCGCCGTTGTTTTTCTTTCAGTATATTCAATCCCTCGTTTTTCCTTTTTGCTATTTCCTAATTTTGTTCTTCAGGTTTTCCGCTTCTTTCTCCGATTCGTTGCCTGAATTTACTCCCCCAATTAGGTTTGGATATTGTTTATCTCTCTCTTTTTCCGATTCCGTAATTTTTTTCGGATCGGAAAGAGATTGAAGAACCTTAATAAATGATTCAACGATTTGTTGACGACGTGCTTGCTGTTACCAAAGAGTGAGTTCTCATCTTTCTTTCCTTTATTCAGCTGATCAATTTTGTTTTCTGATACGGAGGATTTGATTTTATTGTTTTCTGCGGGAATGTTTTTTTTGGCGGTTTATGATATGTGTTGTTCTCTCAAGCTGATTGCCCGGTGGAATATTTGTCTGAATTTCTATTACAATCGATCCTCTTATCTCATTGTTTTGTGAGAGGAAGGAAATTTCGGAAAATTAATTAGTGCAAGTTAGCTACGTAATAGAACTGGATTTGGATATGGATGCCTCTTTTGAATGTTGCTATAGTTTAATGAAATCGGTTCTGTTTCACTTGAGGAATTGTTTCGGATTTTATTGGATCGTGTCACAGGCTTGTAGTTTTGGCGTTTTTTTTTTCCTTTTTGTTCGTCTTGTTATTTTTATTTCTTTTATCCAATTTTGCTCTTTGCTTTCTCTCTGTATTTTTGTTTCAATTGAGAAATGGCTACTGTATTTTTTTTTTACTTTTTTTCTGGCCAATTTTAATCTGTAGGTGCATTTTTAACTTGCGTCTAAGAATTTCTTTTTGTTTGTCTACTTTGATTTCCTTACAAGCTTTGTTTCTTACTAGTTGAGCTTATCTCCTTGTGGAAGTAACTTCTTTCCTTTGTGTATTATATATTTTTAGTGCAGGTCGGTGAAGACATTTACGTACGAGTCTTTGAATAATGTTGTGAGGTTGATCAACGGATTATCTGCACTTCTGCTTACTCTTATACCAGGGAAAGGTTCTGTACTCGAAGGTGTTCATGGCTGGGAGCTCAGACCAACTTTTCGGGGGCCTCGTTTTCCTCGTTGGATGGAAAAGTATGTCTATTGACCTGAATTCTGTGACTGTATAGGGTGTCGAAAATAATCTTTCCATATCGATATCTCAGGCATTTTTTTCCCACCAGGGAAGTCCCTGGTTATTGTAATGTTCTCACACTCGATAAACTTGGAAAACTTGGTTTTTTATTCCAGTGATAAGGATATGCGGGAAAAGATTGCCATGATTCATTTAATCATATCTTAAAATATCAAAATCAATCTTTCAGCACGCTTCTTAACTTGTTTTCTGTGGAGAAAATTTGTGACACCAATTTGAACTTTACATTCATGGTATAGGTGAGACGTGATAGGGTTTTCTGTAATTCACTCATTCATACTTTTAAGAAAAAATGATTGCTAATCTAGCAGGGCAAGTTTGGTTTTGCTATTTACTTCTTTTTATTTATGTTCTATTTTTGAACTTTTAAGAAATATCTGTAATGCCGGAATAGATTTATAGGATATGGGACGAACATGATGGAATCTCGAGTATGGGAAAACCCTTCAACTCAATATGGATGTAACAAGAGAAATTAAAACTTGTTTTTCTTATTTGTATGAAATCAAGTGCGTTAAAGACAACGTTGGAGCATGAAGTTTGGAATAGTATGTGAATTACATGAATCCATTATTCTCTGAAGATCGACCTGTTAAAAAAAAAGCAAGAAAGAGTTTGTGATATTGCATTCACCTGTTTGCAACGTAAATGTTGGCATCTCCACCGTCCAGCATGATTGTTTGCTGGTAGCCTGGTACGCTGGAAGAGCCTTCGTACAGTCATGGCTGGTAGAACTATGTTCTCCGTATAACCAGGTAGCTTTATGAGTTGACGAGAGAACTTGATTTGTATGATAACCAAAAAAAATAGAAGGACTCCTCTTTTTTTTTTTTCCCCTGACATGAAGGGACTCCTTAAGGTTATACAAGTGCCTTTTTTTTTCCCTGACATGAAGTGCGCAAATTCCTAAACTGTAATGTTCATTTTTCCATAATTTAAGTTCGCTTCTCTGGATGGAATGGGTGTGTCTTCTATTTTATCCCTCTGGTAGTTTGAATTGCCATTGATATAGAGGACATGCATCACATGTTGTTTTTATTCTGTTTTGGTAAATGAGTAGTTGACATGTGTATATTTTTTCCTGTGATAAATAGTGGCGTGTCCTCTTTCAATCAGTTCATTCACGAACTTTCTGTGGACTCTGATGATTCAAGCTTAGATTATTCCTCTGGGGAGGAAGATGGTTTTGGAAATGAATATCCTGCAACACCTTCATCTCAGGGTTCACGAGGCTCTAGGTCCAGGGCTGGTTTTCATGTCAAGAATGTTTGGCACTGGACAGAAAGGATCAGGAGCATCTTTCTTTGGATCCTCTTACCCGCAAAGTTCCTTTTGGGGATTCCATTTCGTATTTTTCACTTCTTTTTTATTAAATGGTCTGGGTCCTCATCCACCCCTGGAAGTCCTTGGCCCTCGATTAGGAGAGTGCATAGCCATAAGGACCATGTTGTTCACACCACTGATCGGAGACGTGGAGTTATTGAGGTTTCTCCCTTATATCTACTAGTAGCGTGACTTCACTTAATACTAAGAAGTGTTTTGCTGATACATTTAGATATGCTCTACTTGGCCTGATTTCTATTTATTAATTTCTCTTTCCTTTACTTGTGAATTAGGATCTTCATCTTGCAAGTGAAATCTTCATTGAATCTGTCTTTGAAATGGTCCATAAGGCTGCACATTTTATCCTCTCGCCATTAGATGCATTTAGAACTTTGTTCAGATGGCTTTTTCCTCGGAACAGTCGTGAGAGATATCATGATGCAGATGTCACTGTGCCCACAGCTACGCTTGGAGATGATGATCCTGTGCCTAGTGAAAGGAGTTACACTTTTCATCAGTCTCTGAATACGGATGCCAGAACATGCCAGGATGTTATAACGGAGCTTGGGTAAGATCATTGGTAACTTCTCAATTTAGTTCCAGACGTTGGGTTCAGCATGAAGCTGTTGGTTTCTCATTTTTCTTCGTCTTTCTTCCTACTCAGGTATCCATATGAAGCTATTCGTGTTGTGACTAATGATGGATATGTTCTTCTTCTGGAAAGAATCCCCAGGTACAATGCTAGTTAATTTGTTCTTGCCTATTTCAGTTTTTTGTCCAAATGTTATGTGGTTAACATTTACACTGTGATTTGCAGGCGTGATGCACGTAAAGTTCTTTATCTGCAGCATGGAATATTTGATTCTTCAATGGGGTGAGGGTTCCGCTCCCATTTCTTGCCAGTTCCTGTTTCACAGTGTACTTGGTCTGTTAGTTTAATCTTGTGATGTTGGATAAGATGGGGAAATTATGACTTTAGGCTGCTTTCGTTAGGGTCCATGACATCCTCAGAATTAAAAAATTCAGAGTTGGATAAAACAAAATAACATCTAAAGGATAAAGGAACAGATCTGTTATTTCACGTTTAAGTTATGTTAAATTCTGAACAATTCCCTCGCCCACCACATACACCCACACACAAACACATACAGACACACGGATGATCACGAGGTCGCACTCATCAATTTTGTAATGTTTAGGTTGGATGGGTAGGGAACTACATTGTAGCATGCTTCTGTTATCGGATGTGCATCCGCGCTAATAATTCTTTTGTGTGATTAGTTGGGTGTCCAATGGGGTTGTTGGTTCTCCAGCCTTTGCAGCTTTCGACCAAGGTACTTAACGGTTGCATGAGCAGTCCAAGCCTTTTGTATTGACACATTTGGCTTTGTTTATCCACTCCCTCTTTTCTTTTTTCTTTTCTGTCTTTTCTTTTTTGTTGTAATTTTGTAAGGAATTCAAGATAACAAATAATTTATTTATTTTAATTATTGCAGGGTATGATGTTTTTCTCGGCAATTTCCGTGGCTTGGTCTCGAGAGAACATATTGATAAGAATATATCTTCAAGACAGTAAGTATCTGCATTTTTCACCTTTTCATGTATCTTCTGTTCATTTAACATACTATTCCCTAATCTAGGTATAATAACGTGAAGGCTTTATGTCCTCATATGTTTCTGGGATGTCATTTTACTGACTGATTTTGTGAACTATCCAGGTACTGGAAATATTCTATAAATGAACACGCCATGGAGGATATTCCAGCGATGATTGAAAAAATTCATGAAGTTAAAACTTCTGAATTGAAGCTTAGCCAACCTGAACTTGCAGAAGAAACTGACAATCATCAGCCATTCAAGCTTTGTGCACTATGCCACAGCATGGGAGGGGCCGGTATGTTGATGTATGTTATAACACGGAGGATTGAAGAAAAACCACATAGATTATCTAGATTGGTCTTACTATCTCCTGCTGGTTTCCACGACGATGCCCCATTTATTTTCACTGTGATCGAGAATCTCTTGCTTCTGTTAGCTCCAATTTTAGCTCCGTTTGTGCCTGGGTTGTACATACCAACAAGATTTTTCCGTATGCTTCTCAACAAGCTGGCTCGCGACTTTCATAACTATCCTGCTGTTGGAGGTTTGGTTCAAACCGTGGTGAGTTACTTTTTAGGTGGGGACAGTTCAAATTGGGTTGGAGTACTGGGAACTCCTCACTATAACATGAATGATATGCCCGGAGTTTCATTTCGGGTAGGTCTTCATCTTGCTCAGATGAAGCATGCCAAGAAATTTAGAATGTTCGATTATGGAAATGTATCCCTGAACATGGAAGCCTATGGATCACCAGAGCCATTGGACTTGGGTGAATACTTCGGTCTTTTAGATATCCCTGTAGATTTGGTTGCTGGACGGAAGGACCAGGTAATAAGACCAACCATGGTGAAAAGGTACTACAAAATGATGAAAGATGCTGGTGTTGATGTATCATTCAACGAATTTGAATATGCACATCTGGACTTCACTTTCTCGCACCGGGAGGAGCTCCTGTCTTATGTGATGTCTCGTCTAATCCTGGTCGATGAGCCCGGATTGAAACAGAAACCAAAACCCTCGCAGAAAGTATCAAAAGTACCAAAATTGAAAAGAAATGTCAAGCTGGATGACTAGTCTTGCAGAACACCAGGAGAACCCACTTTATCTAGGTTCCAGCATTGTGGCAACCAGGTGCATAAGGATAAAGATGGTGGATCTAGGAGTTGAGGGGTCGTGTAAATGTATGATGTATCTATAGAGTTCGGAATATAGCCTGTATATTTTCATTTAAGTGTCACCACGTCATGGATTTGATCATCGTCCCATCAAAAATATTTCGTATGGAACGGATTGAAGGTGATCTTATCTGAACTCGATGATGTTCTTGAATTCTGTGTGCTTATAGAAAACCAGACATTGGAGAGATTTGTAGCCTGTAAATTTGAATATGTAGGAATTGTTCATATATATTAGTAGGAGTTGGAATTGAAGGCATCTATGAAATTCAGTAGATGCCATTTATTCTATTTGTAAAATTTAGAGACTTGTAAGAAAATGGTGAGAAAATAAGTACCATTTCTTAGAAACTCAGATGGTCGTGGTTTACATTTTAAATTTTATGTTGATAAAAATGTTAAATATGTCGAGGAGATTATGTCATTCTAAAATTGAAAATTCGAAGATTTAGGAACCTGGCAAAAATGTGAAATCATTTCATCGAATTTGTTTCTCTTAACAATGTTAAAAATGTGGCACAAATTTGAAAGTTGGCTAAATTTAATTTAACTATAAATTGTTTAAATACTACATTGTATATCAAACGAGGGGCAGATGCTTGAACATTTACCTGGTTTACCGATCCGGTCTTTTATTATATTTTTTAATGATTTATTTGTTTTATTATTATTTTCCATTTCTATCATATTCTGCATCAATCTGAAAATTCTTTAACTCCTTATACTCCGACTACTGTTGGCTTATTGTTACGGCAGCTGATTCAAGAACTCTTGTTTTGTTTTGTTTTTAAGTCGAGCTGATTCAAAGACTTATCTGAGTTTCTGGAGAAGGAATTTTGGTTGTTTCATAAGAAGCGGACTGGCAGATGCTTTACAAGAATATATGACGAGAGGTAGTTGGCCATTGTCCTTTTAACTTTGGAATGATTGAGTTTTCAACTGTTTTGTGTTTATGTGGTATATAAAATGGCAAGTGTACGAAACTCGCCCTCTCTTCTTTCCAACTTAGACGAAATGGTTGAATGATATTATGAATATCAACTCTACTTGATTGGTATGGTGTTGGTTCTAGTTGTCGTGTTGTGGGTGATGTCGTGATAACTTTTGTCCACTTCTTGCTTTGAGCTCCTTTTGCTTGGACATGTTTATTTTTAACTACCATTTCTGCAATTGGTTTGCCATGATGATTCTCTTGAATTACTCACTTTTACTGGAAATGCATTTTCTTTTTCTCGATCAATTTAACTGTGAAATCAGAGTAAAACATAATTTAGCCTGTGAGATTCTGTTTTTTCTAATACAGGAGGATGTTAAAATATAAAGCAACACTAACCAATTCAGAGAGTTCTTGAAGTATCAACAAAGTGACGTAAATGTATAAATTAAGATTTTTTAGAATTAGGATTTTCTTTAAGTTTAGAATTCCTTAGGATAAGAATGAACCAAGAAATATCTACAATACTTAGAATCCAAGAACAACCTAGATACATCCTTTTGTTTGGGCTTCAAGGATCTCATGCCTATAAATAGGAGGTGTGGTCCCGTATGAATTTGGATACTTTCTCAGACTAGCCACCATTTTAGGTGGAGGGTGTTGATTGATCTGAATTTCGCGTGTTTAGAGCCTAAGTTTTGAAGTGTTTTTGAGTTTGGATACAGTTCTTCATGTTCAAACATTGGTTAACGGGATTGATTCAAAATATAATTTTAAGGCTGATTTCATTCCAGCCACTCTGTTATGTGTTTTTTTTAAGAAAAAAACTCCACTAATTTCCTGTTTCCCACTACCGAGGGTGAGGTGTGAGATATTTTTTTTTGGGTTAAATTACAAAAAGTATCTTTGAACTTTATCTTCTAAGTACTATTTTTCTAGAAATTGTATTATTAATTTTTGAATCTTAACCTTTCATAAATGTTCATAAACTACCATAATTGGTTTAGAACTTTGGGAAAAAATTAGGACTTGAATGACATGTTGGTGACCTAGAATGAAAATTTGAATTGCCACAAATTTTAGGACAAATTGAACATAGTGTTAGATGAGAGGGGAGAGAGAGAAAATAGAATAAGAGACTACAAACACAAGATTAATAAATGTAATTTATCTAATTTTTCTTTAAAAAAAAACCATTGCATAACTTGTCAAAGATTTAAACTGATCTCTCCTATTTACATATGTTAGTCTACTTATCTTTCTTATGATCTGTTATTAAAGTGGAAATACATATTTCCCTTACGAAATTTTAGCCACTATAGTGATAGATAACTTAACTTTTGTTTTCCCGCTGTGGCTGGACTTAATTTAAAATTTAGATATAATCCTTGGGGTAATACTTAGGTGCATCTCGGGTAACTCCCATCTTGATATATCCCACTCTCATCACTTACATAAAAAAATTATTAAAATATTTCAAAAAAAAAAACAAAAAAGAAGAATTTGCCACATGTCAACTTATGATAAAACAGTTTGGTGAGATGCATAAAGATAGGTGTTACCCGGGATGCACCTAAGTATTTTTCTAATCCTTGAATTAGCCTGAATAGTTCTCTTGTTGTATTGCATGCAAAAGAAAAAAACGAAAAAACAGAAGGTTGTAGCATTGTACTTGTTCATCATAAAAAAGGGTGTCTGAGACCAAACAAGGACAATCGTAAACATGGGTTGGAGCTGAGATTATTCCTATCAACTTTTACATGCTTATTTTGAACAGAACAAGAAAATAGTAAAGTAACAGAGCTTAGTGTAGTTTGTGGGAACTAAAGGAACAAGTTTCTTCTACAAAGGTGTAAACGTGGAATCATTTTTAACCGCCTAATTTTTCACTTCATGGGGAGAAAATTACAGTATGTTTCTCATTGGAACATAAAGTGTATTATTTACAAGTTTAGGGTTTAGGGTTTAGGGTTTAGGGTTTAGGGCAAAGATGCTTTGTTTTTTTGAGTTTTGATGTTTGTTGTAGGAACCAATTATGTTTCCTCCAAGTTCAGAAAAGTCTATTTTTGTATGTGGACCAAAAGCTCAGCTTCCAAAATATGGACCAAGGAAATATCAGAGAAGGGTGTGTTCAAGGTAATAACAAGCTTTTGTGGGTCGGCCACACTTTCTTTATCTGGTGATAGGATTTAAAATTGGCAATGGTTGGATGAGAATCCTCAAGCCAAATGAAACTGTACAATTTTGATTTATGTTTTCAACTTTATCCTAAAGTTTCTGAATTTAGTAAAAGTTACATTATTTCTGTATCTTACCAGGCATGAGCTGGATGAGTAAACCCCTGTGGCGAGCTGCCTTGTTTCACATTCCCTTTCAATTCATGTCAGGTGCGAAGTGTCCTCCCCTCTCTCCACAAATTTTTCCCCGGTTCATCAGCAGCACATGAACTAGAATTGGAATTTTGCTTACATTTCTAATCTGATTGACTTCTCAACAAACACACAAGCACAAAAGAAAAAAGTGAAGAAAAGTAGTCCACCCCTTTATTTTGCTCACTCCATTTCTAGATATTTCAATATGACTTGAAATGTGCAGGCAAGCAATTTGGTTAGGAAAGATGATTTACTTAGTATGCACAATATGAGGCAGAGATTTCCCTTTAGTTGTATATGGACCTACATAAATAGTCACATTAATTTAACATGGTCTACGAGTTTAGAGTTTCTTAAACCATACATGTAAACTAAGGTTGTCCTCCTTGTTAGACATTTGCCATGCCCACCCTCGTGAACTTCACGTGTTTTCAATTTCACGTGTACAATGTCTTTAATATGGCTTTTCCCTTTTAAGACACTTGACCCTGTAATGTGGGGGTCCCCCCCTTTTTCCACCCTTCCCTTCGTTATTTTGGGTTCTTCCTTCTTTCTTGTGGAATCTGTATTTTGAGAATATTTTGGCTTCCTCACCTACCTGACTAGAGAGAAAAAAAAAAAGGAAGAAAAAGCTGAGAAACTTTCTTCCTTTCACTCAGCAAAACATCTCTGTGAATTGAGTTCTTTAATTTTGATGGGACCAAAAGCTCACTGATTAATCAAAGTTCAGATTATTTTTTTTCCTTAAGGTGGGACCCTTGTCTTATTTGAAGCCTGATAAGTCATGGCCTTTGATTTTTGGATCTTATGGTTGGTCCAAGTACCAAGTATAAGCTGATCTCATCCATTCTTTCCCTTTAAGAACATCCATTTTTTTCCCTGCACTTTCCATCACTTTCTGAGAGATTTTTTTTTTTTTTTTTTTTTTTCCCATGCCAAGTATGAACAGGGACCATGAAAATGAATGAATCTTAAAGTAGCAGCATTGAGATTATGATCACTAGGAGGCCCACAAAGAAGGAAATTGAAGAAGATATGAAGATTAAAACTGGTTCTACAATTGAGAATTCTAAGACAAAATCCTTATGTAAAGGAGCTGCAGGATTTGTACAAGAAGGAAAAGGTAGGCTGTATATATTTGGGAGATGTGTTGCTATGCTTCTTTGCTGGCATGATTGAAGCAATTATTTGTAATGAGTCCCATTCATCTGTTTTTGTTAGTTATTTGCTTTGTTTTTGTTTTCCTCTCTCTGTATATCTCTACATCAATATGTACATTTTACTGTAATCTCTTATATATGAAGGTTTCTGATTACAATATCTCCACATTGAGAATGAGATTTGGATCTTCATTATCAATACAAGACACTGTGTTATAATTGGGGACTATAATTGATTGATAAGAGAATGATTATGGTATAGTTAGAACTTGATGTTTGTTTAAGAATCATTGGAATGATTAATGAAATTCAGTTGAAATCAAGATGAATATATAACTTTTTAGCCATTTGAGGTTAATATGGTTCAACAACAAAGGTTTGAATCTCTTGAACTCGAAAAAAAGAAAAAAAGAAAAAGAAAAATAGATATGCAGTTTCTGTATTTGTTTTTAGAACGTGGGCCTACATATTCTTGTTTGGGCCCAGTACCGTCTAGGCCCAAAGGCAAAATTACGTTGATTTTTGGGATGAGTGGTCGAAGGACATCAGCTCTAAGATAAGAACAATTTAATTGAATTTTTATACAGCAGTAAATAGTAAATAAACTCTGAAAATAACTATTTATATGTAGATTCAGTAAATTAACGTTAAGAATAGTATTATAGTAATTTGCGCAAGTTATTTGACTAATTCATTTGTATCTTGAAAATTATAGCTAACTAATAATATTTTGTAAATATGTCTCTCAAAATATATATATATATATATATATATATATAATTGGTCTTTCGGACCTCGGATTTGATTATTCAAATGAATTCGACAAAATTACTGTCAAAATGGATTAGAATTAGGTCTTGTTTGGGACTGAGTTCACTAGGGTAAAAAGCAGAAAAATTTAATTGTTCGGTAAAACTAATTATTTAAGAGTTATTTTTAAATATAGAAAAATGAGTCAAACTATTTATAAATATAAATTTTTTTTACCGACTATCAGTGATAGACTATAATAGAATTCTTTAAAAGCATAAACTTACCATTACAATTTACCAAATATTATTTTACTTTTTTTTCACATATGATTTCTTTAAAAGCATAAACTTACAATTAAATAAGAGTGCGGAGAATTTTGCTTACGACAATTACTATCACTATGTATCCATTCATTTAAGTATTTCCTCATAATTATTTATCTGAAAAATGACTTGAATTTTAATTTTCTTTCCTTCAGTATTTTTTTAGTGTATTTGGTTTTGTTTTATTTTCTTCTGGGCATTTTAGTTTCGTCTTTTATATTACCTTTTTATAGTACAACACAATACATTGAGTTGTACCTTCGCTTCTTCTTGGCCAATAACATATGTGTTAATTTTATTTTAAAAAAAATATGTGTTAATTAATTGAGTTGCACTTCATAGACATAATGTATATTAACTATTTAAATTATGACATGACATGTTTGACTCACTATGAGCATTATTATTTTAACTTTTAAATAAATTTGAACATAAAATTGTACTATTTTATTTATAAAACTAAGCAAATACTCATGGCTTAAAATAAAAACTTAAGGAAAAAAAAAGCCTCTGGTATTTATATCCTTCCTTCGGTCTTACATTTGCAATGTTATTCTGTATGGACGAGATCCATCTTTGGCCCACATTTGAGGGACACTTCCAAAAATAGTAATGTATGTATGTGTGTATATATATATATATATATATAATTTACAAATTTAACAATTGTTTTTTAAAATTTACATATATGTTAAAAAAATTATAAAAGAAAATTTTCATTTTTTATTATCCAAATTTATTCTTATTAGTCTATCAACATGTATATCAGTAATATCAACATGTATATCAGTAATACATTTGATATACTTTACATTTTATATATCAGTCATCTGATATACTACATATTTGGTATATCAATTGACTAATATAGTAAACATAAAGTATATAAGTTATACCATGGATATACCCAGAATTAAAATTTATAAACTATATGTATCAGTCAAAAAATGTTTGTTCATTTACTATTATTCATGGACTTAATTTCAATCCTTACTCGTCAGTTATAGAATATTATTTTTTAATACATTATAATCAACTTATAATTGTTCAATCGGTAATGTTAGTAACCATTTTGAATGAATGTTGATAAACTATTAGTACACCAATGTTACACTTGAAATTGAATTTTGAACATGTGTTGATATATGATTGATATATTTGAACAAATGTATTTTAAGAAGTACTGATGTACTAATGATATACCGACGTTTTATACTTGAAATAAATTTTGAGTTAATATTGATATAATACTAATACACCAATGCTATACTTAAATTTTACTTAGAAGAAATGTTGATGTACTACTAATATACACTAATGATATACTTGAAATTAGTTTTTTATGAGCATTGATACAATATTGATAAACTAATTTGTACTTTAAATGAAATTTGAATAAGTGTCTAACTATAACTACTAATGCACTAATAATATATATACTTAAAGTTGAATTTTGAATGAGTATTGATATACTATTGATAGATCAATACCAAAACTTAAAATGGATTTAGATCATGGGTGATACACTATTGATACACTAAAAATGTAAATGAAATGAATTTTTAATGACTACTGATATATTATTGATACGCCTATGTTACAATTTAAATAAAATTTGAATGTGTGTTGATTAATTATTGATACATCAAATACTTAGTATGACATTTTCAACTCATTATGAATTAGTACTAAATACAATTAAAAGTCCAATGTTAAACTTTAAGTATCATTCTAAATGATATACTTTATATTTGGTATATCTTTCTTCTTTCTAAATCATTTATATCAATAAATTAATATACGAAATATGAAATATTTGTTATACAATTGATCTACCAAATTAAATATTACTTATATACCATTAAAATCATATAAAATTTTTGAAAATAAAACAGATTAACTAATATAATTTATATTTGGTATGTTCACTTGACAAATTTAATGCATTTTAACATATACCATCAACATCAAAATTGAACTAATCGAATGAAAATAACTCTATATCAACACGAAATTAAAATTAAAAATAATATTTATCATAATCGAACAACAACATCGACCATAATACAATTAACATCATGATATATTAGTTGTATAAATGATATTCTTTAAATAAAGTATATCAATTGATTGATATACCAAATATAATGTAGATTAGTTGATATACCAAAATATAAAGTATATTAGATATACTTGTTCATATACAAATGAGGGTAAAATCGTAAAAATACAACAATCTAGAATCACGTTTAAATTTGTTGCTATGTTTGCAATTTTAGAAAATTATTGCTATATATTTGTAAATACTCTTTTTTTTTTGCTATCCATTACAATTTTCCTTTATTTTATCTCAAAACATTTTTTTTGGTTATTACTAGTTTGAAGACAGGGGAGATTAAAAATCTTTAGAACAAATATTTTAAAATGAATATACTTTTAATTAAATTTAAATAGTAAATATTTGATATTAAATTTGAAAGTAAAGAAAAGAGATAATGGGTATATATATATATATATATATATATATATATATATATATATGTTTTATTTGGTTAACTTTTAATAAATTAGATGCAGTTCAAAAACATCATTTTTTAAGATGAAATATAAATAATTAAACGAATATAATGTTTACCCATTTTAAATTGTAAAAATATTGAATATAAAATTTAAAGGTAATATAAGAGATATAACATGAAATCATTAGGCACATTTTTTGAAAGATTAAACACGAAGGGATTTGAAATAATAAATTTAATAAGGAAAAAAAATCTAAAAGACTCGATGAAAAAAAAAGAAGAAAAAAAAGCACAAGAGGTACACAACATATATTAAAGGAAAGAAAATTAAAATAAGAATTATTGGAATACCATTTAATGAAAATTAAAATGGGAGTGTAAATTAATGAGAAAAAAAGGGTAAGAGACACAAATAAATATATATATATATATATATATATATATATATATATATATATATATATATATGTATATATATATGTATGTATATATATATGTATATTACAACATAAATGAATATGAGTTTGAGGACAAAATAAGTATAATAGAATAAGATTACTAGAAATAAGAGATTATTGTATTTGGTTGTGCATCTGAATATTACATAGAAATGAAGAAAATAAATTATGTTTATATTTATTTTATGAAATCAATTATAGTAATTTCATATAATTTTAATAGATTAATTTATAAAAAAAATTAATTAATTAATAAACAAATATCTTAAATAAATATCCTTAATTACTCTAATTTAATATTTTTATCTTATACAAAAATGATTATAAGAAAAAGAGAACAAAATACGAAATGTTAACAATGAAAATTATTAAGAAATATTAGAAAAATGTCTTAAAATTATGATGGTAATGAATTGTCTAATTTAAGATAATTCCAAAAATAATTATTTAATTATAAAAGTTCAATAAGTAATCAATTACCATTATTAAAAAATGATTTTTTATTAATTTAATTTAACTAATCTTAAAGAAATATGTTTAATATATTGTTAGCTAATTAATTAATTTGTGTACATAAATATTTGCGAATTCATTTAATAAATTTTTATTTGTAAAAAGGAATTGAGTAAATATTTTAATAAATTATTATTGATTTATTAAAATAAATAATTAAATTAATTTTGTAAATTGATATCAATTAGTTAATTAATTGTATTTAATATAAAATTATGTATAAAATAAAAAATAGGTGGACAAATCGAAAAATTACAGTTTTGGAAGGGTATACAAAACTCTTGAAAAAAAGGATGCTCGAGAATAATTCATTGTCAAAAATATTAAAAACTGTATAACAAACATGAGTTTAGCTTGAGTGTGTTAGTTCTCATGTAAAAAAAACTTCAACCAAACAAACTTTAAAAACAAAGAAGATTTAGAATATTTACTATTTTAACTCAAAATTTAAACTTTGAAATATTATTCGTTTTTGTTAGATATTCAATAGTTTTCTTTTTATTTGAGATTTTTCAATGAAAATTAACTAAATTAAAAAAATATATATATTTGTTTTTTTCATCATTTTTTAAATATGATTTTCACATAACATCTTTAGTTAAATTTCAAAAACAACTCTAAGTTATGTATTATTATTATTACTTTTTAAAACTGAACTTGGATTTTGAACACACATTTAGAAGATAAATAACAAAAAAAAAAAAAAAAAAACCTCATAGATTAAAGTAATGTTTATAAATGGTTAAAAAAAACAAAATAAAGATTATCAAACGAGCTCTAATTATTTAATGTGTTTAGGTTTTATATAGTAATAAGTAGTTTCGTTCTTTCCTCAACTTAAACATAACTTTTTGTTTTTTTAACAAGATACTAATGGGTAGAGATCAGTAGGTGCACCAAGACATCTCAACTAGATTGACATCTCTTAGCACCCTCATCATATCCCAGAGCCAGAAGATCAGATGCATTCATTCAAAAGGAGATTAAAAGATCGAGAGTTATATAGCGAGCTAGCTCATACCAAAAGGATTAGCAAAAAGAGAAGAAACTAAAGAAAAGCCCTCCAATTCAGTGCAATATTGGGGGCATCATATAATTACAAAATAAGGGAGATTTCGTACTCCAAAAGGTAGCCAATGCAACAATATCTTCCCACAATTGAGGCTGTGTTTTGTCAGAATTTTGAAAGATCTTATGATTTCTTTCAAGCTAAAAATGCACCAAAGAGTAGCAGACACCAAATTGTTAACTAGGACATCAGCTTTGTTGTTCATCTTGAGCTTTAGGAGATATTCAATGAGGCTGTTAAGAGACTGTGCATGATGAGTAACATTCGTTTAATGCAGGTGATTCCACATGGATCTTGTGAAGTTAATTACAATAGAGGAATAAGTGATCTACATGGATTGTCAACTTAAACATAACTCATTTAATTTAAATCGTCAACGTGAGCTTAACTTAATGGTAATGACATGATTTTCTTGCCTAGAAGTTGGACTTTCTATTATATGTTTTCTACCTACGCCTTTCAAAGAGGGAAAAAAATGTCAAACATCCCATGTTCTGAAAATTATTTACCACCCAAAAAGAGAAAGCTACCCCCATGAAATTATAGCTTTCTGAATTGTGATATATAAGCCTCATTTTCAATGAGTTGGCTCTTATTAAGAAAAAAAAATAGTTTCATATATTTTTTCTTTTTAAATTATCAGGATCAATTACTTCATTATAAAAAAAAAAAAAAAATTCAAATTTACAATCCGACACACTCGTACTAAAACAACTAATTTTAGGTAAACTATATAAATAACCATCATAATGTTGAAGCTACATACATAATATTAAGTTATTTTTTTTTATAAAATTATGTTTCTATTAGTAAATAAAAACTATAAAAATATAGCTTAATGATTAAGACATATGCTCTTAATTAAGAGATTAGAAGTTTAAATTTCTGATGAAGATTTATGGATATATAATTATTAATTAAAATAAAGAAATCCAAGGAATATTCTATGAAAAGATAAAGCCAAATAAAATAGTCAATAAAAATTATTTTTCTTTTCTTTTGTTTCTCAAAGACAAAGACCATATTTTTCTCTGTGAGAGACCTTTAACCGTACTGTTGAAACCATTATTTGATGGGGATAAAACCCACCCAGGCCCCTGGCTAAGGGAATCCACTTAGTTTGACTGATCCTCGCACGTGTAAAGTAACATCAAAATGTGGTAACTTTTTTTTTCTTTTTCTTTTTTTTTGTACTTTTTTCCATTTAATTACTTCAATATTAACTTTGCACAAAAACATCCTAAACTGATATTTCGATCCACATTAAAATGATATAATTTTTAGACATAATTAAATCATCACTCCATACAAAAAAAAACATTTAGATGGATTAGGTTACTCAATTTGTCATTAAATTAGAAGTAAATTTAATTTAATCATTTAACATATTCTAAAAACTTATCATATATATATTGTTTATTTTTCATATATTTTCATTGAATGAATGAAAAAAAAAAAAAAGTAAAAGGCAAACTACTGACAAAAAAGGAAAAGAATTGAGGCTTGCTAGCTCATTCATTGAAATCATATTCAATGAACAGACAATAAAGGCAACTTAACCTATCTTTCTTTTCCTTTTTATGTTTTCCTTTTAACATTTTGCAAGTGATTAAAAAAATAACCTAATATAATTGTCCTTTTTCCATAAAGTTTGGATTATACTAAAATGATAATATATATATATATATATATATATATATATATATATATATATATACATATATATATATCCAAACCACACATCCATATTACAATATGAAGATGACATAGAGTACCAAGAAGATAACATCATTTGTGGAAAAAAACATCATATTATTGTGGAAAATTTCATGTCTTTTCAATGCCAAATTGACCCCTCCTCCCACCAAAAAGAATTAATTTTTTTTTTTTAAAAAAAAAAGACAACCAAAATCTATAAACTATTGAAAAACTGTCCCTTTAAACAAATAGGTGACATTGACATATCATCAAAGCCAAAATAAATGAATAAATCTTGAAAGGCAAAGAAAGTTGAAGCAATGAAAAATTAATGGCAATGAGCACTGACTCTAGCAAGATAAGAAACAGATCAGAAGATAGCACAATAAAAATTAAAGGGATTTTTTTGTTTTTTCGAAAAAAAAGGATCAATTGAGACTTATAAAGTAGACATGTCACATGAGCAGCCAAATTGAAGAGTTTGGAGAGGGAAGAAAAAAACCATGGGTGGTGGAAACCTACGGGTTGTTTCAAGATGGATTTTTTTATTAAAAAAAATAAATAAATAGAAAGGTGGAATGGAAACCTTTTCTCTATCAGAGCCAGGTGGGTTATGGGCCCACCACGCTTCCGCTGCGTCACTCTAATTTGTTAAAAATTTAGGTTAAAATATCATTTTGGTCTAATACTTTTGGGATTATACAATTTTAGTCTTTGATACTTAATTCTTTTTTCTTTTGAGAATGATATATTTAAACAAAAGAATGTATATAAAGAGAGAGTTAGAGGAAAGCTCTTCAATTTAAAGCAATAGAAGATGTACTATAGTTATAAAAGAATTTGAATCTAGAACATTAAGCCGCAGCATCAAAGATCAATTATATAGATTCTTAAAGGATATGAGTGTCAGTGGGCTTGAACTTAATCTTTAAAGATTCTATTGATACTTTCAATAAATTTTAAATTTAATCTTTCAAAGTTAATTTTTATTGAAATTGATTAAATATTAATACAATATGTAATTATGTTTTTCTAAAATTTAAAATGAAAATATTAATAGATAATAATTTTTTTAAAAAAAATCAATAATAAACCAGCAGTATAAAGATTAAATTTAGACATTTAAAAGTGTTGTATCAAGTTTCTATTATATATGCATATATAAACAACATATGAAAATTAGATTAGAGTGTAATAAAAAATTTATATATTCATATTGTGAAAAATCTGAGTATAACTCTAATACATGGCCAAAATTATTGAATATCCTATATTGGAAAAAGATAACTATTCCTCTATTTTAACTCAACTTTTTTTGTATTTTAATATATATCTATACCATTGTTCTGAATTGTATTTTGTTTCTCAAATACTTGCTATAATAAATCAAAGTCTCAAATTTGAGTTTAAACCCAAAAAGTCAATACAAAAACAAATATTTGAAGCATGGATTTTGTTTAAGTTTGTCTTATTTTAAAATCTCACTATGTTAATATATATATATATATATATATATATATATATATAATGAGAGGTTAGAATTTATTATGATAGCTCTATTTTTCCAAGACCAATATCATAAACAATCTTGGAGTCGATCTTTGCATAGACTTGGATATAACCAATAAAATTTAGAGACAATTCAAACAACTCTCAAGCATTCGCCTACGGATCCCTCGACTCCTAATTTTCTATTTCCAATAATAATAATAATAATAATAATTAAAATTAAAAAAAAAAAAGCTCAAATGTCAAACCCATATTTTGATATGGAACTTGAAGCATCGCCATTGAAGCTTTTAATCTTAGTGATTAATTTCGTGTAATTTTTAGTTGAGAAGTCATACTTATGTTTAAGATACATGCTTACCTTTAATACTATCTTTTTTTATACTACATTTATTAACTTTCATAAACCATAAATTTATTAAACTAAATAAAAAGTTACACATATCCACTAAAATTGATATAGTTCTTGTACTATAACCTTAAAGTGAGAGGTTAAATTCTTTCCGTATTATAAAAAAATAATAAAAAAAATAAAGGAATAATTGCACATATCCATGTTTTCTAAACTCATTTTTTTCCCCTGAGCTAAATAAAAAAGTTTTAAGAAAAGTTTTTTTTTTTCTTTCTAGTTTTCCGCTCATAAATAAATAAAATATTGTATTATAGATAAGTGTTTGTTTAGAAAGTACTTTCTTTTTCATTTTCTTTTAGTTGTCCTCATCAGTGAATGTTTTTCTCGTTTTTCTTTCTTAAAGATAAATATTGCTATACTATGAATTTGAGAAAATCAATTTGCATATATTCTTTCGTAGTAAAGAATGGACTGGTATTATATAGAATTGGATTAAGATTTATACAAAATAAAAATGAAAGTAACAAGAATTAACAAATATCATGTGCAAAGTTTGATACTATATATGTTCAATGTTGTGGATCATGTAAGTTGGGATTTTGTATAATTTTAAAATAAAATTATTCAATTGTTTAACCTATTTATTGATGGAATTTGTAAAATTATTGAAAAAGCACATGCGTGATTTTCTTTAGGAAGGACCTGAAAAGTTTGGTGGATCTCACCTTGTTCCATGGGACTATATTACTTTACCAAAAGATAAGGGAGGGTTGGGTATTGATAAAATCAAAACCACAAATGATGCGCTTCTTTGCAAATGGATTTGGCGATACCTTAAAGAGCCCGAGAGTCTGTGGAAGAGACTTATTGATGCTAAATATGATCTCATCTTCCCTAATGCTATTCCTAATTTTTGCAGGTATAAAAGCTCAAAGGCTCCTTGGTTCCATATATCAAAATTTGGTGAAATCATGATGGTCAAAACTCATCGAGTTGTCCGAAATGGGAGAACCACATATTTCTGGCTACACCATTGGTACTCGAATGGACTGCTCTGTTCTTTATTTCCCAGATTTTTTGCTTTGTCTGAGCAGGAACAGATCATCATCTATGATGCTTGGGATAATGAACAAAATTTATGGAAGCCCAGATTTCATAGAAATTTGCTACCCCGCGAATTTGATCAATGGATACAAATCACTAGTGACTGGCCCCCACCTAATCAAGATGCTGGTGAGGATTATTTCAAGTGGTCTCAAACTTCAGATGGTATTTTTAGTGTCAAGTCCATGAAAAATATTCTTATCGAACCCGCCCTCTCGACCCAATTGGTGGATGTTGGACATATTTGGAAGACAATCCTTCCAAAAAAGTGCAAATTTTTTATTTGGACCCTTATCCATAAGGGCCTTAACACCATGGATAAATGTCAAACCCGATCCCCAAATATGTTGCTTAGCCCGAATTGGTGCATTATGTGTAGAAATCATGGTGAATCAGCTGAGCACTTATTCACCAACTGCAAATACTCTCAGCAGCTTTGGTACCATCTTAATTCGGCAACAGTATATCCTCTCCCCAGTACTCTGAACGATATGTTATATGTTCTAAAACGCATTCAACCGACCACAAAAAAGAAGCTGTTATGGAGTAACCTGATTGGAGCCTGTCTTTGGTGTATTTGGCTGGAGCGCAATAGAAGAACGTTTCATGATGTTGAAAAACCTCCTAATCACTTATGGGAGGATGTCTTATACTTTGCTGCACAATGGAGCACCGATCAAATCTTTTTAAAAATTATGATGCATCTTGTATATCTCTTAATTGGAAGGCTTTCCTCTAGCCTCCCTTTTTTTACCTTTTTGAACTTCATCGCTCCATGTACATCTTTCTTCATTGAATGCATGACTTTTGGTGTGGAAATATGATGAGGGTGCTAAGGAGGTGTCAACCTAGTTGAGATGTCCCGGTGCACCCCCTGATCTCTTTCCTCTTGTTTATTGTTCAAAAAAAAAAATTTATTGATGGGTTAAATTTTCAAATACAATCTCTATATTTGAGATTTAGTTTTGATTTTGGTCTTTCAGGTAATTTTTTTTAAAGGGGTGCAACACGAGGACTTTCCAAGTGGTCACCAACTTAGTACTATTTTTGCCTAAGCACGCTTAACTGCAAAGTTCTAATGAGATCTGGTGCATTAGCGTTGATATGATCACATTTGATCATTCATGTAAATTAGCTAGTAACATGTCACATATTATTCATATATAATAACGACCTTGACAATTTGTGAGGTTTTAACTAACAAGGATTATAATAAGAATGAAAATAACAAGGATTAGATTGAAATACCTAAGATTTTAGGGACCAAAGTAAAATTAAACTTAAACCACATTCTTTTGAAATTCTAGGATCTATTAATTGAAAATCAACCCACCAAACAAGAAATTTGACATTGGTTAGATTTATTAGATAACACGAGATTTCATCTCAAAATCAATTGGCAATGAAAATAGTATCTCATCTATTTTTTGAAAATAGTATCTCATCTATTTTTTATAAAATAGATGAGATACTCTTTTCATTGCCAATTGGCAAATGGATAACTTTTGGATGCAGGGTGTGATGAGAGCGCTAAAGGTGTTATCAACCTAGTTGAGATGCTTGTGTGCGTCTACTGATTCCATTACCGTCGTATCTTGTTAAAAAAAATATAATCTTATAAAGAATATGAGGTATCTTGATATTTCTTTTCACGAACCTTCTTGTATATTTTGGATATAAATGTCATTTTAAGAGTATGACGAGGGTGCTAAAACATGAATCAGGGCCTAGTTGAGATATTCAAATGTACCTCATGACTTCCCTCCGATGTTACTTGTTAAAGAAAAAACACTATATTGATAGAAAGTAAAAATGATTGGACTAACATAGTACTTTCACATTCGGTAAGAATATTACATAAGATGCTCAAGTAACACAAACACACACAAGATTCTTAAAAAAAGATGAATACAAATAGTGTTTGCCCAATATTATTCCTTATAGACATCGATATGATGATTACAAATTTTGAAATTGGCCTTGTTATAAAGTACACAATATATAAACCAAATTCATATAGGTAAAAAACTTATCATGGATTTGAATAAAAAATGGTTGCTCACATTAAAAAAAAATTAAAAAAAAGGCAAAGAAAGTACATAAAATGTAATGATATATAGATTTTTCTAGGGTTACATCTATATGTGTATGAATTGATACCTTGATATAAAATCAGCCCACTGTGACAAAAAAATTTGTACATTATTCAGCTCCCCCTTATCTTTTAGTAGTTATCCTTTTTGAAAGTAACCCTTAAAAACACACAACAACATCAACAACAGCTAGCTTTGCATTATCTTGTGTGGTCCTTTTATAATTATGTCAGTACAAACCAGTCTGTTTCAGCCCTAGCCTTATTAGTAGTACACACAAACAGCAAATAAAATAAAATATAATAAAAAATAAGGTTTATTTATTTATTTTCTTTTGGAATAAGTGGGTGGGGAGATAGGAGAGGACGGCATGTAAAAATGGAAAAAAGGGTTTTTTTTTCTTTTTTTTTTTTAGGGGAAGCCATGGAATTAAGAGGAGGAAATGGAAAAAAAAAAAAAGGTTTTGATTGGTGATGGGAATATTGCCATTTTTTTGAAGAAAGATGAGATTGTTTTGTGTGGTTATGGTAGTTGGTGATTGGCTAGGGTTTCAGAAGGTCTTTATATGAACAGTGATCAAAGTACAAAGGGGCTATTTTTTTAATTTTTTTAATTTTAATTTCAATTTTTTAATTTTTTTTAATTTTTAAATTTCTTGTCAATGAAAGAGAAAGAGATAAGCACGCATGGAGGGAAAGGCAATAACAACAACAACATTCTCTTCTCCTATGGTGAATTTGATTGATGGACACATAAGGGTGAAGATGAGAGAGAGGAGAGAAATTAAAATAAAAAAAATTTAAATTTAAAAAAAGAAAAAGAAAAAAAAGAAGGTGTTTCTCCTTTTTGTAGAAAGTGACATTGGCTAACCTCATACACAAACACACATACACAAAAAAATAAATAAATAAAAGAAAAAGAGTGAAAAATAATGTACATATATATTCCCCATTTTCATCTTCTCTTTTTTCTCTCTACCACTAGCGTGCCTCTTTGAGTCAAATAATTGTCCTTTCCCTTAAAAATCTTAGACATGGCCACGTGGATCTCTCGAAACGCAACTTTATCGCACTTGTCATAATTAAATAAAAGTGAATTATACTCATGAAATGATGGATTAATTAACGCCACGTTTCGTTCACTCTAATTTTGAGTTTATTATACATATATATGTCTGTGTATATATATCACTCCGTGGTTGTGAACGTGCGAGTTTTTTTATATGTATCCTTCATTTGCAAGGTGTATATTTTCAAAGGTGTTGATAAAGAACATGCTTTGTTATGGAAGAGACGTCACCACTCTAAATTATTTAGTGATTTTGATACTACTTATATTTCACTAAATTAGAAGGCTTTTCTTTAGCCTCTTTGTTGCTACTTTTCTTTATCAATGAAGATCTCTCCTAGTATCTTTAAAAAAAATTATTAGGTTTCCATATATACAAATAAAAGAGTAATAATAAAAAAAATGCTAGATAACGTTTTAAGTGTTTGAATTTCATTTCCTTTAATTTAAAATAGGACTATACAAATCTAGGCTTTTTAGCTTTAGGCTATACATATGAATTCAAAGAGGGGAAGTATCTTTATTAGCAAGAATCTTGCCTAGATCTTGTAGAGTGTGTTTACTTTTAAGTTAAAAAAATTACATTTACTGATTATATAAAAAGAACTAGCTAGGCTACTCTTAATATTGAAGAGAATATATAACAATTCAGAAATTAATAAAAGTTGATTGGAAGCAAATAATAATCCAACTAACTTCTTCTTTGGTCTTCTGGTTGACAATAAAATTTAAAGATGGAAATTCAATGTAGTATAAATGTTTGAATTAAAACATTAAAATTCAATATCAAATTAAACATGTCACAAGTTGGTGATTAAACTAAACCATAAGGTTTTATCAATTTAAACACCATCATAAATAATGGGTCATAATAATTACTCAACCTAACCCTAATTAGCCCTAATTAAAACAACCCCATGCAAGGATTTGAATGTTGTAATTAAGCAAAGAGGTCTTGAGAGGGTTTAAGAAGAAAGATGTTTGGTGGGGTGTGGGGTTCCAAAAACAAGACCTAATTTCCCTTTTGTCTAACTTTTTTTTTTAAAATAATTAAATTAAATAGATTATATTTATATATATAAATTTTTTTTCCCAATTATCCCACTCACTCAACTCACTTATAACTTCCCATAATATCACTCTAAAGATTACAACTTTTTGCTCAAAAGGAAAGAGCTTTAGAAAGAGATGGATCCTTTCCTTTGTCTTTCTTTACACATTAAATAAATTTCAACTTCCTCCTCTTCCCTTTTCTGTCTTTCTTTACAAACTCATCCAATTTTTTCTTTTTTCTTTTTATTTTTTTTTGTTTGTTCAAACTCTTCTAATTTTCTCTGTCTGTCTCTTTCTATTCACTTCTCCCTCCAGTCTATATACAGTAATCTCCACTGTGCTGTCTTTCTCAAACTCTACCTATAGCTTGTCCTTCAATTCCATTTATTTATTTAAAAAAAAGGGGAAAAATGAAGTGATTTTATTATATTATCATTATTATTGCTATTATTGTTGTTGGTTTTATTTCACTCTCAGCAGCAAAAATTACTGGAAAAGAGGGAGAGAAATGAAGTGAAAAGGATGTGAAGCTTTCTTTCTTTCTTTCTTTCTTTCTTTCTTCTTCAAAGTTTTGCACTTGTCATGAATTGAAGCTTACTTCATCATCAAATCTAGGTCTTTGTCCAAACAAATTTTCAAAAAAAAAAAAAAAACATGTTCTTCTCCACCAATAGTAGTAGTAATACCAAAAATGGCCATGACCCATTTTGTAATTTGCCTCATCTTGACCATTCATTTCATCTTCCCATCTCTTTCTTCCCCTTTCCTTCTCCATTTGAGGTTGATGATCGTCAAGAAGATGATATTCTCAATTTCACTACTAATTCTTCTTCTTCTTCTCAAAATTATAATAATAATCCTCCTATTATTTCCACAAATAACAACACTCCTTCTCTTGACAAAATTCTTCCCACAAATTCAGATCAAAAGAAGAAGATGATGAAGAAAATCCCACCAAGAAAAAGATTGTCAAAAAAAGATAGACATAGCAAAATCACAACAGCTAGAGGAGTAAGAGATAGAAGAATGAGGCTTTCACTCCCAGTGGCTCAACAATTCTTTGGATTACAAGATTTGTTGGGTGTTGACAAAGGAAGCAAAACAGTTGAATGGTTGTTGATTCAAGCCAAGCCTGAAATTTTGAAACTTGCAAGAGAAAGATCATCAAATCATTCCATGATCATCATGAGTAATAATAATGCTTCTTCTTCTAATTATTCAGCTTATTCCAATTCTTCAGAGCTTGATGAAGTTGGAGTTATTATTGGTGATCAAAATTTGAACACCAATGATAATAATAATATCAAAATTAAGAAGAAGAAGAAGAAGAAGATGAGAGCCAACAAACAGCTGCCAAGGAAAACCATGGATAAAGAATTGAGAGAAAAGGCTAGAGAAAGAGCAAGAGCAAGAACTTTGGAGAAGAAAAACCAGATCTTTATTAAGGATTCTTGTTCAGATCATCCAAATTTCTCCAAAATTATTTCATCTTCTTCTTGGAGCAGTCCTTTTGAAACTACTGGTGGGGAGGAATCAGCTGGTACTCAAAGCTACAATAATAATAATAATCATCATCTCAATCTTCCCATTGAGGTTCAAAAACCAATCACTAATTCCCAATTTGATTACCAATTCCACCAAAATTTTTCTTCTTTTGATATTATTTTGCCAAAGTGGAGCCCATCTGATGATTCAACTTTCAATTTTCTGCATCAACAGGTGAGTTATGTAGTTAATTAACTTTAATTTTTCCTTTTCCAAAATTTTAATCAAACAGTTGTAATTTCTATTTAATTACTTATATATATAGTACTAAAGTTTGTAACTTTTTTTGGCTAAGACAAAAATGAACTACATGGGCATAGAAATTTTTCTGATTCTGATCAAACCCAATTTAACTTTTTTCTTTTTTCTTTTTGCAGCATGAATTTGAAGACTCTGATATCTTTGGATAGGTATAAGGGTTAGCTGCAAGCATATTACAATCTCCAACAACATGGGGTTTTGTTTCTTAATTTTATCAAAGGAACCTATCTAGGAGGTTTCAAGTTGGAAAAACAAATATTATTATTGTTATTGATAATTTCATGTTGTGTGTTGTGTTCTTCTTCACTTTCTGTTTGAAATTAATGTAAAACACATAAATAGTTCTCAATATATTTGCATGAACTTTCAATTAGGGACACAAATTATGCAAACTTTTTCTTTATTTCTCTCTTCATGATCTTCTTGACTTTTGTAGATATTTCTTGAGAACCCTTTGTTGAGAAGTTGATGTCTAATTAAGGAATAGAAAAAGGCTTGAAAATATTAAGAGATTTAATTTTGAAACTCATTATATTAGCATTATTGTTGTGTTTCTTCCTTCTTCTTCTTTTTTTTTTCTCTTATCCACAATTTTTTTTTTTATCCCAAAAGGATCATGTTTTTATTATTTTAATTTCCTAAAAACTATGCATGATGATGTTCTAGTCTGTGGATTACTCTGAAGCCAGTAATGAGAGATTTTAAAGCATACCTTTTAGGAAGTGATGGAATAGACACACAAGAGAGCAATTTAACCATATCCACTTTCTCAAAATGTGGATGATACGCAATTTTCTTAGACACTAATTAATGACCAATTTTCATAGACACTAATTAATGACACAAATTTTTCAAACTATGAATGATATATGGATTATGTTTAACAATAAAAGTACCTCCATTAACTTGTATAAAACATATATACCCACTAAATCATCTCATAGGCAATCAAATTTAGGGAAACATCAGCTCATAGTTTTAATAATAAGCTTCAATTTATGTGTTGTCCATAGAGATGAGTTATAGAAATTTGGTTTTATATAATTTTGTGTGTTTATTGATCGCTTTGAATTGGACTGCTTTTTTGGTAATCTCTTGATCTTCTTCTTTGTATGTTTCTCACCTACTCAATAAAATATCCTTTCTCTAAAAAAAGTTCATATGATTTGTAGAAAGTTAATTTATTGTAGAGGCTTAGAAAGTATGGATTAATAAAATGTGTGAGATAAACATATGTGTACGAATATATATTAGCAAAACTTGATAAAATTGAATATGTTGAAACGCCTTCAACCTGTTGTCTAGTGGGACTCGAGGCCAATACCCTCGAAACTTAAGTTATATAGAGATTATGTTTCAATTTTCGTTTTGGAACTTTTATTTTAAGCTTGTTTTGTATAAGATTTAAGATGATGTGATATATATATAAACCCTCTAACTCTTACCTGCATCTATCTCTATATTCTATACTTTGTTATTCCTGACATGGATGTAGTTAAGACCTGTTAGTAAACCACATAAATTTATGTGTCGACTTTTTTTTTTTGTTTGATTCTTTGCTTATCAATGTTTAATATGCAAGCCCTAAGTAAATTTACTGCACATGAAGAGTTGAAATGTGAGCATATATCTGTTTAAATTTAACAAAATTATTGCATCTAATAACCTAAGGTCATAATCTGCTAAAAGTATATACTGATTGTTTGATAATTTGAAGGTAAAATTTTCGGTGTAGTATTGGTGATTGTAATTGTAGTGGAATTGACTTTATGAAGTACAAAGCTTAATATGTTGTTGTCATATCAAAGGAAATGCGATCCCAGTTTTTCTCAACAATGTTTGGCTTCATCACTTTGAGTGTCTTTTTCAAAATCAAATGTTACCCAATGTCTGAAACAGCTAGCTTGTTGTCTAATTCCTTAGCTTTATCAACAAACCAAAACTCCCTCCACAATTTTCTATAATTGACCCAACAACTTGGCAACTCAACCTCTGTGCTCATTGTTTTAAACTATAATTCTGTCTTCTTAGTCCCAAGAAATCTTTGTAACAAAGTTGTCAGCTCCCCAAGAAAAGTGAACTCGATACAATAATTCAAGATGTTTTTTTTTCTTGTTAAATAAATTAAACCCTAATTTACCATGGATTAAGCTTTTAGATTTAGTGATAATTTTTTAAATAATATTCGAATATGACAGGCATGTTAGACTATATAGTATTACTCCATTCCTATGTCATGGATTAATAGTACATGTATTGTCGGGAATGCAACTAAAGTCTCATATTGGCTAGATAAGAAGATGATCATAGGTATATATAAGGTAATTAAGGACAACTATCTCCAAATGGTATGAGGCATTCTGGGTGAAACCAAAAGCAAAGTCATGGAGTTATGCGTCAAAGTCATACCCTTGACTTAGCCGTGTCGACAAAAAATATCCTTCTCGAAAAAAAAATCTTTAGTGGAGAACAAAGAAATTAATGAGCCTCCATGACCTAGTCATAGTGAATCCATGGTTGAGCTTTTCATACAAGCGGTGTCCTTTGGTGAGGAGTTGACTTGGTTAAAAAGTAATATGCTCAAGTGCAATTCGGAAGGTGACTATCTGAGAGGAGGTTTAAAGTGGTACTTTTGTTCGAGAGGAAGATTATTGACAGAATGCAACTAAAACAATGGTACGAGGCCTTCTGGGCATGAAGTAAAATACAAAAGTCATGAGGGTTATGTCTCAAGTGGACAATATCATATAATCATAAAGATATTTGAAGGACCGTTGTTCCCAACATAATCGATATCCTTCTATATGGAACATTTGGCTCGAGCGAAATGATCATAGAATTATTTTCAATGAAAAATCCAAGACTTAAACGCAACTTTGGGACGAGACCATCATCAAGAGTTTTCAACCTATGAAGTAGGAAGGGGGTAAGAAATAGTACCTAATTCAAAGCTTGCTTATCAGCTTCCTTGTTTCTCATTGCATCGTTAACACCAAAGTTGTTCTTTCCCAAGCCCCTGAAATATGATTATCACTTTATGATCATAGAATGGTTAATAAAAGTTGAGGAAAATAGAAGTATCACAATTACAAAAAGCCTCAGATTTCGGTACTCTGAGAAGCAGTATTTTGTGTGTTTATATCCTTTAGAGAAGATGAAGATCTTTGGCGGTTTCTTTGTAATTTTAGCTGTTGATTTCATACATATATACAGACACATATAAAAATTAAAGTTTTCACCTATATATATAAAAGTATTTTATGTTAATTCAAGTATAGTCGAGTAAATAAGACACCTATTACATTTTTTTTTAGAAGATTTCACCAACTCAACAAGAAAAAGAAAGAAAAAAAAAGGTAGTTTTGTAAATTAAACTAAGGGAAATTATTATAAATAATCAAAATATCAAACTATTTATAAATACATAAAATTTTCACAAACTATCTGCGATAGACCGCAATAGACTTTTATCACGGAGCGATAGAAGCCTATCACGGTAAAATTTTTCTATATTTTTTTTTTTTTGCTCATTTTTCTATATCTAAGAACAGTCCTTAATTAACTGTTTTTCTATTTTTTTTTTTCAATCAACTTTTTTTTTTAATAAGATACTATAATAGATGGATCAGTAGATGCACCGAACATCCCAACTAGGATTAACACCTCTGTAGTACCTTATCAACTTCTTTTTCCAATCCACTTCTTTTAAAGAATGATTAAGGGGACTGACACATTCATTTACTTGTTGTATTTAAAATAAACTTAAATTAATGAAATGTGGAAAGATTATACATTGAGTCACAACCCAAAGATAAAATATTGATTTTCATCGAGTACATGAAACCAAAAGAAAAAAATAAGTTAAGAGTGTTGATGTTTGCTAATAATAAATTAAAATGGATAAAATTACCAATGATTTTGTAGTTTAGAATAAGAGAACTTTCACATATATGCCAAATACACCCCAACCAAAATATCCAATATAAAAACTTTTTCAGAAAGGTAAACTTTGAAAGAGGGAAAAAAAACAAGTTAATTAATTAAGAGTTGATGTTTGGTAATAATGAATTAAAATTGTTAGACTTACTAATGATTTTAAAACTTTAGTTAATTAGTTGTGGATAATGGATTAAGGAACATGACATTTGAAAAGCAAAAAAAGTATAAGAGTCTTATCACAATGAGTGTCCTCTTGGGAAAAGATGAAATTTTTTCAAAAAGCACTGCTCCCATAGAGTTTTTGTTTGTGCACAGTCACCAATAATATTATATAAAACATTTAATGAAGTATCTTTCCTCCAAACAAATATAATTATAATATTATATAAAACATCCTTCTAGGGTTCTTTAAGCAAAAAGATCAATACTATGAAGTATTAACACATTAATAATGTCAGATTTTTAGACCTATTAGAAAACTCTTCACTAAAATATAATAGAGCACTTACCTTAGTGGTTCTATTTCACAATCATCATTATTTCAAAAAAAAAAAAATTATTCTAACTCGCAATCGAAAATTATTTTGACTGAATGATAAGTTGTTTTACACAAACGTTTAATTCTCAATTTAAAATTTGAAAAGTTTACATAAGCTACTATAAAAAATATATTTTTGAAATAAAACTTAAACTTGAATAAACTGATCTTAAACAAATAAATATGAAAAGTTGTGTAAACTAAGGTTGATGTAACCCATTTAAGGATAATAACAAAGCTTTAAATTTGTGATTGGATTTTTAGCTTTTCATGTTTATTATATAGTCCAATTCACTGCTTATTTTAGACTAATAATAAATGTTAAAAGCCTAAATTTGTATAAGCTAGATAGAACAGCTAGTCCATCAGATCACAATAATGTTCTAACATTCATCTGTTTTGGTTCCATTTATTAAAATTCTCTTTGATTTGATGCAAATTAAATCCATTGGGCCAAAATTTATGGGAAGTAATTAATTGCTCCACTTGTGAAAGACCAACTTTTAATTCCTCAAAATCACTCATAATTAATTTTCTTCTTCACCATTAAAAACCAAAACCAATGAGTTTTTGACAAAGGATTCCTGCACTAAATATTCCCATCCCATCTCCTTCTCAAGCAGCTGAAAATGTGGTTTTTTTTCTAAAAGAAAAAAAGACACCAAAAAAGAAGTAGTGGAAACAGATGGAAAATATATGAAGGAATGTTCTACACATCTCCAGAAAGAAAATTTACATTACAAGAAAAAAAAAAACATCAGAAATAAATATTCTAATTTTATGGGAAAAACAAACAACAAAAACCCATGAAACAAAAGAGAGAAAGAGACCATCTTTGAGATTCCTCATAGAAAAAGAAGGAAAACAAAACAGAGAAAACCTTAAAATTAGAAAAGCTGAAATTTTTCTTCAAATCTGAAGAATTTAAGCAAAAAGGAAAAATCATTAAAAAAAAAAAAAAAAAAAAAAAAAAAAAAAAAAAAAAGAAGAAAAAATCTAGAGAAAATAAAGGAAACCCTAAAGAACTCGATCTATGTTCATATGAAAAAAAAAATAATAATAAATTCAAAATTAAAAACTTGAAATAAGCTTAAGATACCTCTGAGAAGGTGGAAACTTTAGAATAAATAAAGCAGAAAGAGGAATGTGTCGGATCTGATCTTCACTTGAAGAAAAATTACAGATTAAGATCCCATTTCTTTGGAAGAAAAATCCCAAGAAAAACCAATTAATAATAATAATAATAATAATAATAATAATAATAATAATAATAGAGAATGAAGAGAGAAGGACAATGAAAGAAGAAAAAGAGATGAAGAAACTAGAAAGAGCAGTTTTTCAGAGAGCATCGCCGCAGGGTAACAAAACTCAGAAGGGAAACGGAAGCCCTAACGGCGACGAAGAACAGTTAAATAGGGTTGGAAAGTGGAAGCCCGTTGACGATAACCGTTTAAAATTGTGGCTGTGAACCACCAGATGCAATTCACAGATTTCTCAATCACTTGCCCATCACAATAACCATTGTAAATTAATTTCTTTTTTAAAAAAAAATATTTTCTTAATTTTTTTAATGAAAAGAACAATTATGTTTATGGATTAATTCAATTTTAGTTTTATCTTTACATTTTTTACATCCAAAATCCTCCGATGTCTCAATAATACCTACGGTCCTACATCCAAAATCCTCCGTGTCTCAATAATTGGTGCAAGAAAATTTGAACCTCGATCTCTAGAGATATACGATGTGTTAATTACTTACTATTCAACTTTATTTTGACTACATTTGTCACTTTTTAAATGTATAAAAATAATATTTAGTAAGAGACTTCCGTTTATTAAAAAAGATTATGATGAAAATGTATAAAAATATAAAACTTATACGGATAGATCATTATTTTTAATTTCGTGATTAAAAGAGAAAAAAAAGGATGACTTTATTTTGCATATTTCTTTTTAGAAGTAAACTTTATTTTTCTTTTTATATCTGATATGCTTTTTTTCCTTTTTAGGAAAGATAAAACTACTCATAGAATATTTGAAACTTTAAATTTTAAATTTTCTTTACAAGAAATGCAAGGTGACGATGGACATTTCTTTTCAATGGCTCTATCATAAGAACTCCAAAGATAAGCGGCTTAGATTTTTTTTTGTTAAGTCCTTATGATAATTTCTTCAACAACAACAAAAAAGAACCTTGACCAATTTTTTAATAAAAAAAATTAAAATTCCAAAACTTTTCTTTCTGTTTCTAAAATTTGAGTAGCATTTTAAAAATATGAAAAATTATTATAAATGGAAAAAATATCAAACTATTCACAAATATAGAAAAATTTCAATGTCTATTCTCGATAGACTTCTATCATTGAGCGATAGAAGTCTATCGTAGTCTATGCGATCTATCGCTGATAGTTAGTGAAATTTTTCTATATTTATAAATATTTTAGCTTATTTTTCTATATTTGAAAACAACCTTAAAAATATTATGAAAAGTAAATTACATTGATAAAAGAAAGTTGCTAGCTAATAAATATAATTAAAAATCATTGATTATCCCTTTGTATTTTTCGTTATATCAATGAATCAAAAGTGAGATATGATGAGAGTGCTAAGAATGTATCAACCTAATTAAGGTATTCTGATGCACCTAACCCACACCATCAAATTTTTCTCAAAAAAGTAAATATAATTAAAAATAAAATAAAATAAACTGAAAGTAAACTCTTCCAAAGTCAACTTGAACATACTTCGATTGATTTATGTAGTCAAAATGAACTAAGTTCAACGGTAACTGACATGTCTTCTTTATCTAAAGGTTGGAGGTTCAATTCTCAATCTCTTTATTTGTTGTACTAAAAAAATCAATTCATATATATATATATATATGTCTTGATTCGAGGTTCAAATCTTCTAATCTGTGTTGTTGAAATAAAATAATAATTAATAATTTAAAAAAATAATAAAAAAAAAGCTCTCTTTTAAGTCAGAAATTACCCACCCCATCTTATATTTTTTTTAATAAAAAAAAATTCCAAAGAGCTGAGGAAGTTCCAACTTCTCAGAACAGTTATGGGCCATCCACTTCTTATAAATTAGGTGAAGAAAATTATTCTCTTTTTCTTATTAAAGCCAACTGGGTAAATCTTAAAAAATTTAAGGCCAATGGGCTTTCTTTAAGACAATTTATAAGCTATCCCAAAACTAAAAGGCAACATATAATTAAATAAATGCCCATCTTTTTTCTACTATATGTATTTTAATTTTCTGTTCTTAAATTAATATGTAAAAAATGGTCAAGAAGTAATTAATTTGTTGGTTGATTTTTTTTTCTAGTAAAATCTAGTAAACAATTTACATAAGGTATACATCTAAAGTTCTAATTAATGCGTCTTCTCCTTCCCCCTTACACATTTTTTTAAAAGAAATTACATTATTCCAACTTATAATATTGAAACTCGTGAAAATTCCAAAATATAACAAAATCACTTATCAATAATTAAATTTATGAACCCTCATGAACCAACAAGGGAAAATTAAAAAGTATACATTAAAATGGCTGAATTTTTAAAATATGAAGCAACCCATTTGCATGTAAAAGAAAATAATTTTTTTAAAAAAAAAAAACAGAAGGAAAGGAAACCAAAATCCAACATATAAGAAGAGGGAAGGAAAAAACAACAAACAATATACGAAACCAAAGACATGTTTCTTTCAACATTGATCCAATTTTTAATTTAACGTTGTACTAAAATTGTATATGAAAGAAATAAAGAAAAAGAAAAATTAGATTCATAATAGAAGAACAAGAAGAAGAGAAGTTTAAAAAAAATAAAAATAAAAGGGTACCTGAAAATATAAGATGGCCAATTCTTTGAACATAAGCACTTGGAGAACTTTCATGGCCACAAAAAGCACTTAAATTCTGCAAAACAAAACAACAACGCAGTACTTGTACATATAAACTTTGCTATGATGGAACTTTTTGAACAATTTTTAAAACTTTTATGGTCTCTCTAATAAAAGAAAATTAATTAAAGTAAAAAGAGATTTGGACTTTTGTAACGTGTCACTTATTCATACTACTCTAAATCAATTGAATTGTCCATGTGCGAAAATTTAAATTAATTTAAAATTTGTATAATGATATATAATGGTATCCATTACTTGAATTTATTCAAGTACTCTAGCAAGGATCCTTTCTCAGGAGATAAATTGATAGGACAATATAAAAATATATAATTATTTTTTAGATTTCATATGATTACATTATTATACATTAAAAAATTAACATATGTGATATTTTGCATCTTCGTTGGGTTTTTTTTTTAAAATTTTTCATCTTAAAAATTGACATGAAATTATATCGATGGGTTAAGCTGCTAAACTTAAGATTAAGTTGAACAACAATATATACTATTTGAAATTGTTGCTAAATTCCTTTAATTTCAAAAACATTGTTGTTACTAATTCGTATAGTCAGCAAAAAAAAATTTTATATATATATATAATATTTGATGGTTTGATTGATTTGATTGATTGAACTATTTGAATTCTTATGAACCTCACAATAACTGTAGAAATTTGAAGACAATAATAATAAAAAGAAAAGCGGAGGAAAGAGGAGTTATTAATTACTTGTGCAGAGAAGATCAGACAAGACAAATTATACCGAAACTGAAGGCTGCAATCTTGGGAGAACAGATCCGGCAATTATTAAATTTCAAGAATTCCAAACCCATCAAATAATGTTTTGACTTAAGATCTTCCAATTTGAAATTAGGCCACGATGACTGTTACCTAATCAAAATTGTTAATTTTTCCAAACGTATTTAAATGTCGCCTTAGGTAAAATTCAATTTTGATTCTAAATTTGTTGTCATGTTACACACCTAATGGTCGCGACATTTTTTTATGACCTGACAATATTATCCTTGCTTTTCTTGAATGTTTCCAAGAGTGAAGATTATCCCCACAAACCAACACAGGTTCTTTCAGCATGTTTTGTTAGTATAGGTGGTAACTTGCAATTCTTTTACGCCTTTCTTAACCGTAATTTCATATATCCTCAAGATTCCTTCATTCAAATGTGATTTTGGTTAATTCATGTCTCCCTCCTAAACTCGGGGTGTTACATGCCAACCAGCTTTCGCTTGGTTCGTTCCCAAACTACATCTTACTAGGAGAAGTTATACTCTGATCCATCTTAAATGCCCCAAACTCAAATTCGGAATCTATATCGGCAACTGTTGGCATCGGCATTCACTTGCATCCGCTGCGACCTGGCAACGCCATCATTGCTTGTCTTGAATGCTTCTAAGAGTAAAAGTTGTTCCCACAAATCAATACATGGCATGTTTTATCTTCACTCACATGCTTCCTAAAAAAATTCCCTAGAGGTCACCCAATATAGAATTGCTCTATGTTGGTTTGTGGGGATAGTCTTCACTCTTGGAAGCATTCAAGAAAATTAAGGATGATGTTGTCAAGTCGCAAGGGATGCAAGGGAATGTAGGGGCCATCAGGTGTCGAATTCATATTCCAAATTCTAGTTCGAATTTTGGGTATGAGGCATTAAAAAATAATAATTTCATCAAACTACCCCTCAAACTTAATAAGTGTTGGCAATTTTTAAAACTTCGAATTTTAAAAAACTGTTGCAGTTTTAATATTCTAATAAGCTTCCTCTCTAAATATCATTAAAAATGTTTTTCTCTTATGGGTTTTATCAATTATTAAACATACATATGATATGAAATTAATAAAATTTTAAAGAAAATGACATTATAACTATTTTCGTTGAAATTTATGAATGTTGGCAAAGTTATTTAATGATTAATTATGCAGTGATGTCAAATTTATTTTTTTAGCAAAACTTTAATTTTCTGAAATTAATGAATTTATGAAGATTTTTACATTTTTTTTTGTTAAAATTAGTGGGAAAATAAGCAAAACAAAACAAAAACAAAAAATTAAAATTGCAATACTTACTTAAATTTAGAGTTGAAATTGACTTTTTACATTGAATTTGTACCCAATCTTTTAAACCTCCCAAATTTATCTTACTCAAGTTTAGAGTCTAATTACCAAAAAAGAGCATAGCTCGAGTGACATCAAGTATGTATGATAATCTCTAAGTTAAAAGTTCAATCCAGCATAACTACTGGCATATAAATTTATTCTACCGACCTCGAAGTTTGAAATCTAATTTTCCACATTCTAAAGTTGTTTCTTAAAAATACCTGCTGTTAGTGTGTTATAGATATTTGATATTGGTTATTAATATTTTGATTTCTAGCCTCCATTTGGGAGAATTATCAAGGTATAGTTCCTAAAGATATTTGAAAACCTAGTGTGTTATAGTTTTCTAGCTTAATTAAATAGTTTGATGATTATGGAAAATATAATCCATCCAATTAAAGAGACCATTTTAGGACTATTTTAGTACTAAAATATTTAAAACCATTTTCAAATATTTACAATATGAAGAAACCTTTTAAAAGTAGGACTAAAAAACTTTGCTGAAGGCTATGCTATAAAACTAAGTTGAAAATAGGAAACATGAGTAGCCTTGTGGATCCAAAGCTAATAAGAAAGCAATAGACAAAAAGGGAAACCTATAAAAATAGAGTTTCTTCAATTTCAAATCAAGACAAAGAAACACATTGACATAAAAATAGGAATTTTAATTTCTTTTTTAATAGTATAAAACTATACACTATACAAATACTTTCCTTAATTTTTCATCTTTCTTTTTTATGCATTTTTTAAATTCATATGTATTTTAAATATGTCATATACTTTCACATTTGAAATATATATGCATACACTCAACTTTAGAAGCCGAGAGTTCGATTAGTAACTATTTCGTTTTTAGTTTTTTATTTTTGAAAATTAAGCATATTTCATCACATTTTTTACAATAGTTTGCAACTTTATTGAGTACAATAGTTGAATTCTTAGTTAAATTTCAAAAATATTTTTTGTTTTTATACGAGCTTCCCTCCTAGCTCGCTTTTGTACTTGCTTTTACATCAATGCATTTTTGGTCCTAGGGTGTGGTAAGGGTGCTAGAGGGATTCAACTTAGTTGAGATGTCTCGGTGCACCTACTGATACCTCATGCCTTGTGATTATTATTCAAAAAAAAAATTATTAAAAACTACTTTTTTTATTTTTCAAATTTTGGCTTGATTTTTGAAAACATGGATAAAAAGTAATAGGAAAGCAAGCCATTTGAGATTAGAGGGGTGTTTGTAGGCTTAATTATCAAAAATTAAAAACCAAAAACTAAAAACTAAATAGTTACCAAACGGGACCTGAATTATTCACATTCAATTTTTCTTTATATGATCTGAACTGGTAAAGGTGAATCCCTGGCCTATCTACTTTTAATAATCTTTTGAGTAACATGAGCTCAAAAGCTTAAAACTATCTTTTAAAATTAAATAAATTCATTTGTATTTTTTAAAAAAAAATATCATGCTATATGTATATATATATATACTTATTAATATTAAATAAACATGGATTCATATCAAAATTAATTGACAAACAGAGCATCCTGTATATCGTTGTATATTATTTTAAAGATTGTGAGATCCTCAACAGTCTTAAAATAGTATCTCATTGGGTTCGTCATTCTTGAGTCAGATTCTTTTTTTTTTTTTTTGTGTGGATTAAATACGTACCCATTTAGACTTCATGGCCTTTGATACCATATAAGATAAATACGAACTTCATCTCAAAACAAATTGGCAATGAAATGAATAACTCATCTATCTTTTAAAGATTGTGAGGTCTCCCCATCTTTAGTTAGAATAATACACTATATTTATTCTGGCCATAATAACTGGTACACTAAAGATGTGTCACCTTCGTAGTACTATCGTAGTAGGGAAAGGTCATCTCAATTTTGCAATGCGCACACTGGATATGGACCAATCATGAACCAAACTTACCTAGGAGATAAATTATTTGTCACACTATGGTAAAAGTGTAAAGATAGGAATTCTTTTAATGTAATTTTGGTAAAGGATAATCTGTTTGCAAAATCCAAATCTGTGGAAGAAACAGCAAAATCTGATAATGTGGTTGGAAAAATTAGGGATGTTTTCTTGGAGACAGGGTTTGTTACTGTTAGGTGTCAACTGTGTTAACATCTCTCATTTGTCCCTCATTGGCCTTTACCACAAAAAAAAAAAAAAAAATCGAAAAGTTTCTAGTACCACCGTGTTACTTATTACTCTTACATTCCTAATTTAACACGTCATTAAATGATATTAATTTATTTTGTGGATCCTGCATCATTCTTAAATGATGCTATTATAACAAGCAATGAATGGAAGTAGTATGAACAATTCTCCATATACTACGATAGTACTAGAATTTTTCTCGTCAGTTGTCTCTCTTGAATGTTCTTCAATTTTGTTGATGGTAAGGATGTTCTCAAATAATAATTATGCAACTAATTTAACTTTTTTTGTGTTAATTTTTATTCCTACTAAATATGATATTTCTCGAGATAGAGATATATGTATATTGGTTTGTAATTATGTTGAACTTTCTTTTTTAATTAGTTCAACAAGTATTGGCACGAAGATTCAAACCTCTTACATCGATAATTAAAATAATTAAATTATGTTCATCTTGGGACAGAAAACTAAGCTATAACATTATTTGCTTTACGGATCGAGATCGTATACTGAAAATTCAACATTGTATATGACATACAAAATGAGGGCATAGAAGTGTTAAAATTATAATATAAAGGTTGATGTCAGGCTCGATCATTGATCTATGAAGAAAGGGGTCAAAGTTGAAGGGCATGGGAAGGGATAAAGTTAGATTTTGTGGGATCTGTATTCAAATTATATATATGTATCAGAGCATGCAAGTCAAACTCATGACTGAAATTTTGCAATAAGTTTGGCTCATATTTCAAATGCTTGTCAATTAATTCTATTAGCTATTATATCTTTCATTCTTTTTTAGAATAGCCAATAGTTTGAGATGTTAAAGTCATGGTTTTCTATATACATATTAAAATTGCGTACATTAATAGTAAGTAAAAAGAGTCGTTGTGGTATTCACAATTTATAAAAATTAGTCTGAATTAAGGGGTGAAACCATGAGATGGCAATGCTTTAAGATGACATGAGAGAATAGATTTTAAATACTCAAATTGCTAATATGTACATAAATTCTCTCTATTGCATATATATAACTCAAACTCGTGAAATATGATTGGTCTTATTGAGATCAATAAACATTGTAACAGTCAGATTTCTCTGGTAGAAATAAAGTCTGATTCTTTGGAAATGGTAATTAGGTTTTTGAATCTTCAAGATGTTGATTCGTTCGAAGTTGATTTTTTTTTTTTTTTTTTTTGTGAAAGAGGTATTAGCCTTCCTATTTCTGTAATTATATTACATTTTTGTAAAGTCTCTAAATAGAAGAATAAAACTGTTCATAACCTAGCATCGTTGGCTTCCTTTTCTAGGTCTTCTTGATTCTGAAAATTTAAGGGGGTGATGGTTTTTTTATTTGTTGTTTTGGTTGGAATGTTCTTCCGTTGTTAAAAAAAGAAAAAAGAAAAACAAAACTCGAAAAATATGGAAGTTATTCTACATCTCTCTAAAGAAATGAAAATTGGAGATTTTTATATGTTGTGTTTAAAAGAGAGATATCTCGAGAATATATAAAGACGACTCCCTTGCTCTTTAAGTAAATAATAAACTCGATTGGATTGAACAAACGTTCTACAATCATATCATTGATATAGAACATTATATACACACAGACGTTTAATTGAGTCCCCCATCTTCGTTCTTCCTTTGCAAATATTTGTCACTATCACATCAACAAAGTAGAGAATTATGCAATTATAACTTCAATTGAAACATAAAGTAGTGATTTTTAGGATAATTATACATTTTCAAGAAATGGGTTGTTGAAAAAATCATTACTTTAGAAGAGGGATTGAAGAAACGGAAGGTTTTTCAATGGTTTTGAATGGTGGGCCCTCAAGTGAATGAGCAGTTGACAGTTGACACGTTTATGGCAGAAAAGAAAGG
Source organism: Lagenaria siceraria (assembly GCA_002890555.2). Lineage (NCBI taxonomy): Eukaryota > Viridiplantae > Streptophyta > Magnoliopsida > Cucurbitales > Cucurbitaceae > Lagenaria > Lagenaria siceraria. The sequence goes on along the minus strand of CM016487.1, from coordinate 1,308,643 downwards.
ATAAGAGAATCTGGTGGCTGTTCTGATATGCAATATCCAATGGAACAAACAGCAAAATCTATATACTGATTTTGTATTAATTCATTTTATTTTACCAATTTATTTCTATTGCAGAGTAGCCTAACCATCAACATTTATTGTAACACTCAAAAACAGTCTACTAAAAGATTTCAGTAAACCTAACACGTCTCTTTTGTCCTTTGTTTTGACTAAATCTTCACTTTCTTTTTTCTTTTTTTCTTTTTTTTTTTTTTTCTTTTTGTTGTTCTAGCACCTTCTTTGTTCTTTTTATGCAGAAAATTAATGTTTATTCCTTCACTTCTACTGTCACTCAACTTTTTGAATGTTGCTTTGATGTTTTTTGTAGTGAGAAGAATGGCAGGTCAAGCATTTTAAAGCAACTATTATTTGTCAAAATTTGTTGATTTGAAAATCTTCAAATATAAATCTTTAAACGTAGAGATAATTTTTTCTGATAACATTGTGAATATTAAACAATTAAGAGAGGGGCAATTTCCTCCTACGTAAAAAGGATGAAAAATTGAGGCTTGTGATTGTAGCTTGAGAATATCTCATCTTGTTCCCTTAGTTCTACTTATAGTGATGTGGAATATTTGAGTTATTTAGGAAGCTGGGTCTTTTCCCTTTTTACCTTATCAATACTACATTAAATAATAATAATAATAATAATAATAATAATAATAATAAAGGCAAATTGCAAAAACCAAACCTTTGAAATATGGTGATAATTGCAATTACAGCCTCAAACTTTTAATTGTAAAAATTAGGCCTCAAAATTACAATAATTGTAGAAATTAGACCCCCAAATGATAAAAATTGAACTTCAAAACTTATACAATTGTTACAATTTCTACAATTATGTAAGTTTGAGAATTTTAATACTTGTATAAGTTTGAGAGCTTAATTTTTACAATTGAAAATTTGAGGGTATAATTGCAACTATTGTCCTACTTTATGCAATTTGCCAAAAAAAAAAAATACTTATGAATGTTCATTCAAGTTAATTTGAGCACAACTCAATAAACAAAACTACCTACTATCTTCCTCAAGTCCCAAGGCTCAATCCTTCATCCACAACAACAATAAATAAATAAACAAAATCAAAGCCCATTTCTGAATATGTACGCTAGCCTTCTTCTTTGAAGTCTTCAATATTGCAATAAGAAACTTCTTTTTCATCGGTACGTACAATTGATCGCCAAGAGCTGGCCCAATTGGTTTGGAAATGTTGTACTTATGATGTAATGTGATTAGAGTAAAATGAAGTATCTTGATCAAATCCTTAATTGATTAGAATTAGAATTCAATTTCTTGGTTTATTGAAATTGGGATTAGTTTCTTTGATTAATTAAAATTATTAGTTTCCTTTTTAATTCTCTATAAATAAAGAAAATGTCTTCTTGTATCGATAATTTTTTTTATTCATAATAAAGACTTTGATTTTATTCTAGAAGATTTCTCTTTCTATCTCTTAGATTAGACTACGCTACATTCTTTCAAGTTTCACCCAATATGTTAAACCGTGGACTTGGAACTCTTCTGGCTAGCCTGATTCTGGGATTCCATTATCACTCATAAACCCAAATCTAAGGTTATTAGCAGCCACCATTAAGGTTCAATTGTACGTAGATAATTAGTCGAGATCTTCACTGATTGATATGGTATCCCTAAACCCCAAGTTCTTTTGTTCTTTTCGCGCTGCATTTACTTCAAAAATTAAGAGGCTAGTGGCCAATTCAAGCCTAGATTCTCTCAATTACAAGTCGTTCTTTGGATCTGTATAAAACTCTCCCCTTTTAGAGGTTCATCATTCCTTTAGGCCCACCAAGCAAATCTAGGCTCCACTTCTCTCTTAACAAGATTCCAACTAATTGAATTATGCGCAATTGTGACTAGAATGATTTATCTTCATTTCCATGAAAACTAACCAACAAATAAATAAAAACGAACGGAATGTCACTCTGTAAACCAACCATTTCCACAACCATCTCCCTCAGGCCAAATAACCAAAGAAATGATCACTTACGTTATGTTCTTCATAGTCTCTGCTAATCATTTAGTTAAGCAGATAATAACAAAAGAAATTATCACTTCCGTACTGCTTTGTGATGGGGGATAAAGAATGTCAGAGTAACTCACAGTGAAGAATTGTGATAAAGGAGGGCCTTTGAAATGGTTGAATTTCGCAGAGCTCAAGATTATATACCTAGCCTCGAAGAGGGTTAACGTTGAAAGCCAACAATTGGTAGGGATTTCAACTAATGTAAGAAGAGCTGAATACATTCATTACAAATTGTTCAGCGTCCGATTTTTGAATTTAATTCTAAGTTTGGGGGCAGCAGAAGTAGTACCTTCTGATGCCTCAGGCTTACTATGGACTCCTACAATTAATCTCGATCCGCTAGGTTCGTTTGTTTCCAGCCGCACAGGTGTTGACTTGGTTGGTGGTTCTTTAATACGAGGCATAGCAAGTGGCAGTGGCTTCACCTCTTCATTCAATAGCTTTGCCATCTCTTTTTCTTTTTGTTTCTTCTCTTTCTTCAGTCGTTTGCGCTCGATGTATTCAGGATCGTTGCGATGTTCTTTATGACTTTCTCGTTTACGTTTCTTTTCTTTGTCTTTCTTCTTTTCCTTTTTCCCATGACGGGAGTGCGAAGAGGCTAAGCCATGATCATGCTGTGGTAAAGAAAGTGTCTGAAGACTTGCGTACTTCTGTGCATCAGCATCAATATTGTTATCTTGTATGATGCTCGATGATGAAGGATCTTCTAGCTGAAAATGTCCAAAAGCCCTACTGGAATCGGCAGTGCACTGGAACTCCTTCTCGAGTTCGTCACCATAACTCATAAGTTTTGCACTGCCAATGCTGGCTGTCATGTGAGACCCGCGATCATGACAGGAGTTAACCTCCTCCAGAATATGGTTGCTGATACTTGTAGCCTCGGCAATATTTCTTTGGGGTGCATCAACAGAAACAGAACTACTAGGACCAACATCTGTTTCACGGGGTGCAGCATGAGATCTTTCAGTGGTTAGATTATCAGCATCTGCTCTACTTGTAGCAGCAGATGATCTGACTTTGATCTTAACAACCGGCAACTTCCTCTCATGACTATTGGAAACAGAAGCTGCTTCTCTGGGAGCTTCGGCTATTGCCATAGCTTGCTTAGGAACCTCTGCAATTGCTCCTCCTTCCTTGGAAAGCTCGGGAATTACCAAACTGTCAGGCCTCAGTTTGGGAGTATGAAGTGGTTCTGATGACAGAGTTGCTGGAATACACGGCATAGGCGCCACTGCAGAGACTGATGATGGTTCTGGTGGATTGAATTCAGGAATGAGAGAAGTTAGCATCCTCTTCTGTTCACTGCAAGTTCCCGTGTCACCCATATGCAATGTTTTATATTCTCTAGGAACTCCATAAAGTGTTGGGGGCCTGAAAATGAAGTAAAAAGAAGAGTATATACGAGATAATGCTTTGTCATAAAAGGAACACAATAAATAAATAAATAACAAAACCGTTAACATCATTAAGGTCAGACTAATACATAACAAACATTAGCATAGCCCTAGGCCATGCTTTATCAGACTAATAGATCAAAGTCCATTATACGAGGTCATGCTATATTATCTAGGAACTCCATAATGATGGTCATGTACAAAACCCACAAAGGCACTACTAAAGACAGCTTCAGTTAAGTATAGAGCATTTCTTTTTATTGCAGGAACATTAAGGTCAGACTAATTGATAACAAATATTAGCATGGCCGAACAAATACAGTAGAAAAATGTAACGAAAATGTCAATAACAGACAGAACAGTAATGTGCCCTCTCATGAAGAATAATGGGGAAGCCGATGACACTTATCCCCAAATCCACTGTGAGGAAAGCTTGGATATACAGTAGCAGAAATTGAAGCAGCACAAGTTAAATCTATTAGACCTATCAACCATTCAGTCCAGTTCGTCGGTTTGGTCCAATTTTTTAACACCCCTAATTTACTACTTAGCACGTTAAGCCCATTTGTCTTCTATTTGTCACAGAGACATGGTCAGGGGGATAAAAATAATATAATACAAAAGAACACAATAATCCAGTACAAAACAGCAAAGCATTCATTGAACTATAAGTGATAACAATCAAGGATTAAAATATCGATGCCGATATTATTATCGACATTTCAATTTTACTGATATATCGACAGATATATCAATAAAATATCGATATCGATGGTTATCTCTATAAGTCATGAAATTTATAAAATTTATTTAGATTAATAATTAAGTAGTTTTTACTTCAAAACTAAGTTATGAATATTTTTATTAGTAGTCATATTCATAGTAGACTAAATAGATACATTTTTTACGTTTTACGAGTATTTATAAAAGATGTTAGAAATATCCATGGATATCGAACCCTTCGATTTACGAATATATCGACATATCCACGGATATTTTCATCATTGATAACAATAATGTATTCCGATCTCTACTCAATTCGACACTAGCATTACCAGGTAAAAAAAGGGTACCCACCTTCCTGCAAGGACTTGTAAAATACAGAACAAGTAGTGACGAAGATGGACATTGTTAAACGCCATGTGGCCTTCAAGTAGGAGGAGCAAAGCAACAAGAGTGTCATTATTGACTACATCATTTGAATCAGATCTTCTCATTATCTGACATAAACGCATAACATGGACCCCCAGCTTCACTTGCCCTGCAATATGAGAACTTTTTTTTCTTAAACTCAGAGAAAATCCATTATAAGGAACAAATAAATGGAATAGTCATGTGAAGGAACGAAAGATCAAACAAAACAAAAGATCAAAAGCACAGAAGACTAAGGATAACTTGAAGAGTTATATGAGGGGGGAAACAGAAAGATAAATGATAGAAACAAACCTCGCAAGGAATTCTCTTCTTCTAGATATTTAATAAACAATAACAATGCTGCATCAATTCCGTTGCAATGGTACTCAAGATCAAGAAGTGCTCGGGTTGCCTCAATTCGAACTTGCCACGTGGAATTAAAATCTCGAAAAGGTCGTATCAGTTCAAAGATACGATCCTGTAGAAAGTTTAAAATATAATATAATCACTCTTTCCGAATAGAATATCATTATAAAGTGCACTTCTTGACTAATAATATGAAGACAAGAAAAAACTTACAAGAGAGAGAAGTCCAGATAGTTTCCGTGCAATCTGGGTTAAGGTTCTGATGCAGCTAATAGTCAAGATCCCGTTATAGCTAGGCATCAGCCTGTCACATATCATTTAGAGATGCATAAGATCTAGTTTCTTCATAAACATAATCCATATAGTCAAATACCAGTAGGTTAACCAACCTGTCAAACTGCAAAAGTCTATCAATCCTTTTAAGAAGCGATGCCAAAAAGAGAATGGTCTGCAATTTATCAAGGAAGAAAAAGAAAAGAAATTAAAACAAGGGTCTATGTAGAGAAAGAAACATTACCAATAAAAGCAGAGGCAAAATGACTTATCTAAATAAATAGGTTAAATTAAGGGCTCATTGGAAACACTCGTGAAAGACCACACAGATGTACAGTAAATCCCATTACTACAAAGGAACATAAACGTTGAATAGGGATTGCAGAACAAGTGTATCATGAACGGGTTTGGGGAGTGTAGCTATTTATATTTTAGAGCGAGTAGATAGTCTTGAAATGTTGGTGTCCATGTATATTGGCAAGATTGTACTGGTGGTTTAAGAAGACGATAGATTTCCTCTTAAATTGAGAAGTTGTAGAGCTAATCTTGGTGGGAGGATGAAGAAGACAAGGGTTTAGGAAACAAACTTCACTCTTTAATACAGAAAACAGAAAGCAAATTTGTTATCAAATGGACCTTTTGTAACTATGATGGCAACCATCCATTAGATTTGAAGTGGACAAAATATTAAAAAAATTAGCATGGGGTGCAGTCATATAAACAATAACTACGATATCAAAAATTAAGTTTTACAACTTATCATATCAAGAAACTACCAAATGATACAAGCAGAGAAGATTACATTCCAACCTGTTGCCCAAATTCAAGCTCACCAATTGACTGGACTAGTGCAGCCAACCAGAAAACATCAGAGTAAGGATTCCCATTGTTGTCATTGTACTACCAAAATACAAAGAAATTGGTATTCAAAAAATGAATCACAAACAAGATTTTGAAATAATAAAGAAGCAAAAAAGAAACATAATATCAAAAAGAAAATTAAGTTACAAATTTTATGCTATCCCAACTACAAGCAGAGGTTTAAAAAAAAAAAACAGTAGTTGTCATAAAATAATGGTTCTCTTTTGACATTCCCTGAGAAAAATCTAAAAGTTACCCCAAATTTTTCAGTTTATATTCGCCTAGTGAAACTTCGAAGTACTAGAGCATTTTTGTAATGTAGCATAGTTCTAAAATGTTGTATCGTTATATTACTCAAAGCCATGTGAATATTCCTCCCACAACCTACTAAAACCATTGTTCAAAAGGAAAAATTATGAGGTGCCTTCTTTTTTTATTTATTTATTTTTTTTTCCTGATATCTGTAAGTGTCTAGGTCAGCTTACGCGCACCTCGACTAATCTCACGGGACAACCCGCCTGACCCTACAACATTTGAGTGTCAAGAAAACTCATAAGAAATTAATTCTTAGGTAGGTGGCCACCATGGATTGAACCCATGACCTCTTAGCCATTTATTGAGACTTTTTCTCCTTTTTACTACTAGGCCAACCCATGATGGTTGCATGACTTTGTAGCAGAGGTTGTCAAAAAAAAAAAAAGTACAATAACTGATGAGGAAAAAAAATAACCATATCTCACTAATTTGCCTTCATCAATTATTAAGGTATTAACAAAACTAAATTATTCAAGAAGATAGTCACTAGTTAAACTTCTTAGATAAGTTTAAATTCAGATAAACATCAAGAGGAGATAAAACAAAATAAAACAAAACTTCTAAATAATGCAGGAACCATGTAACCGGCTGCAGAGACTGGTCTACAATAGTGAACAAAATTAGTTACGTATATAATAGTCTTTCAGCTTCCAAAGCAACTGTTGTCTACTGTTTACATAATTGAACAGTTGATTGTTAGGAACCAAGGTAGTATAGGCTACCTTTGTCCCACATTGGTTAGAATGGGATGACCAATGTGGTACTTAAGTGGCTTGGCTCTCCCACCTCAATAGCTAGCTTTTGGGGTGTGGTTCTCCAAGGTGCTTAAGTACCTAACAATGGTATCAGAGCCAGTTGTTGACGTTCTAAAGTGGAACCGGCGGAGGGTTCGGACCGAGTTTGGCAGAGTGAAGTACCGTCGGAGTAGCCGTCGGGACATCGGCTTTTGGGGAATGGGGTATTGTTAGGAACCAAGGTAGTATGGGCTACCTTTGTCCCACATTGGTTAGAATGGGATGACCAATGTGGTACTTAAGTGGCTTGGCTCTCCCACCTCAATAGCTAGCTTTTGGGGTGTGGTTCTCCAAGGTGCTTAAATACCTAACATTGAACCTTAAATCTAGACAGTTTGCCAAAAATATGGTAGTTAGAAAACGAAAACTTGTTTATCATTCTCATATTCACGATTGGCCAGCTGTCAAGTTCAAAGAATAGCATCACCATTTACAGGAAATTCAAGTACATACAAACCTAAATACTCCCATAGTCCCATGTAACCCCTTGTAAACGAACAAGGAGCGTTAAAGAGAATTAAACAAACAAGCAGGGTGAAAATCAAGATTTTTTTTGGTCTAACATCTTGTCCCGCTCATGAAAACAAGTAGAAAGGACACTACCTTCAAAAGTTGCAAAACAAACTCAACGGCTTCTCTAGGGCTTTTCTGGTCGGTGGCTCTGACCATAGCAACAGCATGAGGAATGGCCTATAAGAACCCCCAAAAAGGAAGAAAGAACCACACATGCGCACACAAGGAGAAATACAGCACCTTAGTATTCGAGTGACAGCCAAATCAAGTAAAAAATAAAGGTATACAGAAATTGTCACTCAAATGAAGTAAAAATCAATGATCACCCAACAATCCTTAATTTCCAATATCTAGACGAGATTGAAGAAAAATTCATTCAATACAGTGATGCACCATTTTACTTCACACATTACATTTAACTCAGACAATGTTCACTTCCAAGTATGCAGTCATGTTATTAAGTACGGGGATGAAATGCGGGGACTGCTTTGTAATGTTGTTAAGGGTGCAAAACAGTATACAAAATAATCTGAAATCAGCAATGACCACACCACAGACCGACAAAAAAGTCCTTTTAGATCATTGGATGCAAATTCTGAAAGTGCTCATAAAATAAGCCACTCTTTATTATGCATTGTTTGTATGTAGTCTGCATAAACGCCAATTCAAACTCTATATAGAAAAGAATAGGACTGTAGAGACAGCAGCTGTAGAAAATATGCAACGATGTAATCTTTTAAACAATCTGGAAGAAAGAGAACTTCCAAGCTTTCAAGGTTATATCATATGTGGACTTGAGAGTATCTGATTTAGTTGGAATTATGTATCATCATTTTAATGATTCTCATGGTATTAGTATCAGGTTGTTTTGCATGAGTATTATCTGAATAACTGATGCCCCCATAAGATATCCAGAAAGGGTATCTAAGAAATTGTGACAATTTTATGGCTTCATATGGTTTATACAAGAACCATTTCAGAACTGTGGAAACCAAATAGGCCATTCCACAACATATTACAAATCCTACCTCATTGCATTACCTCAAGAACAAAATACTCAGGAAAATCACGAAATTCATTTGGCCTGGTAAGAACATCCGAACAAGCAAGAGTCATAATAGGCGATCCAAGAGTAAACTCACTAAAACAGAACTCTTTTGGATCTTACTTGGGGAGTCCGGTATCTGCATCAAACCTCTGATTTTTAAAAAATTTAATCAAATTAAGCAAACCAGCCCAATCAGTATCCTGCAGAAGAAAGTCAAATTCAACAAAAAGAATGAGGAACCTGTGTTACTTTACACAGGTTAAGTGACAAATTTATAGCTTCTGAATATCTACGTGCCACTGGGTTGGAAAAATGAGGAACCACCATTTAACCTTCCAACATTGCATAGTCAATAAATAAGTAGAAAAATTGCTGTAAGACCAATTTAGATTTAAGGTTTCAGTTAGGGGTTCAAGTCTGAAACAAAATAATTGCTGTAATACCTCTGAGGCTGTTTTGGCCATTGCCAATGCTGCTTCAATTCTTACTCTCCAGAAGGCCTTCATACCAAAGTTCAATTACTCACAATCCATTGTAAGTTTAAAACATAATAAATAACTGTAAATCAAAAAGATTTATAACCTTGGGGTCTCTGAGGAAATTGTTAAGAGCATTAACAACAGAAAAAGATGGTTGAGGCAACATCTCTAATGTCGCGATTGCTTGCGCTTGAGCAATGACATCCTTGTCCTTCTCCAATTGGTTGATCTGATAACGAAAGACAAACTGGAGTAAATATTTTGAATAACAAAATTCACCTAAAATCCCGCAAAACCATCTCAAAAGACCTGAAATGATATACAGGCAAATGTGTAGCCTGCCAATGAAAATATTATGAATAACAAAATTCAGTCTTACCCACATCTGAACAGGTTGATGAAAATGAATTTCAGCAAGGTATTCCATCTCAGGGTCTGCTCTCAACCATAACAAAGGAGATTCCACACTGTCAAGAGACAATATAGTGCATTCAAACAAATGATAAGCAGATTGACTTATCGGTGATAAAACCAAATGATGAGGGAATTATAAACCTAGAGCGAATGTCGAGTGCAGGTATATCAGCATTGTCATCAGAACCATCAGGTTTTGATCCCTTTTTAGTTTTCTGGAGGCGTCTAGCAGCAAGTTTGGAGTGGCATTGTATTTCTAGTAGCTGCCAAGACTCTCCAGTCATTGGAAGAACTGGATGATCAAACACACCATCAAGTTCATAAATCCTGATACTCATCATACCAGGCCATCCAGCATCACTGTCCCGATTTTCTACACTTGTGGCTGGTGTAACCGTGCATTCCCGTGACACCGCCATTTCAACCATATTTTTCCGCTTGTTGTACGAAAATCCCATCCTGATATTATATACGAACCGAGGTAAGAAAAATAAGTAGATACATAAGAGCATAAAAAATTATATATTGTTTACCTCAGCATCGGACAACCACATGATTCTACCCACCGAGGAAAGAACTCTTTAAGAAATGGTCGCTCAAGGTTTCCAATCTTATTGGCCAATTGACGAAACTGCATCTCAAAAATATAGAAAATTTTGACATTAGACATGTCATTCTCATTCAGCATGTCCATGTACCCAATTTTTTTTTAATTATGTAAAATTAATAAAAATATAATTTTAGATCTATTTCCTACTTGTTTGTTTTTTATGAATCATTGATATTAGAAGTATAAACAAAATTCCAGAGGATTCCCCCATTAGTAGCCCATCAAAACATCCCAATTGTTCACACGCACACACCAATTTCATAAAATCCAGCACATAACAAAGTTCAAGAGGCAGCTTAATTTAGTCACATCTAATATCCTCACCACTTTGAACGTTTGTCTTCATATATTTTCTGGTTTTTTTCTCACCAGATTTCTCATATGATTGCTTTCACCATGTTCAGACATATCAAGCTATCAACTTTGCCTTGCTTTTGGGTATGATACCACAATGAAGTTGAAGTAGTCCATCCTTAGCATGATTACCCTTTTTTTGAAAACTTCAACCATATTTTAATAATTAAAATATATGAAAATATATTTTTTCTAGGTGTCACACCATTCTTTCTTTCGTAATAAACGAAGAAATTGACAGAGGGACCAAGAATGCTACCAAATGAAAATTTCCGGTGTAAAATTCCTTTTTTTTTATAAAAACAACATCTTTCATTGAGAGAATTAAAAGAATATGGCAAAGAAAAAAAAAACCCTCGCAAAAACACCTCCTCCTACATGAAGAGACTCTAACTATGCAAAATAACACCTATAGAAGAGACTCCAACTTCAGGTGCAAAATTGTTGAATTTGAAACACAAGAATCCAAATGCAATCTAAACCAAACCTCATGTAAATATAGGGTCAGTATTCTAACACAATCTTACAATCACTGCCTTGAACAAATAACTAAATGGATGCTGCAAAACAAAAGGCCCTCATAAAGAATCATCATAGAAGAAAATTAGTACCTCCTTCGTGCTAAGTGATTGTGAAGTAGAGGTGGTATCTTTAGCACGAGAAACAATATTTTGTAGAATCTGGCACGGTAGAATAAAACATAGATCAACATAAGATTATTTCTTTTATAAGAAATATAACTTTCATTATCAAGGGAGAAAATACAATAGGAAGGGGAGATGAGATATCCCCACGCACCAATGGTTACAAAAAAAGATGTCCAACTATGTAAATATGAGCTTGCCTATAGTTACAATAATAATAGATAAAAGAAAGTGGAGTAGAAGACTAGGTAGAAGCAAAGAGTAACCAAATCTCCAAAAACAATGTCCACGTTAGTTTCTTGGCCACAAAAAAATCTAGAACTTCTTTCAAACCATAGTCTCAAAAGAAGACAAAGACACCACTGGACCTTAGAATTCATATAAAGAGCAAGAAAGAAACTTATCTTCAATAAATAGTAGGTCTTTCTAGCACAATGTGTACTCAGACATACAAGGAAAATTAATTGACAAAATCAAGCAATATAACATATGTAACACCGGTATGCACTACGACTCAACCAGATGCGAGAGAAGAGTTCGCTATGACTGCAGAAAGTTAAATGGTCAGAATTGGGAAGAAACCATCAAAATATATCAAGGGGAACTTGGATTGGTTAGAGCCGTGGCTGGCTTTTAGCCCAAGGTCCTGAGCTAAAGTCCACAAGGGAAAAGAATATTCTAGTCTTCTGATATTGGGGCACGTAAGGATCTCCCTGTGTACTAATGTGGTAGACCAAATCCACAAATGTTATAGGGAAAAAATGGAGAAGAAAACACTTCTATTTTATCCAGCCAAAAGAAGTTAACATGCAAACCAATGGCACAATCTATAATCATTCTTAATCCTTGTAGTTAATATCCTCATAATTTTCATGAACCAAAACATTACCTTGCGGAAAGACTCAGGCCCCATCTGCTTTTCCAACATTTGAAGGATTGCCACCTTTTTTGAAATGAAAAGGAATCATTAGAAAGTTGAATGAGAAGTCAAAACCTAACTAAACAAAGTGAACTTACAGACTTCCATGATCTTATTTTTCCGTATATACCAATACGTTGGGTCCCATACAAATCTTTGCAAGCAGAAGAGGAACTCAAGGTGGTCAAACCACTATCATCTGCTCTACAAACAGCACAATTGGCCTGCATAACAGAGGCTTTTTCAATAAGAAATATTTTTTACAAGAAACTCATTGGCAGGATTTAACCAGAGGACTAATTACAAATGGCATCAGTGGTAGGATTATTACATTAAATATAAGACCAAGTACATGATTCTAATTGCTAAATGGGCAAGGTACAGAGGTACAAAGTGCAATTATCACTCATTTTATGCTTAGTGACACCAGAAATAGTAAAACTACTTTGAATGACCAACAGAGAGAAAAGTAACTCCAAACCCTCAAGAAGAAAAGAAGGAAATGAAAGATGAAGAAATTTCATACAGAACAACTGCAAGCAACCAAGAACATGTTGAAGCAAACCTTGTATCTTTGGTAGCGTGCCTCATTATTTCCCAAGTTCTTCTTGATAAATAAATCAGTCAAGAAACCAGCAAGACCATCCAACAACCACTCTAGCAATAAGAATCACACATGCCTGATCAAAAAAAAGATAAATGAAGATGAAACAGTAAATTGTAACAAGAACATATGATAACCATTTACCGTCATTTGGGGCTTCAGGCGTAATATAAATGCCAAACCACTGTCTTGCCAGAGCATAAGCAAGTTTAATCCTCGTATCTATGGTCTGTGAAAAAGAATATTGATCAATACACATAATTATTAAAGAAGCAAACCAAACGAGTTTTTAGCATTCAAGTCACTTGTGTCATTTCTCTCAGTTTCTTAACCTATATATATATATATATATATATATATATATATATATATATATATGACTTGAATGCTATATATATTGCTATTTATATTATTATTATTAAAGAAAAAAAAAAAAAAAGAAGAAGAAGAAGAACCCAAATTATTAACGTGTGCACTGTGGAGCCCGACACCTTACCAACAAAAGTTGGTGGTTACTTGGACAGACTCAAACAAGACAAAATGAGAGAGAGAGATTGGTGCTTCATTTCTTTTTCCTTTTTTTCCTTTTTTATATCAAGAGATTTTCATTTGGACCAACTTGTACATAACTCGACTAATCTCATACAATAGTCACAAAACCTACATTATTTGGCTGCCCAAAAAATTCATAGAGCTCTAACATCCTAATAAGGTAGTCACCATCATGGGTTGGCCTAGTGGTAAAAAATGAGACATGGTCTCAATAAATGGCTAAGAGGTCATGGGTTAAATCAATGGTGGCCACCTACCTAGGAATTAATTTCCTACAAGTTTCCTTGACACCCAAATAACGTAAAGTCAGGCGGGTTGTCCCATGAGATTAGTCGAGGTGTGTAAAAGTTGGCTCGGACACTCACGGATATCAAAAAAAAAAAAAAAGATAGCTACCATAGTTTGAACTCATCTAAGTCCCTTCACTACTTCACTCTTTTCCCAGCCCTAATAACCACCCGGTTAACCCACGGTGGTTGTATTAGGGATTCATTGATTGTGGATATTTGCAAGCCTAGAGTATTGCATGTGTGGGACCCATACTGACGCATTTCCATCATCGATACACAACAAAAGTTTCATGATTCAAGCATATTTTATTTATATATATATATATATATATATATATATATATATATATATATAAAAACAAAACTAAATGCCCACCTACAACAAATATAAACTTCAAAACAAATTAATTGCTGAGCCCATGCTATACAAGCCCCATAAAGAAACAAACCTGATCAATGATTTTCTCATCAAACAAAAGATGAGAACTAAATATACACATGGAAACTCCTAAACATGCTGATGATACTGCAATCTCCGGCTCTATGAAGATTTGTTTGTATGACCCAAATGGAAAGTCCACCGAGAGGTAATCCTTATAGCAACTGTGCAAAGTAAATTCCAAAGTAAGAAATAATTTACGAACATAGACCTTGTGCTTTGTAACCATTTCCGCAGCATTGAAAAAATTGAGAAACAAACCTGAATGCACTATGAAAAAATTCCACCGTATGCTTGAGCTTTAAAGAGTTAACGGGTGAGCACATGTGTGATATAAGTCCATTTTGATGGTCAGCAAGGATTTCAAACGGTCCAACGGCAAGTGATATCCAATGTGCATTGACGGGGATGTCTACCCGATACACATAAGTTTTGCAGGGAGGATTGTCCTTGCTCAAGACCTGAAAGGAATGGTGATACATGGAAAGTCAAAACATCCAAAATGCTTGAAGCTGATTTGATATGTAGAGAGACCTTTTTTTTTTATAAAAAACATTTCATTGATGTATGAAATATCCAAAGAGTTACAAGAGAGACCAATACAAGAGAGATCAAGGTAATAGATACAAGGATGCCAAAGAAAAAGGAGACATCGAGATATACAAATAAAGAGAAGAAAGAGAATAAGAGCCATAACAAATGAAGATATGTAGAGAGAAGCTTGATATATATAAATTTAAAAATCAACTGCGCCCTGCTAATGAAATGCAAATAAGAAACAAGATTGCCCAGGACAAGGAAACGTATATGCATAGCCGGATTAGAGGCACCTTGCAGCAAGAAGTAATATGCTGCCTCTAACCAAACTTTGAATTTCAATATTTCTATTTGATGGGATCTTCGTACTGATACGTCTCTTAGATAAGCAAAATGCAATCAAGAGGAAGACAATGAAAACCAGATCCCCCATGGTTGTACAAGGCCAATAAATCCACATGCGTGTGTGCAGCTCATCTTAATGTTAGTTACATTGATTTATTCACTGGATAGAATAAACATTTCATGGCCAATCCAAGCACCAATCCAAAGGTCAATGGTTCGATTACCCACCCCACCACAATGGTTAAACTCAAGACGAAATGAACATGCTTGCAGCTCATCTTAATGTTAATTACATTGCTTTATTTTCGAGATACATTTCTAATATTCAAGTTGTGCGCAAATATCCCCTCAAATCTCAAAATTAGTTACAATGAGTTTTTTTTAAAAGATTAAGAGGCCAAGCTTTCATTGAGATAAAATAAAATAATGCATGGGGATACAAAAAAGAAACGTTCAAGAGGAGCCCGACTAATC
This sequence comes from Lagenaria siceraria, assembly GCA_002890555.2. NCBI lineage: Eukaryota > Viridiplantae > Streptophyta > Magnoliopsida > Cucurbitales > Cucurbitaceae > Lagenaria > Lagenaria siceraria. Next base: position 1,293,201 of record CM016487.1, on the reverse strand, counting down.
TAAGAAGTGGCTCCAGTCAAGCAAGATAAAATCTAAAAGATAATTACAAAAAATTGTACACACGCAGGTCCAAAGAAAGGCATGATACTAAACAAAGGACCAAACCTCCTTGCGAGTCCTTCAACCCCTCTAAAAATCCAATCAAGGTTGGTACATGAAAAATATTTCACAAGTTAACAACTAATTACATTTTCCACCAATTCAAATGGATAGATACAAGCCACATAAGGATCTTGCACGGGACATGTGCCTGTCCTACGTCCTCTCCACTTGTAAAACAAAAATCCTAAGCAAAAATCATGAAACCACCTTTACAAGATAAAGAAACTGAGCTTGGGAAATGATGGATAGGAGATTTTGGATGAGTATTTGAGATAATCGTCTGAATGAAAAATAATATTTCAACATACAAAAGTTGTGTAGTCCAGACCATTTGAAAGCATAGTACATAGTTCCAATTCTTTTGTGGTTGTTAGGTAAACATCTACATAAATGGAATCCTCCCTGGATGAGTGAATACATTACTGTAAATTCAAAATTTATAGTTCAGTATTAACTTAACAGTTTTTCATTTATTAAATAAGGTAGCAAAACATGGTTTTGCCTTGACCCGGCTAGGACAAATAATAAAAACCATCACGGGTTGGCCTAGTGCTAAAAAATGAGACAAAGTCTCAATATATGGCTAAGAGGTCATGGGTTCAATCCATGGTGGCCACCTACCTAGGAATAAATTTCCTACGAGTTTCCTTGACACCCAAATGTTGTAGGGTCAGGCGGGTTGTCTCGTGAGATTAGTCGAGGTGTACGTAAGCTGGCCCGGACACTCACGGATATAAAAAAAAAAAACAAATAATATCATAACTAATAATATTCTCGTACAATATGGGAAGGAAATATATTTTGAAGCAGAGCATATAAGATAATGATCTTAAGGTCCTTATCTATAAAAAATCATAAAATTAACTGTTTGCAGAATGTTGCTCCAGGTGAGTCCTTTTGCCTAATCCTTGATTCACAACATGGAGAAAGGGTAGATTCTATCCCAGAGATAAGTGCGGTGAGCGTGGATTGAACACGCGACCTTCAGATCTTCAATCTGATGCTCTCCCAATTGAGCTATCCCCGCAAATAGGCACCTACTGGGATCGAGCCCCAGTTGTATTGGAGGCACAGTTGTACTCGAGAAAGAGGCCAATCTAGGAGGTATTTAATTCAAACACATACACCAAAAATCCTACTCTGCCATAGAACATATTATACTGACCCCTCATCCTCAACAGCACATTCAAGATAGGAGCATCGAAACAGAGAGAGGGAGTTTAAATTAAAATAAATTTAATTCTCTAGCAATCATTTCAATATACTAAGTAAACTAATATCTATAAAGCCCAGAGAAACCTCAAACATAAATTAGTATTGACAAAAAACTTTCTTGAATAAGAACTAGACCACTGGTGATTCGGCACTATTAGACAACTTTATTGTAATCTTTTTCTCTCTTTTATTTTTTTATGAATGAACAACTTTCATTGAGAAAAAATGAAGAATATACCGACATAAAAATTATTGGAAGAAAAAAAAAAAAAACAAACAAACAAACAAACCCATAAAAGGGAGCCATCAAAGAAAAGGCCTCCAATCCTCAAATTTTTCCACAAGAACATGAACATTAAAAGATTCATTTAAATGGGCTGGACGGTTATTTTGTTTAGAAAAAACTTGAGATAGATTTCTGGCCATATATCAATAGGAAAGTGCTTTTATTCACAAAATCCTTTCATTTTCCTAGATGAATCTCGGTTCATTAAAAAATACACTTTGTTCACGACATTGCTAAAGTACTTGAAGGACTGAATAGCTTGAACGAGTGATCTTTACTCACTAGTCCCTATTCCAGATAACATTATGAAAAACATTTTGATAGATTTTGTCCTTATCTCTCACAAACATATAGGAAAAGTTAATTTTGAATTCATGATTTGGATAAATTTAGCAAGATGTCTCATTTTATCCTCGGTATGTATATATCTAATGTAATTAAGATAGTAAACATTCTCTTTCAAGAGGTAAGAGGTTATTCGACTTCATGAAATTCAATCAGTAATTCACATTAGTCACTTGGGAAAGATTTTATGGAGAGTATTTAATACTATGAAATAATGTATTGAAAAGAAACAAACTTTTCGTTGATATAATAAAAATAGTATAATGCTCAACTTACAAGGATAAGGAAACAAATAAAAGAAATCAAAACAAGAAGAATGCAAACAATATCAAACTAAAAATAAAGAAGAAATAAAACTAATCAAAGAAAAGCTCTCCGATTCAAACTGATGTCTTGCACTGAAAAACTTGAAAATAACTTGGCTAGGGAACACCAAGTGGAAGCATTACTACTTGTTATCTCCAAAAAGTGGCCAGATATAACCTACTTGAACACTTGGGGCTATTTACTATGTATTTCCATTCATCATCCTTCAAGGGGATGCTGCTCTCCTTCAAGCCAAATTTGCATTAAACTCCATGAAGAAAAAATCAACAAAGAGATCAACACTCAAGATCATTTATACTACAAAGTTCTCCATTCAACATTGAATCTTGTCAAACTACTAAATCTTCCAAGTTATCATCAACCAACTACTGGACTACTGATTCTGTTAAAATTCGGCAAGGAGCAAATGCACATTTAAAATCAGGTATTAATAAGGATAAAAACTACTGAGAACAAACTTAGTTGATTGAAGCAGTTAGAGATTTCGTAACTTTGTGGTTCTTTATCTAGGGACGGAGAGAATAGCTACTGAAGATCAATACGATACACTTCAAGGAAAAAGATTGTGCCTTAACAACCATTGTTGATTAAGTAATTTGAGATTTCATAACTTTGTTGTTCTTCATCAAGGGAATGAGAGAATAGCTACGGAAGATCAATGCGATAAACTTCAAAGAAAGAGATCGTGCCTTATTTTTCTTCTTTTCTTTATACCTCGATTAATCTCACAAGACAACCTACATGGCCTTACAACATTTGGGTGCAAGAAAACTCGTAGGAAATTAAATCCTAGGTAGGTGGCCACCATGGATTGAACACATTCCCTCTAAATCCTTTATTAAACTCATGACTCTTTTTACCACTAAGCTAACCCATGATGGTTAAAGATCGTGCCTTATTAGATAATCCAAAAAAGCCCTTAGAAACCAATGGCAAAGATGCCTTGGAAATACATCTTGAACCAATGGGGATTTTTTACAGCCACATACAGTGCACAGTTAGTGATGGCAAACCTACATCCTTTTGGTTTTGTTTTTAGCAAAGGAAACTTTTATTAATGATGCAGGGGATAACCCCAAAAAAAGAATGGTTACATAAGTGAAAGCCAATTACTGACTAAGAAAGATAAACTGAAGTGACTAAAGGGATGCTTATTTTTACACCAAGAAAAAGCGGTAGAAAGAACATGTTCCATAAAACGAGGAAAACAGGAAGAAGCATCATGAAAAAGCCGTCTGCTTCGTTCGTTCCAAAGGCTCCACATGAAAGCACGGATAATAGCCAACCAAATGATCTTTTTTGTTCCACCAAAGGGATGACCCACCATTAAGGATGCTAAGACCTCAGAAATGTTATTGGGGCAAGTATAGAACCATCCAAAAGCAGGCAGAACTATGTCCCAAAAGTTAGCAGCAAAGGAGCACTGTAAGAAAAGATGAATTGGCGTCTCAGCGTGTTTGCAACACATGGGACACCAGGAAGGCGAAAGAGACATATAAGGCAAGCGACGTTGCAGACGATCCGTTGTGTTAATGGCACCCCAACTAAGTTCCCAAAGAAAGATTTTAATCTTTTTAGGATACTTATCCTTCCAGATCTCCAAATAAAGATCCGATAAACCAGGATTCGAATCCCCCATTAAATCAGCCATCAGGGATTTGACCGTAAAATTAGAGGAGGGATCAAGAGTCCAATTCCATGAATCAGGAGAGGATCGTAATCTGATGGGTGCCAGATATGATGTCAAAGAGGCCCACTCAGTGATTTCTAATTCAGTAAGATTACGCCGCAGATTAAGGTTCCAAGCAGAAGTGGAAGGGATCCAGACATTAGCCACTATAGCCCCTGGTTGTTGAGAAACCCGATAAAGCCGCGGATATGTTGTGGCAAGAACACCGCAGCTTAGACAAGAATCGTGCCAGAAAGATGTAGAAAGCCCATTGCCCAATCGACGAGAGACACGATCAGCAACCAATGAAATATAATGACAGATGGACTTCCAAGGAGCTTTGTAAGAACCACAAGAGATAGGAGAGGGCCAAATGCAATCAGGGGGATAGTACTTAGCCACAATAAGAGTCCTCCATAAAGCATCTGGTTCAGTTATGAAACGCCAAGTCCACTTAGCAAGGAGCGCAGAATTACGAAGTTTAAAATTTCCAATCCTAATGCCACCCAATAATTGAGGACGCTGAGAAATCACCCAATTCACATTGTGCATCCCGCCGTCACCTCTGGAACCTTCCCAAAAAAAAGTCACGTACAATCTTGTCAAGGCAATTAATGACAGTGGTAGGGGCTCGAAATAACGATAGATAATAAGTGGGGAGACTGGATAGCGTGGCTTGAATAAGCGTGTGTCGACCCCCTTTGGAAATGTATGCATACTTCCAATTGTGGAGTTTATGTTGAATTCTTTCCACCACTGCTGCCAAAAATTGACAGAAGTAGAGTTGCCACCCAATGGAAGCCCCAAATAGGTACTAGGCCATGTACCCCGCTTACAACCAAAGGAGTTCAATAACCAGTCAAGTTCAGAGGCAGCAACCAGGATGCTAAGAACCTCACTCTTGGTAAGATTAATTTTGAGCCCAGAAGCGCGTTCAAAGATATGAACTACATCAAATAAATTCTGTAAAGCAGCTCTATCGGCAATAGAGAATAATAAGGTAATATCAGCAAACTGCAAATGAGTTAAGGAAAAAGTGGACCGACCAATGGGGGGGCTGCAATAAGACCCATCGAGGAACTATGATTGAGAAGGCGACTCAGACAATCAGCTACTATGATGAACAAGAAAGGAGAGAGTGGATCTCCCTGTCGTATACCACGCGAAGGAATAATCTTGCCACGAGGACGACCATTTAATATGATGGAGTAATTGGCGCTAGTGAGGCAGCCTCTAATCCATGTGCGCCAGAGGGGACCGAAGCCCTTTGCTTGGAGAACACTGTCAAGAAAATCCCAGTCCACCATGTCAAAAGCCTTCTCAAAATCAAGCTTGAGAACTACCCCCGACTTTTTCGATGTAGTCCAATCATCTATGATCTCGTTTGCCATCAAGGAAGCATCAAGTATTTGCCTGTTTGCTACGAAAGCCAACTGGGTGGCAGCAATAGTGAAGGGAAGAACTTTCTTAAGACGGTTGGAGAGAACTCTAGCCACAATCTTGAATGCACAGGGGATAAGGCTGATCGAACGATAATTAGAGACCGATTTAGAGTCTACTTTCTTAGGGATCAGACAGATATACGTCTCATTCAACTTAACATTAATAATCCCAGAAGTGAAGAAATCGTTAATGAGTAACATCATGTCAGATTTAATAGTAGACCAAAAAAACTTGAAGAATTCTGCTGTAAAACCATCTGGACCAAGAGATTTACTAGTACCAAGAGAATTAACAGCCAAACGAACCTCTTCCTCAGTAAAGGTTCGTTCCAACTCAGATGCTTGATCAGAACTAATGGGATTCCAGTCAAGATTGGTTGGAAGGAAGCGTTGATTACCATCCTTAGTGAAGAGAGATGTGTAAAAAGTCAAGAATTCGGTCTCAATATCTTGTGCAGTCAGGAGACTTGTGCCTTCCCTAGACAGGATTTCTGTAATGGAGCTTTTACGATGTCGGGCTGCCACAATTCGATGAAAAAATTGAGTATTCTCATCGCCTTCAAGAAGCCATTTAAGCTTACAACGCTACTGTCAATGAATATGTTCCTGGACTGTCAAGTTTTCAATTTGTTCACGAAGCAAGCGGCGCCTATTAATCTGCTCCTCAGTAAGGCTGTCTCTATCCTCCAAATCATCTAAATGTGTGAGCTGAGACACAAGGGATGGGAGTTTAGTTGCCTCTCTGTGCTGATTATTGTCCCATTCCTGAATAACAGACTTCAAACCTTGCAGTTTCATAATAAATCCATGCCCAGGCCAGGCATTGATGGGGTGTTGGTTCCACCAGTTCTCCACCAGTGCACGGAAAGAAGGAACATGGAGCCAGGAGTTCTCAAATCTGAATGGACAAGGGCCCCATTCAATGTTGCCCGAGGATAACGCCAATGGGAAATGATCAGAGGTAGTCCGAGCAAGGCGTTTGAGAGCAGCTGATCCGAATTTGCGAAGGCAACTCTCAGTAAGTAAAAACCGGTCTAGAAGAGATAAATATTGTGTAGGGCCAGAACTAGACCAAGTAAAACAGCCATTCGATAAAGGAATATCACATAATTGGTAATTTGTAATCCACTGATTAAATGCACGCATGTTGGAGGAAATAGTTCTGTCATGTGACTTTTCCCAAGACCACCTTGTAACATTGAAATCGCCACCAATAATCCAATTTTCGCCACCCAAACTAGCCAAGTCGTCGAGCTCTTGCCAAAAATCAGATCTGTAACTATTGTCTGATGGTCCATAAATTGCTGTAAGCCAAAAAGAAAACCCATCTGCCAAGGAAACATGAACAGAAACAGAAAAGCGGCCCTGGATGACCTCGTTAATAGTGAAATCAGGTTCACTCCAAAGAATAAGAATACCCCCTGACGAGTCAATAGCATCTAGAGAAGTCCAACCAATGTAAGCAGAACTCCAAATGAATTTGATCAAGAAAGAATCCATAGACGACAATTTAGTTTCTTGTAAGAGAACAATACCAGGATTATGCTGTTGAATGAGCTTTTTAACCAAAGTACGTTTCTTCCAAGAATTCAGCCCTTGAACATTCCATGAAAGAAATTTCATTGGTGTGTCGAGGAGCCCTCCCGAATAGCCAAGGTGGCTGATTTATCATAGTGAATCGATGAATAAAGACCTTGAATCTCTCTTTGGAGTTTGGGTTTTTTTCCTGTTGCTTTTGCTGGTTTTTTTTGTTGGGGAGGATGAGAAGTTGGGATGGCCATAACACATAAACCATGATTAGATAATAGAGAGGCTAAATCTTTAAGACTGATGGGCGGGTTTGATGAGGTTGTTGGAAGGGATTGGTGAATAGGGTAAGAGGAGGAAATAGGTGAGGCCATGTCGGGTGAATGGTTTTGTCTAGGGCTGATGTCTGGTGGGAGAGGGGGAAGAGTGCATAAAGGTAAGTTGTGGGATTCATCAGGTTCATCGCCAAAGACTATCTCATCAAGAGGAAGAGAGGTAAATTCCACCTCGTTTGTGGGACTAGTGAGATATCCTTTAGTATCCAAACCATTGAAAGGAATATTTTGTTTGGTGGATGATGTGGAAAAAGATGTGCCAGCATGGAGGGTAATGGGTCCCTCTCGAAAAGTGACAATGGAGAGAGAAGGTTGGGAGAACGATGGGGAAGTGTGTGGGTTATGGATTTGGTTTTGTGTGAAGGTAGATTCGGCTGGTTCAGTAAAATTAATGGTATTAGGTGTGGCTGGATTGAGTGAAAAAGTTAGGTCCATTGTGGGGTCGGTCAAATGATTAGGCGGGAGAGAATTTGGGGAAGGAAGATTTTTATTCTCCTTAAAAATAGGAGAATCAGGTTGGGGATTTATATTAGGCGGGAGAGAATTTGGGGAAGGAAGATTTTTATTCTCCTTAAAAATAGGAGAATCAGGTGGGGGATCTATATTAGGAGGGATGGAGGGAGGATCAGTCAAAGGATTAGGCGGGCAAGAAATTGGGGAAGGAAGATTTTTATTCTCCTTAAGTTTAGGAGAATCAGGTTGGAGAATTAAATGAGGAGAGATGGAGGGAGGGTCGGTTTCAAAATTCGATTTTAGGTAAGGAGAGAGAGAAGGGGAATTAGGTTGAGGAAATTCAAAAGCAACAGATTTTCCTTTTAGATCCGATTGAGATTCAATGCGATCCACAATTTCAGCGCCCTCTTTAATGCGGCTGTCTTGCGGCTGCTGCAGTGTTCCCCGCCGGCCCTGTGCCCCATCGAAGACAGCTTGGATGATGATATGGTGATTTCAGTTCCGACCAGCTCTTTTGACAGCCTCAATTCAAATGGAATGAAACCTACATCCTTTTGGTTTGATCAATGGACCAGTAAGGAATCTCTCAAAAATAGATTCCCCAAGCTTTTTGCTATATCGGAGTCTAAATCTGCCCCTATATCAGATGTTTGAACCACAGAAAACAGCTCATGGATTTTGAATACGAGAAGGAATCTTAAAGATGATGAAATCAATGAATGGATCTCCTTCACACAGCTCTATCCCAACATTCATCTCTCGCAACAGCCTAATCACTATAGATGGAAGTTAGATAACAGTGGTGTCTTCTCCACAAAATCTTTGCTCGTACATCTCTCCTCTGAAGGTCCTCTCTTCATACTGATTTTTAAAGGAAATTGTGGAGATTCCATTGCCTAAAGAGAGTAAAAGTTCTCATTTGAGAAATTATCCACTCTTGTCTCAACACTATGGACCAGCTCCAAAAGAGATGTCTATGGATAAGCCTCTCTCCCTTTTGTTGCTGCCTCTGTCAGAACCATCATGAATCTCAAAGACATTTTCATCCACTGCCTGTTTGCTGCTTATATATGGGGTGAATTACTTTCTACCTTTGGTTGGTCTATAGCACCTCCGCAGGGCTCTATGGATTGGATAAGAATGATGTTGAATGAACACCCTTCCAAAAATACCAAGCATCCCCTATGGACAAATATTGTCAATGTCGTTTTGCGGAAATTGTGGGATGAAAGGAATGCTCGGCTATTCAAGTGCAAAGATAGATCCTCTAAGGAAATCTTACATCTATCAGTGTTCCATGCATTTTTTTGGGTGGAAAAGTAAACATCCCTTTGACAATTTTAGTTTAAATTTTCTTGTTTCAAATTGGAGACATCTTTTTGATCCCATGAGGACCCTTTTTTACCTCTCTGGATTATTTCATTCATTCAATGAAATTGTTTCTTATCTAAAAAAAGCATACAATAAGAAAAAAAAAATATGGTACAGATTACTCAACAAAATTGCTTTCCGTCACAGAATTGATAAACAAACATCTCATTTCAGAGTATTTCTCACCTGGTACAACAGAATTCCATTACTGACAGCCACAAGATTTTGAGAGACAGTAAACTCAAGGTCATACCTGAACATGAGATAGCATAGAGAACATAAATGGATTATGGAAAGTTAAAATTGTCACAAGATAACCCAATCAGATCATGGTATCCTTACTTGCATCGTTGTAGGCCATCATCCATACAAGGGAACCAGCACCTTGCACGCCTTATTTGGTTGTCAGTGTGAGCCATACTGTTATAGAAGTGAATACCTACCTCTGATTTCTCTACCCAGTAATCAATACGAACCAGCCTTATATTCTGCATCAAACATTGTCCTTTATGAGAAGCCACAAAAGAAATAATAAACCTCAACACAAAACACAAGATGCTACCTATAAGATTCCGTAAACATGACTTATGATAAAGCTTCAATACCTTCGGAAACAATTACATATCAATAAGAGAACCTTCTTCCTTGGTTTCTAACAAAAGTATGTAAACTTACGTTAATTATAACTGCCTAACTTGGTTTGTGATATGCACACGGCTTTATGTGGAAAGAATGACGTGTTCCCAACTTGAAATTAATCTACTTATTCACGTGCAATATTCTTCACCTTAACCTCAAATCTTTCAGTTTCCGCAGTTTGAACTAAGCAAGAATTATACTGATTTCTTTCTACTCGTGAGAAAAATGGATGCTTAAATAAAAATAACTTCTTCATTTCCAAATCTACCACCTACTAAAGGGGTGGTTGGTTCTGCTCATTACATATAAGATGCTTCAATACTTACTAAGCTTGCAAGCTATAGGAACTGAATGAACAATAAATTTAACCAGACCGTTTCCAAGGAGAGCCGAGTAATATATCATGTAAAATATACTCATAACAACAATATTTGCATGCCATAATACACAGAATGACAAACAATTTGATTGAAGATCAAAACTAGACCACCACATTTAGCAACCACGAGCATATTCTCCCCCATATATATTACTGGCATCATAATAATAACTAACAGCTACAACCTGCTTGTCCTCGTCCGCAGGTTGCACTCCATTCTCCAGAAATGGCTGGTCTTGCTGCTCACTTCCGCTCTTGAAAGCCTTGCAGCAGTTTATCAACAAATTAGGGATCAATTCTTTCTCGATTGAAGACAAATAAATTGACCCCGCAGCATCTGCAGCAGAGCTCGGCGACGACACTGCTTTAAAACTCTTCTCACTTTCCACATGTTGAGGCCGCGGATAATACTCGAATTCAGTAGGGTCACCATCCACTGAAACACTCACAATCCCAAGATTCTCCGCGTGCAACCCAACTATGCCAATATCAGGGACCGCGATTTCCAACTCGGTGAACCTAAAACCCAGCAACAAGAACGGTGAGTATCAGATTCGGCAAAACAAACTTCGTAAAGCATCATAAAACATATGGAGAAATTAAACAAAACCACGATTCCACCAACAAAGAACGCAAATGGGAGGATGGGTAGAGGGAGTAGCGATCAGAATTGAAGGAGGTAGAGCTAAGACGAACCCATAAACGCGACGCTTGTCAATGTCGATGGAAAGACAAAGCTTCTGGTGACGAACTACAGCTCCGGAGTTGTCAGGTGGCTTCGCGTCGTCGGTGTTCTTGGGCTTGCGAGGCTTGGCCATAGCAAGCACATAGCCCGGGCGGGGGACTGGGAGCAAAGCAACGCGATCCAAATCCGAAAATGGACAAGGGATTTATATACCCGACTTCGACCAGCTCTTTTATAAGGGATGGGTTTCGCTTCCCAACGATGTGCCCTATTTTAGTTGTCCTGGTCTTTGTAATCCTAACCGTACAATCATCGACTAATCCAATGATCCCCGTAGATTGGAAGCTATAAAGACAATTATAATTTATTTAGTTGAAATCAATTTAGATCGGCCACAGTAGGATGTTACAAAAAACAGTAATATAAAGTCGAATGTAATGATAAATTACAACATGAGCTTAGATGTTTTTTTTTTTGAAGATGAAGTTAGCTCCTAAGATATTTGTCTACTACATTAAAGTTTATTGTTTTAGCAAATTCATTTAAAAGAAAATGAACATTTTTAGCCAAGCCAATATAAGTGATTACGTTAGCTTAGTGTAGTCATTTATTGCTTCCATGTCATTATTTTTTATGATTAACTAAAGGTCAAACCATTTATAATATTTTTTTTTTCTAACTCTTATGACTAGAAAATGTTTCTTTTGAAAATTTTGTAATTTATTGAGAGTTGCCCAAACAAGGCCCAAAGTCCAAGGAAGCCGGGGACGACATTATAAATACATGTATTTGAAGCCTTAAAGAGAGAATTAAGTAGACTCTAAAGGAGAACTCTACCCCTCTTCTCCGCAGTTAGTTGAACTATACACTTTATATACTAACTTAGGCATCGAAGACTGGTTGGTCCGACATCACACCAATTGTCGACTCAGACTATGAAGTCGAACCAGAAGAGTGGTCTAGCAAGACATCCAAGGAAGAGGCGAAAGCCCATAGATTAGTGCGGAGTTTCTCTTGTCAACATAATCAAGTAGACATTAATTTTAAACTTTAAACCTTGTCTGATAATGTCTCTCTCTTTCTTTTTTTTTTTTTTTTTTTTTGTTTGAAATGATACATCTACCTGGACATGCTTGTCAGTTTAACAAAATTATTTTCTTAATCGCTATATAAAGTTTTTTTTTCTTTTTCCTTTGGAAAAACGCTATATATAGTTTCTAACAAATTATGCAAACAAAATATCCGTCCAACCCAATCTGGCGATGCTGCAACCGTCAGCCCGTTTTAGTATGGGCCGAGCTGAATCTCAGAGGCCCAAATCGTCCATGCGTATTGCATAATTTTTTAGGGATTTTTTTTATTTATTTTTTATTTTTTAGTATTGCATAATGCATATGCCAATTTTGAATTGATTAGATTGACGTCAGCAATAGCTGGAGAGTTAAACTTTGATTTTAAAGTAAACAAATTTTTTTTTTATTCATTTGCCAACCGAAGTAACTCCTATTTTACTAATTGAGCTAGCGATAAATTTATATTATCCGCTTGAGATACAATTCTTCACTCCATATACTGGAAAAGAAAAAAAATAATTAACTCATATTTAAATTTTATGAAAATTTTGATTATATGCATTAAACCAACCACGTAATTTTCTTACTCTATTATTTCAATACAGAAAACAATATATGTCATAAACATACGGTAATTAGGAGCTAAAATAAGCATTGTTGATCGATAATTAACATATACTACCTCTCTTAAGATCAAAGGTTCAAATTTTCCTACCTCAATTGTCGTTTACTTGAAAAAGAACAGTTTATCCTAAATTCCTATTTACATATATTTTTTTCTAACAATTTACATATAAATTGAGATCATAATAAATGAACTAGTTTAAAAGAACATTACCATTTGTAAATGCCTACCGTGCTAACTCACATTTGACTATGCATCTATTACTTATGGGAGACTAACATCATATTCTTTTTTTAGCACCGTGGGAAGTTGTAGATTTGAACGATATACCTCTCGATCGCTATCACATGGCGTATAAAAAAAAATTGTTATTTTCTAATAAAATAAAGAGAGAATTATAAGAAGAAAATGAAAATTAAACTCAAAATTCAAACGTGAAAATGTAATATTTTGAAATCCATAAACTAAATGAAAAGTTAAACTCAAAATTCATGGATAGAAGTATAATAATTTGAAATTTAGAGACCAAAATAGAATTTTAATTCAAAACTCAAAACTCAATAGTAAAAATGTAATATTTTAAAATATAGAGACGGGTAGAAATTACTCAAAAGTTAAAAGATAAAAATGTAATATTTTAAAATTTATAAATCAAACGGTAAAATGTAAAATTTTAAAATCATATAAAAAAAAATAAAAATGAAATAAATTGAAATAAAAGAGTGGATCTTTGAAAAAAAAATTTTAAAAATTAAATAGTGGTACGAGATAATGAAAACATAAGAGAGCTTATAAACCAAAAGTCATTTTTTCCTTCTCCTTTTTAAATCATATGTATTTTCAGTTTTAATTGGTGGTTTCAATTCTATAAGAAATTTCAATTCTCATCCCATATATTTGGGATGTTATACTCCAATAATACTAATAAGTAATAATCATCCTAGTTTTCAAGATCTTGGGATAATTTCATTCATTGGCATAATTAAAAATTTAAAAATTTTGGTTGACCAACAACTCATACTTTGTTATAAAATTAATGCTCAACGAAGCCTTGCAGTATGCCAAATGATTTAACGTTATTTTTAACATTTGTGATCCGAACAAAACCTTAGACCATATTCAACCTATAGATCATTTTCATTCTCACCAAGCTTAAAACTTATATTTTCGTTAATTTTAATTTGTAATGATTATTGATCTAACTTTTACACCATCTTTTATCATTTTGAGGATACGAAACTATAGCATTGATGCTCGTATTTTGCGAAGGAAAACTGGACGACATGTCGTATTGGCATCACCATCAGATTTTCATTGAAGATCCGTGGTGGCTGACAAAGAATGAGATCGACGGTCGACAGTTCAGTTACTGCATTGATAAACCCATCATTCAACCATGGACAAATCTTATGCATCATTAAATTTGGCGGTATTTTGAGCAAAAACTATTAAAAAAAAAAAAAAAAAAAAAATCAATGGTACGATCCATAATATATATAATCATACTACCTCAATTTACTCCTTATAAAAATGTCTTACTAAAAATTTTCTCAAAAATTACAAGTCATTTTACAACTTGCTCCATGGACACTAGATTTTTTCCACTATAAATGTCAGCATCTTCCTTTAAATGCATTTCATGCTTTTTTTTCTTTTTTTTTTTCTTCCTTGTCCTTTTTGTGTTTTATTTTATATGGCAATTTTGTTTGACTTTGCTGGAAAATAACAGCTCCAGCATGTAATCGTCCTTTTTTTTAGTGTGTGTAATATCTTCTTTCATATAATCATATATAAATACAATGCATGCTTTTAATTCCGATAACTATTTAGTTTTGATTTTTTATTTTTCCCTTAACATGCTTTGTTATAAAAATTCAAGGGAAGTTTTTTTTTTTTTTTTTTTAAAAAAAAAAAAAAAAAATTAACTACAGAAATTGAAAAGCGTTGACTTAAAAACTCAAATATTTATAATTTTTTAATAAATATGAATGGAAATAAACGGTCAAAAACATTTAATTAACTAGGGCTTTAATTTTTTAGTTTACAAAAACATTTGTCATCTCTTAACTTTTATGGTAATAACAATTTAATCAATTTGTCTTTTCTTAAAGCTACCAATCCATAAACTTTGATTTGCAACAATTTAGTATGTGTCTTGTTGGGTGCGAAAAACTTGCACGTGTTAGTCGTCATTGCAAGGCTCTTATAGGATTGTCCATCAATTCGCTTTTCTTTGTCTATAGTCTTGCCCTTCAAATTGAAATCCGCAAGAGTTCTTCGCATCGATGTGGTGTCGAGCCTACCACACTCTAAAGCCCTAAATTAGTATTGTTGAATGATATATAATTAAATTTACTTTCACCAATTAGCTTAAGTTTTTGGGTTAATTGGTGATTTAGATATTAATTAAATTTGAACAAATGATAGGATTAATTTCATTGTGTTTTAAAGTTCCAAATAATTTGGAAGGCTCAAGAGACAACTAATTCTAAGTAATGTCAATTTAGGGAGCAAGTGAAGCCAATGGCCTTTAGATGAGAGAAAGAGCCAAAGATTTGGTTAATTTGCAATAATCCTCAACTCAACCACCAAGTTGTGTACAATTTTATTTCCTTAATTAATGATTATTTTGAGCCGTAACCACAAAGAAATTTGACCTTAATTATTTTGCCTTTTATTGAATTAAATTGCATAAGCCACAGCCGCAGTGCTTGAGATGGTTTAATTTGCCGCATTTATGAAGACAGTGACAAATGAGAGAGATTAGCAGATAGCTGACCTAATTAATTAAGCCATCTGACTTTACAATCCATTAAACAATAAGACGCAACAAATGTAACCCAATAACGTCCCAACCAACATGCGTCATATGGGTTTGAGTCATTTTCAACATTAAATTTTAAATTTGGAATTTTTTCTGTACAAAATAAAATAAAATATGAGAATTTCAAATTTCAAATCTCAAAGAAATAAGTAATAAATTATTCTCATATTGAAGGATTTTTTTTAAATAACTTTGAAAATTTTCAACCACGTTGTACTCCTATCTAACTCATGTTTTAATTAACTTCGTAGTATATATTAATAGGATACTCAATATGTCGTGTCTATTAACATATATTTAATTATTTATAACATTTTAATTGTTGATTGAGAATGTTGAGTATCTTGTAAGAATGGTTATGAATTTTAATCGTTTCTATATGATTTTGTATTTAATTTTTTGAAGTTTCAATTTGACCCACGACATGAATTCTCTTTTTAGTTATTAGAATCTCTAAATATTAAAAAACATTGATGCATACAAAAAATTAAAAATAATAAGATGTTGTCCATCATCCGTATACTAAATATTATAATAGATCAATTTTCCAACTTTTTTTTTTTGTAAGTTTGAGTAAATTATTATTATTACATTTATTTTTGGTGAGTATTTTGTCTATTTCATCAATTAAAATGCCAATTATTTTAAACCTAATTGATAAACTGTATATAGACAATAATAAAAGGACTTAAATGAAAAGAAAATCATTATATTAGTAATGAATATGGAGCTTCTTAAATAGTAAGGACCATTTGTTCAGGAAAAACTATCCTTCTTTCCGAATTAAATGAAGTATTTTTTCTTTCTTTCTTGGTTTCTTTTTATTCAATAAAGTAAATTTCAATATTTTTTGCTTTCTGAGATATATTACTTAAAAGAAAAGGCCTGAAATTGCAATAATGCTTTTAATTATCTTGCCCACTTCAAATGTATGGTAATGAACAAAGAATTGGACTGACACACCACCTAATTAATTAGGCCAATCTTTTGCATCTTGGTATAATTATAGAAACATTACCCTATAACTTATTTAATATTTAGTGAAGCCAATAATATAAATATAATATACTTGTTCCACAAATAAAATATAGGTGAAGAAGTTGATCAACAAAGATCTTGTCCAACAAAAAAAAAAAAAAAAAAAAAAAATTGCATACCTAATCAGATGATATGATAAACCTTTGAAGGCAATCAAAATGTTGGAGTTGAAGTGCAAGATAAATTGGAAAGACCTCCCTCTCCTATCAAACTTGTTGGATTCCATTATAAATAATATATCATATCTTACAAGTCTTTAACATTAAAAATATGTATATATAGGTATAAGATTGTATTGTTTTTAAAAAAATATATTTATTCACCATCTTTTTAATTTTATCAAATGCTTTTTAATGTATTTTTAAAAACCCTATAAAAATATAAATATTCAAAATTAGTATTTGAGCTTTTTTTTATTGGTTGAATTAATCTATTAAAGATTTCGAATTATACATAAACAAGTAGGACTTGGTTTGGTAACCAATTTTATTTTTTATTTTTGGTTTTTAAAAATTAAATCTATTTAATTCTTCTTAATCTACAACAATGATTTGCATCTTCCTTAAGTACAATTATTGGATTACTAGCCAAATTTCAAAAAACATAAATAAATTTTCAAAAACGACTTTTTAAAGTTTTCGAAATTTAGCTTGGTTTTTTAAAACATTAGTAAAAAGTAGATAACAAAGTAAGACGATTTAGGAGTGAAATAATTGTTTATAGACTTAATTTTCAAAAACTAAAAACCAAGAACTAAATCATTACAAAGACGGCCTAATAGAAATACAGTAATTTAATTTTTTTTTTTTTAAAAAAAAGGAAAATATCCCCATTTTCATGTTAAACGTTCTTAGTTTTTAGAATTATGTCAATCTATATTTTTATTATTTTGCATTTTTTGAAATATTTCTTTATGCTCAATATTATTCTGAATATATATATATATATATATATATAATTAGAGCAATGAAGTTAATACCATACACATATAATTTAAGATTTGTTCGAAAAAATTTAGTTATTGTACTCTCAAAACGTTGATTTTAATCTTTGTAATTTTAATATTTGACAGTTTTAATCAATTTACTTACTTTCATAATATTTGCTTTTATCTATGCACTTTTAACTAACTTTTCTCTATTTATATTTTTTTTACTTTTGAAATGTTTTATTCTTATATTCTAAAACTTTTAAATAATGATCGTATGACCTTCTTTCTTAATTTATAACATAATAATTAAAAACTTGTAATACAAACTTTTGACAATATTTAAGAAAACAAACTGTTAGAAAGTATATGAATTTAAATTGACAAAAACTAAAACTACAAGGTTTCAAATAAACATTACAAATTATATGAACTAAGGTCACGTTTATCAAATCATAATAAAATTTGGTGTAATTAAAATGAGATTTCATTGATAGATGAATCGTAATAGGCCTGAATTGCAAACATAGTTAGATTGCTTTTGGTCGTGTTTACATAAAATTATGAATCTATTG
This sequence comes from Lagenaria siceraria, assembly GCA_002890555.2. Lineage (NCBI taxonomy): Eukaryota > Viridiplantae > Streptophyta > Magnoliopsida > Cucurbitales > Cucurbitaceae > Lagenaria > Lagenaria siceraria. Next base: position 1,275,363 of record CM016487.1, on the reverse strand, counting down.
CATTTTATTGTTACCATTATCGTTACCTTTACTGTTTGATCCTAACAATACCAGTAACGATAAAGGTAGAGGTAACAATACATATGACATATTCATAATTTTCACAACGTTACCGTGCAATATTTGTAACGGTAATGGTAAAAGTAGTGGGTCTCACGTAGTTTTCAACCACAGTCAGATTGAGTACCCTTCATTTCTCAATTAGATGCACGATTTGATTACAAATTTTGAAGTGGGTCCTACAATCCATTACGATTACGGAACGCAGGTAAACAACAGCAAAAGTAATCAACTGGAGCCACTTTTTATATTACCATTAATGGATTACATTTCACTTGGTGTAAATGTGACCTAAATTTTGTCAATCGGTATATATTTTAATTAGTCAAAGTATATATTCTTGTCGAATAAGTCAAAAGAGTAAAACATTCCTCCATATGTTGTTGATGAGATTTAAACCTAAAAAATGAATTGTCTTTTATCCTTTGATCAAAGTATCATTCAGCAAAAACGGTTTTTTATTCCTTTTTTAAAAAAATGCCTTTTTTCTGGTGTGACAATATTCGATAATGTCGACCTTATATTAAAATTTAACTTTAGAGGGGGTACCATTTTCAAATACCGAAAGTGGTGGGGTCCAAAATAATACGAAACACCAAAAATGCCAAGTTGCACGCTCAGTCAACGTACGACTCCACCCTCCACCCACTTTCTCCCACTTCATTAAAATTCCTTTTGTTTATATATCCACGTGGCAATTTTTCCTTACTTGACTTCTCAAACTGTTTTATTGCAATCTCTGTACTCCCTGCTTGACACGTGGCAATCACGATTAATCCCACTAACAAATCCCCCCCCCCCCCCCCCCCCCTCGAGTGCTATTTCCATTTTTATCCGCTGTATTTAGTGGAACGTTAAAATCCACCACGATTTTCACATCAAAACAAATGCTGCAATTAAAATAATTAAAACGATACTTTACCTCTAAAAATGATGGGTTTGCCTTACTTTTAAAATCATTTCTCCACTATCTCCTTTTAATATATACACGTGTTGTATTTCTCCACTATCTATGTATTCGAATATTACAAGCCAACTTAAAATTATGGCATTTTATTTAGAAGTAAGTGCTCTTCAACATTATTTATTTATTAAATTTTGATGGAGTCCCGACTTTAAATTTGATAATACAAGTTCATATCAATTAAAATACGTTTATATTTATAAATACTTTTTAACTATCAATGATTAATGATATATTTTAGATATTATTTTAGAAAATTATTTCAAAGGCTTAAGGTTTAAGTTCTTGAGCTTCTAGGTGAGGTGACCACTAGACTCTAAACATACTTTGAAAAATTCAACAAATCAAACATTTGATTGAATTATATAAATACATAAGTCTTCAACCATTTATAATTATGTTATTTAATCTTATAAATATTTGAATTTTAATAATTTTTTAATCTGATAAATATTCCATTTTTTTAGTTTTTTTATTACCAAAAATCAAATGTGTTTACATCAACCATTTATTTATTTTTCAACATATTAAAGAAAATAGAAACAATATCCCTTTGCCTACAGAATAAACTACAGTTGAAACTAAACTACCGAGGTCATACGGCGTCGTTTCTTTCTAGATGTTCTAATTAACGATGACCAGGACCACTACTTCACACTATAAATACACACCAAAATTCTCAAATTCAAAATCTCCATTTCATCTCAATAATAATCCCTATATAAAAAATTTTCATTTACCTTTCCATTTACGATTTCTTCAAGCATGGGCCAAGCAACACCGGAACGCGGCGGCTCCATCTCCATCTCCGGCGGTGGCTCTGTTCTGGCGACGCCGAGGCGAGCGGCGGCGACTTTGCTCGTCTCTTTATCGACTTTGGTAGCGCTCTGTGCGAAGCAAGCGAGCAGAGCATCAAAAAAGCTTCAAATCAAACTGAAATCGAAGCAATTGCCGCGATTAGAGTTGCGATCACCGCATCTCCGGCCGAAGCGGTTTCTGAAGAACATAAGCAACACGGCGATCACGTTGATTCATAAGAAGAAGAATAAACACGGCGGCGGCGATACGGAAGAAGAGTGGGGAGACGGCGGAGTTTGGCAGAAGGCGATCTTGATGGGAGATAAATGTGAACCGTTGGATTTCTCAGGCGTAATCTATTACGATAGTAACGGGAAGCAGCTGAACGAAGTGCCTTTACGATCGCCACGTGCCAGTCCGTTGCCTGCCTTTCTTGCAACCAGTCACCGCCAGGTATACTAAGTTGAACGGAGCTTCAGTATCTTAACGTCACGCGCGGGTGATTTCAGGTAGGTCACCTAAGCATGTGATTGGCTGAGAATTTGGGATGTGCCTTAGTTTTTATTTTGGCCCTGTTTTTTTTTTTTTTTTTTTTTTTTGCAAAATTCTCTTTTGTATAGTATCTAGAGTGAAAGTAATTTTGTTGAGTGCATGTAAAATATACTATGTTTTGTTGATCCCTCAAGTACTTCCACCTCTGCCCATCCGGGCTTATAAACGGTTAATGATTCGATTTTTTACCTCTGTAAGTTAAATTTTAAAAAAATTATTACTTCAAATTTTTCAAAAGTAACAATAATTGAAAGTACAACGAAGATGAAATTCTACGACATATTCTATGAGATTTGTTTAAAAATAAGGTAATTTTTACGGTTTAATCTAAAGCCTATGATTAAATATTGGTCAACAATTGTAAATATTAACTGTGAATATTTAAGAAGTTTTTAATTATAAAATGGATTCTCTTAATTTCTCTATTTGAATAAAGAATTCAATTTTCATAACATTGGGTAACCATAACCTGCCCATTGATATAAACTTTTAGCAAATCTATGGTTCACCCACTTGATATGAGGTCAGATCATAATAATTCCAAGCAGACTTTTATTCATTTATTTATTTATTATTATTATTATTTTTAAAGCAATCCCAAACAGACTTGGATACTACTAAGTGATAATATAAACAATCAATTTATTTAAAATACTTACATCATTGAACTTTCTAAAATGATGATATTATAATATTGAACATGCTTAAATCTCATATTATTTTATAAACTTTCTTCAATTTTGGTTTAAAAGTTTGTTCTTTACTTCTATTTTGGTACATAAATTTTGAAAAATTATTATAAATAGAAAAATATCAAACTAGATAGACTGTAAATTTTTTCTATATTTATAAATAGTTTGACTCGTTTTTCTATATTTGAAAAGAGTTCTAAAAGTTTAAAATAATGTTCATTTCAATATCCTAAACTTTTAAAAACAATCATTCGGGTCATCGTTGTATAATACTTTTCTCCACCTTAACTAGTAATCATTACTAATCAATTTTAGTTGAAAATCATCTTGTATTAACATGATAACATACATACTCGAAGTTACATCATTACTTTGTTAAATTAAAATAAAAGTACATACCAAAATAGTTGTTTTTTGAAAGTTAAATGACTAAAATATAAATTTTAAAAGCTTATAGAGACTAATTAAAATGGATCAGACTAAAATAGACCTTTTAAAATTAAATGACCAAAGTAGAATAAAAGTTTAGGAAAACCGAATTTGAGCCGATCAAATGTTATGAGTGTATTTGTTCCAAATCGATTTATTTAAACACGTCGTTGACTATATATATATATATTGATCCATTAAATAATATGTGTGGGGTAAAAAATTTGAACATCTAACCTCTTATTGGATTGATGGAAACTTGCTTTTAATGTTTATAAAGTTAAATTACGAAATTAAAATATTGGATTAAAATTAACTAATTTATTGAGAAATAACTTAAAAAAGAAAGGAAAGTAACCGTTAACTGTTTGAAGCACACTAGCACTGGTATCTTGTAGGTTTCCTTTACAATCTTACCAAATTTATTGAAAACTAAAGCAAAAGTTATAAAATGTTTAGAGTTTTATTTTCAAATGTCTCTGCTAATATTTTTCTTTAAAGTACAATTCAGCTAATATATTTTTTTTCTTACAAAAAAAAAAACTCGAAAAAATGGAAAAAGAAAACATATTAATAGTTGGTTAATAAACTTAATTAATTTTATTAACTGAAAATTATAACAAAAAGTTTATCAAACAGACAAATATTTATATATCGAAAAAGCACAATGATTACAATATTGACAAACTCCTAAGTAGTCTTAATAATTGTGCTCAAGATGAGCATAGATAGCTCAACGCATGGACAAATTTATCATAGGCTCAAGAAGGGCTCGAGCTCCCCTCAACTTCAATGTGTTTTTATATTAAAATAAAACAAAGTCGTTTCAATTATTGACATGGTTATCAATTCCAAGTTTAGTCTTTAGGTCTTTGAAAAAATCATATGTGCCAAAAATGTATTAGACATAAAATTAAAAGTTTAAAAGCCAATTAGACATTTTAAAAGTTCAATGATCTATACAAAATTAAAAATTCATTAACTAAATTTGTAATTAATTTTTTTTTTTGACTCATTTTAATATCTTTGCGAATCTTTAGCCCATAAACAAAAGTTCTGGATCCGATCTGCCATAGGCTCAACGATAGAAAGTCTCAAGTGTGTGCAAAGAACAAGATCAGAGTAGTAATTATGTAAAAATATATACAGAAAAACAAAACTGCAAAACCTATATATATAAATCAGATCAAATGTATTACAATTTTAATGCATTTTTCTTTTCATCTACTCTGGGTATGTGGTGTACAGGGCACATGTTGTTATCGACAATTACAACCTCAAAAACCTCCTTAAGAAAAGGAAAAAAAAAAAGAAAAAAAAAGACTCCATTATTGGCAATGTCTAAAAAGAAGGTGTGTGAAAGAGAAAGAACAGGGCATTAGTGGAATGAAGTTCGAGATAAATAAAGAGGGTGTGGTTGTCACAAAGTCCATCTTCTTCTTGATTTCTTCGATCTCCAAATAATCGCAGAAGGGTCGGGGCAGATTCTGTATGGAATTTTCTGCGGAGGAATTTCAGGAGCTCTGCAATATATATTTTATATATATGTAATCAAAATTCAAATGCAATAAAGTAAAATTATTTCCAGTAATGGTATTTAATTGATTGATTAGCTTAATTAGCTTACTGTAATTTGGCAATCTCGATCTGGGAAAAGTCCATGTTGGTTGAACTGTCCACAGCTGCAGCTATAACTTCCACATTTCTTGTTTTCTGTGATTCTTGATCTGTTGAGGTCGTTGCTTGCTTGATTGCTAGAACTTTGCAATTGAAAATCCTTGCTAAATCATCTTCCCCCATAGCCATCCTATCAACAAAACCATTTAGCTATTCAACTTTAAAAAAACATTTATTACATCTATGAAGTTTTAACTGTGTCTAATAGATCCATCAACTTTTTTTTAAAAAAAAATGTCTAACATGTATCTCAACTTTTTATTTTATGCTAATATATTTTCAACATATCTAAAATTTTAAAAAAGTAACTTATCTAGTGAATATAAAATTGAATTTTATGTCTGATTGGACTCCAACTTTTAAATGTGAACTTTTTTTTATAAAAAAAATGTTGAATAGGCTAAAGTCTTATATATTAAAAACAAAACCGAAAATTCAGAGATCGAACATACAAATCTCATGTAATTTGATCGATATTTTATTTACTAATATTTGATATAGAATAATGTTCACATCTTCAAGAACGAAAGGAAAAAATTACAAATATTGACTTGCTAGAAGGTCTGTTATTAGGTAAAATTTCACCTAATAGTTACTAACTCAATTTTATACCAAAAAGAAAAATATAACACAATATTGTGTAACAAATTAATTTTTCTTGTTTTTTAAAAATATTAACATTTTTTTATTGTGTAGTTGAAGCGAGTTAAAAAAGATAAGTACATAGATTGTTTTCAAATATAAAAAAATGAGTCAAATATTTATAAATATAGAAATTTTTTACTGTCTATCAGCGAAAGAACGCGATAGAATTCTATTGCTTGAGCCGTAGACTTCATGAAAATTTTCTATATTTATAAATAGTTTGATATTTTTTTATATTTATAGTAATTTCCCTAAGTACAACCTGTATCCAAATATTTATCGTGACATAATTTTTAGAGCTAAGACAACCCCTAATATTAGTTTCATGAACCATATTCTCACACATAGGCATGAATAATGATTCAATCCTAAGTTTAGGAAAGGAAAGTTCCCTCCCACCACATTAAGTCCTTTACAGGTCATATCAAAAGATGACATATTTTGGGTGGATTAAAAGAAAGAGAGACTGTCATTAAATGGGTCCCATCCAATAATCACAAAAATGTTGATACTTATGGTTTTGGCTCTTAATAAAATTGTCAGATAGGAAGCATTTTTGTGATGAAATATCAAACCAAAAGAAGCCCCAAAAAGTTGTGACAATCAAATCAACTCTTAAATATATAAATGGAAAATCCCCCTAACCTTTTTCTCCTTCCCTATTACTTATTTCACTATAAATTTTACTTTAATAATCAATGTTTCAATAATGCCCCTAAATCTCGCGTCATTTAAAAATAGACTTAAAATTTTTTTAGCATTACAAAAGTACTATATTCCTTTTGTTTACACTAAAAATTTATCTTTAAAAATATTAGTGGACAACACACTAATATTAGTAGACCCTACACCATTTTTAATAGCATATCGATGTGACAAAATATAAATAGAGGTCGTATGAAAAAAGGGAAAATTATTTTTTTAGTCCCCAATTTTTAAATAATACGTGCGTTTAGTCCCTGAATTTTAAAAATATACTTTTTTAGTCCCCAAATTTATAAAAATAGGTTCATTTTGTCCCTGAGTTTTCAAAATATACCATTTCAGTCTCTGAATTTTTAAAAATAGGTTTAAAAAGTCATTCAATTATTTTTTTAAAAAAATAATTATATGATTTTTAAAATTAGAAAAATTATTTTAGAAAGGAGATGGTTTTTAAAAATTATTTTTATAATTTAAAATGTCATATAATTATTTAAATTAATAATAAAAAATTTATATCAGAAACCTCTTAAAGGTATATTTTAAAAACACAAGGACCAAATGACCTATTTTTATAAATTTGGGGACTGTAAAGGTACATTTTCAAAATTCAGGGACTAAATACATATATTATTCAAAAAAAAAAAAAAAAAAATCATTCCTGGCCATTAAAGAAAGCACAAAATTCTAAAGGAGCTTTGGGCAGACTCGAAATCAAAAGCCTGAAAAACAAATGCCTAATGCTTATGTTTGGGAACAACTTAACTACTAATATATGGATTAGGGCAATGATCATGGTAATCACATAATAAAATAGAGATTAAAAAAATGTCTAAACCCATTCAGGTACTCTCTTAACCTAACACAGTTGACCATTTGTTGAGCAATTTCCCAGAAAGTTTCACTTCTCCATCCTCTGTTCTTAACTTTAAAACATCAAGAAGAGAAGATCTCTCTGGTTCTGATCCATTCAGTTTGGAAACAGACAGGACGGGACCCCTTTCATTAATGGCGGATCAGGATCATAATTAATGAAGATTCCCAGAGTCCCAATGAAAAACTAATCCATCAACACATTGAATTTAATGCTAATTAGACAGTGTAATAATTGATTAATTTTGAAAACTTACTTGTACAGAAAGCTATGGTTATGGAGGCCAACTACAAGCACAGAAGCTCCAATTTCTTTAACCATGGCCGCGATCTTTCTACCTTCTTGATCGCCTTCCGTCACAATAATCTCTACCTTTGTCTGTAACATAACCCTATAAAAATGATTATCGTTACCCAAAATCAAATCATCAGTATAACAAAAGCAATCAAGAAACAATGAGGAGTCGATTAAATTTGTAATCGGAAAACTTACATTGGGGAAAGTGATACAGAGGTCTTTGAAGGTTAGGGCTAATTGATAGCCCTTCAATCGGCGATGACGAACTTTAGAACCACTTTTGGATCTTGTAGAAGGAAATACATGGAGAAGAGTAATCAAATCGCCATAGCGCATTAGGTTACTGAGCGCCCATTTCAATGCTGTTCTTGCTGCTTCAACGTCCTCAACAATCACCACGATTTTCCTCAAATCCATCTCTCTTTTCGCCTTTCTATGAGATGAAATTTGAGAAAAGAAACTCGCGATTCGTCGATTATATGAAGCGCTATCTCTGTAAATTGATTCTCGCCATGGATGAATTGACAGAGAGAGAGAGAGAAAAAAAGAGAGAGACGATTATGCAATGCAATTAATTGAAAGATCCCAAGGGAAATAGATGGGAAAATTCTGTACTGTTTTGACTGGGATTTTGCTGTCTCTTAAATATAAATTTTTCTTCTCTCTGCTGTGTTCGTGGGCCTCGGGCTGCTCTGTAACGATAACCCTCTGTTCTCCTTCGCTCCAAAATTTAATGGCGGAATTTTATGATCAAATCTCTGGCGCGTCAGCCATTGAAGAGACTGTAAAAGCTTGTTTAAGGCGTTAATGGATAATTTGTAATTGATAAGCTCTCTTTTAAAGCCACAGAAGCTGACTTTATATTTGAAAAGGGATTGAGAGAGTGACAAGCATTAATCTCCCAAGTAAATTATTATAATCTTTTATTTTCCTTTGAAGCTTTTTCTTATTTCTTTTTTGCTTTAATGTTTCCACCTTTCAAGAATCCTTTTTGTCCATACTTTTCATAAATATGAGTATTTTCTCCACCCAATCCATTTTTCAAGAATGTTCGATTTTTATGTCAATTACGTTAAATTCATTTTAACATCACTCAATCCATTTGTAAACACTCATATTTGTACACCATCTTATTTTTTATACACGAATTTTTTTAATATTACAAGAGTATTATACTCCTTTTATTCGTACCATAAATTTATTTTCATAAATATTAATGTACTCACATTAATTATAACGGACTACACTTTATTTTTTAAAGCATGCTCAAGTGGCACGCAATAAATTGATGGATGGATGTAGTATATGAAAATTTTTCTATTATACACATAAAAAAAAACTAATATTAACAAAAATTAAGAAGAATTTACCACGTGACAAATTATGATTGGACAACTGGATGAGATGCAAAAAAGTGAGTGTAGCCTATGATACACAAAAGTAATTTTCTTTTCTATTTAACCTATAAAATTGCATCGCATCGTTATTTTAACAGAAATATTGCATCATAAACTGACTAATACTTTTTAAGAAATTATAAAAAAACGAGTATAGATAAACTAGTAAAATGTTTACTATTAACTTTAAAGTCAAAGATTCGGTTACTCTATCTCTCACACAGATATATATGACTATGAGCAGTTAGTATCTACGTATACGAATGAGCTAAATATGGAATTCCCTTCTCAATTTGAAAATGACTTATTATTTAAACATTAATGAAGTATGAACATGGTATTAGAGTGCAAATTTTAGGGGACGATCTCACCGCTCAAATTTGATAGCTGCCACGCGTACGCCCAATATTATTCCGAATAAATAAATCGATTATCGCCTGCCACATCCTTATTATATTAATTTTTTAATTTTTTAAAACAGGGAGTATGGGTCGTGCGCTCACGTAGTTTGTTTGCATTTGCTTTTGTTTTAGTTATTTATTCTTTTAGTTCACAGTTTGTTTGCTTTTGTTTGTTCCATGTTTATTTCATTTTATTGTCATGAAGTTTAAAACAAAATAAAATTCATTAAAAAAAAATTGCTCTAATTCTTGTATGGAATTTGATACTTTGCTAGTTTGCTTTCAAAATAATATACTATTTTTTTTCTCCATTATATGGTATGCCCTTGCACAACTTCTATCGTATTAGAATAAAGGAAGAAAAAAAAAAATTCGTATTTGGTGAAAAGATAGAAAATACCTTATCTACCAAATCAATTAACAAAGTTTAAATATATATATGTTACATCATCATCTAACTTTTAAAACATGTAACATTATTCCAACTTTAAACTTGAAATTTGACACTACGTGGAATATTTTGTTAGAGATAACGACCGTCTATATATCTTTAATATGAAAATTTTCACTTTGGACATAAACCATCATGATCTTGCTTTTGGTTTTACTCCAGAGATCTCATTCTGATGGACATAGTTGTCCTCACCTATATACCCACGATCATTTTCTTATCTAGCTAATGTAGAACTTTGATCGCATTCACAACATATTTGATATAAAATTGAAAGTGCACATTTTTATTGGACACGTACTTGATTCTATGGTATTAGATTCATTAATTAAAAAGTTGTAGGGTATGTTTAGACCAATTCGACATAGAGTTGAAAGTTAAGACATCTTAAACACTCGTAAAGTTCAGAATTTTAATTGATTATTCAAAATTGAAACTTTAAAGGCCTATTATACATTTCTTAGAATTCAGTGTATGATTTTATTGGGCGCAAGCCTCAAAGTTCGAACACTAATCTTATATTGGTCATTAGAAATTGAACACTGATGCGACATGATCGTCGGTGAATGACAAAGGTGGGCTTGGTTGGCTGGTTCATGATCATGAGGGTTATGCGATATTGGGCAAGTTGCAAGTTCATCTAGAGGTGTGCTGATGTCACTTTGTTGGAAGCGAAAGTGTTGTTGAAGGGTTTATGTGTGATTGAGCGTGAGTGATCTGACAATAGTCCTCCTATTGAAGTTGAATGGGATGCGCTAGAGGTTATAAAGCTTTTGAACAGGGAAGATGTTTCATTTACTGAGATTAGGGTCCTCATCGAGGATACATTTTTTTTTTTTTGGGAACAATGTTAATACTGCCCAGTATTGTTATATTCCTCGAGAGAAAAACAAATCTACTCGCGACATTGCAGATTTGGTCTATTCTCAATAATGTTCTTTGTTTTGGAAAGATGTATTTTCATATTGTGTTTCCCCCTCCTTCTGTAGGGGTTTTTGTTGCGTGTTGGTTGTGATGACTTTGTTGTTTGTTTAGGTTTGCCTAAAAAAAAAAACCCCTAATCTTATAGTTTAGCCTTTTCATTAACGTAATTATAGTTAGGTTACATTTGAGTATACATAACTTACTGAATAAAACACTTAGACTATCTTAAGTTTATAGTTGGAGGTTTGACCCCATCGTCCTTAGCTATTGGACTAATAAAAAGCTATATTTTAACTCATGTCCAATCTCATTTAGTCAATGATATCGATCAAATTCAAGCATGAGTGATCAATAAATAAAATATATATTACATCAAAATGAGTTTAACTCAGTGGTAATTGAGATGGACTCCATTTATATCAAAAGGTTCAATCTTCTCAATCTTTAGAAAAAAAAAAAGAAAAAAAAGAAAAAAACATCTATTCTATCCAAGTATGGATGGTTTGATTTTTTACCTTTACAGACCGTTGATATTCAAAAGAAAAGGTTAGTAATATTGAAAATAAACGATATAAAATTAGAATTAAAACAAAAAGTTTCATAATTTAATCTAAAAAAAAAAAAAGCATGAAAAGAAAAATACGGTCGGAACGGAAACTCAACCCGCATCACTATCCAAATTCAGAATCGGGCCGGTTCTACTCCCTGAAGGGTTATTCTAGGGTTTAAGCCATTCGCTGAATTTCTGAATTTCTCTTTGAACTGTCAATTACGAAGACGATGACCTCCATGGCTGCACTGTCAAGAAGGCTCTGCCGCTCTTTGCTGTCGAATTCAAAAGCTTCTCATCACCACGACATCCTCCCCGTAACCTACTGCACCAATAACATTTCCTTCCGTTCGGTATCAGACATCACTGAGTCTAGTGTTGAATCGGACTTGGACTTGGACTCGGGCTCACAGTCAGTAACTAATCGACCTTCTCCCACACGGTCATCATCCCAATCATCAACCCAGACGAGAACGATCTATAATCGACCTCTAGAAAATGGCCTCGATGCTGGCATTTATAAGGTACGTTGGATGTGCGAGTGCTTTGGGAGTTTCGGTTCTCGATGTTTGGTTGCTTACATTTTTGTCTTATTGACATTTCATGTTTGCGTGAAGGCTATTTTGGTGGGTCAGGTGGGGCAAAGTCCATTGCAGAAGCAGCTGAAGAGTGGGAGAACAGTGACGCTGTTATCAGTTGGGACGGGCGGTATTCGTAATAATCGGCGACCATTGGCTAACGAGGAACCCAGAGAGTATGCAAATCGGTGCGCAGTTCAGTGGCACCGGGTTTCGATTTATCCTCAGAGACTGGGCGATATTGTCATGAAGCATGTTGTGCCCGGGTAAGCATTTCAGTCCTGATCATTTACCTGAGATATATGGAGACAATACTGTAGAAATTTGTTTGAATTCTGCCATCAATTGCTGTGAGCTTCTTAATAGTGAGCTTATGTTTCATTAGTAAAGTGTTGCGAAGCTCCACTTAATTAATTTCAATTTCAAACTGTGCCCGTTATTAACTTTGCAGTTATCTTGTTTTCTGGTTCATGTTACCCTGTTGCTCACAAAGGATATTTTAGCGGTCTTAGTTACCTCATTTCTTTGTTGCAGCTTCATATTTACTGTGTAAATGTGTATTCTTCAGTTCAATTTTGTATTTGGAGGGGAATTTGGAGACCAAAGTCTTCACTGATCCAACCACTGGTCTTGTTCGACGCATTAGAGAAGTTGCTATTCGTCGGAATGGTACACCACTTATTCTTCCATTCTGGGTATTTTGTGGGCTTGTTTTTTTGTATGGCCTTGTATTCTTTCCTTACGAAATCAGTTTGTTTCTATAAAAAAATGGTACAGCATTTATTATTTCTTACCACTCTGTTTTTATGAATATAGAGCTCCTCACGTATTCTGGCTACTTACTTAAACTACATACCATCCGTGTCATGTTTAATTAAAAAAAGATCCGGGAAATTTTGTTCTAAACTGTGATGAAGGTATAGCCTCTTTACGATGCAAATGCCCTATCTTGGACGTGATGGTTTATTTTTACTGGAAAAAAGCAAAATTATTTTTCTTGTGTAGGCTGAAAAACCTATATGGGTTCTGACTGCTGTTTGAATTCTAATATTGGGTTCCTGATTTTTCCATTTCTCTTTTCTTGTTTCGTGTTTTCTCATCGACTTATCCTCAGTGAACTGGAGGGATTATAAAGAATTTGATTGCTTTTCTGACCTTGGCATTTATGCATGTTTCAATTAATGGCCCTAGGATCACATATGATCTCCGTTGATAAAGTTTAGTTGTCATGTAGGCCGCCTTGTATCTTTGGGCAAGGGAGAAGTTAATGCTCAGCAGTCCACTCCATCAGAATTCAAAGGTGTTGGCTATTACTAAGAGATGTTGTTTGCAGTTTTGTCATCTGTAGGTTTGAATCACCCACTTTTCTCTGTAAATGCTGTGATTTCACTTCAAATTAGTTGCAACAAGGCATTCTGAAAAGGATCTATTACATGGCCTTGTGATAATTCCCTTTCCCCCACCCTTTGTTAAGTGATAAATGTCTTTGATATTTATATGGTTTAAATGAATTTGATTGACAGAGATTTGGAATCCAGAGTTCATTTCGCTTTCTTATTGCAACTTATTGTTTTTCAATTGTGTATACAAACTTACTGTTCTTTTGTGATGTTTTCTTTTTATGCTTGCTGTATAGTTGCAGTGGTCATGGGCACTGGCGGATTTAGAGTCCCTCAACTTTATGTTCTTTTTATATCTATATATATATAACTGCCATAGTATCAACTCCACTTCTTACATTTGTTCTTTCAAATTTTCCTTCCTTGACAAAAATAATAATTACACACTAATCCTCACTAAATACAACTGAAAATTAGGAAGGAAGTCATCTACATGGTCTATTCAACTTCATTTTTAAATTTGTTTTTGTTTGTTTTTATAAAGCTCCAACTTCAATAAATTTTTAGCTTTTCAATTTCTTCTTCAACTTCTCCTTGGTTTCTTCTTCCAAACTTCCTCTCCTAGTTTGTGAGATAAAGGTTTTTTTTTTTTTTTTTAAATAATTTTTTATTAAGTTTGTTATTTTATTTATATGCATTTGGTTTTAATATTTCAAATCATTCTTATTTTTTGTTTTTTTATATAAATTTTTTCAACTTCTTCTCTTAGTTTGTGAGGTAAGTTTTGTAATTTATTTTTCTTCCTCTTTTAAGTTTGTTATTTTATTTATATCATTTGGTTTTCATATTTCAAATCATTCTTATTTTTTTATATTTTAGTTTCTTTATTTTATATTTGTTTTATTAATTTTTTAAATATTTTATGGATCTTAAGTAATCATTTTAAACTTTGTTTGTTGGGTTGTTTAAGTTATGATATTATTGTTATGTTGTCAATTTCTTATTGATTTATTGTTGTTACGATGCTATTATAGATTTAATTTGAAATCTAAAATGGAGAAATTGTGATGTACAAAAGTTAGTAAATTTATGAATTTTTAAAATTACTCACTTATAGATTATTTTTAGGAAAATTTTCACAAATAGAAAAAATGTCAAACTATTTATAGAAAATAGCAAAAAAAAAAAAAAAAAAATTTGATAGACATTGATGGACTTCTATCCGCATCTATCAGTGATAGACTTCTATCATTTCTATCAATGATAGATCATGATAGACTTCTATCAGCGTCTATTACAACTATCTACAAATTTTGATATTTTGTGTAAATAGTTTTCTTTATTTTGAACCTCGGAACATGGGTATAGTTTCGGTTAGACAGAGTGAATGCTGGCTTTTTGTGAAACAGTATCAATATTTTGAAAGCGCAAGACAGACTCTGACTTGTTGCTAGAGGCTACGTGTGTAAGTAATGGAGCCACATAATGTACGAGTATGAGTATAAGTAGGTAGATTCAAAATTGAAAAACAAATATGTCATAACTGATAACATAAAATAAAATTATGCCATAAATTGGGAATGATTGAGTCTCGTACATTGATACCATGTATTTTCAATAATATAGACAATGAATGCAAATGGAATTTTCTAGATTTACAGATACTAAAAATTATGGCAGAAGATTTTCTTTTGTCGTAGTATGGTGCATAAATGCTGATAGATAGTTTACAAAAAGCAACGGGAAGGTGACCAAGATGATTGCTTGACCAAAACTTGCTTCTCATAACTCTTTGGCTAAATGGTAAAAAATACTTTTGAACTTTGTTATATGTTTCAAAATTTATAAATGTTTCAAAAGTGCTTTTGGAGTAGAAAAATTGCAGTAATAATTGAGAGTTGCACATTCAACTTTTCTTTAGTTGGTCTAGGCGATGTGCTGACCCTAATTTGCTTTGAAAATATTTAACAATATGGCATGAAATTTCAACCACGTTCTTGACAGGGGTTCGAGTTGGTGAATTGGTGTTAAAAGTTCCTCCATTCACTCATCATCTTTCATTGAATGAAGTCCTCAATCCCTTCTTTAGGTTGTGGGTAGTATGATAGTTGATAACCACATGAATCTCTTCTTAGCTATCATTTAGCTTCAGACCTTCAATACATTAAGCTCAAGCTAAGTATGTTATTTAGGGGGCATTTGGAGTAAGAAGTGGAGTTGGAAGTTAAGGAAAAGATCTACAAGATAAATGTTTTTTATTTGAAAAAAAGTTTACAAAAGAATATACGTTTCGTTGTATTCATTTGCTAATTAAAATGAACAGTGAAAAATTTCTATGTTCCTGTTTGATAACTACTTGGGCTTTTTTGATATGTAGAAACAGACAAATTAAAAAGAAGAAAAAAGAAAATAAATTTAAAACCACATAAGAAAATTAAGGAAAAAAAAGAAGATAAATTGAAAAACATACTAATTAAAAACAAAATCATTATCACTTGAGAATACAAGTGATTAGCTTTGTCTTTGTTGTACATAGTTTGGCCCACATTACTCTGTTATGATTGGTAGGCAAATAACAAAACATGTAATATACCAAAAGAAAATCTGGCATTCTATCTTCTGTGGTTATCATTTTGTACATTACTTATCCACAAAATCTTCTGCCTCAAAAGACTTGAATTTCACAGTGAAAATCAACAAACCAAGAAACAACACTGCAAATCAGGACATGTTGCGAAGCCCCAAATTTCTTCATCCCCCAAAACTTCCACACCCTTCTTCAACCTCTCAAACCCAAAAGCAAAACATTCCCACTTCCCCAAAATTTCCACTCATCAAACAATGTTCCACAATCTCTCGCCGGAATCTCACCATTGGAACCAATTCCCTCTTACTTCTTCTCTTTGGTTCTCAGCTTCAAGGCCCATTTTTCATGTCCTCCAAAGCAGAGGTTGAAGAAGAAGAATTACAGAGTCCTAAAAATGATGGCTCTCTTTGCACAGGGAAAAACCCGACCAAGCTTGCATTTCTTGATATCTCCATTGATGGAGAGCCCGCTGGTCGCATTATCATTGGCCTTTATGGCAATGATGCCCCTGCAGGAGTTGCAAGATTTAGTAATCTTGTAAGTGGAGCTGCAGGGATTTCTTACAGAAGAAAAGACTTTGTAAAGATTACTTCAAATTATGTTCAACACAGTGGAGTTAGATCTTATGGTGTGGATTTTGAGCTTGCTAAGAGGAATGGGAATGAATTATTATCTGAAACTCTTGAGGATGAATGGGAGAGAGTCAATCAGAAATGTACTGGGACTAAGAACTTCGCTGGAACAGTGGGAATCATTGTGAGAGACCCTTTAAAACCACCTCCTAAGTTGAAGTTGGTAGCTAGGAAAGGGAAGCTGGAGGTTGATCAGGAACAGGTCGGTACCGATCCGAACGGAACGGAGTTCACACTATCCGTTAAAGATTCGCCTGAGCTGGATGATTCAGCTCTGGTGATTGGAACAGTTTTAGAAGGAATGCAGGTTGTGGAGAGGATTGCACAAGTGAAGACTGTGAAAGATAATACTACTTCTCCTTACTTCAGGTAAAGTTTATGTTTTTCCTATGATAAAAATTATGGTTTTGTTATGAAGGGTAATCTCCTTTTCATGTTCTTGTGAGTTAATAGAAACCTATTATTTAGGGAAAGAAATCAATTTAAGTTATATCAATTTGAATCCTAAACTTTAATATGTGTAGCAATTTTTATTCTTGATTCAATTTTCGCTTGTTCGCCTAATTTAAATAGAAATTTTTGTAAACGTCGTCATAAACTCATTAATTTCAATGAAATAAAATTTTGCACAAAAAATAAATTTGACCAATGCACAAATTTGGCTATGAGTAATACTTAGGTCTTCATGCATCCCGTTAAGTACATAGTAAAAAGAATTAAAAAACTAGGTGGGTTGCACAAAAATGGTTGCAACTCGGAATGTACCTAAGTATCTTTTTTAATTAACTATTTCAAAACTTTATGAAAAATTCATATAATTTCAACAAAATATTTACCTCATCAAGTTTTATCAATTTCATAACATTCTTATGCTTATATAATTCCTTAAACGTGTAAGAGATTTTGTATTTGGAATGGAAACTTATCAGAAGATTAAAATGACGTCATCTTTTAAAATCTAGGGTTAAGATTTCAATACTAATCTAACTTTAGGTGGACAAATTTAGAGTTAAAATTGATTTATTTATTTATACTATATATTGATTAGGAATTGACAATGAGGTTTGGATTGATGAGCAGGGTGGCAAAGCTAATAGGCGATAAAAGAGCCGTTGTTGCAGAAAGAGGATTCAACCGTCCTTATTCAAAAGTCATTGTCACAAACTGTGGCTTGCTAGAGCAATGACATGTTTTTCTTCCTCTTATTTTTTTAACCTCTTAATCGAAGTGACTTATGCTCATGTTGGCTACCATGACATGGTTATGCTCTCGATTTTGTCATTTCTTAAAATTAAATTGTTTAAATGTAACTATATCCTTATGAATGAATGAGGTATTCTATATCATTTCAAAAATTTTAAATATTTAAATCTAAAATTCTTCTAAATTAAATTTATTGTATAGTAACATTGACATAAACTTATATTGTATTTCTTCTAAGAGTTTGTAGATTCAATCCCCACTTGTGATTTCATTCTACGTAAAAATAGTAATGGTATGGTTTCTTCGTGTAAATGTGGTATTTTTAGCATCTCATTCACGTAGACAAATTTACAATAGTGGCTACAATTGTCTTTTTAGTTCAACAATTGTGAAAATATGAAAATTTGAACCTTTGTCCTCAAGATGAAATTAGGCTCATGATGGCAATGCTCAAAATCATTACCTTACAAATTTATGACTAAGTTTCGATAACTCTCTAAATTAATAGCCCTCAATTTGTCACACCTAACTTCAATACTGTGTTCCAAAAAAAACTGCAAGCTGCCAATAGAGGCCGAGTCAAAATTTTACTTTTACTACTACAAAATCCCACAACTAGTTTGAGAACAAATAGATACTGATATTGCAGCAGATGAACTCATTGTAGAATTTACTGAATAGGGAACAGCATGGCATGAATAACCCTTCTTTCCATACCTTAGAAGAGGCAGCAATTCAATCCCGGAAGCTCTGTCAGGTTCATATGCGACTGAAAACAGTGTCTAATGCTTGGTGCTCTCGTTAGAAACTAGACTGCTTTTCAATTTCTTCGCAGAAGACGTGAATAGATTTCGAACCGATGTAACGGGGTCATCGACCTGGAAAAGTAGACACAGTTTTCAGTGAATCACTTGAGATGAAAGTCATAATAAAGAAAATCTCCTGTGCATGTGCACACAAGGGAAAAACTACAATAGGGCATTTAAGAGCAGGAGGTTGAAAATCCAAGAACAGAATATATGGATAAATCATAGAGTGACAACTACTGTTCCAATCATTATCAATGAATGCTATGGATTAAGTAGATTACTGAATTTGTTCCAACACAACTTCAGTCTACAACATGGTTTTTCTAAAATAAGGTTACCATTTCTAACAAGTGAAGGCCAAAATGGTATTGGCAAAACCAATCTACCGTGCCATGCCACCACTCTTCTACATTATAATATTAATAGAGTACATCTACATTGCTCGAGTACTAGACATTCTTACGTACCTTAATGAGGGACGCTGATGGAGAGTTCCTAGGTGAATGTGGTGAAGAGCTTTTTCCACGCTGTAGAGCAGTTAGGGTTTGTTTCCATCCAGGTGCGACATTTCCTGTGGCAATCCACGGGCAAAAATATCTGTGCTGCCTGATTGGATCGAACTCCATTATACTACCCAATGATACACCCTTGGAATAATCCTCTGCAAGGAATAAGGTACAAGTACTGAAATATGATTAATCATATAATTTAAATTTATCATTTAAAAATAATGACTTGGGAATGATAACAAAGAGGATAGGAACTTGGCAGGAAAAAGATACACATACGGGGTTGATTATTTTAACTGGCTTGTTGGTTAGCCAGCTGCTAGGATATTAGGATAAATTATATATTGAATTCCTATTCGATTAATCTAACATATTCTGCTGACGTTCAGGCATGCATGGGGAAATAGCTCTCTTCTAAAAGATTTCCCCAAACAAGCTAACTATCGTTCAGAAAGCATAATACTTGCTCGCAGACAACTTACCTCTCCACTTATTCCACACACAATTTTTCATGTAAACAAATGAACTTTAATAATTATTGCACTTAGATCTGTCAATACCACTGAATTAAAGCACAAAGCCACCGAGTATCTATGGCTATGGTTATGATAACTAGAGAATCTATAAATATGCTCCACCATTTGTTGAAAAAGAAGGATTAAGAGCATGTGGTAACTGGTACCTCCACCACGGGCAATATGCTCGCTGTTCACAGAGGTATGCACTTTGTCATTGGTGTCACCTCCTTCACGGTCCTGGTTTTCTGAGGTGGTGTGGTTATCAGAACCAACTTTGTCTTTAATTGATTCGTTCCTATTGGCAATATCTGTATTTGTATCAACTTCAAGGCATGAGGATTTACATGGGGTCACCTGTGAGTCGGCCAAAGAAACCTCTTTTCTATTTGAAGTATCATTTTCTGAAACCTGTTGTGAATCACATTGGTCAGAGACGTCAGAAGGCAACTCCTTTTCATTGCATTCACTACTTGTGATCATAACAGCATCTGTTGATGTCAAAGGATTTTCGACTGGAGAAGGTAAGGGATGCAGGTCTGCTGATCTGTTACCAGTATCCGACTGTATTGAATTCTCAGCATTCTCCAACACTTCAATATTCTGCGCAGGAACAATTTCTGTCCTCTTTACTTGAGTTTCTTCAGTTGAACCATTCAAACTAGATTCAGGTAAGGCTCCCTGATCAGTAACATCCGTACCTTCCAACAAAGGGGTCTGATCATCACCAGAAGTACTGCATCCAGGATCAAGTGTTTGATTCTGTAACAATTTTATGTTTTCTGGCTGATCAATTTGTTCAGTAAGGGTGGTATCTTCATTGCATTTGCTATTCTGTAACATAATTTTATCCGAGGAATCAGCTTGGACCATTTCTTGGTCATTATACACCCCATCACTAAACTTTTCGTCATTGAATAGCCTAGCCCTTAAACTTTGGCCAATTACAGGCAAAGTGATGGTGGCCTTGAAACTCTGTCGTGCAGGGGTAGGGCCCCCTGCAATTGTTGAAGTTAACTTTGAAATGCCAACATTACCAATACCTGCATGATTGATGACACTTTTATTGCCTGAATCATGAGTGCCTGACTCACTGTTTAATTCAGTGGATCCAACCAATCTGATGATCTCCACAGGCCTAGGAATTGTATGGAAAGTCCATAATCCAACGCTAGCTCCACAGAGCCGGCAATCTAAAACAACAGAATTGGGCTGAGATTGCAGTTCACTTGAAAGCTCAGTAATTCTATTCCCATCTACATTTTCTGTGGTGGTAGCATTGAGGAGATTGACTGTAGGACGTGAATCCAAAGTGGTGGATTTCTTGAGAGATTGATCTGACCCTGTTTTGCAGTCAACTACATAGGGCAGTGAACGGGGTTCCCATCCAAATAAGCTAATTAGCTTTAGAGCCTGCAATAATTTTAAATTTAGTTAATTTCACTGAGAACCAGAAAGAGAGCTTTTCTTAAGAATTATGGGGAAAAAATCTGTTACGTTTAAGGGAAAATGGCAAGTACTTAAATCATTTTATCACCAGTATTGGTCCTAAATTTTACTAAAATACAAAGCCAAGCTCAGAAAGAGGTTGAGAATAAAATAAATGACAATGCTAAACAACTCCTAAGAAGATTTGTAATTACTGGAATTGTACAGATTGATGGAGCAAGAGCAAAACCTGATAATATACTTTAGCAGTATCTGAGTCATGTCCATCTCCTAGGTACTCGATTTCAGATTTGTTAAGAGACTCATTACCAAATTCCTCCAAGGTTAATTCTTCAAGAAATTGCTTGAGGTGGGGACTCTTCATCCATTTAAGAAATGAAGACGAAATAACAGGGAGAGCTGAAAGATGTAGTAACATAGAATAACGCTCCCTAAATTTATTAACTAAAATTGGAGGAGGGGTAGGAGGAAAATCAGCCAATGCTTCATCACAGGCATTATCTATCCAGGGACAGAGTAACTTGTGCCCATTGTCCAACTTTAAGCTAAATACCAAAGCGGCCTTCTCAACTGTGAGGGGGAAAACACAGAACAATTCATCTTTAGTGAAAAAGAAAAACGGAAAGAAAGAAAACCAGGGTCAAACGTGTCACATTCTTTTAGTACTACATATATGTGGTAGAGAATCATACCTTGTTGCTGATTCCAGGAAGATGGAGTAGAGAAAAGGAGACGTGCTCCACACGATTCACAAGCAATAGTATCCATATCTACATTGACCCAACCTCTTCTAGCACAATTTATAGCATTTACCACCTATAAAAATTTCTAATGTTAGAATCAAAGAATATTTGAACTGTGTATATGTTTTTCATGGAAGAGAAAAAGGGTCATTTACATAAAATCAGATATTTGCAAACTACATATAGAACCCATATACTCTCTCCAAATACATTGATATGGAAATACTGAATACCTAGGAAAATCAAATAAAAGTCTACTGAAACAAATCACGACTCATTGAGAAACATAGCAAGAACGCAGAAATGCATCATAGAGAAATATTATACAGTGTGAAAGACTGATCAAATGCAGACATTAAAAAAAGAAAACTTGAAGGGCAAGATGAAGAAACATCTGTATCACTAAGAGAATATGGAGATAAACAGAAGGTTTATGCAGACAAAATAAAAAAAAAACGTTTGTGATCAAAGATGCTATAAAAGGTTTGGCATCTGAAGTTTGTTTTATACGAAGGCAAAAAGTAGTGATAAGTTCTCTGAGAACTTTGTACAGAAGAGTGTTGTGAGCTTGAATATTAGAGTGTGCCAGGAGAATATGAGATAATAGAGTAGTGAGGGCATGAATAAAGTAAGATACAGCACTTCATGAAAAAATTCAACAACCTAATGAAAAACACGTGAAATAACAGCGCATAGCCAACAAAATATCATTTCCAATTGCCAGAGAGAATAGTTGAGTTCTAAAATATTTCCAATCTGACCCTGCTTGCTCTAATATTTATTTCGTAATTAGAAAAGAAATTAATTCATTTCCAATAGTCAGAGGGTGCAATTGAATCACAAAACATTGTCATTGACTTGAATGTGGCTAATCTTTTAGAAAGAATCAGAAGACACTGTAAATCCGATCCTCTTCTCCCTTGCCCAGATAGATATTTCCTAAAATTGTATCATGAAAAAGAGACCTCCACCTCCACTAAAACTTTAAACTGTGATCAAAGGGGAGAAGGCAGTCCATCAAATCTAAAAAAGGGAATTCAGCCGAACTCCAAATTATGATCAGAAAACAGAATTGAATAGTATATATTTCCAAGGAAAACCCAGGACTATGAACCGAGTAAAATATCCTCTAACCAATCAAATAAGCACAAACACTACATAACTGAAAATTGAAAGTAAAAGAAATATTCATAAAATGTTAAGAAGAAAATGGACAACTGAACCAAACCTTAGGTTTACCAAACCATGTCATTGACTTGAATGTGGTTAATCTTTTCGAAAGATCTCCACGGTCCCAAGGCCTGCACAATGGAGCATCAGAGGATCCAACAGAAGCTGAAGAATGCTTCTGCAATGCCTCAATTACATCACTTTTTGACCTCAGCTCTCCCACTACCAAGGCAGACGAAGAATATGGCCGTTTCTTCCCTCTTGACAATTGTACACCAGATGGACTAGCATTTGAACAAAAAAAAAAAAAATCATGTCAAACAATTTCAAAACGTCACTCATGAGAGGATGAACAATCACAAAGTTTAGCCAGCCTATTGATAGACCAAAAACACAGAAACTAGCTAAAATCAGCTTATGCTTTCCTCTTCTCAAGAACTAACACAAAGGAAAAACACACAAAATGGGCTAAGAAAAGAAAAGAGCAGCGAGAAAACCTGGAGGAGGACGGGGAAGATGCGGAATTGGAGTTTGGAGTGGCTTGTGCATTCTGAAAGAGCTTGTCCATTATGGAATGGAATCTCTTCTCTGAATCCTGTGACATGGATTGATTCGCAAATCAGAATCTCGACGGAAAATTGGGAGTTAGCGTGCGGCAGAGAGACGAAGCAGCAAATCGAGGGCTCCGGCAAAATTCTTTCGTTCGGCCTTTTCTTCTGTTTGTGTGTTCGGCGTCGGCCACTGGACGTAGTATAAATCGGTCTGTCTCTCCGTCTCCGATTCGGCCCTCACTTTAGAGATGGACGGCAATGGCATCATCTGTTATTTGTATCAACGCCATTGATTTGATAATCTTAAGCTATGTTCTTATTATTTGACATTATTTCTTTTTTTTATTTATTTTTTTTATTTTTAAGTTTAATACTAGTTTTTTTTAGGGTAATTGCTTTAAATAGTAAAATTGTGGAAAATATTTTTAAATATAACAAAATATCATTGAGACTACTATTATCTATGTGATAGAGAATGACATTTTGCTATATTTATAAATATTAGTTATAGACAATAACGTTTTGCTTAATTATTGGTTTAGGCAATTTTCCCTCAACTAAAAAGGTAAAAAAAATTAAGTTATTTACTCCCACTTAATGTTAAACTCAAAAAACTATAACATAAAGGAGAATTTTTAAAAATAAAAACATATGAGAAACTCTTTACACAAAATAGCAAAATTTTTAGATATTTGTGATAGACGCAGAAATCTATTATGGTCTTTCAGTGATAGAAATGATAAAAGTCCATCACTCATAAATGCGGATAGAAGTTTATCAATGTCTATTAGTATTTTTTTTTTGTTATTTTCTGTAAATAGTTTGACATTTTTTCTATCTGTGAAAATTTTCCTAACATAAAACTATATTTTAAAAAATTTGTTAAGATTATTATTATTTTTTTTTCTTTCTACTATGTTGGGTGGAGGATCATATCTCTAACGTTATGGTACAACTATGCTTATTTTAGTTTTGTTATGATGGTTTGAGAAACCTTAAATCCTATTAATACATTTTAGATTCTTATTTTAAAGTAGATGTATCAAAATTAAATAACAATAATAACTTAATATTTAGACACAACATAATCTATCTCAATTAGACTTTTGACCTCGAGATCAATGTTTCCTTCCTAGTTAAAAAAATTAAGGCCCCATTTAGTAATCCTTTGGGTTTTCATTTTTATTTTTTGAAAATTAAGAGCATGCTTTCTAAGTGTTTATAAGTGCAAAAAAAAAAAAATGTTTATAAATATTTAAAAGTCAATCCAAATGAGCCCTAAGTCTATAAACATCACTTCCACCTCTAAATTTTGTGTTGTGATCTACTTTTTACTAATATTTTAAAAAGTTAACCCAAATTTTGAAAACTAAAAAAAAAATAGAAAAATTTGTACTGATGGCCTCTTTTTAAGGGCCAAAATAAAAACTAGTCTAAGATTAAAAAAAACGCTCGAAAAATAACATTTTGCTTACGTCAATAGCTTGTGAAAGTACCGATTCGTCTCTAGAATGCGTGTGAAAGCTTGACGCTCTCATTTAGTCTCGTTCCTTCCTCTAGTTCATCATTTTAGGGGCCATCCATACCAATTCTAAAAAAAAAGTAGTTTGTAAGATTTGTTTTTGTTTTTTGAATTTGCTTAAAAATTCAACTTTTCTACTTAAAAATATGTAAATCATTCTTAGATTTGCTAAAGTGAGCATAGCTCAACCCGCTTATAAATATATTAGTAATCACGAAATTTGTGATTCGAATTCCCTTTCTAAATATTCTCACTTTAATTTTTATTTAAATGAAAAGATTTTTAGTTTTTTCTTATAAAATATTACCGCCGTTACAACTCAACAACAAAAAAGGGGAAAGCCATTTAGAAAAAACAGTTATAGCAATTCAAAAGGAATCCCTTTCTTCACGCTGACCACCAAAATCTCTTCACTTTCTCCACGTCTTTCTTCTTCCAACTAACACATTCCATTTTTTTTTTCTTTTTTTCATCATCCAAAGATTAAAAAAAAAAAAAAATCATTCCTTTTTTTGTCTCTCTCTATTTAACCATTTTCATTATTTCATTTCTCATTTAACTCACAACACCATGTCTTCTCTTCCATTTGCTTTCTTCTTCCTCCTCCTCTCCTTCCATTTCTTCTCTGCAATTAGCATTGATTTCCTCGTCGGTGATGAAGATGGCTGGGCAGTCCCTAAACCAAAAGAAGCTGACAAATACAACAAATGGGCTTCCCACAACAGATTCAATATTAATGACACTGTCCGTAAGTACCCAAAAAAAAAAACTCCTCCTTTTTTCCAATTTTTGAAGAAAAAGATTGTTTTTTTTTCAATACCCATCTCAAGATTTTTGTTAATTTGATTGATGGTTGTGTTAGATTTCAAGTACGAGAAAGATTCAGTGATGATGGTGACAGAGGAAGAGTACAAACAATGTGTTTCTTCAAAGCCTCTGTTTTATGAGAACAATGGAGACAGTGTTGTGAAACTTGACAGAGCAGGTTTGTTTTATTTCATTAGTGGGGTTTCAGGGCACTGTCAGAAAGGCCAAAGAATGATAATCAAAGTGTTGGAACCTATAAATCCTCCTCAGCCACCCACTGCTCCACCACATAGCAAGAATGCTGCAGCTTCTAATTTGCTCTCTGTTTCATCTTCAATCTTGG
This sequence comes from Lagenaria siceraria, assembly GCA_002890555.2. Classification (NCBI taxonomy): domain Eukaryota; kingdom Viridiplantae; phylum Streptophyta; class Magnoliopsida; order Cucurbitales; family Cucurbitaceae; genus Lagenaria; species Lagenaria siceraria. The sequence continues at coordinate 1,249,192 of CM016487.1, read as the reverse complement.
GAGTGTTCTTTGCTCTGTTTCTGTCCATTTGAATAGGGGTGTTTTCTTGCAGTAGGGTTTAGAGAATGGGATTGATTGATTCATTTATTTGGATTTTGTTTTTGTTGTTATTTGTTTTAGTGTTATGAATGAATTGTTAAATTCTGTTCTGGTTTTTCTTGCACTGTGTGTGTGAAGTTAAAAGGTAAAAGGTAAAAGGTAAAAATTGTAGTTGAGGAATTTTGGAGATGCTGAATGATATTGAATAATAACAAAATTAGAAAAAGAAAAAATGAAATAGGTTGAAATTCTTCTATGTGAGGGTTAAGTTGTAGTTGATTTGACTAATGATAGTTTAGGGTTTATATTTTATTTTTATACTATTTTTGACATAAAAGAGGTATTTGACTAACACAATCTGATTCTATCTGAAATTGATTTTGTTATATTTGCAATTTTTTCAAAATGTTGTTATATATTTATTATCCTTAAAATTTTTATTCATTATAATTATCGATCATAAATTCGTAATATTCTTGTAATGATTTTGTTTTTGTTGGGTTGCTTTGTTGATAAAGCTTAAAGGGAGATTTTTATTCTCTCTTAGGCATTTTTCAATCGTGAAGGAAGTTTTTACTTCATTTATACAAATAAAACCAATGCAATATTCGATAAAAGAATCTCAACCCATATTTGAGTTGAAATTTTTTTCTAGCATTCTCATACACAACCTCAAAATATAATATTTGCGACTTGCCTACTTCAAGTTCAGGTTAATTAGTTATCATTAAAAGTTTTACCTTTAATTAAAATTGATGGAGGAATTACAAATAACGGAGGAAAAAGAGAGTAAATATTGAGAAAGACACTTAAATAATTAGGTTGAGGTGGGTTGAGGTGCGGATATCTCGCCAGATACCCTCCAAAATTGTGTAGCTCAAACCCTCCAGGATACAACAGCTCAAACCTTCCAGATACAACAACCCAATTGAAATACCACTCTGCACCGAGAGAAAGTAAGCATTTCTTGCAATTACGTTTTCTCTTTTAATGAAAAAATACTCCACTCTTTAACTCAACATTTAAAAAATATATTAAATATTAAAAATGTTACCCCAAAAAGTAGATTGTGCATAGAAAATCTCTATCCAACAAACTAAAACCTGAGCCACCAGAGTCTCAGAAATTAAAAAATACCATGAACTTGAACGACTTCACTAAGCGAGTCGAGTTAAGCGTTCACATTTGGGCCGACATACTCGGCCCATTTAAATAAAATTACGGGCTTTTTGGGCCTCGATTTAATGGACGTTACATCACCAGAATTTTCACTACAATTACAATTTTACAAACTTATTATCATAAATACTTATTTTTTCTTTTTTAATTATATCATGAATAACTTCTAATTATTATTATATGGCCTGGTTTTTAAAAGTAGTATGTTCGTATTTCAAGAATAATTTCGAAATGCGAAGTGAGACTACTTTTAATGAGTGGATTTTATTTATTTATTTGATGACCGATCCTAATATAGAAAGATGAAAGATGAGAATCTAAATTAGCAGAAATTTTATTTGAATTTTTATTCATGAAAGGTTATTGAAGAACGAGTGATGCATTAAAATTTTGTGATTTTAAAACTAAATTAATAATATTTATGTATGAATAATTATGCATTTAGAGTGTGGATGGGACACTTAGTTGATAAGGTACTAAAATACTATTTAAAAAATCAATGATTTGATCTCCACTCAACGTTTCAACACTTTTTTTTTTTATTTATAAAAAAACCATTACAACACATTAGAAGTTACAAAAAGATCGACTTTTAAAATATGTGTCAAACTAAGCATAACTCGATTGATATGGGTAGATCTTAAACTAAGGAGCAAGATGTTCAAATCTCACACCATAAATATTGTTGAATTAAAAAAAAGAAAAAAATATATATATTATACTATATAACATTTATATTATTTATACATTTTTTAGTACAACAAATATAGTAAGAATATTTAAACTGTTAATTTAAGGGAGTAGATCATGTCAATTACTGAAAATATTCGTAACATATCACTAAAAACTTCTTCTCGATGTATATATTCTTAAGCCCCTCTCTCAATAATTTTGCACATGTTAAACACTGTTTAGCATTTTGCTACAATCCTAATTGAAGACTAATTTTACACCAAACATACAATTGATTAAATTAAAACATTGAAAAAAAAAGCAACACAACTTCTAAAGATTCGTTGTTTAAAGTTTTTCATTCAAGTTTCAGTCTTTGATTTTATTTTCTACATATAAATAATAAAAAGAAAAGTGAAATACTTTAGGACTCATTCCATTTTAATTCCTACTTTTAGTTTTAATAGATCTTTGAATGAGTTATTATTGTTAGCTTGAAGTTAATTTTTTTAAAAATCAAAATTGATAAAATAATGCTAATAGTTTTCATTAAAAACACACACAATTTTAATATATTTTCAAAATTCTTAGCGGGAAGGTTAATTATAGATTTTTCTTTTTATAGAAAAGTAACAACTAACTAGAACTAGGGACTAATTTTTAATGTTATTGAAAGTTGGACTAAATATAGATACTTCAAAATGTTAGGACTAAATATAGATATTTAAAAATGTTATGACAGAAACAAAATTGACAATCAATGAAAGTGAGAAAGTGTAAACAGTTTTCACTAGTAGCGTGTTAGCTATGTCCACGTGCAAAGGGCGATGACAATTTTATTATTAGAGAGGAATATCATATAATATAGATTGTAGAGGCACCAATAGGGTTAAAAGTTCTTCTATTCTATAAACCCTAGATCCAAAATCGTAAATAACATATAACGCCCATACAATTTAGGTTTCAGGAGCATTGCCTCGGAGCCTGGAGCGCCCAACAAGGTGCATCGCCCATGGATCCAACCTCACATCACCACCACCAATACCCCGTACTTGGTCATTCAGAGTGTCAAATAACAGATTCAAGACATTTCAACAAGTAAAGAAAGTGATAAAGCGTAAACAGTAAAGATCGACATAGAGATTTACGTGGTTCACTAACAGCGTGTTAGCTACATCCACGAGTAGAAGAAAAGAACAATTTTATTATTAGAGAGGAATATAAAATAATATAAATTGCAAATGCGCCAACAGGGTTAAATAATTTATATATGACATCTCTCTAAACCTTAGGCCCAAAATCGTAAATAATATACAATGTATATACAACTTAGATTTTGGGGGCCGAGCCCCCACTACCCAACTCATGACATCACCCGTGAGACCTCATGCTTGATCATTCGGAATACTCGATAACAGATTCGAGGCATTCCAACAAAAATATAGGGATTAAAATGGAACAAGTTTCAAAATAGAACTAAAATGATAATTCAATATAAAAACAAAATTGTGTGGATTAGACATATGAGTTGCAACACTTGAAAAGCCAAGAAGGGCTTGTCTGGGAAAATTGGGAGACATCTAACCGGACTAGATGCAAGTCTTCATCACAGTGTGACACTTTAAACAGACAAATGCAATTTATATCACCATCCAAACCCACACAAATGAGCGCTCTGATTCAACTAATCTTTCTTGGCAACCTCTCCATACTTAAGAAAATAAGATATAAAAAATTATGATGTCAAAGGTCGATGATTTAATCTTGAGTTGAACTTTTTTTTTTTTGGTTCCTTTTTTATTTTAGATCAGGCGAGAGAGACAGATTAACAATATTCGATATCGAAACTGTATGAAACAATGAATAAGCCTAAAGAGCCATCAGCAATGAGAAGGATTTCTTTTTTATTTTTCTTTGGGTGGGGATATATAATAAGGTGAAAAGTCTATATTAATTGGCGCAATGATGGTATAATGAAGCAGGGCTAGCCACCATTCTTTTGAAGAATGATTGATTAGATCCACAAAAGAAAAGAAAAAGGGGGGTAAAGAGGAGGAACAGTGTTTTTTGTTAGAGATAATCTTAAGCATTTTGTTTACTTTCTTTTTGTTCTCTTTTTTGCCCAAGCTGTAACCCACACTTTTCCAAAATGCCCCATTCTCCCCCTCTTTCTCTGGACATGGGCAAAGAGAGAGAGCTTATGAAAGCCATGAAACCAGGAAGAGAAAAAGAGGCCACTACCAAGTGGCTACATCGAGCCCACTAGCCAAATCGTCCATGTGAAATTGGATCCTTTTCTTTCAACTAGAGCCATCTTTGGCGATTCATGTTGTTATTCCCTACTCTATGTCTATAATAGAAGTTAGAACCAAAGCTTTCCTCGTGTTCATTCATTAGATTCTTGAGTTTTTGAAATTTTGTCCCATTTGATCTTTCGCTGTAAATATAGAAAATCGATCTATGAAATTATGATGAAGTGATAATCCCAAAACTATGAGAATAGAATCAAGACAGAAACTTAAGAGATGTGAAAGTAGAGACTTGGTACTTTGAAGGAGAGTAAAAAGCAGTCAACAAAAGGAGGAAAGCTAATCAGTGTTGTCAGGAATGCGAGTTGCAATTCCTTAGGATAATTCTTTGGCCTTTTGATGACTTCTATGAACTGGCTTTATTTTAAAACATATTGGGATTAATTTTCTTTCCATACAGATTTGTGAAACAAAAAACAGTAATGGTTGAAATATCTTGGTCTATTATCCAATAGATCAAATGGTGAAATTTTGTGGGAAGGTTTTGTGGACATACGTTGCTAGATGATTGAAACCTCACAGGGAAAATTGAAGGAAGAAGACAGAGAACTAATGATCGTTGGTGAATTTATTGAGGATAGGTTGCAGGTGGGGGGGACATCCTTACCCTAGAGCACCCCCACCATTCTGAAAAAGAAGGCAACAGCAAGAATAATCTCTTTTCCTTCTTTAGTTTTCTTTCAACTTTACTCTCTAATCAAAGTATGACTGAGTTTAAGAGCTTTCAGTTTCAAAAAAAGCATCTCTATCCAAAATAAAACCAAGTATCTCTCTTATCTCCATCTATCAACCAAAAGAGAGAATGGAAATATGTCTAACATAGAAGAGAATTTGGCTATAAATCATTCTGCTCAACGGTCCAATGGTTTAATAGCTCATAAACACATAAAAGTAAGACAAGATATTGACAAAAATTCACCAGGGCATAAAGCATTCTCATAATGGATAGTTTAGAGACCAACAAACTATATTAGATCCACATGGCATGATTAAAGAAGATGATGCAAGTATGGATAGATTATGGATGTCATTTTTGGAAAGAGAGCAAGAGTGGAAACAAATAGTAAAAGCACTTGCCTGCAATAAGTAATAGCATTGATTTAAATCTCTCTTTCTTTTGCTCCTGTAATATGTTGTTGTTGATTGGGGAGTCTCTGTTATTGGCAAACAAGAAGGATTTAACCAAAATGCAAAGACAATTATTTGATTGCAACACCCACCTTGTCTTATCAAATATAAAGGACTGAACAAAAAACTATACATATACACCTTCATGGCCCCTCCTCCCATCATGTTATAATGTATTGCCCCCCCACCTACTCTAACAAAATACAATAAACCCACTAACCATTTTCCCAAAAGATCAGAAAGAAATAGGAAAATTGAAACAAAAATAAGGTTATGGAGAAATGTAGCTAGGCTCCATTAAGGCTTGACTAAATTCTTTTCAAATGAGCAAGACCCAGAGCTTTCATGGCTGCAGCTTAATTAGACTCTAAGAAGATAGATACTGAGTTCAGGAGTTCCATTGCTATCTGGGTTCATCATGTAGAAAGCTTCGGAATCTCTTGAACCCACAATTCTCTCAAATTTGGCTCTCATGTACATGATTTCATTATCAGAACAAGCTTCAGATTCAGGCGACTCAGCTCCAGCCGATTCGGTTTCCCCTTCATAGTTTCCTGGAAGAACACCCGCACCCATCGAAATTGGCTCCACGGCCTTGAGGATTTTCATCTCTTTAACCCCACAATCCTTCCTTGTAGCAAAACCACTCTTCTTCCCATTGCAAAATGTCCTCCAAAGAGGCTGTTCTAGAAGTCTCACTGCTTTCTTTTCACCTTCTTTCTCTTTATCACATTCCAACGCAATTCGGACCAACCCAGATGCCATTTCTTTTACCAAGCCACTAATGGGCGTCGCAAGCTCTACCAAAAAGGCAGGTTCGGAGTTGGGGTCTCTTTGAAATGCGAAGTGAACATGCCCACGCCGAGAACCGAAAAGGGTTCCAATGACCCGAGAACCCAAACCCGGTGAAAGGCTCGACCGATTTTTGGCAAAAACTGTGAGAACCGAACGCAACCGCGCAACTGCAACGGACGGCATCTTCCTTCTTTGTGGTTGGGCTGCGGGATGCGGTGGCTGCGACTGCGGCTGCGGCTCTGGAGAGACGACTCTGTTTTTTTTCTTCACCTCTTCCAGGTCGGCGGCTTCGGAGGAGGGTTTGAGGGTTGGGAGTGGACATTGATCGTCTTCTTCTTCACTCCCTACCTTCTGGGTCCAGTGGAAGTGTCTTCTGGAGGAGGAGGAATCCATGACCGTCTTCATATGAAAAGCAAAGGAAGAGAGCAGGAAAGTTCCTTAAAATATTTGAGAAGAGACTGAGTGAGAGAATATAAAAGAATGAGAGAGATTCTGCGCTCTTCTCTTTAATTTGGTATGTGGGGGCAGTACTCAAAATTCTTTATTTTCTAGGCAGCGCAAGAGAATCCTGACAAAAGAAACACACACTGACCCACCAGCTGACATACGAAATATGAAGAGAGAGAGAGTGAGTGAGACACATAAAAATGGAAAAGAAAGGAATCTGAGGAGACAAAGTGAGTGTTCTTTCACTTTCTTGTGGGTAGCGAGAAGGGATTGGTAGGGATTTTAATTGACTGACCCTTTTACATTTTGACCCAAATCTCAAACGAGTAAAATTATGGGAGGCGAGGATCGAGACCCTACAAAAGAGTGGAGACAACACTGTTCACTATGAACATTGGTCGGAAAATGCAACCTCTGAATAATTCTGAGCTGTGTTTTATGAAGATGCAAAGTATCATAAGAGATGACGTAAGGCTTATCTGAGAGTTGCTGAAATCTCATGGCCTTTGCTGGTTGTGGAGTATACATTCTACCAACTTCTGTAACTGACACCTCCTAGTTTAATGAGCCACAAGGATGAAGGAAGAGGGAAACTTCAAATTTTTTAAAAGAAAATATTAGCCGTTATATGATTTGACCTCCTAAACATAAACTAATTCTTAGTCGCCTTCAACTGCCATGGCATTTTGACTCCACTGCTGATCTGTATGGTTCAAAATCTCGTTAGAATGCAGGTGGTGAGGTTATTATATTCTAACTACTTGCACTTATGTCTTGATAAAGCAAGAAAGTAAACTCCCATACTCTTTTTTATTTCTTTGACCGAGAGATGATGAACTCATTGTAATGATGTAGTTGGATCTCAACTAAAGGACGTAACTCAAGCTCGATCAGCTCATGATCAGAAATGCAGAAATCGAGACCAGATTGACTGTGTTAAAGGAAAAAACAACCGAGTCAGGGAGTATACAAGGCAAGAGAATATATTAATTAATATATAATAATAGGTTTGATACAAAACATTTCAGGAGGGAAACGACGTACAAGACCAGAAACTGGAAACTGATTTCGTAAGGTATTTCCAAGTCTTTGCATACTCTGTTAAACTCCTTTAGTTAACTCTCTAAATTTTGATCAAGCTCTGGCTCTCTAGTACTAGAAGCAGGGGCTCCACAGATTATTATTACATGTGCCCTCCTGCAAACATTCTCTGCTGCTCAGGCCATGCAGAACCCTGTTGGAGAAAATTCAAAATACAAAATCAATAATTGAATGATTTCTAAAAATTATGGCGGTAGTTTCATTAGAAGACTCTGGAAAATTGTCTAAGAACAGTTTTCAATTTTTCATGTTAAACATTATTTAAGAAGAGTTTTGATGGAATGAGATATGACTAATATTATCAAAACACTATTAAAATGTTTTGCAATTTTGAAAGAATTACCTCAAAAAAGAGATTACTTGTGAGAAGAGAATACAGTAATAAAAGAAAATTACTTTTAAAAAGTAGTCATATCCAAGCACGTTTTTACAAATTTTTATTCTTGAAAACAGAAAATCATTTTGAAAATAGTTTCCAAACAATCCCCATGTAATTTTTATATAAAATATATTCATTTTTAAAATTTGACTTCTTTTGGAAGGTTTTGGCGGTATTGACATTGAAAAGATGATGATCCTAAGAGAGTAGCAAAACGCCTGCTAACGCTGAATGGATGGATCTGCACAGAGATTATAGACAGGAATTGACAAAAGGGTTAAACACGATGAAAAGAAAATAGATTTAAATACTACTTTAGTCCTTATACTTTTGTTTTTCTTTTCCATTTTGGTCATTACACTCTTAAAATATTTATGGTTCATTTTGGTCTTTGTATTTTCAAGTTTCAACTTTGATTCAATTTGATCCTATAACTTTAAAAAAGTGACTATTTTAGTGTCTTAAAAACGAAATGAAAATGAAAATGAAGAGAATAAAATGGCCACTTTTTAAAAGCATAAAAACTCAAATAAACCATTTGAAAATACTGGATCAAAATGAATCAAAGTTAAAAGTACAAGAACCAAAATGAACCTATTGAAAGTATAAGGACCAAAATGAACAAAAACTAAAATTACATGGATCAAAATAGTATTCAAACCAAAAAAGCATTACCATAGGTTCGAAATGCTATTCAGATGCTGCATAAACTTCCTGAATATAGTAGCTAAAGCCTACCATCTAATCGTAAACCAAGTCTCACATTTAGATGAAAATATTAGCATAATAAAACACCCCTCCAAGTAATTTACAAATTTTCTCTAAGGAAATTTCTCCGTTCCCTATTCACAGTTTCTCTCAATTAAATCATATTTTTGCTACCTTAAATGTATCCTTCTAAAAAAATTCAAAAGATATCGCTCGTTCTAAAAATACTCCTGATGAAATAAAAAATTCATTGAAGTGCTTACAAGTTACAACAATAACAATAATGATTAAACCATAGAAAAATGTTCTTTCGAAAACACTCTCCACATATACCCTGAAGCCTACATGGGTCACAAAAAAGGCCTCGAATTAGTATTAAAAAAGAAAACTATATCAAGAGAAAAGCATAAGCAAATTACAAAGAGGACAAATTAAGGAACTCCAAAAACATTCCCCATGTTTGTCTTCAAAGTTTCTCCAGTTTTTTTTAAGGCAAATATTCCATAGAAATATCTTGCTGAGTGTTCTATACCAAATAACTTCACCTTTTCCAAAGTCACAGAAATAGGAGATCAACTGTATCTACGGATGTGGACCAGGAAATACCGCCCTTAGAGAACAGAGATCCAGCTAGTAGAAGCAATGCACAAATGTAAGATATGATTGATGCTCATGTCTCTTCGTAGTTAACACAAATGATAGGGGATCGAATGAACACTTAAACCAAACGCATACATGTTAAACAGAACAGATTGATGGTATAGCATAAAGAGATGAAGGGCATTCTGAGATAAAGGACATTGTTCTTTTGTTTTCTCTGTACCAAACTTCATTAGATTCTGAAGATAAAAAGAAAACTGTGCACCAATGTACAGAGAAGCCTGACCTTCTTTTGGTGGGGGAGGGGATTTAGGTATTAATGGTAAGAGGATAATAATAATAATAATAATTTGAATAGAAGCAATTAAGGAACTCAAGGAGCTAACGTCAGTATATAATATCTTCCGTCCTCAAGATTCATGACGACGTAGTTAACTATCATAAAACAAGCCAGTTTCTCAATAGCAGAGTTGCTGCACATCCAAGAATCAAGCAATCAATCTTGTTATATAGATGATAGAATCAATTCAGCTCAAAGGTTCTTTCTAGTATTACTTTTCAACTACAAGCATTTTCTCTCACAGTTTTAGAATACGAAAATAATTTTTTTTTTCAAGAAATCTTTATCAACCTACAATCCAAGAAAGAGAAAGCATCTACAGTAACTACACAAGAGTTAATTCACTGATCAACTGTCGACAATGCATTAACAACTCCAATACTCGATGATTAACAACTCCAATACTCAATGATCAACAACCTATAGATGTAAAGCGACAGATATCTTTCATATTGGCGAATGTCGATTTCAATAAATAAAAAAAATGGAAACTAAATAGACGAATTAAAAGCTCTAAAAATGAAAATCTAAAAATAATCAGTATTATACATTGTAGAGTGCGTACTATAGCTTTGATCGTCCTCTCCTCTCTGAAATTTCCCACGGTGTGCAGTGTCCATCATCTCCATCATCAACAAACTTCCAACTGATGAGTCTGAAAAACGAATAGATTTCTGAATCAGGAGCGCAATAAATAATCGCAAGTCCAAGACAGAACAAAAGCAGAGGACAATCGAATTGAAAAAAAAAAAAAAAAAACATAAGCATAGAGACTCGACCGATTGAGGAAGCCATTGTTGATGGGAGCATAAAACGGGGACGAGGCCGTGATGGTTCTGCAGAAGCTTTGGCGCCAAGGAAAGGCCTTACTGAAGTTGTCTATCACGCGCCAATTAGACGCGTCTGAACAAGCTGATTGTTAGAGAACCTGCAACTCTTGGGCTTTGAAACGAATTGGGCCGTGGGCCGTGGTCTGTGGGCTCGAATTTTTCTCATGTGCGTGAAGATCGTCGGTTATTTTTTTTTAAACAATTTTAATATGGAATATTTTCCCTAAATCCTTTTACATTATTTTATATTAAAATATTATTTAATTCGTAGTTCGTAGTTGAGAGATTCTGCGCGCTTGCTATATTTCTCACTTTGACAATTTAATTTATTTGTGTGTATATATATATTTTAATGATATTTGGTTTCGCATAATAATCAACCACTATTTCTTTCTAATAAAGAGCCACTATTTCAATTCTTGAAAAGCTTATTATTTCAACAGCCATGATTTTTTTTTTTTTTTTCATTATTGGGACTCACAGAGCAATGGTTGAAAAATGTTAAATTCTAGATGAACAAATCATGATGAGAATGAGAAAATGAAAACAGTCAAATGCCATTTGATAATACTAAAGCTAATTATAACTAAAACGAGATTTGATAAATTTTATATATATATATATATATATATATATATTTGTAAATAGTTTAACTCATTTTTTTTTATATTTGAAAACTATATACATATAGTTTTTAGCTTTTAAATTAAATTATTTAATCATTTCTTGTCCTTTTCAAAAAAAATAACAATTTATTATCTTTTAAATTTTGAATTTGAGGATGAATTTTCGATCATTTTCTTTCCTACCTCATCTACTAACTAAAACCTAGTGATCTTTGGAGTGCCAACTATTGAAATTTTTTTAAGTTAAGGACTCAAGGAGGAGTGAGAATCAAACCTTGAACTACTTTGTTTGAATTAGTGCTAACAAATGTAATAACTGAAATTTCAATAAATAATAATGTTTGATCTTTTTGTCAAAATATATATATATATATATATATATTTGAGTTTGGTTTATAAATTTTTATGTTTGTGTCTAAAAATTCTTTAAACTTTAAATTTTATGTCTAATGAGTCGATAACATATATTCAACATTTTTCAAAAAAAAAAATATATATCAAATCTATCATACACAAATTGAGCTTTATGTCTAGTAGGTCTTCAAACTTTCAATTTTATGTTTGAAAGTTAGAGAATTATAAGAATTGTCAAACAAGACAATGACCTATTATACACAAAATTGAAAATTCAAGAACTTAATAGATACAAAATAAAATAATTAGAGACTTATCATACACCTTTTAAAGTTCAAAAACATATTATACACAAAAATTGAAAGCTCAATACCTAGTTATTAGACTTTTTTAAAAAAACTTAAGAATTTATTTTATTTTGAAATCAACAATCAAAGATAAACAGAAAACGTAAACGGTAGATCATATCGACAAAAATATTTACATAGTTTATTAACACCACGTGTTAGCTACGTTCACGGGTAGAGAAAGAGAACAACTTACCATTAGAGAGAAAAACATCACATTACAGATGTTTTAGAGGCGTCAATAGAGTTAAAAAGTTTATATAATATATTCTTCAAACCCTAAGATTAGCAAGACTCCTATACTTGATTATTCGAGAAGCGCTAGATAACGGATTCAAAACATTCCAACGTATTTAATACAAAACTTAAATATTTACAAAGTTATAATTCAACCTGAATATATAATTGGAGGTTCTAGATAACAAGACATTCAACCATAGAAAGACTCTCAAAACTAAAGTAGAGGTAAAATGAGGAATGGAGTGCAAAAGTGGGGTCGGGAGTAAGTGTGAGAAAAGCATAATTGTTTGAATTTCGTGCATTGGCCACCTTGACCCCACGCTTTAAGCTTGTGGCTATTATATATTACTATGATTATCCTCAAACCCTAACCTTTATATTATATTTATTTTATTGATAGATATGCTACTATTCACATAGTCATTTCACTTTTACTTTACCCACCGACAATTTTCATAAATAAAGTGGGTTTAAAATTTAACTTTATATTTTAAAAGGAAAATACTTGATCTAAAGCTTGGTATTCTTGGTACTATTTTTTTTTTTTTTAAAAAAAAAGGTGTTCCTAGCTCTTTTTCTTTTAAGAAAAATAAACTTTACCGTCTTCGTATTATTACACCATGTAAGTTAATTTCAATGAGTTGAATTTCTATTTCTTAGACAAATAACTATGTTTGAGTCGTTACATAAAGTGAATGGTTCTTAAAAAAAACACACATACAATAAAAATGAATTTACCTTTAAGTAGTTTCCTGTTTTTATAACATTTAAAATTCTAAATTTTATAAGTGCATAATCAATTTAAGTTGTCATTTGCTAAAATTTCATTTTAAGTCGTTAATACACAACTTTCACATTATGAGACTTTATTAAGTTTGTAGATTAATATAAACTTGGAGTAAACGTTGTAATCAAATTAATAATAACGCGACTTAGATTTTTCATCTTATTATCTTTCTCTATTTTTCTCTACTTATTTAAAAAGAATTGAGTGACAATTTTTTTTTGTTACTAATTTAGTGGAATTTAGGAGAAGAATAATTTTGTTAGGGTGATTTTGAGCTGATTTTTAATAAAATTGAGTGAAAATCCTGAACAAAAGGTGTAACATGAATCACTTATAAAAGTTTTAGTATTTAAATGAATATAATCATTATTTATTTAATTGATACAACCTCAAAGCTTAGAGGTATAAATAGGATATGTCTTAAGGTCATATTAAAATATAGATTAGTATTTTCAACTCAATTAATGACATGTATGTTTACAATTTACATTGCATAATTAAAAAGGGCAAATGACAAAAAGCACCTTTCAAGTATAGCGATAGTTGCAATTGCACACTCAAACTTTCAATTGTAAAAATTGAGCCCTCAAACTTATATGATTGTTAAAGTTGGACCTTACAATTATGTAAGTTTAAGAGTCTAATTTTAACACTTGAATAAATTGGAAGACTGCATTTTTATAATTGAAAATTTGCAGATATAATTGAAACTACCACCATATTATAATTTCTGCAATTTGCTCTAAAAAAAAAATATTTTAGGATATTAATAGATATAAGATAATCACTTTGGAAGAAGCAATTGTTTGGAGTTGGATGGTGACATTTAGCGGCCACACTTTGTGTAGATATGCCAAAGCATTTTGAGATAAACAAATGGTTTGGGTAAGATTTGAACCAAAAGCCATTTGATCATATTTTGAAATTTATAATTATGCCTACACATAAGTTCTTTTTGCGACAAATATTTTCAACAAATCCTCCTTCATCTCTCTCATTAAATAAAAAATAAAAAATAAAAATCCTCTTTGATCCTAATCGAATATTTTAATCAACTATACATCACACATAATATGCCTTTTCTAATATAAAATACAATATTATAATCCAAATAAAATATGAAGATGATCCAATCAAGGAGGTACACATTTAGACTTATAACTACGTTGAAAAATAAACTTATTTGGTCAATTTGATAATCATTTAATTTTTAGTTTTAATTTTAAAAAACTAAGATTATAGAATACTACATTCACTCATGAATTTTATTGTCTTGTATTCTACTTTTTAATGATATTAAAATTTATGTCAAGTTTTGAAAATTAGATTTTTTTGGAAAATTGTTGCGTATAGAAAAAAAAAACAAAAGTAATTACACATATAGAAAAAAGCATACTCCATGTTTTTGTATTCTCCACTTTTTTTTCTATTTATGTAATTACTTTTGTTTTTTTTCTATTTGTGAAAAGATCCATTTTTTTTTTATGTAGTTAAGAATTCAATACCTTATGAAAAAGGAAGATGATTATAAATAAGTTATTGTAAAAAAAAAAAAAAAAAAAAAAAAAAGTCAATTTTTTTAAAAACAAAAGACTAAAATTCTCTTAAATAATTGTTTGGGTCTCGTTTGATAACTATTATATATTTTTTTATTTTTTATTTTTGAAAATTAAACTTCTAAATTCTACTTTTTCCTTTAATTTTCATATTATATTGTCTACATTCTATATCAATGTTTTAAAGAATCAAGCTAAGTTTTGAAAATTCAAAAGAAAAATAAAATTTGAAAACTTGTTTTTGTTTTAAGATTTTGGCTACGAATTCAAGCCACGTTTACCCCAAGTTAAACGTAATCCATCAATAGTAATATGAAAGCGGGTCCTAGTTGATTACGTGTGTTGTTGTTTACGTGTTCTGGAATCGTAATGAGCTATAGGGCTTGCCTTCAAATTTGTAATCAAAATGCATAATTTGATTGAGGAATGGAGGATGCCCAATCAGATTGTGGTTGAAAATTACGTCCTTTACCGTTACTATTATCGTCACATATATTGTTACTCTAATAGTATGAAAATTATGAATTTGCCGTATTGATATTGTTACATTTACCTTTACTGTTACGGTCAAGCAGTAACAATAACGATAACAATAATAGCAAAATGTGACAAATTTATAATTTTAAGAAAACGTGATAAAAAGCCATCTAATGACATTTGCGATTTAGGCTCATTAAGATTGATTTGTCAGTGAAATTTCATTACAATTATATCAATTTTCATTTCAGGTTGGTAAACATAGCCTCAAATATATTTATATTAAAAAAAAAAAAAAAAGGTGAAAACCATGGTAAGGAAATTAAGAGAAAAAAAATTATAAAACTAAAAATCTAAAAATACAAAATAGTTACCAAACAAAATCTTAATTAGTTTTTTGTTTTTGGCTTTTACAAATTAACCTTTTTCTAATGAAAATAAGCTTATAAAATCTATTTTCATCCCTATGTTTCTTTTGCTACCTACTATCTGGGTAGAGATTATTGTCGAGTAAGTAAAGAAATTTTTCGTGGTCTATAGTTGGTTGAAAATGAAATTTTTCCATATTTATAAATAGTTTGATTCACTTTTAATATTTAAAATCAACTCTAAATAATTTATTTATATATATAAATAAAAATTGTTGTTATTGTTGCTTGCTTGCTGCGGGTTGGAGTTCTGCTAACAAACTTAAAAAAGTTAGTTAAGTTTGAAATGTGTATTAATTTAATTGGTGGAGAAGTTTGAATTGTGCAATATGAAGTCAAATCTTGAACCGAATCATTAAGAATATTCTATGAAAGAGGAAATAAAGCTCAAGAGTTGTTCATTGAAACAGTTGAAATAAGTCGATTTCACTAATTTTCCAACCATACCCCCATTATCTATTGTTCTCTTCTAGATTCAAATGTTACCGAATCATTTAATAATACCATTAATTAATTTGACTTTACTTTACATACTACTATATAAGTATTTTTATAATTTAGTATAAAATACAGTTAACCCCAACATACTTAACTCAAATAATTAATGTTGTGATTATTTGGTTTTTTATTTTTTTTTTAAAATCAAGTCTATAAATACTCATTCTAACTCTAACTTTTCTATTTTGTTATCTACTTTTCACTAATGTTTTCAAAAATCAAGCCAAATTTTAAAAACTAAAAATAGTTTTTTAAAACTTGTTTTTGCTTTTAGAATGTGGTTAAGAATTCAACTTTTGTACTCAAGAAAGATGCAAATCATGGTAAAAAATTGGGATGAATTAGGCTTAATTTTCAAAAACTAAAATCATAACGAAATTGTTACCAAACGGGATCTAAAGTATAGATACCCTTGACTAAGAGGTCCTAGTTTCAAATCATTCCACTCTGACATCTTGTATTAAATTAATAAAAAGTTAGTATAAAATATAAATTAGTATAGGTTAAGTAAAATATTAATATAATTTTTTTTTTTACAATATATAGGATGAGAGAATTGAACCTCTAACTAACTTTAAAGTTTAAAGCATAAGTCTTACGCCAGTTAAACTAGCTACATTTTAGCTAAAATATTAATATAATTAAATTAAATAAAAATAAATTAGGTATTAAATAATATTATATAGTTGGTAATTAAAACTTATTATGTACTTAAAAAAAACTTATAAAGTTATTTCTCAATTTTTTTTTTTTTTTTTTTTTTTGAAAAAATATCTAGAAAAATCAAACTTCTAACTTTAAGACGGATAAAATTAGTTTTATATTAATTGAGTTAAGCTGAAATTGATATTTAAAAAATTAATTATACTCTTTTCTTTATAATTTATTTCATAGATCTAAAGAAGTTGCATAGAAAATTGATGAATTTCTTTTACAAGTTGATTAGTTATTTCTTACTTTTACCAAGTAATTATTTCTTAGATTTAAAAATTAAAATTCAGGGTATGACTGATTTCTATTCAATGCACTTTTCATTTTCAAAAAATTACCGGTTTTCTATGTTTGTTTTATAAAATTAATTCTTATATTTTTGGAGTATCTAAATATATAAGTAAAATTACTATAAACAAAAAAAAAAAAAAAAAAATATCAAACTATTTATAAATATAGACATTAAAATTTTTTTTATATTTATAAATAGTTTGGCTATTTTTCTATATTTAAAAACAATACTATATATAATTTAGATTTTCAGAGTATCCAATTTTATTTTGTTAAACTTTATATATATATTTGGAAGGTTATTGCTGGAATATTTGGAAGGAAAAAAAAAATACACATATATGTTTTTGTTGTCTGTGTTAGTTTTGTCTTACACTAGTTAAGTTTCATCAATATAGTTCATATCAGCATGAATGAATTTAATTAAGAAAGTTATTAAAAAAAAAAAAAAAAAAGACAACCTAATTTTCTAGCCAACAAGCTATATAAACACACATGAAAATGAAAATGACAATTGACCATATTATGTGTATTTTTGTTGTTATGACTTATGATTGAACTGACAATATAATAATCAAGCCCATACACACCATTCCATATTTTTTCTTCATTTTGATTGAAATGATAGTGTGAAATTAAAAGCAACACATTCTATTTTTCTTCCTTAAATGACTTGAAATAAGTGTAATTGAACTCCATGTTGATTGGACAAACAAGGTCTTTTCATCTTAATTAATAATTAATATTACTATATGGTCCCTATATATTTAAGAAACAGGTATATATAAACATGTAAATTAGTTGAATTTTCAATTTCAAGTATAGTTTTGAATTAGAAACCCCTCAAGAATTTGGTCCTTTAACAATCATTTTTGTATGTTTAATTTTTGTCATAAAACAAGGTGCAGCCCTTTTCAAACTCTTGGAAGGTATATGTTCTCAAGATCGTCAGAATCCATTAATGTGAAAGTTTTGTATTATATGGTGTGTTTTTATGAAGTGGGGGCATAGAGTTGAATGAAGCCTTAATCTCATCCATTCAATCTATGTGAGCCCCAACAACTTCCACCCAGCTCCTTCACCCAATCTCTCAATTCTACCATTTGTCTAATCCATCAAACTATTTATAGAAAAAAAAAAAAAAAAAAAATTTTTTTGCTTATAGACCTCCATAGACTTCTATCATTTCTATCACCGATAGATCCCGATAGACTTCTATCAATTTATCACAACTATCTATACATTTTGCTATTTTCTGTAAATAGTTTCCTTATTTTTCTATTTTTAAAAATTCACCTTTATCTTCTTAATAGTAAATAATTTTAAATCAATTTTATTCAATGTTTTGGGTTTTCTGTTCTACTCTACCAACTTTTAGATTTATGTCAAATTAAGTCACTGAATTTTCAAAAAAAATTAATAGATTTTCGTGTTATTACGAAAATACGAAACATGTAATAGAAAGTCATAAATAAGATGAAGGTCTTAAAATTTATTTTTCTCAACTTTAGTGAAAGTAACAGTTTAATTGCTAAATTTTAGTTGGTAGTAATTTAGTTCTTATATTTGTCTATACTATGTAAAAGAGACTATGGGAAAAAACTTTTGATTTTTTCTTTTGCCCCTCTTATTTGATGGTTATAGGAATATCTTAGGTAATTTCACATTTAAATTATTAAATAAAAATTATTCATATTTTCTTTTTGTAACTCACACATTAAATAAATTAGATTTTTTTTTTTTTTTTTTTTGCCATTGACACGTTATATTTTTTTTTTTAAAAAAATACATTTTTGTGTGGGATTGAGATTTAGATTAAATAACAAAAAAATTATCCTATTTTTTTTTAAAAAAGAAGTTAAATAGAAGCTATAAATATATTAAAAATAGGTTATATTTCTAATAGAAGTGATAAGCTTTATTTTAAAGTTTCTTATTATAAATGAGAATATTATTAGTTTGTTTGTTAAATTTAATTCGAAAACTAAAAAAAACCAGTTTTAAAAAAACGTATTGATTCAAATTTGTTTTGAGTAATATATATATTTAAAAAAATGATTATCAAGTATAAGGCTCTTATTTATCTTTTATATATAACATTTCATTTTCAAATGCAACACACATAGTTCTAACTAGTTTCTGACAATTGAGTCCTTGAATTTTAATAAATAACAATTTAATTTTCATACTTTGAAATTTGTAACCATTTATCTCCTATGATAACAAGTTTTTATTAAAATTTAGTGTTGGTTGTTATTACGTAACGACTTTAGTTTTTAAAGTTTATATATAAATTTGATTATTGATCAATTTATCAATTTAAACGTGTGTAGGAAATTTCATTTAATCCATTGTACAAAAAAAAATCTCATTTAATCATAGTAAAATTTTTCATAATATGAAGATGAACTAAATTAATTATAAAATACAAAGACTAAGAGTGTATTTGGTTTAACTTTTCAAATGTTTAAATTTGAAATTTTTATTTTGAAAAAAGTTGAAGTATTTGACAACTACTCAAAATAGCTTTAAAAATACATCCAAAATGTATTTTAAACAATTTTTTTCCATCAAAATAATTTAAATAAAAGGACTTTTTTAAAAAAACATTTTTTTTCTTTAGCCAATTACACCCTAAATCATTATTTGTTTACCTTCTAAATTAAAATACGAGTAACAAATCACCTTCTAAATTAAAATACAAGTAACAAATCACAACTAAAATTTATAAACTAAATTGCTATTTTCATCAACTTCAGCACCAAAAGTAATTAACCAGTAGAAGAAAATCAGGTCTACGGAATCATTTAAAACGTGAATAAATGAAAGAAAATAACGTTTCACATCAAATTCAGTGCCATCTTATAATATTCTGAACCAAAAGTAATTGAATATATATATATATATATATATATATATATATATATATATAATCTCAAGACATAAAAGATTGATATTTTATAATTACACGCAATGCAACGACTTTGAATGATACTTTAATAATCGATAATTTATACTATTGTACTCGTTTTTAGAATTCTTCTCTTTGACAAAATTCAAACATGATATAAGTTTAATTAATAAGTAATAAGTGATTCCAGTACAACTCAGCTTAAAGAAATTTATTGATTGATATATATAGATATAGAATATAAATTAAATTGAATCTGTATACTTTTTTCCAACATTATATTCAGTCTTAATATTTGGATGTTAAAAACAATACCATGATGTCGAAATTTGAATTTTATATGTTTTTCTAGAAGAAAATTTTATATGTTTTTAATTAGCAGTAGTTATCAACAACGTAGAATTGTTAGCAAGTCCTTTTTTATACAGACAACTTATTTTATGAGTCACACATTATTGAGTATATTTTGAATTTTCTATTCAATTTACAATAAAGTCTCGTTGTTATTGTTAATTAATTATAATGATTTATAATAGTAGAAATTTGATTGAAAATGCTAAAATTGTAAATGATAGAATCGGAAAGAGAGAAAAATGTCACGTTGAGTTGAATTGATTAATTGAGATTTTTGAAAAATGAGGAATGTGTAATGAATATTCTTAGGTAATTTACAATTTCTTGATCAATTCAAAATATAACAAAATATATAAATATTTCCAGCAACCAATGGGAGATTTTTTTTATTGCCAAATGCCAACGATTTGCAATTGCTAATTAATTATAGATAAGCAAATAATCCAAAGAAAAAACTAATAAATAAACGACAACGTTTTTGTGGCACAAACAAATGAAATAATATTTTCTTATAATTTGCACGTTTTGCATTTATCCTATTAGTTTTTTTTTTTTTTTGGAGGAATATTGTACTAGTATTAATAAATTTCTAATAAGGCAATACTTCTTCTAATTTAAATTTCTCGACCTGATTGAAGTTAAAATTAAAATTTAGAAAAATGGAAAATAAAAGTTAGAATAATTGACCGGAGAAATTAACACACCGCGTAACGAAAATACGCGGTGGCTCCGTCCGGCCGTGCAATTTTCGCCGTCTCCTAGACTTTATCAATTTTATTTTTTAAAAAAAAAAATCGTTAAAACCATAGCAAAGCTGCAAGGCTCCAAAATAGATATATTTTTTTATTTGAAACATTGAACAAGGAAAATTTGAATTTTGTTTATATAAAATCCGTCAGATATTTTCAAAGCTCCACGCAGTTGGACATCGAGAATCCAAAAAAATAATAATAAGGAGAAAGAAAAGGAAAGTTAAAATACTATTTTGGTCCTAGTTTGAATTTTGTTTAATTTTAGTTTCTGTATTTTTTATATATCTTAAATTTGGTTTTTTAAAATTATTTTTTATCTAAATTAATTAAATAATAATAATAATTTTCATGCAAAAAAAAAATACAATAGGTGAATATATTTTCAAAAATCACAGTAAAAATGCTAATGGATAATAATTTTTTTAAAAAAATTTAAACCTAATAATAAAAAATAAGATAAATAAAATTAGAATATTTAAATTTAAAAAATAAGGCAAAATAATTGTTAAATTACTAATTGACCAAAGAGCTTAAGTTGATGGATAGAGGTAAATTTAATATTATATCATCTAACATTGTTTTAATCACCGATTGATTAAAAAACTTAAGCTGATGGGTGAAGTCAAATTTAATATTATATCATCTAATGCACTCCTCACCTATGGTCTTGAAATATGTAAAAGACCCCAACAAATGAAAATTAATATTAACTAGGGAGAAAATAACATTACAGGAGTTTGAACATAAAACCTCCTGAACCACTTACTCTGATTTCGTGTTAAATTAGATTTAACATGGTCTAAGAAGCTCTGCGGTCAAACTCATACAATGTTATTTTTTCTCAAATTAATACTAATTTTTACTTGTTGGCTATTCTATATATATTTCAATCCCATAAATAAAGGAGAATATTAACAAAAGTTATCCCTAAACTATAAAGTACTGAAGTTGTAGTAATCGAATTATTTAAATCAATTTCATCCATCACCCCCAAACTTATGAAACAATTAAACTTTAAATATCGCAAACTATATAATCAATCATTCAAACTATAAAACTTAATTAAATTTTATCAATTCTATGAAGTTTAAAAATTATAATATCGACTATTTAATTTTTTTTTTTTTTTTACCTATCTCGATTTTATAAACAAAATTTTGGATTTGAAAATTGAAGTGAAACAATACTTATGATTGATGTGAATATTTTTTGGCACTAGATACTTTTTAGGTATTTTTGAATTTTGCGATATACTATTTTTGGTAAGTCTAAAAGTATCTAAAGTAAAAAATTGATAATTAAACTTTTGATTGAAGTGATAATAACTTAACTAGGTTTAATTTAAGATAAAAATGGCTTAACTAAATTTAGATTGTATTGAAAGTACTAAGTCAATTTGAGTATATATTAATTTAATTAAGGTATGCATTCTGAACGACAGGTAAGACACTTAAAAATTTAATAAAAAAAAAAATTGAAGGTTCCCATTTTTTGTTAACGTGATTGTCAAGCAGGCATGAGAGGGGTAAAAGCGTTTCTTGCAATGTGGGGGTGCCACGTGGATTCGGCTGAAAAAATTAAGTCAATCTAAAAGGTTTGACTAAACTCCGTACGAATTATTAGGGTTTTGAAATGAGCTCTTTTAGGAAAGAAAATAAAAATAATAAGTAAAATAATTCTTCTTCTTTTTTTTTTTTTTTTTTTTCCTGAAGAAAAATAATTCTTTTTTTGAGAGAGTGAGATGGGCAACGCACATATGCTATCCAGAGGAAATCCTAAATTCACATGCATGGTATCAAATCTCTCTCTAACTTTATGAAAGTATTAATAAATTAATTATTTGATTTTCTAAATTAATTTTTATATTTTGGGAGCCTTTTTACCAAATTCCTTTCACTTTTCGCTTAACAACTCAAATAAACTATATGCCATATGTTGATGAATTATATATCTTATGATCAAATGGATAATCTTGAGCTTTTAGCATTAATTCTAAATTCACACTTAATTAATTGAAGAATATTGATAACGAAATACGACTTTATGTAATTATAGAATAATTCTAAGATTCAAAAGTATTAATTCTCATTGACATCGTAACATTACTCCACATGCTAATTAATATCTCAAGATTACTTTAAATTAAATTGAAATTTTCACTCCCTTTTCATTTTACATTTTTTTAATCCTCAAAAGATAGCTTAGAATTGACAAAACATATATTATATTTAACATTTCAAAGATTAGTTGCTTAAAAGAAACGACAATAATACACAACAATTATGATTTTTTTTTTTAATTATAACTTTTTATTTATTTAGAAAATTATTGTTTGCATTAAAGAATCCAAAAAATTAAAATTAGATTACCTTCTCCACTTACTGTGATTTGATTTTCAAAACAAACTACTAATCAAGACATGTATGAAATTCTGATTTTGTTTGACCTTATAATATAATTCTAGCATGTTATTTTTCAATATAAACACTAAACTTTAGAATATTGCATTGTCAAAAATAGACCAATAAGAAGGGGAAAAATAATGGGAAAGACTTCAGTTTTGGGATCCAGCAATAGATATGCTTTTCTTGACTCGCATCAAGAGTCATATTCCTTAATAATGCGTACAAGGTATATAAATAATTCGTTTACATAAATAGACATAAATTCAAACAGGAATATTGGAAAAAAGAAAACTTATCAACTCGGCATCGAGGCAAACTACATTTAAAAACCATATACAAGATGAAAAATACAACCAAATTATTTAATGATAATTTATCACGTGAGAAATTATTCTTTATTTACTTTTTGAAATATTTTAATTTATTATTTGTGTGTGATAAGAATGACGTGTATAAATATTAGTACATCATGAAATGCACCCAAATATAATTACTCGTGCAAGACTAAGATAAGAAAAAAAGATTAAGAGCAAATGAGTTTGATCAATTCATGGTGGTCACTAAGTAGGATTTAATATCTGCGAATTTTCTTGACATCCAGAATAATAAGGTTAGACGAGTTATTTTATGAAATTAGTCGAAGTGTTGATAAGTGCATATATTAAAAAAAAATAGATATTATGGTATTTAAAAAATGAAAAAGAAATATAGACATTAAGGTAATTTAAAAGGAAAAAAAAAAAGAGATCATGTTAAGATACTGGAGTGACGTGAATAAAAAGAATTTGGCCCTTTTAAGACGGGTCGTCGTCATCACGATCGTCATCGGCAAGAAATATCATGGAAAAAGGATCCCAATTGCTCTTGATGGCGAAACTTTCGGAAAAAGAAATGAAATTGAAGTGTAAAAAAATTTGAAAATTGCTAAATATAGGGTTTCACCAAAACAAAATGGTAAATAATAAATTAGTAAGAAGTATATATATATATATATATATATATATATATATATATATATATATATATATATATATATATATATATATATATATATATATATAAGAAAATATTATAAAAAAGGGCGGAAAGAGTCCTTCAAAAATTAACCGTCCAAGTTAGAGTTAATAACATCCAACAACCACACAGGAAAAATGGAACTTCAAAACACGAGACTTTCAAAGGAAAATGAGCAATTTTAAATAACAAAAACTACATCCAGAAAACGCTTTCACAAGCAATGAGGTTGCTCGATCTTGGACAAGGAGCAAATGAGATTGCTCCCTATTCTTGAACAAGCCTTCTGATTTTATCAACCACGCACAAGATAAATTGACTTGTTGTTTAGCAGAGAAAAAACTTCGAGAGCGTCTAACTCCACAAGCAAAGGAGGCCGTTGGCCACTGGGGGCCCAGACACTCTGATAAGGTTTTAATCCCTTCCAAGACGCCCTTGCCCTCCAGTAGCTTAATTTGATCCATATTCGAACAATAAAGGAATCTGTACAAATTAGAGATATAAGAGATTCACGCACAATCCATCCAAAACCACCATTTTAAAGGGTGAGATTCTAAGAGGTGCCTAAGTTCAATTTTAGGAAGTTTTTAGGGGAAGAGATCCAACAAAATATTACTTGTCGGGCTCTTTGATCTCGTGCATAGGGAATCCAGGCCAAAATTTTTCCTATAAACTTCAATACCCCTATAAACCAATCTTAAAAAGATTAGAATACATTTTTAAGCATTCAATTCAACAAGATTGTTATCTCAATAAATATCTAAAACTATTGTTTGAACAAGCTTGTCATCAAATCTTTAATCGATTGACATACCATGTATATATCTGACAAATAGAATCAATACAAAAACCTACCAAATACGAATTAAAAAAAAAGCTTAAGCATTTATTAATAACTTTTTAAAATATAAGAATTAGATTAATACAACTTTCGAAATTAGATCCATAATAGAAAATTCTTAAATATAACTATACCTGCAAATCTATTAAAAAAAAAAAAAACCCAAACGTGTAATTTAAAAAGAAAAAGAAAGCGCCTTTTTAATTAGACCAAGCCAATCTGCAGCCTTATAATCAGTTTTTTTTTTCTCTAATATATGATTAGTTTTTATAATCATGATTTTTTAAGAAATGATTTTCCTGACGGAAGACGTGGAAAAGTCGTCGTTGGGCACTCTCTCATCCGTAAAGAAGAAGATAGTTAGCTCACAAGTTGACAAATAAATAAATAAATTAATTAAAATCTAACAAAAAAAAGTGTAATTTCGAAATAGAAAGAAGGGTATTTTGGGTATAATAATAACCATGTCTTATTATTAATGGGTAATTAATCTGGAGAGAGATTACATAAGATAATATTTGAAGCATGTGAATGGTCCAGTTTGACCCTAAGCCAACGCAGCCTCATCCGCCATCTTCATCATCGTCTTCAATCTTTTAACATTTGTAGTTTTTAGTAAATATTCCCTAGATCCTCTCCTTCTCTTTCTCCAACTCGCCTTCACTTTCAATGTAACTGTCATTTTTAACTATTTTCGTCTCCATTTCTGACACGAAACACCTCAGAATTCGCTTGTTTTTAGGACCAAAAAAAAAAGAAAGAAAAGTGTTCTTGTTTTTTTTTTTAATTTTATAATCTCTTATTTGGGCAGGAAATTTGCCACTGGGTCAGAGACTCAGATCATAAATTTACTCACTAATGAATCTGTGATAAAACCCTTTTTTTACTTTTAAGGGAATCATTTATTATCTAGTAGATTGCTTTCAGTTTCAGCCCATTTCTTGTTGTCTGTGAAAAAAAGAGAGCTTAAAACAGAGCAAAACAGAGACCAACACGCTCAACCCAGATTTACTGTTGTTTTTTCAGCAAAATCTTTACCCCTATGAGCTGAGATCAAATTTTTTTGACTTGAAGAAGGGGAAAAAAAGGCTTGGTCAACGTTTTCAGAAAGTCTTCCTCTCTCGTGTTTCTTTGGTTTTGCCGTTGACGTGAGATTCCAGCTCTTTCATTTTTGTTATTTTAGCAGCAGCCGGAGGAAAAAAATGGTGGAGTTTTCAATATCGCATTGTGGGTTGGGTTTGTTTTTTTCACGTTTTAGGATTTGATTTAAAATCTACCTTTGTAGTAGTTGAGTTTTGTAAAAAACCCATCTCCTATTTGCCGTCTTGAAGGGATTAGTCAAATCTGGGGGCTTGTTAATGGAAAGAGGGGAAGATGTGAACAGTATTAACCTGCTCTGTTTCATAGAATCTGCCTTTTGTGTCCTGAGCGGCTATTTGTTCTTACATAATCATTTTTGGGGGTTTCAGATTTAAGGATCCTTTTTTCCAGGTAGATTGTCTTTAAAACCCCATCTCTCATTCTACATTCTATTTTAGCCCTCTTTTTCCTTTTTCTGCTTCTTCTTCTTCTTCTTCCTGATTTATCCTCTGTTTATACATCAACCAATCATCACCAAACAGGATTAGTAAAGTTTTGGGAAATTTTGCTAGTTTCAGCTTTGTAGTCTTGGAATTAGAAGGGTTTTGAATTAGAAGGTGTAGTTGGATTGAAAAAATGGGTGGTGGTAGAAGAAGAAAGAAGCAACATTTCAGAAGGATTCATGCCTTTCCTTGTGGTAGAGCTTCTTTTAAAGATGAACACTCTTTAATTGGAGGGCCAGGCTTCTCAAGGGTAGTTTACTGTAATGATCCTGATAGTTTTGAGGCCAGTCTTCTCAACTATGGAGGCAATTATGTCAAAACTTCAAAGTATACTATTGCTTCATTCTTCCCCAAATCATTGTTTGAGCAATTCAGAAGAGTTGCCAACTTGTATTTCCTCCTTTGTGCTTTGCTTTCCTTTAGCCCTCTTTCGCCGTATTCGCCGGTCAGCAATGTTCTTCCTCTTGTTGTTGTTATTGGAGTCACCATGGGCAAAGAAGCTCTTGAAGATTGGAGGAGAACCAAACAGGTAAATATGGAATCTTTCTCTTATCAGTTTAGAAGTACTACTGCTCAAAGCTTTTCCTTTTTCTGATTTGAAATCTGCTGTGTCTTGACTGTTTTGTGGTGATTGTTTTCAGGATATGGAGATGAATAACAGGAAGGTGAAAGTACATATTCGAGATGGTGAGTTTGTTGAGACTAAATGGATGGACTTGAAAGTTGGGGATGTAGTTAAAGTGGAGAAGGATGAATTCTTCCCTGCTGATCTCATTTTACTTTCATCGAGTTACGAGGAAGCGATTTGCTACGTCGAGACAATGAACCTTGATGGAGAAACAAATTTGAAGCTGAAAAACGCTTTAGAAGCAAGCTCAAACTTACACGAGGATTCGAGCTTTCAGAATTTCAAGGCTATAATAAAATGTGAAGACCCCAATGCAAATTTGTATTCCTTTGTGGGTAGTATGGAGCTTGAAGAGCAGCAACATCCACTCAGCCCTCAACAGCTTCTTCTTCGAGACTCGAAGCTTCGAAACACGGATTTTATATACGGGGTGGTGATTTTCACAGGTCATGATACAAAGGTTATTCAGAACTCAACAGATCCTCCTTCCAAGAGAAGCAAGATTGAGAAGAGGATGGATAAGGTTGTGTTCTTTCTGTTTGCTGTCTTGGTTTTGATATCAGTTGCTGGGTCAATTTTCTTCGGTGTTACGACTAGAGACGATATAGAAAACGGAAGAACTACGAGATGGTACCTTCGGCCAGACGATACCACAATATATTACAACCCCAAAAATGCTCCAGCTGCAGCAATATTGCAGTTTTTGACTGCTCTTATGCTTTTTAGCTATTTGATTCCCATATCATTGTATGTGTCCATTGAAATTGTCAAAGTTCTGCAGAGTGCCTTCATCAACCAAGATGAACATATGTACCATGAGGAAACTGATAAACCAGCTCATGCCCGTACCTCAAATTTGAATGAAGAGCTTGGCCAAGTTGACACCATTCTTTCCGATAAAACGGGGACATTGACTTGCAATTCGATGGAGTTTATCAAGTGTTCGGTGGGCGGGACTGCTTATGGGCGAGGAATTACAGAAGTTGAGCGAGCTTTTGCTAGAAGAAAGGAGTCAACTTTACCTCAAAACATAGGGGCCAACAATGCACGTCTTAGCAGCGAAAAACCGTTCATTAAGGGGTTCAATTTCAAGGATGAAAGAATAATGGATGATAATTGGGTGAAGGAGCCTCGAGCCAATATAATCCAGAAGTTCCTACAGCTTCTGGCCGTCTGCCATACTGCATTGCCAGAAATTGATGAGGAAACTGGAAAAATTTCTTATGAAGCTGAATCACCAGATGAGGCAGCTTTTGTGATTGCAGCCAGAGAATTCGGTTTCGAGTTCTATGAAAGGACTCAGACAAGCATTTCATTGCGGGAGTTCGATCCGACCTCGGCCAAAATCGTTGAAAGGTCAGTTTGCTGTTCTTAAGCCTCCTGAGTTCATAGAATTAACTCCTGTCATCTTATGATTGTTCTCACATTCATCTACTCACCACTGAGTTTTATGGCTATGGTTTTGCAGATCATATCAACTTCTGGATATTTTGGAGTTTAATAGCACAAGAAAGCGGATGTCTGTGATTGTAAGGGATGCAAAGGGACAGCTACTACTACTTTGTAAAGGAGCTGACAGGTTGGTAAAGTTGAACATTTTGTTTGCCTTTGCATATAGTAGTGATCTATTTTCTTTGTAGCTAAGACATATTTGATCTCATATACATTTTAACTCGAAATGCAGTGTTATGTTTGAAAGACTTGCAAAGAATGGAAGTGAGTTTGAAGAACAGACAAAGGTGCACATCAATGAGTACGCCGATGCTGGTTTAAGAACTTTGGTTCTAGCATATCGTGAGCTGAAAGAGGAGGAATTTAATACATTTCATCAAGAATTCATCAAAGCCAAAAACACAGTGAGCACAGATCGCGACGACATAATCGATCAGTTAACAGAAACCATTGAGAAAGATTTGATTCTTCTTGGTGCTACAGCAGTTGAAGATAAACTTCAAAATGGGGTATGAATTAAGCCGTGGAAAACTAAAACCATTCTTATGAGTAGTTTGCCCTATTCAAACAGGGAAAATTATGAACTCATATCTTGAAGATGAAGAACTGACAAGTTATTGATTGTTTTCTTTGTAGGTCCCTGAATGCATCGACAAACTTGCTCAGGCTGGAATCAAAATATGGGTTCTGACTGGTGATAAGATGGAAACAGCCATCAACATTGGGTAAGCATAATCTATACAATTTTTCTTAAGCACCATTTCATGTAGATGTTCAGTATTGCTAACAGCTTGTCGTTTCAAACCCGAACATCCTCTCTTTCAGCTTTGCTTGCAGTTTACTTAGACAAGGAATGAAGCAAATAATTATCAGCTCAGAGACTCCGGAAGGAAAAGCTTTAGACAAAGTCGAAGATGTTCACAAATCCGCAGCTATCAAGGTAAATAAATCAGATTCACAAAGTGGATGACAAACCTGCAGTTATTGCTCTATAATCAGAAATTTTTAACATGTTGCAATGTATAGTATAATGTGGCATCTAGTGTTCTTTTATAATGGAAACTCTTGTGTCGATTCAAAATCAATCTAATGTTCTTGCTGATTTTCAGGCGTTCAAGGCAAGTGTGACTCAACAAATAACTGATGCGAAAGCATTGCTTGTGTCCTCGAGCGAAACCCCAGAAACATTGGCTTTGATAATTGATGGAAAGTCCCTCACCTATGCTTTGGAGGATGATGTGAAGGACCTATTTCTGGAGCTTGCCATTGGTTGTGCTTCAGTTATATGCTGCAGATCATCTCCTAAACAGAAAGCACAAGTAAGCATGCCTTCTTGAACTATCTAAATCCGCAACGAATTTACCCTTTTCCAGGCAGTGAATCAAGAAAGAAGAAGGAGAAGTCTAATATGAAGCCATCTGGCATAAATGCAGGTTACCCAATTGGTTAAGGTTGAAACAGGCAGCACAACTCTAGCAGTTGGTGATGGTGCAAACGATGTTGGAATGCTCCAAGAAGCGGATATCGGGATCGGTATTAGCGGTGTAGAAGGGATGCAGGTAACTTTGAAACAGATCCCCACTGTATATTCTGAGTGATCAAAACATGTTTTCATTGATCTCAATTTTGTTTCATACTTTTTATCCTTCTGAATTTCAGGCAGTCATGTCAAGTGACATTGCAATAGCACAGTTTCGATACTTGGAGCGGCTGCTCCTTGTGCATGGACATTGGTGTTACAGGAGGATCTCTTCCATGGTAAGATATGATCTATAAACATTGCTTGACATTAGCTTCTTAATGAGAATCATCTAGATTAACTTGCAACATTACAGTCTCAACATCATTTTAAGCTTGAAAATCGTTGATATATGTCGAACTGACCGCATTTTCTATGTGCCAGATATGCTATTTCTTCTACAAGAACATTGTTTTTGGGTTCACTCTCTTCTTCTTTGAGATGTATGCATCATTCTCCGGCCAAGCTGTATACAACGACTGGTTCCTTTCGCTGTATAACGTCTTCTTTACTTCACTCCCTGTGATTGCATTGGGAGTATTCGACCAGGACGTCTCATCCCGGTACTGTCTCAAGGTAAGTTCAACGTCGCTATGTCTTATCGATCCAATCTTTTGCCTTATTGATCCAATCTTTTGCCTACCGTAAGTACAATATCAAATGGCTCACTGCCTTGTGTTTTGGCATTTTCAGTTCCCTCTTTTATACCAAGAAGGTGTCCAAAATGTCTTATTTAGTTGGGTTCGAGTTTTCGGTTGGGTGTTCAACGGGCTACTAAGTTCTGTCATCATATTCTTCTTTTGTGTTGGGGCAATGGAACATCAAGCTTTCCGCAACAGCGGAGAGGTCGTCGGGTTGGAAATTCTTGGTGCCACCATGTACACTTGTGTTGTTTGGGTTGTAAACTGTCAAATGGCAATGTCCATCAGTTACTTCACATATATTCAACATCTCTTCATCTGGGGCAGCATCATTCTTTGGTACTTGTTCCTCATGGCATATGGAGCTATAAACCCAACCATATCAACAACAGCATTTCAGGTATTCGTCGAGGCCTGTGCCCCGGCACCGTCATTTTGGATCCTCACACTATTGGCATTGGGAGCTTCCCTTCTCCCATACTTCATCTACGCATCGGTCCAAATGCGGTTCTTCCCAATGTATCATCAAATGATCCAATGGATAAAAGCTGACGGGCAGTCGAACGATCCAGAATACTGTCAAGTAGTGAGACAAAGATCATTACGACACACAACTGTCGGTTACACAGCTCGGTTCGAAGCATCAAAGCATTTTGAAGAAATCCCAGAAATCAAGAACTATTAGTCTGCTGATGAGATTCTTTACCACAGAAAGATTTAACATTTTTCCATAGGAAGTTTCTTGTCAGTGTATATAGATTTATACAACAGGTGTATATAAGATTCTTCTGTTCTGCTGCTCCCCTTGTCAAAGAGAAGCACCCAGTTTGATGCTTTTGCAGCTTAAATGACCATTCCAACTCAAATGGTCAAAAAATTTCTTCCTTTCATGAATTCTTAGGAAATATGTCAATTGTTGTATTCATTTCAAATAATGATTAAGAAGTTACCCTCTTTCCTTTCTATAGAAATTTCAACTGTACTAAAGTTTCTTAGTTCTCAATTTGCATTCAAAACATTTAAAGAAAAAAACAAAATTCATATATTTACATGAAAGTAGTGAAATTACAATACCACCGCCCCAATACTCTGAAGAAAAATTTAAAATTTCTTAAGCAAGAGATGATACTACAATTATAGAAATGTAATCCCATGTGGTTTATTCCTAATCTGCCATTAATCCCATCCTAAGAAGAAGAATTTCAATCACATAATTCCATTCTTCCTTTTACACCGACCTCAACGTCTTCAACACAAGGCCTCTCCAACTTCCTCTTCAAAAATCCCAACAAATTTCTTCCCTGTGACGGCGTTTCTTCATATCTGCGGCTGCAAATTCCGCCCAGAAAGCAAGACATAATCGAAAGCAGAGTTAAAACAGAGATCACCACAAAGAATGGCCCAATAGAACCAGAGGAATGCCAGGCGCCGCCGCCGCTGACGGAGGCCGGTGTTTGCTGCAGGTCAGGTAACAATGGTGGCGATGACGCGGTGGCCATGGGTGAGATATTGAGCCTGGGTTAAGGTTTCTATAGATATGGAAGTTGAAGAAGTGAGAGAACAGAGGGAAAGCTGAGTAAAAGAAGAAGCTTTTTCTGAAGTTTCTTTGTGAGCTTTAACAATGGAGATGGGGTTGAATTATTGCATGAGAGTCTAAAGAAAGGTGAGATTTTTTAAACTTCTTCTTTCTTTCTTTTTTTTTTTTTTTGAAAAGATTGAGAGATTCCCAAATTAAAGTGAATGCCATTGTTTTCTGGTTTTGTTTAATTAGGTTCCTTCTTGTTCAAGTTGTGAAAAAAAAAAAGGTAATTTTGTAAAAGCTATGACATGAATTAGATCCTTTAATTGGATAGCCAATATGAACATAATGTAGGGGTATATCTTTATATAAAAAAAATGTAGAGGTAATTTTCAAAGTCTCTAATTGCACTTTTTATATAATAATAATTATTATATGAAAAAAAATATCATGTAAATGTATTTTTAAAATTAATAAGAAAAATATTTAATATAGATTATTTTTTAAAAAAAAAAGTAATAATAGACTAAGATTGATGGCAAGTACCGGGGCTAAAAATAGAACAAAATTTAAGGTTAAGAATCAAAATGATATTTTAACCTAAAAATTTGAAAAATGCACATGTATAATTCTAAATAGTGTAGAAATTATACAACTGCCCTCAAATTTAAAACGTTTTTTTTTTTTTTTTTCCCTCTTTTAAGATAATTTAAGATGTATAGGTATAGAATTAGTTTGTGTAACCAAATAAAAGTATAAACAATTCTTAAGAAGTCAACATAAACAAAACTTAGGGATAATTGGTGTGTATAAGGCGCTTTGCTCCTCTCCCTATCGGTTGAGTAGCTTCACTCTTTTTCTTCGGCTTCGCTCCTGCGCCTGCCTTTTTTGATTAGTAAGGTCAAGCTTTGGCTCCCTAAAGACTAAAGAAATGGATAAAAAAAAGGTGGGACTTTTGCAACAGGCTATGCCACCCAAACCAATTGAGGGAAGTCGCATTCGCCTCATCACAAGCACTTACAATGTCATGATCACATTGGTTTACCCCTTTTTCTTTGGTAGTTCAACATGCGGTCACTCTTCCAACAAGAAAAGTTATAAATATGAAAACTTCTCTGCCATGCTGGTAGTGTTCTTTTTTCTTTCTTTTTTTTTTCTTTTTTTTTTTTTTTATATTTGAAAAGGGTGTGACTGATGTTGCAAGAAGAGATTCATCATGAGTTGGTTTGTCATTGTAATAGCTGAGGAATTAAATCACTAGTTTGGATAGGCAAGGCAGCTAGTCCAGCGTCAGTTTTTATTTACGGGATAGGCTCTCAATTCGATTCAGTAGTTCAAATAATTTCCTTTTAGGGTTTAAATTTCATGCCTTACCTTTAATTTACTTAAAAAAATTAAGAAGTTATATCTAAACCTACAAATCTTTGAATTAAAATACATAAATAAAAAATTTTAAGAAAGAAAAAAGAAAGATTTCTTTAAAGAGTGTTTAGAGTTTAACCTATATTTGGATTAAGAGATGATATCAAAATTGTTGGTTTTGTTTGGAATTTGGTTCTAGAAAAAGCAATTTAAAATGAGTCAATCTTTAGGTCATTTTCTGATTGGAAAAACCGAAAAGATAGAAGGATTATTTTGTCAATACCTTTGCAACAAGAAAGACGAATCTTGAAGGTTGAAAATGAGCCAATTATTATAAATAAACTGTTTTCTAAGGACAGCGACAAGCAATTAAATCCACTGTAGGGGTACAACTGCAAAATGATGGAAATCTTTGTGCAATTCCCAATTTCAATTTACTAAATAGTTCAATGCTCCCACCTCCAATCCACCCTTGATTAAGGGGGAAAATTAAATACCCTAGCAGTAGAATTTGATGATTATTGATTATTATAAATAATTAATTGTGTAAAAAAATATGGCAAAAGTAAAGTTTAAAATGTGGATTTCGACAATAAAAAAATCAATAAAATGTCGATGTCGATGAATTTTATTGAAAAAAAAATTATAAAAACAAAAAAATTAAAAATATTTAACTTAATAAACAGCCATTTATATGCTTTATAAATGAGTTAAAGTATTCATTATTTATATTATATTCACATTCATAACATATTGTTGCTTATTTTTCTATGTTTCATGTATTTCTTTTACGTTACAATGGAAATGTCGGTTCTTCCTCATGTCCATGTTGAACCCATCAAATTGTAGAAGTATCAATAGAAACTTTTTAAAAAGATTAATTCTTTTATAGTGTTTTCTAACCTACGTTTAGCTAACTAGTTGTTCATATTTTAAAATCTCAACCCTATAATATTTAACTACAATTTCTAAACTTTTATGTGTACTAAATTTAATAGACACAAAATTAAAATTCTAAGGATTTGTTACACACTTTTTAAAGCTTGAGGACCTATTAGATACAAAATTGAAAATTTAAAGACTCAGTAGACCTATTGAACACAAATACTAAAATTCAAATACCTATTAGACACTTTTAAAAATTCAAGAATCAAATAAACACAAATATTATAATTGAGAAACTATACTAATAATTTAACCTATAATTTAATTTTAAAAGTGAAGGGATATATAAATTGAAAATGGAATTTTGAAATTGCTGATACGAAAATAATATTTAAAAGGGAAATTGTGGTGTATAGAAAAAAAAACAAAACTAATTACACATATAGAAAAAAGTGCCCCCATGCTTTTGTATTTCCCACCTTTTTTTTCTATATGTGTAATTAGTTTTGTTTTTTTTCTATTTGTGAAAAGACCCCTATTTAAAACTCAATTAATGGATGCTTAAATATCATACGATATAATAATTATAGTAGGCAACTAACATCAACGGGGATGTAGCTCAAACGGTAGAGCGCTCGCTTTGCATGCGAGAGGTACGGGGTTCGATACCCCGCATCTCCACTTATTATTTCTTTTTCAAGTTCTAATAAAGAGTGCCGAAAGATTAAAAGTTGGGCCTGGGCCTTGTGGGCTTCAAGCGCGAGGCCTTTTCATTTATCGTAGAAAAACTTGTACATAACAATTTAAATATATTTTCATATGGTTTTCATAAAGTTTGTTTTGAGTAAATATATAATAAATTAAAAATTCATGATTTCAATTTTCTTTTGATATATATATATATATTTTAAGAAAACTTCATTAAATCAAACCAACTAAACACAAAGTCCTTGTGAAGAACAAAGGACAACCAATTAGAGAAACAAGGGTCTCAACAGGCCTCATGAACTTTTTGAACAGAAGAAGAAGATAAGATACCAAAACAATTATAAATAGCGCGAACAAGCGAGTGAGCCACAAAATTGCAAGAATACTTGTGCGAGTGAGCCACAAAATTGCAAGAATACTTACAAATAACAAAAGAAGAAAAAAATACCTGCATGACGCTCAAATTTTAAGTTATAAGAATATGAAACAACAATCTCAATCTCTAATTTGAAGCCAACCTAAATTTTAACAACTAATTTATATGTATGCCTTTGTTCTGTCGATTTAACTAGACTTAGCACAATCAAATTCAAATGAAACTTATTTGAGATATTTTTGATAATTACTTAGTCATTCTCATTCTATATATCACTTGAGTTATGCTCATTTGTATTATTACGTCTGTATTAAAATTAAAAAAAAAAACACCAAAATTATAATTGAAATTTGAAATATTATTTAAATAGGGAAATTTGGAGCCACGAAATGAAATCCATTGTTGTGCCAAGTAGATGCGCAACACTTTTCTTTTATTCATAAAGGATTTGGCAGATTCTCTCCTCCTCCCTTCCAACACTCACCACTAATTCATCACCTCAAACCTTCTCCTTCTTTCTGATTTCCCTCTCTTCTTCTTCACTCGCCTCTGGGTTGGCTCTGTTTCAGTCATCCATGGCGATGAAGATGGCCATCAGAGCTTCCGCCATTCCCAAACATCACCCACCTCCTTCACTTCCTTCTTCCTCTCACAGATCCGATTCCAAATCCCAATTCCGTCCCATCTCCGTTTCTCTACCGGCTTCCACTACCCTCTCTCTCTTAGCCCTATTTTCTTCTCCTTACCAAGCTAGGGCTCTCAACAAAGACCAAATCGTCTCATCTCTCAATGAAGTAAGTATTATTATCGTTCTTTTGTTCAAAATGTAAATCTTCGATTTATAGAGAACCAAATTGTTGATGAGACATTTCCTCACAATTGCTTAATGGTAGGTGGAGAAGACGTTTGATCAGGTTCAAGAAATAGGTTCGAATTTCTTTGATATTGCACAACAGGTCATTGACTCTGCTAGAAATATTCTGAAGCCGGGTGTTGATGTGGCGCTGCCGATTGTGAAGCAGGCTGGAGAAGAGGCACTGAAAGTTGCTTCTCCAACAATTTCAGAGGCTTCAAAGAAAGCCCTAGAAGCACTTGAAGGCTCTGGCATTGACACTGAACCTGTTCTAAGTGCTGCTAAGGTTCTTACTCCGTAATTGAAACTCTCTTATTTTAATCATGGCATTCTCCTGGCTTCGTTAAAATCTTGGTAGTCATTTTAGTCTAGAAGATTAACAATTTCTTCATGTTGTATCTTATGTTAATACTGGAAAGAAGATTATGGCTATTCTTTTTCCTCGTCAAATGAACTTTCAGTAGACTTTTCAAATGCTGAAGTTTGGGCTTGTGTTGTTTTTGGACTCATCTTGGTCTGCTGCTCTACTCAATGTTTGTAGTATTTGGGCTATTTCTATCTTGAGAACGTTGCAAATATAGCTACTAGACCCAAAGTATTAGCAGATATAACACAATCCAAAAGAATTTGTAGATATAACAAAATTTAGATCTACTTCTCAAAGTCTGTTAGTGATAGAGTTTATCCCGTCTATTAGTGATAGAGTATAGAGTTTATCCCGTCTATTAGTGATAGAGTTTATCCCTGGTTGGAGTCTATCAATAAATTTTGTTATGTTTGCAGTTCTTTACAAATGTTGCTATACGCTCAATTAGTATTTGTGTTATTTCTACCATTGGTGTATTGGAGAATCTTTCTATTTGACTGTTTTCATCAAACCCAGATTCCCATATCAAGTATTTTTCTTGGTTGCAGACAGTAGTAGGCGCAGCACAACAAACTGGTAAAGTCATTGAAGGTGCTAAACCTATAGCCTCATCGACTGTCGAGACGATCTCCACGACCGACCCTCTTGTAATTGCAGAAATTGCTGGAGTGTTAGCCTTGGCTTACCTGCTCTTTCCGCCAATTTGGTCTGCCATCTCTTTCAACTTTCGTGGCTACAAAGGTGCATCTCGTTTGTATATAACAGAGTTCACCCTCCAATTCTAGCTATGAAATAAGTTTTTGGATTTGATGATTTCGTGTTTCGAGTGATTTAGTCTGACTGGTGATTTATTGTGTTTTGACTAGGTGAACTATCTCCTGCTCAAACACTCGATCTAATTTCGTCCAGCAATTACTTTCTGATCGATATACGATCCGAGAAGGACAAGGATAAGTCTGGCATTCCTCGCCTTCCTTCTAGTGCTAAGAACCAGTCAATTGCCATTCCGTAAGTTGAACAAGCTTTTCCATAATCAATTTTATCTGCCCATCTCTTCATAAATACCAAATATGGGGGCAGCTTATCAGCATTTGCATCAAATTGTTTCAGTTTGGAAGAATTACCAAACAAGTTGCGGGGCATTGTCCGAAATGTAAAGAAACTAGAAGCTGAACTTTCGGCCATCAAGATTTCATATCTCAAGAAACTTAACAAAGGCTCCAATATCGTGATCTTGGGCTCGTGAGTCATCTTGCATATCTCCAATATTTACTTTGATCTACTTTATTTCTGCTTCATTATTTACATCACCTACCCATACTTATACTGACCATACTTGCATCAAATTTCTTGGGAATTCAGGTACTCAGACTCAGCAAAAGCAGTTGCCAAAGCACTAACAAGCCTTGGCTTTAAGAACTCCTGGATTGTAACTGATGGGTTTTTAGGTAGCAAAGGTTGGTTACAGAGTCGGTTAGGAACAGATACATATAAGTTCTCATTCGCAGAGATCCTTTCACCATCCCGAGTCATCCCATCCGGAACCAAACGTTTCGGGATGACCTCACTTTCATCTGCATCTGGTCAAAAATTGCTTCCTGGTGCTGATTAAAATTTTGGCTATTCATGTTGGCCACGTACCATAGGATCTGTAAATTATCCCCTGTAATTCTTGATTTGATTTTGTCTTTCTATCTGGCCTCGGTTACTGTTTGGCTGTATTTTGCGGGTTGTATAATGATGAAAAAGGTAGAAATAGCATCATATTAAGATCCATTCTTCCTCTATCCACTAATCAGAACAATGAATAATTCAAGACTAGGGGTAAGAATTCAGATATAATTACTCTTAAAAAAAAAAGAAAAAAAGAGAAGAAAGAATTTAGTAGCTGCACAACTTTTGTATATAGCCTTTCATTACAGACAATCAAAAAATTCTGAACAACAGGCCACATATATATGTGATGCAAGTAGAAGGTACAAAAAAACATACACATCACCATGACACAGGACTTAACAAATCCCAACCCAAACATTTTCACACAAAGGATCTATACATAACTATCATTCGGACTTTGCATTATCATCGTATAAATCTAAATACGACCTAATGATGGATTTGTTTGGAATCCCTGTCTAAGTGCTTCTTTAATTTGAGTAAAAAGCACTTAAAAAATTACTCCAAACATATCCAAAGCATGGAATCAAGAACATAAAGAATATTTAAGGATAGCCATGGTATCTGTTATGCTTATGGTTGCTTCTGGTGGCGCAGCAGCCGATGCAATAGATGAGAGTAATGACTGTGAGAACACAAGAGTTGAAAATGGCGAAATGCCTCCATTCCTTGCGGATGTTGGCCAGAATTCCGCCCTTGCAGGACTTGCAATTGTAGCACAGAGCATTCTGCTTGTTGCTCCAGGTGGTGCAGTCGCTGTCCGCCACCGCCGGCCCTGCTTTTGGTGCTATCCAGAATGTAGCGTTCTTGAACTCGAATCCACAGTACGACGGTGGCTTGCAACATCCAGACTACAAATCATTCAAATTGGTTTAGAAACTCATTCCATCATTTTCAGATCCGGTGGATCGAACAAGAACAACAAGAGGTAAAGAATTATATTACATTAAGAAGAATTAACACGCATATTGTAAAAGTTTCGATGCAGAAATTCAAAATTTGGCAGGAGTAATGTAAAAAGCGACCTGTATCGGGGAGAGATTCTCCTTAAAGAAATCAGCCTCGTTTCCATCGCCATTCTTCTCAGCGAGTCTCTGACAAACGAGCGTATCAACCAAACAACTACGAATGCGAAGCCAATTTTCATGACTAACGACGTAATTCTGAAGCCAATGGGAGTAATCACCAAGGCGATATTCCTTATATCCCCTTCCAGATACGGCCTGTCCAATTCCTTTGTTCGTCACCAATAAGGAGAAAATTGTGAACGCCATTAACCCTAAAATCAACAAAAACATCACAATCAGGTATAGATAAAGGATGGAATTGAGGCGGCAGCAAGATCCAATCAGGCCGAACAACGAAACGACGAAGAAGAAGATTCCAACGATGAGAACAGGGTCCTGAAGGAACTTTTGGCAAGCGGTGCCGCCGTGGTCGCGGACGTGGACGGCGATGAGGATGGCGATTAGGCTGGCGATTAACGTGCAGCTGTTTAGGAGACCCAAAACTATGTTGCTTAAACGGCACATTGTTTATGTTTGAATTGATTCTGATGAATCTGTGGTAATGTGGTTTGATTGAAATGGAAAAGGGAGAAATTATTTTAGCCCTAACTTTTGGTTGCAGAGATGGAAGGAATGGAAGAAGACGAAGGAGAGGGAAAGAACTTCGTCTCTTCCTTGTGGATTCAAGAACGTCACATAATTATATTTATAACATAGCCTCCTCTCCTCCTTACCACAAATAATAATAATAATAATAAATTAATTAATTAATTAAGAAAAAAATAAAATAAAATTGTCAAGTTGCAGCCAAATTTTTTCTTATATAATATATAGAACAATAAGGAAACGAAAAACAAAAACTTAAACAATTAAGCGTTTGGTTCATAGGTTTGGAATAATGCATACTTATGTTTAATGTAAAATAACCTTATGGTTAGCTGATTTTTCATTTATATGTTTAATCTTTTTTTTTGAAAAGAAATATATTAGATATTTGATTAAAGCATAATTATTTCTTGATATTAGAGATTTGATTATCTTCCTATATATTACACATACAAATATATTTTAAATTTTTAATAGTATGTTATTCCTAATATATAAAATTTGCATAAACTATCAATATGGTTGAAATTTATATTGGAATGGACAGATATGTCTTAGAGAAGAAGAAAGAAAAAGGAGGGAGGAAATGCATGATTAGGGTTTCTATTAAAGAGAAAGATGATATTAATAAGGAAAATTTTTCTATATAGAAAAAATGTCATAGAAAATAGTAAAAAAAATATTGATAGACTTCTATCGGCATCTATTAGTGATAGACTTCTATCATTTCTATCACTGATAGACTTTAATAGACTTCTATCAACGTCTATCACAACTATCTAAAAATTTTGTTATTTTGTGTAAATAGTTTTTCTTATTTTTTTATTTTTAAAAATTTTCCTATTAATAAAGTACAAACCCTAATCTAATTTGTATCTAATTCAAATAATCTAAAACAAATCTAACATTCTCTCAAATTTGACAATATATACTATATATTATGAGCAATGCAAATTTCAATTATAATAATCACTATCAATGTCAATGTGAATGCAAATTTTTAAGACTGTACGTATATTTCAACTGGTATACCATGCATGCATGCATGCAAAAGAGGGCAGTTCTTAAGTTTGCTAATTTTAAATTTTAATTTCAACATTTGTATTATTCTTTTCAAAGTAAAATTTATTGACTTCTTAATATTATATTAAAAAAAATATTGATATTTTTGTATATGCATGAACTCCTTTACATAAACAAGGTTGGAAATAGTAAAAAAATATGAATTTATTTAGCTTTGTATAGTTATTTACTATTTGTGGTGGTTTTTGAATCAGCAATATGCATGGGATAATTTGATGTTAAATTGGAAAAAAACTATTGAATGCAGCTGCTTCAATTTGATTCAAACAGTTGCTCTCAATTCTGAGAATTATATATATGTAGGGTTATTTGATAGTAATTTTGCTTTTTTAGTTTTTGAAATATATACCAGTTTCCTTCATAAGTTCCATATTATGATTTTTCATCTATTTTAAAGAAATTAATACTTTGATTTTTAATCAAATTCTAAAACCAAAACCAAATATTAATTTTTTTTCTTTTAGTTTTTGAAAACAATGGATTGAAAATGAATATTTATGGGTGGAAACCATACGTATATATAAGCTTAATTTTAAAAAACTAAATAGTTATCAAGTGAGGTCGTAGTATTTAACGGTAAATTTAGACGTTCACTGTGAACTTTGGTTGTCATCTTTCTTCTTCCTCATTTTAATATTTGTTTTTATTTCTCAGCTAGGGATTTATTATTATTATTATTATGGTATAATTGAATAGAAACAAGAAATTTTTATGGACTTTTTGATGTGGTGTATTTTTAATAGTTATGCTGCTCAACTATAAGTTTAGACTATATAATTTTAGTATTGGCAGTTAATTCACATAAAATCATTACAAAAATTTCAACAGGCACTGAGTGAAATTAAGAATTTAGAACTTCTATATTCAGTAATAAGACCAACCATTAATCTACATTTATACATTAGTACCCATAGATAATTTAGGGTTTTGACTGATTATTCAAATTATTTCACATTAAGAAAGGTTCCAAAATAATGTTGAGGTACATTTTTTAAATTAATTAATTCACTACTTAACTCACTTGTAGAGATAGTTACTTTCCAATGAAGGCATTTTTAAGTACAACGAGTCAAATCTTTTTCTTCTTTGGATAGGAATAGATTTAAAGATCCTGTTGAATATTCTTTTTTCTAGAAATCAACGATATGTCTAATGAGTTCCAAAATTTTGTTAATAGCATCGTAGTGGTTATATAACAGGCTATCTACTCGTCAATTGCAAGTGCAAAGTTGTTATCTATTAGTTGGCCTGCCACACTCGAAACACAAATTAAAAGGGATTTTGATGGAAGAAACATCCTTTTGGGTGTACGATATTGTTCTAGTTGTCTTTATCTTTGCCAGTTTTGTTCATTTGTTACTAAAAAACAGTTACAAACTATATATTGAATTTGTGACTCTACAATGTCACTTTACCCAAGAAATAGTAAGATGTTATGTTTTGCAAGCAAATTGGTGTCGTGGTGTAGTTGGTTATCACGTCAGTCTAACACACTGAAGGTCTCCGGTTCGAATCCGGGCGACGCCATTTTTTTTCTTTTATTTTTATTCTTCATCTGCTAAGCCAGAAGAGAACAAAAAAATATCCAATATGATATTGCTGTTAGTGTTATTTTTAAATACAATTTACCAATTTTGATCCATATTATTGTTTAGTCAAGCTTGATAAACTATTTATGTCATTATCATTACTATATTAGATTGTTGGGTATAAAAAAATATATATTTCTTTTTAAGAAAAAAAAAAGCATGGTGACTTGTTTAGTTGGACATAAAA
The DNA here is from genome assembly GCA_002890555.2 of Lagenaria siceraria. Lineage (NCBI taxonomy): Eukaryota > Viridiplantae > Streptophyta > Magnoliopsida > Cucurbitales > Cucurbitaceae > Lagenaria > Lagenaria siceraria. The sequence continues at coordinate 1,206,031 of CM016487.1, read as the reverse complement.
TAATGATTTTTCAATCAAACTATACAAACCAAATCTAAACTATATGAAGTAAATCACAATTATTTCATCCATCATAAAAACTCAATTTAAATTGTACCCAAATAAAAAGGTACCAAATTTAGAAAGAAAATTATTATAAATAGAAAAAATATTAAACTATTTATAAATAAAAGAAATTTTTTATTATTTTTCAGCGATAGACGGCGATAGACTACAAATATAAAAAAAAATTTCACTGTCGACCGCGATAGACTTGTTGATAGATAGTAAAAATTTTATACATTTGTTAATAGTTCGAATCATTTTTCTATATTTAAAAACAATCTCATCTAGAATTGTATCCCCTTTGTTAAAAAAATAAAAAAAATTCAAACTTTATTATTAACTACTTTTTAAATATTCTTCAAAAGTGTCTACGGCAACTCTTACATGATGAGGATATGCTATTTTATCATATCTAAGCACACATTATAAAAATTGAGTCACTCTAGCAAGTTTATTAAAGTCTTCTTGTTAAGAACTTTATTAATATCCCTAACTCGGAGCATTACTCAAATTTCTTTTGAATACTCAAATTGAGGCTTCACTCTAAAAGTCATATTGAATAATAGTAAAGTAATGTCCCAAAAGATTAGTGCTTGTTTTGAGAACGATATAACTAAGGCGCGAATTATAGTTACAAATGGTTATTATATTGAATTTGTGACTCTACGATAGTCACTTTATCCACGAAATAAAAAATATATGTTTTGCTAACAAATTGGTGTCGTGGTGTAGTTGGTTATCACGTCAGTCTAACACACTGAAGGTCTCCGGTTCAAGTCCGGGCGATGCCAATTTTTTTATTCTTCTTCGAGAACAAAAAAGTATCTAATATGATACTGTTAGTATTATTTTTAAATACAATTTGCCAATTTTTCTCCATATTATTGTTTAGTCAAACTTGATAAACTATTTATGTCATTATCATTATGGATAGTTGTAAATATAGCAATCAAATTTAAAGTATTAACATATATAATAACATTTTAAAAAAAAATTGCAAATATAGCAAAGTTTATAAGTGATAGACTTCTATCGCTGGTATACTTTTATGGTCCAAGTGATCTATCACTGATAGACTCTTATAGTCTTTCATTGATAGAAGTTTATAACTGATAGACTTTGCTATATTTGCAATTTTTTAAAAATGTTGCTATATACTTGATTATTATCCCTAAAATTGCTACTCATTACAATTATCCTTATCATTACTATATTAGCTTGTTGGGTATTAGAAAATATTTCATTTTAAGAAAAAGAAAAGGCATGGTGACTTGTTTAGTTTGACATAAAATAATGATTTAAGTTCAATCAAACTATACCGACCAAATCACAATATTTATGAAGTCTAAACCATATGAAGTAAATCACAATTATTTCATCAATCATAAAAACTCAATTCAAACTAAACCCAAATAAAAGGTATCAAATTTAGAAGGAAAATTATTATAAATAGAAAAAATGTTAAACTATTTACAAATATAAAAAAAATTTCATTGTATATTGATAAAATGCGATATACTTCTATCCTAATTTAGAATTGTATCCCCTTTGACACAAAAAGAAAAGTCAAACTTCATAATTAATTACTTTTTAAATATTCTTTAAAAGTGTTTACAATAACTCTTACATGATGAGGAAATGCTATTTTATCCTATCTAAGCAAACATTATAAAAATTGAGACATTATAAAAATTGAGGCTTCACTTAACCAAGTTAAATTTATTAAAGTCTTCTTGTTAAGAACTTTATTAATATTCCTAATTTCGGAGCGTTACTCAAATTTTGTTTGAGTACTCAAATTTTGTTTGAGTACTCAAATTAAGGCTCACTCTAAAGATCATATTAAGTAATAGTAAAGTAATATCCCAAAAGATTAGTGCTTGCTTTGAGAACGATATAACTAAGGCGCAAATTTTAAAGTCTTAAAATTTGATTTGTCAAACAATTTCTAGTATGTTTATATAGTTAATCTTTTTGCATATAATATTGATATAGTAGGATATTGATGATTCTACAATAGGCGGTCACTACTCGATTTGGCGAATTCCCTAAAATCGTCACTAAATCGAGATCACATGAATATTGAGGTCTCTTATATGTCTCTACAAAAGTCATGGTTTTCTTTGGACCTTTTTTCTAAACTAGTTAAATATATTATTGTACTCTCAATTTAAGGCCAAAGATTGAAATCAAACTCCCGATTTGAATGCTATATGCCGTCGAACTTAAAAAAAAAAAAAAGAAAAAAAAATTCATGCCCAAAAGATTTTTTTTTTTTTTTGGCAAATTTAATTTCGCGAAAACATATATATAACTTGAACAATTCATATGGTATGTTTTCATAGACATACAATACTTTAAAATATAATTTTATTTTTAGTTAAAATATTATTTTAAAGTTAATTTTGAGAATATATTCCATGTATCGTATTTTTTTGCATGAAAATTATTGTTATTATTTAACCAATTTCGATAAAAATTAACTTTGAGTGACTAAATTAAAGATTTATTGAAACTTGAAAGTGTAAGAACTAAAATTGGACAACTGAAAGTATACGTACTAAAATTAAATAAATTTTAAAATATAGAGACCAACGTAATATTGTTATCTTTTAGTTTTCTATTGCTCATCTTAGCCTCATAGGTGGTGTTGTGGTGTGGTTGGTTATCACGTCAGTCTAACACACTAAAGGTCTCTGGTTCAAATCCGGGCGACGCCACTTTTTTATTTTTTAGTTTCTATATTTTAAAATTTATTACAATTGTTTAATTATAGTCATTTCATTATATATATATATGTATATATATATATAATCAAACAAATTTGTTATTTAAAACACTTTTTTTAAATTACAAGTTTAATCTCTTCAATCTCTCTATGTTGAAATTATTTAATGACATCGTCACAATATGATTGTCTCTTAGTGACCGTTGGATGTAAATTAGAAAATGTGCATGTCATGTTTAAATTAACTTTTGTAGTTTCTTTCTTTACATCTAATGATACAAAATTATCAACTATATTGTGACAGCCTACTTAAATTATAAGCTATCCCCATCCTTCTCTTTCACCAAATTGATATAATATGAAGAAGTTGTGCATAGTTTCTACAAAGCAATCTTATAAATTTTGTCTATATATATGTTGTGGAGCTTGATATATATTAGTACCAATTTATATATTTTGGTAATATATAATTTTTTTAATGGAAAGTATGGAGTACATAAACTAAATTTAAACATTTTCATAATACAAACACCAAAACAAAACATCTAAAAGAAAGGGACCAAATAGTATTTTAAGAATAAAAATTCCAAGGTTATGTAAGTAACATTTTCTTTTAAAAAAAATTAAAAAGAAAGTAAATGAACTATAATCTGGACCTTTTTTTTCCTTTTATTTATAAAAACCTTAAAATAAAATAAATTACAAGTCTACTTCTTCAACTATTGAAATAACAAATTGTTTAAATTTAAAGTATTATTAAAAAACATCAACTTTCAAGTTTATGTTATACCAATAAAATCCTAACTTCCAAATTCATGTTATTATTATTATTATTTTTTTTTTTTGTTAGAAAAACATTAATGGGTCAAAGATTAGTGAGACACAAAATTAGAAATTTAAGAATCTATTACACACTTTTAAAGTTAGATCATTAAACAAAAAAATGGTTAAAAAAAATTGATATGTTAATGTTGAAGACCCATTCTATAGAAAACTATTCTATAGAAGCTACATGTTCGAGAACTAAAAGTTGAAATACAGAAGTTAAAGGTGTGTTTAGAATACATTTTCAAGTATTTAATTTAAAAATGTCGTTTTGAAAAAATTGAAGTGTTTAACAACCACTCAAAATAGATTTTGAGGTGTATTTTAAACGGCTTTTATCAAAAGAGTTTAAATAAAAATTAATTTTTTAAAAAATACTTTTTTTTTTCAAGTCAATCCAAACGGACCCTAAATGTTTGAGAACCGAACTTTGACTTATTGGAGAATTGTTTAATTTGAAAACTCTCCATCTATCTCACCATCTTACAATAAAAGGACCATAGTGTGGTGTAAAATATGGGAAAGATTGAGATTATCACTGCAGCAATATTAGGACTCTTTATGAAACATTCAACAATTCCAGGAAGTTCACAACTCATGTATAGAATCAACTGTTCTACAGACTAGAATTTTTATGGGCAAAAAGAAAAAGGACTTCAATCGATTCCGGCTACGCCTAGACAACAGAAAAATAATCTCAACAAACAAATTGTACCTGTTTAAACTGACATATTACGATTCGAGGCATGAAAGTTGTCGAAAATGTGTACAGCTATCAACTTCTGTCTCATGCCCTGTTTATCTAATTAGAAAACTTTGCAATCAACTTGTCAACATGAAGGACGATATCGTCGATCCGAGGTCGAACTGCAGCCTGGGGCTGAAGCATCCATTTTATAAACTGGTGGAGAGCATCAGGATATGGAGGATTAGGTCCTGCTGGCCATTTGATTTGTGCATTTACAATTGCTAATTGAAGGCTTCCACCAGATTCTCCAAGTGCATACTCAAATGGAGATAACCCATACCTGCAGCATATCCATTAATGATAATCATGAGAAATTACTAGCAGTCATCAGTAAAGTTTAGTTTATATTAATGAGGTGATGAAGTTTGATGCACTTGATCCAAATAATTAACCTTACCAATAGATGAAGGATGATGGTACGATATTTTGACCGATAACGAGAAGTTTTTACCTCACCAACTTGAGTTGGAGTTTACAGTGTAACATTTGGTTCAGTTTCTTCTTAGATTATTACTATTTAATAAGCTAACCCACATTTAAATGATCCATTCCATGATTGGTTATAAAACTTATAATTCACCAAACTAAAAGCTTTTGGTCAGTAAGGGTAGTTTTTCCTAGAAAGCAACAAATCGTAGGAACATACTATCACAGTTTCTGAAAGATTGATATTAGTTTCAATAATCTCCAAGGAAAATTATTAGTACTCACATTATTGCATACAAAGTACATCCCAATGACCAAATATCAGTTCTCTCATCAATGTCTGCATGGCTTGGACAATCCCATAGCTCGGGTGCTCGGAAAGGTGCAGAACAATGCTCAGATGCCCATTCCTACAAAGCAAATAAGGTTGAGTGCATCAAATTTAGTATGAAAAGTTACAGTTGGTAATGTTGTCTGAAGATTTTATTAGTTCTCTTGCAAACAGCTTAACCATAATGAACTATACTGTATATTTATATAACAAGAATGTTTTGATGTTACATCTACAAACAAGGAACTATTCTTCTAAGATTATAATTTTTTTTATTTAAATGAAGATGTTACAAGCATGATTAAAATGATCCAGCTGAAGATTATGTAATTTTGAAGACACATGTGTTCTGTTGTAAGTTATTGTTGCAGAATGTACAAGAAGATCCTGGTACGTACTAGTATCTGAAAAGAAAGAACAATCAATAACCTGCAATTGGAGTGCCTCTGAACGAGAACGAATTTCTTTTCTAGCAGGTCGAGCACTACCAAAATCCATCAATATTGCGAGAGGTGACTTCCCTTTTCTATGAGATAAAAGAACATTACCAGGTTTCACATCATTGTGTGCATAAGGAGGTTCATTACTGTGCATATGCTTAAGCCCTGCACAAAGCTGCAACAGGAAATGCTTTCAAATGAACTTGTTTTAAGAAAGTTCATGAAAGTTTGAAGAATTATGATATCTACGCATACAGTATTTAAAACCAAAACAGTGATGAGGAAAAGTAGGAACCTTCCAGTGAAACTTCAACTAACACAATTTACGGCATTCAAAATTTTACTCCTTTAGGAAAACAAATGGGAAGAAAAATGGGTAGCATAAGGCTTCGAAGTTAAAATAAAATTTATCCACAGTTATCTTATATTACCAGAAAGTCTGCAGATAGGGGTATCTGATAGCAAAAACAATTTTAGGTCAAGGATACAAATTAAGTGTAAAGTATTGACGTCGTCAACAGATATTGATAGTAAATAAGTCACAAAAATTTCATAAGTAAACTATACTCAAAGGTGACAACTATAAATGAATAACGGATAGTCACTAGATTACCTGGCGAAATATCTCCAGAACATCCAATGTAGAAAAGAATTCCTTCTTAGCTTTCATTGTCTGGGCATTGTCCAGTAATGTTCCATCCAAGTGAACTGGAAATAACAAGTATGCTTCATGTTTCACAGATCCGTCAGTAGATGACTACCCCATAACAAAAGAGAAAAAGGGGGAGAAAGATTATGCACAGTCATGGAAATACCATTCAAAAGGTTAAGGATAGTCCTGGTCATAGAAATTATTACTAAGCCTAAGTGTAATGTCATTGTCAATACTAACTCATAAACATATAACCATAAATCAGTTTCAATTCATCCACATTTGTAATGACATCTAATCTCCAAGGAAAAATCCACATTTATAAAGGTATTTCATGTGATAACCACATATTAATCCATCCGTTCATCCACAGTCCAGACTAGCAGTGTATAAGCCAAACTTTTTGCTATATTAACTAGAAGGAAGATACTAACGTCCCTTTATAGGAGTTCTTTTCAATTCCTACTTCCAGAAGGTGATTATGATTTCATTTCAAAACATTTTAACACAATCATCAATCTTAGCACTTCTGTACCGCCATCCTTCAAAGCTGGTTAGTAGGAACATAGAGATCAAATGATTCAACACTACCAAATTACTTCAGAATTGGATCTAAGAAGTTTTAAACTTTTAAGAGCTATAGATATGCAGATACCTAATACATAAGGCTTAGCACATAAGCTTCAATGAAAGGCTAATGTTCAGATGAGAGTCAAAATGAAGCAAAGCTTCCCTTAATGCTATTTTACATCAAAACTACTAGCCAAAAAGACAATATAATTACTTATAACTCAAAGCAAACATAGAAAAAAACATCTTTAGTCATTACCTTAACTGCAATTATAGCATGGTCAAGAAGTGGAAGTAAATTGGGATGACTAAAAAGCGACGAAACACGTATCTCCTCCCTCACCAGCTCCAATTGTTCACTGCTCTGAATTAGAACCTTTTTCAAAGCATAAGTTCCATCACCTACAGAAGAATCAAATTCATTGAGCAGAAAGCATAAATTTAAAACAAACAACAAAAATCAAGAAACGACATTGGAAGTCCAGTGACTGCAAAAACTACCCACACCTTTAGTCAAATTTTAAAAACACTCATGACCCAGATCAAAACTGTGAAATTGAAGCATATCCAGAAAGACCCAGATCAGAAAACGCAACAAGGGACTAAGAAACAGAGATTAAGGAAAAGGGGCAAACCTGAAAGACGAGATGGGTCCTTCAATTTCTTGGCGAGACCGCCACCAGAGGCTGAAGAAGAGTCAGAAATAACCTCTTTGACCAAAAACACAAAGGCGAACCCACCTTCTCCGAGCTGCCTAACGATCCTAAACCGATTTTCGTTGATCCAAATGTCTCCACCACCATTGACAGCGTCGTACAGAGCATTCAACCCAGAAAAGGAGCAACCCATTTCCCCCTTTAGCGAGAGGAAAGCATATAGATTGGAAGGGATTGAAAATTGTTTGAATCTAATCTATGGAAGGGGAACTGAAATCAGACCTGATTAGATGTAAAATGAAAAGGATCGTGAACTGAAAGTGCGATTTACGTTACACTAAAAATATATACATATGCCCTGAAGTTTTTTCAAGAGGATTGCTTGGGTTGGTGTTTGACCTGTGGGAGCAAAGCTTTGTTGGTGTGTCGCGCTAGTTTACTTCACATATGGATTCATTGCGGCTTTTGGCACACGCAACCACGCCACGCCAATGTTCAACTTCAAACAAAAGGATTTTTCCTTTCTAGTAGAGAACATATACTTGAAGTTCTTTTTTTCCTTTTAACAAAGATAATTGAAAAGAAAATATATTTTACTATTACGTTAAACTTTCAATATTAATTATTTCGTAAAAATACTATTTTCTAATACTATTTTGGTCTCTTTACTTTAAAATACTACTTTCAATAAAATTCAAATTTAGTAACCCGAAATTAAAATTTTATCAAAATTGATTAAATAATTATCGTAATTTTTATGCAAAAATACAATATGTGAATATGTTTACAAAATATCGAGTGGAAATGCTTATAGATAACAAATAGTTTTTTTTCTATAAAAGAAAAATATTAACAATAAACTAACAAGGCTAGATACTAAATTTAGGATTTATTAAAAGTAAATAAATGACATTTGAGAATACAAAATTTAGTTTATGAACTTTGAAATGTGTTTGATTCCTAATTTGCATCAATTGAAAGTTCAAAATTCACCGACCAAATAAAGACACTTTAAAATTCAAGGGGTAAATTTGTAATTTAACCTTTTTTGGTAAGCAAATTATTTCGGTAGAACTAGAATTATTTGTTCCATATATAAAAAACAAGTGATTTATTCGAAATCGGAATATCATTAATTATTAATTATAATTAAAAATGAAAATGCTAAAATGTAAGTTAGCTTAATGCGAAATCTTGTATCAACATGTGTTTGAATAGAAAACAAAGGGGAATGTGTATAAAATATATAATGAACGAAAATAATGAGAAGATAATAATTGTTATTGGGATTGCTCCCGAGGTAAGGTTTGAGAGAAATACGATAGACCCAGCAAAAGCGAGAAAACTAGTAGAAGTTTTACACAAAAGCTACGGAAAGAAACTTAATGGAAATCCAAGATCCATACACATCGGATACTGTCTTCTAGCTTTGAACTGTAGTCGATTGCTTCAGAAAGGTGATTTGGACCTTTTTTTTCTTATAGACTTTGCTTGTTTTGTTGAATAAGTTGTATGAATATAATATTGCACGAGATGGTTGCACTAGAATGGCATAACACCAAACAAATTTGAAAGTAAAACAGAGTACACTAACCAGTTTGAAGAGAAGAAAAGCTACAAGTACATTGAGAGAAGTTAAAAGAAACAACAGCTTTACTTTTCAAAAAAGAGTACTAGTAAGTTCTGATACTTCAGCTACTACTTGGTCAAAGTCAGCCTTAAGTTTTTCTTGTTCAGTTGATCCAAGCTCCCCTTTGTTTGGCTTAGTTTGAACCAGCACACAACATGTTGGCCTCTTGGTCGACCCGGCATTGGCAAGATCCTGAAGAACAAACATGATTAACAACTGTCACTATTATTTTCACAAGGAACAAAGAATCATGGCGAATCGTGGTAGAAAACTTATAAGGGTCCTAAGGAACTTGATGTTAAGCTTTGCAACTTGTTATGCTCTACACTGAATCAATGTCGAACTCAAGTAGCTTAGAGTATAAAGAACAAATATGCAGCCATTACTTCCCTGACTTCTTCGCATATCACACACCAACAAATAAACAAATAAACAAAAGCATTCTGAAAAGATTGAAACATGAGTGATCACTTACTTCCTTGGATGGAACATATATGTAACGAATTTCTGACTCTTCACATAAGATTGGAACATGAGTGATCACGTCAATGGGGGAAATGTTTCCAGCTATTACACACAATCTGCATTACAGAGGACCAAAGATGAAGGGGAAAGCAATTAAAAATACCATGAGGAAGGAATTTCATGTAGTCATTACAAGAAAAGATGTTCCAAAGGCTTGTTTTGATTTCTCTCCATAAAAAAAAGATGATGATGTATATAAATGTCCATTGGAATTATATTTATGTTCCATAATTCCTCTTTCCTTCTCCTTGTTCTATCTTTAGCATCATATAAATCCCTATAAGCCAAAAAGTAGGATAAAATTCGTAGTAGAAGTTACCCTTTTTGGCCGCGCCTTATGCTTTTGACAACCTCCTTTACCCCCCGCTTCAAGCATTTGTATTCAGCAGCTGAAAGAACAAGGACGAATGTTTTTCACAATCTATCAAGAACAAACATCGGGCGATACAGAGAAAGACGCCACAATGAATATTAACTTTAACAATTCAAAGGAAATCTATCTCCTAACGCGGTCTACCGAATTTTACAGCTTATACTATAATACCGACACAGGCCTGAATAAATGAGGCAGCCTAAACTAAGCAGCTTACAGATCCAACCAGTTTCATCCATCGATTGAGGGCAAGAAAACAATCATACTAATTCGAACTCAAACTTCCTACAAACAATGAACACAACAACTCAAAAACTAAAAAAGATCTTGTAAAAGAGATGTTATACCTTTACGAACAAGCTTGAGGGTGCGCTTGCAGAGCTTCTTGCCGGCAAGGGGTTTGGCAATTGGTGCAAGAGCTAACAGCTTCTTCTTCTCCTTTTCTTTGTCCTTTTGATGCGGCTTCCCTGCCTCGCTATCACTCCCCATAGCTTCCGATGAAAGGATTCAAAATGGAACTGCCGGAGAAAAAGGGGTTTGTGACGACGACGGAGACTGCTGTCTGCTCGGGTTTTTGGCTTCTGCACTTCTTTATTACTAGGGTTTAAGGTGAGAATGGAATGCGAAACCAGCTTCCCACGTGCGAACCTCTCGCACGTTTTAGCCCAATAATATCTTCACATCGATACGTTTAGTTGGGCTTTAGAGGCCCAATTCCAGCTTCTTGGGCCTTCTGAGGCGTCAAAACTCGAAACAACGTCGTTGAAGTTTTTATTATTATTATTATTATTATTATTATTTTAAAATAATACCTCAATTTTTAAATTTTCTTAAAAAAATTATATCTTGCATTGCTAATGCTATCTTATATTCCAAACATTTTTCTTATAAAAAAAAAAAAGATTTAGCAAGTTGCATATAAATAATAATAAAAAAAGGAATAAAAGATTTATCAAATATGACTATGTCGTATATGATATGATATGATAATATAAGGGTAATTATAATGAGTAGCAATTTTAGGGATAATAACCTGCCAACTTGGTGTATAGCAGCTTTTTAAAAAAATTACAAATAGAACAAAATCTATCAGTAATAAACTTCTATTGCTAATAACTCTTATAGTCTATCAGTGATAGACCACCTAAACTATAAAAGTATATCAACGATAGAAGTCTATTACTAATAGACTTTGCTATATTTGCAATTTTTTTTTTAATTTTGTTATATATATTAATACTTTGAATAATTACTATATTTGCAACTGTTCCATAATATAATATTAATGTTTCTATATCCTACCTTTTTTTTTTCTTCTTTTATCTTTTTTACTTTAAAAAGTGAAAATATTTGAATCTTTAGCTCCTAATAAAAAGTATATCTCCTTTTAACTTCTTGTTGAATTTATGGCTTTGTTTTCATTATAGTATCATAATTCATGTTTTTCTTAAGTTTAACATGTAGTTAAGTGATTCCAAAAATTAATTATTAAGAAAAACATCTAAGTGGTAGACCAAATGAAAGAATTTGAAGAAAGAGAAAAAGATTGACAAGCACTATCAAAAAGCTATTTTGTCCCCTCTAAAAAAAGTGGGAAGGATGAGTCATTTCCAAAGAACAAATTAACCCTTATATCTCCATAAACAGAAATATCATCCAAAAGATTTGGAGAATGGTGGAAAAAAATAGTTTGTTTTAAATAAGAATATATATTAACTTTCATCAAATTTATTAAAATTAAAAATAATAATTTCTATTCCCAAAAATACATATTGTGAATATATTGAATAAAAAGCCAAACATATGCTATAAACTAGCTAGTTTATTGTTTATAAAAAAAATTTATTATTTAATAACATTTTCACTCTCAATTTTGAAAATAATATTTTTTTTATACGAAAATTATTATTTAACCAATTTTGATAAAAAAAAATTAGAGAAATTTACATAGATAGAAAAAATGTCAAACTATTTACAAAAAATAGTAAAAAAAAAACATCTATAAACTTCAATAAGCATCTATTAATGATAGACTTCTATCATTTCTATCACTGATAGATCTTGATGGACTTCTATCAATGTCTATTACAACTATCTAAAAAAATTTACTTTTACTTATTTTTTTATTTTTTAAAAATTTTCCTAAAAATTAACTAAATTTAAATTTTATTAAAAGTACAATAAAACAAAATTAGATATTTAAAAGTACTGATATTAAAATTGACCAAACTCTAAAGTACTAAACAAGTATTGAAATAAAATTATATTTTAACCTAAAGTATTAAAAAGGGTTAGAGAATATTTCAAAAGTATCACATCAGTACATCACAGGTCATTGAACTTGAACTTGGAAAAAAAACTTGAAAAAGAGTATAGAATAATGCTTATTAAGGGAAAAAAAAAAGGTTAGATTCCGACTTTCCGAGGCTACTTAAGCTAATTAAAATATAATATTTTCATGAATACAAATTATAATTTCCAACCTATGGAGATATGAATGAGTATCCAGTCATAGTATCATATATGATCAGTCTGTGACTGTCATTAGTGAAAAATGACCTCGTTGTTTTTATTTATTTAGGCTTTGATATTGTCCCTCAAATTTTCTTTCATTTCTCAAGTGTAATTCAATCAAATATATATATGGATGATTTGGTGAGATATATAAAAATAGATATAGCATCGAATGCACCTTTGCTACGTGATAAATTCTTTTTATATTTTTTAAAGTATTTTAATTATTTTTTTCATGTGAGATTTGAGGGTTATCTATTGAAACAAGTGCATTTTAGAATGTACCAAAATAGTGGTCAACTCAATATATTTAACATATGTCTTCTCAGTCAATAATAATAATAATAATAATAATAATAATAAGCTTCTATCATGATCGTAACACAGGATCGAGCACATATGGTGTGTGTGTATATATATATATGTCAACAATTTACATGTGGCTGCACGTTCTTATTATTTCTTCTTGTTCTTCCAGAAGCTCATCTTACCCTGCATATTAATTCACACAGAGAAAAATTAGATGTTGTAAACGGAAGGAATAATGTATAGTAACTCTGCATATATATATATATAATAAATTTGTTTTATATTAAAAAGATACAAATAATGTTAATGACATGACCGTAATAAACACATATTGAGAAATCTATACAAATATTAAAGAAAAATGGATACAAAAGAGTACAGAAACTTATTTATACAAAAAAATCAATTAAAGAAACTACAACCGAGATATCCAAGTTTGATAGAATAGTTTTTAGGTTAAATTAGAAGTTTAACGAGTCTATCAACTTTTGTGTATTAACAAATACTTAACATATTTGAAGTGTGTAAAATTAACTAATCTATATATTATAAAAATTGGATTTTATGTCTAATAGGATCATAAACTTCCAATTTCGTGTTTAGTAGATGTGTAAAATTTTAAGTATATAAAATGTGTTAAGACCCTATTAGACACAAAAATAAAATTGAAACATTTTTTATTAGACATAAAATTTGAATGTTTAGGAACCTGTCTATTAGGGTAGTTTTTAGATTCAAGATCAATTATTGGATACAAAATCGAAGGTTCATCAACTAAATTTGTAATTTAACCTAACCCTAATTTTTAGGGCAGTTGCAAATATAGTAAATTAAGCTCAAAGTATTAATATATATAGCACAATACAAAAAAGAAAATTGCAGGTATAGCAAAATTAGATCCAACCCTCAGAGTCTATCAGCGATAGAGTCTATCACGGATAGATTTTGCTATATTTGCAATTCTTTAAAAATATTGCTATACACTTGATTATTATCCCTCAAAATTCTACCCTAATTTTTATGATATGCAATGAAGGTGATCATCAATATATTTCCAAGAGGAGTAAAATATTTGAGTTTTTCCCTTACTGCACCCATCGTTTTGCAGCCTACTCCAACTAGACATTAGATAGAAAGAAAAGTTTGACACACGTGACAAATTGTGTGTAGAGCTAGACGACTAAGTAAACTGTAAAAAGATGGGTGCTGCATCAGCCTGATCATCAATGAGCTCGTGTCCCAAAGGCCTACCCGGGACTTACCCTAGCTCACTCTAAAATCAAAGGTCGATCGCCCCGTCCCGACCCAATCTTTCATTTTGTTGGATTGAATATGGATTACTCTCAAGCATGATTTATGCTTTGCCCAAACTTTGATCCAATGAACTTCAAATCACTTCACTTTTGAAGATTGAGTTTATGCTTGGTTCAGGTTCAAATAGTGCTTCGAGCCCACTAAATTTGGGTTTGGACCAAACTATTAAAACCTATACTTTTTAGGGTCAATTTGTAGCTAACGATGAAGGTGTGAGACCTAAAATGCACCAAATGAATCGATTAATAATTTTCTTGAAAGAAGAAATTAAAAGAAGGGTGTATAATGTATATGAAGAAATTACTTTTGGATATGGAGGTTGATCAGCCAGGTTGATATATATATGTCAAAGGGGAGTGGAAGAAGAAGTAGAAGTAGAAGAAGAAGGGTTGTGGGTGGTGGTGATGAGCATGGAAATGAAGCAAAAGATCAAGTAAAGGAGGAAAATGATGAACTGAAAATATGGGGCATATGGAATTGCATTGGCTATGAAAAAGGCTGTGACCCCCAAAAACCCTCCCACACAATACAATATCTTTGAAACTCTTTGGAAAATGGGTTTCGTCATTTTTGCAAAACCCACAAACCCAAAACACAGCAACACAGCAATTGATAGAAACTGAAATGTATTGGGCAGTTTTGTTTCTATTTGAACAGACACTGTTGCTATCCCTATTGCTGATGACACGCACAATGCTACTATCATTTCCTTCCATTCCTCCACCATTTCCGCCGCCGCCTCCAGCTTCTGGCCGCCGCCTTCATTCTTTAATAATTCCCATAAACTACATGCCTTTCTAATGCAATTCCCAACCCAACAACGCATCCCCTTCTAATTTCTTCTAAACAACAAAAAATAAGGAAATACAAACGTAAAAGAAGAGCTCTTCCACGAGTCCCATTTATAGAACTGCCACACGTGCAAGGTTTATACAAAACAAATAAATATTTGAGTTCATCCTCCGCTACACTCATCTTTTAACGGTTGGTTTTAAGTTTCCAACTATTTTATTATTATTATAATATTTGAGTTCATCCTCCTCCACTATAGGACTCTCTTTTGTGATTAGGCTACACCTAAGTCTCATATTCCCAACTTTCTAACCAAAAAAAGAATTATTAGCACAAGAGATGGGTAGTTCTTTTTCTTCTTCATATTACTTTACATTACTCTATGTATGTAAGATAGTTAACATTTTATAGTGTTTAAAGAGGGTTAGCGTGGATCAATATAAGAAATTTTAATAAATGAGGGGTGATGTGTGCAAAAAAATATTATAACATGTATGATTATTTTCGATTGATGACATTTGAGAGTGGGAATTCGAATCTCTCTATCTCTTGGTCAAATTTATATATGTGCTCAAAGTTCCTCCATGCTTTTTCTTTTTCTTTTCATAAAGTGTAATCATCTCGTTGTTGTTGTTTTTCTTTTGACGTTAAAACTTTAAGTTAAGAAGATTATGGTTGTTATTATGGGTGTGTGTTTTCTTTTTCTTTCCATTTTCGAGTTCAAATAATTATATTTGCTTGATTTCTGAATTTGGTGTAATGTCGTTTATTAAACTTTTATTAAATATGGATTAAATGACCGTGATTTAATTAACATAAAATAAAATATGTACTCTAGACTATGTTTGAGGTTAATTCAAATTCTCATTTTTTTTTAACAAGATACTAGAGGAAAGAGGAATCAAGAAGTGCACCAAGACATCTCAACTAAATTGACACATTCATAGTACCCTTATCCTAATATCTCAAATCTGGTAGTGATGAAAAAAATATCGAAAGATCAAGAATAATAGGAGTTATGTACACCATGAGCTAGAGGAGAGCTCAAATACAGAAGACAAATAACAAGAGCTGGAGAAAAACCTTCTAGTTTAAAGCTATAAAAGAAGCGTCATAATTACGAAAAAGGAAGGATTTTGTGCTCTAGAGGGCTGCCAGCGATACATAATTACGTATTTTTTGTGGGTTTTTCAATATTTTAGAAGATTCTTTTATTTCACTCAAGCCATAAACATCATGACGAAGCAGCTACGTTAATTCTCTAAAGATGTTATCAATGGTCCAAAAAATCTGATCAACTTAATTCAAGTCAAACATATTATTAATTCAAAAGATCTTTTTTTTTTGTTCACAACACAGTTATATATACATAAATTTATGGGTAATTATTTAAATGGCGAAATTGCTAGAAATATTTTCAAATATAGCAAAATGTCACTGTCTATCTGTGATAGATCGTGATAGACACTGATAGACATCTACCAATATATTTTACTATATTTGGAAATATCTTGATTCATTTTGCTATATTTGAAAACAACCTTAAATTTATTTAGTTCTATAATTTTTTTGACTATTTATTTTGTAATTACTCTTAAAAAATAATTCTTTAACCCTCCGATTGAATTCAAGAAAGGTGAAGAAATGATTTTAAATCCTGTGATTTAAAATTAATTAGTTTGTTTGGAACGAAAAATATTTGAAATGAATGTATTTAAAATTTTGTGTTTGGATTGTAATTGAAAAAAGAAAAAAAAAATTAAGTATTTACTAATACAGGCTTTTAACTATAATGTATTAATTAAAAATTAGAATGTAACAAAATCGATTAATTAATTTTCTTTAAAAAACTATGAAATCATTCGAAATCCGAGTAAATTAACTTAATGTTTGAAAATAAATAAATAGATAGTTTATATATATGAACGTTTAAATTTTTCTCAAAACAACAAGCATTTGCTTCAATTTTTTAAAATAAATGACATGAAAAATTTGATATTTATGGTTGAATTAATAATTTTATTAAAAAAAATTTAATGGTAAAAATTTACAATTTGAGTAATTGAGTTTTAGTCTAAAAAAATATATCACCCTAACTATCCTCCCTTCTGACTGGAAAGGAACAGCTCCACTATCTAGAAAAGACATAATAATTAAAGTAGCCGTTTTGGATTTGAGATTTAGCTAAATTATTTCATGTATAGATTTTTGTTATAGTGGGATAATTCTAATTAATTAAGTAATTAATGGCTAAATAAGGATCATCATTGTTAAGGAAAGTATTTCCTTGTAGAGCATTTTAGAAAGCTTTTGAAAAAGAATATGTGAATGGCAGTATTGCTTGACTTATCATTCTTGTTTTTATTTTTCATTTTCTAATTTTTTGTAAAATCATTTTTCCAAAACTTTATATATATTTGAGGAAAGATTTGTACAGAAAGAAAATAGGAAGAGAAGTTGTTAGAACTATAGATCTTTACCCGATGCTTCCTGAATATGTAAGAAAATAGTTATATTGTTTTGTATAATGTAGTTAATAGTAGTTTAGTTCGTTGATTATTGTTTTTCAGTTTAATTACTTAATTATCTTATTTTCATGTAAAATTATAAATAGCCACTTTAGTATTGGGGACAAACCTCGTATTACTATAGCAAAAATAAGCAGAAAAAATAACAGAAAAATTAAAAGAAAGCAATAAAACTAGAAATATAAGAATTAACGTTGAAAAAGTACTTCAAACTGAAGAAAAAACCATAAACTAGAAAAATTCTACTATGTGAAAAAATATTACAATTACACAAGACACTATGTGAAAAATTATTACAATCACATAGAATAATTCTCTCTCCCGACTTAATTACAAGAGCACACTCTCAAATTAGCTTTTGTACCACTCCACAACCAGCTTTAATCCCACTCTCAAACTAGAAAATACAAAAAGGAATTTAATTAGAGTTAGCAGACGTAAACTTTGTTTCTAACTGAGATAATTTGAAACCAAAGACATAGACTCATTTTATAGTGCTTGGAGCCTAATACTTTCTTGAATCTTTCCAATGTGGGACAACTATTGCACTTCTAATATTTCGCCAAAACCTAACATTTATGGCTATAATAAGGAACTTCTTTTGATTCATTTTTTGAATAGAACGTAGTTCGTTGGAGAGTGTTCTCTCAACTTAGGAACGGACAACTTCACTTATTTGACTATAAATTTAGTTTAATACCTCAAAGCACTACATCCTTAAAGTTGAGAGAACACACCCTAGAAGAACAAAAGCATTCTATGTTCAAATTAATCCTAATTATAACCTAATAAGAAAATAAGACAATTAACTAATTAAACCTAAAATATTAATCAACACTAACAACATTACACAAATTAAATAACCTAATTATTCTCCAACTTCACTTCCAAAGTGTGTTTATGTGGCTTTAAATCTCAAGAAAACATTCAAATAAATAGCGAACATTATATATGTAAAAGTTTAAAGAAATTAATTAAGAATAGTCACTATTAGGTGCCATTATATGATTGATTTGAAATGAGTAAATAAAATAATACAAAGAAAAATATGGAGGTGAGTATGAAAGTGTAATAACTTTTAGCTGCCATTATATTATCAAAGTGTGTGACATTAAAGTGATTACTTTAGCTTAGATATTGGCCATTAGAGTTGGCAATTTGGATCTTTTGAGAGAGTGCAAATTTATAAGCTTTTAAATTAAGCCAATAATTTCCCATAAAGCTTATGGCTGTTATGAACATTATTTAGCTTTTCCCAAAATCCCAGGTCCTAATCTTTTGAATATTTGAAGACTTTATAAAACATGCAAGCTGCCTATCTCTCTCATTATTCTCTTGTATTTTTCTTGACTTCTTTCTTTGTCATCTCTTTATAATTAAATTCTCTCAACAACAAAAAGTAATATAATCCAAAGCCAAAACCTCCTAATATTTTTTTTTTTAATTAAAGATTACATTTATATTTGCTTTATGAAACCCACTATATCAATTAAGTGGTAGACCAATAGGAAAAAAGGGGAGGGGGGATTCATGCACTCTCTCAAAAAACCTTTTTCCCCAACTCTCTCTCTATATAACCTTAATAAAGAATGACCCTCTTACAAGTCTTTTTTGTAGTTTTTTTTATCCCAAAGTTTTGGTTAACTCAAGATCCTATAAAATAAAGTTGAAGATAATATCATATAAATTGCCCTCACACGTAGCTTGAAATATGAAGAAGAGCCAAACAAGTGGAAATAATATTAATAACAACGCTGCATTGACCCAAAAGCTCAAGCCTTATGGGTGAAGACAAATTTAATATTATATCACTAACACGCCCCCTCACTTGTGGGCATGAACTATGAAGAATGTCCAATAAGTGAAAATTTTCCAAACCACCTACTCTGATACCATCTTAAATCGTCAATTGACCCAAAAATTTAAGTTGATAGGTGAAAATAAATTTAATATTATATCACTAACATAAATTATAACTCGAGATCTTATGGTATAAAGTTATATATATATAGTCCAACAATAAATTCATGCATATTGTACCTTCACATGAAATATCATACAAATAAAAGAAGGTGGTATTTGAGTATTGCAAAATAAATATGAAATTACATTATGATGGAGGATATATATATATATATATATATGATGGAATAATTTGTATATTGGGATTTGGATATGGTCTTTTGTGTCACTATTTGGAATATTAATTTGGGGGAAAAACCTCTAGCTACTATACAAGTGTACATGCAACAAACTTAATTATTAATGCTCATAATAATTTGGAACCTTTTTAATTAGAATAACAAAGAAAAATCCAACTCTGAATGAGTTTTAAATCCTATCTTTAATATATTAATATTACTGAATCGTTTTTATTAAATAATGTTCAAATATTCCAGTGTCGTCGTTCTTGGACTATCGTTAAAGCTTCCTTAGTTTATAAACGTTGCATAAAAATTAATTTATATATTGAAATTTCGTCGAGTTTGTTTCCTACTTCAAACATTTGTCTGAGTAATACTTTTTGAAAAATATTTACAGATAGAAAAAATATTTTAAAAAAAATAGCAAAAAAAAATACTAATAGACATAGATAGACTTCTATCAGCATCGATTAGCATCGATTAGTGATAGACTTCTATCAGCATCGATTAGTGATAGACTTCTATCATGTCTATCACCAATAGACCCTGATAGAATTTTATCAACGCTTTCACAACTATCTAAAAATTTTGCTATTTTATGTAAATAGTTTCCTTTATTTTTCTATTTTTAAAATTTTCCCAATAATTCAGTGATTAGGTAGATAATTTAAACGTATATTTACATATATTTGCGAAAACATTTTTATAAAAAATAATTATAAATAAAATTTTAGCTAAAATATTATCCATATGTCTTTGAAATTTGAGGTTAGCTTCAATTATATTTATCCACATCATGCAAAAACAAGAAAAAAAGTTCCAAAATTTTATTCAGTCTTCACTCATACTAATCAAAGCTTTGGATTGAGAGGAATAACCACACCTTCAAAACACAACAATTTAGCAACATTCATATATGAAAAAATAATGTTCGAAATTAATCTTGTTGGTCTTTGGTCATACCAATCAAAGCCTTAATTTTTACAAATTACAACCCTTCTACTATTGCTCTAAACTTTGTTGCTTTTATGTAATTTGTTCTATGTTTCTCGCATGTTACTTATGAGAATGGAGTAATCTATATTCATTTTTTTTTTTTTAAATTTCACTTCATCCTTTGAGCTTTAACATTATAATGTACGGTATTACAGTGGACTTCTTTAAGTTATTTTGAAAATATTTAGCAAATATAGTTTTTGTATAAGTTAATTCAATGAACGTTAGAAAAAGTAATACCAACATCTACCAGAATGGACATCTCTCAAAATAAGAGGTTCAAATTTCTCATAATTCACCCATTGTACTAAAAAAAAAAACAATAATTTTATTAGAGTTTGGCTTTATTATTGTTGGCATTATCATGTAAAAGTAGTCATTTTATATACATACATACATATAAATTATTTTTTATCCTAAAAAACATTTATTCTTTTTAAAAAATAAACCAATAAACACATAATGGGATACCTTTTTTCCCTAGCCTAGCTAGCTCAATATCACACCTATATTTGATGTGGATATTAATGATAATGATGATAATGAAGTATTTGAACAAGATTTCTATCCCATAAAAAATGACTAAATGACTAAAAAGTTGTGAAATCTCCATGGATATCATTATTAGAAATCCAATATAATCAATCTTTTTCAACTTCATTTTCTTTGAAATCATATCAAATCAATAAGAGTTAAAAGTAGAAAAAGTATCTTAAAGAACTCTACATTATTCATTAAAAAAAAATTATATATTTAGATGTAAACACTCACTAATAAAGTCGATTCAGTTTTTGAGTCAAAAGTGGAAAGAATTGAATAGGCGTGAAAGAATCACTCAAATTCCCATTTACCAAAAGCATTGCCCTTTAAATATATATATATGGAAGACTCAAAGACGTAGAAGATTGGTTATATCAAAATAAGAATAAAATAATATTATCAAAATATTAATGGAACGACGGATAGATTTGAAAATTTTAGAAAGAATATTATCATATTCAAAATGATTCAATTATATATATATTTTTAATAAAAAAATAATCATTTCATTATATTTAACTATTAGCTAATATTAATAGAATTTAAGGTTAAACAAATGAGTTAATTAGCATATAGGAGAAGAAGAAAGATCCCATACTAATCATTTTCACAATGCTTGGTTATGATTCTTTATTATTATTATTATTATTTCTTTAATTTCTTTTTTTTTTAATTTCTTTTCTTAATTTGAGTTGAGTCTAATTGAGCTATTTATATCATTAAAAAAAGATGATCATTGAACTAAAAACACATGAAAAATAAAAATTGGGAAGAGTCCAACAAATTTCTCTATCACCGTGAAATCCTAGAAAATGTCTGCCATTAATACCTGAAAAAAAAAAAAAGAAAAAAAAAGTAAACACACAAATGTCGGCCATGATAAAAGTGTCATCTAAAACTTATTTAGGTCTATATTTAGTAGATTAATGTTTCACTTTATAAATATTTAATATTTAATTTTTTAGTTTTTTTCCTTAAGTTTTATCTGTCGATATTAATTAATAAATCTATGTAATTTTAATCTAGTGATACTTGACCTGTATTCACATTTCTTTGAAGTCATAAATTTAGATCCGTATACTCTAGTTGTAGCGTTATGAGTAATAAACAATTCTATTATATTAAATATATATTGTTTTTAATTGTAATTTAAAAGGTTCTTTCCAAATATAGAAAAATGAGTACAACTATTTACAGATATAGAAAAATTTTACAGTCTAATAGGCTGTAAAATTTTTCTATATCTGTAAATAGTTTTATATTTTTTTATAGTAATTTTCTTAATTTTTTAAAATAAATACAATTATTTGTAAACATAATTTCTAAAAAAAAAATCTACATTTCTTTTTAACATCTTTTCCTAATGAAAACATTCCACAAACGTTGAAAGAATTCTTTTGAGCGTCGGTTTGTTTCATAGGTCTTTTCATAGAATTTCGAACAGACATTTAATATCTTTGTGTTTTTTTTAATAGAATTTCACTTTTAAAACCCATTTAGCATAGGTTTTTTAATACCCTGCATAATTGTGGAATTTTTATGCTGAAAGATGAATAGTAAAAATATAGACTAATTAATTAATTAGTTAATATAAATTATTCATTACTATTAATTCTAGGAAAATTATTATAAATAGAAAAAATATCAAACTATTTATAAATATAGAAAAATTTTATTGTCTATCAACGTCTATCGCTGATAGACAGTAAACTTTTTCTATATTTGTAAATAGTTTGACTCATTTTTCTATATTTGAAAACAACTATTAATTTTAATCAATTATTAAATACTAAATATAGTTTTTAGACTTAATAAATTTCAAATAATACCTTTATAATTGATATTTTATGTTATCTTAACTATTTAATATTAATTACTATTATTAATTATCAGTATTCTAATTAATTTCTATTAGTTTAATTATTTTGAGTAATTAATTTAAATGATGCAATTATGTTTAAAATAAAAGTATCCATTCTTTATTAATTGAATAAATAATTAAATAATGCTAAATTTAATTGATGACTACATTAATTGGTCTCTTGCATTTAATTAAGTAATTATTTAATTTTAGTTTCTATATAAAAAATTGGTAAATTAAACACATATATTTAACTTTCATGACATTAATTATCATGCATATCCAAACACAGTTATTAATTATCCAAAACATTTAAAACTCAGACATTCAAATCTCAAATATTTAATAACTATACATATAAAATAATATCTACTATCCAAACTGGCCTAAAAGAGAAGAATAAATGTTGCCCAATTTACTTACATTTTTTTTAGCCAAGCCCAAAATATTTAGTTGAAACATAAATTATAAAACATTTTTATTTCTTCTATCTCTCACAATAGTTTAGTTTGGTTAAAAATTATTTTTAATCCTAAACTTTCGTGAAAGTAATAATTTATACTCTATAAATTAAGTTTAAAGTAATAATTTATATTCTCTAAATTTTAATTTGTAATGATTTAATATCGAGTTTGTGTAAAAAAAAAAAAAAAAAATTAGTTTACCTATTTAAAAAAAATCTTTATTTATTACAATTCTCATATATTCTCAATGGGAGAAAAAGGGAATGAGAAGAAGAAGAAGAAAAAAAGAGTAGAAACTTGGATCACAAGACAAACAATATTTCATATAAATTTATCTATATTTGGTGGGACCATTTTGATTTATTATTTTAAATAATTTATAATTTATTGTCAAACTTATTTTACTTGAACGGACAGAGATTCGAACCTTGACTTTTGTGCTAAGATATAATACCTTAAATATTTGAATTATGATTAAATTGACTATAAATTTATTGGAAACACACAGCTTGCAGGGTGTGGAAAATTAAAAATAATAATAATGCCAAAAGAAGAATAAGAAGAAAAAACAATTGGAAGAAGAAAAAGGTATATTCCTAAGCAGACAAAACCACTTCTGCTAATTAAAATATATAAATTTATAAAGTATTAAATAATTGGAAGTTATCCTAATGTTGATCCTATGAACTTGGTAGAATCTTTTGACCGCCTATAAACCGGACCCCATACAACTGCCTCTTTTTTCCCTAGTTGATGATGACATTTCCTATTGCACTTTTTAAGTTAAACTAGGACATTTCTAGAGGGTGAGAAGTGAGTATCGGAGCAATTATTTGTAATAAAAATGGTGACATATTACTTGCTATGAGGACTACTTTGATATTACGGAATCTGCAAAGCTTACTGAGGCAAGGTCATTGCCATGTTTAATGATATTTCTAGAGCCTTTGAGGTTGATATTTCTCCGCTTTGGGTTGAATTTGACTCCAAACTTCTTTTGAATATCTTATAAGTTGGGAAATGTCGTTACACTAATGAGATTCAGGTTTTCGTTGATATCATTCGAGATCTTCATTCATGTGGTTCTGTCCTTGGTTTCCTTTACGCCAACCGTAAGTGTAACTCTGCTGCATATGATTTAGCTACTCATGTTCGAAGATTTCATTATTTAAGTGTGTGGGTTGAAGACCATTCCGATGGGTGAACTCTTTTTAGTTTATATATTTTTGTTAGTCCTTTGTTTTATTGAGAGAGAGAGAAAGAGAGAGACCTAATATTTTTGTAGAATACAAAATCTACATCATAAAATAATAAAAATTGATATCTAGAAGACTTAATTGTTACAAATTTAAAAGTAGAATGACTCAATTGTTACATAGTAAAGTTCACAAACTAAATTATTACAAAATTGAAAGTATACGTACTAACTCGTTACAAACTAAAATTCAAAGACTAAATTGTTAATTTTATGAAAGTTTAAGGATTTAAAGAATTTTTTAATCTTTAATATATATATATATATTTTGTCGAGTTGAGAATAAAAGTTGTTTGTCCTTTTTTGGCCACTCGCTCACTCTCGGGAGTTGGGTGGAAAATCTTGAGGAAATTGAGCAAAGAAGTAATGTAACTATGTCGATAACTTCCAAATATATATATAAAAATGGGTGGAGAGTATCGTGACCCAAAATTAGTATTTATATTTTATTTAATAATTTAAATGTAATTTCATTGTTTTCAATTTCATCTTTCTAGAATATGTTTTATGGGGTATTTTTGTTATTTTACTCTAACTCAGAGTTTTGAGAGGTTGTTTAAAGCTTGATTTTTAAATTTTGTTTAGACAGTTTTGAGTTTTGAGTTGATGAGAATGATTAATTTTTTGGGTTTGATGACAAAATTTCATCACCATTTTGAAAATTTTGAATCAAAGTTGCATGACAAGAATATTTAAATTCATCTTATCAAATTACTTGTGGAGTGTGTTTAAACTTTGGAGTGAGAAATTAATTTCCTTGTCTTTTGGTCTTCGATCAAAAGATAATTCATATATAAACTTCTCATATGAATTGAAACCAATTTGATTTTGGATATTAGAAATTGATAATTTGGAGTTCATATAACAAAAGAATTCTTAATTTTTAAGGTTATAGTGTTTCCCATCATTTTGGTATCAAAACTTACTTCTTTGGTGTTCATACAATGTTTGTTAGAAGAACTTCTAGTATTATGAATTTAAAAAAAAAAAAAAAAAAAAAAAACAAAAAACAAAAAAAACTTCACACTACTCCATTTATAATTTTTTAAAATAAATCTCTCCTCTGTAATTTTTTTCTTCAAAACATCAATCAATATATCCGTAAACTTGAATGATCGATAATATCGATATCGACATCAACATCAATATTTTTTTTATCAAAATGTTTTATCATCATGTGTTTACAATCATAAATCATGAGCGAATTTACCCATCAATCTTGAATTTAGAAGATTCTGGATCCATACAAAGCTAGATAACAAATTCACGAGTCTTGCATTTTCTTTACTGATTAAAATATTATTTTGGTCTCTATACTTTAAAATTTGTCCAATTTTAATTAAATATCCAATTTTAGTTCATGTTCTTTCAATAAATCTTAAATTTAGTCCCTACTATTAGTTTATTGTTAATTTTTTTTTAAATATTTTTTTATTTATTAATTAGTATTTTACTATAAATGTTAAAAATATATTCACATATTGTATTTTATTTCTTTTAAGTAATATATCAAATAGTATGCTTAAGATTGAAATCAGAACATGCCAATTTTTATGTTATTGATGGGAAAATTACATTTTTAGTTCTCAAATTTTGAAGAATTGGCACTTGGTCCTTAAGTTTTTTAAATCTTTTTAGTCCCCAAGTTTTTAAGAATAAGTGTGTTTGAATTCCTAAGTTTTCAAAATGTATCATTTTAGTTCCCAAATTTTTAAAAATAGATTTATAAGGTCACTCAAATACTTTTTTATTATTATTTTAAATAACTATATGACATTTTAACTTAGAAGAATAATTTTTAAAAATTAAATCTTCTTCCTAAAGTTATTTTTTTAAGAAATATTTGTCTAATTTTAAATATCATATATTTATTTTAAAATATTAAAAAAAATACTTAAAAAACCTTTCATCTTATATATATATATAGTGATTTTGAGTGAGCTGCACAAAGACATGAGTATTGCTCTCCTCCAAATATCAATAATCACTAAATTCCTTTTTCCTTTGGCCTTTTGTTCTATTATCCCTGTCCTTTGTGTTCGATTCATTCCAATTTTCTATACTTAGCGCTCCCATTTGTTAGTTATGACTTTTCATTTGACCTTTTAGTTGAAGTGTCAAACTTAAACTCACCTATAAAATAAATACCAAAATAAAACAAATCCCATATTGAAGGCAAAATTTCTAAATCAATTATAGTAACTAAATTGAAAACTATAGAAATTAAACCAAATAGTTATATTTATGCAAAATTTACAAAATTTAAGATAGTAGGGGACAGGTAGGCCCTTGTTTACCATCATACTCACTTACATATATATATATAAAAAAAAAAAAAAAAAACTATTGAATGCAATTTCAGACTGCACACTCATCTTTGTAGAGCCCCTAAAGGTTTAATTACAAGTATTGTCACGTGACAAACCTTTTTTTAAAAAAAAATAATTATTTTATATTTTTTTTCTAGATACATGAAAATGAACTTAGGTACACCTAAATATTACTCTATACGTAATAACATATTAAAATGATGACCAAGAACAAGAGGTAGATGACCAATGTTATAATTTGAAACTCAAATGTATAAGGAATGGCAATGGCAATGAAGAAGGCAGTAACAAACCAAAACCCACCAAAACAATACAAAATTTGAGAAACCCTTTGCTGCTTAACATTAATGACTTTGGCTGAGGCTATAAAAACAAAGCAACCCATTAACACAACTGACAGAAAATGAAACATTAAAGAGAGCCTGGTTTCAATTTGAAGAGATACGGTGGCTATGGCAATGGCTGAGCCTACACAAAATGTAACCATCAATTTTTCCCACTGCATTACTATCTCCGCCGCGGTTCGCGGCCATGAGCCCAACGGCTCGTGACAAGGTTCCGTTTCTAGGTCATTGGATTGGGATTGGAATAATATTGAAGTGTTAAAGAAGTTTGTAATTAGCCTAAAAAAGTTGTTGATAGCACTTATAATTCTTCTAATAAGAATGATCATGATTTTCAAGGTGAGAATGGTAATACTATTAATTGTGAGTTCCCTCTCCCTCAAATTGCTAAGTTTATATAATAGCATGTGATAGTTTAAATTATAAGTTTTATAATTTAACTTAGTGTAAAGTAATTTGGACATTTTTGTTTGTTAAATTACCCTTTGGAAGGGTCGTATGTGTAAATGGCAAATCAAAAACGAGTTGTTCAATGTGGATTATTAATATGCTTTTTAATGAGAAGTAACCAATTATTACTTTCAATTGTAAAATATTCGATTAAATAAATTTAACTTTGTTTGGAAGATAATAATAAGAATATTATAAAGTTGGGGTGGTGATGTTTTTGGTTTAACCGTTCCTTTAAAATGGGTCAACATTGGCGTGGATTATCTCAATTAAATATTAATATGACTCGAATTAATAAGATTTGTTTTTTCTTTCTAGAATCTGCTTTGGTCATATTAATTTAGATTCACTTCATTTTGTAACAAAGTATCTCAACAATCTTGTCTCACAAATTCTGATATGAAAAATCCTACCGATTCGAAAAATTAGGAACTCATTTATCTCTTTAATATAAAATTCTAAAACTCTCAAATCAATTTGATGTCAATCTAAAGAGAAGAATTAGATTTAGATTAGCTTTTGATCCAAGACATAAGGAGAACTAATTCTCTACTCAAGGCTACAAGCAAGTTGATCAATCTTACCTAAATGCTTTCGCATGCAACCCTAGATCAAGAATTGCAAATGTTGAGTTGATGACGTCATCAACTTAAAAGAAAAATTATCATTCCCAAATTGGAATTGTTTTTTTAGCCCATTTTCCTGACCAACCTCCTCTTGTTACAGAGCTATCCTCTAGCTCTTTGTACAAACTTTTTGTTATATGAATGATATCGCTATTAGTATCAAGGCATGATGAGGGTGCTAAGGAGGTGTCAACCTGGTTGAGATGTCCCGGTGCACCTCCTGATCCCTCCCTCTAGTATTCTGTTATTAAAAAAAAAAAAAAATAGTCTCTCAATGGTCAAACTTTAAATAGTCTCTCAATAAAAGAAATCCTAATGCATCATAGTTCATGATAAAAAACATAAATAATCCTACTTAAAATACCATAAAAAGAATATAAATAAAAAAATACTAAAATTACATCAAAATTATTAAATAAAATATAAATAGTTAACATATTGCAATTGGTCATATATAGTCAGCAGATTTTATAATGAAAATTTGATAATTGGTTCCTTATTTCTTTATTTTTAAAAAGAGACGAAAAAAGCGATAATTGGGTGTCTTTCATTCTGAGTTTGTTATTAAAAAGCCCTAATAATAACCCAATTTGGCCTGCTCCATTGCATTTCTAAAGTATAATTAAACAAGCTCGATTGTGATTAGCCATTTCCACATCACCTTGAGTTTGAACTAACCCAAATCTCTTCAAAATGTTAACTAATTAGTAATTAGCCTGCGTTGTCTTTCGTCATTTCTATTAACTTAATTGGTCATTAAAAAAAAAATTTGCCCTGAAACCAAAACAAAATATATAAATTAAACCTTTTTATTATCACATACTATAATATAAATTAAGTTGGAATAGGATAGCCCATTATTATATAATTTACATTTTTAGAACTTTATCCATCCTTTTTTTTTTTTTTTTTTTTTTTAACTATAAGTTTTTCGTTGAAGTTTAACAATTATTCTCAATATTATTATTTTTCTTAAGAAGATACTTTATTCAGTCGTACGTGAAAAGCATATGAAGGAGAAGGAAAAAAAAGTAGATAAAAGCATCTCAGTCCAGAGCAATAGGAGGAAGAAATTTTAATTATATATTTGCAAAAACCTTTGATTTTGTGAACCAAAAATCAATTTTGATGTTAAATATATATGCAATTCTTTTTTCCAATGAATTTTCCACTATATATTGAAATGGAAGATGGGTCAATATATTTCATAAAGTAGGGCAGAATAAAAAGTTTATTCAAATATGAGTTGGTTGGAGTGAGGTTAATATATTAATAACTAAAACAAAATATTTGAAAGCTTATGTAGATGCGTTTAAATAAATAAAGAGACGAAAAAGAAAAGGAAAGAGTTGGTATGAATATATGGCTCTAGCCATTTATTGGAAAAAGAAATTTCTACAATTATTATTTTGTAATATCATATCATATATATTATATTATATATATATATATATATATATATATATATATATATATATATATATCAACCTCATCAACAGGCCCGTACACCAAACACTTGCCCGAGCCTAGCCTTGGCTCGATGCAAGATCAACCCAAAGTCAAAGGTCGATCGACCCGACCTAGTTCAATCCATTAATTAATTTGTTGGATTAGATATAGATCGTTTTTTAATTTTGGTCACTTTTGCAAAGCCCACAAACCCAAAACACAGCAACAGAACAATTATTGATAGAAGCTGAAATGTATTTGGGAGTTTTGTTTCTATCTCAACAGACACGGTTGCTATTCCTATCATAATTTCCTTCCATTCCTCCACCATCTCCGCCGCCGCCTTCTTCCTTTAACGATTCCTATAACCTACTTGCCTTTCTAATGCAATTTCTACTGTGTGGTCGGTAATCTTTAATTTTCATTTTCATAATAAGAAATTGTAAAATTGAAATTCAAATAATAAATAAATAAATAGTTTGTTTTAACTTTTTCTTAAAACGACGAGTATTTAAATAAATGAAATGAACAATCTGAACCAACCTAATCTAAATATTTCATGGTTGTGTTAATTATTTTAAATTGTAAAAATTTAGGATTTGAATAATTGAGTTTTATGTTAAAAAAAATCTCAATCCATTCACCCTAATTATCCTCCCTTGTGAACGGAGATGAACAGCTCCACTATATAGAAAAGATATGATTGAAGTTGCGGATTTGAGATTAGCTAAATTCTTTCATGTATATATATTTTTATTATAGTGGGATAATTCTAATTAACTAATTGCTAAATAAGGATCATCATTAAGTTAAGGAAAGCATTTCCTTGTAGAGCATTTTAGAAACCTTTTGAAAAAGAAAAAAAATATATAATTTTTAATCATTAAAAAAACAAAATTCCACGTGACAAATTAACGGTAAATCTTTACCCGATGCTTCCTGATGTAAGAAAATAGTAAGGTTGTTATGTAGTTGTTTTTAATTATTTTTTTCGGTTTAATTAGTTTTTTTTACATTATTAAAAGTTGAGAGAACACTTTAGAAGAACAAAAGCTTTTTATTTTCAAATAACCTAATTATATATAGACTTACCAGAAAACAAGACAATTTACTAATTAAATTTAAAATATTAAATTAGCAACTACACTACTATTAACAACATTACACAAATAACCTAATTAAGATATCGGGTGCACCCGATAATTCCAACTCCTTTTTAATTTCTTGTTATAAAAAGAGAAAAAAAAACAACATTACACAAATAACCTAATTATTCTCCTACATCACTTTCAAAGTGTGTTTATTTGACTTTAAATCTCAAGGAAACATTCAAATAAATACTTTTTTTTTTTTCTCATTTTTGCATTTTCTTTCTTCCTTTCCTTACTTTTACAAGAACTTGATGGATGGGAATGGGGTTTTGGAGTCTGACCAGAGACTTTGGAGCAACCCTTCTAGAAACTTAAGGGGATATTGTTGGGCCTCAAGATTTAACTAAGTTGAGTAGCATTGGTGTTAAGACTGACACAAGGGGAGATTAGAAAAGTGTGTTAATCAGTTCAATAAGTAGTAGAAGTGATGATCATATATGATGGGAATTATAATTATGGTTGATTTTCTACAAAATTTAACTTATATTATATAGTTTCCATTAATGCCTTTACATTATTTAGCAAGATATGCGTGGTTAAATCACCAATCAACTCAAAAGTTTAAAATTTATGGGTTATGTCAAATTTAACTATATCAATATTTTAACACTCTCCTCCACTTATAAGGGTCAAAATTTCTAAAAAGTCCAACAAGTTTTTTTTTTTCTTTTTAACAAGTTACTAGAGGAAGTGGGATCAAGTTGGATGCACCGAGAAATCTCACTAGGTTGATACATCTTTAATTAGCACCCTTAGCATACTCTCATACCAACAAGTAGAAAGCAAGAGTAATTGTTGTTGAGGATCCCACATTGGAAAAAATGGGGAGACCCTAATTGTAATATTTATAAGAAACATGAGTTGCTTCTCTCATGACTAATTGCTTTCGAGATGGGACATTCATGTTCTTCTAATTGGTATAAGAGTGCATAAATCCCCAACGAATATTCAGTCCACACACAGAAGAAAAGAAGGCAGATTTGATCCAAGAACGACGAACCAAAAAAGTTAGACACCATCTTAAAGGAGGAAATGTTGAGAAAATCACACATTGGAAAAAATAAGATAATGAGTTATGTACTCTTCTCATGGCTAATTGGTTTTGAGATAGAACTCTTCTAATATATGATATTAAAGTCCATAAAGCTCAAATGGTTATTCGATACACTAAAAAAAAAAAATGGTGGATTCGATCCGAGAATGACAAACCCAAAGAGCTAGACACCATCTTGAAGAGCATATTGATGATATCCAACATTGAAAAAAATGAAGAGATTTATCATCTTTATAAAATTCATGAATTACTCGTTTTATGTGAATCACTACCAAAGTTTTAAGAGTGTTGGGGCTCCAGCAATTACATGTGTACCTAAAATTCCACCAAATGTGGGTTCAAATCTCAATTAGAGCAGTGTATTGTAGTTTTAAAAATAGTCATGTGAATAATGTCACTAACTATCTGGTCATCATTCATATATTTTAATAAGGAATGACAAAAAGAAAGTACCTTTAAAACGTAAATAATTATGGGCTGTTGGCAACTTGTTCTACAAAATCCCTTTAATTTTCCAAGTGACTAAAGCTTCAAGTTTTGTATATCTCTTCTTAATTCATATGTAAACCATGCATATATAGAAATAGTTTGAAAAGAAAAAAAAAAAAAACACCTGCAAAAACTGTTAAATTCCATCCAAGTATTTTCATTTTTTTTTTTTGGTTGGAGGATGTTGTCTCAACTTAGAAATGGATGACTTCATTTACTTGGGATTTAGCTTAATACCTCGAAAGCACTACATTGAGAGAACACTTCTAGAAGAACAAAAGTTTTTTATTTTCAAATAACCTAGTTAAGATATCGGGTGCACCCAATAATTTCAACTCCCCTTTAATTTCTTGTTATAAAAAAAAAAAAAAAAACAAACATCACCCCATAAATAACCTAATTATTCTCCTACATCACTTCCAAAGTGTGTTTATTTAATTCGACTTTAAATCTCAAAAAATATTCAAATAAATATCTTGAAGAGAGAGAGAGAGAGAGTTCTGTGTGAGAGGAAAAATTAAGAAAACATTCAAGAGTGTGTTTATGTGAAAGGGTAGGAAAACTTAAGAAGAAAGGAATAAAGAAAATGCAAAAATGAGAAGAAGAAAAAAAAGTAAGAAAAGGAATGTGAAAATACCATGCTGAGAGAGCTATATATGTGTGAAAGGCTTTGTGTAGATAAAACCTAATTAAAAAGTGAGGGAGAAAGAAAATAATGAAATGGCTAATTATATCTTAATTATGGTTAAGGGTAAAAATTGTAATTTTACTGATGCCCGATAGTAAAGAATCTTGAGAACCCATCATTTCAACCAGAATGGAGATGTCTAGAATTGAAGGATTTTAGGATGTCGTCGGATATCTTTGGATGTCTTGTTTTTTAAATTACTATAATAATCCAAACAAAATCATCTAGATGCTCATGATTAGGTGGTAATTTAAGATTACTAGGAAACAAACGACCCCTAAAAGGTAAATTACAAAAATTACTCTTGAATTATTACGATGTTTGTAACAATTAATTACACTCTTAAACTTTTAATTGTAAAAATTAAACACTCAAATTGAAGGTAAAAATTAAGAGATTTCTGATTTATCTCGTCCTTCATTCAAAAAACACAACTCCAAATCCGTGCATTAAGAATTCACCACAAACACAATACACCTTCGAAGAACAACTCCACAATAGATCTAAAACTAAACAAACGTTGATCACAACAAAAATTGACAAACGCAAAGTTTTTTTTTTTTTTTTAGCTAGTCTCCAGAGTTCATACAAAAGTTTTTTTTAAAGAGATCTATACAAACATATTATTTTTAAGAAGAAAAAAAAACCTCTAGCGAAGTGCCCAAATTGACCACAGTTATGGCAGTTCCTAGGGCCACCGCAAGCGCCGTGCGCTGGACAATACTAATCTTAAGACATGTTTGAGAGTGATTTTAAAATCGTGAAAAGAAAGCAACCCATGAGCGAATCCGATAACAATTGAAACTTGACAGACAAGTAGTTGGTTTCAATTTGGAAAGATACTGTAGCTATGGCGACCGCGGAGGCTACACAAAATGTCAGCATCATTTTTTCCCACTTCATTACCATCTCCGCCACTGTCAGCAGGAGTGGCCGCAACCCTAATGCCGCCACTGCACAAAGAATTCTTATACACAAAACCATATAAGAATTTTATAACAGCAACCAATCTCTCAAAAATCTATACTGCTGGGATTAAAACCCAAAACGCAGCGGAAACGTATCAGAACCGTATCTCAAAATTAATTTTAATAATTTTGAAATACTTTTACATTGGCAAAAAAGACTTAAATTAATCTAGGTTAAGCAAAAAATTAGAGAATAAAAACTCTTACGTGTTGTGTCACCACCACTTGGAGACCTTCCTATTCTCTGAATCTTGAGGAAGGTTTGTGGAACCTTACCTTTTTGGCACAGGAAAAAAATACAGAACTCTTCTGGATATTTTTTTTAGAGAACGCTGAGAATTTTGTTTTTTTTTTGTTGAGAGAATGGTTCACACCCAACGAGAGAAAAATGGGAAAAGTGGGTGTTATCCCACGTCTTAAGTAACTCCCCTACGTGGAAGTTACAACAAACTTAATTAATTAAAATTAAATTAATTAACTAAATCAATAATTAATTAAATTAATAATTAATTAAATTAATAATTAATTAATAATTAATAATTAATTAAATCTAATTTAATTAATCAATTCATTTAAATCATATTTAAATGAACATCTCTCACATAACCTATAGTTTTAATTCAATTAATTTAATTAAATCAAATTTAATTAAATTAGATTAAATTAAATAACTAATT
Organism: Lagenaria siceraria; assembly: GCA_002890555.2. Taxonomy (NCBI): domain Eukaryota; kingdom Viridiplantae; phylum Streptophyta; class Magnoliopsida; order Cucurbitales; family Cucurbitaceae; genus Lagenaria; species Lagenaria siceraria. The sequence goes on along the minus strand of CM016487.1, from coordinate 1,171,139 downwards.
AATTCTCCAATTAATTAATTACCAAATTGAATATCAAATATTTAATTTTAACCTGCATTTGAATCAAATTCAAATACATTTCTCTCATAACCTATAGTTTTAATGTACATCTAATGCGCATTAATTTTAACCTATAGTTTTAATAAAATAATATTTGAACAATTTCAAATATTTAATTCTCTTACAAATTAACTTTAAATCATATCTAAAATTATATTTATACTATAAAGTTTAATTTGTAAAATAAACTTTATATTATAATGTATCATTATACATTATACTTTTCCCTTAGAAAATTTGAACTATTCAAATTTCAACCAATAATAACCTCAATATTCTTTACGAGCTAGGAAGGGGACCTAATGGACCTACAGATCAGAAGCTCCAACGATATGAGATTAATGAGCTAAACTCATTAACCACATTAATCAATATTCGTTAACTGTGGGTACACTCCACTAAAGACCCACAGTTGCACTCTTCTCACTGTAGATATATTTATGTGTCCACGGATATAGACCAATGACAGCAAGTTAGTCCTTCACAAGTATTCGTAACACCAGTTGGGTCAAATTACCATTATACCCCTGGGTTACTTCTAAATCCTTAAGTACCAGTGCTCCTCTAATGAACAACCTGTTTATGGTCCAACCATCAAACAGAAACCCCTCTCGGGCCAGTGAGAGGGTAGGGCCCTATGTTCAAGTCCCGGAGACACCACTTAAAGGAACACTTATCTACTTACCCTACAGTCGAGAAGGAGTAAAATCTATCTTGTATAATTATGTTCCCAGCTCCTCACTCAGTCTTGTCCCCAAAATGGTAGGCATACCGAGTTGACAAACGGGCCACTCTCACCCATACAAATCAAAGGACAATCCCTCGTGAACAGGAGTTCACAATATACTCAAGATTAAGACTAAGTTGCCTAGGTCAACCTATTGAAATAGAAACCTAACCAGTCAACGGAGTTACATCTAGTGATTACTATTTCGTGGTCCAGTCTTATGCAAACTCATTGCATAGGATACCCCCACTCGCATGTCTCCTACATGAACGCGTTGGATCATTGCGTTTGTATCAAATACAAAGTGGGCCGTATCCATAGTGTTACCAGGATAAGGTACCCAACCCTATCTTTATACTATAGACCCTTTAGGTTGTAACTTGAACATTGATCTCTATATGTCTCTACATATTGTTCAAGACTCATAAAACAACCTAGAATGTTAGTTTATTGGATTTTAGGGTTATTAAAACAAGATAAAATAATCAATAACATTTATTGAATAATAATGAATAATCATTTATTAATGACGGTCAAAATACAACATTTACTATCTACGAGTTTTAGGGCATCAAACCCAACATATACTACTCAAACCCTTTCTCTCTTAACAACAAAAAAATAAACAAAATGAAGAGAAGTTATGTGAAATTTGCTAAAAGAGAATTGTGGACACCAAACTCTATAGTCAAATTTGATGGCAAATTGCTCGAATTCCTTCAAATTGATATTATATAAATATATATATGTGTGTCCGTGTGTATTTTGTATGATAAAAGGTATCTCACCCAGTGCCGCAAAAGATAAAAAAAATAAATTAAAATAGTTGTCGTTTTCTTTTGTTATTGAAAGTTTGGTGAGCTATGAAAAGGACATTGACAAAAAGAATGTCAATCATCTTGTACGATGAATCTCGCTCGTTCTCCAACAAAAATTTTTCAAGTGTTTAATTTTGAACATAAGTCATTTGGAAAAAAAAATTAAAGTGTTTGACAACTATATAAAATAGCTTTTGATGTATATTTTAACTAGATTTTATCAAAAAGAGTTTAAATAAAAATATTTTTTTCTATACTCAATCCAAACATATGCTCTATTAATCTTCTAACAAATGAATTTTGACACTTTTTCCCAGAAGAAGGTAGCATAAAGACTACTTTGGTTGTTTCTCCTTCCTCTGCTAAAGAAATATATATATATATATATATATATATATATATTAAAATGAGTCAAAATTTTAAATTACAAATTTAATTCATTAACTTTTAATTTTGTGTCTTATAATTATTGAACTTTAAAAATATTTAATGAGTTTAAATTTTTAATTTTATGTCATACGTTCTTGACGTATACAATTTTTTTTTTTAAGAAATTTGAGAAACCCTTTGCTGCTACTTATCGATCTTGACTTTGGCTAAAGGTCGTGAAAAGAAAGCAACCCGGGGTCAATTAGAAAATGAGGGTGGTTTTAAGAAAAAAATTGGTAAAAATTGGTAGTTTAAAAATTATTTAGGAAAATAAGGTAATTTTTTTTGTCTTTTAGTGGAATCTCTTCTTAAAAGTTGGAATAGGATCCACATAATAAAGGAAATGATAATTATTGTGATTTCTTTTTTTTTTTTTTTTACAAATTCATCTTCTTAATTTTTTAAGGAAACATAATACCATTTTTTTCTATAATTATTATCTTATTAAATTTAATTAAAAAATATTATATATTTAAGAAAAATTGTTGTGTATAGAAAAAAAAACAAAACTAATTACACATATAGAAAAAAGCTCAGCCCATGCTTTTCTATTTCCCACTTTTTTTGTGTAATTAGTTTTGGTTTTTTTCTATTTTTGAAAAGACCCTTGTATTTAATCATTTTATTTGTAAAATAATAAACTATTATCTATGGATAAAGATAATACCACTATTTTTTTTATTTTACATCATATTGTAGTTTTATTTTACTAAATTTGTAAACTAGGTAATATTTAAAAAGAAAACTACAATATGATATAGTAAAATAAATTTATTATAGAAATAAGTAAAATTCTAAAACCTTGCTACGTGGAAATATCAAAAGTTCTATTTTTTTCTAATATATTACTAATCCTTCTAAGTAAAATTAGTGGATAGTTATATTTTTCGAAAAAATACCTTTTGGTTTCTTAGATTTGGATTTAGTTTCTATTTAGTTCCTATGTTTCAAAATCTAACACTTTTGTCCTTGAAATTTCAATAATGCTCAATTTTAGTCCTTTAGATAACGTAACTGTTAGGGCGGTTTGGTTTAAGGATTTATAAAATTAAACATGACAATCTTATATAATTGTAATAGATTAATTAATTAAACAATAGACATCATTCAATACATTGATAAAAAATAATTAATTAAGAATCAATAATAATCTTAACTATAAATATTTGAAAATTGAGTAATTTATAATCGAAATTAATCAATTAATGTATTTAATGAACATCATATTAATTATAATATATTATTTAATCATTTTTATAATTAATTAAGTTTAACACTAGTAATTTTAATATTAATTAAATAATATAAGAAAATATATTTTAATAAACAATAGATTATATAAAAAGTGAAATAAACAAATAAAAATATGATATGTTAATAAAGAATACTATTTTTTTTATAAATATGATATATTAATACTGAATGAAGTAATAAAAATTAATTATAATAAATAATTAATTGATTATAAATAATCTATAATGATTATATGTTCATAATGAAGGATCAAATTAAAATTAATCTCAATCATTATATCTTGTTGATCTTTTGGGTTTTGACAATTCTAATATTTGCGTGAATGAGGAGGAGGAGGAAGAAGAAGAAGAAGAAACTTGTAATTTTGAAAAAATTAATTAAGAATTAGCTTAAAATTTCATGATTCAAGTAGGAAAAGTTGAAGATGAAGAGAAGAAAAAGAGAATGGTGTAATATGAGCGAGTATAATGAAATCGAAGACTGCAACAACTAGAAAAACGAAAAACGAAAAAAAGGAAGAAGAAGATGGAAACATGTGCTCTCTAAACCACCCAAATTTCCTAATTAACCTAAATTTGAAGGACGACTATGAATCTTTGTGGCAGTTTTTTTTGGAAATAAAGTTATGTTTGCAAACATTCTAAACGTTAAATTTAAAAAATAAATTATTTTTAAAAAAATTAAAGTGTTTGACAACGACACAAAATATATTTTGAAGTATATTAATTTTAAATAATTTTTTTATCTGTTTAAATAGTAATGAGTCTTTTGAAAAACAAGTCAATTCAAACACGCCGTAAATTACATAAAAGAATTTCTTTATAACTAACCTTTTTCTTTTCAGGACTATTAAGAACATTTTTCAATAATTTATAGCAATTAAGTCGAATGTTTTCTTAAGAAAATGACCTTACCTAAATGTCAACTTTTTAGCGCTTCTCCAAAAATCACTTTCAAATTCAGTCCCCACCTTTTTATCACCCACCGCCTTGGAAAGTAAAAGGATCTAAAGTAGCTTTACCACGTAACACTTGGTCCCTTTTTCCTTTCTCCATTTCTTTTCTTTCTCTCTCTGGAATGTTCTAGACCCCTCTTTCCTTCTTCCATTTCTTTTCCTAATTTTGAATTAATTCTTTAATAAAAATTAATCTTTTATCTTCTATTTTTATTTTTCAATTCCATTTATTTCTAATTTGTCCTCCACCAAAATATTTCGAAATTGAATAACGAATGTATCAAATATAACTAAATGGTACGAAATTAAAAAGTAGGTCTTACAAGTCAATACAAAATAAATTGTTTTTATTAAACTATAAAAATCAAAAGTTTCTCTTACCCTCCCTGCTTTTTTTTTTTTTTTTTTTTTTTGCTTTTTATTTCTTCATTTTCCATAAGGTTCTTGGGTATTTTTCATTCAATATTTCTTTTTTTTTCTTTTTTCCTTCTTATTCTTTCTAAAGCTTCCATTCTATGATATTTTTTTTTTCCATCTTTACCAGTTATCTTCTTTTCGTTTTATTTTTTGAGCAAGATTGTTTTTTCTTTCTTAATCAAATTTTAAAAAGTAAAAAATATCACGAAATGATATAACTATCATGGATTAACCTAGTGGTAGTGGAAACGAGCCAAAGGATTAAGGGGTTGTGGGTTCAATCCATATAAGTTGGCACTGGCCTTGACACTCACGGATATAAAAACAAGATTATATAATTCTTTAGGTTGGATTGGGTTGACTCACTTTTTAGATTCAACCTTGGATTGGTTCGAGTTACTCATGTTATTTATTTAAATTTTTGTTCTATAAATAATTAAAATGTTAATATGTAAAATAATTATTTTTTTGTGAAAATTTTCCATAAAAGGAAAGAGTTGGTATGCATATATGGCTAGCCACTTATTTGGAAAAAGAAATTTGATTAAAGAAATTTAATTATATCTCCCAAAGTCCAACCCATTGTAGAATGTATTAATTGATCTAATATGGATTGAGTGTGTCCAACTTTTTGTTTAGTTGCCGGTTAGTGGTTTAAATCTTTTTTTTTGTTAAAATTTAATTAAAATAATATTTAAAAATTAGAACTTTCATTCTTATGATTTAGGTTGGATAAAACTTGAAAAAAAAAAACTTTCATGAACAGACTCTATGATTTATTGTATTAAAAAACAATCTCTATGTTTTGATAAAACTCTCATATCAAACTATAGGAATGAATTTAAACATTCTTTTTTTAATACAACAATTACAAAGACGGGATATCAAAGAAAAGAAATGAAATAAGAGAGATTAAAAATATCTATTATAAACATGATTGAAAGTTAATTATAGTGAAACATTTTATTATGCTAAGTGGGATTTGAAAATATATATTTATAAAAATCTAACATTTCCATGTCCCAAAGATTTGAATATAAAGTAATAACAATATAGTTAAGATTTGAAAATATTATGCTAAGTGGGATTTGGAGAAAATATATATTTATATTATCCCAAATTAAAGTGTGTAGTCTATATATGAGATCAGTTGGCGATGAAAAATATAATAAACAAAATGGAAGATAATATTAGCAAGACTAGAGAAAACTTTATATTTTAAATATAAGTTACAAGATTTAAAAATATTATGAATGAAAATTTTAAATGATATAGATCAATAGTCTGTATAAAACATGAAAGACGTTATAATTATGTTTCCGTTTATCAATGGTAAAATAAAAGCGTAACGATTCAAGTTTGGTGCTAATTAAATTACAATTAGCATAAGTTAAAGTATGTACTATCAACTTCGGAAAGTTCGATTTTCTCTCTTTATATATATTGTCAAAAGAAAAAAAAAAATTAAAGTTTGGTATGTATGTATAGATCTAGTTTGCCAAATGAAAGTAATCTATATCTTTAAAAAAAGAATATGTTAAAAGGGTAAACTATACATTATGTGAATTTATGATGATAGTACCAATACGAAGTGTAATTAATTCATATATTAGGACAATATTGAAAATACAATTGGATGAAATTGTTTTATTAGCGTTGAACATCTATAATAGTTTGAGTTTAGCTCGATAAATAAGCCAGTTAGTATATTATTATTGTTTTAAATGTCAAAATTTCAATTTTTTTTTCTTTTTTTTAATAATAATAAAAAAAAGCAATGTAACAACATCATCCAACTTGGTCTCCAGGCCCAATATTAGAAACTAGAAAGCCCATTTACTTGTAACCAAGCCCAATTCATAACTTAAAATCTTTTTTTCTTCCCACAAAATAGATATATAAATAAATTGGTACATTTAGAGAATTAGCCTACGATATAACAGTATTTTACAAATATTATAAAATTTAGTAATATTTCATAACTAGATTTCAGCAACATTAGACATTTTTAACCTTTTGATAGATTATCTCTCACTCTTTAATTTCGTAATATTTTAAAATAAAAAATATATTATTTCTAGCTTTTATTATTAATTATATAAAGATTTTATTTTTTGAAATATCATTAATTACATTACTATCATCAATAAATTTTTTAAATATTTAATTCTTTTCTTATTAACATCATTTTCAAATTTTGACTTTGTTTTTGTTATTTATTAATTTCGGTTGATATTCATTTAATGTATGATATTTCAAATTAACGTTTTCTTCCTTTTAAGAAATTTCTTTCTTTTTTTTTTCCACATTTTGATCACCACTCTATTGAGATCTCAAGTATATGTTAAATATACCGATAATATATTGAAAAATGTAAATATACATTAGATATACAAATATACTGAAAAATGTAAGTATACTATCGCATAGTATATAAGATGATAAAAAAAAGTTTAGATAATTATATAATTAGATATATTTATTTAAATTATATACGTAGAAAACCTAAATAAATATAATATAGTCACAACATTTATTTTTCAAAGTTCCCAAAATAAGCATAATTAACTGTCATAAAGTTTTTACTATGTTTGATTCCCAAACCCAAAAATTCAAATGAAAAGAAAAATTGATTACTCTTTTACAAAAAGTCGGGTAAATAAATAATTATCCAAATATTTCAATGCATATAAATATTAGACTTCCTAACCCTAATTTAATAGCCATAATTACACTCCATGTTAATTATAGTATGTATAACATTGGAAATATCCCATTTTAGGTGTTTTACTAAAAAAATTACACATAAGATATCAAAGTCTCAACAATTTCATACTAAGAATGTCATTAATTGTTTCATTTCGAGTAATTCCTTCCTAATTACATGAATAATCAAATTTTAATAATCCAAATATTGATTCATTTTTCACACGCAAGTTCAAATTTTAGCTATAAGTTTAATGTCATAATCTCTCCTTTATTGGGTCAATAAGATTTGACAATAGGTAGATGAAGCATTTATATACACCAACAATGGTTGTTTATAGCATATCTTAATTAATATCATTAAGCTTTTAATCTTTTTTTCCTTTATGGAATTCGCATATTATTTTACTAATTAAGCTAAAAGGGAATGTTTTAATTCGATCATATTTTGTGTAATTTTAGTAGAAATCGAATTTAAAATGCCTTTAATAGACATATAGGGTGAGATTTTATCTTACCCCAACCACACCCATTAAATATTTTCTTAGTGGCAAAAGAATAATTTTTCTCAATTTTTTTTTTTTTAGGGTTCTTGGTTTGAGAGTTTGTTCCTTGTTTTTAATTTGTTAGGTTTGATTCCATTGGTTTAGCTTTTTTTATGTATTATGGGAATATACTAAAAAATTCAGAAAATTAAATATTCTTCTTTCTTTCTTTAATTTCGTTCAAGAAGAAAAATAACTCTAAAATTAGTTGAGACGAATTTAAAATTCGTTCATATTTTGTGTAAAATCTTTGATGAGATTAGTTAAATAACATCTATTATTATTTAATATTTAATCAAATGGATTTAATTTATTTAGTATAATTTTTTTTTCCTGTTATGTCACGCTCTTATCTCAATGACACATACATCATTTGACATTTTAATTATATCACTATAAAGAATCGAGTAACGTTCTAAAAAAACAACTAAAACAAATTATGAACACTAGACTTTTTTTCATTTACATTTAATAAATATTTTATGTCTACATAAAAATTTCAACATATATAGGAAATTCCTTATATTTGAACTTCAATTCAAACGAAATCAAGTTACAAAAAAAAAAAAATCAAACCTATTTCGATGTGTCGTAAAATAAAACTAGAATCATCTAAAAAATCTAAACTTACGAATCAATTCACTTTTTATACTAAATACATACTAAGTTTCACAAATGATAAACCACTAAATAATATATATACACAATAAAGTCAAGTTTTTGATAATTTATTCCTTTCGTACAATTTCAACACAAATTACCAAGAACACCCACTTTATGAGCTAAGTTTTTACATTGATGTGATTTGTTTAAGAAATATTATTGCTTCTTAATCCAAGTTTTTGCCATAACTGAACTACGAGGGCCCCTTCATTAGCTATATATAAAGTTATGGTTTATTTTTATAGAGACAGATTCTTGAAAATAATAATAATAATAAATGGTGGGGGGGCCATGTCATAATGGAAGCTAGCTTAGAATAAGCCTAAGTGCAAAATTGTTTAATTTGCAGACTTGGGTCTGAGTTGGAAGCAACCATAGTTAATTAAAACCTTAAGGACAAAAGAGCAATTTTTCCCAATAAGTTTCATACTACAAAAAAAAAAACTAATTAAACTCACAATAGTAGTCAAATAATTAATAATCAATCTCAATCCCCACCAAAAAAAAAAATGCTTACAAATTAACTAAAATTGGATTTAATTAAAGCACTAATACTTTCTCCAATAACACATCATGATATTTTAAAAAAGAAAAAAAAAATTACAAAGTTTCCTTAAATGAATCCAAGATGTGGCATAGTGGGTGGGAGTTTGAAAAAGAAAAGTTTATAGCATATGCTTATTTATTTAGAGATTTGATGGAAAAATAAATAAATGAGAAGGAAACATTATCATTTAGGATTTGCATGTGGTTTTGGTAGGAATATTGGCATATGTCAATATCAAATAATATTTGTGGTTGATATAGACATGAGAGGTAGAAGATATGTTCTAAGCAACCCCCCTATATTTATTTTCTTTTTCAAAAACATTTAGAATAAATTTCTGGCTAATGTACATTTTAGAAGTGAAGCCCATGCATATATATTTTGACAAAAAATATTCCAAATTTTTGGTACATTACAAGGTTATATCAAAAAAGCATATTATATTGAGAAATTTTCACAGATAGAAAAAATATCAAACTATCTATAGAAAATAATAAAAAAAAAATACTGATAGACATTAATAGATTTCTATCAACATCTATCAGTGATTGACTTCTATCATTTCTATCACTGATAGACCTTGATAGACTTCTATCACAACTATCTAAAAATTTTTTCTATTTTGTGTAAATAGTTTATTTTATTTTTCTATTTTTAAAAATTCTCTTTTATATATATATATATTAGAAAAGAGAATTTGAAAATTTTGAAGGGAAAAAAATTACCCATTAAGAAAAAACACTTTTTTATGAGTCTTTTAAATTTTTGAGCTCTAAATGGCTACCCATCTACCTCTTTTAATTTCCCCTAATGGTCCCTTTTCTTCTCTCTTAAAGGAAATGAAGAAGGGCCTTCAAAATGAAAACAAAGCTTCTCATTTTATAACCATCCTTTTATTTATTTCTTTTTCTTCTTTTTAATCTCTCTATCTTTATAATGGAGATGAATGAAGATTTGAGATTTGGTGAAAATCCATTTAATGGAAGCTTGAAAAGGCATTGTTCTTCACATTTGATTATGGAAACAAATAGGATGATGAGAAGAGAAGGTGATGATCATGAAGATGAATCAAATGGTTCTTGTGGTTTCCATAGAGAAATTTTGTTCCCTACTATGATCACTACTAGCCAAGCCCCTACAAACAACAACTGTAATGTCTTCTCCTCTCCCAATTCCGCCTCTTGCTATAGCAACGACAACGTTTTGGATGTCGTTGAAGTTCTCGACGTCCATCGTCATCATCATCTTACCGTAATGGCCGAGAGGAAGCTAAGAAGAATGATATCAAATCGAGAATCTGCAAGGAGATCACGAATGAGAAAGAAGAAGCAGATCGAGGAATTGCAGTACCAGGTACGATTTTCAAACATTGTTTTTTTGTATATTTGTTATAAGATGTCGTGAATTCAAATATGGACATGTCCATGAAAATTTAATACGTTCTAACTGTCAGGTGGGACAATTGGAAGTTTCGAACCGACAGTTATCGGAGAAGCTGATACAAGTGGTGGAATGCAACCAACAAATCTTGCATGAGAATGCGGAGCTAAAACGAAAGGTTTCATCACTTCAAAGTATTTTAACTGATTTCTTGAAGCCATTGAGAAATTGTGAAGATGCTTTTGGGAACTCCATTATTAATAATCGAAGAGCTGAACCAAATTCCTCGTAGCTATACCTTTAATTTGCATGAAGAAGAAGATCAAGAAATATTATATCAAATATTTGTATTTTCATCGTCACTAGCTAGCGACTTTTTTAATCTAAATTATCCTATCGGGATAATTAATTAACTTTTCTTTTCATTGTTATTTCTTTTCAATGGGTTTCAGGTTCTTTTCTTTTCTTTTTCTTTTCTTTTTTTCCTACTTGCTGATCTTTAATAGTTGACTTGACAAAGGACAAGATGCATTTCTCTCTATTTTATTCCTCCAATTAAAACTTTCAAAACGAAAAGATCATATAAATAAAATAAAATAAAAACCTTAAATTTATATAATATAGTTGTTGCATTAATTTTCAAATATACTTATGCTCCATTATTTTTTTAAGTACAACAATTAAGTGGAGATATAAAGATTTGAACCTTTTAAGAAAGGAGTACATGTTAATAATTACAACTGGACCGTGCACACGACACATCGTCTATGACTATTCTTGTGAGATTTAACATAAAATTCAAATCTTTTTATTTCCCCTCTCTTAACTTAAAGGGTAAATTTAGTTTCTATAAATATATTATATTACCATTTACCACTAACGTCATTAGGAATATAAAGTTTCTTAGGATTATAATGGAAATGAAAGTTAGGTCTAAAAAGTCAATCAAAGCATAATTTAATAAAGAAGACGCCAATTAACATAGCTCATTGATTAGCATAGTGCTTGTATTATCAACCTCAAAATCAGAGCTTTGATTCTTTTTGAAGTTGTAAAAGGATGAAGTTTAGATGTGCTTTTTTACAAGAGAATTTACAAAATCATGCGAGGGTGAGATTTTCCATTTAAACATTCACATATTTATAGTTCCACGAATATAGTTAGTTTTTTTCTTTTAGTTAAAAAAATTAGTGGAAATTCAACTCTTCAAAGTATTAAAGTGCCTTATTATAAAGTTATATTTAGATTAACACAATTAATTAGATTAAACACATGGATAAAAGGTGTACTTTGAAGTTAGACTAGACTATGAAAATTCAAACCTTTGGCTATAGTTTTAAGTAAATAATATCTTGATAGAGCTAGCAAGGCTCATGTATTGTTAAAAATTGTTAACTAATTATAATTAACTTGAACTGTTAGTTTAATTTAAACAGTAACAGTAATAATAATAATAATAATAGTTAGAAAAAATATCAAATTATTTATAAATATAAAAAAATTTCATTGTCTACTAGCGCAGTCTATCGCTGACAGACAGTAAAATTTTTCTATATTTATAAATAGTTTTACTCATTTTTCTATATTTGAAAATTAACTGTATTTATTTATTTATCTGTTATTATTTTACTAATATTTTCTATAAAAAAACAGTAATGCGAGCATAATTCAGATTTGGTAATGTTTAATTTTCTTTTTTTTTTTTTTTTAAGAAAAAAGATACAAATATTGAAAGTACATACAAATTAAAGCAATAAAACAAAGGAAAATATACAAGATATCCATCCTCATAAAACAATAATATTAATTAATATTGGATTGTTTATGTCAGCTTGGAAACATAGACCAAATTTAATGGAAAGCAATAATGAAGACATTGGAAAACATCCTAAGAATGGAGAGTCTCATAAATTTGAACTTGACCAATTGACTACAAAACTAGATACCTTAATTCATTGCACCTTCAATTTGAAGCAAACTCTCTTTTAAATTAGCTGAAATAATTTAGTAAAGAAATTGTGTTATTGATAATGATTTAGAATTTTTTTTTTCTACTAAAATTCTTACAAATGAACAAAAACATTAAAAAATAAATCTATCACATGAAACAATTTCTACTTTAAAAAAATAATAATAAACAAATAGTTAGAGACATTTCCCTCCATTGTTCTTTGGGGGATGGGGTTTAGCAACAAAATAGTCAGCATTAAAAACTATAAATCTAGAACCTTTATCACTAAGTAGATAACTACCATGGCTATTGTCACCAATCATTGATTTGTATTTTACATTCAAATTTTTATTCTTTCTTTGATAAAAATTATCAAAGTAATTAGTTGTACTAGGAGAAGATTGACGACCGTCTTCCACTTTCACCATTATTCTTTTTATATCTCTTACTATCTCGCTTTGTGTTTCTTTACCCGCCTGAGTTGAAAATGGATAGCTTCTCCCATAAGCAACTCCGCCTACACATAAATTTAAAAAACTTTTCAATTCAGTGAGGATTTAACATTGTAATAGAGGAGGGAGGTCATGTGCATGCTCACTTTTACTTCTCGGATCCTCTACAAATTTTCCGAAGTTGATCGACGAGTGAGAGGGAGAATATTTAAAGTATTGAGATAATAATTAAATATACTATAACCTATAAACTTAAACTTCTAAGTTCAGTAGTGATTTAACAAAAGTGATCAATATCAACAAACTTAGATAAAAGAAAGACATATGCATGGATAAACTAATGTTATTAAGTAGTGATTTAACAAACATAATATTACCTTGATCGTTGAAGAAACGTAGAGAAACCAAAGCGAATAGAAAAATGGTGAACATTATAGAAGCCATGAGTATAATGAAAGAAGAGAGATGTGGGAAAGAAAGGGGAAGCATTTGAAATGAAAAGAGGGGTGTAATTTATAGAGACAAAATTAAAAAAGAAGTGTTTGGAAGTCAAAGCTTAGGTTAGTGGGGAAATTGTCAAAGGTAAAGACTATATATAAGTAGACAACAAACCCATAAAGCTTAAAAAAGCTTTGAAATTTTAGCTTTGTAATTTGAGGGGTTTTGTGTTTGGGGAGATGTGAAGGGGACACCCTCTTTGAAATATGGAAAAGAACTCCATTATTTTAAGGAACTATACTTCCCAACTCTTCTAATATTATAAAATGTTAAATTGCAAATCGTAAAAATCACTCTCGAAGTATAGTAATAGTTATAATTTTCCTTTTAAATTTTTAACTCTAAAAATTGAGTTCCAGTATTAAAATTGGACCCCAAAACTTCATAATTGTAAAAATTGTAACAATTGTATAAGTGTGACCGTTCAATTTTTATCATTGGGGGTTCCAATTTCTAAGGTTGAAATATTATTTTTGTCTAGTATTTTGGGGTATATTTAATTTTAGTTTATGTACTTTCAAGTGTCAAGTTTTAGTCTTTGTACTTTTAATAAACTTTAAATTTAGTCATTATTGCTAGTTTATTGTTGATTTTTTCTTTTTGAAAAAAATTATTATCTATTAGTATTTTCACTGTAAATTTTGAAAACACATTCACGCATAAAAATTATTATTAATATTATCTAACCAATTTTAATAAAAGTTTACTTCGAGATACTAAATTTAAGATTAAAATTTGACATTTAAAAATATACGGACTAAAATTAAACAAATTCTAAAATATAGGGACTATAATAATATTTTAACCTATACCACAAACACTCAAAATGCTATTAAACTCATACTTTCTTAATGTTAAAATTCATCATGGCCTTTTAGAAATTCGACTATGGAAATATTTGGGTCAATAATCATTTCCTAAAAAATGCTTTAATATTCTTTTCTTTGAAATTCTATCAACTTCATATCATGAATGCATGTGAATTTTTTTTTTAGAACGATTGAAAGGTAAAAATTAACAATACTTGAGGTAAAAATTTGCCAAAATTGTCGGTAAATCGATGAAATTCAAAGTTTCGATTAAAAATGACTCTTTTTTTTTTTTTTTTTTTGCATAAAATTTAAAATTAAAAGAATATTAAAAAGTTTTAAAGATCCAAATGAGAATATTATATTAATCAAAGACACATTTGATCGTAGATTACAATGTAATGGCGGATGTCGGAGAGTCGGGAAAAAGTGAGAATTTCTTGTTTTAAAAAGAAAAAAAAATTCTTCTTCAAAAATAAATAAAATAATATAATATATATTGTGGGTCAGCTCGTTTTCTTATGTGAGTGTCGGTAATTGTTGTAAATTGTAATTTGACAGTTTCAACTTCAATAACGGTTATTGTTTGCTTTTTTACTTTTTTACTTTTCCATAACAAATTTGATTTTTGTTTATGTTTATTGTGTCCACATACAAATTTTTTTTAATCTTTTTTATTTAATGACACATTGCTTGGGAAAAAAATAGTACTAGACAAAAAATTTCTCATTTATTAATTATCATGATAAGTAATATTTTAAAAATAATATAAAATTTAAAACATAATTAATATATTATTTGACTAAAATAAGTATATCTCAACTCATATTAAAAACGTATACTACTATATTATTTAGGAATTTTTTTTTTTCGTTTGTCACTTTGTATGTTTGATTTAGTTGAGTATTTTAAAATTATAAAATCGTGATCTTCTAAACTTTGGGATTCGTTCCAAAAATAAAATTAAAAATATTGTTGTTTTTCCTTTAGCGAACACCCTCACATGGGCCTCATCCATTACCACCAACATATGTCTATTTTAATATTTTTCATTTCCATTTTCATTTTTCTTATGGGGCAGTGTATGGATATATGTACGAGGAAATAATAGTATTTAAAAAAAAACAATAAAATATTATTTTTGTCTCAATATTTTGAATTCTTTTTCTATTTTGATCAACATATGTCTAATTTTAGCAATAAATTTTGAATTTAGTCTCGATAGTTTGTTTCTCCTTTATTTTTTTTTTAAAAATTAGTCTATATGAGCATTACCTTCATGAATTGTCTCTTCTTATATGAAAATTAGTATTTAGACCAAAATAAAACAAAATCCAAATTCGTCAATTAACATGACATTTGAACGTAACCTAAGAAAACACATTATTGTTGAACAAATTCAAACTTACAACATGGCTCAATCACTAGTTAATTGCACCTCGTCGTGTCAATATCTTAATCCATGTTAGATTCCACATTATTTCTGGTTTTGCTTAATCCTAAACTAAAAGCAGTTCTAATAGGTAATGATTAAGTGTAACCTAAGCTGCACCTAATCATATGCATCCCACTTTCCTACATAATAAAAAAAAATGGCATATTTTATGGATTGAACAAATATGGCTACAGCCAAGCTGCATCCTATTTTGTTTTTCCGTCTTGCACTCCTTCCCATTAAAATCTAGAATAATAGTATTTTAAAAATTATATCGTTTTGTATCAATGTGTATAAATTATATTATATACAAGTCATTTTACACACAATACCAATCTAAATATAATTTAAATAGTTAAAATATTAGGTTACTTCTTAATTCAACAATATGTGTAGATTCGAACATCTAACTTCTTGGTTAAAGATACATATTTTATGTCAATTGAGTTAGGTTTATATTGGCTGCTAAACTTAATTAAATATTGCAATTTATGTCTTCTATTCAATTTTCACTAATTTATCTAATAATTTTTACATAAAGAAATATAAAAATCTTTAAAAGTATCATTGAATTTTAAGTCAAAATCTGAAATTTGTTAAAAAGAAAAATTTGTAATCGATTGGACAAATTGGGGAAGAAACAAAATCTCCTAAACTCAAGGGAATGTAATTATGAAAAATCTTAAATTAAATGAATGTAAACATAAATTGATAAATACTGTTTTATAATGTAAAAAATGGAAATATGTAAAAGAAACAAATCAATATTACGAATTTTCTGAAATTAAATTGAAAGGTTAATTTGGTTCAAAATTATAACTAAAAATTCTTAATGAAATAATTCAAAATTTAGGACATTTATAAAATTTATGATATAAAAAATTGTGTAAAAATCGCTAATTAAAATTACTTCATATGTCCATATAATGGACAAAAAAAAAAAAAAAAAATCAAAAGTTTATCCTTTAAGCTCCTTCAATAGTATAAATTGAAGGTTTGAACTATAAATAAAATAATGAAAAAAAAACTTTTTTAGGTCTAGTAATTAAGTTTTGAGTTTAATTTCAATTTAATTTTTAGATATCAAAATATTATAATTTTAACTGTAAAATCTAAGGTCTTGACTTTATTTGGTCCATAGATTTTATAATATGTTCTCTTTACTTGATTTTTCACTATATATTCACTTTTAGCCTTTGGTGTTATTGTTTATTAATTAATTAAAAATAAATAATTGTGGAGTGAAATTTTAATATTAGGTGTGATGCAAAAATAATGAAACTTACTTCATTATAATTCTTTTAAATTAATTAATGGGTATTTACATTAAAGACTGTATGTCAATATTTAATGAAAAATCAATATTAAAATTATAAATCTTGAAATTAAGGACCAATTTGATACAAAACTCAAATTTCAAACGTAAAATTGTAACGAACTACCTAAAATCAAATTCAAAACTTTCTAAAGATCAATAAAAATAGAAATTAGATACAAAATTTAGTAACTAAAAATATATCTTTTTCTAAAATAAAAATGAAACCTTATGGCACTTTTCTAAATTGATAAAAATTTGATATTTTTAATTTTGAATGGGACGCTTTTTCCATAAAGAAAAAAATAAAATAATAAATCGGAATCGTTTTCTCATTTCTCACGCTCGCAAATTTATTTTATTTTTTCCTTATTTCGAAAAAGTTTTATTTTATTTTTTCCTGTTTTTAATCTTTTCGAGAAATGGATAATAAAATATCGAGAACGAGAACGGCGATCCCGTCTGAACTCTTTCGCCGGAATTAATCGGGGCGGTCCGGCCACTCTGCCACTCATCGACGATGACGGACGACTCAACTAACTCCGTCGTCTCTCCAGAAGATCGGATAAAAACTCTAATTTATTGTCCTTCCGCGACCGCGAGTACGAAATCCGGGATCGAAAACGAATCTTTAGGTGGATTTGATGAAAATCAGCAGCTGATAGACGATAATCCTTCTATCTGTGTAATTTGCTTGTCGGACGATGGAAAAGCGGAGAGAGGTAAGCTTGATTCCTGTGACCATTATTTTTGCTACGTCTGCATCATGGAGTGGGCGAGGATTGAATCTAGATGCCCTGCTTGCAAGGGTAGGTTCACTGTTGTTCATAGAATTGCGAAGGATGCCTGTCGTCTCCGTGAACGAATTGTTAATATTCCAATGCGGAATCAGGTCGGTAATTCTGTAATTGACATTTTACTGCTTGATTGTGCTCGAAGATTGACATTTAGCTTTTCTAGGGTTCTAGGGATGCGATTTTTGTTGGTTGAATATCGTGTGCTTAACTTTTATGAATTTGGGAATTTTTCGCTTTAGATGTGATGCCATTGACAATATGCTTGACTACAAGTATCAGTCTGATTTTAGTTTGAATAATGCAATGTAAACTCTCTGCAAGTATAAGTCTTCTTTTTCTGTTGAAGCTTGTAGTTATAGGAACAAATTTTCCTATAATTACGTTTGATTGTATTGAACTATGTAGAAAATTTGAGGGCGCTTGCTTCGTTTTCAGGTTATGGTCGAAATAGATACACTTTTGCATCTCTACCACATCCATGACTCTTTCTCCTGTCATTTACTTGTTCGAATAGCAATGGCAGAAGTCTTTAAACGATTAAGAATTTTTCCTTTTATAGGGTAAAATTGCTTAAGATATATTATTATCTGGGTATTGAAACATAAATATGATAGGTATCTATATAGTTACCTCCTCACCATAAATATTTCAGTCTCTCAAGCACATTTTCGAAACTTGAACGAACATCTAAGACCCCATTTGATAATCAGTCTCATTTTTTGTTTTCCGTTTATTATACATGTTCATCACAAGTTTTTTTTCTCCTCTCTGGGAGACAAGCTTTTCACTTTCTTTGAAAACACACATTGGAATTTTGAGCCAAATTTAAAAGACAACTCAAGTTTTCAAAAACTACTTTCTTTTCTAATTTTTAAAATTTGGCTTGATTTTTTGAAATGTTAAAAAAAAAAAGTAATAAAGTAAGAAAACTGTGTTTATAAGCTTAATTCTTAAACAGAAAACAAAATCAAAATGGTTATTAAATGACCTTAAATTTTCTAATATTCGTTTTAAGCTTAATTTTAAAAAATCTTGAAATTTCTAAAGCTTGTTTTGTGTTTCTCCTGAAATATAGTTCCAAATTGGGTGTAGAAATCCGCATAGTTTCACAAGCTTTTAACTTTACTGGTTCCAGGATCACTCTGCTTCTGGAAATACTAGGATTAGGGATCCATATGCAGAAACGTGTTGCACTGTGTGCAAGGGTATGGAAGATGAAGGTCTCATGTTACTCTGTGATCTCTGTGATTCAGCTGCTCATACGTATTGTGTCGGCCTTGGTGCTAATGTACCGGAAGGTGATTGGTTTTGCCATGATTGCACTATCTCCAGGGCTCAACATACTGATACTGAATTGGATACCAGTTTCAACGATCAAAATCAAACGGCAACAGTTCAAGCACACGTTGCCATTTCCGACATAGTAAAAGAATCAAGTGCTCAAACAGTTGCCATAACTCGCAGCGTGGCCCAGAAATCATTGCCTAGTCGTGGTGGTAAAGCTGCGGGAACAAGTGCAAGAACATTACATCGTTGTCGCAGCATCCATAGCCATATAAGGGCATTACGTGATAATTGGGATGCTTTACGAGGGGGTTCACTGAACTTTCCCGCTAGCAGCTCATCGACATATTGCGGCAACAGTTCTAAACAAAATAGTGGTGCTGCACTAGACAACCAAACAGGTCAACCCCATTTTTCGACAGCCATTAGCTTGCAGGCGACCTCCGGACCAGAGTGTAACGAAAGCTCTTATGATGTTGAGAAGGCATGGCGGATGATGGAAATTGCAAAGGCAAAGGCTATACGTGCGGGAGATCAAACCTTGCGACATCCTGCTAGCAGACAAATGAGCACAAAAACAAAAGATTCTCATACAATGAAATGTCAACAGTACAAAATCAAGAAGCCAAATGAGCCAGCGAAGCATAAAAAGGAAGTGGGAAAGGAAAGATTGCTCGAGTTGGATAAGCAACTGTGTCATCCAGTAGCGAGTAAGAAGAATAAAACTTCTGATAAGTTTTGCCCTACAAATTCATCCAGTTATGGAGAATCTTCCTTGGGTAATATGGTTCAGACTTGTCGAGGTGATTTCAACTATGAAAATAGAAGAAAGCCATCAAACAAAATGGTGGATGAACTTTCATCATCCTCCACAATGACACAAGCCTCGGAAAAACGCCATCCTGCTCGTGAGGCTGGCAATGATCACGATGCCAAAAGTGAGATACGAACACTGGTCAAGATCAATCTAAAACTCCTAAGCCAAGACAAAAATTTGGGTACTGCCTCATATTCTTTGCTACCCCATTGCCATTAGTTTGATGTGCAATTATCTTGTAACAGTATTATGTTGAGTGGAGTAATAATTAGTTAAGATTTATGCAGGATATGAAAGATACAAGGAAGTGGCAAGGCTTGCAACACACACCATTATGGCAGGATGTGGTTTAGAACCCCCTCCAAAACCCAGCAAGCGATTCTTATCGTGCTCAGTTTGCAGACATACAGAAGAAGAAATCCAGCAGCTTCACAGGTCGACTCTGATGCCAAATTCTTGCAGGGAATGCTTCCTGGCATTCGTGAAGGATGTTGTTAATGCCATAATGTTAGAAAAACTAGTGGTGGGTTCCTCTTCCTAAGGCTGTAAAGTAACTAAATTATGTGTATTATTAACCAGAAGAGTTAGGAGAGAGGACAGAATGGAAGCAGAGAGTTGAAAATAAGTGGGGTTAGAAGAAGAAGAAGAAGAAGGCCAAAATGGAAGGACTTGGCTTATCCAATGGAGAGGGAAATTGGCGTGGCGCTCCATTGTTGTATGGTGGGGCTAAGGCTGATGTGAAAATGCTTTGTGCTTTGCTGTGGAGTCCCTGTGAAAGCACTCAGAAAAGCACTTGCGACAAGATCACGTGACTTTCGAGAACGTCAGCAGAAGATGGACATGGACATTGGCTTTTTGTTGGTATTCTTGCATCTCTCTTCACACTTTTTTTGTCTGTAAATAACTATTTGTATTCTTATTAGTTTAGTATTACAAATTACTGTGTCTAATTGATCCTCTAACAAAGATGAGAGATCATTTGCATTCTGAATTTAATAAAATTTTGGCATTCCAATTTTGGAAAAATGTTTCAAAATTGAAAGCTTATAAATGAGTTAGATTCGGAAGCTAATTGACTTATTAGGTACAAAATTAAAAATTTAGAGACTATTTTTTTTATTGACAATGTGTGGGATGTGAAGATCGAATTTCTGACTTTAAGCTGGATTATACAAGCATTATGTCAATTAAGCTATGTTTTTGTAGTTTAATCATAATTATTTTAAAATGTGTGTCTAAGTATTTTGGACTCTTTATTTTGTTTTTAGAAGATCTTTGAACTTTAAATATGCAAAATAGGTTTTTGAATTTCAATGACTTATTTAAAAAATTTAAAAATTAATTATTTTATAGATATAAAATCAAATTTCTTGTTTAATAGTATCCAACAATCAAATTTCTTGTTTAATACTACCCAACACTTTTAATAGAGTACTTTTTTAAGAATGGTGGCCAATATATCAAAAGTTTAAGAACTAGACGGTATAATTTAGTCTTGAGCTAAAATGATATAAAGTCTAATAGTATTAAATTTTTAGTGACATATTGACTTTTTGTTTCTACATTTTTTATTTTACATAGATTTGAAATCGACGAAAGAGTGGAATCGACATTTTTATTATATCGTAAAAATTTTATAAAATATTTAAAAATAAGCAATAAAATATCAATAATATAAATATATTATAAATAATGAGCATCTCAACTTATTTAAAAAGTATAAAATATTTTTTTCATAAATTTTTCAAAATATATCCATCCACCTCTTACATTTCATCAATATTTTCATATAAACATTTTCACCCTTTGCATTTGTGTAAAGCAAAATGTCCCCACACCCAACCAAAACCATTACTATACCTAAGAAAAAAATAAATAAATAAAATAAAATAAAAATCAATGCGGGTCCCACAGCACACGTGCCAAGCGTCAGGTGAGTAAAACGGTGTGCTTGGGTTTGCGAATGGCAGCACGTGGGAAAGGAGGCGGCAGTGGGCAGGGCAGGCAGGGATGGGCACACGTGACCTAACTGTCTTATCACGTGTCTTCAAACTGAACTACACTACCGTGTTCGGTGCTGTCACTTCATCATTTGTCACAGCCCTAATTGTCCTATCACATCTCCACACCTCTCTCTCTCTCTCTTTTTTTCATTTTTATAAACCATTAATTGTTACCCCACCAAACCAAAAATATATATATATAATATAAAAACTTTTTTCAAACTATATTAATTAATTATCCATTTTACTTTTAATTATTTATATACGGACGGCATCCATCCAAGTCGCCTTTTTTTTTTCTAATAATTTTTAAGTTTCCATATTAAAAAAGAAAAAAAAGGAAAGAAATGAAAGTATGGGCAGAAAAAAACAAGGAAAGTGGGTCCCAGAAATAGTGAGTTGGCCACGTGAGGCAGAGGGTGTGAAAAGAATCACGTGCATCTCGCGGATTCTGCGCCGGTACCCTTTAAAAATTTAACATTTGTTAACTGATCCCTAAACGGATCCCTTCAGAATGTCCGTGTTTTATGCCACCCCTTTCCATTCAATTTTTCTTTTTTTATTGCTTCTTTATTTTTTTTAATTACATTTATTATATCACAATTCAATAGATTAAAAAAAAACGCATATTTGAAATTGTCAATATTGTATTACTATTCAATCCCATACTTTTTCTCAAAAAAATAAAAAATAAAAAATATTTTTAAATATAGAAAAATGAGTTAAATTATTTACAAACATATAAAAGTTTTACTGTTTAGTGATAGAGCGCGATAGAATTCTATCGCACACTATCGTAGATATACAGTTAAATTTTTTTATATTTATAAATAGTTTGATATTTTTTTATGTTCATAGTAATTTCTTTTAAAAAATATGGTAATTTTATCATTATTACAATTTTCACTAACTCATTCACTAAATTTATATATACAAATGCGATAATCTTCCATTTTTAGAGCGTCAAGTGCCAAAGTTACTTAATGGTTTGTAGCCAAATGGATTGAGATAGTGGATTGTGAATCCATTCCTATCGAGATTTAATTGCTTCATCTCTCAACTATCGAGGGTGAATGAGTTCATTTTAATTATATTATTCTCTTCCAAACTCATTGCATGACAGATATTTTAGAAAGTTATGCAGGTACATTACCTATTTTGCTAAATAGAGCGCCTACTCTACATAGATCTTCCTAATTTAATTTATTCATTTTGATAAAATAAAGCTTTGCACCAAAATAAATTATTTAACCAATCTACAAATTAACTATTAAATAACTTTACCAAAATTAACATAATTTTTTTAAAAAAACTGTGGTAACTTCTTTTTTTAATTATTAATTTTAGGTCATACACATATTTTATAATTCATTAATTGTAAATAGGTAAAATATTTTTAAAATATTCAAACAAGAACTTATTAGAGAATTAAACTTAAAAATAAACGGTGAATTTTGATACAATTTGACAATTGTATGTATATGAAAAATTGAAAATACCATAAGAAGCTATAAATCAAACCCCCATGTTAGCATTACACAATTTGATAATTAATAATATTTGGGATTAGCAATGCCCCTAATTAACACCATTCAAATTTAAGCTATAACTTGCTGTGGGTAGGAGATTAAATATTATATAGCGAGACAAAACAGTTGATAAACATGTGAGAGTTATAAAAATATATATAGTAGTAACCTAGTTTATTTGATAATTCAAAATTTTACTTGTACAATCTTAATTAAAAATTATTATTTTATATAATCAATATGGTTGTTGAAGATAAGTATGGAGAAAAAAATCTTATTAGGAAAATTAATTCAAACAAATTAAGAGGTTGTTCTCCTGTTAAATCAAATAGACTAAAACTAATCAACAACCTAAAACCTTTCATGTTATGTCAAATGTAGCATAATTATATTAATAATTAACATGCAAGTTAGAATAAAGCTTAGATTATTTTATAAAGAAAACAATTCTTTATTTGGATTTAAAGAAAAATCAAGTTAAGTAATTGTACTTTTTAGAATTAAAAAACTATATATATATATATATATATATATAAAACATTATGTCAACTTTTACCCTTTTGATGATTTTTTTAATACATAAAAAAAAAAAGAGTATTTAGGTGTAATTTTTTTTTATTCTTTCACTATTATAACATTTTATTTCTCTTCGATTATTTTCTCTAATTAGACTGTTTTTTAAAGAGACTTTTATGATCGCGTTAATTTTTTCATAATATAAGACTTTTATTTATGTATCCATTACAAATCAATAATTATCAATAACGAAGGATGTGAGTAAATATTAATTTTCAAATAATATTATAAACCAAGGTCCAAATGAAGGATTATAATATATATTGATCCATGCCACAGTTATGAAAGAAAAACATATATTTTTAATAGAATTATCTTTATATTTATAGAAAACATTATCTTAAAAAATTTAGAAGGTAGTTTAGTTGATTATTTATATTAGATGGGTGCTAGTTAATTCAAGATGTGCACATGGAGGAGAAGCCAGCGTGTGTGATTGTGGATAAAATAAATAATGAAATAATAAAAAATATAGATTAAAAAAATAATAAAAAAAAAAAGAAGAGAAAATGCCAAAAAAGTGACCTTATTTTTTTTAGGGTTTTGTTTAAACTTTAAGCTTTAGACTTTAAAAAACACAAACAAAACACCCTTGCAAAAAGGAAATGAAGGGGCTGTCAGTCACGTGATTATCCCACCTCTCCCACCAACATCCTCTCCCTTGGACAAATATATGAGAATAATTTTTTTTAATACAAAAATATACAGTAGACGAGAAAATTTAAACCTTTAATCTCTAAATTAAAGATATGTATTTTATAGGTTAATTTACAATGAAAATGTCAGAATTTAGTTCTAATAGTTTTAAAAGTTAAAACTTAGTTTATATAGTTTTATAAAACAATCATAAATTGTCTCTAGATTATTTATAAAAATTTTGTCAAATCGTAGAAATTAAATTCTAATTAATTTTAACTTTCTCTAAATTATAGGATTTAATTTTTTAATTAAACCTATTTTGTATCAGTTGATCAAACTATATTTGAGTTGATCTATATTTGAGTTATATAAGATATTGTAAATGATATTTATATGAAAAATTATAAAAAGAAATTGGAAAACTATGATTTTGAACTCATTTGAATTAAGCGTTTAATCTCCCAACATTGATAATTGTGTAACAAGATTCAAAATTAAAAATGTTATTGTCTTTTAAAATTTAAATTTTTTTTTAATAAGTACACAAAATCGATCTTCAATTGCTCGAACTAAAAAAAAAATAAAACTTACCTAAAAAACAAAATTAGTTTGAAAGTTGTAATATTGTGGCTTACAGCTTGGAGGCAATAAAAAAATTGACAAAACAATAATAATAATAATATTTAAAATAAGAAATTCGACAAGTTGGTATTGCCGAAAATATTTGAAAAATAAATCGGGATTGACGCCCAGAGGCATTATATATATAATGAATTTAAATTAAAGCTCCTGGACAGCGACGCCGTTAATTAAACGGCGTAGTCTCACCTAACGGAAAACGACGAAAACCAAAGAACCAAAAAGCAGGAAAAAAAAAAAACTTTTTGGTCCACAAATTTTTTTTATTTAGTTTTCATTTAATTCAAATGTTACTTTCTATCACTATTAAAACTAATTTTAAAAGTGTATTTCATAATTATTTTAAATTTATTAACTAAAAATTAATGCCAAAAACCCAAGATAAACATTAACAAAAATTTGAGGTTAACGTATAAGAAATTAAAACTTAAAAATAAATGAAAATTGAACTCATAATTTAGAAAGAATAGGTTCAATTACAACTTTGACATCTATAGTTTGATAAAATCTTGTAAATAGTCTCTATCATAAGAATACTATTTTTTACAATTTTATCAAATTATAAAAATTATTTATGAGATTTTTATCAAATAACTTTTAAATCCATAAAAATTAAATTATAATTTTTTTCACTAAAATTATCATTTAAAATCAAAATAAAAATTAGACAGAGATAGAAAAGGAGAGAGAGAGAGAGTAAAATAAAGATGCTGAATCCACCACTAACGCCTGTTTTTTCATTTTCATTATTATAATAATTATTTAATATATTTTTTGGGATTTTCAGTTTTTGAAAAAAGAGAAATTGGAACCCGAAAGAAAAGAAAGAAAAACACAATGTTTTGTTTGTAAGCGGCAATTCGAAGCAGATTCTTCTTCTTCATTTTCCCAACTCTCTCTCAATTTCTATTTTATTTTTCAAATTTTCACTTCTGCTTTTCAATTCCCATAATTTCTCTGTTTGCACCCAAATTCTTCTAAATTCACAAGAAACGATCACTTTCTCATCCGATTCATGCTGGTACTACTCTCTACTCTCTGCTTATTCATCCGATATGATTCTTCTTTTCTTATTGATTCTTTATGGTTTGTTTCTCTGATTTGTTCTACTATACAATTCATCTTGTTTTTCTACTGTTGTTGTAGCTGGAATTCAACAATTGCTTTCTCCAGAATGAGAATTATGTTTTTTCTGAAGGAACAATCACAATCTTCCACTCCGATTACTGAAAACGTAAACTGAATGCTCCTTTCAGATCTTCATACCAAGGCGGTAATTCTCCGATCCGTAAGCTCTTGCAGGAATTTAGGTTCTGAGCGATTCATTGTCGGAGAAATTTTCGATCTCCATACTCAATTCTAGGGTAAATCACTGGGAATTGAACTTTCTTAGAAAGGCTTTGGAATTCGAGGAATTTACATTGATTACAATTGGCGATGGAGCTTCCTCAACCTCCCCGTCCCCTTGGAACCGAAGGTTATTTTTCGATTAGTTTCAATTTCTGTCAAATTTAATATCTCTGAACTTGAGTTTACAGAAATTGAATGTTGATGTTAATCTGAAAGCTCTTGTGTTCAGGACGGAAACCAACGCATGACTTTCTTTCACTCTATAGTCATTCAACTGCTCATCAACAAGATCCATCCCAGTCCTTTCAAGGTAAACCTCACAGATTAAAGTTACAAATCCAACTCAAATTTTGATTTCTACAAACTGTGTTCCTTCCTATTATTAGTGATGATTTAAAATAGAGTTTAGATCCAAAATCAATGAGGGGTTTTATGTTCTTTAGAATTTGTATTGTAAAGTAAAGCCACGTCTCTGTTTTAGGTATTTATTTATTAAATTGCTTTTGTTTGAAAACGAAATAAAAATTATGGTTGTTCGTGCACGTGACCGTGAATTAAATCATTGATCTGGGGCACGAGGTAAAGTAAAAGTAGGGCTTTGAATTAAATCAGAACAGAATAGATGATAGAATAGGGTCACTGAATTCCAAAAAGGAAAAGGAAAGGGTCGGCAGGTAGCCAATTAGCGCCACCAGATTGGTGCGCGCCCTTATCGATTGGGACCCGCTTTCAGCTCATGTGTCGACAAATGACTTGACCTATCGCACATTTCAAGGATAAGGGATGCAAATTCAGCCTCCCTTGCGGTACCCCTTAAAAATTGCAATTCTTTTCCTTTTCTTTTTTTCCCTTCTTTATTCTTTTGGGAAGTGCATATGCTTCTGAATAAATTCCATAATAAATAAAGCGAATCTCTCTAGCCTTGCCATGTGGATATATCTTCTACTGTTGATATTTACTGCTCCCCCACCATGCGTGTCGCTTACGGAATCGTCATTATGAAGTGCTCTTTAAATGTGGGGACTTTGAAATTTTTGCATTCAGCTTGTTCTTGTTTTTTGGGACAGTTGTTTTTCCAATTCTTTATAAGCAATGATTGTCATATTAGTGCGTTACCCCCACCCCCCAATGGAAAAAGGAGAACAGAAAAATATGAACAGGGAATTCAGTCTCCAAGTTTTGTAATCCATTTTGAGGTTGGACAGTGAAAAAAGTTCTATCCTGCTCGTTTTGTGGTTTGCTTATAGACTGGCTGAATTTGGATTAGCTTATTATAAAATCTTTTTTTTTTTTTATTTCGATGAGAACAGGAGGTTTTCTTAAAACGCATGATTTTCTCCGGCCGTTGGAACGGATTGGGAAGACATGTGCCAAGGAGGAGAAAACAATTAATGTGTCCACTGCGGAACGATCAGCGCCACATTTGGGAACTCTAGCACATAATTCTCCTGCTGAGCGTCTATTACCAGGTGGAATTGGGACTTACAGTATTAGTCACATTTCTTATTTCAACCAGAGGGTTCCAAAGCCAGAAGGGTCGGTATTTCCAGTCCCTCAGGCGAGTAATACTGACAAAAGTGATGACAACTCCCGTTGTAGCTCTTTGTCTGGAAGTGGTTTCACGTTGTGGGAAGAATCTGCAGTTAAAAAGGGAAAGACAAGGAAGGAGAATTTGGGTGAAAAGCCCGGCTTAAGAGGTAAAGTTTTTATCGTTACAATTTTGTCAGTTCTAATTATTCATATATTTCTAGCCCACACACAGCATTTGCTACCATACCCCATGGTCACAGAGAAATAATATTTGACTACAAATCGATCAACAGAGTTGTCATGGACTTTCTAGTTTCTAATGTTGGTGGGGTCCCTACTGACGTCTTAACATTGGTTTTTTCTTGGTGTTAAAACAGTCGGTAAGAACTCATGACCGAAAATTTTCCACATGTGTGCTTTCTCTTGTCAACTTTTTGTTTGTTTTGCTTGCATGCATAATAATTCTTATACAGAGTTTTAGTATTAGGTCATATTTTTCCCTTATCATTTGAGCTTTTCGATTATGTACATTCCCCATTGAACGGATCTTCTGTTCTTTCTAGCAGAATCACCGGCAAAGATTGAGCAATGGGCCGTTTCAACAGAGCGGCCAATACAATCATCATCAAGCAGCCATCGCAGCAGCTTCAGCTCTCTCTCCCCCTCTCAGTCAGCCACTTCTCTTGTTTCTTTTCAAAATTTCTACATCATTGTTTTGGTTTTCGTGTATAAATATTGAGACTGGACTTCCTGAAATTTTACGAACAGGCCTTCAGGCCAGCAGAACAGGAGCTTCGGTGAGATGTTAAAGTCCACAGTTAATGTTTCCTCCATGGAAGAGGAACTAGACGACGGCAAAGCATTTATTATTAAGAAGGAATCATCGCCATCCACTGCCTATAAAGGTTCATTTCCTTC
Source organism: Lagenaria siceraria (assembly GCA_002890555.2). Lineage (NCBI taxonomy): Eukaryota > Viridiplantae > Streptophyta > Magnoliopsida > Cucurbitales > Cucurbitaceae > Lagenaria > Lagenaria siceraria. The sequence goes on along the minus strand of CM016487.1, from coordinate 1,142,096 downwards.
ATGATGTGTTCTGTTCATTTCCTTCTTGTAAAAATTGAAAATTTCCGCTTTTTAATAACTTTGAAGAATTTTCCCCCAGAAAACTCTTCTCAAGTATTCATCTTTCTAAAAATCTTGGATTTACAGGTGACTTGAAGATAAATGTCGGTGACAAATGCTCTGATCAGAAGGCTAACACGCCGAGATCCAAACATTCTGCAACAGAACAGCGTCGAAGGAGCAAAATTAATGATAGGTAAGATTCCGTAGATATATGTTAATTCAGTAGCAGACATTACCTTTTTCAAAACATGTGTATATATGTCCTTATAGAAAGCAATTCGTTGAACAATCACTCTAGAAGTTTGAAGTTGAAAAGTTGCATGCAGGTTTCAGAAGCTGAGAGAACTTATTCCCCGTAGTGATCAGAAGAGAGACAAGGCATCATTCTTGTTAGAGGTAAATGTGCATGTCACTAGATGATACTTTACTTCTCTCTCACTTATGGTGTGCAGTAGATTGATTTTTGGACATGTTTTCAGGTTATCGAGTACATTCAATTTTTACAAGAAAAGGTTCGCAAGTATGAAAGCTCACCACCGCAAGGATGGTATCATGAACCAGCGAAATTAATCCCCTGTGTAAATACTCGATACAAACTTTCTCTCCATCGTTTATGTAAACTATATTACACAATTCCTTGTAAAAAAAATGTTCGATCTTTTGTTCTTGTTCCACTAAACTTATTGGTATTAACAACCTAATCAGGAAACCCTCTGTCCATCTGTTGTGCAGAGAAACAATTGCAATCCAGCACAATGTTACATCGATCAATCTCAAATAGCAAAGAGCGGCCCTGTGTTTATATTTGCTGGGTCTGACGAGAAAAATATGTGCCACTCCCCTGCATTTCCTAGGTGCTCGCACAACCCAGTAGAATCTGAAGTTAGTACTTCCACCACCTTCCGAGAAGCGGATCAACATCCTGGAACAACCAACAAAGCAACGTCTTACCCAATGTTGGACCCACGCCATTTCATACCTGCCATAAGTGAAGGTGCAAAAACTAAACTCCATTCTCAAGTAGCATATAATGCAGACAATAAACCATGTGAAATGCAACCACCATTATGTGAGACGAGATCATGTACTACCAATAATGCTGCTGTTGATGATAAGCTGAAAGAACCTGAGCAGAGGATCGATGGTGGTAGAATTAACATCTCAGGTGCATATTCTCAAGGGTGAGTATAATAGGGTACATTCTGATATTCATGATCTTGTGTTTTCAGTCTATTCAAACAATAAATTTAGCGTTCTTCAAGACCCACATTATAGTATTAGTAAGTAGGTCTTCTTGGCAGAATAGTTAATTGTTGGAAGAGGCTAGTAGCAAACAATTTGAGATTTGGTTTGTCGATGAGCAGGTTGTTAAAAATTCTCACACAAGCGCTACAGAGTTCTGGAGTGGATATGTCACAGGCCAGCATCGCAGTGCAAATAGAACTTGGAAAGAGGACAAATTACAGAGAAACTATCCCTACGCCTGCTATTGTGGTAAACAAGAACTGCATATAGTACTACATAATAAATGTCCTTTTTCTAGTTTTTTTTAGTACAACAAGGGTATGGAGATTTGAACCATAGATCTTTTGGTCACTAACATATCCTATAATGTCTCAAGTTCAAGATTCAAACTAGGATTTGAAATCTAGATTCAGTACCCGATGGCCTTAGCATTTCCTTGTGACCTGACAATGTCATCCTTTCTTTGCTTGTCTTGATTGATGTTGCCAAGTTGCAGGGGATGCAAAGGAATGTCAAGGCCATCATATGCTAAATCTGAATTCCAAATCCTGATCTGAATCTTGGATTTGGGGCGTTACATATCCATACGCCAGTTGAGCTATGCTCACTTTGGCATATCTTTTTTCTAGTTGTATGAGTATCAACATTTCCCTCAATTTTTATTCTTTTTGTTGTTGTTTTTCCATAGGATGATTCAGCTCGCCCAAGTGAGAGAGGGATCGTTAGTACCAGGGTTGTAGCTGCAGAGGACATGGAGCAGGCATTCAGAAAGAAGCAAAAGACATGAAAGAAGAGATGATATAACAAGTATTCTTCTCTCGTCAATTCAATTTATTATCACTTCATTTTTACGTTTCATTTCTTCCCTGAGGGGTTTATGGCCTTTCAATTATTGGGGAAATGCATCTGACCCAAATTGATTGTACATTAGGATAGTTCATTTTCTAGTTTTGATTTTTTTGGGCATTCCCCATTTTAATATGGTGAAGATGTAGCTGCTTTAGAAGTTAGGCTTTCCTCTTAATATTTAGAGGTTGTTTTAGATGTAAAGGCTTTCGTTCGATGTAAAGTTTGTCTCATTGTCCACTCCTGTCATATTTATACTCTTGCTTATTCCTGGGAATGAATCAAAATAACAAAGCTCTTCAACCAAACACCCCACTACATTACTTTTATGATTTTTGTTAAATTATATATATATAAAAAAAAATAAAAACCCTTCAACTTTGCTCGTTTATTTCAAAAGTTGAAATATTACCATTGACAAATTCTAAACCGAAATCACCTCATCACACCATTTTGGATAAGTCCTAATTTTCGTCTAAAATTTTGTTAGATTTCTTATGAAATGCCATTAGGCAATAGAATGCTTTACTAAATTTCGTTAGAGATTCTAAATTCGGGAACATAAAAGATGTGATAATTAAAAAGTTAAATGAAATCATTACGCAACTGTAATAATTATATTGAATCAATTAGTATGAATTTCTTATTCTAATAATAAATTTGTATACTTTCCTGGCACGACTCTATTATCCCCCCATTTCTGGATCTCAACAGCGCTCTCAATTTTCAGAAAAGATTAGTTCTCCGCCGCTATAACTTAAAGAAGCATCAAACTACGGTACTCCCATCTTTGTTTAATTTATTTTTCTGTCGTAATCTAAAAGCATATCTTTTTTTTTAAAAAAAAAAAATGATGGGCATCCACTTCTCCTCTACTCTTCGTATCTCAGACAATTAGAATTCAACCATTGTTTCCCACGTTACTAGAATTTGCCAGCTTTGAAGTCCATGTGCATTCATTATTCCTCTTCCTTATCTTCCACAAAAATCTCCAACAAATCTATACAACCCCTTCATCAAATTCTATTATTCCATTCATTACTTCCTTTCTTGTTAAACTTGAATATGATTGCTGATTTCAATAATTTCACATGATTTGATCAAACATAAATGTCAATCAGGACAAGTTCCTAACCACGAAGAAGGATCTTAGATAGAACAAAGTAAAAGTAATGATCATCAAATGAGAATAAAAAATCAATGAATAAATTGCCATCATCCATAGAGAATCCGATTGCCTGCTATCTATTACAGGCAATGTTAAATAAAACAATGAGATGAACTTTCCTAAGTACATAAAATATGAACCTAACTGTTGCCGTTTTATTGGGAAAGGAGTAAAATAAACGATTTTCACTCCCTATTTAGCTCCCCTCCTACTAATATGAAGACTGAGGCTAAGAATGGGAGTGAGGCAATGAACTGTGGAGAAAGTCAATTCTACAATTCATACCAAATCCATCTGTGTACAACTATGCATCTTCTCTCCTACGCAGTTTGATGGTTGCTGCTGCTCTCATTCTGTAACAGCAAGGTAGCTGGGTATATACAATCTTGTTGCAAAGAAAATAGCATCCCTCCAATTGGTTTCTTATATACTCTGGCTTTTCTATATGCAAATCTGTGGACCTTTGAAAATCTTGCTTCATCCCATCAGTTCAACCTCCAAGTACTGAAATGTCAGTCTCAACGTTCAAAACTCAAATTATTCTCTTCAACATTGGAGAAGAAATAACCCCTTTTTGTTCCTCTGACGGTGGCAAGCATTCTTCAGGGTTGGCATAGAAATAATCCTCTTCTTTAGGTTTGTCGTGGATCACTGTCCGTTTAGTTGGTTTCCCCATTCGGTCCGCGTGGGCTTCTTTTACAGCCCAGGAGAACTCGTCCCAGCTTAGCTTTTCACTATTGTATTGATCTATCAAATTGAAAAGTATCTTTCTGTCCAACAATATGGTCTTCTTAAACCCAAGGTATCTACACAAGTAGCCACATATCAGTTACATCCTTTGACAACTAATCATCAGTAATCAATAAAAACAGCTACATACTAGAGTTTGATAGGATTAGTCTAATATCATCTCCTCAAAGAAAACAGTACAATTGATTTGACCATATACAGTAGATAAGCAAATGAATGTAAATCACTATGTACCTGCGATGACCTTCAACGACTTTAGCCATATTCCCATCATATGTAGGAACGAATATATCACTTTCCAATGATACAAGGTAATCTAAAGCAGCCATCTGGGATGAGTGATTTTGAAAGAACCTGAGGTCAGAAGGTTTTAGCAACGTCTCCTTCTTGACCTATTTAACCAAAACCAGAGACAGCTTGTAAAGGCAGGAAGACATAATATTAATGGGATACAAAAACTGTTGCATTAACTAATCAACAAACCAGTTTAGGATAAGCCTTTGCAAGACTCTCCATCCTCCTTTGTCCCCCATAGATTTCCCCAGCTGCAATATAAATCTGAAAATTAGGATCAATATCCAGCGCTCTCAATGTAAGTGCAGTTTCCTCTGGGGTCAAGGGGCACAATCCATCCTTCCTTTTCTGTTCAGAGTCTATTACTTTCTCTTTCCACCATGGATATGCATATCTGCATATATGAAGTGTGAGCGAATGGGAATGAGAAAGAATCTTCCAAAAAGCCTAATGCCAAATGATTGAAATATAAATAAGTAAACATCACCTCATTGTTGTCAATTCTTCTATTTCTTCACTGTTACAACCTTGAGTACAGCCAGAAAAAGCCAGCATATCCATTTCATACCTAAGATGAAGCACCAGGAAAGGGCCATTTTTCCTAAGCAGCTTGACAACCCTTTCTCCTAACTCCTCAATCTCTGGGGTGAATTTCAGAGCACTATAGTTTACTCGACATCTCAGCTTCTGTATCTCCATTGGTTGGTCATTGTTGGCAAGCCGAGCATCAGTTCTGTTCAGATGTAAAACCTTGTGCTTCTGAATCAGCGGAAGAATCTATAATTGGAGAGAAAGGGAAAGAGTTTTCAGAAATATATAAGAAAGATAAACAAAACAAAACTACATAAAATCCAAAGGGAGTTCCTAATTACTAATAAGTATTTAGAATATCTGTTTGGAAATAACATAGATGTCAGGGTACAAAAGTATCTACATGTTAAACTTTATAGCATCAACATCTGAGGAACATAAAGAAAACTAACCTGATTATGATAGTATGAAATGTCAGACCAACTAATAGGTGGCATAGAGTAGGTCTTCCGTTGTTCCATTCTCTTCTTAATCCCGTCGGGCAACTCTCTTATGATACGTACTTGATCTCTCAATGATCCAATGAAATGTTCCACATTAAATATATCTTGAAATTCACTGAAACGTCAATATAAGTTCATTAAAGCTCAATCATATGAAATTTTGTCCTACCAATGATGAAGAAATTGGAATGAAAAATCACGCACCTGGGATCAGCCCAAAATGAGGTCTTATCCAGTTTGGGTACTACAAGAGTTACATTCAAATATCTCGCAATCGCAACCATGTCACATATCTACACAACATACAGAAAAGAAAAGGGGGAGTGGAGGGGTAGGGTTATTAACTATAGCATAATTAAGAATTCAGTCTTTTGTTCAGATTTCAGAAATTAAGTGATATGCACACTGGACTATTGAAATCACCCACCGCTGCTCTCATTTGGTTGAGCCCTCCATTGCAGGACACCATCAAGTAGCCATTGTTCTTGTAATATCCTGAGGGAGAAAGTAAAATTTCAGAGATAAGAATCACAACCCAACAACCCATTAACAATAAGTAAAGAACCATTCTGTGTATCAAATAATGAAATGAAAAAGGGGAATGCCAAGTAACAAATCAATATTAATTTACTAACAACAAAAACAAGAGGATTAAAACTGATATCAACATCATTTTCAGTGATTCCCAATTCCTTTAAGAAAGTACAAGTAATCACATCTTTCACAAACAAAAATTGAAACCAAAACTTAAAAGAGAGAACAAACAAAACTCACGCTTAGGAGGAAATACAATTTTGGGTGGAACTGAAAGGGGATTTTCCTGAACTCCAGAAACAGCAGCAGCCGCAGATTCATGGGAAAAACAAGAGGGCCATCCTTTCAAGACTCCAGGCCCCCAAAACTCCATTAGCGAAATCAATTGAACGATGCAAGTCCAGAGCAAAACAGTCGTCGTTAAACGGATTAACCACGGCCGTACTCTCGACCCTGACGAGACCATCGAACTCTTTACTTTATCAACCTTGCTTTCTCCTAGTGTTTTCAATTCCATCACCGTTGATTCACCAAGTTTCCTCCGATTCCCCTCTATCTTGCACATTTCTATTCCTCTCACCTGTGCTTTCAGGTGAGAAATCAACAGAACAACCCTCCCCTGATGTATTATTATTTCAGGAAATCAAGAAAGAACCCTCGGAAATCGATCTGTTCTGTATTCGATGAATGCCGAATCAGAAATGCAGAAACGATCACATGCAGCCAAAACGGAATTATGTATATATATATATATATGGGAATAAGTTACTACGAATCTTCAAGATTCGTAAGGGGGGAGATACGGTTGAGAACCAGATCAAAACAAGAAAGGAACTAAAACAAGAATCCCGGAACTCAGAGAAGAAAAATCGATTAATAGAAACAAATTCAAAACAGCATCAACAAACACTAAATACTTTCTTTCTTCTACAACGCACATTACCGAAATCCCCGTCGGTGACCCCTTGAAATCAGTCGCCTCTCGAAGAAACGAAGAACATCAACAAACTCGTTGAAAGATTCTTCAAATTTTCAATTCATTCAAAATTGGAAAACGATGATGATTCTACAAATAGAAGTTTCGGCGGAAGAAGATCGTCTTTGCATCGCCTTTCGCCCGGAACTCGCCGCGAATTCCGATGACGCTGTTGAAAATATATAGGAATCGGAAAAATTAAAATTAAATTAAATTAAAGAAAATTACCTTTTTTTATCCATAAAATTTGGTCTAGTTTTCATTTCATCCCTAAATTTTAAAATCTTAAAGATAACCAATCACTAAAATATGAAAAGTGAAGCTGATTTAAATATAAAAACTAGTTAACAATATTATGTAAATTATGAATAATAATAAAAATTTCATTATGATTGCAAAATTTTGATTACAAGCAACAAATGGGTCTTAATCTTAAGTTTTGTTACTATTAAATTATTAAGTTACAGAATATTACAATTTTATTTCGAAAATTCTAGTTTTGTTTCAATTTTAATCCATAGATTTCAAGATCAATTTTTTTTATTAAATAATCATATTAATTTGGTCCATTGATTTTATCAATTTTAGTTTTGTTTCAATTTAATCCTTAGATTTCAAGATTTTGTATTTTTAATCTCAATTTTTTATTAAATACTCACTCTTAGTCCTTGAAGTCAATGTCGATTAATTAATTTAAAATAATTATGAACATAAATTTTTAATTTAATTTTAATAAGGATGAAAAATAGTAAAACTCGATTAATTATAATTTTTTAAGTATTTTAAATTAATTAAAAAATATTAACATTAAAGAAAAAAAAAGAGTATTTAGTGGGAAAAAAATAGATTAAAAGTGAAATTTAAAAAATCCACATACTGGGATTCGGGTCGGGCTCGGATTCACGGTAGATAAAAACGACCCAACTCGGACCCAGATACGGTGACCCCACTGTGATGATCAGTCTATCTCCTACCACTGAGATTCTTCCACGTGTCTCATCGAAAATATGGCTTAAAAGAAATCTCGCGTGGGGCTCACTGTCTGTGACGCTTGACCCTTGGTAGGTGGTGAAATAAGTACGCGAAATATTTTATATCACGATATATCCTGAAAACTCGCGATATGTTATACCTATAAAATATCGCGACGCGGTTATCTTTGAAATTTATAGTCGGTGGACGTAGATTTGAGTTTTTGTTTTTGTTTTTAATATTTTATTCGGCTTGACATGGGAGCCCACTCACAGAATTTATTTATTTATTTATTATTTTCTTAATTCACAACATTATTTTATATCATTATTATTGCTTTTTGTAGACAGTTATTGTATATTTATTGTTTATAAATATATATATATATTTCTTAGGCGAAGATTCTCACAAATATTAACAAAAAAAAAAAACAAAGGAAAATATTTATTTTAATACTTTTACGTTCAACAGTTGCAGATTTATAGATAGTAATTAGAATTTTCTTCCAACAAAAAATATAGGGTCTTTTCAAAAATAGAAAAAAACAAAAACTAATTATATATATAAAAAAAACAATAGGAAATAGAAAAACATGGGGTGAGCTTTTTTCTATATGTATAATTAGTTTTGTTTTTTTCTACACAACAATTTCCCAAAAATATATATATTGCCATTTAATGAATTATATAATGCATATATCTAATAAGAAATTAATGAGAATTTAAAGAAAAAAGCTTTAAAACTAGTTTTTTCGATGAGATTTTTAGTATTTGAAGAGTTATTCAATAGTTGACCTTGGTCATTAATCCAGATTAATTTTGTTCAAAGCATTGTTTTATTGTAATTAAATGAATCTTGGAAGATTTTTTTATTTATTTTTATAATAATAATAATTATTATTATTTTGGTTAAGATTTGTGGAGAGAATTAACACAAATGGAGAGAGTTAAAAATGGCAACTCTTGTCTTAGTTCAAGGTTTAATTTTATGGGGCTGAATACTAATGGTGAAAATTGATACACATTTAATTTAAAATTTGTTTTTTTTTTCCTTTTAAAAATAGTTAAATTATGCATTACATTAAACTGGGATTTGACATGTAAGGAAGCAAAGTTAGGCTGTTGATTACTCATTTATTCTTCAAAATTACTTTATTTAAAATTCAATATATATATATATATATATATTCAAATTTACTTAATCTGCAATGCTTTGACTTCTAAATTCCACAAGGTTGGACATATTAGGTGTAAATAAATTTGAATATCAGTATTTCTTATATTTATTTATTTTATTCCAAGTCTTCGATTGGTAATAAAATAAAATAAAATAAAAAGTCTGTTTTGTTTTCGAGATCTTTCATATAGTACAAATGTGTTAAAAGCAAAAAGAAAATATTTTTCTTTTGTCGTGATGAGCACCATTTTCTTTTGTCGTTTTGTTTCTTAAATAATATTAATTTCAATTTTTAAAAAAATGTACTGCAGTAGTTGATAACAGAGACAAAACTATAATTAAAACATGGTGTTAATGTACAAATTTATATGTTTCTCAGTCTATGAAACTCTACTTGGGCAAACTGCAAATAATAATATTAGAGCTTTTCTTTTTCACATGGTTATTTAATTAATATATGAAACTTGTTAGATCTTGAGATCTTCAAAGATTGAGAAGTCTCATTAGAGTTACGATAAAATAGAGATGATCTCGCACCAGTGTAATGTTTTGTCCAAACATATTATGATGCTTAAGTTAGTAATAAGCTAAGGCTAAGTGATGTTAATTTGAGCACAAATTCAAATGAAAAGTTGGTTCCTACAAGTATATTTTTCTAATTCTACGATGTGTCATATGTGTAAATGAAGGAGCTACTTGTCGCTTAGCTAGCCTTGGTCTGCGAACTTGCTCAGAATTGAGTTCCCTTTTCGAGTGGTTAGTCGTGCTTCCTAACTCGGTATGTAGGCTCCTCGAAGGGTGTATTGGATCATCGTCCCATAACATCATAACCTGTCTAATCTTACAATATTTGGGTGTCAAGGAAACCTATAGGATATTAAATCCTAGGTAGGTGGCTATCATGTATTGAACACATGATCTCCTAGCCCTTTATCAAGGTCATATCCCCCTCCCCTTATTTACCATTAGGCCAATCCTTTTTTTTATATATATGTTTGTGTTTGAGTCAGCTTACATGCACTTTAACTAATCTCACGAGACAACTCGCCTAACCCTACAACATTTGAATGTCAAGAAAACTCGTAGGATATTTACTAGGTAAGTGGCCACCATAGATACCATTAGGTCAATCTAGGATGGTTACAAAAATTGCAATTTTGATCTATAAAACTTAGATTAAATTTCTAGATGATATGCGACAAGTTAGTTCTTGAAATTTAGAACCGTTCTAATTATATAGTCCGAACAAATTGACCATGGATATTTGATTAAGTCCATGACTTAATACCTAAAAGGTGACATAGCAATTAAATGACTTGATAGGTGCGACTTTGGACTTTATAATTAGGAAGTTAGGTAGGGGGACTAATTTCATTTAATTATTGGTACTCTCAATCTGAAATGATACATATTTAATATGTGTTGAAGTGGGGCAGGTGATATTCATTTAAAGATATTTGATTATACTCTAGTTTTAATTTATCGGTGTAATATTTTTCAACTTGAATATAACTAAACGTTTTTTTTTAACTCAAAAATATATAAGATGAGAAATTTGAATTTATTGAAAATATATGTTTTTATGTTAGTAAAAGTATGGTTTTATTGATAATGACGTATAACTCGACTGATTAAGATTTTTAACGAGTAGATATTGTTGAACACAAAAAATTTGCAGCATCAATTCTTTGAAAACGAATTAATGCCCGGGAAATATTATATTTTTACTTCTAGTCTAATATAACTTTAACTGAAAAAAAAAAAAAGTAAAGCATAATGCTATATGTGAAATGCTAATGTGAAAGATAAATATTATCTTTTAAAATCTACTTAAATTAAGAACGTTGACTAATTTATTTAAGTAAAAAAAGAAGAAGAAAGAACGTGAATAAAAATGGAAAATTATAGAATTATAATTAACATTTTAATGCTGTGTTGGCTAAAATTATTTTAGAATCGTTTTTATTTTATACCTATAGAAAAAATATTATAAACAGAAAAAATATCACACTATTTATAAATATAATTTTTTTTACTATTTATTAGCGATTGACAGTATAAATTTTTTTATATTTGTAAATAATTTGACTTATTTTTTATATTTAAAAACAACTCATATATATATATATATATATATATATATATATATTTTGTTACGCACCTCATTAAGTAAAACACACGGATTAATATGGGTACATCTCATTTATTCTCTAATGTGTTCTTTTAAGAGATTAATTTAATGCTCAAATAATTGTAAAAAAAAAAAAAAAAAAAAAAACAAATGTTAAAAGAATCTTGTGAGTTTTATTAACATAAATTTTCATTTACTCCAAGGAACAATACATAGAATGTGAACTAGATGTTTACTTATTAATCTTTCGTAAACAATGAGTCATGAATCCTCCTATATATTTTTGTCATATTTAATTAAAATAATTAATGCTCATCAACTGAATTTGTTAACTTCGTTTGGGTGCTTCGTATATTTTTAGTGTTGGGAGTTATGAGGGTTTGAACCTCTAACTTTAAAAGAGTGATGTCAATTACTGTTTAGATATGCTCATATCGGCTCGTTAACATGACCATGAATGAACGAGAACAAGGAGAAATTATTTGAATTAATTAAGAAAACTCAATAGCAATTGGACATACATGCATAATTAAAAGAGAGTAAGTTACACTAAAGTATTTTGAGGTTTGGAGTTTGAATCAAATTAGTCTCTAAATGATGAGAATGCTAAGTTTTGAGTTCCTCAATTAACAAAAATCATTAAATAATTTTATTGGTTTGAAAAAATATATCAACTCAACCAACTCAATCCATAAAACACTACTTTTCAATATTATAATAAGTTTTTAAAAAATAATTTTACAGTTAAAAAATTTAATTGAAGAAGTGATGATCGTCGTTAAATTTTAATTTGTAATGATAGAGTTCCTATGCTTTTAAATTGTTGACAACTTAGTACATATATATATATTAGTATATAGCAATTTACTACTCAATAAGGTTTTGTTATTTGATTTTAAATTTATGTTTAAGGGTCTATTTGAAATGGCTTAGAAAAAAATATTTGTCAAAAATTCACTTTTATTTAAACACTTTTAATAAAAACTCTTTAAAATAAAAATATACATGTGTTTAGCAATTCTTTCTAAAAAAGTGTATTTATATACAAGTTTGTTTGATTTGTTATATGCTAAAAGAATTTTTATTTTTGTCAAATTACTACAAAGACGACTATAAAATACTATGAACTAATAATTTAAAATAATTGTTGTTGGAGTTGGTCATAGGATGGTCGTCGGGAGTAGGCAGCCAGGGTTGGACAGTAGCAGTAGCTGGAGTTTGCCGAAGTTGGTTGGCGGTGACCTCCGAAAGTGGTGGACGAAGTTGACCGGCTGACAGTCGGAAGAAGTGGTGGCTAAAGGTTGGTCGGCGTCGGTCGCTGAAAGTGGTGGCCTGAGTTGGCCAGCGGCAGTCACCAAAGGTGGTGGCCAGAGTGGCTGCTGACGGTGGTACTAGAGTTAACTGGTAGTGGTTGCTGAAAAATGACCGTCAATAATGGTCGCCGGAGTAGGTTTATCGATGGTGGTCGCCAGAGGGTGATGATAGTCACGACAACATAGCGGAAGTGAGAAATTAGGAAGAGATTAACTATTAAACACTCAAAATTCATTTTTTTTACAAGTTGGCTTAAGTGTTTATCCTAAACTAGCTTATTTTATAAATTCATTTTTTTAAAATTCATTTCGAGTGGTTGTCAAACCTTTGAATTTTTTTTTTTAAAATAGCTTATTTTGTAAATTATATTCCAAACACACCATAAATCCCATAGGTTTAAAAGATCCTAAATTTTAATTTTATGCTTAATAGAATATTTTATTTTTTAAATATGTTAAATAATATACGTCAAAACTTATTAGAGACAACATTAAAATTTTAAGCACCGATTAAAAAAACACACAACATTAAAAGTTAAAGAACTACATAGATTATAGATTATCGAGTATAGGTAGATTTCAGCTCAAGAAAGTTTGAGCTACATTTTACCATTATTATTTAATCTCACAAATGGGACAAAATGAGACCAAATGAAAGACTTGAGACTAAAATACCTCAACCAAGACTCGAATGAGCTTTTGGGAGGTGAGCCACAAGTCAAGCCCTTTTGAGAGTCGCCCTCTACCTTAGCATGGTTAATTAGGCCTAAGAATATTCTATTTGCACACCCTGAACAACGATTGGATATTTGAAATCTCAAATCCTTAGAGAAAAAGAAAGACCCTAAGTCAACTAACCTATATATATATGTCATAATGACTCCAAAATAAATAAGTCAATTCTTCTAAAAAAAATCTTTTACTGACTCAGAGATTATAGATAATTGTGACTGGTACAACACTAGTGTCCAATTTTTGTTTTCTAAGTCAATTGAATTAAAACTCATGAGCATTTTTTTTTTTTTTGTCAATACAAACTACCATTAAAATTGTTAAAAGAAATATATGTTTAGAATTACTAAGAAATAAATTTCATACCATGTTGAGCTAAATCCAATAATAATAATAATAATAATAATAATAATAATAATAATAATAATGCATACAAAATGAAGTAGCTAAAAGTAAAAGGCCGACAAAATCTTTCACACCAATAACAAAAATAAATATCCGAAACAGATTTATAAACCCCACTTTCATAACCCCAAACACATTCATTATTTATTTATTTATTTAAAAAAAAACACGAACACATGCATTGACACGACACCTCAGCTTTCCCCATGCTTACGTGGCACTCTCTTTCAACATCAAAGCCATCCTTCTCACTCCCCCTTTCTCCACGTGTCCCCCCACTCTTCCGCCGTCCTCCGCCGCTGCCGACCTCTGCTCTGACTTTCCTCTCCCTTTTCAAACCCTATATCCATTCCCTCCCATCAATTCCTTCGCCATATAAATAAATAAACACAAAGCTCTCGTATCTGCAGAATTACGGCAAATGGATACATTCAATCCAAATCCGAATTGAAGTGCCCTAGATGCCATTCTCTCCACACCAAATTCTGCTATTACAATAATTACAATTACTCTCAGCCTCGCCACTTCTGCAAGACCTGCCGCCGCTACTGGACCCTCGGGGGCCTCCTCCGCAACGTTCCCATCGGCGGCGGAAGTCGCAGATCCAAGAAGAATTCCAAATCCAAGCCTGCAATTGTCAGAGATTCGCCGTCTTCGAACTCCGCTGTTCTTGGCTCTGATTTAGAAATGTTTTCGACTCCGTTGAAGTTGAATCAGGCGGGTGATTGGTGCGGTTGGATTGAGAATCGAAGGGAATTGGAAAGTGGGATTGTGGCTGCGGCAGGGGATCCGACGGCGGAGGGATTTGGATGGTTGGATCATTTGGCGACAAGTGGTGGAAGTGAAGGAGTGGTTGAGATTTCCGGTGGCGTCGCCGTCGATGGAGGCTCCTGGTTCAAATTCTACGGATTAGATTAAATTATAGAAGATGTCTCAATGTTTGGAATAACTCTAAATTATGCATTAAGTTTCTTAAATTTCGAAATTTGTGCTCAAATCGAGCATAACCCAATCAATTGACATCGACATATGAGTATGTAAGTACTCTGGTTCAAATTCTTCCCAATCGTATACGGAGAAAAAAATATCCGAAATTTTGTTCAAAAGTAAAGTTTATCCAATTAGTAATTAGTAATGGGAGATTTGGGTGGGTGGGTGGCTGTCCATATCCCAAATATTTTTAAAATTTTCTAATTTGATACTTTCTAATGGTGGTTCCAATTTCATCATTAATTTAAATTAATAATTAATAAATTTCAGATTAATTACAAATTTACGCGTGTCTATCTTCATATTTAAAAAAATTAGAGAATAAAATTATTAAATTATTTGGATGGATAAAAAAATAGACTCTTTAAATTTAAAGGCTAATCATTGAGAAGATCATCAAGTCCAAATCGATAATCAATAAAATCAATTCACAGATTTTATTTATTTTATTAGTACAAACTTTTCTTCCTTCTATTTTAGATATTGGATTTTATTCATTTTCATTAATTAAATATAGTACAAACTTTTATTCATTCTATTTTAGATATTGATTTTCTTTAGAAAAAACAATTTAGGAGTGTTTTTAATAATTAAACAAAATTTTGAAGAAGAGATTTTTTAATTTTTTTTTTTTTTTTTTTTTTTTTTTTTAATTTGGACAGGAATTTAAATGTTTAGTTAGTACCATGAAAATCATGGTAAAAAGATTGTTGAAGCCTAGAACAATATGGTTATGTCGGTGATTTGAATTTTTTTCTCCCGTACTTAAAAAAAAGACTACATTATACAAATAAATCCAATGATTCTCTACTTTTTTTTTTTTTTTTCTATCATAACTTTCTCTCTTTTATTGTATTTTTTTTAAAAAAAGAGACTACGTTATACAAATAAATCTAATGATTCTCTACCTTCTTTTCCTATTATAAAGTTTAGAGATCAAATATAGATAATAAAAATCTAAATAGATAAACAAATTTGAAAGTTTAAGAATCTTTCTAATTACTTTTAAAGGTATTTTTTTTGGATGATTCATAGTTCAGGTGCAAAAAGAAATTTGCCCTACTTTTGAAAATTAATTTTTTTTAGCTTTTGTTTATGTCATATAAACACGAAATGATCATTATGCACATGCGTTAGATTTTGCTCTCGTTATTTATGCTATTCTCGCTCTTTAGGGTTTAAGTTTTATTTATTGTCTTTTATTACTCTTGTTTCTCCTACTCTTTGCTCTATGTATTCTCTATTGGCTCATTTTTCACTCTCGCTACTCTAGCACACGTGCACAATAATATTATTTTGGTAATTTTCATTGATGATGATATAAGTAAAATGTCAAAAATCTTGAATTTTAAAAAGTGGGTAGATTCTATTTTAGGTCCAAAAATTGGGTTCGTTGTACAATTATTTCAATTTTTAAAATGCAGAGACCAAATATATATAAATCTAAAAATTTTATACATATTTTGATAACTATCTTGTTTCTGTTTTTTAAATGTATATTTTTTCCTCGAATTTTATATCATAGTTTTTACTTTTCTTGAAATATATTTGGATTCTTAGTCAAAATCGAAAAACAAAAATAATAATTTAGAATTGATTTCTTTCATGTCTCTCATTTGGTAACAATTTGATTTTTGAAAACTATGTTTGCTTTCTCACAATTTCTTAATCCTAGTTTTTATATTTCCTTTATAAACATTTGTATTTTAGCTAAATTACGAAAAAGAAAAAACATAACAACTCTTTAGAACAATTTTTTCTAATTTTCAAAATTTAACTTTGAATTTGAAAATATTACTAAAATATATAGATAACAAAACACAAAAATTAATAGATTGAAAATTGTGTTTATAGATCTAACTTTTAATTTTTTTTAAAATTAACTAATATATTAAGAAAAAATAAGAGTTTAGAGTTTAGAGACAAAATAGCTATAGATTAAAAAGATTCAATCCTATATATATAATAACTCCTCCTACATTAAAATAGACAGTTTAGAACCTAATAATTAAACTCTAATTTGAATGTAATAATAAAAAGAAAAATAGAGGGTATTGGTGTGGTTAATAGAAATTCGGAAGGGTATTTTGGCAAAAGAAGATTTTATTTCGCATTTACGTTAATGATCCTAAAGAAAAGGAATTTCAAAATTGTTCCCCAACGACTATCCAATTTCTTTTCCTTCTTTACTCTTTTGCTTTCCATTCTGGTTTTGTACTTACAGAAGGGCTTTCCTTTCCTTTCCTTTCCTTTCCTTTCCTTCAAAATTCTTCCGTCAAATTTCTCAAGATTTCATCTTCTCAACCATGTTTGAGCCCCAACATTTCGTCGATTTACAAGACGATTCTGCTTTCGGCGACCAGAATTCATGGCTTTCCGGCGACCACAACTCCTCCCCGGCTCGCCGCCTCACTCACTCATCACTCGCCAACGCTTCTATTTCAACTTCGGCAACTACTGCTGCTGCTGCCGCCGCCGCCGCTAATGGCAATGTCGATCGTGAACTCTTCAACAATCTCGTCGCCATGATACCTCTCGTTCAGTCTCTTATTGTAATTCCTCTCTTTCTCTCTCTCTCTCTTTTTTTTTTTTTTTTACAATTTAGATGCAACGGAATAATGGGGGTTTTTCTTAATTTTGTTATAGGGTACTAGAGGGGAGGGTTAGTGTCGTGAGTCTCGTGATCGAGGGAAATTTGATTTTGAAATCGTACTATTTTTAGGTTTCTATAAATTCTACTCGTGGGATGCGAAAGGCTGGAGTTGTTTATTTTCAGAGATGGGAACCGGGGCAAAGTTAGGAAAGAAATTAATTCATCCACTGAATGTTTCTGTATTCGATGAAGGTTTAATGGTTGAAAATGTAATTCAATTCTGTCCTTTTGTGATTTATTCTCATGTTTCGTTCAATTTCTCTCTTCTTGCATTCTTTTCTGGTTTTTGATGTTTATTGATTATGGGTATTTGTTTTGGTTTTAGGATCGGAAAGCGAGCAGTTCATTCACGAAGCGGGGTTCAATGATTTACACTAAGACACCGTCTAGAGAATCATTACACAGGAAAGTAAGTAATTTAAACTTTTACACGATTTGTTCTTCTTATATACACTTTATCTCTGATTTTAATAATTCATTGGGTGGTATTATAGCGGTTTGATTTCAAGGCAGGAAGAGTTTACTGAATTGTTTCATGTTTGTGACGATTTCTGTTGATTTAAGCGCAGAGTCCTATGTATGGCTTTTGAATTTCTAGTTATTTTGTTGCCAATAGCCCATCGTCTGTTTGTTTTCTGGTGTAAATTGTAATTGTCTCTTAACTTTTTGTGCATTCCTTAATTGATGAATTTTTTACTCCTGAAGATTGAACAGAAAGGTAGGAATAATGGCCAATCTATTCCAACCAAGAAGAAAAAAGATCATGGGGACAAGGAACAGGGTCATAATGTTGACAACAATGCAGATGCTGATGGCTTTTCAATGTTCTCCTCAAGTTCTTTGGTCTCTGAAAGGGACAAAGAAGAGCTAATTACATTGAGAGAACAAGTTGAAGATCTGCAAAAGAAATTGCTTGAAAAAGATGAACTTCTAAAATCAGCAGAGATGTCAAAGGACCAGATGAACAATGTTTATGCAAAACTTGATGCTTTGAGTCTCCAGTCTGCAGAGAAGGATTCTATGTTAAAGTCTATTCATTCCCAACTTTCAGATGCAAAGGTTCCTATAAATTACATTTTGTATATTGAAATAATTTTCATTTGGAATTCTGGTTATGTAACAAAGATGAATGGCTAGCTACTGTTTAAATCATTACATAATTTTTTTTTTTTTTCATATGCAGATTAAGCTTGCAGATAAGCAAGCTGCCTTGGAGAAGATACAATGGGAGGTAATGACATCAAATACGAAAGTAGAAGAACTTCAAGAAGAGCTAAAGTCCTCGCAAGGAGATGTTTCATCTTTTATGCTGTTACTTGAAGGCTTGACAAAGAATGATTGCAATAATCGTCTCAAAGATTATAGTCTTTCATTGTATCTCCCTGAGAGCTGTCCTTACATTGTGAGCACATTATGATATTCTTTTCTATAGATGAGTTTGTAGCAGTCTGTTTTTATGGTTCCCGTCCACTGGAAAGGATTAGCAATTCTTATCCTTTCTGTGCTCTAGCATATCATGTTGTTACTTTTTCACAGAATAACGTGTGATTTAGTTTTAGACTATTATTTTTTGTCATGCAGGATGATTTGGATGATGCGGAAATGGAGAAAATGGAAGAAGCAAGACAAGCTTATGTAGCTGCTGTTGCTGCTGCAAAGGCAAGGCAAGATGAAGAATCTATTGCTGCTGCTGCAACTGCAAGATCACATCTTCAATCATTTGTTTTCAGATCATAAGTTTCAAACATTCATTAGAAGCATCAATCACACACGGTGCTAACATCTCAGTTGCTTCCTTTGGCATTTCTCTCTGATAGTTACTATGGCACGATATGAAAGTGTTCTCTATAGGGTTGCCTGAGTTATTTAGTTGTAGTAATATAATTCACGGAATGTGAAAATTGGAACATTTGTTTCATTTTGTATGTATGATGTATCTAACGTTCCCCATGTTTGTGTTTTTAATGGAAACGCGCCACGGTTGGTTGTGCGCCAGAGGGACGTTTTGTTCTGCAATTACTAAACACATCTCTCATTTTCTGATGCAGTTTAGATAATCTGGACTTGTTTGATCAAAACAAACCTTATTACTTTGGAAGAAATTCTGATGATTTGTGTATGGTATAAGAAAGGAAGAAAGATTTCATCTCAGGTGTTCTCATCTCTAACTAAAGAATGGATTGCCATGGTATTTCAAGACTCTTGAACACTAAAAATAACAGAAAATGCTTCTTTTCACAGAAGAATTTCATAGATTAACAGAAAAATATGCCCTTGTAATCGTCATTCGAAACAAAGTCGAAAGTCGAATCTCATTTGTGATTTGAATAACATTAAAATCAATGAAATCCTAATTTCAGCTTCTGTTTCAGAATTTACAACAGTACTGGAATCCTACACACCGCACCTTGTGCTTTCTCAGCTGCAAACCTTTTGATTTTGGCATTTGCACAGGGCTTCCACTCCAATCCCATCCCAACCTACATTGTCTCACCAAGTATTAGAATTCATCTACAATCTTAATAACATTTTCCCTATCTCTTTCCTTTATATCATTAATATTATTGGGAGGGTGCTTACACAGGAAACGCGAAGGAGCCGTTGCTGACATCTGAATGATTCGAGTCACTTGATTCAGTAGGCACCGCCACGATTGGATGGTCATCGATCACCTCATTGTGATTAGCCATTCTGTTCTCTTCTTTATCCATGTAAGTATTCTCTATTTCTTCCCCTTCATCCTCCTACAACTCAGCTCAGTAAATCTTCACATTTGTGATTATGGAAAGATAAATGAATGGTAAAGATTATGTACCATTTGAGCTGATCTAATGTGACCTCCATTGATCTTCTTCTCATTGTTGTATGTTTTGGCTGTTTTATCATTTTCACTATAATTAAGCTGTTAAGAGAAAGAGAGATATTTCTTTTATCTTTCCTTTTAGAATCATATCATATGAATGACAATAAGAATATCAAGTTCTATAATGAAACCTTCCTACTAACTGGTCTTGAACTTGTTGAAACCAAATCAATGCAATGGGAAGTCTCTGAATTATTCCCATTCTTTATAACATCAAATGCTCCATCTTCTTTGAAACAGAAGACAATGTAGTCTTCATCTTCAAACTGTGGCCAACTCGAATCATCTGTCGTCGTCACTGTCGTCTTGTTCATAACAACAACATCTTTAGCTTGTGGCGAGGAGTGCTTTCTCTGTCTCGACATCTTCTTCCTATTCTCTTTACCTTTCGACGTGTTGAAATTGACATTTGTTATTGGCATTGGAGATGGTGGTGTTGAAGTGAAGTATTTGTTTGGTTCATTATCTGTTGAAGATAAGACAAAAACTTACTATGAACATAAGAAAGAGAAGTGGAAAGTGATTGATATTGGGAGAAAAAAAGGGTTATACCTAAAGGAAATGTTGAAGCTAAGAAGCAAAAAGTCCAATCTCTAAGTCTCCATTTGATTGTGGATGGAGTGGTCATTTTGCTGTTCTTACAAATAACAAAGTTTTGTTGGGAGAAAATGAAAGAAAGTAAGATTTGAATTTGAAAGGGAGTGATTGAATTATGGGGGAAGTTACTATTTCAATTCAAATTGTGAGACTAATAATGAGTCAGTTATGTTTCTAAACATATGCTAAAAATGGAGAAATTTATGGAGATTAGAGGCCACCACCACAACTACCATAAATTATTGCATAATTAAAACAAAAAAAAAAAAAAAAAAATTCAAAATTTTAAAACGAAAAACCATAAAACTTTGTAGTACAAAAATTAGCCTGCTTCAATCTGAGCATTAATTATGGTTTTATTATCAACAAATTTCGATTTGAACAAACCCATTCCGAAAAAACGAAAATCAAAACCCATGAAAGAAAAAATTGAATTGAACAAAGATTGTGAAGTGAGGGGGGATTTTTAATTTATATAAATATATAAGTTTGAGGGTTTGATTTTTATTAATCTGAGAAATTGTAATAATGTAAAGTTTGAGAGTTCGATTTTTACTATTTGGAGGTCCATTTCTTATAATTATTATAAATTTGAGGGTCCTATTTTAACACTTTTAGAAATTTGAGGACCTTATTTTTACAATGGAAAGTTTGAGGGTCTAATTGCAACTGTTTATAAATTTTTTTTCTCTCTTTTTAAAGTTTAATTTTTTTAATTGAAAATTTAGGGGTTCAATTAGAGATGATTACTACCATTTGCACAAATTATTTTTATTGCTTAACAAATTTTCTATAAAATTTAATTTAAAATTTGAAAACATATTCTGATAGTGTTTTTCATAATGAATGAAAATTATTATTTGTATTTTAACATTTTCTATAAAAAAAAAACAATAAACTTAATGTTAAAGTGTAAACTTGGTTCTTATGGTTATGAAAAAGTTAAAGTCTGTTTGGTATTCTATTTAGAGTTTAAAACCTCATAAATGACACATATGGTCTGATAAAACTCTTTATGAACTAATTACAAGGATTTTATCAAATCATAGGGACTAACTAAATTATATAAATTAACTTTGTCCAATCTATAAAAGACTTAAATTTGCAATTTTTTTTTTTTTTGAACTTTAAACTCAAATGAAAACTAATTTTAAGCTTTATGAAAATGGAAGTACGTATTAAATTAGACATTTAAAAGTAATTGTACTGAATTAATACTCACTATACATAAATCAAAGATTCAAACAATAGTATTTTAACTCGAAAATAGGTTAAAAGAAATTGTTTGTTTTTTTTTTCTTCTATACTTTGCAATTTAGGAGACCTTCGTGGGTTCATTAGATAATTATTTCGTTCTTTTAGTTTTTAAACATTAACTTTATTTTTTTCTTACTTTTTTACCATGATATGCATATTTCTTAAGAATAAGAGTTGAATTCTAGTCAAATTCCATTAAAAGAAATTTTAAAAAACTATTTTTTTTTTTAGTTTTCAAGATTTGGCTCGATCTTTTTAAAATATCGGTAAAAATAAGAAAATAAATAAATAAATTTAGAGGAGAAAAGAATATTTATAGGCTTAATTTTTTAAAAATAAAAAATAAAAATAGTTATCATACGGGCATAAATGATTAAAGATATTAATTTAGCCGATCAAATTTTCTTGATAAACTTTTATTAGTATCATATTATATAGTTGGGTAATTATTAAAAAAAAAAAGATTTTTCTTGTAAAGTTGAATAAACCAAACAAAATATTTGGAAGCATAATTATATCAAAAGGGGAAAAAATCATCTTATCTTATAAATTTTCACGTGCCTCGTGAGCTTTCAAAATGACAATTTTATTCCAACTTTAAAAAAGGAACAAACTTTTCGAACCATTTATTTTAGCCTTTTTTAAAGCTATTTGTTTTAGTCTATAAAGTTCAAAAAAAGTTTTTTTTTTTAAAAAAAAACTTTAGCCAATAGTATTTTATCTTGTCAACTAATATTAATGTATTTTTTTTAGAAATAATATTATTTTATCTTTACATACGTGGTTTGAATGTACGTTCACATCAGTAAATTAATATATATATATATGGATTTTTTTTAGGGGGGAAAAGTACTTTTTCGTCCCTAAATTTTAGTTCTAGTTTCTATTTTAGTATGTAAATTTCAAAATATTACACATTTAGATTTTAAATTTTAAAATTGATTTCAATTTAGTTTATAGATTTCAAAATGTTCTAATATACATGTGAAGTTTGAATTTTGTTTCACTTACAACTATGAAAATTAATATTTATTAATTGATTTAAAATAATTTTGAAGTGAAATTTTACAATTAATTTTAATAGTAAAAGAATAGTAAAATTTATTTTTTAATCTCTCAAACTAATTAATATACATTCAATCTTATTCAGTGAAAAATTAAGGGATGAAATTGAAATAAAATTCAAATTTTAAAAGTAAAATTATAATATTTTGAAATTTATGGACTAAATTAAAATCTAAAAGTATAATATTTTGAAATTTAAAGAAATTAAAATTAGACTTAAAATTTAAGGAATATTTTTTCTTTAAAAAAAAAAACTGTTCAATTAATTTTTTTATTTAAAAAATTGTGAACGATATTTTTTTTTTTTTTTTTTTTTTTTACAGATTTACATCAAGCCCGTGGGAGGAACACGCGAACAACCGCCGAAATGGAATGAATTTGTTAATTAAAGAAAGAAAAAAGAAAACGAAAAAAGAAGTTAAATCCGCAGCCTTCTTCTTCAATTCAATTTCCAGTCGCCATTGTCATCTTTCTCTATCTCTCTCCCTATATTCTCCATCGTATGTTTTATAGTTCTTTGCTGTTTCTAATTTCATGGGTTGTTTTTTTTGTTTCCCTTCTTCCGTATAGGGTTTAAATGTTTTCTTCCAATTCCTTCTGTAGCGAGAGAATCATGGCGACAAAATCCGAGAAATTTTCTGCGGATTTTGTGATGGGTGGAGTTGCTGCGATTGTGGCCAAAACTGCAGCGGCACCCATTGAGAGAGTCAAGCTTTTGTTGCAGAATCAGGGAGAGATGATAAAGAGAGGGCATCTTCAGAAGCCATATCTGGGCATTCATCACTGTTTCAGAACAGTCTTGAGAGAAGAAGGCCTGTTCTCGTTATGGAGGGGAAATCAGGCTAATGTTATTCGATATTTCCCTACTCAGGTAACCATATGCTTCATGTCTTTTAATTTAAACCCAATTTTATATTGGATTCATGAGTTATTTTCTGGGTATGCTTTCTCTTAAAATTTGATTATGAATTAGATCAAAATATCTGTTTTCTTCCCTTCCCTTATTGGTTGTTCTGTTCGGTGTATCCTCTTTCATTTAATACCATGTTACTACCATCTGTTGAATTAGCATTTGGATGAAATCATAAATTTTATTGATACCACAGATTTAGGAACTAATTAACATCTTAATCCTCGTGAAATGAAGGTTTAATATCCTGTTTCGTGATTATAATGAACTGATTGTTCTGTGTGTCCTTTTTCATTTAAAAGCATATTACTATGAGCTGTTAAATTAGTATTTGAATGAAATCATGAGTTTGATTGATACCACAGATTCAGGAACCAATTAACATCTTAATCCTCATGAAATGAAGGTTTAATATCCTCTTTCACGATTCTAATGACCTGATTGTTCTGTGTATCCTCTTTCATTTAATAGCATATTACCATGAACTGTTAAATTAGCATTTGGTTGAAATCATGAATTTGATAGCACAGATTCAGGAACTTATTAACAACTTAATCCCCATGATGTCAGTTTGGAGAATGTTCTAGATTCTAATGAACTAATTGAAAATTATTTGGCTTTATGTTTAATCTTTAGTTTATTTTGTTTTTTTGGAATAACCTACCAAAGCTTTAAATTTATGTTATTATCTCCGAATGTTTTTACAGAAGAGAATTTGAATTGCCCATAGGCTTTCAACTTTGCGTTCAAAGGTTACTTCAAAACAAAGTTTGGGCGGTCGAAAGAGAAGGATGGATACGTCAAGTGGTTTGCTGGAAATGTTGCTTCAGGAAGTGCTGCAGGAGCAACTACATCTTTGTTTCTGTATCATTTGGATTATGCACGAACTCGACTTGGCACCGATGCAAGGGACGGTGGCAGTAACAGTCAGCGCCAGTTTAAAGGGATATTGGATGTCTACAGAAAAACATTGTCAAGTGATGGAATTGTTGGTCTATACCGAGGATTTAGCGTTTCGATCGTGGGAATTACTCTGTACAGGGGCATGTATTTTGGGATTTACGACACTTTGAAGCCTCTTGTTCTGGTTGGACAGTATGAGGTAAGGATCTATTCTGTTCAGTAGATCAATTAGTTTTGGTTTTTCTTCTTCTAGGTAGACATTGAACCTCAAACCTTTTACTAGAAGATATATGGAAGTATTTGACCACACCTGTGAAATAGGCAACAACTGAAGTATTCTTTATTCACTTCAACGTACATATTAGTATAACACTTACAACAGTATGTATGAATCAATTACCTTCATTCACCTTTCAAATTGGGTCCATAGCTCAGTGGTAGAGCATTTGACTGCATTCACCTTTCATAATTGCAACTTGCAAGTACACAAATGATAGTCGTGGGACCTGCTTGTTGGAGAAATACAATATCTTCTTGTCAAAAGCATGGATATCTTCAATTTCTTTGCTTGCCTTTCTTTATACCTTTCCTTCAAAGTCCCTTGAAAGTTTGTGCAATGTTGTTTTATGCAGGGGAACTTTTTTGCTAGTTTCTTATTGGGGTGGAGTATTACAACCTTTTCTGGGGTATGTGCTTATCCTTTCGACACACTGCGACGAAGAATGATGCTTACATCTGGACAAACCCTGAAGTACCGTAGCGGTTTGCATGCATTTTCTGAGATCATTCGCCATGAGGGCATTGCTGCCCTTTTTCGAGGTGTCACGGCCAATATGCTTGTTGGCGTTGCAGGGGCTGGCGTTCTTGCAGGATATGATCAATTGCACAAAATTGCATGTAGACAAGGTTATTCCTTTGGAGGGCAGCATCAAATAGCTTCAAAATGATTGAAAATGGGATATACAAGTTTTTTCCTGGTTCAACTTCAAAATTGAACCTGACGCACAGCAGGGGGAAGAAAAGGAAGAAGATGTTGTATGTAAGGCATTGTCTGTGTATAATCCAAAAATACATCTACATTTGTTTGTTGTTTATGTAATTGATGACTTCAAGTTGAAAATACAACTGGAAGGATTTCTATGGGAGTCCAACCTATATTTTACAGTTTCTCTTCCAACTTCTTTATCTTGATACATGTCGAAGTGAGATGAATAATCATCAGACGGATAACCTAGCTTAACGATTTGTACTAGTCGTTCTAAGGAGGGCTGACTAACTTTCAACAATATCTGCCATGGATTTCTATTAACAATTATATTTCCTTTAACAATAGAATTATAGCGCAGGATCTTTGTATATCTCTCTGGAGGACAGAAACTACAATTTCAGAACCTTTTGTTGTTGATTTCTATGAGAATCTAAACTTTACCTATAAATGTAACAGCATCCAACCACTTTCAAGTCCAAGCTTGAAGGTCTAACCATTGTATTCACTTTGTAACCCTAAGAAGGTGAGAGACTATGTTACACAAAAAAGAAAAGAAAAAAAAAGAAGATAAAATATCAAGCCAAGAGCCAGAAGTTCTTGTGACTTTTGGTTGTGATCAAATATCCTCCAGTCTGTTTGCTTTTCTTCCTTACTGCAATGGTCATACAAGATGAGTTCTGAATGCAATACGCTGCCGTCGCTCGACAAGTCTTCTTCTTCCTCCTCCTCCGACTGCGTCTTGTCGCCCATCTGTTCAATAGACGCCGAAGAATCGGCCTCTTTCTTTGACCAAGTACCAAAAGTGAAAGTTTATGCTTCTTTGCTTCCTCCACAATAATGGGACCTCTTTCTTTCCCTTCCAGCAATGCTATCTCTACTTGCACCTACTCAAAGCAATTGGATTCTACACATTTTAGATACATGTATATGCATTCATATGCAAATGTGTCAAATGTAGTGGGATAAGGTGGATTTTCTTGTGAGATTAGAGGTGCATGTAAGCTGACTCAGATACTCACAGATTAAAAAATAAAAGAAAAATATAGTATTAACATGAAGTTACCTCAGGCCTTGTCTTTAGGCACATATTTCTCATAGAAAAGAGAAGCTTATGAGCCTTAATGTAATTCACCTTATTACCAAACTCAAAACCTGCAAAAAGAACAAACAAAAACAATCATTCCCATCTCAACTCATCTTCTCTTCTACTAAAAGAAAAACAAAAACAAATCTCTGAAACTTTCACCTTGAAGCTTCAAACTTTTAAGAACATGAACAAGAACAATGGTATCATTGTTCTGAACAGCATGAGAGAGTGTCCATTCCAAAGCCTCTTTAGCCTCAACACTCCAATCCACAACCACCATTACTCTGTTTCCATTTTGAGATAAAGCTTTGGAGCTATCAGAGCTGAAATCTTCTCCCCCACTAACACTAATCCCCAAAAGCTCCTTTTTTTGAACATTTTCCACAGAATCTGAGATGGGGTTTTTCTGTTGTGGCTTAGAACAGAGCAAGAAACAAGCCATGGACAAATTTCAGCCTGCTCTAAAACTCAAAACCCACCATTTTTTTCTTTTGCTCTACCTATTTAAGTAGCTTTAATGGTGATAAAGGAAAGATAATGGCAAAATGAAGCAACATAAATACAAAAAAGAATGGTGGATAGGGACAGCAATGCATTGACTTTAATAGTGTGGAATTTGAAGTCCAAAATTTGAGGCATTAAAAACTAGGTTGTTTTGTTGTTTGAATGTCAAATGATGGTAGGGCTGTTCCTAGCTAGCTTAGACGTGCTGGACATAAATTTTTGGGAGCTAAGTCTTCAGAAATCTGCTGCCCCATTCATTATTATTCAAAACAAGAAAAAAAAAAAAAAAAAAAAACTTTTCTTTATGATTGGAAATATGAATTCTTTGAATTATTTCACACGAGGCCTCCCTTTTATTTTTCTTCATGGTTTGGCTTGAAAATGAGTGATTGACTCATTCTACCTAACACTCTGCTCTTTACAATTATTTTTGGTCATATTCAATTTCTTCATATCATTAACCCTTTTCACTCATTTCAATAATTTAAGATGCATTAGGTCAAGAATTTTAATTCTATTTATATATTTTAATCCCTACACTTAGAAAAGTTATTTATCTTCGTATTAAGTTTGATTTATAAGATAATGAAGAAAAAAAAAATACAAGTTTATGTTAAGTTATGGTTGTAAAAAGTTAAGTGAAATTAGAGTTTTTTAATTAAAAAAAAAATGTATATGTTATTGAGGAAGAAACTGAATTTTGCAATTATTATCACAGCCTCTAAATCAGTGATCATATTTTTATGGCGAATTGAATTGCATTTAATTTGCTCATAATTAAATATGAAAGAATCGTGACAAATTAATATTGAATTAATAATCTTGTTTGAGCACATCAAATATTGACAAAATTCTACAAATAAAGTGGCAATATGGGCTGCATTCCAAGTATGTAGTTAAAATGGAGTAAAGGGTTCATTAAATTTCAATTTAATTATTGTTCATTGTTCACTCACCCACCGACAATATTAATTTCTTTTTTTTTCCCTTTTTTTAGTACACAATATTAAATTCTTTGCTCATATATATATACTCTTCGAAATTATGATTGATAACACTAGTCAAAGTTTTAATAACAAATTTATATGTAATTGTGTGATGAACAACGATATTAAATTTTTTATCAACTAATTTTATCGTAACCGATTTTAAGGGCTGTAAACATGATAAGGAGAGAATAGAACTTCAAAGTTGGTCCAAATAAAAATCGATATTCGTGAACATAGTTCAACTAGTTAAAGTATATATCTTCGATTAAAAAAGAATGAGATGTTTGAATTCTTCATATCCATATATATTGTTAAACTTAAAATTAAAAAGAAAAAAAAAATGGTTGAGGTTGTCTAATGGGGACAAGCAAAAGGTCATTGCTTTGACTTTGAAGCAAATTGTGACACTTTTCATTCTCATTTTGTTTGGAATGTAAACCATAAGAAATGGCATAAATAAAGGGGTTCATATTTACCATTTTATTGGAGGAAAATTCTAATATATATATATATATCAAAGCAAAACAAAACTCAACATTTTCAAAAGAAATTATATTTTAAATGATCTTCTATTTTTCACTTTACTCATTTCCCTTTCTTCTACCATTCCCAATTTCATCTCTTCATTGCCAAATTTACTCTTGGAGTTGACTAATAGAGGAAGGAAAAAGAAAGAAAAAAAAGTCTCTTATAGTTGAAATATAAATATGGCTAGTATATGTCATAATGAAATTTTGTTATATTTGTAAATAAGTTAGCTCATTTTGCTATATATAAAAATAACCATTTTTTTATATAAACTAATTCATTTTTCAAAATATGCAATAATTTCATAACTAAGGCGGTATATAGAATTACATTTAGGAAGGTCAAAAGTAATTGGGTAATTACAATGAGTAACAATTTTAGGGATAATAACCAAGTGTATATCAACATTTTTTAAAAATTGCAAATATAGTAAAGTCTATCAGTGATAAACTTAACCACCTAGACTATAAAAGTCTATCAGCAATAGAAGTCTATCACGGATAGAATTTGCTATATTTGCAATATGTTTTAAAATGTTGCTATATGTGCTAATATTTTGAATCTGATTGCTATTTTTGCCAACTATCCCAAAGTAATTATGAAAAAGAAGAAGAAAAAAACAAACAAACAAAACTGTCCAATATGTTAATGAAAAGTCAGTTTATTTAAAATTACTTTTCAATTTATTTCAAAATCACAATGTCTTTTATAAGCATTTTTTCGCTAAACATTTTTAGTTATTTTTCATTTCGGTTTTTTCTTTTTCTTCTTTCTTTTAATTAGTATTCCTCTCAGTTTCCCTTTATTCCCTTTTTTTTTCACGTCCATTTCATCCTATATAAATGTGGTTTTGAATGAATCAATTTCTTTATAACCATTTTTTTTTTTTTCTAAAGCTTTTATATAATTTAGATTAAACAAAATATCTTGCAGCTTAAATCACATAAATTTTTAGACAATTTATGAGGCACAAGAATTACAAGATGGAGGATCAAATAGATATTAAATTCTGCATATATATTTTCATACAATTAATTTATAATAAAATAGATATTAAATCTCAGTATAAAAATAATATGTCTTCATTCATCATTATGACAACAATTTAGTATTGATTTTGTTTTATCCCCAAACTAAGCCTGTCTTAAATTCACCTTCTTTTGAGAATCAAAAGAATTCTTCACTTAATAAAAATAAAAATAATAAGATTATATCAATTATTCACTCAAACAGGATCATTCATATTAAAAAAAAAAAAAAAAAAAACAAGATACTGGAATTTCTGTACATTAACGAATTTTTTCCAGTACTTGAAGAAATTGACTTCAAGAACAAGAGCAAGAAGGAAACCCAAGTCTTTTTAATTTTAATCGAATTCCTCCTTAATACATATTTGTTTCATTCAAATTAAAAAATCTTCTTAACAAAAACCATAATCAAACTTCAGCCCACCTATTATCAATGCAATACCATCATAAAGTACTTGATGAGAAATTAGTTTTAGTTTCTACTTTCCTAAATAATTAATATATCAAATTATATGATATATTGTCTTCAGTTATATTCTCAATCTCATGCAATTGTTATCATAAAGACATAGACCTCAATTTTAACTTTACAGATATAATTCTTGAAAAAGCTTGTTCACAATTATTCTCAAAAAATCCCATATAATTTGTTTGGCGGATTACACCATTTAATTTCCAAACCATCTTCTCTTTTACTAATAATAATAACAACAATAATAAATAACAATAAAAGAAAAAAAAATCATTTCTTCTAATTTCTTTCCTAACATTTCTAACTATATCAACAATAATCCACCAGACAAATCTAAAGAAGATAAATCCCATCATATACAAATTACAAAAAATAATAATAATAATAATAATAATAATAATAATAATAATAATAATATATAAATGGTCTGCATACATACAGAGAAATTAGCATAGAGTGAATTAATTCATTACACACAATACATAAAAAAATGAAACAAAGAGAGGTATTATTGCTAAATTTGAGAAGTAATTAAAGTTAATGGCTGGCCATTTATACAAGTATTTACAACCATGTCCCTGTGCCTTATTCTCTATAAAATGTCTGATTTTTGGAACCAATAATAAGCCTCCATGTTTCTTTACCCATTATACCCTTTTTCCTGAATTACTTACTAAAAGCTACAAGTTTTTTCCACAAAGGATTCAATCCCAATATATCCATTATCCAAAAGGGTTCATACAGCTAAAAAATTTAGGATACTATTACTACCATTACTACTATATAAGAGGGAGCTTACAATTATAAGTCTTTGTATCATATATATATATCATTTTAATCACCAAGGTGGTGGCGGAGCATCCACGGCGGGAGGAGGGCACCGGATCTGTCGTGATTGGCGGCAGAGTCGTCATCTCCAGTGCTATGTGTTGGATAAGGAAAACTGCAAATATTATATCAATCAACAATTTAAAAGTGTAAAATTAAACATTAAAATAATTTAAGTGATTAAAAGCGTGTTTTATAGTAATTTTAAATTCGATAAAAGTGATTTAATTTTAATAATTTCAAAATCACACCCAAATATATCTCCATAATGAATTAATTAGGATACTAACCTCATGTTAAGAGATTGAAATGGCTGAGGTAGAAGCATTTGAGAAGATTCAATGGCATGGCTATTCTGCTGCTGCTGCTCCTGCTCCATTCGTGGATTTTGAGCTTGTGCTTTCTCCTTATCCTTAATCTATTATTTAAATAATTACATCATTATCTTATATTATATAAATTTATATATATATATATATATATATATATTTATTTATGAAGGTAGGGAAAAAGAAAATGACCTTCTTAGCTAACATGTTATTTTGCTCTTGTAGTGCCTTGTCCTGATCAAACAATGCAAGATAATTAAAGCCACTGGAATAAACTGTTAGGTAAAGAAATGTAACTACAAATTAATAATGCACATTCTTCCTTAGAAGGAGCTTCATAGGGTAGCAAACTCAGAACAAAAAACAAACTAAAATTGTTTTAATTTCCTGTTGGTGTTATAGTGTCACTCCTGCACGGTAAAAAAAGTTTTACTATGTGTTTTTTTAACGACCTAAATATTGTAAAGTTAGGAGAATGTCTATGAGTTCAATCAAAGTAGCGAGGTTTGGTAATCATCGGTGGTCGACGGGCTAGTGAAAAAAAGTAAAGAATATAATTGTGGCACCTTTAATTGAAACAGAACGCCGCCCTTCAATTTAACGATTAGTTTAAAGAGAAAACTCGTATCTCAGAGGATATTGATATAGAACCAGAATATATTGAACTACAAAAGATAACGGAATTACAAAAGAAATCAAGTGTTCAAGGTATTCGGACCCTCCCAATTTTGAAAATACCCTCAAGCCCTAATACATTTTACCAAAATACTGTCTATCTTCTTTTGTTTGGCCTTCTCACTGTATTGCTAACAAACTTCTTAATTAATTGCTAATATACCCTTAATACTCTGATTATTTACCAATGGTATTCCTATCAGATATCATTGTCTCAACTTCTACATAGTCCTTATCTAAATCTAAATTTCTTGTTGGACCACTCTTGATCTTGTATTGCATTGACCAATTGGCAAGACTTTAATGTAATTTCTTTTTATTGTATATATCTTTCTTTTTTAAAATACGAAAGTTAAAAAATAAAAAAAAAAACTTACAAGACATCACAGTTGATCAAACTCTATATAAAATTAAAATCCTATCGAGTTTCTTGACAACTAAATGTTGCAGAGTTAGACACATAGATAATCTTTTGAGTTGAGTTGATTGACGTACAAGCAAGCAGGTTTGACCCAAATAAAACGTAATTGAAAATTGGGGTCACAAATAACTAAGAACATATAGCATGTATATATAATGATTAATGTCTCCTAGGAGTTGCATTTTTGGGGATGTGAAGTCTTTAAAGAGTAGTGGGGTTAGGCCAAAAGGCCAAAAATAGGAAAAAGCAAGTCTTAAAGTTTACCTTTTTCTGAAGGTCTGAAATGGATTCATGCATGAGTTGGTTCTGTAGGAGAGACAAGGTTTTGGTGATGCAGTCAGCAAAATATTATAATATATACAAATCTTTTAACATATAGTAAATATAGGAAAATTATTATAAACAGAAAAAATATCCAACTATTTACAAATATAAAAGTTTTAGGGTGATCAGCGATAGATCGCGATAGAATTATACCGTTTGACTCAATAGTTTGATTCATTTTTCTATATTTGAAAACAACCCGTAAATAAATATATATACCAATCTTGAACATATAGTAATAAATATATATACCTTCCTAGCTCTTATATGCTTGAGTGCAGAATCAAGTTGTTGCTCAATATTTTGAAGCTCTTTTAGACTCAATGAGTCAAGATCTTCCCCCATGAAATGCCTGCAAATTTTAACAAATTACATTGTGTTTGATAAGTATTTGGTTTTTTATTTTAGATTTTTTAAAATTAAACTTATAAATACTACTTCTATTTATAAATTTTTATGTTATGTTATCTACTTTCTACTAATGGTTAGAGTGTCGATATCTTCTATTTATAAATTTTTATGTTATGTTATCTACTTTCTACTAATGGTTAGAGTGTCGATATAATATTGAATTTGTCATAATCCATCAACTTAAGTTTTTAGGTTGATTGGTGATTTAACATGGTAATGAATAAGAAGTCGTCGTATACTAATTATAGAGAGTTGATATAATATTAAATGTGTCATTTAATCTATCAATTTAAGATTTTGGGTTAATTGATACTATTGAATACTCATGTTTTTAAAAATCAAACCAAGTTTTTTAAAACTAAAATTAATTTAGTTTTCAAAAAAAATTTAATGGGAAACAAACATAAATTTTCAAACAAAAACAAAAAAAAAAAAAACAAAATTGTTATCAAACAGAAAAATTTAGGTAAAAGTTTTTGAAATTTAAGTTTATGAACACTACTTTTACTCATAATTGTCTATGTTTTGTCATCCACTTTCTATCCAGATTTTCAATCAAACCAAATTTAGAAAACTAAGAAAAAATTTGTTTTTATTTTTAGAATTTGACTAGGAATTTAAGTATGTTTCTTTGAGATAAATAAAAATCATAATAGAGAAATTAAAAGAAAATAAGCATACATTTCAAAACAACAAACGAAAAATGAAAGTCCTATTTAGTAACCATTTTTTTTTCCGTTTTTAAAAATCAAGCCTATTAACAATCCTTTCACCCTAAATTTCTTGATTTGTTACGTACTTTTTACCCATGTTTTTAAAAACTAAGTCAAATTTTGAAAACTAAAAAAAAGTAGTTTTTGTTTTTAGAATTTAGTTAAAAATTCAACTATTGTATTTAAAAAATATGCAACTCATGGCAAAAAAAAATTGAGAAAAAATTAGGTTTAATTTTCAAAAACCAAAAATTAAAAACATAATGGAGGGCCAAAATCGTTATCTAGATTTTGATTTATAGCCAGGCATTACTTGAAATTCAATGAAAATTCAATCCAAAGATAGAAAAATTAAACCTGTGGTTTTTCTGTAGAACCTCTATTCTGGCTTTAAGCTTTGCATGTTCAAGAGTCCAATTTCCCTAAAACAAGTGCCAACACACAAAGTTTTCATAATATTGAGTTAAGAAATTAAATATATATATATATATATATATATATTCAATAATTTATAATATAATAGGAAGAGTTATGTACATTTGATTGGTTATCATTTGCAACAAGTCTCCTCTCTGCATATGAATACCTTTCATATCGCTCAAGGATTTTCTCCATACTGCTCATAAAAGCAACACTCATTAACACAACATATATAATACCAATAATCCAAATATATATATTTCCACTAATATATACATTTTATTTACTTCTAGTTTCACTAATGTTATATTAATATGCATTGCAGTTACATTTATTGTTTTTAAAATATAAACTTCTTGTCATTATTAACTTTAAGATTAAAGAACTTTAAGATTAAAGGTTCAATTCTATAAAAAAGAATGTAAACTAAGATTAAAGGTTCAATTCTATAAAAAAGAATGTAAACGTCATAGTGGTGTGAAAAAATCATTCAAATATGTTATATATAATATCCATGCTTCTCAAAATTCTTTCTTGATTAAGTAACTCGAATCAAATAATTAATTTCCAGGACATTATGTAATAATTCAATCATCATAACATAATATTACAAAGATTAAACTGAAACAAAAACAAAAACAAAAACTTTAGATAAAAACAAGGACGGAAAGAAATCATTCAAGGGGCCTCCAATGCTTATGCAAAGTGAGAATTATATGAATATACTTGAGATATAAATTGAGTGAGAATAAAGAAAATATGAAATCATTTGGTCCCCAAATAAAAGCACAAAATCACTGAGTGAGGAATATATTAGATAGGTCATTTTCCTAACTCCAAAGTTTCTCTTAGTAAAGTTGAAAATGACATATCCTATATCCCAAAAAAAAAACAATAATAAAAAAATAAAAAAATTTCTGTGGTTACAAAGTTTAATGAAAAAAAAGGAAAGTCTAATTTCCGTAAACTTTTATCGACATGATTTAATAGATTGAAACATATATCTTCGATCAAAAAGCTAAAAGTTTCGAACATGTTGAAAGATAAGTATATGCAGATAGATAAATAGAAGTTTATTGGCGTGATTAATGAGAAAAGTGTCCAAGAAAGTGGAATAATCATGAACAATTGAGCCAAAAATAATCTAGTTAATGCAATCTCATTTTCTCAAATAAATAAATAAATAATTTTTAATTAACAATGGAGTCCAAATAAAATTTCTTTTTCATAAGAAATCGAGCTTTCATTAAAATTTCTTTTTTAAAGTACTTTGGAGTGCTTTTGGCAATTTGCTTTTAAGTGGAATATCTTGTTTATTAAAAAAAAAACATTTTTTTGTAAGATTTTAAAAATATTTTTTTATAGTACCATAGATAATATAACAAAGAAAAATGACTAGTAAATGAAGAATTTTTTTACAATCATAATCATTACTAATGTGAAAGTTGCAAATAATCTGTTTAAAACTTTTCTTACATTCAAAGTCTTATTCATATTTATTCTTGAAAAGACAACTAATTCAAATCCTTTTGAATACCTTTAAACTAAAATGAAGAATGAGAGAAGAACACAAGAATGAATAAGAGATCCACTTCATTTCCAAAAAATTTTACACAAACAAACCCCAATCAATAAATAAACAAACAAACAAAAGTAAAATTTAACAATAAAGTAGAAATACTTTCAACTTAAAGCTGGAAGTAGAGCAAGTTCAATTGCAAGAATACGAACATAACTCAACAGTTAAGAAACCACTTCTTTTTTCTTGTAAAGAAAGTTTGAATTTTGACTCTCATATTAATCCCACTATAAAAGTAATAACAATAATAATAATAATACATTGTAGTACTCCAGAGTACAATGCAAATGCAAATATCGAGTTGATTATTTAATATCAAAAGCATATATAAAGAGCAAAGCTAACATTCTCTTCTAGAAAACAAAATTATTGCATAAATGATTCTCTAAGCTAAATTGAAATGCTTCATATTACATTAAACACATATACTTTCATTATTTAAAAGAAACAAGAGAGAGATCCACCCAATAGTATATATTAATTAAAACAACAAAGTATGAATTTCTAGAGAGTTGTTCAACTTCATCCAATTATACAACAAGTGCATGCATCAAAGAAGGGGGAGATGGGCCTAGGTTCTTCATAGCCAAAGAAAACCTTTAACTTTTACTACCTTTTTTTTCCCTCAATAATTAACACTAAAAAGTGATTAAACCAAGAGAAATTAAAGAAAAATAAAAGTTTCTACCAAACATAATGAGAAGCCAACTTGAGAGAGTATTAATGTTAAAGAATGTAAATGTCAAAATCTCGTAAAACGAGGTGCGTATAAGTTTATCCGAATATTTAAAAAAAGAAAAAAAAACATAGACTTTGAATTTTCACCTTGACCCAAAAAAACCCATGAAAATATGGCTGTTCATTGGGTTAATCTTCACAACTACACAAACAAAAAAACAAGGAGAGCCAAAGAAAAATATAGTGAAATTTTAAATCATGCTAAGTACAAATAGTTGAAAAATCAAAAGGACAATGTGTGATTGGACTATAATACTTCAAAACTAACACCAAAAACAATAATAAATCAAATTTTCATGGAGATAAACATAATAAGCACTTTAGATGTGGGATTATTATCACAAAGAAAGAAAATTAATTCTAATTTATAAATTACCATCTCTATCCTTTCATGGGGTTTCTTTGTAAGGAAACAAAAAAACTGAAAAATTAGACATGGGTATTGAAGATTGAATGCATAAAATACATAAAGTATAAGAAAAAAGGAAAAAAAAAAAAAAAAAAAAACATACCAAGAATCAGTTGAGTATTCAAAGAGCTTCCCCTTGGTGGAGAAGACAATAAGAGCAACTTCAGCATCACAAAGAACTGAGATTTCATGAGCTTTCTTCAACAAACCAGACCTTCTTTTTGAGAAAGTAACTTGCCTATTAATTTTGTTCTCAATCCTCTTCAATTGCACTCTCCCTCTCCCCATTTTTCTCTCACAAATTCAATTAAAAACCCACTAAAAAAATTATTAAAAAAAAAAAAAAAAAAAAAAAAAAAAAAAAAAAAAAAAAAAAAACTCTCTATTTCATTCAAGAAATAGTGAGGATGAGAAGAAGAAAAAAAATGGGTGTATTTTAGTGAGTGAATCAAAAATTTTGTTGAAAAAACAAAACTTCGAAATGAAAATGCAAAATATAAATTTGTTTGTTAGAGAGAGAGGAAACAAAATATTGGAAGATGGAGTAATGAGATTTTTTTTTGTTTTTTTGAGATGGGTGGTTTTGTAAAACCAGAGTGGTTTCGTCTAAATTGTTGTCGAATTTTGATTGGCTAATGGGGTGTCTGTGACGTATCGTTTTGGCTGTCACCATCTGGGGTGTTTTAAGCCACACCCTTCTTTTTTTTTTTTTTTTTTTTTTTTTTACTGGGGACCAATATGTAAATTACAAATATTATATTGCCATTATTGTATTTTTTTTGTTTTTTATTGGGATTATTTTTTATTTGTGTTTTACTATGGTTGGGTGTATGGTTATGTGAAACAGTTAATTGCTGACATGAAATTACCCTTTGTTTTTGGGTATATTTATGAATCAATTTACTGTGATTGCCATTCTTGTACTGCTTTTGTTTTTCCTATAAAGTGGGTTCCATATCTCCAAATACTTATACAGAGTTATAGGAAATTATATTTAATTCATTTTTCTAGTTCTAATATAGTGATGCTTTATTTATTTTTTATTTTTTTTTATTTATACAATATAGTGATGCTTTAATCACTAAGGTTGGTTAACTTTCAGAATTATGGGTATTTAGTCATTGAGTTTTGAAATTTTAGGGTTGCTTTGATTTTTTTTTCTCTATATTTTGAACAATTTTTTAATGGTTTTTTTTTTTTATTTTATGACAAAGATTTTTAATTTTTAAATTATATGAATATGGTCTTGATTTTTCAAATAGTATAAAATAAATATGTAAGTTTCAAATTCATAGCAAGAAAAAAAAAAGTTGAAAACTCAGTCAAAGAAGTGTAATATGAATCAGATTAAGAAAATGAAAATATTATCCAATTAAGTATCTAATGAATCGTATGTCATATAATCCAACTAGTTAAAACACATGTCACTAAATATAGCAAAATAATCTAAAATATTTACAAATATAGCAAAATGTAACTGGCTGTCAGTGATAGACACTAATAGACTACTATCATCTATCACTGTCTATCAATGATAGACACTAATAGATGTCTATCAGTATCTATCATTGTCTACTAATGATAGACATCGATAGACTACTATCATCTATCGCTGTCTATTAGAGATAGACAGTGACTTTTTGCTATATTTGAAAATATTTCCGGAATTTTTCCATTTAAAACAATTACCCCTATAGAATTAGCGAAAAATATATCTCATGAAATAGTAGAAGGTTTTAGAGATTAGGATAGAATAATCATAAAAGTTGAAAAACTAAAATTTAAGGTGATCGTTTGATAATTATTTGGTTTTTTTAAAAAAAAAAAAAATTAAGCTTATAAACACTACTTCCACCTCCAAATTTCTTCCTTTGTTGTCTATAGTTTTAACCAATAGTTTAAAAAACCTAGCCAAAATTTGAAAACTAAAAGAAGTAGCTCTTAAAAACTTGTTTTTGGAATTTTGCTAAAAATTCAACCATTGTACTTAATTAAGAAAAATGCAAATCGTTGTAAGAAATGTAGAGGAAATAGACTTAATTTTCAAAAACCAAAAACCAAAAACGAAATTAGTTACTAGACAAAGAACCCATATAATTAAATATATGTGGGTGTGTATGTATGTGTTTATTTATTTATAATGTGTCATGAATGTTGAATTTTCAGACAAAGACAATATTCACACATTATATATAATGTGTCTTATACTTTGTCACACAATGGAGCACTCGATCAAAATTTTTTAAAAAAAATTATGCACCTTATATATCATTTAATCGGAAGGCTTTCATCTAGCCTCTATTTTTTTTTTACCTTCTTGAACTTTATTGTTCCATGTACATCTTCTTTCATTGAATGCATCACTTTTGGCGTGAGAATATGATGAGGGTGCTAAAGAGGTGTCGATATCGCGATGCACCTCCTGATCTCTTCCCTCTTGTATATTATTAAAAATATATATATAATTAGTGATAATTGACATGCACACCTACCTTTAAAAATGGAGGTTCAATTCCCATATAAACAATTGTTGTACTAAACAACTTTATTATTATAAATATTCTTGATCTTTATAAAAAGAAATTGTCAGTGGACATAAGTTTGTAAAATGAGCCTTATTTTATTCTCTCCCTCTAGGATATTAAATAGAGATATTCTTTCTGATATTTATGTCGTATGTCAACCATATCAAAAAATAAAAAATAAAAAATTATTTGAGAATGGGAATATTCTTAAATTATTTTCTGACATGTGTCATTATTTTGAGAGAAAAATACTTATGTCCCTGTATTCTATCTATACAATAATCTGGTAATTCATTTAATTGTCAAATTACAATTTGTCACCTGATAAAAAAAAATTTTAATTTTTTTTTTAAAATTGTCTGGTTATGCAAGGATAGTACTGCAAACGCACACATAAATTGCTCTTCTTTAAATTATTTTAAAACAAAGTATTGCCCATACTAGATCTATATTTTAATGGTACTTTTTCAATATTTTATATTTAAGTCCCTATAATAATACATACTTCTTAATATTTTACTTTGGCCATATATATTATACTTCCAATAAGTTAATGAATAACCTCTAAGTAATTATTTACGTCGACGCTTAAACTACCTTGAACAACAACTTAGAATTGACAAATCAAATTAGTGTAATTAACAATAAAAACCGGTATTAAGATGAAGCATATAAAGTGAGATCATAGAAAGATATAGAATTAATGTATTTAGAAAATAGAGTAAAATATCTCTAAAGACCAATTCACTTCTACTAAATTAGTAAATACATGTTAAAATGAGCATAATTTAAA
Organism: Lagenaria siceraria; assembly: GCA_002890555.2. NCBI lineage: Eukaryota > Viridiplantae > Streptophyta > Magnoliopsida > Cucurbitales > Cucurbitaceae > Lagenaria > Lagenaria siceraria. The sequence goes on along the minus strand of CM016487.1, from coordinate 1,101,479 downwards.
TAGTACTAAGATTATAAATTTGATTGTCAACCCACAAAATGTAAACTCCAAAATACAAAATATTGAAAATGAATAAACAGTGGTTATTTTGATAAATTTCCTAATAATTAATATTCAGTTTAGTTTTGGTCAAATTCAATAAATGAATTCCTTAAATTTTGAACCAATAGGCTATTGACACAATTTAAGGTTTTTGATCTCTCTTCAACTTTTTGAGCCACAAAATACATTAAAATTAAGGGAAAATTTATATATTTTGAACCTCCTGAATCAAATTTTTTTCACCCTTCAGATTTGAGAACAAAAAAAATGAAAAGAAAAAAAAATACACTCAAACATATTTTCTAGGCAGATAAAATTTTAAATTATTCGTCTATGAACTTTAATGTTTGTGTCAAATATACATCATCAAATTTTAAAAGTTTTTAATGATAAGAAGTTTCTATTATAAGTTCATAAACTTTTAAATTTGTATCTAGTATGTTGTTTTTGAACTTTCAATTTTGTATTTAATAAGTATTTGACTTATTTAACTTTTTTTTTTTAAATTCACGGATGAATTAGATGTAAAATTGAAAGTTTATACCCAATATTTGATAACCATTCCATTTTTTTTGTATTTAAAAATTAAGCTTATTTTTGTTAGGTTATATCTATCTTTACACATGTATTTTCAAAATCCAAGCATAGTTTTGGAAACTAAAAAACACAATCTTCAAAAACTTATTTTTTGTTTTTGCATTTTGGCTTGAAAACTAAAAAACACAATTCTTAAAACTTGTTTTTGTTTTTTTATTTTGGCTTAGAATTCACATGTTTTCTTGAGAAGGATAAAAACTATTGAAAAGAAATTGGTAAAAAAAAAAAAACACAAACACAATTTTCAAGAAACCAAAAATAAAAAATCAAATGGTTACCAAACGTGACTTTTTTTTTCGTGTGTGTATAATATATTTGTTAGTCAAAGACCTATTAACTAGATACAAAATTAAAAGTTCATAGGGGACTTATTTAACATTCTTAAAAACCTCACGAACTAACTAAACACAAAATTAAAAGTTTAGGAACAACCCTATTAGCTAGACACAAACATAAAAGTTCATTTATTTTTTAATATATTCGGAACCGACGGAGTTGTGTGCTCTCTCAAAACCCTAAAAAAAAAGTGATGGGAATTAAGAAATGAATAGAGTTTGATGCAATAGGTAGCAAAAGAAATGAGTGACATTTAGTTGAAGGTGGTATTGTTGGGTGTCTGAAAGAGGCAACAGAGAGGAAATTAATAAGAGAAAAGAGTGAAGAAAAATTGAAATTGCAAATAATGGAAGCAAAGTTGGGCTGTCTTTTCAACCTTACCTTTGACCATCTGATTGCCCTAATTTGGTTATCAAAAACACACTCTTTCTTTTCTTTAACATTTATATATATTCCCCAAAACGTGGTGCTTTCTCTACCTCTTATGTCTCTTCATTTTTCTTTCTACCCTAACAATCTCTCTTTCACATTCAAGAAATATATACACACTTGTCTCATTCTTATATCAACTTCATGAAGGACGACCTCGTAAACATACGTGTAATTTTGTAGTCCACTATCTGTTCTAAAATGTAGTTTTTCGTTTTGATCAAGGGCTCTTATAAGATCAAAGGTTGTTAGAGAGGCCTGTTGGAAATATTTTTTCTCTAACTGGGTGTCTTCTGTTCTAAATGAAAATCTTTTTCGTAGTTAGTTTGTTGTTAATGAAGTCAAGAAAAATACTATATGTACTTCAAAACATATATATATGGTTAAGGGACATAAAATCTAAATGATGGTTTTAATCATATCTCAAACTTTGAAAAGTTTCATTTTAACTTTTGAATTTTGTTAAGAGCTTTTGTTGTTAAATTCATGGACCAAAAAGTTTGTATCTACTAAGTGAATAAATAGAAAGTAAATGTTGGGTTAGTGTTAGTGGAAAGAACAAAAAATTGGAGGTCTGAAGTTGAAATTAGTAAGAAGTTGATAACAAAGTTTGATTTCCGATGTCTCACGTGTCTTTTATTTTTCTTTTTTTTTTTTATATAAGGAAATATAAACTTTTTCATCCATGAATTTAACGACAAAAGCTTACAAATGTTGGTTTTGAAATAAACTTCAAACTCCAGAGATTAAAATGAAAATCTTAAAACTCTAGGACATTCTTGTAACCGTAAATTTATGATTTCGTTTAACACTTGCAAAATTTACACAACACGCAATGAGTGGACTATTTATTATTTGGAAACATCATGTTTTATTGTTCTTCTAATACTATATAAATGATTACTAAAACTTTGAACTCGACCATTAATATTTATAGGTAATGACATCGATAATACTTTTAGGACTAATAATTAAGTATACAACAACATTTTAAAAGAATTGCAAACATAGTCTAATGGTAGACTCTTATTGGCGATATAGTACGTCTATCAAGGATAGACTTTGAGAGCTTGATCTAAATTTTACTATATGTGTTAATACCTTGAGTCTAATTGTTATATTTGTAATTGTCCCTTAATTTATACACGAAATACTATTAATAGTTTTAGAATACAAATTTTCTATAATGACGTAGGAATGTATAAAATAAACACTTGGAATATGAATCTTCAGCTTGTGAGTTTTTCTCCTTGGTCTTGAGCATAATATTTATATTATTAATTCCATTGGAAAAATATACAAAATTTATATCAACAACAGTGACAATGTTTTGAAATATCCATGTTCTAGAATCACCTATTTTTCTTTTTTGCAAAAAATAAAAATAAAAATAAAAATAAAAATAAAAAGTAAGAAGATGGATTCCTGGGTCTATATATAGCATAGGGCTAATTCATGAATGATTTAAAAAGAAAAAATGTATGGTTCCTTATTTGACATAAAGATTTTAACTTTAGATGTTAATTCCTTGCCACGTGTCTTCCTATGGAACCTTAGCTTCTTCAGAACATATACCTTTCTTATTCTCTTTGGATTAAATTTAACCTTTCAATTCCATAATTTTTTAATTAATTAAATAAATTATGGTTTTTGGTACAATATTTTTTTTTAAAAAAAAGTTTTAGTGTTGGAAGCCCAGATTGATTGATGATGGGCCTCAATTTTGGACCCAAATTTACAGTATGGGCTGAATTGGCCTTATTCTCTTTCACAACTATTTTGTTTTAACTTTTCTTTTTTTTTTTTTTTTGAAACTTATTTTTGGTTAAAAAACGTACTTTTGGTCCTTATATTTTCATGAAAGCAATGATTTGATATTTTCAAATTCGTAAAGTTTTAGTTGTTGATGTGAAAAACAGTGTTGAGATTAATTAAAATTCAATACATAGGTAAATTGATAAGCTAATAAGGGACATATAATCGTGTTTATAAACTACAAGTTAAATCGATATAAAATAAATGTTGACAAACAATAACATTATAGACAATTTTGGACTAAAGGAGAAAAGCGTAAAAGAACAAGAAAAACAACGATACAATGGGCTAAACATCAAAGTCCAAAGCAAGACAATGGTTAGGAGGAGAGAAGTGGTATGGGTCGGGCTCGGGAAAAGGGTTTAGATGGAAAGATGACTCGGAAACCCTAAAAGAAAGGGTTAGGTCAAGGAGACTCTATAAATAGAAGGGAAGCATTCTGAGGGAGGTAAGTCTACTCACATTCTAAATTTTCTATACTTGCTATATAGTTTTTCCTGCTAACTTAAGTATCGTAGCCCGTGTGACAAACACCATATCGATGTGTAGATCTATCTTTTGTTACCACGATCAAAAGATCGGGGTCGCATTTATTATCTCATCTAAATTTTGGCATCAACAAGTAAAAAATGCAGAAACAATAATCCAAAATGTTTTTAAATCATTATATATACTCTGGATTTGTTTGTGATTTTTTGGAAAGAGAATTAAAAAACAGTAGAATTCTTTTAATGGGAAAGCAATATAAGTAAACATATAGTTGGAGAGTTCATAATTACAAGTTGCATATTAATAGATTACAATACTAAAAAGGCAGCTAAAGTAGAGAACAAAGTTATAGAATATTAAGTAATGAGAAATTTGATAGCTCAAATACAGACCAAGCTTCAGCTTCATATTGCTGGGTTATCGTCTCGAAATAACATCGGGATCGCGCACGAGATTAAATTAATTAACCGAGATTATTCGAAAGCTATATATATATTATAAGAGATTTTTGTAGGAGACTATATGATTTTGAGTTTAGTCTTAAAGCATCCAGCCAAGGTGATATCCATTATTGGCATTTTGGGATGAAGGTCCAATATTATTATTCAACCCCATTGAGACAACAGAATTGTACCTGAATAAACCCCACAACACAAAATTAAACTTAAATTATCAACTAAATGGACTATTAAAAAAATACTAAAATAAGATTTCTTTAAAAAAATAAATAATAATATATACCCAATTTGTAAAGTCGGAGTGGGTTGAATTATGGGGTGGAAAAAGGAGTCTGATTGTGAAGCAACACGGCTGGGATACTCCATGCTGTGCCCTCCGGCGGTGCCTTCCCAGCCCCATGCAGTGGCTGCCGCCGCCGCTAATTGTGCACTGCTTTCTTCCAGCTGCAATCATACAATTTCATCCATCCCAAAAAAATATCTAAGAGTGAGTTTGAGATGACTTCTTAAAATCGTAAATATATATATATATATATATATAGAGGAACATTCAAAATTTAGTTACTAAACTTTTAAAAAGTTTATAAAAATATTTAATAAGAACTTTTAATTTTCTCTCTAACCAACCAACTAAACTTATAATTCTGCAAAAATATTAGAAACTAACCGTCATCACTACTTCCTAGGTTAAATATTCAAAATTAATTTAGAAAAAAACAATATGAGTGGATCTTAAGTTACATTACATCTATCTTTTTAGTCCATTCCAATAGGTATAAAAGTTTCAAAAAGAAAAAAAAATGGTAAGACTGTAATTAAGTATCTGAAGAAAATAATTTGTCACTAAATTTTTGCAAAAAAACTAATTACAAATCTTTTTAGAACGACTTTCTAGAGATTTAAAAGAACACTTTTTTTTTTTTTTTTTTTTTTTTTTTTTTTAATGTTTCTTTACCTTCTTCTTTAGACCTCGATTGTCTTCAACAAGCATATGTTCCTGCATGGTAAACTCCAAAAGTATTAATACAAAAAAAAAGTTTCATCATCAACTTATACACTATATATATCATGCAAGTGAAGAGATAATCAAACGAGTTTATTCTCTAAACAATAACAATAATAACAATAATAATAATAAAAAGGCAACATATAATAATATATAGTAAATATAAATATATGTACCTTGTGTTGAAGTTCTGCAAGCTGGTCAAGTAGGCTTTGTGTCTGTTTAAGGGACAATAATATAATACAAAATTGTGTAATTTGTAAGGAAAAAGAGACAAGACATGAGCTCAAAGTCCAAGGTTTTTGTATTAATTATTAATATATGTTTTAAAATTATATATATTTGTAGTAGTATACCTTTGTGGATCTAATGCGCTCCAAGGATGTCTCCAATTGATGTTCAAGTTGCTCAAGTTCCTTTGTATTCAATGGACCTAAATCTTCTCCCAAAAGGTTTCTATGTAACACATTTTTCAAATTCAAACTTAATAAATTACCAAAACATTCAAATCAACTCCTACTTTACTCTATTTTTACATATATAAACAATATTGATTATACAAATATAATATTTACCTCAAAGAAGAGAACGAGAGATTAATTTAATCCCTTTTGATAATAGATAAATAGCCATTAAACTTTTAATGGTGAATCAATAAGAAAGATACAATCATCAGTGATCACTTTTATCTATTAGTTAATTTTAATATAATTTAATTAGTTATTAGAGGTTTGAATTCTAATTAAGTGATGTTGAATTAAAATTATAGGGTGATGGGTACAATTTTTTTTTTCTTTTTCTAGATGGGAAAAATGTGAATTAAGAAATATAATAAATTTACCTCTGAGATTGCTGCATGAATTCAACTGTGGCTTTTAGGTTCAAATAATCATCAAAGCTCTGTGGCTGCTGATGGGAGATATCAAAATTAATACAAAAATTAATAACAAAGCTAGCTGAAGAACAATAGACCAAGATATGCTACACAGTGACATCATTACAAGACATTGACACATTTTTAATTAAAGCATGTATCATATATCAATTTTCCCAATCTTTTTTTTCTCTGTCACACTTAATTTACTAAAGTAATGAGTCTCACATGACTAACTAAAGTGCTTAATTATATGTTACATAACTTCTAATAATAATAATCAAGACACAATCCTATGATTGCATGGTCGCAATCACAACCAAAAATCATATATTGCTTGTCCTATGATGTTTGAAAGACATTGAGAGTTGAGGAGTGCTTAGGGTTTGGATGTATCTCCATACTAATTTTTGGTCTCCATTTTATTAATAACCTTTTTCTAAGAAAAAAACATGATTAGAAATAGATTACATCAAAACTACACACTTACATGATTCTCATTTCCATGACGAGTAGCATCCAGTATACCATAACTACACCTTCGATATTTCTCGAGCGTTTTGGTCATGCTTATCACAAACAAACAAACAGAAAAACGGAAGTAATCAAGATGAATTATTCAATGTGTGTATAACGTATAACAGTCACTCTCTCTTTTAGTACTACTCTCGCTCAAGCACATGCTTAACTGCGGAGTTCTGATGGGATCCAGTGTATTGGTATGATCGCACCTATGACGGTAACTCTCATAACAAGTAAATTTAACCAATCTAAACAAAATTGGATCAACTTTATTCTTTACCTTTATAAAAACCAATAAATTCTCTAAAAATCTGATGGTCTCTCTAAAGTAATAATAACCCAAATATAATAATATAGGGAAACTTAAATGAACGACCATATATAAAAACATAACAAAACACTTCTTTTATCCAACTTTCAAAGTGCTCCAAAATAAGAAACTTGAAGATCAAACAAATTACACAACAGGCAAAATGATACTCTTCAAAGATAATAATGATATGACAAAACCCTACCAATAAAACTATCATATTAAAGTTGAAAACTTTGAAAGAAAGAACACAAAAGGATAAAGAAAGAATGAGAAAACAATATAAAGTGAATATAATTATTAATTACTACAAAATTCGTTAGAACAAAGAACAAGAACATCAAAAGGCACTGTTTTTTCTTCTTCTTTTCTTTAGGGAATAATTATTTTATCTCTCAGCTCAAACATCATGTCTGATCTGCCACAAAAATCACAACAGTAAACAATCAAGTACAGTACTTTTTACTTATTAACAATTTCCACAGTTTTAATAATAATAATAATAATTTAACATTTAATTTACACACAACCCACAAATATTTTTAAAAAACTGGTTAATAGCCTGACTCACCCCTCAAAACTAGGGGGAAAATGGTGAACTGCCAACTTTCCTCCTTTTAGCCATAATATCCATTTTGAAAATTTTGGAGAAATTAAAAGAATGTTTAAAATCATTTAAAAATATATTTTAATCATTTAAAATTAGTTTAATTTTTAATTTTACACCTTTAAATACAATTTTCAATCATTAAAATTAGTTTTGAAGAATTAAAAACATATTTTACAGTAATTTTAAAAATGACAAAAGTGATTTTAGCCATTTTAAAATCACTTCCAAACATGCCTTAAAACTATAAACCACACAACAAACAGTTTTATTTATTTATTTCATGTCTTCATAAATCACTTCCAAAGTACAAAACCATAAAACCCATCATATATCTCTACACTACATAGATTAGAATCTACAAGGGTACTTTCTAGTACTTTATATAAACATAATATAAACTCACATCCCAAAAATTTACCAACCCTTAACCAAAAAAACCTTATAATTATTAACTTAATTATAACTCATATTTTGAATTACTTGACACCAATTAGATCATCTCTTTCTTGAAAGCTACCTTAGAATATTTGGCTGTGTCCTTAACAAAAAAATAAAAAATAAACTCACACCCCAAAAAATTACAACCCACCTCTCCTCTCCACAAGAATTAACATACTCAAGTTGATATATACATCAAAATTCATTAATTTATTTTCAAAATGTTAATTTCTTATGAATATGTTAACCTAGTTGAGATATCTTGAGAAAACTGTTTAAGAAGCCGGACGACTTTAGATCTGTAGAGATAAGATATTACTACAACTAGTTGAGCTATGATTAGGGTTATCGACTTACGAAATCTTGTTTTTCGAGAAAAAGCACAGATGTTTGTAAAGACATATAAACAAAAGGGAAGATGAATTTGAGAAAAACAAAACATACACACACATATAATATATATAGAGGAAAAAAAGAAATTAAAGAGAATTGAGAAGAGAAATGATATATGTTACCTAGAGCCACTACAAAACTCAAAGAGCTTGCCACGATTAGAGAAGATGATGAGGGCAAGTTCAGCATCGCAAAGAACTGAGAGTTCATAAGCTTTCTTAAGCAAACCATTTCTTCTCTTGGCAAAAGTGACTTGCCTGTTAATTTTGTTCTCAATTCTCTTCAATTCTACTCTTCCTCTTCCCATTATTATTATTATTTCTTTTCTTTTTTCTTTTTCTTTTCTTGGCAAAGAAACTGACCAACCCTTCTCAAATGGGTCTGAAATTTCGTCCTAAAAACATCAAAGAAAACGATTACACGAGAAAAGAAAAAGAAGAGCACACTCTCAAAACCCTCAACTGGAAACAATACTATAACTTTTGTACCTTTTTTTATTTTTTTATTTTACAACTCTAAACCCTTTCTTTCAGGTTTTGGCCCCCAACTGTATCTCCATTTTCATATAAATACACATACCTAAACTATAACCAACCCCTTATCTATATATACTTTAAATTATATTATCATTAAAATATATTAATGTTCAACCCTTCAATTTACGGATATATTGATGTATTAAAAGAGTAAAACACACCATATTTGGGGGATTTTTTTAATTTTAAATATATATATATATATAATTTAGGGATTTTTATTCTGTTGTAATAATTTCTAGGGTATTGGTGTGTATTGAAATAACTGTACACTGTCTGAGTTACACGTCAATGTCTGATGGTCGTTAACATTAATCTTAAAAAAGTTAGATTTTACACATGTCCATCTCTCCATAACTCATACGTATTTTTTTTTCCTTTGGGTGAAAAGGGTTTGGATTATTTTATTCTCTTTTTCTTGCTTCTTTGCTTGTACTGTTTTCTATTTTATTTTATTTTGGTTGAAATGTCTCGAATCTGTTATCTGAAGTTTCGAAAACCAAGTACGAGATCTCGCTGACCTATCGACAAGTTAGGGTCCAGAGGGCGATACGCCCTAGTAGAGATTTGGAGGCAATTCCCCCTGAAACTTAAGTTAATATTTATATTTATGTTATTTAAGGTTTTGGCCCTACATTTTAGTGTGGTGCGCCATATATTTATAAACTCTCTAATCCTAGATGAACTTATATGATTTGGAATCTAATATTTCTCTCCAATAATGAAATTGTTATCTCCATTTACTTGTGGAGATGGGTAACAAACTATTAGTAGTGAAACACGTAAATTTCTATGTTGATTTTTTTTATTGTTTGTTTCATAACAATTTTATGTTAAAATACTATTTTGGTTCTTGTATTTTAAAATTTGTTTAATTTTAGTTCATATACTTTTAGTAAATCTTAAATTTAGTCCCTCGAAGTTAATTTTTATTGAAATATAATCACAATAAATTTCATGCAAAGAAACACAATATATTTTTTTGAAAATATACACAAGACAAGAGAGATCAAGAGGTGCACCGGGACATCTCAACTAGGTTGACACCCTCCTAGCACCCTCATCACGCCCCAAGACCAAAAGTGACGATGCATTGATAGGAAACAAAACACAATATATGAATATGTTTCAAAATTAATAGTACAAAATGCTAATAAAAAATAAAAAGTAATAGAAAAATCCACCATAAACTACCGGGACTAAATTTAAGATTTATCAAAAGTACGTTGATTAAAATGGAAATTTGAAAGTATATGGACTAAAATTGAACCAACTCTAAAGTATAAAGATCAAAATGATATTTTAACCTAATTTTAATTTTTATAATAAAAGAAGAAGAAGATGAAGAAATTAAGATTTTGTTCTCTTTTTTGTTCTTAATTATTTTGGTAAAATATAAATATATATATATATATATATTTTACCAAAATAATTAAGAACAAAAAAGAGAACAAAATCTTAATTTCTTCATTTTTTTTCAAGATTATTCGAAAAAAAATGAATCAAATGGATCCGACAAAAACGGCAATGCTTCCATAGTTTGCACCAAATTTACGTCCAACTTTTTGACTTTGTGTGAACCAACTTTGGTGTAAAGCCTCATCACAACGTGATAAGGAAGAGAATGACACACCATTCATCCAATTTCTACTATTGCTCTTCCTCTTTTCTATTTCTATTTTTTTTTATTATTATTATTATTATTAATAGGCAGAGTCGAGAGATTTTAACCTCTCTCACCTCCTGATCAAAGGTGTTACAATACCTTAAATTTATTAACTGACGTTTCAAATCATCAAGTACGGAGTCTCGCTAGCGTTATTATATATAAACTCTGTAATTCTATTGGCATCTCTGCATCTATATTATTTGATACTTCTCTCTAATAATAAAATTGTTCTCTACCTCTGCCCGTAGATATAGCTGACACACTATTTTTGAAATTTACGCTTCTTTTCTCACTATTTTTTCTTTGTATGATTTTTATATTTGTTAAAATAAAAATATTTGAATTATTAGTCAAATTCCAAAACAAAATAAGTTTTTCGAAATTGGAAAAAGTATTTTTTAGAAACTTGTTTTTGTTTTTAAAATTTGGCTAAGAGTTCAAATGTTTGGTTAACAAAGATGGTCTAAAACCATTTAAAGAAAATATGGAAATACAAGCACGAGTTTAAAAAACCAAAAATTAAAGTCTTTTTTTGTACTAATTTACATGAATTTGGACAACATGAGCATAGCACATTAATTATCGTTGAGAGACGTATACCATTGCTCAAGAGTGGAGTTAAAAATATTCAAATCGCTAATCTCTTAATAGATGTCATATATGTCTTAATTAAGTGAACTATATTCACAAGTTGACCGTAAAAATAAAAAATAAACTTTTATATATATTTAATTAAGAGTGCAACGAGGATTTGTTTTCTTCTCTCATATGAAGCATTGTTGCAATTTTGTGGCTCATTCTCCTGGGAGTAGCGCGTTGGAAGAGTGCACATCCTTTTTTCTTCTTTCTCCTTATCTAGAGTGATTTTCTTTGTTATTGTCTTATGATGTAATTATGTAATTTGTTTAGGATTGTGTTTAAAAAATAAAAAAAAATAAGTGTATTTATGGATCAAAATTAATAACAAGTGCTATTATAAAACTTAGTAAAAATACAATATTCTTACGTAAGACTTGGGAGTAAATCACACTTCTAAAATATTTTAAAACGCTCTTTGATTTTTAAGAAAACATGAAAAATATTTCTACTTTACAAAAAGTACTTTTTAGATATCCAAAATATTTTTCATTTGAGAGAAGTTTAATCCCTCTTTTTCATGAAACCAGCAAAGTCGGAGTCAGAAATTTTCAAAGGAAAGTGCAAGATATTACATTTTAAAAATTCTATATTATCAAATTTTATAATCTTCTTCTTGCATAATCACGAAGTGAAATTATAGAATCGACCTTGTTGTGTACGTATGCTTATACTTAGCTCGATTCTCACTACTCACTACTCTCGCTCCTTTTTATAATTTTCTTTTTCTTGTTTTGTGCGATTCATTAATGTAATCATCATTTCTCTTTTCTTTTTTTCAATTATAGCTACTCAATACTATTCGAAAAAAATGTCAAACAAAGAGGAAAAGAAAATTCAATGAGTAGTAAACACACGTACACAGCGTGGGGTGACTATATAATTTCACTTAGACAAAAGGTTATAAAACTTATATTTAAAAATTAAAAAATAAGTCAAATTTCATTTGAATAAAATGGATGATCGATTTAACAGATTCACGTGGGTATAAACCAAAAAGAAACTTAAGGGAAAAGTTTATGGAGGAAGGTGAGAATAAAAGGGAATAAAAGTTTAATTATAGAAATGTTGAAAGTGGTTTGTTTGGTACAAGGTTGGTTTAATGCGGAGGATGAAAGTAATTTTCACATGGGCAGTTAGGTACGAGGGGAAACAAGAGGTGGAGAAAAAAAAATGATACTTAGAAGTGGAGAGATCAAATGATAAAGATATACAATTTGAAATCTTGGGTCAGTCGATAATATTTGAAGATGTTAGAGTTTTGAATCTTTTTTTACCTTTAAATGTTGTGAATAATAATAATAATAATAATAATAATAAAAGTAATATTTATATCGATGTTTTGTTGAAGTCAAAATTTAGACAAAAAAAAAAAAAAAAGAGTTTTGATTTTCATGTGACAACAACAGTAAATTTGTTTATAAGGGAAAAGAGCGTGACCTATAAAATAAAAGAAAATCTACACACCGATGTAGTGCTTGCTACACACACTTCGATGCTTAAGTCAGAAAGTTAGTGAAAAAGTGTAGAAGCTTTAGGAATTGAGAGTGAGAATTGACTTATATAAATGACCTAGGTTACCCTCCATAGAGTTTAATTTGGAGCTACATTAGGATATCTTCTGATCAGGGCATGCGAGGGGCACACCTCATTGGCCAAGGCCGAGGGTGAGCATATTGGCTTGGGCTAAGACCCAAACCAACCCTATCCCCTAGGTTCGTTTTATGGTCCTAAGGGTGCTACTTTTGACTTGAGAATCTTGTTATTTTCTTGATTATGTCGCTTTTATTTTTATTTTATATGTCGATTATGTCATGCAGTCCAAAATCATTCACAACAGATGTCATAGTTTGCTTGACGATCATATTTGAAAATGATTTATACTATAGGTAATATATGATTTCAAATTAGATAGAAGATGTCACAAGTGACTATAGTTTATGATCTGATATTTTCCCAACAACTTGTTTGTGAGTGATCATTTTTCATAAAATAATTTTCTTATCTATTATAAGATTGATCAATTTGATTTTCTCTACGCTATTGCTGAGTTTTAAAAAAATTTATAGTTCTGAAGATTTTGTAAATAAGTTGTTGAAATTAGCATGAGAATAGAAGTTAGTGAAGGCCTGTAAGAAATAAATTATATTAATATATATAAATTTTATTTATCACTGAAGTATAATACAAAAAAAAAAAAAATTACAATGGAAAATGAACCAATTAGTAAAGAAAAAGAAAAATAAGAGTTTCTTTTAATAAAAGGTTGAAGTTGTTACTAAAGTGAATATAATTCAGTAACAATCAACCTGTGTTAACTGTTGATTAAATTTGATTATGTAAAATTTCACTAAACAAGATAAAAACTTTGATAAAATATTATTTCATATTATTCCTCAATCTACATTTGTTAACAATGAAAACATGTATAACAAAATATATTATAAATTTGTACAACAGTAATTATACAAAATTTAACATAAAATATGTCCACAGATTAATTAATATATTTGATACACAACTATATATATTCAAGTAACTTCGACTATTTTCATCGTTTTATAAATATATATGATTAAACCCAATTTTAACAAAATTTTAAATCGAAATCCAATTTTTAATTATTATACTACCACATAAATATTTCTATACATCGAAAATATAAAATACAATTTTATTTTTCATTATACTGAACTAACACGCATACGTATTAAAGTAAATTCTTTCTATAAAATATATATATATATATATATATATATATTTGGTTGAATTTATTGCTTTCAACGACTTACCAAATGTACCATAAATTTTTATGATGTTGTACATATATTTGTTTATTTTTTATATAAGCTAAGTTTTTTTATTTTTTAGTGGAAGGAAACGACACGAGTGCTTCAATGAGATTCATAAGATTTGAAGCTAAACTAGTTGGGAATTTTATATAAATTAATTTTGAGTTTGACACATCAATTAGTACTTCTATTGAAAGTCTCTTGCTTTTGATGATCTGAAAATTATATTGAAAATTTCTGGATATTCTAAAGATAATAAGAAGAGAAAGAAAGGCACACAATTCCCTCTATGAAAGGGAAGACATATCTTAGAGTTCATCTTTCAAAAGATTTTTTTTTTTTTCAACATCAATGTTTATAAACACAGTTGCTAAACTTTTCTGCAAAACTATTAAAATGACTTTTTTTTATCATTATATATATAAAAAGGAAAAAAAAAAAAAAAAGGAAAGTCTTGCAATAATTCACTTTAGAATCTTGTGAATATATATAAAAACAGCTGAAATTGAATTTTACATTTAAAAAATACCCTACACCCCCAAAATTAGGTCCATCATTTTCAAGTACTCATGCATGAGAAAAATGAGATGTTTCATTCCTAGAGTAGACTTAATTATATATATATATAATACAAATTTAGGCTTATTAACATGAGACGATTTCATATGCATATATAAAAATATAAAATTCAAAAACTAAATAAACATAAAAATTTACCCATGTAGATTGGAGAAAAGGTAGGAGTTGGTTTAAATTGTGGCAACAATTGAAAACAATTAAAAAAAAATAGTACAATTGTTTGGATATGTATTTATCATTGGGACCTCTCATTGTACATTAAATTGATTTGATTGTCCTCTCTACTAATATTTCAACTATATGTTATTGTTATTTATCAAATATTGGGGATCCCACAGCACATGAGAGAGTACCCTTTAGAAAAAAAAAATTTTAAAAAAAAAAAAAAATCTCTCTCTCTATATGATATAAAGTGTTCCATTATATGCACATCCCATCAATTCATCAGAAATTTAAAGAGAAGCAGTTTGTGTGTGTGATGATGCCAAGAGATTGTACTGTCTTTTTCTTTAATGGCAGAGCATTTTGTACACACAAAAGTTTTGATATTATAATATCAACAATACTTATAATTCAACAATGGGGTAATATTATAATTTAACAAAATTACATTTTTATCCCTAAGTTATGAGTACAGTTTTTATTTCGTCCAAGTTTCAAAATGATACACATTTAGTCCTTAAGTTTTAGGTTTGGTTTCAGTTTAGTCTCTAAGTTTCAAAATGTTACAATTTCACCCTTGAAATTTGAGTTTTATTTTAATTTGGTTCCTAGCTTTCCCTCGATTTTTCATTAAATACTCACTTTTAGTCATTGATGTTAATGTCTATTAATTAATTTAAGATAATTCTAAAGTAAAATTTTAAATTTAATTTCAATAGTGATGAAAAATAGGGAAACTTAATTAATTTTAACTATTTTAAATTAATTAATCGACATTAACACTAAAGATAAAAAAAAAATTAGTATTTAGTACAAAAATCAAGGTTAATTGTAATTCTTTAAAATCTAGGGACCAAAAAGATATTTCTCTATAATTTATACCATCTACAACTCAATCTCCTCTATCTACCCTAATGATTAATTATATATATAATTATGGCCCATGGTGTCCTTCATGTACATGGAGAACTTTCTAAAAGAATAATGAGAATCTATGTCTATACATATGGCTTCCCCCCCCTATGGCTTTTACAACATATATAGCTTAAATTTTATATAATTCTATCATATATTAGTCTATACCATTATATTCATTGGGTATTACAAAGGAAATGGCACATATATGGAAATATGATCCTAAAATATATTTGTAAATATGGTACCTACCTGAATTAAAACATGCCAAAATTTCCAAAAAAATCTGCCTACTTTATGTAAAGGTTCTTTTTCCAATTAAGATTATCATTTGATATATATATATATATCTATGGCTAAATAATAATAATAAAAAAACATCAATTTTATACCTTATTAACTCCTTATATTAGGAGTCGCCAAAGTTCACAACTCCCAAGATTTATAGTTCAATTTCTTATCCCAAACGCTCCCCTAAGAATTTCTTAAAAATAAGAATAATTCTATCAGTTAAAAAAAATAAAATAAAAAACACATGGCCACGTCATCACAATCAAATTGGAAAGGAAGTTTGCGGGCCGTGAATATCGGCCCATTTCAGAGAGATCCCATGGGCTATCGGCCCATTTCATGATTGGGTCTAAGAAAGCGGTAGTAAGCCCATTTAAGACCACCAGGATCCAAATTGTCTATTTAGCCTTAACTTTTTAAATTACAAATTTAATGCTTGAAATTAATTTTATTTTTTAAAAAAATCACTTACCTAATAGACACAAAATTAAACGTTCATAATTTTATTACATTTTAAAGAAGGATTAAATTTATATCGAATAGATCAAATAATTTTAGAAACAAATTAGAATTTGTCAAAAATTTATAAAACTAAAAGTAGATAAGTTAGATTAAACTTATAATTTAATTTACCACGTAATTCAATTGTGTGTTAATATTTCTCATCTTCAATTTTTAATTAAAATGTCTTATTGCAAAACAAAAATAAAAACAAAAATGCCGCAATACAATGCAATTAGTCAATCATGATCTATCGTTTTATATATTAAAAAACAGTATGATATATCATTCTAAGTACTTTTCTAAGGGAAAAAAACATTATTCTAGTATTTAGAGTAAGGGTAATACATCTTTTAATAAACACAGTAAAATAAAATTAATCAATGAAAATTAATTTGCAAAAGCATAAAAATATTCAGAAAATATTAAACTACAAAGTCTTTCAAACACAGTAATAGCATATACACATTGCCAAGAGACCAAAGACTTGAAAATTTTCATTTCACGTGTGGTTGAATTTTAAAAATAAAATCAAATAAGCAAATACATTTGAAAAAGACACATACTAAACTAAGGGTCAATTTAGATTGATTAGAAAAAAAATATATTAATATACTTTTAAAACACTTTTAAGTGATTGTCAAGCACTTTAATTTTCTCTAAAATAACTTATTTTCAAAATTAAATGCTTTTTAAACACACCTTAAATTTTTTACCTAATTTATGACGAACACTAGTCACAATATTATGGAGTGAAATTAAATTTGTAGGAATAATAATGTTGGGAAAGTGTGGGAGAGATGAGTTGATGAGATTGTGAAGGGTAGTAGGGTCCAAATAAATTTGTTTAGTTGGGTTTGTTTCCCTACCATTCATTCTCCTATTTAATTTTTTCCTATAATATCTCTTGAGAATTGAGATCTTAATAAAAAAAAAAAAAAATTTCAATCTTCTTCCATTCTACAAAGTTTGCTTTGAAATTCTCCACCTTTGATTGTGACATCTCAATGAAGTAGGTAGTGGACATCATTTTTTAGATAGAGAGAAAAAATAATAAAAATAATAATAATAATAAACAAATAAAAAAAGATGCTCCCTCTCCTCACACCAAACAAAAAAACTTAGAAAAATATTTAATTTTAAATCTAAGAAAATGAGTGATGGGGTGTAAATAACTTTTCAATTCTTAAAAGTAAAATAGGAAAACTTCCTTTTCAAGTTGATGTAAAATCAAAGAGCGATGGATGAGGAGTGGGTAATTCCAAAAACCCTTTTAAATATTTATGATGTTACCATCATTTTCATTTCTGTGTCTTTATTTATTATTTTCTTTTAGTATTTATTATTATTATTATTTTTTTTTTCTTTTTCTATATCAATAATCTTATCAAAACTTAAAAATTCATTTTATATATTTCGTCTAGTATCTTTATTCAGTATGTCAAACTTCAAGGATTAAAAAGAAAGTGTTAATTCTGGTATCCTTTAATTTAAAAAAGACCAACTAACTAAAAAGACAATTTTTTTTAGGTATACTTTATACAAATAATTTTTTTAATATTTAAATTAAAATTTTGTTGGTTTTAATATTAGGGGAATAAGAATTTATTTAATATCTATGAAAACTAATGATATTTTACCTTCTCCTAAGATGACATGAACCAAAACCTAATTAAAATGTTTATTTTTCTAAAACTATTTATGTATCAATGAATGTCCATGAGGTACAATAAAAAAAAGGAAAAAAAAATATCTAAAAAACCCATGATGGAAACATATATAGATCACACACAAAAAAAAAAAAAAAAAAAAAAATCTGTTGTTTAATGAACTTTATTTTTTATAAAAAAAACATGTAATGTAATTTTATTGGATTTTCAATCTATTTTAGGAGAGGCAATTCTCTCCTTCCAACTTTGCCCCAACATTTCAGAACTGTCAGAATTTGAGAGAACTAATTGCACGGAAGGCCTTACTCTTGTCAGAATCCAAATTTAGCCTCTTGGTTTCTTTTATTTTCTGTTGAGGAAAAAAAACATGTCAAAATTTAGAATGAAAAAAAAACTATGTTTAAGTGACAAATTTAAAGTTGGATAATAGAAATAATACAACTATTTAAAGAAAAAAAAGAGGGAAATTTTCTTATATTATATATAAAAAAAAAAGTCAAACTATTTACAGAAAATAGCAAAAAAAAAAAAAAAAAAAAAATTGATAGACTTCTATCATTTCTATCACTAATTGACTTTAATAGATTTCTATCAGCGTCTATCATAAACAATCTACTATTAATTAAAAGATGGAAAAAAGAGGGAAAGAAAAGAAGTGTAAAAATGAATGATATATTTGGATAATCTTAAGCTTATAGGATATTCAACCATGAAGGTGAGGAATTTGTTTGTTTAGAAGCATTAATTAGATTCCTAACTAGAAAAAAACAACAATGATTTTGAAAGGAGAAAAAAAAGGAGAGAAAAAAAACACAAAAGTGGGATGATTGAACTCTCACCCTCAAAAAAAAAAAATATTAATTGGAAAAAAGAAAAAGAAAAAAAGAAAAAAAGAAAAAAGAAAAAAGAAAAAAGGAAATTAAATGGAGCATATGGGGATGGGGCCAGCAGTGGTTGGGTAAAAGACAAAAGGTATTTGTATTGGGAAAGGTGAGTTGGACACCATGAGCCTTTGTTTCTCATATGGATATCTATTATTACACACCATACCCCTAACTCCAACAACAAAATGCTTTTATCCACATTATACCTAAATATACTTTTATATATGTATATATATATATATATATTATTTTCCCAAAAAACCCATTTCTATTTTTTACACTCTTTCTTCTTCTTCTTTTTTTTTTTTTTCTTTGGCACTTTCTTTAAATATAGATCTCACATTGTCAATAAACATGGGTAATCAACTTGGAAAAAAACAAGTTGGATTTAGTGTATTATCATATCAATAATAATGGAAATTAAAATTAAGTATAGTTTCTATTTGGTTCCTTAATTTTAAAATGTTATACATTTAATTTTTAGGTTTAGAGTTTGGTTTTAATTTAGTCGATAAATTTTAAAATGTGACAATTTTAATTACATCTTTGAGATTTGAGTTTTGTTCCCTAGTTTTCAAGATTTACACTTTTAATCTTGAATTTTCATTAAATACTCACCTTCTATCTTTAGTGTTAATGACTGAAAATGTGTGTTTAATGAAAACCTGAGGTTAAAAGTGTAAATCTTAAAACCTAAGAACTAAATTGAAACGAAACTCAAATCTCAATGTTAAAATTGTAACATTATGTAACCTAGAGACTAAATCGAAACCAAACTCGAAACCTAATGATTACGTAAGTGACCTTTTAAAACTTAAGAACTAAAAAAGTATTTTTTTTTAAAAAAAAAAAGAAAAAGAAAAATGGAGGCTTTAGATGAATCCACTAAAGGGGAAACTTCCTATTAGCCCTTATTTTTGTAATGAAAGGATGTGAGAAGTGACCCCCACCAAGATGATGTGAGGATGTTAATTGATGGAGCCCATTTTTCCAATAACAAGAAGTTGCCAAGTGCCATTTTGGATGTGAAACCATAGATGGAGATTCAATTTTTCTTAAACTAGTGGGTACTTTGTCTTTCACATCCATAAACACACACACAAAATTCTTAACAAAAATTAAAAAAAAAAATAAAAAAAAAAAAAAAAAACATCTTTTTATTAAATCATCCATTTTGATTCATGAAAAACCATCACTTTGAAGCTTCCAAAGTTTTTTTTAATTATAGACAAAAGGGGATGTTTTTTGTAATCTTTAAGGGTTGAAATTCATTGGAGGGGTTTGGTATTAATTATTATTAATAATCATCTTTTAAGTCTTGTTAATCATTCATGATTAGAATGAGTGGTCTAACTCTTCTCATTATTCCCCAAATTATTGGTTTGGTCAACTCTTTTTAATATTGTCATGAGTAAATGCAATTGCATGCTTTTCTATAGTGTTCATTTTCTTTTCAAACTCTTTACTTTTTTTTTTCTTTCTTTCTTTTGGTCTCTTTGTGATGAAGTATTAGCTTTTGAATTTACACTTTCCTTTGATGATGTGTTACACACATGACTTCCATATGAATGAATAGTTCTTCAATTTTTCCAAAAAATTATTGAAGGGATTTTTCAATAGCATGTATTTTCAATAATACTCTACTGATGTTAACGTTACATTTTTATTTTTCTTAAAATTTATAATTTTTTTTTAGTTTTTCAAATATAGTTGTTTTAGTATATGTTTGTTTGTATTATTAAGACATTCAAAATAAAATCACACATTATATCAAATTACTTATATATTGAAAACGACAATTTTATAGAGTAGAAAAATTGAATCTTTGAAAAAGAAAAACATCTATGTCAAAACTAAGACAATAAACTAACTACAAGACACATGGCACCAAAATAGTGTAATGACAAATGCATAGTACAAATAATTGGGATATTAGAACACTATCTTTAAATTATTCTCTTTCACTATAGTTTTTGTTTTAGGAGATGTGGCAACAATATCACCATAAGCAAATTTTTACTTGGGAAAAGAAAAATAATTCAAAGTAACTTGACACTTTGATTAATTTTATTAGGATAAAAGTACTAATAGTAAGATAAATTTCAAGTAAGAAAAAAAAAATACATTTTTGGTCCTTAGATTTTGGATATAGTTTCTACTTAGTCCATAGATTTTATAATGTTGTAACTTTACCTTTGAGATTTGAGTACTGTTTCAATTTAGTTCCTAGGTTTCCAACTCTTAAGATATATACTCTTAACCTCCATTTTTTACTAAACACTCATTTTTCAGTCTTCAGTGTTACTGTTTATAATTAATTTAAAATAATTATTATTAATTAAGTTTCATAAATTTTCATCACCAGTACAATTAAATTTAAAATTTCACTCCATAATTATTTAAAATTAATTAGTAGACATTAGCTCATATTGAAATTAGGTATTTAATGAAAAATCAAGTTTAAAAGTGTAAATCTTAAAAGACCAAAATTGAAACAAAATTCTAATCTCAATGGTAAAATTATAACATTTTGAACCTATAGATTAAATTGAAACCAAATCAAAATTTAGTGGACTAAATATGTAATATTTTAAATTTTAGAGACTAAACAAAAATTAAACCAAAAGTTAGGGACTAAAAATGAATTTTTTTTTTCCAAACTCCAAATTGACTGAATATTACTGGGAGAATAGGATGAACAAAAATGCACAGTATGCAACTAGGTGGAAGCAATTGTCAAGTAATAGTTTCATATTTATCCTAAATCAACAATCAATTCTCAAAAGCAACTGAGCTAGGCACCTTTTCTTTTTCCTTATGGACCAAGGCAGGTTGAAATTAAAATTGTTCATAATATTATCACACTTTCATTTAATGCTCAGAGATATTAGATTGGCAAAAAAAAAATTAAAAAAAATAAAAAAAATAAAAATCCTTTTCATGTTGATAAGGAATATATTGTGAGGATGGATAAAGGGTCACTGATCAAACAGAAATATCTTCAAATTAGTAAAAAAAGGAAGTAACCTTGAAGTGTAAATCAAGGTTTATTATACTAATCCTCCCCAAATTAGAACTTCACTGTTGAGCGCACATCCAAGGATTTTGGCAAGTTTCAAATCCACTTTTTGGTTTTCTTTTTCTTATTTTATTTTTTATAACTTTATGTTGTGCAAATCCTTGCCAGTATATTACCATTGTGTATGTACGTTCTTTAAAGTAGGTTTCATTCATATTCTCATCCCTCTGCAAACCCACAGGGCCCTGTTTTTCTTCGTTTCTTCGATCATTGAAGAGCAATTTAAGCTTCATTTATTCAGGTTTTTGTTTGTTTTGCTTTTTCTTTTCAATTAAATTTTGAACTATGCTCCCATTTTCAATCTCTTTACTGTAGTTGCTCTAACTTCATTCTTTTCATTAAGCTGAGCATTCTTGTTTGTCTCTTGAGCTCTTCCATTCACGTGAAATTCAGACATTCTTTTGTCGTCTTGTGCATTTCAGTTGTCTGTATTTGGATTCTCCAAGATGGGTTTTTTTTTTTTTTTTTTTTTTTTTTTTTTTTTAACCCAATTGATTGATTGCTTCAAAACGATGGTTATTTGGGGAAGATAATTTTGTGGCTTTCTTTCTATTTATGCTTAGTGGGAGAGGTGGGGGAGCTTCTGGGGATCATGCGGATTGCTTTGATGGGTCTTAATGTAACCTAGATTTCGTTTGTTAATGATGATTTGGAAACTGTGATATGAGTTGGGTTTGTTGGGGTTGAAGAAGTTTACAAGAAAGAAGATGGTGTTTTGCCTGTTTATTCAAGTGGGTTTGTTTTGAAATCTCATAAACTTTGATCTTTCTGTATAATGGAGTCGTGGAACTATGGTACTCAAGGGAAGGGATTTCTGTCTGATGAGATGAATTCATCTACTAATTCACCTCTGAGAAGTAAATATTCTTTGTTGGGTTGGGAATTCAAGAACCCATGTAGTTTTGGGGACAACATGCTTCTTTCAAATGGTGGTCAGCATGTGGAGAATCAGAGCTTTGGGGAACTGGAATTTCCCCAAATGGTTGGAAAACAATTACCTGTTGATTCTGTCAGTGATGTCTTGAATACCAAAATTGATGGAGGTAGAAACTTGAATCTGGTTTTGCCCACCTTTCATGGAGAAGAGGAGTCCACTTCAAAGCTCTCTGGCTCCATTGTAGACTCTAACAATCGAGATTCATCTCTTATTGATTTGAAGCTAGGCAGATTTATTGATCAAGGGGATGCTCACAGTTCTAAATATTCCAAGAGAGCTGCAATTTCATCTTCCACTGAATCATCAACTTCTCAGAAGAAAATGCGATCTCAAGGGGTGAATTTCCAGACTGCGTTTTGCCAAGTCTATGGTTGTAACAAAGATCTCAGCTCCTCTAAAGACTACCACAAGAGGCATAAAGTTTGTGAGGTTCATTCAAAGACTGCCAAAGTTATTGTGAACGGCATAGAACAGAGGTTTTGTCAGCAATGCAGCAGGTTAGTTATATTTTTACTCATTTTTCTCTCATCATTTTTTCAACTGCTGACAAGTACTATGAAAAAGCACCAAAAAATTATATTTAGACAGAAATTCTCCCGTGGAATCACCTCAAATCATGATTCTGTTCTTCAACAGCATTTTTGGTCTTTTTTTTTGAAACCATAAGAGGGGAGTGAGAGTTTTACTGATCTTTATTTCAACTATGAATCCTAGAAATTGCTCTTCCCCATTATGATGGGCGCATCATGAATTCAGACATATATTACCTTGATTAGTCAGCTTGATTTAGGGACTATGATTAAGGTTGCTGCTTGATTAAAGGACTTGTTTTTGCCTCCAGGTTTCATTTGCTTGTTGAATTTGATGATGGTAAACGCAGCTGTCGTAAACGGCTTGCAGGCCACAATGAACGAAGAAGAAAGCCTCAAGTTAGTTTTCACTCAGGAAGGGCACAGAGGTTGCTTCAGCCATATAATGGTATTATAGCATATGTCATTTCATTTCTCTATATTCTTTAACTCTTCATCGTTCCATCTCACTATTTCTGACTCTCTCTCATGATCCATACACAACTTAGTCATATGAAACTGTTGATTGTATATTAAACCTACATGGATTTGATTTTTTCTTTTTTTTGTACTTATTATTTTATTCAATATGGAGATCTTTTGTTTGATCGTTATAAAACCATTCAAAATTCTCATTTTTTTTTTCTCCTTTACGCAGATTTTACTAATGAAAATCTCACTAGGTGAAGTTCTGCTATTATATGTTCTTTCATTTCTCTCACTGAAAGTGTTGTTTCCTACCCCCCACAAAAAAACTTTAGATAACAACTTCAAGGCTAGGCCTAGTTGAGATTGAAGAATAATGAACTTTTTGAGAGTTTATCCCCTTCTTTTAGCCCTTCTTGTGAATCATTTCTTGAGAACCTTCTAATGTTTTTATCCCCCCTTTTGGGGGAAGGGGGGTGGGGAGTGAATGAAATTGTGATGGTTCTGTTCTAACTGTCATTATTATTTCTTCATTTGGGTCGTACAAGCCAACAACCACATCTAAAAAGTGAAAGTAAAGTGTTACAACTGTTTATTTAAATTTTCTTGGAGTCTGGTTGGGTACTTGGTAGATGAATTTTGCCTTTATGTTGCCGTGAGTATGAACCTAATGACATCTGATACTGGCATCTAGCAAATTTTCAAACAAGTTTCTTTTTTTTTTTTTAAAATAATTCTAGTAAACATGGGTACTACATCTCATAGTATATTTGTAGTAATGACAACTAGAATACATGGAATGATTGATCATTTTTAAATGCTCAATGCTGGTAAATAAAAGAATCATTACATATCCTTTTATAACTGATGAAGAATTTAAAAATTTTAGAGCTCTAGCTTAATGACATTTGGATATTGGGTTTGACAAGATCAAACTGAGAATAAGTTTTCAAAATTCCCTTACTTGGAAACCATGCATCCATTTGGTGATTAAATAGTCATTCAAGTGTTCCATCGTTACTTTTAACTACTTGGGTGATGATAATAGTCATCCTTTGAATTTTATTCTTGTTGCTTAATTGTCCTATCTCTTGTTTGTCCATTCCCTCCATTTGTGCTCCTATTGTTATTAGTTAACTATGGAGCAACCTAAATTGCATTGGTGCCCTTACTGAATAAGTTTTATAATGGTATCTAGATTTTCATAAATTTGAGTTCAGTCCCAAACATGATTTCAATGCAAACGTTGAAAGCTGACCAAATAACCATTTTGCTTTTCTTCCTTCAGGGTTCATTGGCTGCAACTAGCTTTCTAGTTGTTTTAAAGGTTTGAGTCTTAAAAAATGTTACAGAAGTCATCCATGGATCAGCTATAACTTATCTTTTTGAGTTTTCCCTGATAGAATACCAAAATCAATAAAGCCGCATCCGGCATCGGGTTGAACTTAATGAGAACTGTACAACTATAGTTTGTTAACCAAAAGTGGTACAGTATTGAGAAAAGTAACTGTGTGGCAGTATCTTAAATAATTCAAGTTATAGGACACGAGAGATTCAAAGTCAAAGATTCCTGACAGCCCTCCATCCTGAACATGTGCTGCTTGATTGCCTAGCTGTTTTAATGCCTTCAACATCTAATTGACATGTTTCATCTAGGGTCTTTTAGGTGTATCTTTGAATCTGATTATGCTGTTTGCAGTATCTTTAAAAATCTTCCTTGATTCACTATATTTGTTAACCACGATATCACAACTTTATCTTAATACCTGTATTAGTTTCTCTAATTTATCAATCTCCACGTTTTCATTAAAAAAAAAAAAATCACCACTTCTAATCTCACATCCTTGTAAGCACTAAACATACTGAATTCCTCTATGTTCTCAATATAGTGAATTGGCCTTCGGCCAATGTTGTTATCTAGTAACATTGTTAACATTCACAATACTGATTGAAAATTTCAGGTATTGGAGACAGCAGATTTCAGGAGAAAACGTTGACTGCAACTTCATTTATCTGCAAAGATATACTGTCTAGTGGCCTGTATTATCCAGAGAAGCTTGGAGAAAACGATTGGTGTAAGCGTATAAAAGTTGAGGGGAAGAATGATTATAATTCTATGTCTGCAACTTCACTGGGCAACAGGCATCTGAATGTGAAATCTCCCTTGCTTCCCTATGATTTTGAAGTACAGATTCCTCCTTTTCAGGAAAATGGAACTAGTACAGCACCTACAGCAAACATGTTAAGTGAGACAACTTGCCAATATTCACATAATGTGGGAGGTCCCCATATTGATACACATCCTTTGTTCCACCACACTACCTTATCAAGCGAAGACTTTGGAGTCTATGATGCAGCATCAACCATCCAAGGACTTTCTGGAATTCCGGACTCTGGTTGTGCTCTCTCTCTTCTGTCATCTCAATCACAAAGTGCATCGAACCATCCATCCATAGTTCACATTCCTCGTGCTTTCATTATGTCCGAGAGTCAATCGAATTACAGCATGAGTGAACTCTCCGAAAAGCTCATGGGAGTGAGCCCACAGGCTTCTTCAACTGGGATTTCGAGTAAATTTGCCTCGGGGATGAGTGAAGCTCAAATGGGTCCCATACTGACGTGTGAAAGTAGTGATCGTACTGTCACCTTTCAGATTCCTGATAGGGTTCTTCATAGATCAGGTTTGGCAAATTCCAAAGCTAATCTTTCCTATGAACGCACTCCAACTATTGACTTGCTACAACTCTCATCACAACTCCAGCGAGTGGAACATCAAAGGCACTCCATGCAGGTAAATAAATAAGATCATTATACTTTTTTTCATTCAGTTAAATATTCTTCCAAAGGTTACTCGTGCTCTGTGGAATAGATTTTCATTTTTATATATCGACTTGAAGTCTGAAGATGAAGCTAAGCACTCAAACTTTGTCTTCACAAGCAACCTTTTAGGTTTTCCTTTTTGTGTCTTAAATTTAGAACTGCATAATCTCTAGGGCCCAAAACTTTGTCTTCATTTTGCTTGTTGAACAGTGATAGTTTCTTTTTGATAATAATACTCATTGGGTTCTGGGTTCAAGCAGTGACAAGTACAATGGCATTTGCAAGGTATCATTAGGAAAGTACACTGGTATTTACTTGTTCTTTGTGCTGTCAGGATCAATGAGATCAATAAAGTAAGAGCCCAAATTAAAAGTAATCTAGAAAGTACCTTTTTTTTTTCCCCTTAGCCAGACAAGAAAACCGGTTCCATCACTGTTAGTGGGAGAATGTTACAACAAATTTGCTAAGATCTCAATTGCTAATTCTATGTTGTCATGTTATCTCTTGCCTATTGTAGTATGACAGTGTTTCTTTATGACCAACTCAGGTCTACAGAGGACTTTGTAAGTGATCCAATGTTGTGTGGGAGGCTAACCTCTAGAATTTTTTAGGTTCATTATTATCATCAAGGCAGGAGTCTATTTGGATCGACTAACAAAACACATTTTTAAGTACTTCAAAAATCAATCCAAACAGACCTTTAGTTATCTCTATATCAGTCTAAACTTACAGTCCAAATATATATTACATCTTATCTATAATGTGCCTTAAGATGCACATGTTGTGCTTCTGATTTTCTTCAATTACATGCTTTTTTCTGAAAGGAACTCTTCTTGTGGCTATTGGTAGATAGTCCTTATACTTCACTCATTTCTTGACTGAGAGTGAAAGACCTATCCCATCCTTCTCTTTATGAACACAAATTAGGCCCTTGCTCGTGGTTGGACAAAATTCCCCGTTGACGAAAAAAGTCTAAGCACCCCTTTTACTCTTTAGATTCTTTATAATTTTGACTGAAACCGAATGCATCTTCTGAAACAGGACTCTGCGTAGGAGATACGTCATGAAGGCTGACGAGAAGTTGAAACTTAAACCCATCACACCTATGTCAATGGTACATTTTGTTAGCCAAGGAGAGAATAAATTGTTGTATAATCTTCCTATCTAGTACCTCTAACCTTGTCTTCTTTCCTGATTCTGCTGTTGTTTCTGTAATACCAATGCTTTTATTTTGGGACTAACTAGTTGAATCCCGAAAAATTTTCGTGGTAAAATTTAGTTCATACGGTTATTGTAGTCCTCAGAGATCTTCCATTTGATTAAGATGCCACACTTGTGCTTAATGTCTCATTGCATATGCCTACAGTTGAAGCTTTTGTCAATAGAAATGCTTCCACTGCTTTCTACTTGTGCTTAATGTTTTTTTTTTTTTTGGTCAAGAAGCAATCATTTTCAGGGTATGGCTGAAATTTTCAAGGTAGAATAGTTGCATCTCGTTCTTAACAGAGGATTTGGGTTAGGATTTTCCTCTATTTGAAAGAAAAAACTTTTTGCTTCTTGAGTTGTTTCCTCTAAATGTTTGTACTTTTCAATTTAGTCTTTAATTTTTAGAAAGTTTTGATTTAGTTCTTTATATAGACATTTTTTTCACTTTAACCCCTTACTATTATTTTATTATTATTATTTATTTTAGTTCAACAACTTATAAAGTGAATGATTCAAATTTTTTAATCTTTTGGTCAAGGTGTACACTTTAGCCAGTTAAACTATGCTTATGTTGATACTATGCTTATGTTGATATGTCAATTATTATTATTAAAGAAAGATTGATATGTCAAAATTAGTTTATAAACTTACATGACAAATATTGATTTGAGTTTGCCAAAATTTAGAGAAAAATAATTTTAAGAGAAGAAAATTTAAAGTTTCAACCAATTTCCTACCAAATGGAGTAAAAATTAGATAATTTTCTCTTCCATATGATATATGTTTGTAAATTTATCATTCATCGTGATCAAGAAGGTTTATACATGAGGGACTACATTAATTTTTTTTATTTTTTTTCTAACAATAGATACTAAATTGGAAAAGTACCCCTACATCAGAGACAAACATATATTTAGCCTTCCATTTATGCATTCTAGGGGGCGTTTGGAGTGTTTGACGCGTAGATTTAGAATTAAATACCTGAAAATTAAATATTTAGGAGCTTATTTGAGAGGTTCTGATGCTTGAGAATCACTAATATATGTTTGGGGTGTAGGATTTGAAAGTCCGGGTTTCGCCTGGTTCTGAATTCCTAGGTTTAGCTATTTATTTATTTATTATATTTTTTTCCTAGGTTTAGCTATTTATTTATTTATTATATTTTTTTTTGTGGTAGTTTTGTAAATGGTATTAAGTGAGAAAGTTAGTAATTTAGTTTTGCTTTTAAAAAATAAAAACGTATCTTTTTTATTTAAAAAAAAATTGCAAATTTACTTTCTACTAAAGTTTTGGGAATAATTTTTTTTTACTTGGATTGTGTTCGTTTTTCCTTTTCTTTATCTGTACTCAAGGAGGGAGGAAAAAACAAATTTCTTTATAACAGCTAGATATTAGCTATATCCCAGATTTGGTTTCTTTTAATTCAAAATTTGAACTTAAAGGAGAAATCTTTATCAATCATTAGTCATTATCTGCCCCATTTTCAAATCCATCTTTTCTCCAAAATTTCCATCATTGACTGAGAATCGAATCCCTTTTCATCAATATGCTAAACAGAAACAGCTTGAGTTCACAAAATGAAGGCCTACAACAACTAAAGCATTCACTTTTTTTTGCAATTTTAAAGTCAGGACCGCTTCAAAAGCCAAATATGAAAGTTCCAGAATTATGCAGGAAAATCTTACTGTAAAGAAGTCAACAAAACAGACTAATCGCTTAAACAAAATCAAATAATCATTTGAATCTCCCAGGCAACAATTGAAATAGCTAATGCTCATCAAATTATAGAAATCATATGATATCATTTTCTTTTACTGTGACTAAGGTCATAATGATAAGTGAATATTAATACTACATTCTCTACCATGCTGCTAGACCAATACTCTGAGCTTCCAGACAAATGCTAAGCCGGTAACATCGGAAGGTAACACCAGTAAAATCTTCCGAGAAGTATCGATAATCTGAATCAGATATACCTACTTCTGGGCACCATTAGGCAGATTGGCAGCTTTACTGTCTGATGGGTTCAGCTCATCCCAAGCTTCAATCCAAGTGACCATAGCATCTGCAAGCTTGGTGAAGTATTCGTCGACGCCACCGAGCTTTTCTTTAACTTGCTTGGAGAGTTCAATGTAGCAATCCTGCACCGTGGTGCAATCTTTTGGTAGTTTAACAGCTTGGAAAAATGGTATCAGTTCTTCTTGCCAATAGATTCCCTTATATTCTTTCTTCAGGTTCACAAATGGGTTGCTTGCTTTGCTGTGCCAAATGTAGGGCAATCCTGTCTTCACTCCAAATCCTAGATGGTCACATATAACCTAGTACACAAGATCCCACGGTCCAAATACGAATCAGTTTCGTTCGAGGTATGGCAAAACATGGGAAAACAAGAATGAAAATGACAGAAAAAATCATCTGATCATGGAATGACCATGTACCTTCATGCACCAGCCAGCCCACATATCGTCGTAGCGGCCAATTGGCTGACCATCACCCATGAGACCGAAATACATCGCTGGGCCGATCAGATCACGGTCAAATGCCAGATTCATTCCACACATGGGGAAGAGGGTTGACTTTGGAATTGTCAACACTGCATCTACATACCTATAGTATAGCTAAATAATCAACTTCTGATAATTAGGCAAGTAAATGCTGAACTCTAATGAAATGCAAAAACTTTGTACCTCTTATTTCTCTCTAGAGGCTTCACAAGCTGGGTGGGTGCATCATAATCCGGGATGTTGAGCCACAGGCCATGAGACACTGCGGTCGGGACACCCTCCCGGAGACTAAATGGATATCCACGGACGAAGTCAGCACCCTCAC
The DNA here is from genome assembly GCA_002890555.2 of Lagenaria siceraria. Taxonomy (NCBI): domain Eukaryota; kingdom Viridiplantae; phylum Streptophyta; class Magnoliopsida; order Cucurbitales; family Cucurbitaceae; genus Lagenaria; species Lagenaria siceraria. Next base: position 1,070,659 of record CM016487.1, on the reverse strand, counting down.
GGTAGGGATCATACAAGGTATTGAAGAAGTGTGGTGTAGCTGGTGTCAGAAGGTTCTTGATGTGCTGCTCAAGTGCATTGATGTCCTTGCCTGATGGATCCTTAGCAACCTGCAAGATCAAAACCAAGAACAATCCTCAGATCCAAAAGGAACGATCTCACCACTCATTCGACAAAACAAAACAGAATTTCTTTTCAACATCAACGCCCCCATATAGAACTAAGAAACCTACATGGATCCACAAAGCCAGACCTTGTAGATCATGGATCAGAAAGCTGAATGACAGAATCTTAGCTCTAGCAATCAAAGATCACTTGCTTGCCTAATTATGCAGCAGATCCACGAGTTTAGTCAACTACATTCGAAAATTCTAAATTGATTTGTGATCTCGGGCGAGTTTTCAGACAGATCTACAACCAACGAGTGGATAGTTTTGCTTTTTAAAGCATGCAAATCTACAAATACACCTCAGAGACCATGCATGTAGCTGTTTATAACTAACAGAGAGTTCATAAATCCAACAATCTAAAACTCAACCAACAGCACTAAAACAGGGGAGGGTAAGATCAACATTACCAAGACTAACTATCAAAAACCCAAATCAGATAAGATCCAAACTCCAGAACAGGGGAAAGAGAGAAGAGAAAGAACAAAACACAAAAATCCCAAATCAAGAATTGGGGAAACACTCACAAAGCAGTCATCATCAATGGTGTAGATATACTTCTTCTTGGAGACCATGTAGCCAAAGCAGCGGCAAGCAGAATCCTTAAAGGAAATGCAAGAAGCTTTAGGACCCAGAATCCGATTGATGTCGTTACGATTGTAGAGTTCATAATCAAAACCCTCAGGAACCTTAATGACCTTTGAAGGGTCACCGTCCTGAACGATGATGAGATGGTAAGGCTGAAAAAAGGGCCTCCACATCTCAAGAAAATCGAGGTTTCGGATGGTGGGTATAACAATATCGAGCTCATCTTTCAACAGGGGAACTGGAGAAACTTTGGAATCCGCCATTTTGAAGTGGAGAGAGATGAAATGAAATTGTGGGGTTTGGAAGATTGAGCTTGAAATGCAATGGAAGATGGGGAAGGGTTTATATATTTGAAGAAAAGAGGTTCAAATCACACTGATTTGAACAGCGGAGAGAGTCCAATTTATTGACTATTCTGTTCTCCAATCTCCATTATTCAAGTAAACGCATATTTCTTTATCAGTTTTTTCTCTTATACCTTCAAATTCCAATTTTAAGAAGTTTCGTTACATTTCTTTAATTTCTCTCCAATATAAATGGTATAAAACATTTTTGGTCTCTACATTTTAGGTTTATTTTCTATTTCATTCCTAGTTTTTTTTAATGTTAGTCCTTTAATTTTTTATTTTAATTTCAATTTTAAATTTTTAAATGTTACAATTTTACAATTGAAATTTGAGTTTTGTTTCTATTTAGTCTCGAAGTCTTTAGATTTTATATTTTTTACGTCGATTTTTTACCATTCACTCACTTTTAGTCTTTGACATTGATGACTATTAATTAATTTAAAATAATTATGATTTAAAATTTTAAAATTAATTTTAATAGTAAAACTTAATTGATTATAATTCTTTTAAATTTTATTTTAATAGTGATGAAAAATACTGAAAATTAATTATAATTGCTTTAAATTAATTAATAGACATTAACACTAAAGACGGAAAATGGATGTTTAATAAAAAACAATCAAGGTTGAAAGTATAAATCTTGAAATCTAGGAACCAAATTGAAACAAAACTCAAATATGAAAGATAAAATTGTAACATTTTGAAACTTATGAACTAAATTGAAAACTCGATCAAAACTTAAAAACTAAAAGTGTAACTTAGGGACCAAATAGAAACTTATTTTCTTAAGTCAAAGATTTGATTCTCTATTTTTATATTTGTTGTAATAAAAAATCTTTGTGTGAGAATCAAACTATCCTTTGAGATGAGGATCAAACTTTCAAAGAGAAGAAATGCATGTTAATTACTAAAATTTAACCTCCATGTTGTACCTTATAAAAGAAAATCAAAGACTTTAATTTGTCATCTCGATATTTTACCTTTCTTACAAATTTAGTTCATTTGGTCTTTTTTTTTCTAGGTAAAGATAATGTATTACTAAAAAGAGAGATGAACTCACAACCTGAGATCAAGGCACAAACAAAACACAACAAAACAAGACAAGAAAGTTACCAAACGTACAACCGAACACATAAAAAACACACCGACATACACAACTCAAGGAAAAAGGCCCCAAGGAGAAAAGTCTCATTCGTTCCCCATAGGTATAGCCTCCAGCCACTTAGAACAACATCTAAAAATTTCAGGCTAAATATCTAGACTAATCATCAATGGAGGACGCAAAAAGTAGCTCAATGGACACACACCTATTACGCTCACACCAAATATGGTAAAGAACAGCACACCAAGCAACTTTCAAAATCTTATGCCTCAACCAATTCCCTCGTTCTCTTGACTGTTCAAGATAGCATTAAGCCTGCTCAATGAGAAGTCCTTGCCATTTTGAGCCTTGATAACTCGGGCTCCGTCCAATAGCCAGCCAGAAAATCTAAGTGAACTCTGTATTCCAATACGATATCCCAAAGGAACACCTTTCCACCATGTCCCCAAATAGCTTTACTAAAATGACTAATCATTTGATTTTTTTTATTCTTAGTTCCAATTATAATTTATTCAAGTTGGTTATTATATCATCTACATTTCATATGATAATATGAAAGTTTAAAGTTAAATTTAAATTGATTGCCATGCAAGATAGAATATAATAATTTTCATTTTAAATTATTTTTACAAAATTATTCACTAGTGAAGAAAGGTTTAAGATCTTTGAACGGATATGTAAATTTTTATAAACGACTTTAGATGATAAAAGAGAGAAAAATAAAGAAAAAATAAAACTTTTCAACAAACTCAAATAGTTAATATATATATTTATCAAAATATCATATGTTTGAATTTTTCACCCACGTATTGACTCTAAAATAAAGGGAAAAAAACCTTAATTACCCAACGTGTGGACATGTTTGCAATCAAACTATAGTTGTCGTTTTAAAATTAGTGAATAGAATAAGTATGACATCTATACATGTTCATATGGGACGAAAGTTAACAATAATATTGAAATAAAAATGACTAGTTGTGTCGGTCACATGGAACAAAACTAGGCAACCGGGTCAACTCACCATATAATAATTTAAAACCAAAACTAAGATTATTGATTATGAAACATTATTGGTTTAAATAATATTTTCGTCATTAACCTTTTAATTTTAGGTTATTTTGAACTTTACCTTTTTAAAATGCTTATATATTATTTTGGTTCTTATACTTTTAAAAGGTGGCTATTTTAAAAATTGACATAGTGAAAGTATACACTAAAATAAACAAAAGTTGAAATTATAGGGAAAAAAATACACTAAGATAGATACAAATTAAAACAGAAGTATAAAGACCAAAATAATTATTAAATCCACATTATTTTATGTTTTAATAAGTGAAAACATTGATTAATCTGAGCATATGAAATATGGATAGTTAAGGATTTCTTTTTGTGTGTGTACAAGATGACCTTAATTTTGTGAGCATAATGTTGTTTACCCTATATTTTAAAAATAATGAAGTATGACCCTATATCATGGTTAGAACGCATTAAGAGTATGTTAATTATCCTTACGGCCTCCAGAACATAATAACATAACTTAGTGACTAGGAGTGAAGGGAGTCACGATTTTAGTGAGTGAAATTATGGTCATTCGTATAATAATGCTCTCACATGCGCTAGGGCAATTTCTATCTCCCTCGTCCTTCAATACTCCTCCTCCTTCCATTGTGCTCTTGCTCGCACTTGCGTTCAACTAATCGAATACAATAGTGCTCTCACATGGTAGGACTCTTCCTCTCACTCCTTTGCATCTGCGCTCCTCCTCGTTCTCTTACTCGCACTCTTCTTCACTCTCTCATTCGCATTTGTTTTTTGGTTCTACTAATTTAATATAATAGTAGTCTCATACATTAAGGCTCTTAATAGCACACGAGGAAGCAATATGGATAACTAACGTGTTGTTAATGCAGTTTCATATTTTTATTATTTTCAAAAACTGGATAAACAATAATATCATTCGAAAATTAAAAGAGAGAAAGAAAACCAAGGTTAAAGTGATAGCATCGTACCAAAGAAATGAAACCTTTGAGTGAAATTCAATTTGTGGGTTTTATTATGTGCCAAAAAAAATGGACACTTTTTTCAAAAAAAAAATCATAATAATAATAAAATGGACACGTGGCAAAAACACAAAAGCCAGCGTGGAGAAGGGCATTAATTGCGGGGTATGAAGGTGACGTGTCATGAAAAATTTTGGTAGGCAAGTGGTGGCCGACCGTCCAGAATGGACTCCTTCAAAGCCGCCGGTGGCGAAGTTATGTGGCCCTCCGCCGTACGACCTGAAAATAATCTTGACAGAAATAATAAATGCAACTATTATTTCTAAAATGTACTGGCCCTACACGTGGCGCACGGACGACGGTGCATCGACGTTGCTGTCGTGTAATAAAACCCCCGAATTAAAACGACGACGTTTTCACGAGTATGCCTTGAACCTTAGACCGACGCCGACCGGTGGGTGATGCCGCTTTCCATTTTTAATTCGGAGTAAACGGTCAAATTTTAAAAATTGAGGTCTTTTAATGCAAATAATTTAGGCACAGTAACTCTTTTGTTTTTTTGTTTTTTTAATTAAGCTTATTTCCTTATCCATTCTTATATTGTTTTGCATCTCCTCTTAATTATAAAGGTTCTTTTCAAATATAGAAAAATGAGTCAAACTATTTACAGATATAGAAAAATTTTACAGTCTATCATTGATAGATCGCGATAGAATTCTATTGCTTTCTATCGCTCAGGTGATATAATTTATTTGTTTGAGCGATAAAAAGCGATAGAATTCTATCGCGGTCTATCATTCTATCGCTTTCTATTACGGATAGACAGTAAATTTTTTCTATATTTGTAAATAGTTTGATATTTTTTCTGTCAAATTCAAAAAACAATAACAAATTTAAAGCTATTTTTTATAGTTTTTAAATTTTAGCTTGGTTTTTTTAAAATATATGGTAAAAAATAGATAACAAATGAATAATTTTGAAAGTAGAAGTAGTGTCTATAGGCCTAATTTTTTAAAAAAATAAAAAAAAATAAAACTGCTTAAGACCCCACCTCATCATCACAAATGATGGAGAGAATACAATTTGAAAAACATCTTTCTTTTTGTTAGTTAATATTGTGTAGAGTGAAAAGATTTAAACATCTAATCTCTCGACTATGCTAAGATTGATTAGCAAATGGTGAGTGAAGCTTTAAACATTCTATTTAAAAAATCTATTTAAAAAAAAAGAGTAATTGTCATTTAGTTATACTCATGTTTGTAGTCAATAAAAATGGTTTTTTTTTTCAGGACAACAATTGTGAGGATGGTAGATCCAACCTTCAACTTCTAGAGTGAAATACCATATTAATTACGGTTGAGTTAAACTCATTTGGCTAATTATTGAGAATGTTGACTATGAGTTATTTTACTATTAATTTTTAATAATATTTTATAGGTTAAACTACATCTTTAATCTTTAAACTACTTTACTTGTGTCGTATATAATATTTATGTGAACTTAAAAAACCATTTAATAAGTCACAAAACTTTCAATCTAATAAATTCTTAAATTTTGAAAGTAGATAATAAGTTTTCAAACTATCAACATTTGAAAAAAATAAAATAAAAGTCAAAGTCATTAATTTAAAAAAAGTCGGAATAAATTAGATATTAGTAAGCATATAATTGAAAGTTTATATTTATAATTTCTTTTATTATATACTCATCACACAAGAAAAAATAAAGGAAAGAAAGCTATTCGAGAAAAGTTTCTAGGTCAATAATTTGGTCTGAAATCTTGTGAAAATTGGAGAACTAAAATATTAATTTCAAAATTTAAGAATCAAATTAGAAATATGGATTAATATGAGGACCAAAGCTATATTTCCACCATTTCTTTCCGACGTATTGATGAATGTTAAATACACACAAAACAGTTTTAATTTTAATTTTATTTATTTATTTATTACTTTTGTGAAAAGAAAACAGTTTTAACTAATTAAGAAACTTTGAAAATTCAAAAATTGTGAGCTTTTATTTAAGTCAAAGCAATTAATATGGGTTACTTCAAACGCATCCCTGCTAATTGCAAAGTTACAACACAGCTCAATGGATAATAAAATAGGGAGGGGAGGAGAAATCTTATTTTTAAACCATTTTTAATTTAAAAAAAATCGATTTACTTTGAATTTTGTATTAAAAAAATAAAGTAAAAAGGTTAGAAATTTTTATGGAAATTTTTAGTACAATAGAAGTAGGAGATTCGAACTACATACCTCTCAGTTGTTAACACATTTATATACCTTGACCTATGTTTACTTTAGGAAAATTTTTAAAAATAGAAAAATAAGAGAAACTATTTACATAAAATAGCAAAATTTTTAGATAGTTGTGATAGACGCGGATAGAAGTCTATCAGTGATAAAAATGATAGAAGTCTATTACTCATAAATGTTGATAGAAGTCTATCAATGTTTTTTTTTTGTTATTTTCTGTAAATAGTTTGACATTTTTTCTATCTGTGAAAATTTTTCCTTACTTTTAACTATAAATTTTCAAGAATTTAAATGAGATAAAGTTGCGAGTAATTTCAAATTTCAAATTGAAGAAATATCCCACAAAAAAAAAAGGGGTAAGAGACTCATGAGACTTCTTTAAAGGAAAAAAAATGAAGAGAAAACGTCAAATCATGTAGATGAATCAAAAGTTAGGTAAAGGCAACCTAATTCATAATTCAACGTCCCATTCTTTACGAAACGATGTCATTAAAAGGAGGGAAATTTTGTAAAAATGGGCCACACGATCTTTTATGTGCCAAAAGTTAGGCAAGGGAACAATATTTTTCCAACAAAAAAAAGTTGAGAAGTTAAAATGTTGAAGCAAAGTCAATAATCCTTCCACTAGTTGATTATACTCATTAATAACTTAGCCCAAAAAGTAAGAGGTTGAACATGGTAAAATCATCAAATAAAAAATTATTAATTTTTTTAAAAAAATTTAAGCAACACAAAGTAAAAACACAATAGTTAAGGAATGTGAATATCATAAACAAGAACTATCATTCACTCATGAGCGATGGTCTTCGAGTCAAATTGTGACTATGTTACATGTGCGGTTGACAAATGTAAACACTACCTTCAAGAGTTTTGGATATGCCTTCAAAAGATACAATTGTCTCAATTCTCAATTAGTTTGAAAAATCCAACCAAGATTGAAATTCTTTATAGACATGTCACATCATTGGAATCACGAGAAATGACAAAAGTTATGTAGTTGTTATATTCAATTATGTAATTCTCTATATTAATTTATTATTATTATCTTTTTAGGATTCTACCTTTTTATGTTAATTCCAAAAGATTACCCTTTATATTTTTTTTAGTACATGGTATTTTTCTTCTCAATAATAAATAGGATACATATTAACATCATCAGCAGCAAATAGGATACATATTAAAAGTTTTCCCTTTGCATTTGTGGTTTATTTGTGTTGGTGTATTTATGTAGTATTTAATACATAACTAAACTCTGCAAATACTTTGGAGTCATAGAGAGAAAATTCCTGATAGAAAGTGAGCAATAGCTAGGCAAATTTTGCTCAAAATAAAATGCATTCATCAATGATTAAGAAAAGAGGAAAAAAAAAAGCATCACGTTGCCAAGTCTAATAATCATTTCTTATTTGAAAATGTTGCGAGTTGTAGTTGTGGCCTTAAATTAAGACTAAATTATGAAACATACTCCTGAACTATGCGATTTGTTTAAAAAAATATCACATATTTCAAAAGTTGCAATATTATTCTTGACCTTTCATGAACGTTTCAAAACTACCCTAAAGGAGTTAGAAATCCGTTAAAATATTAGACCAAAATTGGAACTTTGAATGAGTATGACAGTAACCTAGAATGTTGTAAACAGTGTTCAGGTCCCAATTCTCGTTCTAATTTTTGTTCAACATTTTAACGAATTTCTACTCAAATGATAGTTTTAAAAACGATTATAAAAAGGTCAAAGATAAAATTGTAACTTTAGAAAGAAGATATATTTTTTAAATAAATGACAAAATTGGGTATGTTACATAATTTACCTTAAAATAAATAAAGGTTACATTTGGATTTTGAGCATTATATGGTTGGCTAACCACAGTCGTTTTGTAGTTTGGTAATGGCATAAAATAATTTGTTATGATGACGCTTGTTCCAAATGGAGCTAATAGAATTGTCTTCCTCGCCTTCCTACGTAAGCAATTTCAACAGAGAGTTAATGGAATTTGGCAATGGTTTGAAATGGATCAAACATTAAATTAAAGATCAATAAAAGTGTATTACATTAAAGGTGAGACTTTGTCCAAATTGTTTTATTTTGTTTTTTCATTCTCTTCACAGGATTCAACATAATACTTGGGGTGAGGTAATTTGAACCTTACACGTCTTGATCGAAGACATATGTCGGGTTGATAAATTGTTTTATTTTGTAACCAAATTCTTTTATCAGCATATTACTTGGAACTTAGCATCCCTTCTTTTCCAGCTTTGAGAAAACTAATGTTGATTTAAATGGAAAAAAAAAGGTGAGTTTTGGTTGACTTCCTCTTCTACACAAGTCACCTAGCAACACAACATATGAAAAATGCCCAAAACTACAATATGTAAGGCTTGCTTTTGAGGCTTTGGATCATATAATTCCACCCAATCTCTTTTCTATGTAACTCAAGTCTCTTCCAAGTTAGAGAAATGGATTCAAACAAACATACATTCTTAATTGTCTCAGCCACTTTCTTTTTATCTATGATTTCTCTAACAGGTAAGCTATAGTCTAATGAACTCTATCGCTGAGATGTAACAAACATACATTCCTAATTGTCACACTTATCGTTTTCTTTGATTTTTTAGCGGCATTCGACTCGCTGGACCCGAATGGAAAAATCGAAATCAAATGGGATGTCATGTCTTGGACTGTAGATGGTTATGTGGTAAGTCTCTCTTTTGAAACACAACTGCAAGTATATCCTATTCTAACGATACTAAACTTGTATGTAATATGGTTTTGTTGACGAGTAAATGTGCTATATGTAACATTAAATCTCCAGGCAACTGTGACCATGACCAACTTTCAGACATATCGATATATCACAAGCCCCGGATGGACATTGGGATGGGCATGGGCAAAGAGAGAGGTCATCTGGTCCATGCAGGGAGCTGAAGCTACTGATCAAGGAGATTGTTCCACATTTTCAGAAACTTTGCCACACAGTTGCAAAAGAGATCCATCAGTGGTTGACTTACTTCCAGGTGCTCCTTATAACAAACAGGTAGCTATGTGCTGCAAAGGTGGTGTTTTGACATCTTGGGGACAAGATCCTTCATCTGCTGTCTCTGCCTTCCAATTGACTGTTGGTCGTTCCGGTAGTTCTAATAAAACAGTGAGACTTCCCAAAAATTTCACCTTGTATGGTCCAGGGCTAGGTTACACATGTGGCCAAGCAAAGATTACTCCAACATCAGCCTTCTATTCATCCGATGGTCGTCGAAAAACTAATGCATTGAGTAAACATCATAACTACACCAAACTATAAAAAGAGATATCCATGTTTTATGTGCACTTATATGTCTTGATGTTCATAACTCCAAAGATAGGGAGTATTCATGATTACTTTGAAAGGGATGACTGATGAGAGACCTACAAGACTGTTTTCCACGTTATTATTAACATTTCAACTGTCTGCCATTATCAAACTCCTTTTCTTCCTTTTTGCAGTGACTTGGAATGTGACATGCTCTTACTCGCAATTTCTTGCTTCTGAAACACCAACATGCTGTCTCTCAATGTCATCTTTCTATAATTCAAAAATCACTCCTTGTAAAGCATGTGCTTGTGGTTGCCAAGACAGAACAACTTGTATCCTGTAAGTGTGAGAAATCTTTTTTTTCTCTCTTTTCAAATTATTCATTCATATCTATTAGGAAACCAATATGGAGCATAATGCAGGACCGAATCGGATATTCAAAGCATAACGGGATCGAATGCACCTACAAATGATAGTGCTCCATTGTTGCAGTGCACGATACATAACTGTCCAATTCAAGTCCACTGGCATGTTAAGGAAAATTACAAGGGATATTGGCGAGTTAAAATAACCATCAACAATCTCAACTATCGATTTAACTATACACAATGGACTCTTGTCGTCGAGCACCCCAATTTCAACAACACAATGGAAGTTTATAGCTTTGTCTATAAGCCACTTACCCCCTTCATCTCTAAGAGTAAGTACAATTTTTTTTCTTTTAAAAAACTCTTAGGGGAGAAAAATTTGCAGATTGAATCATGATAAAGTATTTTAACTCTATCCCAACAAAATTAACTTCATTGGTTTAGATATTTTCTTGGTCATTCACTTACATTTTTCTTTCCTTTCTACATGCAGACGACACAGCACTGTTCCATGGCTTAAAATCTTTCAATGATGTGCTACTTCAAGCAGGGCCAAATGGAAATGTCTACTCAGAGATGATTTTTCAGAAGGATTCAACATTTACATTGGAACAGGGCTGGGCTTTCCCTCGAAAAGTTTACTTTGATGGAGATGAATGTGTGATGCCATTTCCTGATTCTTACCCCTACCTACCCAACTTAGCTAATGCAAATCCAATTCTATTGTCAACACTAGCTTGCATTTTGCTTCCCATATTCCTTACATTGTTATCTTAGAAATAAACCTCAGCAGCAAGGGTAGAACATCAGTTCCTTTTCCAAGAATGGTATAATCTGGTCTAAACAGAACTTTGATCCAATTAATTGTCAATATTAGGAAATAAGAATTATGTATTTCTTGAAACTTCATTGCTTGTGAAAAATGATTGGTTTCATTAGTTCAAGCCATTCCCCGAGTTATACACAGTTTCAAGCTTGACCAAACTAGAAATTTGACTTTCCTACTGAAATAAAATAAATCAAGGATATTTCTTATTCCTACTTACCTAGTGTTTCTTGGATTCTCATGGGTTTTGTATAAGAACAAAAATTCCTCCTGGGCTAATAGTGAAAGTTGTGTAACATAATTTTGTATTTGTATAAAGAACAGGTTCAGTAGAACTAGCAAACAGTTGATATCACACTAAAATACCAAAAGTTTGAAACCGTTTTCTTTCACTTAGTTAGAATTCATACAAGCGAAACTATAATCCTAACAAATCAAAAACCAGAACCAGAATCGAAAATCGCAAATGCCAAAAACAATCAAAAAAGAAATTTCCTAGAAATTTGAGCAAAAAATCAAAGCATAAACCGTACCTCATCAAATTTTAGAAAAGAAATAATTGTATAGAAAGCCTAAAAAAAGAGAGCCAAATGAAATTTGACCTAGGTTTTAAAAATAAATGTTTTTTTTGTCTTCTTAAGTGAAATTACCAAAATCTCTTCTTCCTTTTCTCAACTGTCTCAAATTTTTTTTCTTTTTTTTTTAAATCTTTCTCATTCTTGCTGGATCTTCTCCTTTCTCTCACTTCTATATTTTTTTTCTTTTCGTTTCTTAAATCTTCGACGATATTCTCTTTCTTCTTCTCATTGTGCAATTTTTTTCTTTTTTTAAATCTTTGATTTTCAGCTAGATATTCTCCTTCTTCTTCTCTTGATCTTCTCCTACTGACAAGAGCGAGAGCTAGATTCACGAAGGGAACAAGATCTAAGCAACAAGAGCTAAGTAACAAGAGCAAGAGCGAAGCAACAAGAGCGAGAGCTAGATTCACGAAGCAACAAGAGCAAGAGCTAGATTCACGAACTAACAAGAGCGAGAGCCAAGAACGAGAGCGAGATTCACGAAGCAACAAGAGCGAGAGAAAAAATAAAAGGAAAATGGTCTAATTTTGTGTTGATGAAGATCGAGAGGAAGAAGCGAGAATGAAGAAACGAGGAGCGAGAGGAATGAGCATGGTGGGAGCATGGTGGTGAGCGTTATAGAGTCAATCGAAGGACAAATCAGTATTTTCGCTAACATAGCTTTTTTAAACTCTAGACCATTTTTCGTTCATCTCCCTCAAAAGAGACCATCAGTACGATTTTCCCTCTAGAAAAGGGATAAATGGGTAGCCCTCGGTTTCTCCATCGCAAAACTCGCATTCTTCTCTGTTGAATAAGGAATAGTTTAACAGAGCCGAAAGTTCAAATTAAATAACGAAAATGCCACTTTGGTAAGGTTCGTCTAATAGACTAATACTAAAATGAACCGAGATGAACTGGTTCGATTGGATCCAACCGACAGATCCCACAAACCTAAGTTCCAATTCTCAACCTTCTCAAATTGAAATAAAATGAAAAATCGCCCAAAACCCTTTCAAATTTTCAATTTACGATCTTTTTAGTACCCATTTTTTCTTTTTTCCATCTTCTATTTTCTCAAAACCACCACATGCCATTGACATGTGTCTATGAGAAAACAAAACATATATTTCTAACGGGGCTCTGAACGGTGAAGAATGCGAGAGTGGAGTCGTAGTGGAGCAGGGATTTAGCAGCAAGGGTGCTAAACTGAAAGAACTGTGCTGTTGTTTCATAGGAGATGGAAGGCAGCTTCGAACAGACCCTTCAAGATGGAAAGCTTTATAGACAAGTCAATTCTCTCATTGTCGCTCATCTTCGCGATCACAATCTCACCCAGGCAAGCTTTTCTCTTCAAGCTTTTGATTATTATCTGGGTCACCTCATTTCAGATTTTGTATATCGATTTTGGCCTCTGTTTCGATTTGCTTAGTAGAAGTTTTGTGCTTTTTGTTCTCCTGTGAAGTCCTCGTGGTTCCTAGAAATTGAAGTAATTTTGAGTTAATACTTGAGGGAACAATATGATATAAGTATATACCTATGCTATGTATGTAGGCTGCAAGTGCTGCTGCTTCAGCTACAATGACACCACTGAATGTTGATGTTCCACCTAATAAGCTTATGGAGCTCGTTGCGAAGGTCTGAATTTGTTTACTAGAATCTTTTTGTCTGAACCTTTTTGAGTTTGGGGTTGCTAAGTGGAAGTTTCTGTATTAAGGTGATACCAGGGTCTTGCGGTGGAGAAAGATGAGATGTTAAGAGGGAATCCTGCTTCTGCACTGTATGAATTTGGTTCATCAGTGCCCACTACATTTGGATCTACGCAGGCCTCTCGTGCTACTGCCATCGACTTCAGGTTGTAAAGCTTTTTCATATTAGATACAGTGTTGATCGCCTAGAGGCTTAACTGTGCCATGTATAGCAGTTTTGTGTGTAGGATTTGTGAAAGCAGAAGTAATCCAACAACCTTCTTTTGATTCTTCTTCTTTTTGGTTCCTCCATACAGCTCTGCGCAGGATACAAAAGGTTCATCGAAGAATTTTCCAAAGCACGAGACTCGACATCTTTCAGAGCATAAGGTGATTAAAATAATCGCAACACTTTTTCTTTATAATGTTAAGACTCGTGTTGAGGGGAAATGGATTGTTATGGCCTGAAATTTTGTTACTCTTTGTAAGGTTTGGCTTTGGTGAGGCTTAGATTTCCCTCTTTTTAGGTTGTCGCCCATGTATTTGTATTATATTTGTTTTCAATAACATTGTCTTGTTTTGCTGGATAGATCCTACTCATCATATGATGCATATTGGATATATATTAGGCTGGGGGAATAGATTTTTTTGTCATATTTGATGCATCTGTTTATGTTTGTTTGAGTTTGATTATTGTATCTTCTTTCTGGGCTGATGTCTTAAACTTGTCTAGAATGTTGCCAGATGTGCAAGATTCAGTGCTGATGGGAGATTTGTTGCAACTGGAAGCGCGGATATGTCAATAAAGCTGTTTGAGGTATTGGTGCTTCTTCTTTAAGTGATTTGATGGGTTACTTCAATCAACATAAGATCTGACTAACAAGCCATTTTTCTTTATAAGGTGGCAAAGATCAAGCAGATGATGCTGCCAGAGTCGAAAGATGGTCCTGTCCGACCAGTTATAAGGACATTTTATGATCACATTCAAGTTAGTCCATCACATCACATTCATGAAACGCATATGTGCTATACTGATAGTTTCTTCACTCCAGAGATTTTTTTCATCCTAATGTTTTGACCCCTAAGTTGGCTCGCCATGGATATGTTATCTTGCATCAGAATGGCAAGCGGGCTAAAATATCTCTGGAACAGCTATTATTTCCTCTTTCATATCGTGTATAAGTAAAGAAGCGGTTTATGTTCTCTCCCTGCCTTCACAACTGCTAAGCGCATATATGTTTTTCGTTTTTTGGTTGGTCATTGTTGCCGTCTCTGAACTTTTTGCATCTAAGGGAATGGGATTTCTTTTTCTTTTTGACAAGGAGAGGGATTTTAGTACTTTACATCACTCTTTTCTTCATTATTCTAATTTGTGTATGTTTCTGTATTCTCAGTTAGATTTTCTCCTCCATTCATGACTAATTCTTCTTCTAACTAATTGCAGCCAATAAATGATTTAGATTTTCATCCGCAGAATACTGTTCTTATATCTGGTGCAAAAGATCACACAATAAAGTATGGTTCTTTCTTGATGCATTTTACTTGAGGTCATTTGCACGAGAGTGTAGATCCTTACCTTATTATTATCCGTATTAAGTAGTGCTATTTTATTTACGATTATCAAAGCTTTATCAGATTTGTACAATGCCTTCTTTTCCAGGTTCTTTGACTTCTCCAAATTGACTGCAAAGAAAGCGTTTAGAGTTATCCAGGTTTTGCTTGTATCTTATTGTACATTTGGCTGCAGCTTTTAAATCCTTCAGCAGATTTTACTTCTTTTACTTTCGAAGGAAATCTCTTAAACTCTTCCTTTTTCCTCTGCTTGTCATTAAGGATACCCATAATGTGCGTTCTATATCCCTTCATCCGTCAGGAGATTATCTATTAGCAGGTATCATCTTCTTCCTTTTCATCAAGTGATAGCTTAACTGTTCTTTGCATTTTGATATTTGAAGGCATGCAAATTCTGTTCTTTGATGTTGAAATTAAATTAGATTGCATTATAAACTTGAGTTCTACCAAGCTTTCCTCCCATTTCATGATTTTTTTTCTCTTTTGCTAATTAAATGAACATATACGTGCACCCCTCCATAACCTTTTTTCCCTTCTTCTTCCAAGAGAAGTCAAAAGGAACAAAACATTGCAATAGAGGGCAAGCTATCCACCTACCAAAACCAACAGCTCGGCTTAGGCTTTGCTTTTATAAATGACTAGAGAGATAAAGGATTTATTGAACTCTGTCCTTTTCTTATTAATTAGTAATGTGACAGAATTCTCATAATGTAGAGCTTAATTACAATAACAACTAACATAACTAACTGATCCTTGATTAAATACATCAAAGAATGGTTACAACCGAATTAGTTCCAATAGCTCTTAGTCTTACTCCTACTGTCTCTGTCCGAGTTCGACCACTACTAGTGAGTCTTTAGACCTAAAATTAATGAAACCAAATAAGAAGAGATGGAGGCCTTATTTTACTGACATGGGTGAAAACTTCAGGAACGGATCATCCAATTGCCCACCTGTATGATGTCAATACTTTTCAGTGTTTTCTATCTGCAAATGTTCCAGAAATAGGAAATAATGGAGCCATAAATCAGGTGCTATGAACTTCTTTTTCAAAATTTCCACAATCCAAATCCTATTAGATGTAGATGGAACTCTCACAGTTCATGCTTTATACAGGTCAGGTATTCAGCAACAGGTAGTATGTATGTTACTGCTTCAAAAGACGGTGCAGTTCGTTTATGGGACGGCATTAGTGCGAAATGTCTTCGCTCCATTGTTAGTGCACATGGCACAGCGGAGGCAACCAGTGCAAAATTTACAAAGGATGAAAGGTAAGCTTGCAACAATCTTAATGGCTTACTCAAAATGTATATGCTTTTGTTACTTGCCTCCACAGCTCTTAAAGAATGTTTTTTTCTCTTTTGATTGGTTTCTTGGAGTTTTGTTCAATGACTCAATCATCGATATCTCAGGTATGTTCTTTCTTGTGGAAAGGACTCGAGTGTAAAGCTTTGGGACGTGGGGACAGGGAGACTGGTCAAACAATATGTTGGAGCTACTCATATGCAATTGAGGTGTCAGGTCTGGTTTCATTTCAAAAAGCATTTTTCACTTTTGAGATTTACCATAGCTAGAACTCAGTCTGGATGTATTTGAAAACATGGTCAATAAGGGCCATGAAAATAATTAAAGGCTCAAAAGAGAATGAGTTCAAGCCATGATAACCACCCACCTAAAATTTAATATCTTACGAGTTTCTTTGGTAACCAAATGTATTGATATGAACGGAGGAACCTAAATCATAGCATATGAACATCAAGAAAGACGCAAAGAATGCAAATTATATGCTGTCCAAATTCACAATGAAGAACACTTGCAATTATCAGAAATCAAGTGGAATTTATGAAGAATCAAGCTTCATTTATGGAACAAGGACTTCAAGTGGGGCTTCACAACTCAAAGATGGTTACAAATTGATGGGTTGTTGATTAAAAATGAATATTTTCGGATTTATGGTAATAATTAAATGTAATTTTCAGTTTTAATTCATTTTATGTGTTTTATGTTACATTTAGATCATGGGTTGTAATGGTCATCAATTGTGAGAGTTAACCCATGATCTAAATGTAACATAAAACACATAAAATGAGTTAAAACTGAAAATTACATTTAATTATTACCATAAATCCGAAAATATTCATTTTTAATCAACAACCCATCAATTTGTAACCATCTTTGAGTTGTGAAGCCCCACTTGAAGTCCTTGTTCCATAAATGAAGCTTGATTCTTCATAAATTCCACTTGATTTCTGATAATTGCAAGTGTTCTTCATTGTGAATTTGGACAGCATATAATTTGCATTCTTTGCGTCTTTCTTGATGTTCATATGCTATGATTTAGGTTCCTCTGTTCATATCATGTATAGTAAGGTCGGTCACCAGACACTCACATATAACTCAAACAAAAATGATAAATAAAACAAAATTACAACTCATGCTAAGTTTTCTAATTCCGTAGGCGGTAGGCTACATAAATCTAGGCAGATGACAACCATCTTTTATACTACACACACTTTCATAAATGATGAACTCTGCAAATTACGGGCTTGTTTGGATTAACTTTTTAAGTTCTTAAATAAGTCTTTCTAAGTGCAAAAATTATTTTTTAAGCACTTAGTCAATCCAAACCGGAAGTGCATCGTCCTAAATGATTTATTCTTTTGTCAATGAAAGCACAGTTTTTAACCCTGGACATAATAAACTAAAGCTTATTAAAATAAAGAGTCAAATATCTATTAGGAAATACTCAAAGTTGTAATGGCAAGATTCTGATGAACATTTATATTTCCATCTGACATTCAATAATTTTTTGATTAGGCTGTCTTCAATGATACTGAGGAGTTTGTGCTATCAATAGACGAACCAAGCAATGAGGTTGATCCTGCTTTTGTTTCACTTCTCAGAGCTGTGATATTGATGTCCTTTACTAGCCTATATTTTGAGTCTGAATTGATAAGATTTGAATGTCTGCAGATTGTCATATGGGATGCTTTGACAGCAGAGAGAGTAGCAAGGTGGCCTTCGAACCATGTTGGTGCACCTCGGTGGCTCGAGCACTCACCAACAGAGTCAGCCTTCGTTTCCTGCGGGACCGATAAATCGATACGTTTTTGGAAGGAAACTCTCTAGTGCAGAGGAGAAGATGAGAGTTATTTCATCATCCAATCCAGGATTGATTAAGGGCTAACTACATATATAGCACTAATTAGAAGTCCATATTGCATAAGTGTTCAAATTTAATGGACAAAAGGGCCTCATAATTTCATAAATGTTGTGGCTCTAACACTATTCTGCCCTTATTTTAATTAGTCTCCCCCATTTACGCCTGTGTTCTAAAGACAAAAAAGGGTTCATTTCTTCAATTAAAAATTCGGAAAAAGAAAACATTTTTGCGATTTCATTACATGATTTTCGTTCCAAAACCATTGACAAAAGTGATGGAAGGAAAACCTGGAAGCAACTGGTCGGACATCGACGGAAGCAACAATTTTTACCCTCGTATATTGAAGCTTTTTTTTTTTTCCTTTTCTTTTCTGTGTTATGTTCAGTTAGGAATTGAAAGTATATCTCAATAGATATTATATATAGACATAATAAATCAATAAGTTCCTCTCCATACTCATCGTGGATGGCATTGTCAATATTAGTTTGTATCACTTTGAAGCAGCAAATAAATGCAAAACTAATTCTCATGTTTCCACGGGTAGGTTCAACCAAAATACTCTGAGAATACATAAGAGAATTATGTTATTGAGTATTCTGGGCCGGACCAGAAGATTTCTGCACTTGCATCAACCAGAAATTTGAAATAATTGTTTAAATGATTCCAAGTTTCGAAACAAATTACTGCAACATCACGACTATGGAGTATATAACTGTAAGTGAGGTTAAAAGTGTAAATCTTGAAACTTGGAAACTAAACTAAAACAAAATTCAGATCTCGAAGATAAAATTAAGGGTAAAATTATAACATTTTGAAATCAAAGAACTAAATTAAAATCAAATTTAAAACTTGGACTAAAAAAGTATAAAATTAGACCTAAAATTCAATGACCAAAAAGGTACTTTTCCTTTGAAACCAAATACATGCTTCTTTTTTTTTATAATAAAATCCTTCAATTCCAAAATTTTGATAAAATAAAATGAAATAAAATCACTATCATGATGGGAGGTAGGCAATTATATAAAGATGTCATCATTCATCAGCTGTTTTGATATGTTACTGTGCAAGTTCTCTTCGTTGATAACAAGTATCTCAAATGACAAGTGCAGCTGAAACGATCAACAAGCTAGTGAAGACAAATTATAGGAAACTAATTTAAGAAAAGCCCCGGCAACGTTCTTCGTTCAGCCCTCCGGATTGCACCTCCACCTTTCTTGGTGGCGAAGGCGATGTATTAGACTGTAATTCTTTTTTAGTTTAAGCCTAGTGATGAGGATAATAGTAGATGGTTGAATTGTCTATGGTATTGTTTGATTTAACAGATTCCAACCAATATGCAAATCCTCATGACCAAATTAGTTATTTCTTTTTTCTGTTTTTTAGTATAACAATTCCAACATGAATGGTGAAAGACTCAAACTTACTATCTTTAAAAAAGCTACTGGTAAATAATACATTGACCAGTTGAACTATGCACGGTGAATTCTTTCCTAACCGCTCTGCTCTCCTCTTACACAAGGACAATAATATACACTCTAGTAATTTATTACAAATCTCATATCTAATCGATAATTTAATGAATAAGACTACAACCACTCTTGTACCTGGAACTTAAGCGCCATGTTGAAACTGAAGTCGAACAAGATTTGGCAGGTCCAATGTGTGAGTCAAACAGAGAGGGCTAGAAGTCAAGTCCACTGTTCATATGCTGACAACTGAAGCATTTATCTGGTCAGGCCTACCGAAGTAATTAAGCTCTACAAAAGTACCTCCTCCTTCTCCCTTGGCCAATCTTCCAGGATTCACACATATGCATCTCGCTTGCTCTTCCCCTGAACTTCCTTCACCAAGGGATATAACCTGACATAGTGGGGAGGTAATTGAAACTCTTAATAACATGTATGTTTTATCTACTTAAAGGTGAAAATAAGAGGTTGAGGTTAAGCTTGAGTGGTTGGTCTATCTTTATCTATAACGTGTATCACAATTCTCACCATTTTTAACGTTCATTGTTGACGTAGTTTTGAGAATAAATAAATTGATGAAAGATCAAAGGCAAAACTGACACTATGCAAATTGTAATGAAATAATGAGGACAAAATCACTTACCTTCACGAAGTGTTTCATGTCGGATGGAAGAATGAGAATATCAGGTATTACAGAGATGTCGAGAGCTTTTGGAGCAAGTGAAAAGTCCAGTGGAACTCCTTCGGCTGGAGGGTATAGAGGATAAAAGCTGTTGTGCATTATAAATAAGTGAAACAAGAGACATGTAAGATAAACACTATATTAATATACTGGATAACCAACATCCCTGTGCTTAATATAAAACATGCCTGCGCTGGCGAAGTATATGACTTGCAAGTGTGCTCAGGCGGTCGTTGGTTGCTCCCTTAGTTAGGTTTCTTGACAGCTCTTCTCCACTAAGGTGTCTGAGAATATCCATGGTGCAGCAGGCTATCTTTGACTGAAATCCATTATCGAGGGAAATATCAGAATTCGTTCTTTATCAATATTCATCAGAAATCAATTCCGTATGCTTTCAAAATTTACAATTATCTCGTTGTTGCATGCTTGCAATACCGAAGAAAACTAGATAGACTGGGTTTCAAAAAATCAAGATGTCAATATTTGATTATATTACCTGATCTGGTGAAGGACATGCTTGACAACAGAGTTCACAGAAAACCATGATATGGTTTATTTGAATTTTTTCAGAATATTACATCATATGTGGGTGAGTGGGAGGAATGTCATATTTGTTCATAATTTAGAACTCTCTTACCCAACCTATCAAACTTTCTTTCCAATTTCTTCTCCCTCCAATTAAAATAGCAAAAGAATAAAAATTAAATCAAATGCAGAAGGGAACTCAGTTACCAAATCAAAAGGATCATCCCCTGGGATTCTCCCATTATGCATTAGTTTCTTTTTCCCCTGTCAGAACTCCAAAGAGAAGGGCAAGAAGAGAGAAACGGAACCCCATGGCCATCTATACTTGTTTTTTAACAAAAACGTAACAACGGACGTTCGAAATGTCTTTTTCCCCATTTTTTTCTGATAAGAATTAAAAACTAAAAAAGTATCTCATAGGTAAGTGCATGTGCACAAAACTAAATGTAATCCTTCATCGGTAAGTAATAGAATACCAATGGACTGCTATTGTTATTCCTACTCCATAACAAATACACATCTGATAGGTCTTAACCTGTCAATTTTATTTATCAACAGAATAAAGGAAGTTTCGAGAGCTTTTCACCTCTCCAATTCTCCAAGAGAATGTTTACAATGATCAAAACTCTAGATAGCCCTTCTAATTTCCTACTCAACGTATATATCTCCCCCTCTCACAGCCTTCCTCTCCTCCTAACTAACAATATTCTCTTGGGTCCACATACAAATAACTAATTATTTCCTTCCACACGCCCACCCTCCTTTCTCACACGCTTTCTTACATATACTTTGGTAATACGAGGCCTATCAACATCATGGACAGACTAAAAGCCAAACTTGGTGGGATCGATTCTTTTTTTCTTTTTCTTTTTTTTCCTGTTTTGCTTTGTTATATGTTAACGTCTTCTTTACAGTGGAGCATGCAGCGCTCATTTTTTCCTTTCTTTCTTTTTATAGTATCAAAACAGCCATCTATTAATTGATAACCAATTATTGCGATCTTCAATCTTCCAGCATAGGAAAATCTTGATGAAAATGAGAAGTTCATAGAAAGCTCGTTTCAGAACGCATAGTTGTATCCATGATTTACCTGATTTGCTTCCAAAATGCATGGGTTTGGGAGACTGGATATCTGAACCAAAACCAACATGGTTCAACCGCAAGCATTACTCGAGAAAATGAAGCTCCATAAAATTTAGAAGTAACTCAAAGCCTAAGAATAAATTACCTGAAGTCTAAGATCAGATGGAATGTCAAAAGCAGGCTGCAGAACAAGGTGATCTTTAATAATTTAATCATTTAAAAACTGACAGATCTGCCTCAATAATTTATACCTGAGGAAAAACAAAGTCGTGATGAGCATCCCTTGTAGATGGCATCAACAGTACACGTGCATCAGGACCCATGTGTTCTGCATAATCTTGTACCTGAACAAAATAAAGCCAAATTTAAAAGATAAAAAAACATAAAAAAGTATTTCAAAGTTAAGCATACAGTATTAATTATTACCCTTCTTAAAACTTCAAAGTTGAAAATTTCCTCAAAGCTCATCTCTACAGTTCCTCTCTTGATATCAGAATGTTCAGAATCAATAAATGGTCCAAGCTAAAACAACATAAAATATCAATGACAATAAGTTATATTGACAGGTCATTTCGTAAAATCAAAATAAACGTATGCGTATTTACCAATATTAGTAGCTGGGGAACTTTTCTTTTTGCATATGCTAATAACTCAGTCAAAGGCTCAAACAATAAGTTGTCCGTTGTTGTATAGGGGCCTGACGCAATGATCTGTTTAACAATTTTTCAAGTGTTTATTAAATAAATTTACTAGATCGAATATTACCTATTCCAATGAAACATGCTGCAAGAGTTAGGACACAATGATGACTAATACAGAAAGTGACTGAAAAAACATCAGCCATCCACAAGAACACACACCATCGATAATTCTGACGGTGTAGAAGATTGATTAATTGGTTGGATATCATGGTTCAAAGCTATCTTCTTTGCTGGAGGCAGAATGGGGTCTATAGTGGCGGACAGAGGAAAAGAATCTACAAGTTTTGACGCAATCAAGCAGTGTCCACTAGGATTATGCCCTTCAATACCTACTACCTGCATGAATTTAATTCTTCCTGGTAGTTATACTTTTTGGATGATAGCACAAATGGTATTAACATTGCATGTTGTACCTGGCCAGGAAAGATTGAAAATTGGCTTAAGTTTTGTAACTCTAGACGAACTCGCTGCCCCCCTGAATGTGCGATACTATATAAGAAAAAAGAAATCTTAGAGTTCAGTAGACTACACAACTACTAGTAATAAAGTAACTCTATTGTTTACTTCCTAAACAGAAACAGTGGTGGCAATAGAAAAGTAATACTCTTAGACGGCAAGAAAATAAACAATATATAATAATACCTGCTTTGCAACAAGGTGGACTTATCGTTCAAGTGTCCTTCACCATCACAATAAATCATGCCCACTGCAAACATGCTTTTCTGATACAGGGTCACACGTTTAGACTTGTGGTATCACCAAGCAAACTAAGCATTTACTCAGCAAAAGTGTATCACGGTGTGTAGTATAAAGTTGTAGGATAGGAGTTAAAACACAATCAGCTAGATAGACTTGATTAGGTTTGTAGAATAACTCCTAAAACCTTAACCACCTAGCTCCTAATCAAAACTTCAAGTGCACTTAATTTCAGAGAGAAAGCGAGCAAGACAGCAATTAAACTACCTGTGAAGCAACTGTAGGGTCCACTGCTTCTTCGTAGAGCCCAGATGCAGCAAGAGCATAAGCATGCCTCATGATTCGGTTATCAAGAGCATTAAACTATAACAACAGAAACTAAACCATTTTAGAACATGTACTGGAGTTGTGCCAGTAAACTAAATACAATTCTATGATAAATAATGAATACCCTATCTTCATCCTTGTCATACATGAACCTGCAATTTGGTTCAAGTCCAAATCCTGATCCATGGACTGTCAATAAGCATCCTTGCAGGGGTCGAACCTTCTTGATGATTGCATCTTCATCATTCTCGCAATTATCTTCCTTTTCAGCAGCCACCTTATCAGGCATGCTATTAATGTTGAACCTCACAACAAACTTTTCTGTTCTTTGACCAAAGGGTGTCATATGCTTTGAAGGCTTTCCCGATGAGAACAAGCCTTCATTCGTGTAAGGTGTCAAATCCAATCGCTCTTTGTGGAGGCTCTGAGATTTCCCATTTGGGGTCTTAAGAATGTCTCCATTTAGATCTTCATCCTCATCATTCAAAATCCTAAAAGAGAAATTTTTAATTAAATTTTTACAATGATATTTAGAGACATTTGTCATCCCAGTAGGGAAAGTTACTATATTTTTAACGACACACAAGTACCAATTTAGTGATATCAATGTATTATTTATGAACAATTATTATTTGATATTTCTGTTATGAGTGTAGTTGGCATTTTCTCAGGCCCCTTAAGTCCCGTAAAATTCCTGTCTATACCAGGATTACAAATTTCTTCAACCCTTGACGCAATAACTCTTTCACAATTTGGTGCAGGTTTCCAAATGACCCTGTCATGACTGGTATAGACCACTCTCCTTACAGTTATGCCTAATTAAAGAAGGTAACCAAGCAACTATCCATGACCACATGCTAGTTAGTCACACCTCAGAAAATTGCTAAAGCAACCACTTATGTTTGTGAACAACACAACCCAATGTCATTCTGTGATCTCTGCAAGTTGTGCTTGCCTATTGGGTAAAGCAGAAGAGGGTTTGGGAATCATACACGTCAACATCTTTGCTCGAGTAAACATGAAGATCTGGTTCCCCTTTAATGACTGCTTCTTTTTGCTCATTCTGTAAATGTTGTAAGAACCCATCCATCTGTTCAATTTGCACCACTGACCCATCTAATTGCCTGTACAAAAAATTCAATTAGCTATTAACTGAGAAACAATTATGTCCAAACATTTAAGAAATGGAGAAACAATCACAAAACAATGAATAAAACCAGAATTCGAGCTTGTGCTAAATAATTTCAAACAATTTAGATACTTGGCACTGCTGTTCAACAGAGGGGAAAAACTCCAAAAATCAAGTAGATACTAAATCATATGGCCATCGGGAAGAAAGAAATAGTTTACGAGAAACAGCCACCTGTTGAGATAGTAGACCTCCCAGCTAGAAACAATATCGGAAGGCTTTAGATTGTAATTAACACAGAACGTAACACCTAATGCAGAACAGGGAGGAATCAGCAGTCAGTGGTATCCAATCATAGCCATAAAACAAACAAAACATGAGAAGTAAAGCTTACATTTCTTGAGAATCTCTTCCTCTTCATCAAACGTGAAACCACTCCACTTGAATTCTTCTCCGATCTCTTCTTCCATGGCACTACCTGAAACAGCCCAACTTCTAAGACACGTACTACATAGGGTCGCTCCCAATGCATGCTAAAGAAAACTTCAAAGGCTAATGGGACTTAAACCTTAGATAGATTAAATCTCTTTTAAGTGAAGTAAACCTTTATTAGGGATCCCTAAAGCATTTTAAAACATAAGTAATACATGTTTTAAACTTCAAAGTAATATAAATTTAAAGAAAAATGTGTAAAACTTAAATTTGTATACAAAAGCAAAACAATTATGCACTATCAAGTCTCTCATGGCCCTTTTCCAACAACTTCCATCAGTCGCCTGGTACATCCTTGTCTTTACTTGAAAGGTGGGTTAAATAAAATAATGAGTATTAAAGTACCTAGTAAGTAACCTCATTATCGGGGTTGATATATGCAAGCACATGCAAGACATGAACCTTTGACTAGTGGGACCCGAATTTTTCATCATTTAAAACATTTTCTTTTATTATTTTATCTTCAGCTTGAAGGGTACAACTCCCCCATTTCCTTTTCAACTTTTCATTCCCATCTCCTCGGTGCTGAGTAAACCCCTATTGAGACTTTGCCCCTGTTGATGGTTAGTTGGCATCCAGTCAACGGGGTTGAGCCTCGGTTTACAACCCAACGTATAAATAGGAGAAAGACATGTACCACATCCTTCGAAATCATAATATTTAAATATCAATTCATACACATAAGATATGTACGACAACCTTCAAAATCATAACTTTTAAGCACAATGACTATGCATTCACACGTATGCATGAAGTCCCACAATTTGTTCCGTGTTCTGTTGATGTAACACTTACAATTTCATGTTAATGCAACATGGACAAGCAATCCCATATATTTCCAACGTTTAAAGCATTTACATTTGACATGCATTCATACGCGCATGCATGAAGTCCCACAACGTATTCAGTGTTCTATTGATGGAACACTTATAATTTCCCGTTAATGCAACATGGGACTTTACATATGACATTGTCATTTTAAGTGATTTCAGTCAAAAGAAGCAAACTTTGAAAATGCATCTCCTTCATAAACATTCATATCAACACGCACAATAACTTTACATGCACTTCTCAATCACAAGCATAGGATAACATTCAATATACATAACTTAGCATATCACGAACACGGATAGTACTAGCCAGCTACAGCACACAATTCTCAACCTAGCTCTAAATTGAACCGATAGTAATGTTGCTTACCTTAATAGCAAACCAAACACTAGTTTGACCCAACTTATAAGTCATTTGTCCACCTGATAGAATTTTTCATAACTAAAAACCTTAACCAAAATTACTTTGAAACTCAATTCAAATGCTATTACTTGCCCAAAGGACACTTACGAGACTTATTAACCTATTCTTGCCCAACGCCGACTTTAACTCTTGTTCGATCAATACGAAATTGCAAATAGAGGAACTTCAAAGTTCAAGTCTAACTAATAGCACTTAAAACAAGTTCGAAAGTGACTAAAACGAGTCCTTACCCACTGATTTCTGCCGAAAAGCTTAATTCCTTGTTGGTTCGTATTCGAATATTTTCAAACTTATAGTTCTGAACTCTACCGACTATGGACAAGATGATTTAGAGTCATTCAGGTTGAGGGTCACTTTCAAAATGCTGAAACACTCAAAACCCACGCTGGTTAGCGTGCCAAAATCCTCCAATCCCTTAAATTTAAAGGCAAAACATCAAAGGTAACCAAATTTGGAGTCAATTCGTCGTGCGTGACTAAGTACAAGCAAGAAACATGAAGGAAAATTCTTACCCAAGCTGCTCACTGCGACCTGCCTGCTGGACGTGGAAGGCTCGACTACGCCTGATCGATTCCGACGACTGAGAGCGTGTTGTGCGGTGGCCGGCCAACCATAAGCGGAGTTGAGAGAAAAATAATGAAAGATCTGTGAGAGAGGGAGGGAAAATCGCACGGCGATACACCTGACGGCGCGGCGTCCAGCACGATCGGCGATTGTAGACGAGTTCAGTTGAAATGCCAGAAATCGAAAATGCTTCAGTGGTCGAGATTTTTTAGGGTTTGAAAAGCGCGGTTACTCTTTCAGTTGCCAGAAATTGGCGGGAAAGGAGAGCCTTCGCTGATCCATAGGCGGAGGGAATCAAGGAATCTAAGTCGGTTCGGTTTCCTTGGCAATATAAATCCGATCGGTTCGGTTTTTTTTCACCCTTTACTTCTTTTTCCTCTTCTGCTAGAAAAACTTTTTTTAAATTTAAAAAACATAATTCGCCATATATTTTAAAATTTATAACTATTTTATTTTTGAAAAATTTTTCCAAATAGAAAAAATGTTAAACTATTTACAGAAAATAACAACAACAAAAATATTGATAGACTTTTATCAACATCTATTAGTAATAATCTTCTATTATTTTTATCCTTGATAGACTTATATCCGCGTCTATCACAACTATTTAAAAATTTTGCTATTTGTGTAAATAATTTTCTTTATTTTTCTATTCTTAAAAATTTCCTTAATTTTTGTGCTAAGTAATTGAAATTTAAAACTTTGTTTTTTTTATCAAATGAGTTTGGCCCGATCATATTAGCATGTGCTTCATTCCTCATATGGGATAATCAATCTCCCACCTACTAAAAAACACTATTATTTTTTAATTTTTAAAAATTTGTTCTTTTAAAAAAAATTTAATCCAATGAAATTTATTTCAATTTTGTAGCGTAAATAGTATTTCAATCTTATTTAAAATAATTCTTTCGACAAAATTTATTTAGAATTATGATTCAAATCAAATATTCTCTAAACAAAAAGATGCTTCAATTCAACCATGTGGGACTTTGCAAAATATTTTCTCTTAATTTTTTTTTCTCCAAAATGGTTTATTTCTCTTTTTGTATAAAGCTTTTTTAAACTCTTTCTAAAATATTTTTTCAAAATCTCTCTCTTAAATTTGTTTTTACAAAAACTCTCTCTTTTATTTCTCCTTTTAAACACACCTTGAATTACCAAAAAAAAAACTCTGTTAAATTTTTTTCCAAAATATTCCTCTACAACCATTTTTGAGAATTTTTCACAAATATAAAAAATGTCAAACTATTTACAAAAAAAAAAAAAAAAAAAACATCGATAGACACTGATAGACATCTATTAGTATCTATCAATGATAGACTTCTATCAATTCTATCACTAATAGACCTTGATAGACTTCTATCAGTGTCTATCACAACTATCTACAAATTTTGCTATTTTGTGTAAATAGTTTATCTTATTTTTCTATTTTAAAAAATTCTCCAATATATTTTGTTCAAAAATGTTTCCTCGTTTATAAATATATTTATGAAAATATTTAAATTTTTGGACATTTTATGAGATTAGTAGTGTGGAGAGATCCATCCAACTAATTGTTTCACTAAGTAATGTATGAGATATAGCAATTTATTGAGCTCTCTACCAGAAATATTATTTTATATTTATTTCATAAATTCTTGAAAATAGATGGTGAAGCCTCCTTATTGTGATGGGCTCTCACTCTTATGAAAACTATGGGCCACAGCCCAATAAAACAGTGGGCTCCGACAATATGAATGGCCAAGGCCCAATTAACCCTTATTTAAATTTGCACACTCTCTCGTGAATGACATCTTAGTTATTGCCAAACCTTTAATTAATTTAGAAACAACCATCTTCTGTTTAACTATTAAAGCATCTTGCAATGTCCATTTGACTAAAAACATGTTCATATTTGGCATCTCTTATTGTCATTGTCAACAAAAAAATAATAATAATAATAATAACGTTTTGTCCGTATAGAATTCCACCCGATTAAAATAGAAATCTAAGATGTGCTCAGTTATTAACCGTTAAAATAACTCTAACGTTGAACTATTTCTTTTCAATTATATTTTTTTCTTTACTTTTTTGTCTTTTTAAATAAACAGTACATATTTAAAGCATTTTTCATGTACACCTCATTGTGTTTGAAGTAGTGGATATGTATGTAGATATATTTTAAATCAATAATTGTGATTATTCTTTCAAACATAACGTCATAATACGTGAGTGGGGATTAAATTCTACGATCTTGTAGAGAAAGTAAGGACGCTTTAACTACGAAACAATTCTCATATAAAAAAATTTAACATGTTTTTTCACCTTTATATATATATATATATTCATACCTCTAAATCTTTTATTTCGATTTTTATTATTGTCATTTAATTATACTATACATCATATTAATAATTTCTATATATTGTCACATAAAGCTAAGTATTTGCAAGTCTTGTACATCAGTATCGGAGATCGATCTTCAATTATATCTTAACTCCCTTTTTTTATTATATTAAAAATAGTTTCATTTGGAAGAACATAGAAACAAGGTGAACGAACGAATGAGAATAATATAATAATACAATAATATAATGTTATATTTGTCACAAGTACTAATAGGATTATGCTGCACTATATATTGGAATGGTCCAACAAATTTCATGCTCTTTCTTAACCATCCATCTTCACTTTAATCAAAATGATTTCCTCCTATGGATTTACTTTCACTTTTCCTAATAGAAAGTAAAGATTTTTTTTTTTTTATATGTAAAAAATTAAAAAATAATGGGCCCATAATTCCATTAGTTTACTATAAAATAAAATCATTCCACATTGAATAATTCGAATTTAAGAAGTTAAATTATACCTTTGAAGCCTATATTACATATTAATGTTTTACAAATTATAAACTTACAAAATATATATAGGTGTGTAAGCTGAACACCTTATCAAGGTTTGGATCTTAATTTGTTTGTATTGTTAATTATCATTAAATTCCATCCTATCATGCATCCAACAATAATTTTAATATCCACAACATGAACAATTATACATAATTAAACTATAAAAGATATGGTTTAGTGTAAACTTTAGAAATGATTTGTTTATAATGTTTAATGCAATACGAAAATTTAATTGACCGAACCGCAATAAAAATGTGACAATTCATCCACCAAAGAAATTTTAAACCAAATATATATTAGAAACTATATAACACAGCTGTATGCATTACAAAATTTAATGTGGGATTGTCATATTTTAGGGAAAAAAGATTCAAGCATAGAACGATTATATGCTGAAATGGAGACACCTTTGAATTTGTTGTACACATCATAAATAAATAAATATTTTTTTAAAAAATAATTAATTTGGCAATAGAATAAAATTTATATGGCTGGCAGATAATCATTGGTCTTTGTGCTTATAATTATTGAGTACCATATTTATCTTTTAAAATAAACCTGTCTCCATTATTGCTAGCACAGTAAAGGCTTCTATATCCTTGGCCCCTCACCCCTTTAATTCTAATCATCTTTATCAATTACAATTTTTGTTGCCTAAGAAACACCTGATTATAAGCTTGTATCACACTAAATTATAAAAATGCATTTTTCTAACTTTGCCCTGTGTTTCAAAAGTAATTTTAGAACAAGTAGGAGTGACTTAAAATGGGTGGTGATCCAATTTTTTTATTATAGATCACTGCCCATATAATTCTAGATCTCAAAAATTTAAGGATTTATATTTCAATAGTAGTTTTGAAACATTTATGAAAAGTTAAAAGCAATATTACACATCTTAAAAGAATAGAGGTTTTTTTTTAGTACAATAGGGATAGAGAGATTCAAACCATAGACCTTGTGGTTACTAACACGCTCCTATGTTGGTCGAGCTATGCTCATTTTAACAAACAAAGAAAAGAGTGCAAGGTTGCTATTTATAATTTAATCTACCAAAAAATATAAATTTTAGATATATTGATCATAGTAATTTTTATTGAAAAATCGAATATAGTTCCGTAGATAAAATATCGATTACTATTTTAAAAGGTGAATGATTCAATCTCTTAGAAAATAAGATGTATTGAATTTGTTGAAAAGACGAGAAAAGGCATGTTTTAGATTTAGATAAGTATATATTAAAAAGAAGAGTGGTATGCACATTATGAATAAGAATTGGTGTGTCTCTCACACATCTCAATCATCCTCAAAGTGATTATCACTATTGCCATGATTGTTATGAAATAATGGTGAAGATGATGACACTTATAAAAATTAGGTAAATGTACTATATGTGTATAAATAAAAATTTAAGTGGAACTCATAACACAAATCCAATCCCATAGAAAAAATAAAAGAAAGAAAAAAAAAACCTTTATAAGGTTAATCATGTTCATGTGTTTGGGGACCTCAACTTTTTCCAAAAAGCCACAAGTTCATTCAAAGAATGAAATCAAATTCCTTTTGAAGCCGCCTAATTAAAGATATATATATATATATATATATATATATATATTTTGTTAATTGTAATATACTATAAAGATTTGAATTTGCATTGATGAGAATAAGAATTAAGAGGTGTTAGTTTTTTCTATACGATGTCCTAAAAAGACCTACGATAAATTAGGGTTAAAGAATCCTCACTTTAAAAACGATGATAGATACGAAGATTGGAAAATCTCTGTTTTGTTTTATTTTAATTTTGAGGATAGCGACACAGATCATTAGATAGTGCATTACCCAACTTGGCTTAAAATCCCACTAATCTATATTCTCACTTTATAAATAATATAACTTAATTAAATATTTATCAAAATTTTAACCTGATAAAACAAAACACAAAATTCTAGCGAAAAATCATCGTTCGTACTCTTTTTAAAATGGATATTTCTAAAGGAGCTTTTTCGTTTATATTCTATATTATTAACACTACACTATAGGATTAGATCATAGATCAGCTAGATGTCACCAACATAATTTTTTTTTTTTTTTTTTTTTTGTTAAAAAATATATGAAATATGAAGAGATTATATTCGAACTTATAATGTATTAACCAGTTGAGCTATAGTCAATCTAGCACAAAAATACTTGTTTGATCATGAGTTTAACAATATATATAATCAACAACTTTAAAGATAATATACAAATTAAAGAAATTTCATATAATAAAAAAAATTAAATGGTCAAAACATACACACGTATATATATTATGGTGAAGCTTTCATAGAAGAGAGATGGTGTATAGTGGCCACAAAACATGATTATTAAGCAACTTAAACACTATGTCTAAGCCACATTCTTACTTTATTGCGCATGCAATATCAAATGAAGAATGGGTTTTTTACTTGTAAATGTTTAATTAATTTTTTTATTTTTTTTGGCAAAAAGTAAATTAAATAAGGCAAATTAAACATTAATTTAATCCAAAATGGGTGGTTTGTGTGTAATTAAGAGTGGTGGATGAGATGGATCATTGGCTCATATGATTTCCTTTTGTAGCTGTGTGGCTTCCAGGCCATAGCTAACTAGGGTTTATAATGCTTTCCAATTGATTGTATACTTGAAAGAAATCATATGAAAGGGAAAAGAAAAAATAAAATAAAAAAATTAAACTTGGTTTGTGGGGCTAACTCCTCTTATATTCTATCCTTAATGCTTGGTTCAAAGTTCCTTTTTTGAAAAGCCAAAGCTAAATCAGAATGTTCCAATCCAAATCATACAACACATCATGATCAATTGAACATTTATAGTATATGATTTGCTTGCAAGTTGAAAGAAGACACATTTGGAGGGAAAATTTCCTATATACTGTGATAGTATGGACAATTTCTCATACTACTTCCACTTGTTGTGTGCCACGACCAATGTTAACGCACTTTTAAACATTAGGTGGAATCCACAGACATTAATGTGAGGTCTATAAGTATTTATAAAATCAAATTTATAGTGTGAATAAGGAGAATATAGTACTCCTGTAGTACAAGAAAAATTCCTCTAGCCCCTATTTGGATAATTAGTTTAATAAATTTTTAATATACTTTAGTAAATATAAATACATTTAAATTGTCATTCTCTTGGACGGTATGAAATAATGCATTTTACGACGTACCATTACTGTTATTATTTTTGTTATACAATTTATATATAGTTATGTTTAATTTTGAAAATATTAGTTCTTTTAGATGTCTATGAAATAATATTATAACAAATTAGTAAAATAATAATAATAACGACAACATAATGAAGGTAATTTAGATTTAAAATAACTTTTTACTTCTAAGTTTTAATATTATATTAAATCACAAATTATAGTTCACCTAAAAATTTAAGTGGATAAGTTAGGTGCATTTTAGTTTTGGATTCAATATATTCTTTATACAAATTTTGTTGTGGTTCTTTTAAAAATACCTACTAAACTTTGGTGGATGATATGTTACCAACACAAGCTTTTAAGCGGAGAGAAAAACACTTGACAAAAAATTGAAAACTCAATAAGTGGAAGTCAATATTAATATTGTAGAGAATATAACATTACAAGAGTACAAATACAGGACCTCTTTCTATAAATAGAAAGTCAAAGTGAGTTTCACTCCACCTTCACGCTAACTGGCACGAGCTTTCGTAACAGAAGTAGAGATGACACTTTATTAAATCACTGATTGACCTAAAAATTTAAGTTATAGTAAATTTAATTATATTTACACTCCAACAACCCTATTGAGAATAAAAAAACGAATTAATTAATATTTTTCTAGGCCAATGCAAATTACACATGGGAATAAGGAATAAATGCTTCGCATATAATATTCGACAAATATTCCATTAAACACAAGGCAATATTTTCCCTCTCCCTTTTTTTTTTTTTTTTTTTTTAAATTGTCTTAAAGGGGGTATTTGGCTTTGTAATTATTTTATTATTGTTTGTAAGGCGTGTTTGGCTAAAATCCTATTTGTCGTCAAAGGGGTATTGATCCATTATAGTTTTTTATGTATACAAATTAATTTTATAAATAGCTTTACTTATATATACAATATATTAAAGAATTAATTAAAAACTACCCTACATTATATTCCCTTCAGCTAATTAAGTGTATAGCACTTAACACTGCTGAAAAAAGTAGATTTTATGCCATTGGAAACTTATATATTTGAGCAAAGGGACTTTTAACATATATATTCATGCCCAAAGTTTGGTAATTGGTATATATCTCAAGATTTCAAAATCTCCCCATCAAAAAGCATATCCAATATATATATTTTTTAACCTTCTTTTTAACATCAAAATCTTGCATGCCTTCTTTTCCAATTTAATCATATCATTAAAACCATTTCAAAATTATTTGTTCGATTTTTTTTTTTTAAATTCAACTTATAACCACTAGTTATATCTTTATTAGGAATCGTTTTAAAGTGTAAATACAGAATTTGAAAACTAAAAAAAACTAATATTGCAAAAAAAAAAAAAATGGAAATCATGTTAAATAAATGATGAGAAAGCCGATACAATTTTTAAAAATTAGAAAAATAATTCAAATGGTTATCACACATGTCATAAGTTTTTTTTTGTTTGACAATTTATGGAGTGGGAAAATTGAACCTTGAACCTCGAGATTGATAGTGTTGAATTGATAAAATATTTAAAGAGTGGTTGTCCACGTTGAGAAGGTTCAAGCAAGTGATGAGTTTCAAACACTAGAGTCTATGACTTTAGTTTCAAATCGTCCCAAGTAGAAACGTTGCTTGAGTGTGCTAATTGTAGTTAAATTCTGATATTTATTGTATTCGCGAGTTTGAGAGTGGAAATTAAAGTGTGTGAGTATTAATTTTTTTTAGAGGATGCTAAAGTAATATCATGAATGGGGAGAGAATTTTATGTAATTGTAACAAATCATCCCATAGTGAAATTATTTCTGGTGGGTCGTGGGTTTTCTTTGATTTTGGAGTTTTCAATGTAAATTGTCGTACTTCCTAAGTTTATATAGTTTCCTTTTAATTTCTTGGATTATTTTGAAAGTAATTGAAGTTTTTTTTCTAATAAATAGTACAAACGTTTATGCTAGTTGAGCTATACTCATTTTGGCTCGTGCCATAATTACATACTTAGTTTCAATTTGTAGTGTCACGGGTACAAAAATATTATTCCAATGGTTCTGATTCACTCTAAGAACCCTAATGACTCAACCCAATCTTAATAAATTTTTATATGTGACACATTCGTATTGATTTTATTCATATTATATTAAATAAGTCGCGATATGATTTCTTATATACTTTTTGTTGATAGCATCATTTAATTTGTGACTTTATGAGAATTCTTTTTTAATCAAAAATTTGTAATCAGTAACAATTTTTTATATTGTTTTTGTAGAGAACGGTATTTTCTGTTTCCAAAACTTGTGAAAGTAGTACTAATCTAAAATTAACGTTACAATCTACGTCGAGAATAATAAAAAAAATACAAAATCATATACAGGCCCAGCTTAACTCATCGTTTTAAGTTTACCAAATATAATTATCAAAACGAATATAACTCAACAATAATTGAAGTGTATTATTTATTTTGAAATATAAAATTCAAATTTATGAAATCTAATGTTTGTTGTACACAATAATGATTATTGACATATCCCGTCAACAACTAATAATCGATTTTACATACTTAGCTATATATATTATCGACTAAAAAATTTAAGATTTGAATTTTTACTTTTAATGTTTTTTTTTTTGAACACTTAAATAGAAAATTAACTCTTTAGTTTGCAATTCAAATTTTTCCTTATTTTTTATATTAAGAGTATGTGATTTGAATCTCTTAATTATCTATTCTACTATATTAAATAAATATATGTTAGAATATTTGTTTTAATTTTGTGATCATGGGCCTTTGCGAGAAAAAGAATTGCGATCACGGTAGAATATATTTTATGAAAACAACACTTTTCTATTTCTATTATTTTAAATTTTAAATTTGAAAAATGTGGAACTACACCCAAGAGCGAAGATAAAAAAAAAAAAAATTTTTTGATATATATGTAATATTTTATTTTATAATTTTTTTAAAAATCAAAACATGTATAAAATAATATATAATCTAATCTAATATGATCTTAAAAATAAAAACTGTTAAAAATTTATCACATGAAATATATGTTAGTAAATTTATTTAAATATTTAAAATCCAGGTGGTTACACACCATCGTTATTTTTCTTTTGTTTAAGAACATATTAGACATACATATGTCGAATAACTCATTAAATTTAGATTCAATTTCTAAATTTACGGTAAAAAAAACATATTTGAAAACACTAAAATATAATACAAGGATAGAACACAATTTTTTTTTTTTTTAATTATTGTTTTTGGATCTTGAACCAAAAGAATTCTAAAATTTTCAAATATTTTGAAATGTTTTTTTTCTTCTTAAATATGCATATATCTCTTTTTACACCCCCATAGCTTGGCTGAAAAAGGATTCTCTGAAATGACTGTCCTCTAAATATTGCATGCATGTGTCCTATAAAGAGAAGAAGAAGAGAATATATATATATATATATGAATTAAGAATCAGCTAAAAAAAATAAGCCATTTTTGTAGTGCAATGCAGCTTGCACTCATTTATAATAAACAATCAGCATTCAAACAATTAAATACCTTTTTTAAAATTAAAAAAAACATAAAAATGCTTTTGATTTTTTATTGGATATATTTCAAAGAAATTCCCAGAATACTTATTTAATAATTAATTTGGGAAAAAGCATAGGAGCTTTTCACCAGCAAAGCTTATGGTGAAATATATATATATATATATATATATATATTAATTGTATTGTTGAAGGGAGTGATTTGGATCATAGAAAAGGGGAAATAAATATATGATATTATTACTTTTTTTTTTTTTTTGGTGGGAGGTTCTCATTCCTCAATGATTTCATATGTCTCACTGTAATTAAATATACTTATATCTTGACGTCAATATTACTCACATCATATTATTAAATTTAATTAAAGAATATTAGTTCAGCTTTAACCAAAGTTATGTGATTACTTTTATTTTATTTTTCTTAACCTTCTCAAAAGCCTATTCAAAGGGGTTAAAGGTACCCGAGTCATTTGCCAAGAAAAAGAGAGCAGATATTTCGAAAGGGAATAATTAATTATTTATTTAAACCAATTAATGTGGTATATTTGTGTAAATTACTTATAATATTACCATATTAAATCTAGCAAAGATTTAGGTTTCTATTACTTAAATAAATATTCTCATCTCTTTTTCCTTTTTGTTTTTTTTTGCGTATTTTGTTTTGGATTATTGATTATTTGATTTTTTTTATTAAGCTATATATAGATTTATAGTCAACTAATTTGAATGATTCTTCGTTTATTATTTATTGAAAAAAAAAAACCCTTACCAAATGGTATTACTATTGGTATAAAAATTTTAACTTTTGGAGAGCTTAGATTTTATTTTTCTAAAAAAATAATTGATTTCATGACTCGCATTTCCTAATTGATGAAAAGGGTGCGAATAATTGGTGCGAATCCTTTTTTTTTATTATTATTATTAGAAAGATTAGTCTCTATTTTTTAATTTTCTAAGAAAGATTCAAATTAAAAAATAATTATAATTTAACCTCCATAATATAAATCATACACGAAAAGCAAAGAACTTGATTTATTGTCCAGTTTGATTGAGTTTTTTGTTTCAAAATAAGCATAAAAGTTTTTAAAAATAAAAATGTTCTTTGAACAAATTTTAAATAATATCCTCTTCTAAAATAATAATAACAGCATAATATCTTCATCCTACATTATTGAACTAAGAAAAAAATGTCATAATAAATTAGAAGTGAGCATATATCAAAGTAAATTGAAAGTTTAAACTTCATTTTAGTTGTGAGTATGATAGTTCAATTGATAAATTAATGTAAATGTATTAACGATCAATAGATTTGTCCTATTATACTAAAAAATTCCATTTTAATCTTTAAACTTTATAAAATGTCTATTTCAATATATAAACTTAATTATGAGTTGATTTCATTTTCCAAGCTTAAAAAATATCTATTTAATCCTAAATTAAAAACAACACTTTTGTTTCTTCTAACAAGTAAATAACCTATTTTTCAGTATATGTGTATTAATACGAGTTTGTGAGTATATATTGAAACTACATACCTGAGTTGTTTAGTTTTTTGGGATTAAAATAAATATATTTTAAAAGTTGAAATCTAAAATAATTATTTTTTTAAAAAATTAAAGGTTAATTAGAATAAATATTTTAAGAATTCAAAACCCAAAGCTAGATTTAAACCCAAACCAAAATGTTCATATATATTAAGGAAGATTTTTATCTTCCATCGTTTAAAGATATATGTAATAACCAGTTGAGCAAATTAACAAAACTGATCAAAATCACAACTTATACTTAATAAAAACATACAATACAGTATAATTTGCATGAAAGTGAGATTTGCACTAATTTAAAACACACATATTACTATTTAAAAAACCACATATTACATAAACGACACATAACTTTATAAAAACTTTACTTCACAATTCAAATCTAATAGCGGATTTACATTTAAGATGCTTCACATAAAATTCTGAACCCGCCACGACATAGTTTCAAACCAAATACAACACC
Source organism: Lagenaria siceraria (assembly GCA_002890555.2). Taxonomy (NCBI): domain Eukaryota; kingdom Viridiplantae; phylum Streptophyta; class Magnoliopsida; order Cucurbitales; family Cucurbitaceae; genus Lagenaria; species Lagenaria siceraria. Next base: position 1,032,187 of record CM016487.1, on the reverse strand, counting down.
AAACCCCAACACACAAAGTACTCCTTTTACATCCAAAGTACTCTTTCCCTGATTAAGAGGAAAAAAAGAAAAACAAAAGAAACAAACACATTTAAGTTTCAACATATAATAATAATATAATAAACTGCCTTAATTGCCCTTTCTTTTTATCATCATGGGTGAGACTCAAACCCCACAACTCTAGGAACAGCCCTACAAATCAAAGGGTGTTTCATCTCTAGAGACAGCTTCAAACACTCAGACAAATCCACACCATTTTTCGAACCACCAGCCTTGACCCATTCGAACCTTTGAATCAACTGAGCGAGCCAAAGCTCGACTGTGGCTAGCCCCATGGCTTTACCAGGACAAACCCGTCTTCCGGACCCGAACGGCGCGAGCCGCAAATCTGACCCCATTATCGCCACGTCATCTTTAATGAACCTGTCCGGGTCATATGTTGTCGGGCCAGGCCAGATTTGGTCGTCGTGGGTTATGGCCCACATGTTGACCATCGCCGTCGTGCCGGCGGGAATGAAGTGGCCGGCCACGTGGGTGTCGTGGATGGCGAGGCGGGCCCACGAGAGGAGTGGGCCCGGAGGGTGCATTCTTAGAGTCTCTTTGACAACTACATGGAGATAAGGGAGATTTGGGAGGTCCGAATCCGAGATGTTTCGGCCAGTTTTGGCAACGACTCGGTCGATTTCGGTTTGGAGTTTGGCTTGGATATCGGGATGAAGAACCATTCTTGCTAAAATCCATTCTAGGAGAATTGCCACGGTGTCTGTTCCTCTGAATATCATTTCCTAATGTCATTTATTAAACAGAAACTTCGTTAAGAACATAGTATCCAATTAGTAGAGATAATTCTCCCATGTAACTATTTATTGGATTTTGTATTGATTAAGGTGAGAGAATCTAAGTTTTGGATCTAGTGGTAATTTAATCAAGATAATTAAACAACGAGAAATTACTCTATTGATTTTGCATTAATTTAAAAGAAAAATACTTTGGTATACATTTTAGACCCATTCATGATCATCTAGTACTCAACCATGAGTTGCCACACAACATTTTTTTTTTTTTGAATTAAAGGGGATGCATAGAAATAAGGGTAGTTTGGGTTGATTCAAGTATTACTCAATTTTTTAAAAAAATATAGGGTAAGAGGGATCCTATTTAGCCAAAAAAAAAAAAAAAAAAAAAAAAACAATCGCAAATCACGAACACAATAAATAATAAAGAGAGAAAAAAAATTAAAAGAGATGATATTGAATATTTTGAGCATGACTCTCAACTAAATTTAATTTCATGGCTTCTTACGAAATATAGAACAAAGAATATATATGACCGAAACTAAAAAATCATATTAAAGAAAATGTTAAAAAGTCATTTCAAATAGATTATTAACATGTTATATGAGAATAAATAATAGTAGAACAGTGATACATACCCATAATACAGCAATCATATCAGGGTCAGTGAGCTTGTTTTCCTTTTCCAAATCAAGCAACACATCAACAAAATCTCCATCTTCATTATCATTAGGGTTAATAGTTCCTTTACCAAGAATAACCTTCCTATTAATTCTATGCTCCTCAATGATTTTTCCAACAAAAACATTAACTTTCCCCACCAAAACTCTACACCTTTTTCTCACACCTTGCAAATCCAACCAACCTAAAAGAGGAAAGTGATCACTCCAATTAAAACTCCCAAGCAAATCATACCCTTCACTCACCAACTCCTCAATCTCACTATCACCAAACTCAACACTTTTCCCAAACACACTCCCCATAACATTACTCAATGACCCAAAATGCAAAACTTTCCTGACTTCAACTTCCCCATTCTTCTCCATCAAACCCTTAATTTCCTCCATCATTTCAACTCCAATTCTCTCCCTCAAAACCCCAAATCCACAAACCCTTTTAGGACTAAACAAATGAGTAGCTGAAATTCTCCTAAGATTCCTCCAATATTCCCCATAAGGAGCAAACCCCATTGCTCTATGAAACAAAAGCTCGTAAGCTGATTCCTTAATAGGACGATCAGCAAAAGCTGAGCTATTCAAAAGCTCTTTGGCTGTGATGGGGTTGCTTGAAATCACAAAACGAGTGAACCCAATTGAGAATGACATTAAAGATTTGGCCTTTAAGGTATGAGCAAGCTTAGCAAGGACTCTATGAGTTAAAGAAGTGGTAAAGGCAGAAACTTGACCTAAAATAGGAGTGCCACAAGGGCCAGGAATGATGGGTTTATTTCTTGGCTTTGAAATTAGAGCCCAAGCTAGACCACCAGGGCTGAGGCAAAGGGTGAAAATAGCCACAAAGAGAAGGAAAAAAAGAAAAAGATTGAGATTATTGGCCATTGTTGAAGGAATAAGGAACAGAAATTCTTGTTCTAAAGACATTGTTAAGTTGAGGAATTGAAGAAAGAGAGAAATTAGATGGAGAGCGAGAAGATGGTGAAGACGAAATGCGTGGGCTAACAGTATTTATAGAGATTTTGTGAGGCAGTTGGGAGGCTTCTTGGAGGGAAAGAATATTGCCTCCCTTTAAAAAATTATTATGTTAAATTATCATTTGGTCCCATGCTTTAGCCTTTTTAGAAAACCTTTTTTCTCTCTCTCCCTCTTGAGGAGAATAAATGTGAGATAAAAGTTTAAAATATCAATGTTAATGAAAATGTCGAAGTTTCAATTTTACAAAATTGTCAATAGAAATATCGATATTGATGAATATTTCTGAAAAAATTGTAAAAAACAAAAATGCATTTTATGAATTATTTAAAGAGTAATACTTGGTTTGTCTAGACAGTCAAGTGTGTAGCCTATAATACATCAAAAGTATTTCTCTTTATGTTTTATGAATTTTTTATAGTATAATAAAATGTTGATTTAATCTTTGTGTCGATGTTGAATTCATGAAAATGTAGAAATATTGATATAAATGTTGACATATATGTCGACGAAATTTAATATCATGTGTAGGATCTCGAGGTCTATCATTGAATTTAATAGAATGAGTAAATGACTTGATAGTTAAAACATAACCTAAGCGAGTAGTCAAATTTTTTCTATAAATTATAACAAACTATTGTATTTTGGGAATATAAATAAAGTCACATGTCGTTAATATACAAGTGAGGACAATTGTCTTTATTGATATAGAATATTTCGAGTGAAATTAAAAGTAAAATTATATACTATTTTGCAGACGCGTAGAAATTATGTTGTTCCTTCTCAATTTTGTTCATGTTGTTGAATGCCTTTTTTTCTTTTTCTTTTCTTATTTCTATAAATCCCAAACTAGAGTGAGGTTTTATTTTCATTAGATTTTACAAAAAAAAAAAAAAAAAAAAAAAAAAAAAAAAAAAAAAAAAAAAAAAAGGGGAAACTTTGTTCAAGAAATGACCGGATGTGAATGATATATATTTCACAAAATTTAAAATGTAATGGGTTGAAGAGTTGTTGGACTATTTTAAAGATTTATTGAAAATAAATGAGTTATACATTTAAACCTATTGAAAGTATATATGAAAATTTAGTTCATCAACATATATAGAGTGAGAGGTTGTAATTTTTAACCTTCTCGTCAATTTAGCTATACTCGAGTTATTATATATACAGATAATAATTAAATAAGTCTCCATATACACAAAATAAAAAATAGGCTAATATAATTGGGTGTATATGTATTATATATATTACAGTTTACGTTTCACTATGACGTAGTGGAAGTTAAAGCCATAATTAATTTGTTTATTATTCTCATTGAAGAATATCATGGAGTAGATAAGATACCATTAATTAATTTGGCAATTGGGACCAGTTTTTATATCTATATAATATTCCTTCCACCAAAATATTTCATCTCCTTTTATTTATAATTATTACAAATAAAAAAAATAACAAACTATTTAGAAATATAAAAAAATTCCACCATCTATCAGTGATAGACCGCGATAGACTTCTATCACTATAGATATAATAAATAAAAAAAATATCAAACTATTTACAAATACAGAAAAAATATCAAAATATAGCTATTGCGGTCTATCGCTCATAGATGGTGAAATTTTTCTATATTTAGAAATAGTTTGATATTTTTTCTATTTATTTCATTTATAGTTATAGAAGTCTATCATAATCTATCACTATAAACAGTGAAATTTATCTATATTTGTAAATATTTTGACTCATTTTTCTATTATATCTTATCTCTACTTATTTAACTCTCAAGTCTTGATCATGTTAGTAATTTGATTGTATAAAGCATAACAAGTAAATTAATAATAATAATACATCTTTCACGAAAATTTCTTAATTTCAAACTAAAGACACGTACACGTTGTTGGTATAATTAGTATCTAATCGATTCTTTTAATCTCTTTCTTAAATTATATATAATTCCAAAAGTCTTTTTAATTAATGTTGTGGTAAACTTATATATTTAGTGTTGATTTGAATAGAAAGAAGTCTGCAAAAATCTGCTTAAGTGTCTAAATTTTCTCATTTAGACTAATCACTTTTATCATCTGACTTTTTCGTGCATCACATGGCTCATATTTGAAAAACTTATTAATGTAGATATTTTTTTACATTTAATATTATTTATTGTAAAAAGACTTTGTTAAATTTAATGTCTCCATGAAGAAAGGATTTGTTTTTCCACAAAAAAAAAAAAAAAAAAAAAAAAGTTAATACCCTTTTTCTCACACCCCTCCAATCATTTTCTCCATCTCCTATATATATATATATATATTACATTATTCTCTATTTATTTACTTTTTTCTATTCTCATTTTTCTTTTCAATGCCCTAATCATTGCATATTTGAAAATTAAATTTAATCACAAAATTTAATCACAGTCATAATAATACTATGAATTCTTTGTTTTCAAATCTGTGGAATCACGTTTATTAAAGTGAAAAAAAGGTACAAAAGTTTGGAAACAATCAAATCAAATCAAGGAATTTCTAATTAAGATTTTTTGGTCCTTCTGACCTGGAATATTATTGACTCATTATTGGTTGAGTAGAATTATCATAAAGTATTAAATTATATATTTATGTGAATTAAAAATCAAATACTCGACTCATTATTTTTGCCCTTTTGATTCAATAGCCGTATCCCCTCCAAAATTCTATTATAAATTAGTTAATGAATTATTATGCAAGTGTTATAATAAGTATCCTAAGTAGTATGAATTAATCAGGTAAAGTTTGACTCGATAAGTCTAGTTTAGTGGTAATTGACATGTATAAATTTAAACTATGGTTAGATGTTACTATTCAATGTTAAAAAAGCCACCATTAATAAATAAATAGAAAAAAAAAATTTAAACAAAATAAGGGAAACTATTTACACAAAATAACAAAATTTGTAGATAGTTGTGACAGACGTTGATAAAAGTCTATCAGTGATAGAAATGATATAAGTCCTTTACTGATAAATGCTGATAAAAATCTATCAATGTCTATCAATATTTATTTTTGCTATCTCCTGTAAATAGTTTGACTTTTTTTTATCTGTGAAAATTTCTCTTAAATAAATAATCTCATTCGTTCAGTAAATATCAGACTTTAATTTGTGCAGTCATTTTAAAGTTTGATGGTTCGATCTCCTACTATGGCGTTGTGAAACTCAAAATTAATGAATTAATTAATATTTTCAAAATCATTTTAAAAGTCTCATACGCACGTAAACTAAAATATTCAATTATTTATTTTTAAATATATAAAAATCATTCCTTGTTTAAATCCAAACACAAATTTTCCATTCTCAACTACTACCTGAAAAAGTGTTCAAAGACCTAGTCAAACTTTAGGTTTTTTTTTTACTAATATTTTCAAAATTAATTTTAAAAAAAGTAGAACCACAAAACCAAACAAGAAAAGTTAAATGGGTAGACAGCCTTTTGAAAAAATAGAAATAAAAATAAAAATATCATCTAATTATACTTTTTATTTATACAATTCTTCTGATATTGGGAGTTGTACCAAGATTTTTTTTTTTTCTTTCTGAATTCAAACTAAAATAAGCTTAATTTAATTAGTATAAAATATGTGCTATCCATTTCGAGAGAAAAATTTGATTCTTCTAAAACAAAGAGTTTCTTTTTAATTTTGGTTACCTTTCTTGGCATCCAAAATTGTTACATAAAAAAACATCTCAAATGTCCTATAAAACTATCATAATTTTACCAAAAAGTATATGATCTTTTAGAGAATTTTAAAAAAAGTTACATTGAAAAAAACAAAAATCCTTTTTTTTTATGCGAATAATCTCGACCATAAAAGCTGTTATTGTCTGGTTTTAAACATAGGAAGATACATGGGATTCTTTGTGGGAATTAACACATGTTGGGTCTGTTAGGCAACAGGTAATTAATGATTAATTAAGAAGTGGGTGTCGGTTAAATCTTTGTTTATGTGCTTGAAATTTGAATTAACTAGACATTGAATGCTTGGATTACAATGGCTCTACGTCAACTAATTGTTGAGCAAAGACAACCTTCGGGCAATGTCTGGGAAATATCGACAGCTTATGGACACACTTATAAATTCTGAGTTCAAAGGTCCTCAATTGAAAATAATATTAATAATAAAATTGGCTCCTGACTTGTATGGGATACCCCTTTTTTTACTATTATTTGATGATATTTTCTATGTTAGCATTCACTGATTTATAGATATTTATACCTAATAAAAAACTTTAATGGGTTTAAATACTACTTCGGTTACTATGTGTTTAATTTTAGTGCATTTTAGACCCTATACTTTCAAAATGTTGGTTTTGGATATTTTTTGGTTTCTTCTTGTCATTGAAACTTTCAAAAAGTTATCATTTTTTTTTCTTAAAACTGAAATAAAAATAAAAATGATGAGACCTAAATAGTCATTTCTTAATAGTACAATGACTAAAATGAACCAAATTTAAAAGTATGATGACTAAAATGAATCTTTTGAAAATATAAGAACCAAAATGAACTAAAGCTGAAAAGTAAATGAGTCAAAACGAACATTTTAAAAGTATATTGACCAAAATGAACCAAAACCAAAAATAAGAAGATTAAAGTAGTATATAAACCTAATTTAGATGTTATAACCTAATTTAATTAATAACATCTGTGAGATAGATTAAATTAATTATAATTATTAGCATAATGAAAGTTTAAAAATTTGCATGAAAAATTATATAATTATTAACAAAAATCAAAACAAACATAAATAAAAATAGATAAAAAAAAAATCAGATATGAAACTTATTGTTAAAGAAAAATTTGGTTTATGATATTTCTTAATTAGTATTTGTTATTTTTCTTTCATGTAGCTTCCTTTTGTGTAGTTTCCTTTGTTGGTTCTGTCAGTGTCTATTTAAATATTTTATTCAACTTTTGTAATGGTACATCAATTATATTCTGATCATTCGATACTATATACAAAATTCAACTCTTATCGTTTAACCTAATTTTTTTTTTTTGAAAAAAAAAAGATGAGTTCATAATTGAATGAGATTTTGAAACATTAGTAGGCTAGGTTTGTTGATTAGGTAAAAATTTAATGATGAAAAAGGCTGTAATGTAATGGAGGTAACAATTAGTGGACAACATTGATTAAAGCAATTACTTATGGTATTAATTTGGTGAAGGCAAAAGATCTTTGACCAGGTCAACCTGCTGGAATCTTGGAGACATCTCAACGGGTTTTAAGTAAAAAACAAAACAAAACAAACTTCACAAATCCAAACACAGTTTACCTTTGACTTGGTCAATCAATCAATCCATCATTCAATTAAGAAATGAAATGAAACATTTGCAAAAATTACCTAAAAGTTTTGTGCATTATTTGCCTTTTGTAATAATGTCTTGTGTTTATGTATACAAAATTTTCACTCTAAAAAATGATATATATATCTAATTTCTTGATGGCTTATGAAACGCGTGTATAAAAAGTTATATATATATATAATGAAAAACAACAAACGAAAAGAATAAAAATTAGAAATAAGAGAGAAATATTGTACGGAGGATCGAGTGTTTCAATTGAATTTTATATTAATTGGAGTGGAAACATTACAAGTATTTATAGACAAATAAGAAACTACCAAGTAATGTATTATATATCTTTAAATTTCTACCACTAACGGTGAAATTCTCCTTTAATCAAATCCCACTCAGCCATTAGGCCACTAACTCCTAAATAAAACCCACTACCCTAAATAAAAGCCAACCATATAAATTAAAACTAAAAATTAATTTGATTACTTGCAAATTAAGCTTGCACTAATTTTCAACAATATATGAAAGATCTTTTATTTTGTAGGGTTGGAGGAAAATTCTTAGTCATGACCGAGTAAGAAATAACAACAACGTGAGCATAACTCAACCAACATTAACATGTACTGTCAAACTCAAGATTTAAGGTTCGAGCTCTCACCACACATATTGTGTAAAAAAAAAAAAAAAGTAAGAAACTTTATTTAAAAATTTACAGTTTGAAATTTTGATTTAGATTGTATTTGAGTCTCTGGACTTTTAAACTCAACAATTTTATCTCTAATACCTTACATCATTTTTTACCTTGTGTTAGCTTTTTTTTTCGTTAATCATTAAGGAATAAAGCTAATGCGACATATTTTTTAAGTAAAAAGTATTTAAAAAAAAATTGTTTAATTATTAAACAGGCAAATATTTTTTCCTATTCTCTTTCCTTCTCATCCATTTTCTTTCTATCTCTCCTCCTTCAATCTTCTTCCTTCTTTGTTTCAAGCAGTTGTTGTTGCCGCCAACTGTAAATTTATTTTTCGCCTTCATTTTCTCATCTCCCCCAATTCTCAAAGAAGAAAAAGAACAACGAATGAGGTTTTTTGCTCGATCCAACAAGTTATAGAATGAAAGAAGGAAGAAGATGAGAGAAGAGGGGAGGGAGAAAGAAAGAGAACGTAATTCTTTTTAAAGTTTAATAATTAAAAATTAGAAAACAAATATTTTTTTAATAAAAAAAATAAGTGTCACCTCAACTTTTCATTAGTAATTAATGAAAAAACTGACAAATGAACCAATAATGCAAGCATAAGTCATCATCAAGGGTAAATTTGTTGTATTTGAAAATTTAAAAAACCCAAAAATGCAATCTAACCCAAACTCCAATAACCAAAATTATATATATATATATATATATATATATATATACTTTTTTTTTAATTTTATATATCGTTGTTGAACTGTCATAATAACGATTCAACCTTTAGGAAAAAGGAATTCAAACTGAATCAACTAGCTAGTACTCATGAAAATAAATCCATAGCTAGAGATTGATATAGAAATTGTAACAAAAGTTTGAGATAAATAAAATATAGTTTAGGAAACAGGAAATGAACAGTATATTGAAAAGGCAGAGGTTATGTTGGGTTTTTAGGTTTCAATGACTCAAAAATGGTTGGGTTGTTGGAGACATGTTTTACACCTTTCAAGGCAAAACCTCATTACTCCTAATTCTTTTGCCCATTTACACTTCTAACTTTTCCATTTAATTTATTAATGCAATTTTGACTTAGGATTTCCTTTCCATTAATCTATATTAATTATATACTGAAGCTAAATTAGTTAATAAATTTATTTGATTTGTATAGTAGTCTACTTACACAATACATTAGAAAGACTAGTATTAGTCGACTTTTACAGATGACTTTTGATGTGTATAATAATATAAGATTGAAAAATCTATGCTAAATTTTAGATATTTTCGAGATTTGTCACCATTGTAATTTTTGCTAATTGAATTGGTCAATCTCATTAATTTTATATTAAAATAAAACTCTACTTATTAATTAGGAAAAATTTTCACATATAGAAAAAATGTCAAACTATATACAAAAAATAGCAAAAAATAAAATGCTGATAGACATTAATAGACTTCTGTCATTTTTATCACTGATAGACCCTGGTAGATTTCTATTAGCATCTATCACAACTATCTAAAAATTTTGCTATTTTATGTAAATAGTTTTTTTTTATTTTTCTATTTTTAAAAATTTTCCTATTAATTATATTATTTAACGAGGAAGTAAAATAAAGGAAAAAGAAGGAAAAATTGTAAAAATCATCTCTAAAATATGATGATAGTTGCAATTACATCCTCAAACTTTCAATGGTAAAATTGAGTCATCGAACTTATACAAGTCTTAAATTTGAACTCTCGAGCTTAAAATAGTTGCAAAAACTAGACCTCCAAATGATAAAAAAAAAAAAAAAAAAACCTTAAAACTTATACAATTGTTGCAATTTCTATAGTTATGCAACTTTGAGAGTCAAATTTTTACACTGGTATAAGTTTGAGATCTCCATTTTTGTAATTGAAAGTTTGAGGGTATAATTGTAACTACTACCATACTCTTAGGGTAGTTTTTGTAATTTGCTAAAAAAAAAAAAAAAAAAAAAAAAAAAAAAAAAAAAAAAAAAAAACTCAGTGTATCTGAAAGTCATTTTCTCCTAATAAGCTCCATTATATACATTTTATTTTTCAGATAAATGCAAATATTAATTTTCATTTTCTAATCTATTTAGATCCGAATAAACTTGGGAATTCAATTTTTTAATTGGGCTGAAAGGCCCATTCTTTCAAGTCAGGTCCAATCCAGTCCAGTCCACCTGTGGTTTTCGGTCAGTCATGGTCGAGAAAGGCCCAAGATTTAAGGCCCAAACTCCCCTTTTAAGAACCCAAGAAAAAAGGGCCCATTTCCCTCTCCGGCCTTCTTTGGATACTTTGCTTTATAGAATTATATAGTTAGAGGTGAAATATATTTTTGGTTTCGAGCTTCGATTATCATTCTATTGGCCAAATTTAAAATTTTGATTTTATATAGTTATTGAAAATAAATTTATGTCAGTGTCAATAAAAAAAATGATGTAATAAGTAACTTAATAACTAAATTGTACTTTTCAAATAAAACGGTAAATAAAAATATATTAATTTTAGCAATCATAGCACAATTTTGTTAAAATTTGCTACAAGAATCCACTCATAAAGGCCCATTTGAAGATCATGATTTTTGTTTGTTAAAACATGTAAACTTATATACTTTAAAATTGACCAACAAAGTCAATTTTAAAAAGTAAACTTTTTATATGTGAATAATTTAGTTTAACTTTTTCAAAAGAAGACGTTACTTGTTTTTTTTTTTTATAATTTGTTTGATAGCAAATAAAAGAAGATTGTTATTTTATTTTTAAAGTTTGACTAAAAGCTCGAGAGTCGGTTTTAAACATTAATGAAAATAAAGTATAATATAGGTATATCGTACACCATTGTTGGAGAAGTACTGTGAACAGAAAAAATATCAAATTATTTATAAATATATAAATTTTTTACTGTCGATCAGCGATAGACCGTGATAGAATTATATAATTATAAAGTAAATTTTTTCTATATTTATAAGTAGTTTTACTCATTTTTCTATTGGAAGAATAATCAATATATTAAATGAAGCTATCTGGTGTAATTTGGGTCGTTGAACGAAAAGTTAACTTCATTTATTTTATTTTCAATTTTTAAAAAGTACATCAATATATATATAGTTAGTTAGTTGAAACATAACAGTCATGGTATATTCAATAAACTAATTATACCAATATTTTTTTTTCCAACAATACAATATATTAGGTTCTAAATTTTGAATAGATTACCAATCTTTTTTTTTTTTTTGTAAAAAAAGAAAAAAAAAAAACTCTAAAGTTCTGTTTGGTAACTACTTGATTTTTTATTTTTAGTTTTTGAAAATTAAGCCTATAAATAATTTTTAAAAATTTGTTTATGTTTTTTGAATTTTAGCTAAAAATTAAACTCTTAGTCTTGAGAAATATGTAAATTATTGCATGAATGTGAGAGAAAATAGGTCTAACTTTAAAAACAAAAAATAAAAAACAAAAAACAAGATGATTATTAAACGTGACCTAAATTTTCAAATTTTATGTCTATAATAGGTTATTGGTCTGTTCGATATTTTAAGAAATGCACGATATTATAACAAGACATGACCTTTCAATATTTGTATATTAATAAGGCCACGACTTTTCAACCGTGTTGTCTAACTTTAATAAATAAATAGTTATAATAGATTAAGAACATAACAAACACAACCAAAAGTTTAAGGAATATTCTATACTAGACATTTTAAAGTTCTACATTAGATTTTGTTAGCACGACAATTGTAGGGATGAGATCGAACCTCTTTGACCGAAGGAAATGCATGACAATACTACTGAGTTCAGTTTAATTTGACCAAAGTTTAGATATTAAATTTATAACATAATCTTTAACGTATTAGCAAACTTTCTAGTTGTGCCTCAAACTTGGATAAATATTACAATCTTAGTTTTAAACTTTAAAAAATATTATAATTTTAATCCTCTAAAAGTATTTTCTTCAAATTTCGTTAAAAAAATTATTCTACCACATGTTATAAAATGTATGTAAGTTATGAAGCTGATTAAAAAAAAAAGACGACATTAAAGCTAAGTTTTTTTTTTAATTTATAAAATTTGGCAAAACTATTAAATGATTAATTTGATAATTTAGGAAGATTATTAAACTTCTTTTTTTTTTTTTGGGTTAAAATTAGTAGACAAATCAGTAAAAATTAAAAGTGAGGGTAAAAATTGAAATACTTATTTAAATTTAGGATCTAATTTGATAAAAATTAAAAATTTGAGTCGAAATTGATCCAACTAAAAAAAATAAAAGGTACGGTCAAACAAAAGGTACGGTCAAGATTGTTTTTCTCCAGAATTCTTAAAAAATAAAAAATCAAGAGGACAATTTTCTTAACCTTATTTTAAATTAACATTAATCATTTTTATATATATATAATTTTTAGAAAGAACTTTAGTCTAAATTACAAGCCTTCTCAACAAAGGTTTTTTCTTTTAAAAAAATTGTTCAACGAAGTTTAACTTTTTAACTTTTTTTTTTTTTTTTTTTTTTATTTTTTTTTTAAATTTTTTTTCTGAAAAGAAACTTTTTTAACTTTAAAACAAGGAAAAAATAATCAATCTAATCTATGTTCTTGAACATACGATCATAATATATTCGAATACATTTTTTTTTCGTTGGATAGATAATATATTTAAAATTGAATCTCAAAAAACAAACAAAAAAAATGCTTGGTTAATCTTTTTATTTTTATTTTATAATATATATAAAACTTGGTTAATCGAGGCAGAAGCATGGATTTTCAGTATTTTGTCTGGTTTTCTGTTGATTTTCTGGTCAAACAAATATGCATAAACTGAGTAGAAATTATAAAACACATACACCCTTCACCGGAAAATTCAAACAATGTGATTTAAAAAAAGAAAAGGGTTTTTGCTAAAATCAATCAATGTGATTTAAAAAAAAAAAAAAGAAATGGGAATTTGTCTCTTTCCCATAATCATCTCAAGAAGAGGAGGAGAGCGATTCTTCAATGAAGTGGCCTCGCAAACTTCTCCACAACTTTTGTCAGCTTCAGCATAAAAAAACATATAAAACTCAATTTTCTTATTTGGGTCCTTTAATCTTCGTCTTTGGAGCATAAAACTCCACACAGACTTGACTTTAGCAGCACCCCTCGTCGGCCGGTTCTGTTTTATCTGAAGTTGTAGTCGCTTATTCAACAGTTTTGCAACGATGAGAGGCGTGGGAAGCCAGAGAGTTCCGCTGCTTGATCGTGGGGTAAGCTATTTTTCCATTTCCACGGTGTTTGTGAAAAATGATTTGGTCCCTTTTGAATGAATCGATGGAATGCTCTCTATTTATTTATTTACTTTATTTGGTTCCTGTTATGGGTTTTTACAGTTTTTCTTAATGCTTCGTTTGAATTTCAATTTCATGTGCCTGCTTATTTGGAAGTGATTTTGAACCTAGCATCACTTACGAAGTTTCCTGGGTTATTTTTTGTAGCTTGAAATGGATGAATAAATTGTTAATGGTGCTCATAATGCTGATGTTTATGTATATGTTTACTTGGGTGTTCATTGGTTTTTGTTTTTGTTTCCTTGTTTTCTGTAGGGTGGGGGAAAGAGCAATGGCACATCAGAAGATCGTCAGTTGACAGACCTGGAACATGGGGATGCTGTACCGGTAACATTTTTTGTTAGATCTTCTGTGAAGTGAAGATTTCATTGAAGGGGATTATTCACTTAACTAGTTGTTTCTTGTTTGTTTTCTGATGCTGACTATGCTTGCAAATTTCAGCCTGCAAATGTTGGATTTGGCAGAGTACTTTCACTTGTAAGTGAGTAGGTGTTTTGCTAACAGTAGCCATCAATTTTGTTGTCTATAACCTTTCAAGTGCTTAACATCTGAATTGTATTGCAGGCAAAGCCTGAAGTGGGGAAGTTGATAATTGCTACCATTGCTCTTCTGATTGCTTCCACGACAAGTATATTGATCGTATGCATTTTTTTTTCGTGTTCTTATGTATCTCTTGAAATATGGCCATGAACTTGGCTATGATTTTACTACTGTATAATACTACTTGAATTGCTGATCCTGCAGCCAAAATTTGGTGGAAAGATTATTGACATTGTATCTGGAGACATTGACACACCCGAACAGAAAAGCAAAGCTCTAAAGGAAGTCACTAGCACCATTGTATACATCACATCGATCGTCTTAATTGGGTATGTTTATTTAGACCTTTTAACCTTAAGGCATAATATGTGGAGTCATTGTCTTGTATATAAAACTGCCATGGGGTTATTTTTAGCAAATCCTAAACCAGGTAGAAGGGGAGACTAATAGCTATTTTTTGTGAATTGGCTTCTGCTTTATGATTTAGATGTCTATTTGAAATGTATTTCTTGGCAATTCAAACTATGTTAGATCCATTATTATGTCATCTGAAAAATATTATGGCACTCACTCATGAAAAATGTGATTTCCAGTTCGGTGTGCTCAGCTATTCGAGCTTGGTTATTTTCTTCTGCTAGCGAGAGAGTTGTTGCTCGCCTAAGGAAGAATTTGTTTACTCATCTTCTTAATCAGGTACCCCCCAATGAGAAAAAGGGCAACAAAAAGCTAAAAAGTCTAATATACATTCATTACTCTTAGCATGCGAAAGATTTCTGGAATGGTTGTTGAATTTTGTAGGAAATAGCCTTCTTTGACGTTACTCGAACAGGGGAACTTCTTAGTAGGCTATCTGAGGATACCCAAATCATCAAGAATGCAGCAACTACCAATCTTTCCGAGGCCCTAAGAAATCTATCAACTGCAATAATTGGGTTGACCTTCATGTTTTCAACTTCTTGGAAGTTAACATGTAAGAATTTGAACATTGAAGCAGAAGCAGTTAACATAGAACTTTTAGGGTCCCAATATGCTCATTGTTTTATCTGGGTTACCATTTCTAGTATTGGCTTTGGTTGTTGTCCCTGTTATTTCTGTTGCTGTTCGTAAATTTGGTCGATTTCTTCGTGAGCTTTCTCACAAGACTCAAGCAGCAGCTGCTGTCTGTGCTTCAATTGCTGAGGTATAAATTCACATTGTGAACAAGTTGGTTATTATCTTACATGATGAAATCCAGAGTAAAAAAAAGAAAAAGTCATTGTCATGCTTTTGTTTTAGGAATCATTTGGTGCCGTGCGCACTGTCAGATCTTTTGCTCAAGAATCCTATGAGATATCACGGTACTCTCAGAAAGTCGAGGAGACATTGCAACTTGGACTTAAACAAGCTGTGAGTTTATTTTGGAAGTGAAAAATATCTTTTTGAGTTGGTGCATGTGTCTATCTTTCTTCAGGTTCATAGCTCTTACTCTCAATCTTATCATTTAACAGAAAGTGGTTGGATTATTCTCTGGAGGTCTCTATGCAGCATCAACCTTATCTGTTATTATCGTTGTGATATATGGAGCTAATCTGACAATCAAAGGGTTCATGAGTCCGGGATCTCTGACATCTTTTATCCTTTATAGTTTAACTGGTAAAATTTCTTTGTTTTATGGAGCTTTACTTTTCCTTAGGAAACAATAAAAATAACTGTAATTGACTCTCTGTTTGTAGTTGGAACCTCCGTATCTGGGTTGTCAGGTCTGTACACTGTAGCCATGAAAGCTGCTGGAGCCAGTAGACGAGTTTTTCAGCTCCTTGATCGTGTATCAACAATGACAAATTCAGGAAACAAGTGCCCTATTGGGTATGCTAATTTTTTGTTTTTATAAATTGAAAAAGAAATTTCCTCCCCTATCTTGAAGGGGAGTGTTTGGATCATTTTTACGTTTAGGCTTTGTTGTTTCATGAGCATTGGGTTAGTTAGTTTTTAGGGTTCTTTCATCTTGCTTTGTTTTATTAGTTATTGAGATGACAAATTCTATTTAAAAAAAAATGTGACTACATGAACAGAAGAGAACTGTTAGTTTCAATTTTTCAAAAGGAGCAGAATGATAACACTTAATGATTTAATGTAGTGATCAAGATGGAGAAGTTGAGTTGGACGATGTCTGGTTTGCATATCCGTCCCGCCCTAATCACACTGTGCTGAAGGTAATTACTATCTTAAATTGTAGTTATGTGGGGACAGGTTATGCAGTGTTATTGAATTATAACAACTTCCATGATACAGGGAATAACATTGAGATTGCAGCCTGGCTCTAAAGTAGCTCTAGTTGGTCCGAGTGGCGGTGGAAAAGTAATTTACTTTGTTTTGCTGAATGCTCGTTTCTTCTTTACTGATTATGACAAGAGATCTGAGAGGTATTACGCGAAAGCCAGCTTAACATATTCTTTGTTTGCCACAGACCACCATAGCAAACCTGATTGAAAGATTTTATGATCCTACTAAAGGACAGATTTTGATAAATGGGGTTCCTCTGGTAGAGATATCACATGAACATTTACACAAAAGGGTAAGAAGTTTACATAATAATTTACTTTTCTAACTCGATTCAAAGTCCAAGGTCGTGTTATGAATCTAGCCTTTATGATCTTGTTTTGAATTTCGATGGTTGTCAATTGCAGATCAGTATAGTCAGCCAGGAACCTGTTCTTTTCAACTGCTCAATAGAGGAGAACATAGCCTATGGTTTAGATGGCAAAGTTGATATCATTGATGTAGAAAATGCAGCTGTAAGATCTTATGTCCATTTGCCTCTTGGAAACCTTTAGGGCTAAACCTATTGTTTAACTTAAACTATTGCAATGACAGAAAATGGCCAATGCACATGACTTCATATCAAACTTCCCTGAAAAGTATAAAACCCACGTCGGAGAACGCGGAGTAAGGCTGTCGGGCGGTCAGAAACAAAGAGTAGCTATAGCAAGAGCTCTACTTATGAACCCAAGAATTCTCCTTTTGGATGAAGCCACAAGTGCTTTAGATGCTGAAAGTGAACACCTAGTACAGGTTTGTAGTGAAAACTTTGGTTTGGTTTGGTTTGGTTTTAGAAACTTAGAAAGTAGCCTAACCCGTTTCCGATTTCATATTTATCATTCTAAATTTTCATCAATGGACGCGTTTTAGGATGCAATGGATTCTCTGATGAAAGGAAGGACCGTCCTAGTCATTGCTCATCGGCTATCTACCGTCAAGACTGCAAACACTGTGGCCGTTGTTTCTGATGGTCAAATTGTTGAAAGTGGAACACATGAAGAACTTCTTAGCAAGGATGGTGTCTACACTGCACTAGTGAAAAGACAACTGCAAGATACAAAAACAACATAAGGCAAAGAAAGCTCATACCCATTTTTCCTCCTACCACGATACTCAGAAAGCTCCTGTTTTATTTAGTTCTGAGTTCTTTTATAAGAAAGATGTTTGTGTTTTACTTTTTGTAGTGTTTACTGTCAACAACACTGGTGAGCAGGCTAAGAAAGACAGTGAAAATAGACTCTAGGATTATGTAATTCACACCAAATGTTCTTCAGTTGACAGAAAACTGTCTAAAACTTTCTGAGAAAATTCAAACAGAAGGTGAAAGAAGATCAATAATAAATGTAACTTCTGTTTAAAGTTTGTGTTAAATTTTAGAACATGTTTCTGCAGGAAAAGGATGAATTTGCTATATTTGGATGAAGTGACTTTAGATTACTTTTATGGGCTGAGGTATAAGATGCTACTGATTAAGTAATGTTCTTATAATTTAAAAGTTAAACTAATTAGTTGATTCTAATTAATTTTCAAGGGATGAACTGAAAATTTCTAAACTCAAAGCTTTAAAAAATTTGAATATGTCATAAGCATATTGCAGGACTTTCAGAATCGTTGCAAAAAAAAAAAAAAAAAAAAAAAAAAAAAAAAGAAAAGAAGAACAAGAAAGCTACTTGGCACAAGCAAAATTTTAGGGCTAAACTCATATATATGTCAAATTATAAATATGGTTACTATGGTTAGAAAGTTTGAATCTAATCTCTATAATTTTAAAAGTTGGCATTTTGTCCTTATAATTTGATAAAATCTCATAAATAGTCTATATGGTACTAAAAACAATTGTATTCTAAATTTCTAACCTTAGTATAAAGTTTAGTACATGTTCTTGTTGAAAAAATTTCAACCTTTGAGAGGGGAGAGGGAGAGTTCAAAGTTGGCCGTATCATTTCCCTCTCTATAGATTCACCGTAGCCACAGCCACTCCAAGTATAAACCTGTTTCATCAAACGTCAATTCCTGAAGACAGGAATTTTAGTAATTCCCAACCAGAGCTCAAAATCAAGGAAAACATGAACAAATTTTTTTCTCGCAAACTTGCATCAAGGCTTTTGAATTCCTACACCAACTCTCTATATTGTAAGGATTGCGCTTCTTTTGCCACACTAGTGCGAACCCATAACCAAAACCACCTCTTTGGCTCATTCCTCACTCGCCCACTTCAGGATCACTCGCGTTCATGGAGTTCACATCCAAGTTTTGCGCAGAAAATTCATGGGTTTTTCTCAGTCCCGGCGGCCGGAAAGCGATTCATCTTCATTCCTTCAAATACCCTTTTCAAGGGGGCAATTAAGAGTCTAGTAGAAAGTAGGTCTCTCTTTACGGGAACCCCATTTTCGAAACTAAGATTTCAGTTGAAACCAGGTTTTGATCATCAATGGGGAGGCAGGTAATGTGTTTGCTCTTTTTGCAACTTTGGCTGTTTTATCAGAAAATTAACTTCTTATATGTACGAATGAATTGGTCGCTGAAGAATGTGAAGTCCTTGTTTAAAATCAACTCATTCAGCGCTGAATTTCGTAGTGTCCATGATTTCATTTTTCGATGGTGAATTCGAATTCTCCCAATTGTATTGCCCTGTTGAAGTTTGCAAACGGTGTGCCTCACGTTGCATAACATTATGAACTTCAATTAAATTGACTGATTCCATGAGCAATTGGGAAGTCTAAATTGTTCAAGGACAATTATTTAACTTCGTCAAAATTTTTGGAACACAAACGGTTATTATTTCACATTGGGAGTTAGTGGAGTTTCACTAAATATTGTCTGGGTTTTGTTTAAATATTAAAACACAAACGGTTATTATTTCACATTGGGAGTTCTTGAAATTTTTGGAACCTGATCTTTACAATTGTAGGGATATTATCATGATGCTTTCTGTTTCATAGGAGACTAGCATTGTATTTTAGTCGCCCCCCATGGCATATAGACTCTTACTGCTTGCTGTTATGAAACTTCCTTCTTTGTTATTTTAGGATTAGCATTGTTATTATCATGGGTTGCTTTAAGTTATTATTTAACATTCAAAATAACTTCATAACCTTCTACATTTGAATCGGCTTGTTGAATCTTTTAGTATTGAATACAATGAAACAGGTTATAATCCTTTTAACAAAGGGGAGGATGATTGGTATTTGATAAACAAGAGTTGATTATTTGGGAAAGTCCTTATTTTTGTTTCTCCTATTCACAGGCGATCATGGTTCCAAAGGCTGACGCCTAATGATGTGGTGTTGGGCTTGATCATAGCTAATGTTGCTGTTTTCCTCCTCTGGCGGATTGCTGATCCTATCTTTATGTCAAAAAACTTTACTGTACGTCCTCGATTGCAGTTACATGCCTCAGAATTGTAGCACATATAGACACTGTTTCTTCTCACCTCTCATTTTGCTTAAAAGTACATTTCTCTTAAGTGGCCGTTCACGAGGAATCGGGGTTTATGGGAAGCCATTCATGAGGGATTCAGGATTTATGGGAGTCAATAATGTCTAGACATCTAGATATATGAGTATTTGCATGACTAGGAATCAAGAATACTCATGTTGGTTTTGCATGATATGTTCATGACGATTTTGTAATAGTGGCTGCAAATATTAGATAACTACATTGCCAATCCGAGCATGATTCAAAGTGCACCTTGCGCTTTGAAAACATTGCCATATAATTGTAATAAAACATCCCTTTGTTCCACTGATGCCTCTATAATTGGCAACAAGAGGATTTGGATTCCGGATGGGATATATATCTTTAAAACCCATTTCATCTCTTGGATATTCAAATTATCCCTCCATTTGCATCTCAAACACCCACAATGCTTAGTAAACCACATTCATTGAAAGAGAAACATGGAATTTGAGATGTCCGCAACGTGGACATTTGAGACTTCTCCAGATGAATGGCCCTAATAGTTGTGATCAACTTAACATCATTAGTAGTCGTAGTCGTAGTAGTTATTTTTATTATTTCCAAATAGAAAACCATGGTTTGAGAAATATTTGTGGCAAAGATAAGATATTAGATGCTGTTTTGGAGTTTTAAGCTTCAAAGCTTGGAAGTTCAATTCAACTGTTCTGTTGGTTACATTATATTTTCTGTTTTTCAATGTTCTCTATACAGATCTCTATAGAAAATGTTAGAAGCGGCCGCATACATACATTGATTACATCAGCCTTCAGTCACGTAGAAATTGGCCATATAGTATCCAACATGATTGGACTATACTTCTTTGGGATGAACGTATGGCTATCTTTCTTTGAACTTCTATTAGGTCCTGATATTTATTTTATTTTATTTTTTCCTCTGTTTATATGTGTGTGGCTTATGTAATTTTTTTTTTTGTTATGATCTGATCTTTACCACTTTCCTCTTTTTGGCTTATATTCTAATCTTGTAGTTGCGTTTTTCTTTTACACATAATCTTATAGTTATTTATATTATGCTTTTCTCTTTGGTATTATCTCATTGTGAGGTAGCTATGGTAATATATTATATTTTAACAGCCACATTTGACGGTCTATCTTAAATTTTTGGCCTTGTATGCTGAATTTAGTGTTCATACTGGATTTGAAGTAATATATTTTGATTCAAGTTGTTATATGGTGAGCTCTCAAGCCTAATTTTTTTTTTTTCAAAATTTCCATATGTTGTGGATAGTGTGCTTAAATAGTCATAAGTATTTAAGAAAAATTCTATAAGTGCTCACCAAGTTATTGCACACCCCAAGCTCACTATTAGTCTACATGTGAACTATAATCCAATCCAGTCTGTTTGTCTCACGAGTTTGTATGCTACTTATAAAGTTAGCTTTAATGTTTTGCCATGGTCTTTCCAGAATATGATAATACCCCATTAGTGTTAAAACCTTTTCCCCAACCATTTTAGCATTGATATTTGACCTTATATATTTTGCCTTTAACAGATCGGTAGGGTATTTGGTCCTGAGTTTTTGTTGAAATTGTATCTGGCTGGAGCAATTGGTGGGTCAGCATTTTACTTGGCGCATCATCTATTTCAAGCATCGTCCTCAAAGGTATGCAAATTGTGTAAGGGCCCAGTTCTTTCATTCAAATTGTAGGCACGCTTATCTTGCAAATTTTTCGGGTCGCAGAGGTGTAACCGCTTCTGATATAATGTAAAGGCAGCATAGGTGTAACCGCTTCTGATATAATGTAAAGGCAGCATAAAAAAATTGAGTTAGATTTATGTTATGATGATGCAATGCACTAAACTAGAACCTAAGCTTCATTTGGTGTCTTTCATGTAGTTGAGATCACTTTGATACCGATTGTGCATTCACAATGGTAGAAGAGAAGTTCATCTGCCAATGGAACAAACCATCTTGATAGGAATTCTCTTTATACATTCATGAATATAAAATCTGTTTTGTGGGAGTGGGTTTTCTCAATTCCCTGCCCTTAGGCTGTTATGTCGGCTCTTTTGATGAATGTACATATCCGTTATTTGCTGATTGTTGACTGTTTTACAAACTGAATCTTAAACCTTGTTTGGTGGTTTTCTACTTTCTACAGAGCCGGCCATTTTGGGGCAAGGACCCAGTACGAGCACAAGGATTGGTATGCTTTTGGAAATCCTTCTAGTTCTTTACTTTTTTCAACTGTGGAAGCCAACTGAAGACCTCAGTTATCTCCTTAATAAACCTGTTCACTTCCAACGCAAAATTTGTTTTTCTGAAATATCCATTCGTTGTATGCTCTGTGTACATTGTTTCTCCTGTTGTTTGGATATGGGACTTTGTTCCTTTAACCCTACATTATACTGATCACCTTCGACTTTTGAACATCAGCATACTTATTAAAACTTGAATCATCATTGGCGTTCGTTTTGCTTGATCACTTAGGGCGCGAGCGGAGCGGTAAATGCTATCATGTTGCTTGATATATTCCTCTTCCCAAAGTCTACCCTCTATCTCGAATTCTTTATACCTGTTCCTGCCATCTTACTGGTATGCTCAACTCTAAATAGCACAAAGATTCACAGTTCACTATGAAAAATCTTGAAAGAGTCCTTGTTGTTTCATTGCAGGGCATTTTTCTCATTGGAAAAGACATGTTGAGGATACTAGAGGTATGATGTTTAATTGAATACCTAAACTTCTCCATCCAACTCCACCTTCAGTTCTTCTCTCTGTTATATATAGCTGGCCTCATCCTCTTAGACAAATTCATAAAATCTGTATGTTCTCTGCAGAATGACAGCCAAATTTCAGGATCTGCCCACCTGGGGGGTGCTGCAGTTGCAGCCTTAGCCTGGGCTCGAGTTCGCCGGGGACGTTTCTGAATAATGGAAGAACTTTCGTGCTCGAAACCGTGTTTGATGCAACAATGCTCATCATCAACTTCTTTCCCAATCCTCTCACCCTATATTATCTTCTTTTTAATGTACAGAATCTAAAATATTTTTCAAATTGGTTTAATACATTTACATTTCATTACATGATTTGTTGATTTAACTTAAGATAGTTTATATATGTCACACTGCCTAATGTCAATCCACTGGGGCCAATTTGTAGATCTGTATTCACATGAATCACATGTATAGCATACCCTTTTGTTGAAATTTCTGTTCCATGTTTTCACTTTTTTGTATTGAATTTTGTAATAGATGCAAATTGTATTAAAGCAAATGAAACGGGGGACCATGATTAAAACCTGTTTGGAAACATTGAGAAGCTCATTCACAGCTGGAACTAAATTTTAGCCTGGATAAGTTGAGAGTGGAGAACCATTGATTTGACATGTTATTTTCTTAATCATGAGATGAATTAAATATCTTTTAGTATTAATGATACAATTTGATGGGATTGTATTTGATATCTTCTAGGGGTAGAACTATAATTATAGAGGTAACCAGTGAATTTTATAGTTATATTTCAAGTTAACAATTTTTTTTTTTTTTTTTTTTTTTTTTTTTTTTTTTTTTTTTTTTTTTTTTTTTGCAAATATCAATTTAAACCTCTAAACTTTATGTGTGGTATGAATTAAAATCTTAGATAATTATTTTATTAATTTAAAATTTGAAATTTTTGATATATTAATTTACACTCTCTTCCAAATTTTTTCAACTAATATGGTGTTGAAACTTATAATTTGAGTTAGTTAAATTTCAAAATTTTTATAAGTCAATTAATTTAGACATTTTATTATAATTATTTTTTAAATTATCCCTACATTACTAAAGAATTATTCACTTATGGTTTAGATTGATATTTTTTTTTTTTTTTTAAAAAAAAAATTATTGAAAAGTCGTTTATTGGCTAGTCTCTTAGTCTTAGATACTATAGACATTATGGTACTTACAAATAGAACATTACTTCATTCTTTGACAAATGTCGATATTTGTAATGTAATATTTTAAAAGAAAATATGAAGTAGAAATAAGTGTTAAAGTTTATTGTATACTTCTTTACTCACTATATATCTAATATAAATGTTTTGTTTTTCATTATTTACTCATAGAAGGAATTTTATTGTATTTCCTTCTATGTTGAACTATGCTCGCTTTATTTGTTCGTCTCTTAAAATTTAAAATTGAATAGAAATAAAATATATATAGATAACATAAAATCATAAACTTTATCGGTTAAACTGTCACCTTATCTTAGAAGAAGCATATAATATATTTGATAATGAAAAAAAAAGAAAAAAAGAAAAAAAAATCAGAGGAGAAGATTGATGGTCAGTGAGCCGCCGATTTGCAAATGGGCTGCCCCCGAGAAGAACGACGGCGCTACGTCCAACAAAAGGAGAGAAATTTTCAGCTGCCATCCAACGACATTCAATGCCACACTCTTCTTTTTTGTCCTGCCAACAGTTACTTCTCATTTCTTGTTCCTCTGCCATCGATCCCATGTTCGATCTGTTAAGTCTCTTTGTCTTTCTCTCGCTTTTACCTAATTTCCATGCTGATTTTTTCACTATTGGGTCAGGTTCTGATGGGAATTCAATTGGGTTTTCTTTGTTTTGAGATGGGTTTGACCCAATAGTGAAAAAATCAGCATTGTTCTGATGGGAATTCAAATAGATTTTCTTTGTTTTGAGATGTGTTTGACTTGTGCTGCTTGTTGATGCTCATTTAGAGTTTAGACTATCTTTGCCCATGACTGTTCAAACTTATCTGAGTTTTGCTCGTTTAATTGTTACTGTTGTCGATTTTGACTTCAATTTGATTGCACGTCTGAGCTCGTTGGCACTTTGTTTTTTACTAAGAAGCGAGTAATTGTGTTGTTTTGAAGAAAATAAGAGGGTGAATCTATATGAAATTGGACATTCTAAGTTTTAGGAAGGAAATTTTGCAATCGTGTTCGTAAGTAACCTCTAGATTAACCTTTATCTTGCTATTTGCTGAAATAGTTTAGAATCAGCTCCTTGATCTTTTATTGCCTTTCTTTTTCTGGTATATGCCTGATTACATGTATTAATGGTTTTGTTGTAGTTCTGAAGTAAAAGAAATAGTATCTTCTGTAAGCTGCTGCTGCTTTGAACTTTTTACTTTTAATGACCCTATGCTGGGTCTGATCTGGAGTTAGGAAAGGAACAAAGATCCGGAGAAGTTAGGCTATAGGCCTTCTTAGTGATAAATATCTATGATTAGGCATTGAAATAAGATATTTTGATTTTGATGACCGTATATTTTATATATATCAGGTAGGAGAAGATTCCTTCGAGGAAATACTTAGAGTTCTTAGAGAACTTACTTTTTTGCATTTATGAGGATATAGTGTGGGATTTCTGCAAAATATCTGGAAAGATTGGTCATGGATATTTCAGAATGTGATACAGGCGAAGGGTTGGAGCATAAAATGAAAAAGAGAAAGCAAGAACAGTTTGATAATGCTCTTGAAGGAAACAATATGGGTAGTGTTCTTTCTAGTTCTGAAGATGCATCTTCAATGGATAAAATCCTGTCTGAAAATGATCCAGCTCCAGCTGCCACGTTCATTATATGCCCAAAGTTGGAATCTGAAACAGGAAAAACTCTTCCAGATATATGTAATTCAAAAGGAAATGTTCATGAAAAGGAGCATAATGATGACCAAAAATTGTCAAAAGATATGGATACAGAGCATGAAAATATCAATGGTTCTGATAATCTTATCCCGGATGCAGCAGATGTAAAACAAAATGTTGCTAGATATAGTGTTGAAATGGAAGAGCCAAGTTCAACGAACGCTTACAAAGAAGACTCTGGGATCTCTGAAGATCCAGGTGGTATGAGAGACCATGAACGTCATGGAAACATTGACAATGTTGCCCAAGAACTGAGCAAGGAGATGATAGATGTGAGGAAGGATGATCATTCTGGAGAAAATTTCTCTGACCCTGAGTATCATTTGCCATGTAATGAACAGGAATACGAGGGGGATGGTTCATTGAAAAGTTCAGATGTAGGACAGATAAATGATGCATTTGGTAATAATGCTTCAAAGAAGATTGTGGAAGGCGCCGTGGAAGAAATTTCTGTTTGCTGTTCAATCAGTGAGCATGATAATGAAACTTCAACAAGCAAGGAACTGATTATGTCAACTCCTTCCTGCATGCCTCCTGAACTGGAAAATGCTGAAACTGCGAAGGAAGAAGTTGTATGTTTCTCAGCTTCTGGTGAGACAAGCAGTGGTATTGATGCTGTTGCTCAAGAGAAAACTCCGTCGCTGGTATTGAATACTTCAGAGAAAGGAGATTCTATTGGTTTTTCAACGAAAAAGCTTCTTGTTCTCGATGTAAATGGACTGCTTGCAGATTTTATTATTTATGTTCCACCTGGATATAAGCCAGACATTGTAATAGGACAAAAAGCAGGTGATAATCGACAATTACATTCCCTTATTTTTCATTTTCCTTAAAAATTCAATAGTGAATTGGCTTGGTTTTCTCTCCAGTGTTCAAGAGGCCATTTTGTGATGATTTTATTAAGTTTTGTTTTGAAAGATTCGAGGTGGGTGTTTGGTCGTCAAGAACTCGGTAATGTTCAATTGACAACTTAATATACTTTTACACTTTACTTTTCCTGCTTTGTCTGGTTGTGAATTGTAAAGCATTTAGTGCTTAGTTTCATTTTTGTCATTACACTGAGGTAGCCTACTTTTTCATATGATTTTTTCCTGAGTGTCTACACAAATTTTCAGGAGAAATGTGGACATGGTAATAGACTTTCTAATGGGAGACTTCAGACAAAAATTACTATTTTGCTGGGTAAGGCCATATTTCTCTCTCTCCCTCTCTCTCAGTTTTTTTTCCACCTTTAGTATCATATATCATAACATCCAGATAATGCTTGGCAGTATATATATATATATATATATATAAAATGTATATATGTATATTCCCTTGGGGGTAGGGTGGATTTTGAATCAACCATACTATAGTTTGCATTGTCTTTCTTGAAATATGAAATGTAAATAATGTGTTTATTACTGTACATTGATTCAAAATTATCTCATATGAAGGGTGACACTGGGCTAATGCTGAAAGTTATGAAACCTGTGGTGCTTCTAAAAGGATAAGAGTCGTTTCTTCTTTTGTAAAAAGTCTCAGACCTCTTTTCTATCTTATTGGCTAGAATACCCAGAACGATTCCCTCGACTATGTTCATGGATTTTAAATGTGTGCCTTGGCATGGTGCAAGGGAGGCACCCGATATCATGTGACGGAAGGCAAACTCTGTTAAGTCTGTGCCAAGCAAGTGCTTCATGCCTCAAACATAGAAGTCTTTTTTCAATATAAAACGAAGGGGATATCTAAATCTTCATACACTTTCTTAGATAAAACCACCCTTCCTTTTTTTCTTTCCGATTTATGCACATCTCGACTAATCTCGCAGGAAAATCCGCCTGACCTCCACAACATTTTAGTGTCAAAGAAACTCGTAGGATATTAAATCCTAGGTAGGTGACCACCATGGATAGAACCCATTCCCTCTAAGTTTTTTATTAAACCCACAACCCTTTTTGACCACTAGCCAACTCATGACGGTTATAAAACCCTTTATTCCTTTAATCTTCATTTCCTGCGTCATAATTTTATAATTTTTATATTGCGTTTATTGCTTCACTGAGTCCCAGACTTTTTTTTACACTGCTGAAGTTCCGAAAGACTGTTGATGCCTATGCCATTTTGCTTAAAAAATTTGGACTTTGTAGGATTTGAATCTAATGGAACCAAATAATGTCCTTGATAGGATACTGCATAGTGTTTTATTTGGTTATATCTCAGTCTGGCATTTTTTAGCTTTTGTCAATGTCATGCATGATATTTTCGTAGGGCTGGCATCAGTATGTTCAACTCTGTACTTTAGTTTTTTTTTTTTTGAAACGGAAACCAACTCTGTAGTTTAGTGGCCTGCAGTTTGCTATAACTCTGTATTAGTTCATTTATATTTGGCATGGCATGAGAAGATATTTTAGAATAGAACTGTTTCCCTGAACTCTATCAGAAATATTGATTAAAAGGGTCATGCAGGTTTTGGGAAAACTTTGATCATTCAGTTCTCTAATCCATTTCATATGAGTGTGCAATCACCCAAAAGTAATGTCTTCTGCTAAATCATTGGCACCATGCCTTTTCTTTTTTGGTCATCTAACACTGCTATGTACAGGATCAATCACACTGTACCGACACCACGTTCTCTACCGTAGAGAACAAGCACAAGCCTTTAGTCTTAAAGGAAATAAAAAAACTGTGGAAATACCTTAAGCCACGAGAGTTCAATGCATCAAACACTCTGCTGCTGGATGATTCCCCACACAAAGCATTGTGCAATCCGGTTAGATGTCTCGTCTATTTTTGTTCCTTGTTTCATTTTCTGAATAAGGATGTGTACCCTTCTCTGCACTCCAATCTAATGCTAACAGGCATTCTTCATTTTCGGCCGCTTGTTATTGTGTAGGCAAACACTGCAATATTTCCTGTAACATATCGGTTTAGGGATACTGACGATACGTCATTAGGTAACTAACTGCTTTTAAGCTATAAAATAGCACGATACTCTTAACATGATGATAGTGCCAAGTTTGTGTTCTTTCATCGATAGTTCATGTCTTAGACCCTGACTTTCTAGCAAGTCATCTTCTACACAAACTGTCATTCTGATACTTCCTTCCAAATGATCAAATATATTCCCATTTCTTATTCTTTTTTACTGCTGCTGCACAATTCTTGGAGTATTTTTGTTAAACTATACTACTGCCAATCATTTCTTATGATTAACGGTTAACGTTAGGACCAGGAGGCGATCTTCGGGTTTTTCTGGAAGGTTTATCGATGGCAGAAAACGTTCAAAACTACGTTGAGCAGAATCGTTTTGGTCAACGTCCCATTACAGAAAAGAACCCGTCTTGGAAGTTTTATAGGCGGGTCATATATTTTGTTGAGCGCAAAAACGATCAGGAGGATACGAATTCTTTCAGATGGAACTGAAAAGGTAAACTTCATTTTCATGCATCTTTTTGGTATATCTTCTTGTATGAGTGGAAAAAGTTTTACACATTAGTTCCCCTCCTGATGTTGAAAGTTTTTTGATGCATTAAACGATCAGTTTCTAACCTTAGTTTTTCTTGATCCATAATCTTCTTTGGTTATAAAACATGAATGAATGAAAAGTGTTATGCTATGGTAATTTTTTTGTTTCTTTCTTCTACATCCCTTGCCTCTTCCAATAATTTCTTTCTTTGGTTGTCTCTCTCATAATGTATTATTTCAAGGCTAAAATATAAAAAAGCTATTTGTTTCAAAAATGTCATTTGTTCATAAGTTACAATATTACTCTTTCGATCTTTCATAAACATTTGGAAACTACTCTTGAAGTAGAAATTTTTTAGAATGTTAGACAAAAGATAGACATAGCGGTGACCTAGAATGTTGTGATAGTGGCTAGGACGCTTACTTGTATTAAGCCTGAAAAAACGGCATTTTGAGAGTCAATTTTTTGTCTAACTTTTTTTTTTTTTTTTTTCTCCAATAGTAGTTTTGGATTGTTTATGGAACGTGGAGTAGTATTGCAACTTTTGAAAGGAGAACAAGTTTCTTTTAAAATAAATGGATAATATTTATGTGGTATTTATTATTCTTATTATTTTAAATAATTTATTCTTATTTCAATAATATTCAATTATGTGTTGTTTCAATATCAACCAATGTTGCCTTAAAATAAAAGGAAAAATCAACCAATGCGGCAAGCAATGATCTATCATAGAGAATTAAATAGTAATTATTTATTGTATAATAATATTAATAATAATTTGACCATAATAAAATTAGTGATTCTATTATTGATATCTGATATTTAAAGTAGACATGATCTATCATGGAGAATAGTTGATATACACCAATCACTATTGTTACGTGTATATATATGCATACATAAATACATATATTTTTGGTTAAAATACTATCTTATGTTTATACTTGTTCGATTTTAGTGCCTGCTTTTAAATGTCTAAATTTAGTTTTCGTATTTTTAATAAATCTTAAATTAGTCTTTATTATTAGTATATGATTACATTAATTTATTCTCTATTAAGTTTTAAAAGATAAAATTATGTTTTATTTTGAATAAAAATTATTATTATTATTTTACTAATTTGATGAAAAACACTTTTAATAAACAATAAAAGCTAATTTTAAAATTTATTGAAAATACATAGAAAAAATTTGCACATTTGAGAGTATAGTGGCTAAAATAGAATGTCTGAGATAGATCAACATGACATGTTAACCTGGTTTCTTTCACATTTTTTTAAAAAGAAACTGCTTATTTCTAAAATATTGTGTTGGTTATTAAAGTTTATCTCTGTTTTCATTAGAACGTTTTAATAAATGTTAAAATTACTTTTTACTATTAAAATTTAAGTAAAAAGATTACCAATAATGAGAAGAGATTTTTTTAAAAATCTTTTTTTGGATAGCATTGTCTGGTGGAAGATCTCAACTTCATAATTATATAGGGTAATTGTAATAAGTAGCAATTTTAGAAATAATAATCAAGTGTATAACAACATTTTTTAAAAATTAAAAATATAGCAACATTTATTAGTGATAGACCATAAAAGTCTATCACTGATAGACTTTGCTATATTTGCAATTTTTTAAAATGTTGTTATATATGCTAATACTTTGAATTTGATTGCTATATTTGCAACTGTCCTTAATATATATATATATAATTAAAAGAACCCAAAGTTATACATAGGTTGATACCAAGAGAGAGATATGATAAATAGAAGAATAGAGCTCAAAATAACCAAAAAAATCTTTCTAAAGAACTATAACCACCTAGAACCATAAGCAAGGAGAGAATATATAAATATAATATTTTCTTGGTTGTCAGAATGAACATAGTTTAGTAGTACTTAAAATATGTTTCATTTTTTTTAAAGTCTAGATATTCAAATTTCTATATCTTATTTATATCCAAATTGATAAATAAAATAGCTTTTCTTAGTTATATAAAGATGAAAAATCAAATTTTCATCCCAAATAAAAAGAAATAAAAAGAAAAAAAAGTGACAAGTGTTTGGTAAGAAAGTCCAAGGAGACAGGAATTTTTAGTTATGGGAGTTTCTTTTTAACTGCCTATCCACCAAACTCTTTCTTTGCTCCAATGTTAGCTCCTTAAATAGTTAATACCCTATATCTTTATAACTACTTTCACAAACATCATTTATGAATGCTTTGAAAAATATGCCACTACATTTAATGCCCTTCCCAATCAAAATCGAACCTTTAAATATTATTTTAGTCTCTATAATTTTAATTTTGTTCATTTTAGTCTCTATATTATCAAAATGTTTATTTTGCTCCATTCATTTTCATTTTCATTTTTAAGGGATCAAAATGATCACTCTTTGAAAGTACAAGGACAAAAACTGAAAATATAGGGACCAAAATGAACCAAAGTTGAAAATATAAAAACTAAAATGAACATTTTAAAAGTATATAGACCAAAATGAACTAGTATTTGAACTCTGTGTGTATATATAAGAAATACATTGGGCAAATTACAAAATCACCCTCGAAAACAAGAAATTTAATGAAATAAATTTAAATGGAATTAAAGAAAATGTACCAATGTTTGAATAGTTAAAAAAAAAAAAAATGAAGTTTGTTGTCCCAAATGTGCCACACTCTCACCTCTTCAAAGTAATAATGTTGAGGTAGGCATTATGTTTACAGTTATGAGCAGCTTTTCCCTTTTTTAAGCCAACCACACATGGAAAACTTAAACTTTGAGCAAACACTCACAAGTTTAATAGGGACATGCACCAACCCATTCATTTACGCTCGGTTTAGTAACCATTTAGTTTTAAGTTTTTGGTTTTTAAAAATCAAGTTTATAAACATCTCTTCTATGTGTAGGTCTTTTTGCTTTTGTTATCTCCTTTCTACGAAAAATTGTCAAAAATAATCCTTAAATATTTTAACTCTTTCACAACTAACACACTTTTTTTAAACTCATTAAAATAGTTTTTCTTAGTTTATCTCAGTCGAGATCGACCACCGAGATTTTAAAGATATGTTTTTTGGTATTTAAAATTTGACTAAGAATTCAACTCTTTTACTTAATAATGATAAAAGTCATTGTAAGTAATTTAGAGAAAACACACACAATTTTCAAAAATTAAAAACCAAAAATCAAATAATTACTAAACATATTCTTAGTAACTCACTTTTATTTGTGTTCACTCAAAAACTTTAAGTTTTCTAAGAGTTTTCTAAAATTGTTCAAAATGGGGTTGTTAATTTGAAGTTTTTTTAGGTTTCGACATATACTAATATATAATTAACCACTTGAGTTATGTTCAAGTCGATTAAGCTAACTCTGGTTGATTGTTTTATTGGTTTTGATAAGATGGATATTGATTTTTTTTTTTAATCTAAAACTCAATTATTTCAAAGAGGGTTGCAATCAAATAATGGTAAGAAAGTATGTTTTATAGTTTGATTGATCATGTGCAGCAAAAGATACGGTTGGATTCAAATGGCCTGGCAAAACCAACTGCAACCATCCTCCTTGCCAACTCAACCCTCTTCCCCAATTCTTTTTATAATATTTTTTTTTTATTTGAACTAACTTAAATAATTTGCAATTTTAATTATATTCTTCCTTTTTTATGTCTATGTTCTTCATGATACATACATATTTCACAAAAATATGGGCTACCAACTCAATAGTTTAGTCAATATAAATATAATTCAATTGATAAAATGTTATATATTTGAATTCTCACTATTACGTATTGTATTAGTTTCCCTATAACAATATTCAATCCCTAGCTTCACATAGTTGCTCTCTCTCCAGCCCACAGCATAGTGTGAAATCAGGATTGTGTCATCAAGCACCATTTTCTTTTATCTCGAAAAGTGTTTTGACTCTATTGGTTCTATTTTTAATCTTTTTCAATTGAAATTTGTAACTTCTCGTATTGGATCGTCTTCTTTAAAGTTACAGCCTAAATAAGATCCCAACAAGGCAAAACTAAATTTGAAAAGAACAACAAACAGATAAGGAAGAGAAGAGTGTCTGGGTCCTAAACTACTAAATAAAGCTAAAATAAATTTAAGATTAGTCGTAAAAACTTCACATGCAATTTCTAATCTAACGAATCTAATTAATTAAAAATATTCATAGAGAAAAATAAAAGTCAACTAAAAAATAGGGAAAAAGCCAAGAAAGTTTCATGGTATTAGCATTAGGGCTAGCCTATAGGACTAGGGTTCAACCACCATCCCTTTCACTTTATAGTGTGACCTAAATTAATGTTGAGCTTCTTAATGCAACAAAGTGGATAAGAACTTCTCTTTATAGTCAAAAGACAGCAAAGAGAGGGGACCTTTTAATTTGGACACTATTCTCTATTAAACTTTTTGTCTCAAAAAATAAAATTAAAGGAAGAAATTAAGGTGTGGTGTCAAAGCTTCTATGACATCTCTTATCCCTCGGAGATATGCCTTTAATTTCCAAATTCCATGGATATAAAAGCTTTTTTAAAAAAAAAGTTCAATTTTTTTCTTTTTGAAAATTAAAGATGGCACCCTGTAACTTTTATTTACTCGAACTTTACATTGGGTGTGCTTCAATTGCAATTATTATTGCATATAACTTTGGTTTTGTTATTCGTTGATCATTCTTTTATACGACTATTGTGAGATACCTTCACTGATCATTTCTAATATACAAAAATGTAATACCTTTATATACAATATACTAAAAAAAAAAGTGGTATTTTTCATTAGAAATTATGATATTCAAATTATTAGGGTACTTTATGGTGGTACCATGCACCTTAAGCCACCCAAATAGTTTGGTCTATGTTCACTCAATTGCAAACAATACCCATCATGTAGAATTAAATTATTGATTTATATATATATATATATATATATATATATGTTTTATTTTATATATTAGTATTTGTAGGGTTGAAAACCCTACCATTGTTGGGTTACATAATTCTTCCACTCATTGAAGGGTATGAACGAAATGATGTTTTGAAGATGATAAAATATTATTGGTCGTTGAGGATTGAAAGAGAGAGAGCTTTGAAAAAGTCATGATATCAAAAAGAAAAATATTAATAATAATATTGCACCATATAATGCAATGAGTAGTGTATTGCATTTGTTCCATGGAACATGGGGTTACGTTAGAATTGATATTGATTGGTTAGTTGGTGATGCCCTAATCTTTCTAAGGCATCCCACATGCCATGCAAAAAGCCTTCTTCTTTTCATCTTCTTTCTTTTGGGATGTCATGTAGGGTCAACATTTTTTTATAAGTATACATCACTTTATTGTCCATTTCATTTTGCCCTAATTTAATTTATCAAGCTATCTTGAACATTTTGTATGTGTTTTCACTAGCAATATTGTCATTTCAACACAAGTTTTTAGATACCAAACAAAAACAAGGTTATATGACGTTTCCTAATGTATTGGAATGTATTTACGTCATCAAATTATGATTCCAAACATTTTGGTGTCCTATCGATTTTTACATGAGTGTACCATATATAAATTACTTTTGTTATTATGTAATTGGACGATAATATTAGCATTCGAGATTGATAGGTTTATTGTATCGCTCCAAGTCTAGGATTCAAAATTTGGAATTTGGCACCTTTCTTTTAGGTGGTTCAATCATAGGAACTTTAAAGTTAAACGTGCTTAGCTTGGAGCAATTCTATATTGGTGATCTCTTAGAAATTTTCTTAAGAAGCATGTGAGTGAGGACAAAACATGCTGAAAGAACTCGTGTTGGTTTGTAGGATAGTGTTCAGTACTCTTAGAAAAACATTCAAAACAAGTAAGGATGTTATTTCCAGGTCACAGGGAATGCAGGAGAATATCGAAGTCATCCGGTGTTGAATCCAAATTCTTAATCCTACTCTGAATCCTGAGCTTGGGGCGTTACATTTATGTACAACAAAAGAGACTTTAATACCATAAACATAAGCAAAATTACAAAGGAGAGACCTATTATAAATATATAGATTTTTTTTATCTTAATGTTTTTTGTGTTATATATGAGTTCTAATTTTTACAACATAACAAGCTAATTATAAAATAAATTACCTTGACAATAATTAATTATAAAACTTGTGATGCAAGCTTGGGAAAAAATACTTTGGAAAGTAATTTCCTTTTTCTTCTTATTTTAAATCTTTTTGAGGGATTACCTGGAAAATATAA
The DNA here is from genome assembly GCA_002890555.2 of Lagenaria siceraria. NCBI lineage: Eukaryota > Viridiplantae > Streptophyta > Magnoliopsida > Cucurbitales > Cucurbitaceae > Lagenaria > Lagenaria siceraria. The sequence continues at coordinate 996,817 of CM016487.1, read as the reverse complement.
CATAAGGTTTTGGTAATAACTGGGGAAGTATCTATTTTAATGAATATATATGTTTTTTTTTTTTTTTTTTTTGTGTGTGTGTATGAAGATGTCATGGTTTAAATTAAATTCTAATTATTCAATGTGAAATGAAGCAAATTGAAAATGACCAAAGACTTTTTCAGGTTGTGATGAGATTATGGCACCCATGTCATGATGTGCTCTAACAATTTGCATTTTTATTTTAAAATAGTAAACTACAAAAGCTCTCTAAATATTCTTTCAAAGTTTTAGAAGTAATTAATAATAATAAAGAGGAATGTCTCCATTGCTTAGCCTCCTTGGACAGTTGACATTTAATTTTTCTTTATTATTTTATGAATATAGAAATTCATATCTAAATTACCAAATCTTTAAGAGTTACTAGCATATTATATATAGATGTAGTATTTATTATTATTATTATTATTTACAATATGTAGAGTGCGAGATTAAGTTTCAGTTCTCGAAATTGATAGTACAAGTTCATGTCAGTTAAACTATGTTCAGGTTGGACATAATTGATGTAGTTTTACATTAATGTTGTTGGAATTTATTTCTTTTCTATTTTTAAAATATAAAAGTGTGTATATATAATACTAAAGAAGCTTTATCATATATTTTTCCAAAAAAAAAAACAAAGCTTTATCATCTAAATTGAATATATTATGCATTGGTTTGGTTGGAATAAATCATTTTTACAATCATTGAACTACTTCTTGATTCTCAATTACTACCTAATTGATCTCCTCATTATAATACTAAAATTTAAGCAACTTGCTAAACAGAAAGCTATAAAAATCAAAACCATCAGCTAATTTTCTTTTTCCATATTGACGTATTATTAATCTATACAAATAAGCAATAATTTTAAATCCATCATTTTCTATTATACTTTTCTTTTTGTTTCTTTTCACACCAATGACAATTTTCAGACGATTTAATATGTCTCAATATGCCTTTCTATTATCTATTTCAAATCGACATTGAATCAATTTTGTCTGCTAAGTTGTTATCCATATCAAAATTCAAATTTTTTTTTTTTAAAATACGGTTGTAAATATAACAATCAGATTCAAAGTAGTAGTATATATAGTAACATTTTTAAAAAATTGCAAATATAATAAAGTGTATCAGTCACTTAATTATTATTCATAAAATTATTAATCATTATAATTACCCAAAAAAAAATCTCAAATCTTTTCCCCTCGAAATTAATAAATGTGTGTGTATGAGATTTTTTTTTTTTTTTTTTTTTGAGTGGTGCATGAAATTTAAATCTCAACCTTAATGACAATCTAAACACTTTAGAGAATGTTTGGATTAAAAAAAAAAAAAAACGTAGTTTAGCAAAAGAAAGCATTTCATGTTCTCTTTTATGGAATACGTATTTGTTATCAAATTTAAAATTTAAAAACACTGTCAAATATTAATTTTAGAAATAAAATCACCAAATATAAATTCACTTAATACTCCTAATTTGATGACTTTGAAAACAAAAGATTGAATCTTGATAAGAAACCAAATAGGAAATTAAAAGCTAGCCCTACCCCAAGTTCTCAAATTTATTACAAGGACTAAAGTTGATCTTGAAGTCATATTGTTTTAATTAGTATCATCAGCTGCGGCCATTTCAGGGAAGTAGCTACTTGAAATATGAAAGCGAGAGTTTGACTAAGCTATGAGGATTCAATTCGATGGAGAATTCTCAAAACTTAATAGCCTCGACATTTCTCTGTATCTCTATAACGTCATTTTTATTTGTCTTAAACTGATTCTAAGAGTTAAAATATCTCTACAAACCAACACGGTGCTCTCAGCATGTTTTGTCTTCACTCACATTTTTCTTAGGAAAATTCTCGGAGGTCAACCAACATAAAATTGTCTAAGTTTTTTTTCTTTTTTGATATTCGTAAGTGTCTGAGCTAATTTACACGCACCTCGACTAATCTCACGAGCCAACCTGCTTGACCATATAATATTTTGGTGTCAAAGAAACTCGTAGAATGTTAAATCTTAGTAAGTGGCTTCCATGGATTGAACTCATTACTTTTTATTTATCACTAGACATTTCAGGATGGTTAAGATTGCTCCAAGCTAAATACATTTAACTTTGAAGTTTTTATGATTAAGTATTGAAAAGAAAAGTACCATTTAGTTGGTACAAATAGTAACTTTTAATTCTTTAAAACTTTTTTTTTTTAATTATACCTTCATATTTTCGTAATTTTTTCGTTCATATACCCTCCTAAACTTTAAGATTTGTGGTAAGTAAAAATCCCTCACTGTTTCTCTCAATAGAGGAGAGAGTACTGACAAGTTCACATGCACATGTAGACAGCTCTTGACCCACTCACATACCCATCTCACATGGATTTGTGAGATAGGGAGCTGAAGAACATCTGACCCACATTCTCTCTCTCTTTTCCCCCTCTCTCATTTTGCTCCTCTAAAAAAATCCCAAGAAGAAACGAAGCAGCTCTTTTCTTGCTACCCCCAATTGGGTTTGTTTGGCTTCATTTTCCATGTTACTAGTGGCAACCAAGTACTTACATTTGCTCTTGGAAGATAGTATTATCACATCTGTTCATAAATCTGCAGAAAGTTTTCAGCTCTCTGTTTCTGTTTCTGTTTCTTCCCTCGCCATTCGTCGTTGACCCTGACCCATTAGCTCCTTCTCTTCGTGGGTTCTTCTTTGCTGCTGCAAGGAATCAAGATTTGGGAAATTGGTAAGGAACCCAGAAGGGCATTTTGGGATTTCGGTGGAAATTTTTGTGGGGTTGGGATTTTACATTGTGAACTGAATGTTTGTGATCTCAAGCTGTTAATTGCACTGTTTCTGAAGCTGTAATTGGGTCTTGTACATATAACCCAAGAATCTCTTAGGAGATGCTGTAATTCAAAGGGTATGGGCTTTGGAAGTTCTTTATCCTTATCTTTTGGTTTTTGGACCATAATAGAACTCAGTGGAATATGGGGAATAAGAATTGATTTCTTTTAGAAGAAAGTTATTTGTCTTTCTTCTGATAAAAAGGGTCTTTGAGGTGGGGTTCTTTTGGGGTTGAAGGAGAACTGGTTAGAATATCCATTGCACTAGTCATTAGATTGTTGGAATAGCCTAAGATTTGGGGTGTTTTTTTTTCTGGGTATGTGGTACTTTCTAGGACTGAGCTGAGGAAAGGTAAATAGTTTCTTGTGAAAGAGAAGAACCTGAAGATGGCTGCAAAGCTTCTACATTCTTTAGCTGATGAAAATCCAGATCTACAGAAGCAAATAGGATGCATGACTGGGATCTTGCAGTTGTTTGATCGTCAGCATGTACTCAGTGGAAGACATATGAGGCACAAGCGGCTTCCTCCTGGTATTTTGCTATCTGACTTTGCTTTGGCTTATTGCCTTTCTGGCACAAAATTCTCAAACTGCCTAATAGTTTTTGATGTTTTGATCACTTCGATGCATGTTGTTTAAGTTCATACTTCTAAGAATTGAAGATACCATTTTTTTCTCTATATATCTTGAGATGGCTGTTTTCATCTTCCTTTTTGTTATGGGGATAGAGGAACAGAATTGAAGTTTGTGTTTCTTTTTGGCTCTCTCTTCTGTTGCCTAATTTGTTAACTACACTGTTTAATGAATATCTCTGTAATTGGTGTTCTGTGGAGCAAAAGAGAAAACATATCATGCTCTTCATAATTACGTGGCTAAACTAATGATGATCCTTGAGCTTATATTATTGAATTTCGGATAGATTACTTCTGTTTGATCTACTCCAAACGAGTTTCACAATTCGTTAATTGGTTATTATTTATAAAACCTTCGACAGTCTTGTTTTTTTGCCATTTTGTGGGGAGGAACAGTAGAATCTTTAGAGGGGTGAAAAGTTTTGGTGAGAAGTTTTGGTAGGCATTAAATTTGGCTCGTCTTTGTGGGTGTTTGTGAATTGGACCTTCTATAATTATCAACGTCGCATCATTCTTCTGGATAGGATTCTGTTTACGAGATTCTTTTGTTGGTGGACTTGTTTTTTTTTTATGCTCTTGTATATCTTTTCATCCTTCTCAATGAAAGCTTAGTTTCTTATATATATATAATCCGGTGATTTACAAATTGATAACATGCCAATTTATTTTCAATCTTGTCTACTACAGGCACTTCTCATCTAAATATTGGCAACGTAGGGAAAGAGTACAATGTCTTTCAGAGAGAGGCAGCTGTAAGTCTCCTAATTACTCTGTGCCATTTTTTAAGCCAAGTAGTTTAAGTTATGTACGGAAATTTTGAGTTCTCCCTGGATCTTATGCTATGAAATCTTGTTCTTGCAGGACATATCCCCAAATGAGAGTTTCAATGAGAAACAGAGGTTTAGCAAAGAATTATCGAGAGCTTCTTTCTCTTCTTGCTCATCTTCCTTATCCTCTAGTGAGTACAACAAAACAGCTCCATCGCAATCTTCCTCATTCGATCAGATACTTTTATCAAGAACACCATCAAGGGATTCTGTAGCAAACCAGTCAAATACATCTCCTCGTGTTGGAAGGCAACACCTTGATCTTCGAGATGTTGTGAAGGATTCTATGTATAGGGAAGCCAGAACGTTATCAGTCAAAACATCTACTAGTGAGGAACCACTGAGTCGTTCTATGAAGCATAGAGACTCTCCAAGGCCTGTACAGCTATCCCAATCCGCAGATGGGGCTTCGAAGGTTGATACAAATTGGAAACAGAAGATGCCTGTTGATTTAAAGGAGTCTCTTCTGGTTCTTGCTAAACTTCGAGATGCACCATGGTATTATAATGAAGTCGTAGAACACGAACAACTGTCTCAAGAAGTAAGAGACGGATTGTTGCAATCATTCTCTAGAGATGCTCCTCGGTTTTCTTATGATGGGAGAGAAGTTGATCGATTGTCCTTTGAATCACGAGATACCATTCGGTCAGCTCCAAAATTTAAAGACTTTCCAAGGCTCTCATTGGACAGCAGGGAGAGTTCAATTCAGGGTTCCAAATCTGTGTCAAATACAACTAGACATTTAAAGAACTTGCACGGTAGCGATTGCACTAATGAAAAAATTTCTGATCCACCACGACCATCAGGATCTCGGAAGCATCCCCCTAGTGTTGTGGCAAAGTTGATGGGATTGGAAGCACTTCCAGGTTCACCCTTGGCTAGTGATATTCAGGTTAAAGGTGACCCCTTTGTTAGCTCACTGGATGGCACAAGCTTTATCAGGCCAATTAGAACTGACTCTCCTCGGAACACGTTGAAAGGCCCAACTTCACCACGATGGAAGAATCCTGATTTAGTTATGAAACCTATACCAAATTCGAAGTTTCCTGTGGAAGTTGCGCCATGGAGGCAGCCAGATGGAACTCGAGCCTTTGATAAATCTGCTCTGAAGCATTCAAAAGGGTTAGCTGGATCATCTAACCCCTTTCCTTCTGTTTATAGCGAAATTGAAAAAAGATTGGAAGACTTGGAGTTTAAACAATCAGGGAAAGATCTTAGAGCACTAAAACAGATCCTTGACGCTATGCAATCAAAGGGGCTCTTGGATACTAGGAAGGAGGAGCATTTCAACAGTGCAACTCAAAGAGACAATGAACCGAAACGGGAGAGCGCTAGTGTTAATTCTAGGTTGACCAGCGAACAAAATCGGAAAAAAAACCAAAAGGCTGCAACAACTAGTAGGCCTGATTCTTCCAGGTGTGGGGAATCTCCAATTGTGATCATGAAACCAGCAAAACTTGTAGAAAAATCTGGAATTCCAGCTTCATCAGTTATTCAAATCGACGGCCTTCCTGGTCTCCCAAAGCTTCAGAAAGCCCCACATGGTAAAAAGAACCCCAGTGGTAGCCGATCAGTTAAAGATACATCTCCTGAAAATAGTCACAGGGACTCTGGTGCGAGTTCCACCAAAAAGAAAGATAATGTAAGAAATGTACGGCCAACAAATTCTTCTTCAAAGCCTCAACATTTACCTAAGGAAAACACCGTAAGTTCAATAAAAACCATAGGGTCTGTGAGCCCAAGACTGCAACAGAAGAAGGCTGAGCAAGACAAACGATCTCGACCACCAACTCCTCCATCTGACACAAACAAAACCAGATGTAAATCCAACAGACAAGGAACTGATTCTGGTTATTCTCTCGGAAAACCGAGAGTGAAACCTTCCCATGTCTCCCAAATGGATGACCAATTGAGTGAAATAAGCAATGAGTCAAGAACTTTGAGTAACCAGGGGGATGACATATCTCAACTGTCTGACAGTAATTTATCCTTGGACTCAAAGACAGATATTGAAGTCACCAGCAGTGAACTTCCGGCTGACATTAATGGCAGCCATAGTTTACAAATGAAGACTTCAAAGTACTCAGATTCTTGTTCATTGGAAAATGTAGGTGATTTTATTTTTCCTCTGCATTTACGGCAACTAATCTACACATCTATTAGATTGTTTCAGAACTCAAATTTGAGGTTTTCATTTTGTGGCTTGCAGGCAGAACTTGCTACTCCTGCTCCTGAACACCCTAGTCCGGTCTCCATTCTTGATGCTTCTATATATAGGGACGACGAACCATCTCCATCTCCTGTTAAGCAGATATCAAAAGCCCTCAAAGGTGAACAAATCTGTCACCAAAAGCTACAATCCTTTCTGAATCAATTGGAATATTTCACAATTTAGTCATTGTAGTACCATCCCTTGTTTTCAAAAGTGGAACATGAAGAGGGGGTGGGAAGCAATTATTTGATGATCAATCATGCTATATCTCAGATTTAGTTTGTAGGCCAGAGATATTTGTTGGTTGTATACTAATTGATCAGTTTATTCATTTTTCTGTGCTCCTGTGCATAGAAATTAAAGCACAACTTCTTAATTCCATTCTTATAGAAATAAGAAGCTTCCTTAACGTTGTTTTTCGATTTGATTGATTCTAATACTGTTTGATGCTTATATTTCAGGCAATAGGACTTTAGCCTCTGGAGATTGTGGTGAATACCAATGGAGTACTGCAGATAACAGTGTGGAGCCCAGTCTTAGCACGGAAATCAACCGCAAGAAACTGCAAAACATTGACAACTTGGTTCAGAAGCTCAGGCGCCTGAACTCTCACTATGATGAAGCAAAAACAGATTACATTGCATCATTATGTGAGAATACCGATCCAGATAACAGATACATATCTGAAATATTGTTAGCTTCTGGCCTCTTACTCCGGGACCTCGGCTCAGGCTTAGCAACATTTCAACTCCATCCATCTGGTCATCCAATCAACCCCGAGTTGTTCTTTGTTTTGGAGCAAACCAAGACAAGCAGTTTGCTAAGAATGGATGACTGCAGCTCTCTGAAAGTTACAGATTCAAAACTGAACCTGGAGAAATCTCATCGCAAACTCATTTTTGATGCTGTTAATGAGATTCTTGCTAGAGAATTGTCTGTTGTTGCCGCATCACCAGAGCCTTGGACAACATCCAAAAAACTAGCAACTAAAACTCTTAGTGCTCAAAAGCTTCTGAAGGAGCTATGTTCCGAAATAGAACAACTTCAAACGAAGAGACCCGATGTGGACGATAGTTTGGATAGTATTTTAAACGAAGACATGATGCAAAGATCTGAAAGTTGGACCGATTTCTATGGCGACATCTCCAACGTTGTCTTAGACATTGAAAGATTGATCTTCAAAGACTTAGTTGACGAAATCGTATATGTCGAGGCTGCTCATTTACGCGCCAAGTCAGGCAGACGAAGACAGTTGTTTACTTGATAGTTTCTCTTTTAACCTTCTCAACCTCTATCTGATTTTACCCTTTCATAGTGATGGAACTTTCATTTTTTTTTCTTTCTATAATATATATAATGCTCAGAAGCATTGTGACTAATCATTAAGAAGTGTTGTAAAGATGGTTTACAAGTTTTCAAACCATGAACATATTCTTGTTGTGAATCAATATATGTATGCATCTGATATTCTTTCTTCACCTCTCCCTTCTGCTTTCTCTGTTTCTTACCCAACTATCTGATTGTCTAAAACATCTCATATTTTGAATTTTCTATGGCCATAAGCACTGAGGAGAATATTTGAAAATGGTGAATGATTCAAATGATTGGTTCTGCTCACAACCCCAAATTGTGAGAAATTTTCATATTTTACCAATGAAAGACTGTCTTATTCCCAATTATTTGGGTGTTTTCTCACTTTAGTCTCTATTGTTTAATAATGTTGAATTTAGTCTTCCATTCTTGAATGTTACAATTGACTTATGATAAATTTACATAGCATAACATGTAGAGAACTAAAAGAAATTTAGAAAGGAAAAATGTCATCTAATAAGAGGGAAAAGTTTCTACTCCCTCAACATTTTTTTTTCCTTTTATACGATATTTTTCTTCTTTAAATTTTCGTCAATTCATTAAATTAATGATCAGTCAATTTTAACAAGATCAACAATGAAGAATGTTACAAATACAAACTAGATTATATAGGTTAAAATACTATTTTGTCTCTATACTTTGAAACCTGTTAATTTTAGTCCATGTACTATCGATAAAACATTAAATTTAGTCCATATTATTACTTTGATTTACTTTTTCAGGAAAAAAAAATGAACATATTCGCATAGTGTATTTTCTTGCGTAATACTTATTATTATTTAGCTAATTAAAAAAAAATAACTTCAAATCACCAAATTAGACTTACATCCGGCAAGTGTATTTTTTTTTTCCAATATATTTTTAAGACTATTGAAAATAATTAGACATCTAAAAAATGCGAGGACTGCGATTAAATTAATAGAGTAAATCTCATTATCAACAAACGCCTCCGTAGCATAGTGGTAGTGCGTTCGCTTCGTAAGCGAAAGGTCGCGAGTTCGATCCTCGCCGGGGGCTATTTTTTCATCATTTTCATTTACTCATTAGTATTGACGTGATTTTTGGGCCTTCTAAAGATAAGCCCGTGATCCCTGTGTATATTTATTTTAGAAAATGTAAAATAAATAAAACGAATTTCTTTTCTTTTTTTTTTTTCTTTTGCAAAGGTATTTGATTAAATACGAAAATATTTTTTGATTTCACTTTGACCTATTGACCGATCGAAAAAGGGAAATATGATGTTGTATTATAGAATTAATATGATTCTTCTTCTTCTTTTTTTTTTTTGACAAATATGGTTATTCTTTTTCCTTTTTTCTTTTTTTTTTCTTTTTTTTTTTTTTTTTTGCACTTTTTGATAGTAAGTAGTTATTTATGAATCATTTAATGTAAAGCAATTTTTGTGTGGATAGATTAATGTCTGAATAATTCAAAATTTTATCTATAATGAAAAATTGGCTATTGTATTTACCACAAAAATATAATGAAAAATTGCGCCATGGAGAAAAATATAATCTGTCATTTCCACATTTGGTCTTTAAATTTCACGTCAATGAAGAAACTTTAAACCAAGTTTTAATTAATAAAAGAAAAGATAATGGAACAATGAAAGATCTGAACTTCAAAATTATTTCTAAGGGGTAAAATTAGTTTTAAAGTTTAATTACAAGTTTAATTCTTCATCTTTGAGGTTTATGTCTATCTAATTCCTCAACTTTAAAAAATTTCGAATAGATCCTCAAACTTTTGATTTTGTGTGAATTTTAAATTTTGTGTTAAATAAGTCTTTGACATATTTAGATATCTGTTAAAATTCATGAATTAACTAAACATAAAATTGAAAGTTTAGAGTTTCATTAAGCATAAAATAATTTATATGTAATAATTTAATTAATTTTATTAGACAAAAAATTGAAAGTTAAATGCTTTTAAAAGCTCAATGATGGGATAAATACAATCTCAAAATATAGAGACTTAACTTATAATTAAACATAGTTTTTATCATTCTAAAAGTCATCTCAAACACGCCTTTAATTTCTGCCGTTGGGAAGATGAGAAGAAACTTCCGACGGCATCGTCGAGGGACAGAAGGAAAAAGAAGCTGGATTGGTCTGATCCATTAATGGTAATGGAAAGCTTGGAGGTTCAAAATGGCAACAGTTTTCATTAATGGCATTGGTTTGAACTTGAAGAGAAGATAAAGAAGACAACTTATGAAGCAAAAGCCCGTGATCAGTTTCTTCATTTTTGGCCTTCAGTGCAGCATCTGCAATATGAAAATGGGGAATCTGAGGAAGAAGCAATGAAGAATGATGAAGAATTGAGGCATTTGGGTCAAAATCTTTTGGAAAATGGAGTGGTGGGAGCTTATCAATTTCAAGTCTTGTGACATCAATAAGCCAATCTATTACTTTGCTGGGTTGGCTAAGGCCAAGTCTGTTTTGCAAATCGTAAAGTTGAATTGCAGTTGGAACTGAAAGCCTAATCCTTCTGTCTCTTAAGCCTTTTATTGTACAAACTTTGCTGTGCCTATCTTTTCCTCCAAACAAAGATGAAACTCTAAAAATTCTTGGATTGCCTCTTAGAAATGCCTTCTTCCTTTTGCCCTCCATTTGTTGTAGTTTCTTCAAAACAGAGCTTATAGATTGATCCAGAAATATGATATATATATAAAATCTTTTTTTTCTTTGAATCAGATGGGTTTCAAGATTTCAACAATCCCATAACAGAGAAGAGAGAAAGAACATATTTTGGTAGCAAAGTGAAGGATTTTGCAAGGGCAAATGATGGCATATGGAAAAGGGTGAATTAATAAAGAAGGTTGTTTAATAATGAGAACTATGCATCATATTGCTAATGAGTATTTATTTTCTTGCATTGATATGATGGCTAAAAGTCAACAAGAGTATTAAAAGCTTTGTTAATTAGGGCTTCCCTATAGAAATGTAGAGTAGAGCCTTAATATGGAAGAAAAGATAGGGCAGGAAAATTTAGAGTAATTTGAGGAGAGAGACTTCAGAGTGATATGGTTCTGTTTCAAAGGTGAATTGTGTGGTAATGGAGATGCTTTGTGGATAGATGAAGACCAATTACATCAAAAAAATTATGTCTTATTTTCATTTTCGTCTTAAAGTAACATTTAAGGTTTTAGTCAATAACCATTTTTTTTTGTTTGTTTTTTGAAAATTAAGCTTATAAACATTATGTCCACATAGTGGTGCCCAAATCAAGTCTCGGAAACTAAAAAAACATATATATTTTCAAAAACTTGTTTCTATTTTTGGAATTTTTCTAAAATTTGAAATGTTTACTTTAACAAAGATGAAGTCCATAATTAAAAAAAATTAAGGAAAAGGAGCATGATTTTCAAAACTAAAAACAAAACATTAAAATGGTTATCAAATAGGTCATTTGGTTATCAAACATTATCAAACATTTGTCAAAAGTCGATAACAACTAATATTTTGTTACAAATGAAAGAGCTGCTGCATCCGTCAAAGAACACCTAGCCACATAAAAAATTTCAGGTCAAAAGAAAAATTGCAGCCAGAAGAAACTGTACAAGTCACCTCAGTAGTGGAAAGAAAATTTGAAGACAAGGGAAATTTCAGTTCTTTATTTAAAGGTCCATGGGATTAAGATGCCAGCTCTGTTATTGTTGAAGTCAAAGACAAATAACACAAAGCTCATGATATAACAATAATGATATGCAAGCAACATGTCCTAAAATTCAGGAGCAATGGAAAATGCAACAGTGTTGCAAATGGTTGTAATACAAGCACATAACATTACAAAAGAAGCAAAAAAAATTGAGTAGGAGTTTGAGGAGATGTACTTTTTATTGATGCCAAGTCCCATGTCTTGTATTAATGTATAGGCTAGGCATACAAACTACTATACCTAAATAACCAACTCTCAGGTTAACATTGAAAGAGAAGCAGAGTTGAAGAATACAAGCTGGAGAGAACATTTCCCAGAGCACAAAGAACCTGGTAAAAATTCCAAAGTTAATGGTCATTTACAGGAATTTGCAAGCAAAGTTGACAATTATTAACTAGGACAACTCTAGGGATTACAATGCTACAGAATAGCAGCAACAAAAATCGTGCAGAAGACAGGGTAACAAAAGGAAAGGATCTATAATGCAGCAAGCAGGTCATGAAATTTTTTTAAGAACCCATCAAACCTGATGAAAGGACAACTTAATTATGTCAGAAAACCTGTACATACTATTGTTACAAGAAATAGCATTACTAAATGAAATTCATTTCACATCATAAAATTAATTCACAAGATCACGTTTATATTCTTAATGAAATACCATACTGTCCTTCAAAAACAAGAAGTGCCATTTTGTGAAACTGAAGCTTATGTCTTGTGCTAATCCGCATTTAAAGATACTTAAAACTAAGACGAGAAAAGAAAAATGATTCTCCACCATCAAAAAGAAATGCAATACATATTACATGAACGAACAGATTTACAGAGAACCTAAGCGTAACGAAGACCAAAAGAATGCAAATTTGAAGTATCTAAAACAAACCCATCTTACATGCCTCAGCCACTTCCTCCATGAAACTTCACTACCACAAGCAAGCCCAGATGATGAAAATACGAGCATACATTTTTAATGAAGGCTAGTATCCCATTTCCCACTAGCATTTTTCTGAAGGAAAATTCTAAAATTCAAAGTTGTTTTGGATTAAATATCTTCAAATTGACCAAACCCCTTCCTTCCCCTTGTACTGTACACAACCACCACCAACAGCTCAATGGTCTAAAACTTGTATGGAATTGGCTGTTCAAGGGAGTACAGCCACCGTATCTTGTGAGAACCACTTGTTCCCTTCCGCCTATTCCTCCCACCCCCAAAATTAATATTTGACACGACAAGAATGATTGAAGCTGAATGCTATCCAATAAAATGAATGGGGATAATGTAAGCATTAAATAGCAGTGAAACTAATATCCAGTCATCACAGAACATCGCACTGCCTGCCTGACGATAAATAGACAAATTTCTGTACAGAACAGGAAACAGCGCATCCACACAGAATTTCAATAACTTAATTTGTGATTATGCAAATTAATTAAGAAAGGCTACTACTTCTTCAACCTGAATTTTCCACTTTTTCTTCTATCTCTATCTCTTTCTTTTTTTGAAAAGGAATGATTATTACTACGGTAGAGAACCAAAAAACAAAGTAGTATTTCTTCCCATGTACCTTATACCTTGTATTGGAACTTGGAAGCACATACAGCCTGTACCTAGTTTATAGTTAAACCTCTAAGAGTGGAAAATGAGACAGAGATTGTCCAAGAGTTAGAAACCATAACTAGGGATGAAAACGGATACACAAATTTGATTTGAGCAGCAAAGGTCATTGATTTCACTTATCCTAAGCACTTCAAGAAACGCATAACACACAACTATAGTAGTGTTTTAATCAATCTAATTTGTATATATCATATGACATCTTCAAAGAATAATCAACGAATGGAAGCCAAATCCTAAAAGATCAAAAACAAAAAGCCGTAAGGCCAAAAGCACTTCCTAGCTCGTTAAGGTTCTACTTATATTAAGAACCAGAAATTGGTTTAGCTCTCACACCCACCATCCATAATGGGGCAAGGTATTCAGCTTTCCTACCATCTGTAATTACAATGATCTGTAAATAATATATGCCATTTGAAACAAAAAGGATGACTTGTACATAATTGGCAAACGCACAACTTACACAACTGACAGATTACTGAATTGTGCAAAGAAGACGAGCCAGAATATGGCCAAGAACAGAACAGCAATGTAATGGATGTTGTATTAATAGATTCAACTTCGTGCCCTAAAATGCCTTTAGTATCTGATTGATAACCAGTGGTTCTCTAACCAAAAACCTAAATCCGAAAGATCGCCACAATACGAAACCGGTCGTTGAAGAAAAACAAAAAAGAACTCACCTTATTACTTCTGATAACCACCTCCACGGGCATTTATATCCTCCTCGATCGCGGCAGTGAGATAAACTTTGGGGAAATCAGCAGGGTCGAACTTCGTCTGCTTCATCATCTGCTCGACGTCAGGTTTCTTGAGGATGGTGCGTCGAATTGGAGGGCGATTGCGACGCTGGTCGCGGGTGTAATACTTAATGTCGAAGACGGTTTCGGGATTGGAGGTAGGGACAATGGCTTTCTCCTTTGTAGTGGCGGGGCAAAAGACCCTGTACTCTAAGGCGCTCGGGACGGCTAATCTGTACTCTGGATCTGCACACGGGCCGGTGATCTCCCAAGGCTTCTTGATGTAGCGCTTTAGGGTTTGGAACAAGGGAGAAGAAGCTTTGGCCATGGTGAACGGCGGCGAAGCTGAGCGGAGCAACCCAAAATTCTTCCGACGAAATAACTAAGTGCTTAAAGAAACCCAACAAATGCAAATTTGTGAAATGCTTTTGTAATTTTGGATGGACCAAAACTCTCTGTTTTTTTTTTATAGGAATTAGTAAAAAGCTCTCGCAATTGTTATTTTTTCTTATCAAAACAATTTTATAATTATTATTTGATTAATTCAAAATAACGAAATAACAAAATATAAGATTAAAGATAAATTTGGTGAAAATCCTCAATATAGGGTGGGATTATAACATTTTTAAAAAAAAATCAACAAAAGTGAATATTGAAGTTGTATCAATTAAAATCTTAACTATTTAAAATTGAAATCCTTATGGTCTCTGGAGTGGAGGCCTACAGTTTATGAGGTCGGAATATCTAAGCAGTTTGTTCCTTTAATTTTTCGTCTTGGTGTTAGCGAGCTATCCTTCTTGTGACAACCTATGGCCTTTGGTCGGTTCATTTTTCTATCCTTTGTTGTTGTTCGGTTTCGTTTGAACCTTAGTTAGACAAGGGGTTTATCCTTCAACAATTTGGTACGATTGTTATTTTAGATGTGAATAGTTCCCTTCATGTTAAGGTGTGTGATTTCTTCCATTCACATGGAACTTGGGTTTGGTCTTCTAATTTTAAAGAGTTGGTTAAACTCTTGGAGCAACGATCTATAGTAGCTGATGTTGGGAGAGAGGATCGTGTAACATGGCTCCCTTGTTGTTCAAGAGTGTTTTTTGTCACTAGTGCATGTGATTATGTCCTCGACATCTTGTGGTGCCTTGGTTTAACCTAATTTGTTACAGACATGTGATCGTATTGGAAAATAATGTCATAATATCCTTAGTGTTTGCGTTTTTTGCACTGACGTTGTTGAGTCTCAACACCATTAATTCTTTGATTGCCCTTTTAGACATGATATCTAAAGGAAGTGCTCCCATATATAGGATTTCTTATTGGAACACATGGCTTAAACAGATTTGTCATATGAGTGCAGGCAATCGATTGTAGCGCATAATTTTTGTATTCATAGGGCTACCTTACGACCTCCCCAAGTAGTTAGTTAGATTGTGTAGTTTGATGTTTTTCTTTGCCGTTCTAAGTGGTGGGGGCTTCTATTCAAGGGAGTCATGTTGGCTTTTCCTTTTGGACATTTTTTCCTCCGTTGTGTTAGATTTTGATTATGCATTAAGTACAGACATTAGACATTATATCCCTTATGCAATTCAATACCTTTGCTCTCTCTCTCCCTCTCGATCCCCCTCCCCCTCCGAGGATGTAAAGCATAAATGGCATGACGATTTCATTTAACCAATAACCGTCCGAGAATAACAAAGAGACTATTGGCAAGTCCAACATTTCATTATGAATCTTTTTTTTCTTTCTTTTTTTGAAAGACATTAAAAAATCATATCTATTTATAAGTAATAGAATGTGAGAAATTGAGGAGGTAAGTTCGAATACATTACTATTTTCTACTATCTAGTTACACCTATTAAAATCAATTTAGTTGGAAAGTGGAAAATTTTATTATGAAAATAAAATTGATTTTTTAAGGAAATAAATTTAATTTGTTTCAAAAAATAAAATAAACAAAAATGCATAATGTAATTATTTCATTTCATAATGGTAAGTTTGATTATATAATGTTGTTATATAATGCATTCTTAAATATTTAAATTTGTATCGGCATTGGTATAAAATTGAGAGCAGAAAATTTGCCGTTCACATATTGCCATTTTAATTCGCCGGAAAATGATAAATTCAATAATTGCAGCATACAAACCGACGACATGGAAGGAGAAGGAAAGCTGATAATAACTACAACTCCCATGGCTGCAATTGGAAAACTCCAACACTGAAATTCAATTCGATCTCTGCAAATTCGACACCAAATTCGACGCAGCAAAAGCCGCAGAGCCGCCCACGACAGAGATCAAAGCCACCGCCACCTGCAACGCGATTTCCCAAACACTATCCTCCGGCACCAAATACACACACGAAGGTCCCAATAGCAACAGCCCTAAGCTCAGGCTCAGTAGCGCCCCTGGCGTTCCTGGATCTGTCGCTGCCGATAAAATCCCCAATTGCTCAGCCTTCGACAGAAACCCTAATTTCTCAATCGACGACAGAGACAACCCGGCTTTCTCCGCTGCAGACAGCAGGCCGGCCTTCTCCGCCTTGCTCAATAGCTTCAATTGTTCCACTCTCGTCAGTAGCTTAATCGGCGGTGAGGTGGAGAGCGAGATGCTGGTCCTCGGTCCTTTCTCGCCGAGAGGGAACACCGTGGAGTTTATCTGCACAATGCTGGATCTTCAGTCTTGGAATTGGAGAAATTGATAGGAAGAAAAACGGAAATATAGGAACTGACCTTCTTGGAGCCGACGGTTTTAGCGGCAGAAGGGGGAGGTTTCTCGGCGGCCATGGAGTGTACATGGAGAGGGTGTTTTCTTGAATTCGTTTTGGATGGATATGAGAAGACGAACGAAGCTGCTCTGCTGCTGCTACAGAAAGAAGAGACATCCATATCTAGAAGCGAGTGCGTGTGTGAAGTGTGAAGAATGGCGATGGTTATTGCTGAATCTGAATGAGAGAATTACAGAGGCCCGCACCATGGAAATGAATGACGGAGAAGGCAGGTAGTTGGATTGGTTTTCAGAATTGAGATATCGGATTTTCCACGTTTCCTCGTTTTATTCGGCCACGTGGTTGCAATAATTCTTTTCCTTAATTCCATTTTTAAGAAATACTTAGGTGTATTTTTCGGAAAATTTTCCTATACTAAAAATAAGGTAAGATTCGCAGATATCAATGTGAGTCCACATATATTTATAAAGATAAATTTATAGTGTGAACACGAGAAGTATGGTAAGACCTATTATGATAATATTAGAAATTCTTCTTACTGAAATATTTTGATTTATTTTTTATATGTGTGATAGGATGCAAAAGATAATTGCATCCTAAGATGCACATATTGTTAAAAATAGTTAAACGCATCACAAAATTATAAATTCATTATAGACTAAAATATCATTTAAGTCTCTATATTTGAAGTTTGTTTAATTTTAGTCTATGCACTTTCAATATAACTTAAATTTAATCCTCATTACTAGTTTATTGTTGTTTTTTTTTAAAAAAAACAAATTGTATCTATTAGCATTTTAACTATAAATTTTGAAAATATATTCACACATTGTATATTATTTTTTTTTTATTTTCTTTAAATTCTAATTGTCTATGTAGAACTAATCATATAAAAGTTAACAATTTAATTAAAAAAATTCCATAATAGTGATTTATGTTAATTGATTTTTTTTTTTTAAAAAATCAAACAGTAAAAATTACTCGCTAGGAACCCAATTTTCGTGAATTTTCTACGAAGAACTTCTGTCCTGATCCTTGTGGTAAATTTGGTGGGGGACGGAGAACAGGAAAGTCATCCCAGCCTCACCCCGTCTCGAGACATTTTTAATTGGAGTGGGTGCGCAAAATGGATGATGTCAATATACTCAATATTGTTCTATTTATTTTAAGATTGGAGTGGGTGTACAAAAATGTGTTTCTACTTTCTTTTAAGATTGAAGAATTAGTTGCTAATATGAACATAAATCAATATTAATTTAAAAAATTTCAATCCATCACAAATGGATGATATCATGTATCTTCCCTCCAACTATTAGAGGGAATACCGTATTAATTGTTGTTGAGCGAAGCTCATATTAGCTTATACCAAACTAAGGGTTTAAAAAATATATACTTTTTTATATTTATATTAAGAAAAAAAGTAAGGGTAAATTCGTAATGTTGCTGCACACAGTCTGAGTCTACAAGACGATTCATCGCGGCTTTCAACCAAACCCCAGAACCTAAAACCCTAACGCTCTCATACGCTTTCGCTCTTTGTAGTCCGCGCGAAAATGGCTGACGCTTCGAGTTCGGTGAAGAAGGTGAAGAATCTTCTCTTTTCCGGAACTGCAAATTCGGTGGAGACTGTGAAATCCTTTTTCAATTCTCAGGTTTATGACGAAGAAAAGTGGGCCTTGAACATGGTACTCTATCGATCCTTTAAATTTCAATGCAAAATCTATGTCTTTCTTCTTAATCTGGAATTTTCGATCTCCCAAAAATCTTCAAAGTGTGGTTTCTAGGATTAGGCAACATCCGTTTATCGTTTATATTGCATTATTAAGGCCTCGCGCTCTGTTTGGTAGCTGAGATTATTTTCATTTACGGCAACAGAATATAAAGTGTCGATCCTTTGATGGAAATGCGCATTTTAGAGTCTGACACTAGTAGATTTAAGTCATACTCGAAGCTGTTAAGCGTTATAACTGTTTTGAAATTGAAGAAATTTCAGGAGGAGATGTAAGTTTTCTCGGAGATCAGTCTTGCTAGAGAATATTTGGTCATGTTAAATTCAAGAACTTGTGTGATGGGCTATTTGTGAAGTTGTGTGTGTTTAGAGCAGTTAGCAGTCTCCACTTTATCTCAGTTTGTTATTTTTCTTCTGGTTTGACACCTTACTCTTTGTTGTCTCATACTGTGATATCATTCTTTTTTCTCACTTTTGAAATTGCGTAATAGAGAAAAAAGAAGGGAAAAAAAAAAAGAAGAAATTTTTGGTTTTGGGTAATTACAAAAAAGTGGTAGGTTTGCCTCTGTTTAGCATTTGTTTGATGGTTTCTTGGAGCTGGGACAATTGATGGGAGAACTGAGCGCAGTGGATTTGGGTTGGTTTTCTGTATTTTCCATCTCCTTTAAATCAATGTTTTAAGTTTTTAACTCAAGCAAAGGCTCTTAGCATTTTTGGCCACGAGACTTGCTCCTTATCTGGGCCATTAGAGGCTTACTCCTTCATGGTAACGCACCAAGGGTAAATGTCTTTACAAGTCTTGCATAATTATTAAAAGAGTGAAACTAATTTGCTCAAGTCTTAAAAAATATAAAGGATCCCTTGTGTATGGAATGTCAATACTTGCGTTGTTGTGGCAAAAGATTTAAGAACATGGCGACAACAAATTTATATAGTAAGTCAATCCTTATAATAGTGGTGATGTTAAGGATGACTACTTTTAATGAAGTGGACAGGAGTGTTAGTAACCACAAGGTTTGTGATTCATATCCCCGTACTTCCAATTGTGTGTATATATATATATCATTTCTATATAACTATTATATATGGTATGTTGCAACACTTGATGGATCATACAATCCTAGGATTTGTATGATTGCAGCTATCCACCTTGAGGCCTACACATGGCTTCTTCAAGACAAGGCTACCTTTAGCTTTTTAAAATGTTGATTCTTTAATAATTTGCAGAAAGTTCTTCGATTTGTTCTCTCTTTCTGAGTATTTGGTTACAGTTGCCAATGCATCACAACTATCTCATCTCTTTTGCGTCATTTATTCCTATTGAACCTGAAACATAAAACTAAACATGTTGGGCATTTTTCCATTTCCAATAAGCATCAAAGCTTTTATAAAAAAAGTAAGCATCATAGCTGTCTTTTGCAGGTAAATTTGAACTTTGAATGCATGAAAAGAATGCTTTGGCATTAAGAAGAGGGATGAATGTCGTCGATCGAATTGGGTTGTAGTTGTAACAGAGCTACTTTGCTGCCGTAATTCATTATTGGGGACTTGGGAAAATATTGTTTAACTAAGATTTTGTAGAGGAAAGTCATGCTTATGTGAATTCGTTTTGCCATAAACACTCACTTCTAAAGAAAAGTATCTTTGTTTTTTTTTTTTTTTTTTTAAAAAAAAAAGGAAATATCAGGCACGGAAACACAACATTTCCTTGGTATGGCTGTATTTTATAAATAGAACTGAATTTCAATACTCTTCATTGTTGTAGAAATTGCTTCGTGCTGCTGGGATGTTTGCAGGATCCATCCTTCTCATGCGGAATTATGGTGATCTGATGACAATATGAGAGTTCGCAACAGGGCAGCAATTCTTAGCGCATAACTTCTCTCTACTTCTGAGTTTGTTACAGCTCTATTCATTTTCGGATAGGATGTTTCAATTTTTTTTGCCCTCTTGATAATGTTCGAACTGATGAGAATGTGTTCTCTTTTCCCTTCGTAGTAGATGCTATTTGAACGCACTCTTTCACCTAAACCAGATGGAAATATGAAAAACTGAAATCCAAACCACTTGATTATACCTTGAAAATACTTTGTTTCTTTCCTGCGCAAAAAGAAAGCAACACTTTTTCAATTTCTGAGTACAAGAATGTCCAGTGGATTGTCATATCAGTTGTGCACAGCAAATTTTGATGCATTGCTCGTTCTTCGACCGTATCGATCGATTAACATCTACTAATTAATTACATTTCACTTGCTTTCTACCCTCGTTTATTTGGGTTTTTTTCTCCCCTCGAATTTGAACCTTTATGGACTCTTCTTACATTTGAGGATTATGAATATTCAAAATATTTGCAAATATCGTTAGTTTCTTTTGTTTCAAAGGATTGATGCGTTTTAGTTCTACAAGCCCATTTCACAGCATTGCTTTTGCAGCCTAAAGCATGGAATGTGACATTGTCGGACATGGTTGACCAATTCATAGCTTTGGGACGAAAAACGAAGCCCAAAATTCTGAAACGAAAACCCATAAAAAGGAGAGGAAAAGCTATGAAAGCCTGACTTCACCAAGATGCTTAATCCAGTGGAAGAGAGAAACGTGGAGAATTGGAAGACTTAAAAGTACAGAGAGGGACTCAAACCAGTTTTTGATTTAGATGGAAGACAAAAGGAAAAGATGATGAGATTGATAGTCAACATTGTTGTGGAAATTCGTTAGATATTTTATGAATTATGGAATTGAGTTTGAGGTGAGAAGACATAGACAAGTGGAAATGAAGTAATTAAAATATAATTATGTGTGCAAAGATATTATCTAGAGTAAGTATGTTTAAAGAATGGAAGAAAAACATTGGTGTGGAGAGAGATTAACTAGTGTACAGGGGTCGGGTTGGGTTGGGAGATTTTTGGACCAGCCGAGTTTGGCAACTCGAAAGACTTGATTTTTAAGGGTTCTGTTGGGTTGTTGGGTTATTATGATTTTTTTATTAATTTAAAATACTTAAATTTATCTACAACCACATAAAATATGTTACCATACTAAATATTCCTAATATATATTACAAACTTTAAACAAAGACAAACATCGTAACAATCCTAAAAGAAAAACATTAAATTCAGGTTAGGTTGGGTCATCAAAAAAAAAAAAAAAAAAAAAAAAGAGTTTAATTCAAGACCTAATCAAACTCAACATAAAATTTAACCTAACCTAACTCTTATAGCCTAGGATTAGTAGGTCCAAGAAAGTAAAAAAGAGAGCATGTGAGAAATATAGAGTGAAGTTAGTGAGAGCTAACCTGTATAGATTGGCCAATTTGAGCATATTTTAATATGAGCATAGATTGGTCAATCCAACCTATTTGAATTATCACGTTAAAAAATAATGTGTCATACTGTGATGACGTACATAAATTATTTTGTGAAGTTCGACTAAATCAAAAGAATTAAATTAACACTTTTAAAACTACGAAAATTAAATTAAAACTAAGCTCAAATTATAAAGGTTAATTTAAGCTACTAAAATTATAGGACCAAATTGAAATTAAACTAGGATTAAACTAAGATTTGTGAACAGTTTTTTCCTTAAAAGCAGTGATGATTATTATTAGATCTTTCGTCTCTAGAGCAAGCAGGGAAACATGGGATTAGTAGGAGAGACAAGAGACAAAGAAAGAGGAACAATAATATTAATAATAACAATAATAATATTTATTATTATTATTATTATTAATAATAATAATAATAAAAAGTTTGCTGTTTGGAAGCAAAGCAATTAACCAAGCAAGTGGATTGCTTTTTGTTTCTATTTTTTGCCAGTTAACTCAGAACTAGGCTTGCCAGCTATTCCCCTCTCAATTATTTTCTTTTCTTTTTCAATATAAAAACTTTTTCTTTTCTTGCATAAGTCTTTCTCAATACATAAAACATAATATTTAGGATACAGAGATGAATACTTTCAGTTTTTCTTTGTCAAATCTTCTAAATTTTGTATCTTGTTGGATTAATTAATCCAAATATTATTCTTTGCAATTACCTCTTTCCTTATACTTTTTAAAATGTAACCATAAATTTGTATTAAACAGTTTTTGTTAGGAGTAAAATTTGTGTTAAAATTTTACAAATACATAGACAAAAAAAAAAAAAGATGTTTTCAAAATTTTAAGACACGAAGAAAGTATAGAAACTAAATTGAACAAAAGCTATAAATACAGTGACTACAATAATATTTTAAACCTTATGATTAAGCGAAAATTAGAATTTAGTCACCGTATTTTTAAATTTTAGTACTAGTAATTTTACAAATAGGGAACAAATTTATCAAATTTTACGTTTTCAAACAAAACTTGAAAATAAAGATACTAAATTGAACCATATTAGTTAAAAGTATAGTGATTAAAATAACATTTTTTAAAAATAAGCTTCAATTATAAAGTTTGAACTCTATGATTAAGAAAAAAAATAGAATTTGGTTAATAAATTTCCCCAAAATAGTCTTGGTACTAAATTCTAACTTCTCTTCGAAATTATTAGAATTTATATTCCTTGTTTTGTTACTCCCACTTGTATTTATTCAAAGAAAGTGCTGGAACAAGATCAGAATGAAATAATCATAATTTTTTTTTTTTTAAATATTCCCTTTTGTCCACCATCAATCATTAATTTGAATGAAAATTATAAAACTTTTTGTTGGAAGGAAAAAGGTATAAACAGTATGAGTCATGAGAATAATTTTATACATCACTCCACACACAAAAAAAAAAAAAAAAGTCATAACCAAGTGTTTAATCCAATAAACATGATTCCCCTTTTAAATAGATTGGGTTTAGATATGCTTTAATTAATGTCATTAATCAATTGCACAATTGTTATCTTTGCTTAATTAATGATAATTAAATTGCACTAGTCCAACTTGATATCAACTTGGTCACTTGATTTGATGCTAATTGATGTATGGCCCATCATATTTAATTTAAATCAACTTTAAAGAAGAAAAAAACAATAATTTAATTCAACTTGCTCCATATTTTATTGTGGGAATCATATCATATCATAGTGTAAGTGTTTATATTTTAATATTTATCAAGTCTTCATGATTCCATCCTATGTGACCACTTTTTATATGTTTATGGATATCTTATCAAATCTTTATTTATCTCGTAAATATTGTTTGGTTGTGTACAAAAAAAATCCTTTAATAAAATGGTATCTAATCTTTTTCTTTTTTTTTTTTTTTAAATTGCAACTTGTCTTAATATTTATCGGATATTAAATTCATTAGTCAAACTACATGCTTTTACAATTTTATATTTATTATCTGACCAAACTATCTTTTCTTATACATTCGATGTATACAACCAAATGATACTTACGTCTTAGAAAATCCAATCGAATAATTATTATGTCTTTACAAACTCTCGTAACAAATTCATATTTAATATCCAATAAAATCAACACACGTGGTTAAATTGTTAAATGATCCATCGTGTCTAATTAATTACCACAGTAGTAAGTGTCTTTATGTGGCTTAAAATATTTTTAATGAAACATATGTATAAATGAATAAACGAAGGGTAAATATAAATATATCATTCGATTCTTGAATATTCATCCCTTGTCAATTTTAATCCTCTAACATTTCAAAAATGTTTTATTTCAATAATATTATTAATTCGTTGTAGAATGTCGTGGATATTAACATTAGAAATTATGTAATTTTGTATAAAATAATTAAATGTTAACTATGATAGTTAGATGTGAGAACATAAATATATTTGGATTTTGAAATAAAATAAAAATGGAACTCTTTGTGAAAGATAATTTATAGCCATAACTTATCACATGTTCATTATCTAATTGTTTCTCCCTATTCACAAAATTAATAAATTTTGTTGTTTAAAAAATAATTAAATAATGCATTTAAATAACGGTATAGCATAGGTTTGACAAGCAACCAATAACAATATGGTGAAATGACCATTTGCCACCGACCTTAATAGTTAATTAGAGGGTTGTTCTAAATGAAAAATAAATATATAAATAAATTCTAATATGGCATTGGTCTCTTATACTTTGAACCAAACTTATTATATTTTATTTGATGTTGCTTTTAAATGCAAAATATAATTTTCATACCCTCAATAAAACTTAAAATTAGATATTATTATTAGTTTATGGTTAACTTTTTTTTTTTTTTTAAATAAAAAATCACTTATTTATAAGTATTGTCTATAAAATTTTAAGAGTTTATATATATATATATATAGAGGTTAAAAAATACTTTTCCATCTTTAATTTTCATGAATGTAATAATTTAATGATTGAATTTTAGTCGATAACCATTTAATTTTTATACTTTAAAATTAATAACAATTCAGTCATTGAATGTTAGTAATACATAACAATTTAGTTTATATATTTTACAATTTATAATGATTTAATCCCTATTGTAAAAAAAACATTATTAAGATTTAATAAAATTTCTTATATTGATAACCTGATAAAAACAACAAATTATAAATATTAAGTCATTAGGTTATAAAAGTTGACCCTTAGTTTTGATGAAAACTCGTATGATAAAGACTAGATTGTTATTTATTAATATTTACGAACTAAATTTAAAAATTTAAAAGTATAAACACTAAATTATTGCTAACTAAAGTTCATTAGCTGAGTTATTACTTATACAAAAGTTTAGCGACCTAAAATACTATTTAATTGTCAAAATAAGCATAGTTCAACTAACATTGAGTAGGTTCGATGTTAGAGGTTCGATCCTCAATCTCATAATTGTAAAAAAAAAAAAAAAAAAAATGGATTCAGGGTTAAGATGGTCATTTTGATTGGTAAAAAATGGGAGTGGTCCACACTCGAGAGTAGGCGCGTGTGAGACACCAGCCTGGTATGTTGTGACAATCATTTCCTATAGGGGGGACAAATCAAGTTGATGCTTCGTCATTCCGTACGAGGCTTTTTCTGACACGTAGCATGCAACTTGCCAAGTGACAACATGTGGTTCCCATTCTATCCCCTCCATATTATGCCACGTGGGTCTTCTATTTATGATTTTTCCTTTCTTTTTTCTTTTTTCTTTTTTGACCTCAATCAAATTGCTCCCTGGGCCCCACGGCTCTTGTCCCCACGTCAAATCAAAACACCCACGTGGCGCCGCGCCATTTTTCACCCGATTTTTCGCAACCGTCCGTTAAATTGAAACTAAACGGCGCCCAAGTTGTGAACTGCCAATCTTGTGCTCAAAGGCCAAGCATGCGTTAGAAACTAACGATAAACGTTAAAATGGATTTTTGTTATCCCTCGCAATTCTCGTTCAGAAAGAAGAATATATATATATATATATTATAATATATATATACCTTTTTTTTTTCCTTTTTGATGATTACTCGGCTTTCACGTCCCTTTGTTTTTTCGGGGTTTGTTTGTGATAACGATAGGTTTTAGAATTATTGAGCAAAATGTTCCATTTAAACTAGTTTTTTTTTTCTTTAGCGCATTAATTTATATATTTTAATAATTTCATTAGGTTTTCTTCAGATAAATATTGTGAGATTTTAATTTTATCAATTAAATGAATCTCAAATTTTTTATAAACAAATCAATTGACTAATTATCTATTTTGTTAATTTAATATTTGAAGAGCCTATACATTTATAAAAAATGGTGCATTGTCGATTTTCAAATGTAATTTCAATCGTAATATTAAATTCTCATCGACATATCGATATTTTTATGTTTCTCTGGGTTCGACATCAATATGAGGAGTGAATCGATATTTTCATTATATCATAAAAATATCCACTAAACATAAAAACAAACAATAAAATATCACTAATGTAAACATAATTTAATTTTATGTTTTGAATTTCTTATTTTCAAATTTTTCTAGAAATATTCATCAAAATTGATATTTTATCAATATTCTATCCGTGATAGACCCTGATAGACTTCTATAGCTTTTATCATAACTATCTAAAAATTTTGCTATTTTGTATAAGTATTTTTCCTTATTTTTTTATTTTTAAAATTTTCCCTTAACCGAAAAGTATTATAGAAAAAATGAACATAAAAAAAGAAAAAGAAAAAAAGAAGGTTGCATTTTGGGTTACACCAAATTTATAGTAAAGTCACCGAATCAGATTTATGACCCAAAATAGATAAATATAATGCATTTATTTGGAATAATAATTTCGAAAAAAAAATTCTCCATTTTTTTTCTTTGTGTAAAAATAAAATAATAAGATTGTAATAGGGCCATGTGGATTAGATAGCTGAATGGGGCTGGCATGTCTTCGTCAACTCTTGATACGGTCTATTTTCGTGGATTTGCTTTTTCCTATCAAAATCAAATATATATTTTTATATTATTTTTAATTAAATATTCGCTTTAATCAAATTATAGCCTATGAGATTTCATAGACATTCCTTTAAGCTGAAGCGAAAATAGAAATAATGTCGGCTTGATAATTAATTGAATTTTAAAACCTATATTTGTTTTCTCAACTTATTTACATGATTTTAATACTTTAGTTATTAATTAAATTAAGAAAAAAAAAAGCTAATTAGATTTTACAAATACTCCTAAAAGTAGATATCAAATTAATAATGTTTATAAACTTAATTTAGAAAAAGTTTAAAACCAAATAATTATTAAATGAAGTCTAAATTAAAAAGTTTATACTCGAATTGTTAATTTCAATGATAAAGGTATAATAATCATAAAAAGATGTGATCGTACCAAATTACATATAATAATTTCCGTTTACAATATTGGTAAGGAAAAATGAATCTTCTAACTATGAGTTTGGTGGTATATATTATATCAATTGTATTCATTTTGACCATTTATTTTAAGAAATTACACAATGACAAATTTATTTCGTATCGATTCAAATACTAAAATACAACGTAACGAAATGAATATCCAGTATTACATGCTTGTATATTTTTAAGAAAAATTACTATAAACAAAAAAAATATCAAACTATTTATAAATATAGAATTTTTTTTACTGTTTATCGAGGATAGACATTAAAATTTTTCTATATTTATCAATAGTTTGACTCATTTTTCTATATTTAAAAATAACTATATTTTTGAACGGCTCTACTCATATATATATTTCAATTTTTTTTAATTTTTAGAAAATATTATAATGCATTGCAACCAAAAAAAAAATAAATATCCTTTTTGTTCTAGAAACTACATTTTAATTTTAAAAAGATTAAATTATAATTTGTGGAAATAGTTTATTATTAAAAATATAATTTTGATGAAAGGAAGAGGCGCCGACGACGTGAGAGGAAAAAAAAAGAACAAAACAGCTCCTCGAGGGAGGGACTGTTACAAAGATCCCCATAAGTTGACACGTGTCGAATAGAAAAGCGTACAGCGTGTCAGATTCCACTTCCCTAAATTGCCCTCTCTCCCTTCGTTACCCCAAAAGCTAACCTTTTGGCTTTTGCGTTATTTTAAATTCGGGCCCCACTATTTCTTAAATTATTAAAAAGAAAAAAAAGCCACCGTTTGATACTGCCACCCGCATTTCACACTCTTGCCACTCTCACTCTCTTTTACCTTGCCTTTTATTGAAATTGTTTATATTCTAAATAAAGATTATACAAACTCTTACACAATGGATTAAAATTACCTCAACTTTAAAAGTTGAACATATAAACATACCTCAAGTTGTAGTTGTATAAGTTGCTAGATATTTCTTCCCTCAATTATGAAGTACAAGTTCTAATATTTTTCATTTGATGCGATGTTTAAAAAATAATCATTTAAATTAAAAAAGTTACTCGTATATTTAAGTTCCTATGTAAGAATTAAAATTTGAAGATAACATTGACAAAATAACATAAAATTTAGTTAATAAAATATAGAAAATCAAACTCCTACTATTAGCAAAAATATATGAATACACAACATTCAACTCATTGAAAATCATTTAATTTTTAATTTTTAATTTTTAAAAATTAAGTCCATAAACATAGATAGATGGGAAGGAAAAAGAATTTAGGTAGGAGTGTGGGGGAGGGCATGGCTGTGGGCAAAAGAAAAAGCAAGCAAAGAAGTTGGGGGAAAGAAAGTTGAATAAGAAATTGAGACGAAATTTAGAAGAAAATTACAAAGAGAGTCCCAAAGAAAAGAGAAACACTAACACTAACAGCAACAAGAACAGCAACACCTGCCAGAAATTGGAGTAGGGGGCGAGGATTACGGCTACTTGCAGGTGGTGGGAGTGGCTGATTGGAGCCTCGACCTGCAACTTGAGAGCACACTCACCAGAACCTGCGTTTCTCTCTAACCGTACACGATGTGAACCCTTCACCACTGATCACCACGTGGACTCTTCCCATTTTCCTCCCCCATGAAACCTCCCCCCCTCGTCTCTTCTTCTTTACTTATTTCCCCTTTCTGGGTTTCTCTTTTCTCTCCATTTCAATCGCCTATTTCAACTCCCTCTCCTTCTCTGAGCTTTTTCCCCATCTGGGTCTCTTGATTTTTGCGGTTTTAGCTTCAATTCTGTGTGGGTTTTGTGTTTAAACTCGAAATCAGGTGTGTTTGTTGTTTGATTTTTGGTGAATTTGAGAAAGGGTTTTGGTTGTCGTTTTTGTTCAATGGGGGAAGCAATTGGTGTATGTGGGGATGATCTGATGTTGAGACTCTCACCGGAGATGAGTAGAGAAACGGAGGTTTCTATTTCTGAACCGCCGGACCTTACTCTTAGGCTCTCTCTTGGTGGAATTTATTGTGGGAAGTCGAAGGAAAATTCGTTAGCTCGATCGTCTTCGGTTATTGGAGTGATATCTCAGAACGCAGAGACGTGGAAATGGGATATGCAGAGGCAAACGGGGTCGTTTCTTTCGTTGGCGAGATCTTGCTCTCTTCCGGCTGAGACGGACCAACTCGGCCGAATTAAACTGAAGGAGTTCCAATTGATGAGAAGGATTGAGGCTAAAAAGAGGTTGGTGGAGCAGAGGAGTGGCAGAGCACCTGCGGCGGAGGATGAGAAGTCGGCAGCAGCACTGCCGTCGCCGTCTGAAGTGGCAGCTTGGGCCGCTGCTTCTGCATCAAAAAGTCCTGCGCTATGTCGTGCGATTGATAAGATCAAATCCACCCAAGGAAACCTTTCCCAGAGTTATACAATTGAAGGTATCCCTCTCCTCTTATTTTCATTTTTTAATTTCTTCTTTCAAATACTCTTTTAATCAGCTGATTTCAGCTCAGATGTAGTTCTGTGTTCTTTAAATTGATTAATCTTCACCCTCTTGGTTTAATCAAATCCATCTCTGTCTGTTTTGGGTTTTGTGGGTGATTCATAAGCTGAAATGAATGGAAAATGGAAGTATAAGCACTTTATTTTCTTAGTTAGTGATGATATCTTAGCAAGGAGCTGAAAAAGGCATATTTTCACTTATGAGGGTGAAAAAAATAGTGCAAAATTCATCTTGAAGTGTTTGTTCATAGCTGAAACCACTGTAGCATTACTTAGCTTTATTTTTCCTTGTGATGTTTCAGGCTACTTATCTTGCTAATAAACCTCTTGCATGTGCCCATGGAAGATTGTGATCTTGTTGATCTTTTCATAATCATTGAGTTGTTGGCTTTCAGATTGACCATCCAATCAGTTGGCAAATGGGGTTTTGATTATGTGTTTGGTATTGGGATTCTAGTTTCAAAACTATTGCCTATCTTTAGCAGCAGGGCTCTTATACCTGGTTCATAAGAGTAAGGGAAGATTGATAAAAATTTCTTTAGTTTTACTATGTTATGGGTTATCATACATAATTGTTGTCAAGGATTTGATTGAGCTAGATGTCGATTTATAAGTACGATCGAATTAGCTTGTAAACAGTATGAGTTTGATTTTCATTGACAGGACATGGAAGTGTGGGATCAGCAAAGGGCTCATCCAGTTCTCAATCATCACTGGAGTCAAATGACAGAGAGCCAGTAGTGAACTCACAAACATTGGCATCAAGAAAAACTGAAAAGCCACCAACGAATACAGCGAAAAGAGCAAGAGTTTCCAAGGGATTGATGGAAGGGGATAGAGGGATGGACGTGATGAGAACGATGCCGAGCGTGTCGACGATCGGGGACGGGCCGAACGGGAGAAAAGTAGAAGGGTTTTTGTACAAGTACATGAAGGGGCAAGTTTGCATAGTGTGTGTATGCCATGGAAGCTTTCTTACTCCAGCTGAGTTTGTGAAACATGCTGGTGGGAAGGAGGTGGCTAACCCCATGAAACACATCCATGTATGCTGTACTTCATTTTCATTGTAAGTTCCATTTAGTTGCTTGAATTACTTGTACTTGTTGCCCTTTTTCTTTTAGGAAATTACAATGGAAAAAGAAACTTATTGAATTTGGAAGGAAATGTTTTTTTTTTTCTTCTGATTTTCTCTGGCTGGTTTGGTTTCTAGGGAAAATGAAAGAAAACACCAAGAACAATGAGGATCTCCAACATCAACTTAATGAGATTATTGCTGTTATTTGTTACCATCATTTCCTGTTCCTCATCACTTTCATGATTTCATCTAGAATTCTTCATGCAGGTCCAAAATCATAGCCAAATTAAGAATATCAACAATGTATTTTAATGATTAGTAATTTACCAATTTGATATCGATAAGACACTTATTATTAACAATGTGTTTTAAATCGAAAAGTTTGACCAAAACCTTAAATTATTTTTTTCCCCCCAAAGAAATGTGGGTAGATAAGTTTAGATGTTTGTCAAAAATGAAAATAAAATGAGAAAAATATTATCACAAGTTTAAAATCCTAATTTTGGAATTTTTTTTTTTATATGATTAGGTTATTTTAAATCGTTAATTTACCAAAAAAAAATTTAAGTTGATAGGTGAAGATAAATTTAATATAATATCTAATCGGTTACGTGAGTAATTTACTCGGACATTCTATAAAATTCTCCAAAATTTAATCATTTTAACCAAAATAATTTTCTTACTAAAATGTAACTATTCTATTTCATCTCATAATAAGTGGGGGATGTTCACGTGGCAAGGACGGAAATGTATATAAATTTTTTATAAATAAATAAATAAAAGACTAAGTCAATTACTAGAATGGACAATTTTGTTCTTTTCTTCAAGGTAATTGAAATGAAATTTTGAGGTATAGGTATGTGTTTATTTAAATTTTTTACCGTATTCAATAAATATCTGAACTTTTAATTTTGTGTCAAATGGGTCAATTAATAAACTTTAAAAAGTGCTTGATAAACTCTTAAACGTTAAATTTTATGTCGATCAATTTCTTAAAATTGAAAGTGTCAAATAGATTCTTAAACATTGAATTTTGTGTTAAATAGAATTTTTAAATTTTATATCTTATAGGTCTTTCAATTATTTGACATATAGCTTTTATTAAAAGAAAATTACATATCTATTAAACATAAAATTGATTTTATATCAAATAGATCAATTATCATTTTTTTTATAAAAAAAAATTGAATATATTAAGAATCTATTAGATACAAAATTAAAAGTTTCTGATGAACCTCTTGAAAGTTTATGAATTTATTAGACATAAAATTTTAAATTTAAAAAAAAGGTTGTTTTCATATATAGTAAAATGAGCCAACTTATTTATAAATATAACAAAATAGCAAAAACTAGTCTATGACTCCATCATTGTCTATCATAGACACTAATAGATGATAATAGTTTATCACTGACTATTAATTTGAAAAAAAAAATATTTCCCTTTTTACTTTATTTAAAAATATTTATTGTAGTTTTGCCATTTAAAATAATCCATTTAAAAACATGTTTCCTCAGTAATCTAGAAACTAAATAGATATAAATATAAAATTCTCGAAAAAATAATTTAACCAAATCTAAAAAGGAGTTTTTTTATTAATAATAAAATAACAAAAATATTTACAAATATAACAAAATGACAAAGAAATTTACTCATCCCAATGTGTTCTTTTTGCTACATTTATAAATAGTTTCATTATTTTATCATTTAAAACCATTGCTCTTTTACACTAAATTCTACGAAATATAAGGTATTTGAAATTATTTTAAAAATATATTATTGAAATAAACAAAAAGCGACCGATTTAAACAAACCCAGTGGCGAAACGTGGACATCTATAAGAAAGCATTAAATGTGAATGTCCGCATCTTATAATAGCCCTTGACGCCCACTTTTACCTAGTGATTGACTCACTCTCATCCAACCATTATGACACGTCATCAATATCCACATTACATGGACCCCACTTCCTCGAGTGGCTAATTTCTAAACTAACCAAAAAAAAAAAAAAAATCCAATGGCTTCTTGTCAATATTCTCAACCATTAGACTTTTGCCACGTATATGAAAATGTGGATATTTTTTGAGTTAACATTATCATTATTTAAATTTCCACGATATTGTCGTATTATTTATAAGTGAATGTGAACAGTAATGAATTTAAAAATTAGTGTCATGTTTATTTGCTCATTTAAATAGTTTTTTTTAATATACCTTTTATTTTTACAATTTTTTAAAATATTCATCGATATTTTATCAATATTTTCAACTATAATATGTTGTCGAGTGATATTAAAAACATTGAATTAAACATAATTGAGATAAAATGATTTAAATTTCTAGCTTTTGGTAAAGTTATGTTTAGGTTAATTAAATATATAGTTTTTTTTAATTGAAATTTTGAGATTTTAATCTATGTTTTCTTTTAATTTAATTTTGTTAATAATGATGCATAGTTCAACAATAATTAATATGACCGAAGTGACCATAGCTGAAGTGCATCATAATGTGATAATAATTGTGAGGTTTATGATTTGAATGCTCTTACTTCTATTATATTAAAAAATAATAATTTACATGTAACATTTTTTAAAGATAGCAAGCTTAAATTTTCATACTCTATAACCGTCTTAAAAGACCTAAGATGTTATTTTAGTACAACTAGAAAGAAATTAATATCTAACCTCTATTATATCAAATATATATATTCAATGGCTATAAATGTGCTAAGATAATGTGCAAAATAATTACAGTTGGAAACGGATTAAACTAAACATGATCATGAAAATGAGAATATTATCAGGTAGCTTGTAGATCCACGGTGTATCAAACGGCTGTAAATTGCAATGCAAAAGCCCCTCAAAAGGCATATTCGGGGAGGATATTCCGTCTGAAATATTGGCAAAAAAGAAAACTAAAGACGACGGAGAAGCAGAGATATGGCCAAAGCCATGGCCGCCGCACTCTGTAAGCTCCAATTTCTGATAAAATTTCTTGCTTTCTTTAATTATTCTGTCATGATCCAGCATTCACACCATGCCTACGTTTGTTTCTGTACCTTTCCTCAGCCATTTCCATTTGTATTTTCTTTGCCCTTCGATTTTTCTTTTCATCTGGAGCTGGGATTTGTAGGAATAGAATGTTTTTTGATTTGTGGGTTTCGTTTCTTGTTTTCCATTTACATTACCCATCATAGTTTCGTCTTGTTGTTTGATTTGAAACTGAGAGATTTGGTCATTGAGTCCACATTTGACCCGTTTATGCTGAAACTGGGTTGTTCTTTCTTTTGTTTCTTTTGCCTCACGGGTTTGCTCTCTGATTAGTCATAATGAGTAATCTACTTACTTTTTCATGCATTTGCATCATGAGGCTTCTTGTTTTTATATGCTAACATGACATTCTCGTAATCAGAATAGCTTCTGCATGGTTGGAAATGTAAAAATGGCAATTTCCCAAGGCATTTTCTCTGTGATATTACCCTCTGGAAAAGCCAGACTTTTTAGTTTTTGCAAAATTATTACCTAAGTACCTCTGCATTGAGGTTTTTGAGGAGGTGGTACTGCTACATTTACAGTGCGGCTGATGCAAGTGATCATGGTCTTATGCACTGAAGAGTCTACATCTTTACATATTAGTTCACAAGCAATCTTGGTTGCTCCATCTATGGAAAGGGTAATCCTAAATTGAGAAGATAAACATTGGAATTCCAAAATCGGCCTCTTTGTATGTATTATCAATTTAACTTTGATGAATTTCAATCTTGACGTGTTGCCAGACATAATGTAGAGGAAATCTGTTCCCAAATAATGAGATTATGGGGAAAAATAGTATTAAAATTGGAATCTTGTTTCATAAAAGGTACTTCAAATGCCTATCAATGAACATTTATTGTGCTGGAAATTTGACCCCATGGAACACCTCAGCACCAAGTACTTTTGTCCTACCAACATTATAGGATGGTCAACTGTTCACTGCTTTATAATATATGCTAAACTTTTGGCCAACAATTGGTTATTGAATTTTGGTTTCTTTGATGCGGCAGGCTTCGCTAGTCCCGTGTTGGTTCTATTTCTTATTGTTGGGTGTGCTGCAAGGCCTTTCTATCCACTTCCTAGTAGGTTCCCTGGAGGAATCAGACAACCTCTTCAAACCACTCGTCCATATAATATTGCTCATCGAGGTTCAAATGGAGAATTTCCTGAAGAAACTCTTCCTGCATATAAGGTAGGCATTTCTATTTATATCTCTATTCTTTCTAACATCTTGTTCACTTAACTTTTGAAATTGTTTTGTACATGATGAGGGTAACCAAATGTTACCCGCTCATAATAGACAGCTCAAAGTTCCTCCATTTAGTCAACCATAAATAAAGATGTTTAAAATACAGGATTGAGCTGTTTATGTCTACCTCTTCCTAAAAATCTGAATACATAGGATTTTAGGCACTGACCTCCTATATTCTGTGCCCTGTTTTATCATATGATCTTGTGTAGAGTAGTTGAAATATGTGCTTCCTATACCCAATTTTCATCTATGCTCTAATAATTTCCTTTTGACCAATGACTTATCTTTCAGAGAGCTATAGAAGAGGGTGCAGACTTCATTGAGACCGACATCTTATCTTCCAAAGATGGAGCTCTTATATGCTTCCATGATGTAACCCTTGATGAGACTACTGATGTTGGAAAATATAAAAAGTTTGCTAAACGTAAAAGAACATATGAAGTCCAAGGAGTTAACATCACTGGTTTTTTTACTGGTACAGTGGCGGTATATTCAATTTTATGCATGTGTATTTACAGCTCTCTCTATTACTTGGGAGAGGGTCCTTATACCATAACCTCATTTCATGGTGTTTCTAAGGGTTCTAATTGATTATATGCAGTTGATTTCACACTAAAAGAATTACAGTCATTGAAAGTGAAGCAGAGGTATCCTTATAGAGATCAACAATATAATGGTATGAGATCTCTTTTTTTAAGCAGCCTTTTCTTTGTTTGGGTTTATCAGTTTCCAAGCTCCATCAATTGTCATCTGAATGTTATTTCTTCCATAATGTACAACAGAATAATGTTCTGGTTAGATTTGCACTAGACGACATACCAACTCTACTAGATCAAATTTTCATGCAGCTCATTCCTAGGTTTGATTGATGCTGATCGCAGTTGAAGTGTGTGGCATATGAAAAGACTCTTAGTGGAGTTGAACGGCAGGGGTTTGAATTAGCCATAATCCATGATCTACATAGATATTCACTCCCATGCTACACCTAATTTTGATTGAACAGAATTCATTGTAGTCGCTTCTTTTTGGTTAGTGTGTAGTTGTCTTGGATTACTACTAGCTCATTCTAAGTGATTAGATGGTGTTCTTCTGTCATAATATCACGTAGAATCTAAAATCGAACACCTGTGACATAACCCATATGCCCCTTGCAGTATAATAAAAAATGCCTTGTAATTACTTGAAATCGTTTGTTGAGCTTAAGTTGTCTCTTGAACTGCAATCGTTATATAGTATGTTTGGAACGACTTTCTAAGCACTCAAAAAAGTGTTTTTAAGTGTTAAAAAAAAGGTGTTTTTAAGCACTTAGAAAGTCAATTATTTAGTTTGACATATTACTTCCCTTTTCTATGTCAGGCCTCATGACTAATCAAACTATGTTCTCTAAATGATGAACTCAGGAAAATTTTCGATTATTACTTTTGAGGACTTCATTGCAATTGCACTGGATGCACCCAGAGTTGTTGGAATATACCCAGAGATTAAAAATCCAGTATTTATTAACCAGCGTGTAAGTTTTCTTCTTAACAAAAGTGAACACTTCTAAACAGTTTGTGAAGCTTACCCATCATCCGATCACCGTTCTACTGTTATTTGCAATCTGGTCTCCTGCAATGGGTTTGATATTTTGAAGATTGTGACCTTTTCTTACTGATAATGATGTCGTAGTTAAATATAGATTTTGTTCGTAAGAATGGCAGTATATTGCTTATTGGTCTACTTCCCATATATTCTCGAGATAAATCCCCTAAGATGCAGTGTGTTTATAATATGATGGTTGCCCAATGATTTCTTTTTACCAAAATTGTGAACGAGTGGTAATGCCCACAGGTCAAATGGCCAGATGGTAAGAGATTCGAGGACAAGTTTGTTGAGATTCTAAAAAATTATGGATACCAAGGTTCATATTTGTCAAAAAACTGGTTGAATCAACCTGCATTCATTCAGTCATTTGCTCCAACTTCCATTATACACATATCAAATCTTACAGACCTGCCCAAGATCTTATTGATCGATGATACTACAATTCCAACACAGGACACAAATCAGGTACTTCAAACCTTTCCTAAGAGCATTTTTCTTGAGTTTTTGGATGTATCTGGATTCTGGTGCTACAAAGTTATGCTGTCTTGGCAAAATATCAAGTGAAGATTCTGCTGAAAACAGCCAACTAATCCCGCTTCATTGTTAATATTTTGATTATCAAACTTCGAAGTTACAATCGTTCAAATAAGATGATCTACTAAAACTATTAATGAACACATCTATTCATTAGATAAAAATGAAATAGCATCTGGATGCACGATCAACTTCATCTAAATGTCTCAGATAAGGATATACAATATTCTCGTCGACTACTCTCTCATGATGACCTTGTTTGCTTTGTGTTAATTCACTACCCATTTCTCTCCTTTGAAGACAAATTATGTACTTGATGGCATAGATGTTCATCATAACCGAAGGTTCAAACTTCAGTCGAAAGAGATTAGGCATTCTGTGGTCTCTGAATCTGCTTTTAAACTGCTTCTTGACAAATCTTCTCTACTAATTTCAAATTAGATTCGTGTCTTGGCTTTTTTTTAAAAAAAATTATTTAACATCTGAATAAGCTTCTTCTTAAAAACAGTTTTGGATCATGTGCAGTCATATTGGGAAATTACTTCGGATAGCTACTTTGATTACATAAAGAAGTATGTGGTGGGAATTGGACCTTGGAAGGATACTGTGGTTCCTGCAGTTAACAACTATATCCTTACACCCACAGATCTTGTTACCCGAGCACACGCCCATAACTTACAGGTAAACATACTTTCCTGTCAAATCTCTTACACCTGATACTGATACATGAAATGTGGTTATGTTGGAAGTGTGAAATCACACGTCTGTTAAATAGGATCTCTTGGGATTTGAATACTAGTTGCATCTTATAAACTGCTTAAAGCCTGATGGAGTTCACTTATGTTCGAGCCATTGATATGCATGGTGTACATACATGGTCTATCTGTAAACGTTGAGGTCCCATTTGATTTTTTGTTTTTGAAATTTATGCTTCTAGTTTTTATTTTTCTTACCGAAACATAAATCCAAAAAACAAAAGCAAGTTTTTAAAAGCTATTTTTATTAGTTTTCAAAACTTGACTCATATTTTGATAACACGTTTCGAAAGTAGATTACAAAACAAAGGTACTCATAGGTGGAAGTAGTACTTATAAGCTTGATTTTTAAAAACCAAACAGCTATCAAACTAAATGGTTCTATGGTACGATTTTCATTACAGGTGCATCCATATACTTTCCGAAATGAGTATAACTTTATCCACTTCAACTTTCATCAAGATCCATATGAGGAATTTGATTACTGGATCAACACGATGGGCGTCGACGGGCTCTTCACCGACTTTACGGGTAGTCTCCATCATTTTAAGGAATGGACCTCTAATCTCCCTCCCAATGATTCGGATGAACAGAGGGCATCTGATTTATTGCATAAAATTTCCTTGATGATAAATTCATATAGAAGTCGTTAGGACAGACAATGTATATGCTTCATTTGGGCAACAACATTGTTGAAATTTGTTTATAGATAAGGCAAACTGGGGCACATGGCATTTAAACCAGGATAGAATAGAATTGTCAATGAATAAAAGAAAAGAAAAACTGTTGGCTTTCTGTTCTCAGCTCTTTTGTGTTGCTTGATGACACTTTCTTTATTCTGAAAATGATAAGAAGTTTGCTAATATTATGTAAATGGAAAGCTTGAGAATTCTTCAATTCTGCTCCAATCTTAATGGCACCAATCTAATCTTCCTAATATTTGGCTGGCTGTTTTAACAGGTTTTGATTTATGAAATTGTGGTCGGAAGGCTCAAGTTTATAATGCTGTGTGTTTAGATTATTACAATATAGATCATAAAAATTTGATAATTATGTGTTTATACTTAAAACAAGTCAATTTTAACTTCTTTCTT
This sequence comes from Lagenaria siceraria, assembly GCA_002890555.2. Taxonomy (NCBI): domain Eukaryota; kingdom Viridiplantae; phylum Streptophyta; class Magnoliopsida; order Cucurbitales; family Cucurbitaceae; genus Lagenaria; species Lagenaria siceraria. The sequence continues at coordinate 957,908 of CM016487.1, read as the reverse complement.
TTAAATATTTATGAGTGAGTCAACTTCATCTCAATAAATTCAAATGTTATTTCGTAAATTAATTTAATAATCTTATTAATATAAGGATGAAATTGACAAGTAGATAGAAAGTGTAGGTAAATTTTAACATACATATACAAATAACATTTAAATATTTGTTATGTACAATATTTATTATTGTTTACCTCAAATTACATATATAGCTTCAAAATTATTCTAAATTTTGTAGATTTTTTCTAATAAGAACTTTGTATGAGTAAGAGTGAGATAATAATGTAATATTAAATTTTTCTTTTACCCATTAAACTTTTTAGTTAATTGATGATTGACCTAATTATATTTTTGTCGCAAAATTGCTCACTAAAATGCATAATATATTATATATAATCTAAATTTTATTTTGCAATTTTCAAGGAAAATGTTGATCTTTACCCTTAATTTAGTAGGCGATTCGGGGGAATTTTTAAAAATAAAAAAATAAGAAAAATTATTTACACAAAATAGTAAAATTTTTAGATAGTTATGATCGATGCTGATAGAAGTCTATCAGGGTCTATCAGTGATAGAAATGATAGAAGTCTATAACTGATAGATATCTATTAATGTCTATCAATATTTTTTTTGCTATTTCCTGTAAATAGTTTGACATTTTTTCTATTTGTGAAAAATTTCCTTTCATTCGATTCCATAAGTATAACAACTTTTAACTTAAACATGAATTATACTTTTAATTTTCTAATAGTCTTTTGTTTAAAAAAATAGCTTTAAATAATCGTTATGAAACTAAATAGTTTGAGAGTACTATTTATAAATAGTTTGATATTTTTTCGATAGGAAATGTATATAAATTTAATTTAAAAAAACTAAAAATGGGGTATTACAAAATTGAGAGTAGGAGGCCAAATTGTTACATTTCCACATTTCCTTTCACGGATATTCAAGGATGAAAATGGATTTTAACTATTAAAAAAAAAAAAAAAAACCCAATAATATTCTAGGCAAATCTGCCCTGGAATTAGGTCGAAGCAGGGTAATTGGATTCAGACGACACTGAAGAAGGGCAGGCGAAGGCAGAATATTGGCGAGGGAGGGAAGATACTATGGAGGGTTCAGATTGTTAATTAACGAAGCTATTTTTGTCAGGTCAAACTTTGTTTATGCAAGATGAAACCTTTTGTTTGTTCTTATGGCTGCGTTTCCGCTTCGATGAAACACCACTTTACCATATAGGCGAAGACTCGAAATCTTGTAACAATCTAACCCTTCAGATTGTTGCGACAGCCTCAGCTTTGAGAATTGAAGTTTGATCTATAACTAGAAAGACCCAGATGGCCGAAAATCAAAGACCCACCAGCATTCTTGAATCTCTAGGGGAAGAGATCGTTAGAATTGTTACCCCAGTTTCAATCTGCATGTTCATGGTGGTTATTCTAGTCTCTATCCTCAACTCCAGCTCTTCATCTTCTTATGCAACAGTTGGTTCCATCGCTACCATTGCATATAATGAGAGCAGCTCTGATTCCTCGTGGGACAAATTTATAGGTGCTCTTTTAAACTCCCTTGTGTTTGTGGCTGTTATAACTCTGGCTACATTCCTCATGGTATTGCTTTTCTACCTTAGATGTGTCAAGTTCTTGAAGTATTACATGGGTTTCTCTGCTTTTGTTGTCTTGGGTTTTCTTGGAGGTGAAATTGCATTGTTCTTGATTGAAGATTTCAGTATTCCTATTGATTGTTTCACTTTTTTGGTTGCTCTATTCAATTTTGCTGCTGTGGGTGTTTTGGCTGTGTTCATGTCAAAAATGGCTATCCTTGTGACACAAGGGTACTTGGTTTTAATTGGGATGTTGGTTGCTTATTGGTTTACTTTGTTACCTGAATGGACTACTTGGGCACTTTTAGTTGCACTGGCTCTGTATGATCTTGCAGCAGTTTTGCTGCCTGTTGGACCATTGAGGCTGTTAGTTGAGCTTGCAATATCTAGGGATGAAGACATCCCAGCTTTAGTTTATGAGGCTCGGCCAGTGGTTAATCATGATTCAAATCCTAGGGATTTAGTGCAAAGAAGGATGAGGGTGTGGAGGGAAAGAAATGAAATTTCCGATAATCGCCCCGATGTGGTTCCTGATTCTGTTTCTGAGGGGAATGTGGTTTCTGAATCAAATGTAGATGAGATTGAAACATCCAATACAAATCCTAGTTTTTCTCATGGTATCAGTAATGAATCAACTGTTGTTAGAGCTGAAGAGGGGGAGGTTCATCCCATGAGTAACAATGAGCTTCTTGTTCCATTAATTGATCATGGAGTGAATGTTCAGCCACATGGAGTAGAAGCTTCTGTATCAAATGAAAATTTGATGTTAGAGGGAATAGGATTGGGATCCTCTGGTGCTATCAAGTTGGGGCTAGGGGACTTCATTTTCTACAGTGTATTGGTTGGTAGGGCAGCGATGTACGATTACATGACGGTTTATGCGTGTTATCTTGCAATTGTAGCTGGTCTTGGAATCACTTTGATGCTATTGGCAATATATCAGAAAGCTTTGCCTGCTCTCCCGGTTTCGATAGCGCTAGGCATCGTGTTTTACTTCCTAACACGACTCTTCCTTGAGGTTTTTGTTGTACAATGTTCTTTGAACCTTTTGATGTTCTAGACTAGATATCTCTATTATGTTTGAGGCTGATGCTTCTCCAACAGTATATATCATAAGCACTGTTGATATTTAGATGGTTGAGGATTGGATGTTGAGAAGTTCAATAGCTGGAAATATGGAAACTGATTGTTGATTATCCACAAATCAAATGAAAGATTTGGTTATTGGTTATTGAAACAAATAAAATCCGGGTTAAATAATATATTTGGTCCTATGGTTTAGATAAAATAAAATTCCCTTTGGTTCGATAAAAGCTCATACATAGTTTCTATGTTTGGATAAGGACTATTTATGAATGCTTTATCAAAACCATAGAGGTTAAATTCTAACTTTCTTCCAATCATAGGGATCAAGTTTGCAATTTAACCTAAAACTCGAAATTTAGAACAGTACTATAAACTTCAAAGGCTAAGGTAAAACAGATGTCGTACGAGTATTGTGACAAGGGCAATAACGAAGTTAAGTGTATTACTCATTAGTCGTACGAGTATTGACTTGCTATTCAATTTCTGACTAAAGACTCATAAATTTTTCCAACAGAAGACCTTAGAACTTGACCTTAAATCAGCTCCTGCAAGTTCGATGATATCTATGAATCTTTATCAATTAAGCATTCATTATCAATTAAGCATTTAAACTTTTGAATAATAATTTTACTGTTATAATACTCCAATCTCATCTCTTTTTTGGTTTTTTTGGGAAAAAAAATCAATTTTGAATCTAAACTCATCAGGATATATCAATTTTCATCTTAAGTTTTCAAATTTATTGTATTATACCTCAAATTTAGAAAAGTATTGTAATTTTTACCTTACACTTTAAAATGTGTTCAGTTTTAACTCTAGTAGGTTTTTGCTTGGAATATCGTTAAAAAGTATTCATATGGTTTTCAGAAAAAATGTGTCAAAACTAAGTTTTTGCTGAAATTTGTAAGTTTTGACAAAGTTATTCTATAGTGAATAGATATATTGATCAAATTTAGTTTTGTTCATGAGTTGGTTTTATTAAACTAGCAAGTTTGTGGAGGTCTTTTACTTGAGTGAAATGCCATAAATTAGATAAAGGATAACGATTACGACCCTTGTTTGAGTTTAGGGTTTAATTTGATAAAGATGAAATTGAATACGTAAGGTGAAAATTGGTAAATTCGCATTTGATATGAAGGAATATCATGCAAATGTCCGACAAAAATCAACTCAATTAATGCTTTGAATTTGACCCTTACTACTAAAGAAAAGAAATATTGAAATCTATGTATCTAAATCAGTTTGGAAATCAAGCAATAGCACATCACCTTAATTATTCCAATGTATATCTTATTTAGAAATCAAATATTTGACTTACATGCATATTGGTTTGCAATTGAATCTATACACATTAAATATGTTAAAATGATGGAAAGAAACATCTTGTTGACTATTGCATGTCAAGTCGGCCTATTTGGTTTAAATTTTTAAGTGCTTAAATATATTTTTTTTGTTACCTAAAATTTTTTTTTTAAGTACTCAGAAAGTCAATCCAGACATACTCTAAGTGGGATCATCTTAAGAATGATGAAATGCGATGGAAAGCGATTTCTCCATCAAGAATGCTGGTGATAATCAATAGTTGTGAACTTTTAATTACGAAATGGATAGGTAGATGAAAGAATACAAGAAGTTAGGAGTATTACAAGAATTGATATTCAGTATAAATGAATGACTATTCGTATTGGAATATATGCAAGAGTCTTTAGCATGAATGACTATCAAACAATATAATTAACAAGTGCCTAGAAAGACAACGAGAAAAGGAAGACATGAACGTGGAAAGGGACAAATGAATGCTAAAACCATTACCCAGCAGTTTTCATCTCCTGCGTGAACTTTGCAACGAACGTGGTGAGCCTTGAAAGAGATCCAACATATGCTTGCCCAGGTCATCGGTTGTATATTTGATATACTTTTCACGGTTAGAGTGAGACCTTGAATCGCAGAGGATTCGATATGCTTGAATTACACAATTTGAGGTTTGAATAAGCAAGTCATCACGTAGTTGAGGATCTGGGACATTCCAACCAGTTTGGTTCTTATATATCTCCTCAAAGGCTGCATTGAAGGCCCTGTACTTTTCTTTAAAGACTGCCTTCGGAGTTGTCAATCCATCGCCATCAAGCCTGAGCAGAGAAAGAACCGACTGCCAGGTAACTCTCATATAGATAGTTGCGTGGTTTTGAAACATTCTTATATGTTTTCGCATCCACTCACTTCCAAGTAAGGATCTGAGTTCAGAGTTTTCAACCTTTTGAACCATATAATGAATGTTATTCATTAAAAAAATATGTCCTAGAGCATCATCCTTGTACAACCTGGATTTGTTATTCAGATTGGATATCAAATGTGAAGTGATTGACTGAAGCTGGTAAGCCATTGGGCAAGGCATGCTATTGATTTCGTTCTGCAGCTCAGAAGCATGACTTAAACCATCTGCTGCTTCATTTTGGAGAAGGAAAACAAGCGAGTCTCTGTAAACAGTAAGGGTCTTAATGTAGTTCATAACATACTTCGTTAGATGATGAACACCACCACCAGGAAAAGGGTTTGTTGATATGGAACATGCAATGAAACTTCCAAAATTCACAAACGTAGCCCTTGCAGAATCACCTAATTTCTTGAAAAGATCATGGAACTCAACTTTGAGAAAAGAACCCTTTTCTGTTTCTTCTGAAAATAATGCATCTATATACCCAAGAAGATTTTCTAGGACCTCATACATGTCTAGCAAATGAAACAGCTTTTCCGGTCGATGGGGTTCCATAGCTACGGCTTCGCCAAAATTCAACAGGCGGAGCATAGAAGTTGCTGAAATCTCAGTAAAGCAGACTGCACTATAAGATCCAATGCCTTCAAATATATCGTTACAGAGTCTTTGCTCACTAGTAAGGTAGACTCTAATAACAATTTTAATAAGCCAAACCCATTTCTTGATTTTCATGTTTAAGACTTTCCATTCCATGGTCAGCAAATCTTCGATGCTATACTTCTCCATTTCGAGAATGAACAGATACTCATTAAACGCATCTTTCCGCATTTTAACAAAAGCCAGGCAGAATTCCTGAATATAATTTGAAGCAAACATAACATTTGCGATGGATTTAAGATGAGGAATCACGTATGGATGGACCAAGTTTACAACATATACAGCAGGAACACTCTCCGTGTGGGAAGTTTCCTCCTCCAAACTGTCCTCAGCTGAAACAAATGACTCGTTATAGACAACATCATACCCACCAGACTGGAGGGGAACGTAGTCAGGCTCAAAATATAGTTTGTGTTGAGCAAGAATGTGGACTAGCTCCTGCTCTAGCCTTACCATTGCGATCTGTACGACAGAGTCGGCTTGGAAAAGAAGTTCATTTTGCTTTCGACCGTCATTTGCAGACAAACTTCTTAGACCTTCCTGAACTTTATGAATTTCATCAACAGCCTTCATATATTCACAAGCTTCCCTAGGACCAGAATCCCATATCATGGATTTGTTAGATTCCCACCTCCTAATCTTCTCCTCAGCAGATTTGAACCTTGTTTCTAACTCACTCAACTTCCCAACCTCTAAATGACTATACAGATTCATGGAAGTCAAATGAGAATCGAGATCGGCAAGGAGCCTTTTCAACTCATCATTCACGGTTTGACTTGTCCTTAAGAACTTGACTAGGTGTTGAAATGAAGTTAGGATATGTTGCTCTCCTTCAGATGTTGGTATAATTGATTCACAATCCCCCATCTGACAAAGAAGAAACACAGAAATCATAAAGCGCTTTCCAACCAAAAGTTCACTCTCTTAATAATTTACTCTTCATTTCTAATTTTCCCCAACTCTTCACCATACCTAATTCCCAAGTATAACAAATCGGTACTATAAACAGAACAAAATTCATGTAATTTGGCTTCTTAAACTTAACCGAGGTCTTCTCGAAAACTACAAAGAATCAAAGTTCATAATGATGACCTAAACAAGCGGGAGGAAGAATTCTACGTGAAAATGAGAACTGATTCCAGTGGATATATTGAATACTACAGTCTAAAGCATGCTTCCTCTAGAATTGACATATAACCAAGACAATGAACAACTAAGGGCCGAACACTTAAAAATTCCTCAAGCTACGTAAACATAATCCAATCAAAAGAGAAGAAGCTGAAAGCACAATTTGCTAAGAGTTAAAGAATGACCTGATTTTATGCTGGCGTTCGGCAGGGAAAGCTTCAACAATCCGCACAAAGTAAGATTAAAGTAATTGGCCGTTAATCGAGCCGTTCTTCAGCAAAAATGACACGAAAATTCAGAAGAAGCGACGGAAAACAGCCGATTGGCATCAGAAAGCTTCATGATTTGTGGAGAAATGTGAAGGAAAGTGAAAGACGATGAACATAGTTTGATTAAAGGCGATGAAGAAGCATAGACAGAAATTGAGCTTGAAATTTCGTAAGCTTTTAAAGTCTAAAAACAAGATTTCTTTGTACCTTCTATGATCATCTCTTCCTTTTTCTCTCTCTTGCTTTATCTCTCGTCGCTTTGACTTGTTGACCTTTCTCCATTTGTGTACACACGACACGTGTCCAATTGGAATATTATGGAGACAAAAATCTTTTACGTTCAATTTTATAAAAATTTGAATATTGACAGATTTTCTTGTGTCCCATAACATTGGCACAAGAGTGGAAAAAAAAAAATATCGGGTAACTATTTAGTTTTTTTTTAAATTAAGTTTATAAACATTATCTCTATTGATTGATTATTATATTTTGTTGTTTACATCTATAAATATTTTTAAAATTGAAGTCAAATTTTGAAAGTTTTTATTTTTTTGGAATTGACTAAAAATTCAAATGTTTAAAAAAATATGAAAACTACGGGTAAGAAATTATGAGAAACAAATACAATTTACAAAAATAAAAATAAACTAAATAGTTATCGAGCGGAGCCTAAAAAATTGAATTGTACTAAGGCGGTCTATTGGTTTGGTTCATAATTTTCAGTATAGAATTTGATATAAGTGTATATTTGGAGAAAATCAATAATTATTTGTTTGGTTTGCTTTTTTTTTTTTAAATTGAAAGACTAGTCAAAACTTAAAATTGATTTTAGATTAAATTATACGAAACACTTCTAAGCTTTTGAGATATATTTTAATTATGTCTCTAAATTTTGAAAATATGTCTTTTTCTCTAATTGAAAATTATAAAAAGAAGAAAAAAAACTCTTAGAAATCATTCCATTGAAATAGTGATTGAAAATTTGCACAACTTTACGTGTTAAAATTGGCATGCATACATAATATTATATTTACAATATAATTTATGTAAATTAATGTGGAAAATAAAGTGTAAAAATTGATTGGATGAGTGATGTTGTAAAGGATGATAATGATATTTTTGAACTAAAGTCAATGGCAATAATGATCTAAATTTTTATATATTTGAAAATGATTATTTTTTGTTCAAGTTGAAATAGGCCATAAATGTTATTAGGCATATTTTCTAATTTTTACTATTAATTGGTGCTTTAATTTACTTTCTAATAGTATTTTTTGAAATAATTTTAAAATAAAATATTTTAAAAGAATCAAAATTTAATAACAGTCTTTTTTCTGAAGACGAAATGATAGAACTTTTTATATTGAAGTTAAAAATACAAACTTTATACTAGTTAGGTTAATTCATTTTATCAATTTAAGATATGATTAAAATTTAATCCACAAGTTAGAGATATTTTAGAATGATTTAACTTAATTTAATTTACGTTCTTATATCTCTAAAATAATCTGCCAAAGTCTTTTGTAATTTTATTTGAAAAGATTGAGATTTTTCTTGGGCATAATTAGTTATATGAATTTTCTGACAAAGGAAAGTAAAGTCATAGACTTGACCAAACTCACTTTCAATGCAATTGTCTTGCAGCTGGCTTCCTTCATAAATTATTAATTTAAATTTAGCAACTCAATTTTTTCAAAAAAAGAAAAAAAAACATGGGCTTCTAGTAACTAAAATACTTCATCTGGTGCACGTGTCTAATTAATTTTAAGGTAAATTGTAAAAACTACCTATGAAGTAGGATGATAGTCTAACTAAAAATTAGGCTTCTAAGTTTTTACAAATTTTAAAATTAGACTTCAAGTTTACAATAATTGAAGAAATTGGAGTCACAAATGATAAAAATTGAACGTCAAACTTATATAAATGTTACAATATATATAATTATGTACGTCTACAGATCTAATTTGACCCAGTTTTAACACTTATATGAGCTTGAGGGCTCAGTTTTTAAAATTGAAAGTTTAAAGGTATAATTGCAACTACCGCCTTATTTTATGGATGGTTTTTACAATTTATCCTTAATTTTAAGAGAAAAAATATAGCATTTTGGGTATAGTTTTTATTTGGTTTTTAGATTTCAAAATGTTACACATTTAGTCTTTTAAGTTTTGAGTTTGATTTCAATTTGGTCCCTAGATTTTTAAAGTTACAATTTTACCCTTTAGATTTGAGCTTTGTTTCAAATTTGGTTTATTAGTATTAGGTTTAGTTTTTATTTAGTCCTTAGATTTCAAAATATTACACATGTAGTTTTTAAGTTTTGAGTTTGATTTCAATTTAGTCCCTAGATTTCAAAATGTTACAATTTTATCCTTTATATTTGAGTTTCGTTTCAAGTTTGGTTCATTAGTTTTAGATCTAGTTTTTATTTAGTCCTTAGATTTCAAAAGGTTACACATTTGGTCTTTAAGTTTTGAGTTTGATTTCAATTTAGTCCATAGTTTCAAAGTGTTACAATTTTACTCCGATTTGAGTTTTGTTTCAAATTTGGTCCCTAGATTTTGAGATTTGTACTTTTAATCTTGATTGTGCACTAATTACTCACTTTATGTCTTTAGTGTCAATGATTATTAATCAATTTAAAAGAAGTCTAATTTAACTAAGTTTCACTATTTTTCATCACTATTAAAATCAAATTTAAAATTTCATTCTATAATTATTTTAGATTACATAATAAATGAAAATTTGAGACTAAAAATGTAAATCTTGAAACCTAGAGACCAAATTTAAAACAAAAACTTAAATCTCAATGGTAAAATTGTAATATTTTAAAATATAGGGACCGAAAAGTTTTTTTGTTCCCCTTAATTTTACTATTGAGGTCCAATTTCATAATAAATTTATTATAAAATTATTCTCATGATAACATTGTTGTTTCTTTATGAAATACTAATGTGACTACTTATCTCTAATTTTACTATGAATGTTGTTAGGGAATTCGCGATTGTAACGCGGAGTTTGTACTAAAAATAAATATAAAAAAAAAATAAAAAATAACGCGGAGATCTGTGTGGGGCCCAGAGGAAGGGGCAAATATAAAGGGGAAGAGTTGCCAAGGGTACGTTAGCAATTTCATATAATTTTGTTATAATTTCTGAGAGATTTTAGGGCTAATGGGGAAAACTAAATTATCATGCCTGTCAACCAAAAAGTTACTGTCCAATAGAAGCAATGCACGTCAATCCCAATCAATATTTTTCTCATCCTACGGTCTCGATTCTCCCACTTATGATCCAACGGTCTACATACAAGCTTGTGTGTGTACTTATATCTCTCTTTCAGTTCGGCTATTACAAAACCCTGCTCGAATCGAAGGCTTAGGGTTTAAGCTCGACTGTGAAAGAAAGGAAGAAGAGAACGAACAAAGGTTATTTTCTCATTTCCGATTCCTTTTCCTTTCATTTCCTTATCTTGTAATGATGTTAATCTTCATTCTTGTGTATCTGTATCTTTTCATTTTTCGTTGTAGATTTTGATTGCTTGTGTTCTGTGTTTAGATCTTTTTTGTCTTTCTGTAGAGATATTTTTTTGTCCATTTGGAGAAATTCAAAGATTATTCTTCCGACTGAACTTAGATATGTTCTGATTTGAAGGTTTTCTTTCGTTCTACTTTTGTGTATATGTGTCTTTTCGATTTCGAAAGTCTAGACTTCCACTATAACGTTCTGGGTATATATATGCTCTGCTTAAAAATGATTCTGTTCGTTATCGAGTGCTCTTCTGCTCCGGTTGGGAGGGTTGGAATTTTATGTCTCTCTACAACTTCTATTCAAAGCGTGCATGAGAACATGATTAATTTGAAGTGCTAAATAATAGCTATTTGAGGTATTAATTTTAAGCTTTTCCACATTCGAGATAACTCTGATCGTATACTCCCACAGATTTTGTTTGTCTATCTGTTTATTATGGATTGTACGGTAGTACCGAAAACGTTTTTTTTATTAATATACATTGTAAGCAAAAGATATTTGCAGGTACGGTGTTGTCTTGCACAACTACTTTTGTTCCCCACGGAATTTAATTTCTTTTTTGGGTAATTATTTCAGGTCGTAAACATGGCTTTTCTTAGTAAAGTTGGAAAAATATTTAGTCAGAGTTCTGCATCAAGGATTGGTTCAGATTTGCAGCCTTCCAAGCTGTCTATCTTTCAAACTTTCAGATTAATGTCAAGTTCGAAAGTTTTTATTGGAGGTTAGCTGGAATTCCAGTTCTTCTGTTCTTTCTTACACATTGGTGGTCCTTTATAACTTCCCCTGAGCTCCGTTGCTGTGTACTGCAGGCCTTTCTTACGGTACTGATGACCAGAGTCTGAGGGAAGCGTTCACCAAGTATGGGGAAATAGTTGAAGGTGTGCGGGCAACTTATCTAACTAAGCATTATTGAGTAGGAAAGCTAAATTTTATATTCTTGTGTATATATTCACTGTTGCTTATCATCCGTTTTGGACAATTTGAATTAATCTGTAAGAACAGTAACATTCGTGGTGGCACTTCCTCCTTTAGTTGGTGTTGATAAGTGGGAGAATCTGATTTTTGTTTATGTTTTACCTTTGTCTTAGCGAGAGTGATAATGGATCGTGATACTGGTAGATCCAGAGGTTTTGGGTTTGTCACTTTCACTGCCAATGAAGAAGCATCTAGTGCTATTCAAGCTCTGGATGGACAGGTAGACATCAGCATAACTTTGCCATGTGTTTGTTTGGTGGCCTGATGAAGGCCATTAAAACCACTAGTTACTAGCAACTCAGTTGTGGATTAATATCTTCACTGTTTTCCTTCTTACATTGTTCATTTTTTGTAATCAGGATCTCGATGGCCGTCGCATTAGGTGCAACTTTGCAACTGAAAGGGCTCGTGGCGGTGGTTATGGTGGCGGCGGCGGTGGTTATGGTGGCGGCGGTGGTTATGGTGGTGGCAGTTATAATCGCAGCAATGCATCCCAGGGAGGAGATGATTTTTTGGGAGGAAAGTATGGAGACGAGGATAACAACGATGTCTATGACAAAAGGGCTTGAGGGAACTGCTTGATTCAATGTGGAAACAAATTGCTTTTAGGTGTTATGTCTTATGCTTAATTTGTATCATCAGACCCTAAGCCTTGCGTTGGTTTTTATCTTTATAGACATGTCATTCGTCAATTTTGACGTCTTAAATGATATATAATTCGTTTAGATGCAGAATCTTTCCTCGAATTCTCAAACCCCAAGTTTTGTTTGATGAATTTAATACCCTTTGCCTAGAGTATGAGAATGAAATTAGTGAATGAATTAACCCTCCATTTTTTTTAAGACATAATGGTTTCTTGTACTATTAAATTCTTATTCAATATTTTGTTGGATATAATTTATTATTCATTACTAATTATGAAAAAAATTGATGAAGAGGTCAATACTATAAAATTTTCTATTCCATTATCAAGCTCAAGCTTTACCTACTACTTCACCATGGAACCATAATCCTCATCCTTCATTTGCCAAACCTACTAATCAAACTTGAATAATATTGATTATTGTTGAACCCATTCGACTTACTTGTGACATGTTCGACTTACTTGTAACATGTTTTTGGAGTAAATTTAAAATGGTTAAAATCTAATTTTTCATGTTGAAAACATCCGAGAACATCATTTTTAATCCTTCAAAATCAGTTTTGGTGGTGAAAAATTATTTCAAAAATGTAAAATCTAACATTAACTGGTTTTGGATGGTTAAGTTGTGTGTTGTTATGTGTTGATGTTATTTTAATCAATACCTTTGAATGATTGGGTTGATATTATTCGTGCAATCAACAAGCCTTTATTGGCTGTAGTAGAGCTTGTTCATTGTGTGAGTGTCATTTCTTAAATTAAGTGTAATCACTCATGTAATTTAGTTGCTCACTTGTTCGAGTTATGTATGATTTTTTCTCTCATGCCTTCTTTTCAGTTAAAAAGCGCATGAGGCTTGGTGAGACTCTTGTTTTGTTTTTCTTGTCGGGTGTTCTCTTCTATTCTTCTTGAAGAAGATTTTATTTGTGGTTAGCTTATTGGCTTTAATGAATTTCTTCCCAAAAAGAAAAAAAAATACATATACAAGATGTGAGAGTTCCATTATAAAATCAACACTAGGAATCAGCAATAGGTAAAAACCACCCTTCTTCCAAACTCAACAGAACTTATCAACGGCTTCCTTTGAGAAATTCATGTTCAGAGGTTAGCAATTTTGCTTTCATCTTCTGTATTAGAAGTAGACTCCAATTCACCATCTGCCAATTCAAGCCAAGAACAACTCCTATATTGTGTATCAATTTTCTGCTGCTTCTTGTGGTTATTTTGAAGGGCATTCTCAAGCTCTTTGATGCGTGCTTCAAGTCTCGACTGAATAACATCATGTAAACGCAAGCTCAATTCCCTTGGTGACACTGTATAATTACCAGAATGAACTGTTGAGTCGCTTGCCTCTTCATTTTGCTTGGTCCAACCAGAACTTTGTTCACTAATCATCTCATTCCTCAACTCACCTTCAGCAAAATCTTCTTCAAATTCTGGATCAAGCTGCACATAATGATTTGCATTTTAACTTAAACCATCCATAATGAAACAATGAGTAGACCATTGTACTTTGTTTAATTCCTAATCTGTGTTTCTAACATGACTCTACTTAACAAATCTACATCATTACCTCCTCGTCGTTGCCGGGAAATCTCGCCGTGTCATCGGTGCTTACATTTAATCCTAACCTCTCGAGTTCCGCTTCCAGTTCGGCTTCGATTCTGCTCATTGATTCAGAACTCTCCTCTGTCTTATGTTCATATAGTTCTTTAGTATTGAAGTTTAATGTGTAATCCATGATATGTTTTGGAGAAGATTCATCCCCTGTTTTCTCAGAGAAGGCATTACTATAAGTGTATGATTCACAGTTATCATTACTGAGCTCTTTCAGCTTCAATGAGTCCTTCATTTCAAGTTCCTCTTGAAGATCTTGAACCAAATACTCAGTCTGCTTTAACAATTCTTTCAACGTGTGAACTTCCCTGTTTTTGGATATGAAAGAATAGATTACACCAATGAAGAATCCAAGATATAATACAAAAGATTCACCCGGGGCACCTGAAAAGTATAAGCAATAAAGCATAAGTTGGTAATCTGAGGTGGTATGGATCAATTATCAATCTGTATAAAGATGAATGATTCTCAAAAGCTTCTCAACCTTCATGAAACTTTCATATTGCAATAGATTTATCTTTTCCTCAGTTGATTATTTCCTTTTCCCAATAGTGCACTCCAAATTATAAAAGAATGATTGGAAGTATAATATACTCCAAACGGGCAGTGTGATATGAACTAGGATACCCTCGTTTTATGAAATTACGGTTAGATCTGCATTCCCACTTACAAATAGAGATGAACTCAATCATGGAGATTCAACAACAAACACTGATTAGAAGTTCTATAATTGATTTTATCTGGTCAACAAGATGAAGTCGATTGAGCTTTATTAAAGTTCATTAGTGTTATTTTATTTACAAGCATACTTTATTTGGTATTTTAATTTTGGACTCATATGTCTTATTTGCGTTTTTAGTTTTAATATGTTTTAGTTATGGGTAGAATGAAATTTTAAGTCTTTTTGACTAAGCAGGATAGGTTTTAAGAGTTTGAAGGGAAACATTGTATGATTAGTTTTGAGATTTTAGGTTGTTTTGAATGAAATCCTCTTGTAGATGACAGAGTTTCATCACCACTTTACAATTCTTGAGTTAGGGTTGCATGCCAAGAACATTTTGGTAAGTCTGATCAACTTGCTTGTGGAGTGTTCGAACTTGAAGTGAGGAATTAGTTCTCTTTTATCTTTTGGTCTTTTGTTTTATCTAGTTCTCAAATTGATTTAGTGGTTTTAAAATTTCATATTAGAAGTTTCAGAAAAGAGTTCCTAATTTTCAAATTTCTAAAGTTTTCATATCAAGTGGCCAAGGAATGTAGTACACAAAGAACACTACTCAAATAAGCTAAAAACAAAAGGAGAGAATAAAAGAAAAACTACTAAACCTTTAGAAGCAAAGTGTTCCATGATAGCCATTTTGCTGGAACTTCTTGACTTTCTTTCCCATTTCTTTCCTGTCTTATTACTAACTACATCAGAGATCTTTAAAGGCCCAAATGGCAGTTGAGAAACCCCATATACACTTTCACTAGCATTTAAATGGGCTCCCTTGGAGAGCTTCTTTTCCTCCATTTCCACAGCAATACATGGACTTAAAAAACTCTCCTGAGCTAGAAGACAATCTTCTACAAAACTCAGAGGTTTAATAAGAACCCCATGTGAGAATCTAGCCTTAGCTGTGCTTCTGTTTCTTGAAGAGACAGAAGAACTACAAACTAAGGTTCCAATGTTATTGCTTTTGCTGCTTTCTCCAATGTGTTCTTTAGAATTCTCATTGGTCCAGGATTTCAAAGGCATATTTGGTGTAGGCAGCTCATTGGAATCTTGGTGACTTCCAAAAAGTTCCAACTCTGCAACTGAAGATGTTTCTTCCATTCTTCCATGTCCAAAAACATCTTCATATAGTTTCTTCCTTTGTGAAGATTTGTTAAGCAAATGATTTGAATACTGAGGACTCACCAAATTGGATTCCCCAAAGGATAACTGTGATAAAGAATAATCCCCATCCTTTGATTGATTCTTCCAGTACTTAGCTACGTATCCAGCACCAGTAGCTGCTGCAACAATCCACAAATCCATTTCTGCTCTCCCTTTGCTGAGAAGAATGCTAGGAAAACCTTTCAGTTGAAGTTTTCATTTTTTTTTTCTCCAACCAACCCCAGATGGTAAACTCACAGCAAAAATGACCCGAAAATCAATTCTTGAAGAATCGCCTGTTTTTTTGAGAGAAAATAACTTGGCAATCTAATGGAAAAACCACTTCCTCCAAGAAGATTGTGCTCAAACAGCAGTGATAGTTGGCAAAAATAGGACACTCAAATCCAAAAATAACAAGCAAGAACAACACCGTAGCCGTATAATGAAATCCACTATTATCATATATGGTTGTAATTATTCTGGTTGAGTTTATTAGGAGTTCCATCACAAGATGTAAAGAGTTGGAGGTTTTCCTTCTTGCCATCCACTATTTTCTCCAATATGTATTTTTTATCAAATTCCAAACTTTTTTGAGGTGTTATGAAGTTTGTTTGAACATTTCACACGTGTTAGCATTTTAGCATTTTGCAGCAATATATCTTCTTTTTGTCATTTTCTGGTCAAGGTGCAAAATCCAAAGTTTAAAATATCAATAAAAATATCGATATCTTAATTTTACAAAAATTTTGATAAAAATATCAATAAAGATTTCGATAAAGATTTCTAGAAAAATAATAAAAAATAAAAAGAAAAATTCAAAAAATAAATTTCAATTAATTAATAAACATTTTATTATAATTACAATAATAACATTTTGTTACTTATTTGTGATGTTTCGTAGATTTTTCGATGATATAACATTTTGTTACTTATTTCTGATGTTTCGTAGATTTTTTGATGATATAGTGGAAATATCGATTCACCCTTCATGTCGATATTAAACTCATGGAAACATAAAAATATCAACATGTTGACAAAAATTTAATGCTGTGGTGAAAACAAACTTTTGAGTTTTGAGTAGGCAACAAATTTTCTGATGTCTCGTTCTCATGGAATTGTAAATTTGATATATTACACTGTCAAAATTTTGTTGCTAGTGTTTTTTATTGTGTCAATTCAAACATAGATGATAAAGAACAACCAATAATTATTGACATTTCTCCCCGAAACAATGTCAGAGCCTTATGTCAAATGAAACAAATGTCAGAGACCGTATTTGGATTAAATCTTCATCCAGCATCTCAATCAAATTTAACTTCCTGTTTCCAAATTCAGTGCATAAAAAGAATTCAACGAATGACTGTCTAATAGATTTGTTTCCAAACCCAATATTTGAATTTTTATGATTTAGAAAGTGATTCTTCTGTAGAGAAAAATTCTACCAAAATGTCCCATAGAGCAGTGTCAAAAGAACATCACAAATCAGTATATGTTCCCCCAAATTGAGTTATTGCAAGCGGGGGAAGGGGGCTACATTATCCCATGTGTAAGCATGGTAATCTCAATATCATATTGAAAAGCAAGAGGTTTCTCAAAAAAAGACAAAGTCAATTCAAGCAATTGGAGCTTTCGGGTGAAAAGGGATGAAGCAATCTGAAAATCAATTGATATCTAACAAACATAGTTCCCAGGATAGAATTGAAACTGGGTGTATTATTACAAAAAAGCTCAAAAGGCAACATCATGATAATCAAATATAGCCTCGAGATCTTAGTTCACCAACCATTGTGTGAACCAGCAGAAAATCTAGCAACTAGCCCTCCAATGCTGAAGCTCCAGATATAATTTCAATCAACTCGGTGGTAATAGATGCTTGCCGGGTTCTATCACAAATTAACGAGTTCAGTATTACAGCAAAAGAATGAATGAATAAATAAATAAATAACAAGAAAACAAGTATGTTTCTAAGACTTTTCTCAGAAAAAAGATCGTCAGATAAGTTAAGAGACCTGTTATAAGTTAATGTGAGCCGATCAAGCATTTCCCCAGCGTTTCTGCTTGAGCTGTCCATTGCAGACATCCTTGCACCTTGTTCACTGCAAGCATTTTCCAATACGGCATTGAAAAGTACCTGGTAAGCATGAACCTAGCTTTCAGTAATCACATAAATGACCAATGAAATGGGAAATGGCAGCACTGAAATTTTCCTGCTATAAGTTAATATTAGAAATACAGAGTAAAGAAGTTAATCAAGTAATCAACAATATTGCATATAATATATCATAGTTCTTCTCTTCTTCGAATTGATTTACGTGCAATTTTGCAGCATCCTCATCCAACAAACATGTGAGTGAAAACCATAGACTGAAATTACTCCATCACTTGTTCATCCTCAAAAACTACTAGTAACCCATGGTGATCCGGATGATGCCAGACACCAGTATCTAAAAGGAAAACTTCTGTCTGAGCACTGGCTCACCTAAAATGATCGAGAACTAGTAAATTGCAATGATCAGTTCAATACAGAGAGACCTAACAAAAATGGCAGGGGAAAAAGTCAACTGACTCGTATCTTCAAAATTACTTGGTGTTTCTGATGTATTAATTAAGAATTTAAACTCCATAAATTTCATATGAATTAAAAACCTCAAGTCTCTAACCCGTGTGTTTGATTTGGCACATAACCATGATGATTTCAACAGTAAACTAATGACTCAATACAAAATATAAGAGCTGCAAAGATGAACTCACACAAGAAAACTGGAACTCTGCTAGATTTTGGAGAATCTCAGCCTTTGTCTCACCGCCTTCAATCTCATATGAGTCCAGGTCCCCAAGCCTTCCCCCAGATTCTGCCTCTCTTTCAACAATCTAGAATACAGAAAGCACAATATTCACAAAGGTAAGGGCAAGAATTTAGGAAGGGGAGAAGAAAAAGCAATCTTATTACCTCAGGAGACAGCACGGTAGATGTTGTAGGCAAAAATGAGACAACTGACTGGAACTTGTTGAAAACAATCCTCAGAGCATCATATTCTACGTTCTTTAGAATGTCATCAGCTAAGACAGAGACCTAAAAGTGCAAAAAGGACAGTAAGGAATGGGCATTTCAAAATGTTAAGGAAGGCATCCTGTCACACAAAGTTTAAAGATTCTGCTAAATCAGTAAACCAAAAGGAGTGCACTGATAGAAACAAAAAGGAAATTCACGGAGTGCACTGATAGAAACAAAAAGGAAATTCACTCAAAACATCGGAAACATCATTTGCTGCCACAATGGATCATACTCATGACATTATTTAATTGAGGTACCTATCCTACTCCAATGTGAAAACTTCAAATATAACGGTTGAGACCTTACATATGGAAGCATAGGCAAATAGACAGTAACATAAACTCGTGAGCAAACAATGAAGACATTCTCGTGATGAGCTATGTGATGTGGTTAACTAACCTGAGTATAATTCAAAGGATTCTTCTGCAGTTCAGTGAAGATGACTTCTATGTCTTTCTTGGAGTCACGTATTAACTGAGCCTTTGCCTTCTCTCCCAATACAACATATTTTGTTTCCTTTTCAGGACCTATGAGCAGAGTAATTACAAAATTACTATCTTACTTACTGTAGTCTTACACTGAAGTGAAGGATAGGATAAAGAAATATTTTGCAAGTAATACCAGAATTTATCTTGCGCAGAGCCTTGCTTATCTTGACTGAGGTAGAATTAATTCCACCACAAAGACCCTTGTCAGAAGAAATGGTAACAATGACATTCTTCTTTACATCAACACCTACGTTTCCAACAAAACAACATAGTCAAACTTCTAAGTCTATGATAAAAGGGAAAATGTACATGTGTGTGTGTGTTAAGTCTGTTGACAGAACAGTTCAATTTTTTTTTTTCAAAAAAAAAAAAAAATTAAACATATGATACACTAACCAGCAAATAACCCATGAGTTTGATGTGCACTTTGACATAATACATAGGGCAAGTACAAAAAATATAAAAAGAAGCAACTCATGTGTCAATGGAAAGTAGAAAACATATAATATAAACATACTTGGACTATCCCCAAGAAGTGCAGTAAATGGTTGCCAGAGGCCACGAGAATTTTCAGCACGCACTTGAATTGCCCGCAGCTTTGAGGCTGCAACCATCTTCATTGCCTTTGTAATTTTCTGGATATTTTTCACACTCTTCATTCGATTTCTAACTGCATTCACATATACAGAGAAATGATAGTAAATCATCCGTAAGTAAAAAATTAAAATAATAAAACAACCCAAATATTATCAAAGAATGCCAGTTAATTAACAAGAAGTAATAAACCACCACAAAAGAATTTATATAAAAAGAAATAACAGGATCCAATGTAAATAGAACCTACCCACTTGAGTGGAGATGGAGCGAACACCAAGAGGAGCTTGTTCCCTGCACCAAAGACACACATTTAGTATTAATGATTTATCTGCAGAGAGAAATTAGGCAGATATTCATGATTAATGATAAGTTAACCGGAAAACCTAATGGAGTATGGCCCTCTAAAATCTACAATTTACCATACGTTTTCCAAGTTCACTAATTTTTTTTAAAAGGTTATACTTTCACGTATCTCATAAATGGAAGATCATTGTATCTTTTCAAGGAAAAAAAAAACCCACTGCACATTTCAGAACAATTTGTCAAGCACAAGACCCAAACCAATCTTAACATATAGGGTTCAGACAATAAAAATAACAAGCAATTACTACTGAATTTCATCAATCAAATGAAGGAACTTTTGGGTCTTTAAAAAAATCCTAATCGCTGAGAATCACTCGTACAGATAAAAACATTAGGGCAAGAGAATAAGGGTAAAAATGAATACTCATAAACGAGGGAAGACCGGAGAGCGGTGATTGGTTGAGGAGAGATCACAGTAGCGAGCCGCCTCCCTTCACGTCTCAGAGCTGCCATGGCCATTGCTTCCTAAAGCGAGATCGGAACTGGAAGTTGCAGATCAAAAGAAGAAAATAAGGCCGACGAAAGGGTTTTTTTCTCTCTTTTCAATAGCAGCGAGCTCAAACGCTTCTCACTCAGTTTTGAGAGTTTTTCGCATCTCGCTGAGGCAAGGCCTATATTTACAAATATTTTGTTAATGTACCAAATCCCTGCTTCCTTTCCCCAAAATACCCCCATTTACAATTCAGAAAAATAACGCAATCATTCAAATAACTACACCATTGGCCTTCTTATATTTAACGCACAATGTCCCGAATTTTGGACAACTGTGCTCCACTAGACCATTTTCATTTCCCCATTTTTGTTCAACATTTCTTTAACCAAGGCTTGAAAATCGCATTTACGTTGGAAGCTCGAGCACTTTACTACTTTGCATCTGAGTGCAAAAAAAAAATCAAAAAACCAACCCAATCTAAATTCATCTATTGATTTTGTTTAATTTGTTAGTATAAAATTAGATATATTGATTTGTATTTGAAAAAAAAAAGTAAAAAATATTAGTTCGGATGGAATTTTAATTAAAAAAATCAATCAAAATCGAATCGAATCAAAAGTATCCTTAAAAATAAACTTTTAGTGTTTTAATTATTATGATGTATATATATTTATTGTTTAGAAAAAATATCAATTATTATTGACTCTGTATATTTTTATTTAGAAAATGCCAAGAGAAAATGATTAAAAAAATGTCATATTTTAATCTATATATAAAAACATGGACCCAATTTTAATTTAAAGTTAGTAAAAAAGATTGATTTAAAACAAAATTGGAAAAAAAAATTCAAATTTAGAGAAAAAATATTAAAAACCAAGAACCAAACTAATAATAAATCCAACCAAAGAAAAACTAATTTATTGGGTTTGTCCTTTATTGGACATCGGTTTGGATTTGTTCTTTATAAAACTAATTGGTTTTGTTTGATTCTTGGTGAACTCCAAAACCGACAAAACCAAACCAACTATCATCCCTACTTTGCAATAAAAAAAATAAATAATAAATGTTAAAAAAAAATGACCTTAAAATTTTTTTTAGTACAACAAAGATTGAAAGTTCGACTTCGAAGAAGATCGTGTCAATTATTATTAAGATAAATTCACTTTTTAACTTTTTTTTTTAGTTATAAATTTATTTGGTCCCTTAATTTTCTAAATTGTAGTCTTTTAAGTTAAAATATGAAGTATAGCCACATAAGATAAAGAAATGGGTAACAAAATCTTATAATGTTTTTATTAACTAAGTAGTTCTAAATTTTGACCGTAGAACACCATTTCGTGTGAAATTTATAAACTACATCTTAAATTTTCATATAAAGAGAATTTCGATTAAAAGTAATATTTAAGAAAAGTATAATACTATGATATGAATTTAATTAGATATATGATTTATTATTATTATTATTATTTTGAAAGAAAATGAGATATATGATTTATTGTGTTGTTTCATAAGAGATAAAACTTAGGGTACTCAACTAAATTTCCTACCAGAATAAGTTTTGTATTGATGATCAAGAAGTTTTTTATTCGAATCTCTCATTGTATCAAAATCAAAATAAAATAATAATGAAGACATTTCCTACCTTCTTAAAGATATACCCACTTCGACCTCACACATATAATATATAATATTTAGGAGGTGTTTGGGGTGAGGAGATGAGATGAGATGAGTTGAGATATAAACTCAACTCATCGTTTGGGAGGCCAACATCGTATGTCACCGACATTTTATATCATGTCCACCAACAGTGCACTCAGCTCACATCACCAGTGACCACCTCCAACGACCAACTTCGGCAACCACATGCGACGGCCAACTCCGGTGACCACCTCCGACGACCAACTTCGGCGACCAACTCCGACAACCACCGCATGCAGCCAACTCCGGCAACATTAACCACCATTGTTGCGGCCAACTCCAGCGACCACCTCCGACAACCAACTCCGACAACTACCACATGTGGCCAACTTTGGCAACATCTAACCACTATTGTTGATGGCCAACTCCAGCGACCTCTAATGGCGGTCACTCCACCACTCCTACAACCATTGTTTTAAATTATAACTACTATAAATTTGAGTTTTGTTGATACATCATCTCTTTTAAATTATGACTACTACTCAAAACCCTCTTTGCTACAGTTACTATTTTTCACTCATCCTCTCTTTTTTTCTTTCTAACAATGTTTACTATTTTCTACCTAAACAAAAATAGTTTATACCCCAATCACAAACTATTATAACTTAGGCTATAATAGTCTGCACCCCAAACACTAACTATTATAACCCACTGACTATAATAACCAACTAAGCGCCTTGACTTCTCCTAAATGTTTATATTTAAGTTGCCACACAAAATTGTCAATAAAAACACCTTTGTTGATACAAAAGTACGTAAGTTCCATCAAAATGTTGAATTCCCGATTTTTTTTTATTAGTTCATTAGTATTTTATAGTCCTTCTTGATAGTAATTGAACATTCATACAATCACTTTAATCATGTAAGAAATCAAACAATTTGTATATAAAAACACTATTGAGAAAAAATTATCAGACACATGAGTGGTTTTTATTTTAAAATGTTTTCACATGAGTGGTTTATGTTTTAAAATTTTTTTATCAAAGTATTAAAATAAAAATGACCTAACTAGAAACGCCACATGCACAAATTTGTAAAATGATTGCTTAAATTAAAAAAAAATAATTTGAAATGCATAATCCAAAAGTAAATCCTCAGCCCCATTTTTTAAAACTACTAACAAAACATGTGTGCTAAAAAAAATATGTAGAATTATTAAATAAAAAAATTTTGATAAGAAAATAAGTAGACATCAATTTAGAGAGTTACTTCCAAGCTAACGTTCCTACCTTTGGTGAAAAATTGCAACAATTCAAGCTTCAAGATACACATTTTCATCCAAAAGTCATAATGAATCTAAAAATCCAGATTCACTCACATATTTAATGTCCTATGTATCCAATTTAATTTCATGTATTTATATTTGGGTGTAGATTAATTCATTTTAAAAGAAGAATTTGAATTTGAATTAAATTTTCAGAGTCTAATCTCTCAAGCTTTATGCTTTCTTTGTATTCTTGTGTTAGAATGCATGTTTTAAAACTTTCAATCTAGTCTGATCAATTAGATTGTGGGAAGTTCGAAATCTTGAAGTTAGGAACAAGTTCTCTTTCTTCTTGATCTTTGATCAATTCTATTCTTTCCAAGTGATCAATTCTTTCCAAGCCAAAACTGTTTAGTTTTCCCGGGGTTGTCTATCAAATTTTGTTAATAGGGTTATTTTTATTATTGTTGTGGGGGTTCACCTAGAATAAGGTGAGTTATAATTGAGGTAGTTCCATTTATCAAGTTTCTAAACAAAAACAATCATCATAAAAACAGATTATTTATGTAAAAAAAAGAAAACTGCACCAGATACTCTTACATATGAACTCAGCACCCAAACAGCCAAAACACAGACATATGAACCCACAGACATATAAACTCCACTCCACATCTACAGACATCATATCTCAACTCATCGCCCCAAACAGCCCCTTATAAAATTTAGATGATCAAAGCCTAATGTTAAGCTTCTAATTCGAATAATTAGAAAAAGAATAATATTAATACATTACAAAATTTAGTTCCTGAACCTTACTTTTTTGAAAAAAAAAATTATGAATCTACTAGACCCAAAATTATAAATTTAGGATTCAATTAAACATAAAATTTTGTTAAAAAATCTCACGTTGAAAAAAATAGAAATGCTTCACAATTTTGTAAGATGCATATGTTACTCATCTCACAACCAATTGATTTTGAGATGAATTTTAATGTTTGTCAAATATAGTATTAGAGCTTATGAATCTCATACGGGTAACGAACCAAGAGACACGTGTTAAGCATACTCCATTGAAAAGATAGAGAAATTTCACAATTTTTATAAGATACATAAGTTACTCTTCTTATTGCCAATTAATTTTGAGATTGAATCCATGTTTATCTAATAGATTCAAATTTGTATATGATAGATGAATTAATTTTTAGAAATAAAAACTATGAAAGTTTGAGGATGAGAAAACCAATTTTGAAGGTTGAGAAGTCAAAAAGACATGTAATTTAACCAAATAATAATCATATCCTCGAAGCAGTGATAAAACTGTACAAAGAAGCTAAGCAACAACGTTAAATTCATAGTAAAACCTTTACAAACGCGTTTTCACTGCACATACAGATCTGCCACAAAACCTCCATTTTCAGTGGACAGTAAAAATTAGTAGACCACCAGATTTGTTGAATACGTCTTCAACACAAGAATGAACAAAGGGTAAGTTGAATTCGAACTGCTTGTACATACCAAAAAGAAAAGGGCAATGCTGTACCCCTGGCCCTGCACTATAATATTGACAAGCTAAGTCAAACAAGTGTAGATATCTACCGATGTATTTGAAAAGCAAACCTTGAATGGCTTAAACAGCCAAGTTGCTTCACTCACATCAGAACTACCGACGTTCCTTTTTAATCCCTGCATTAAAGATTTGAAGATACTTTTCTGCAACTCTCTTGGGAGCATCTTGTTCAGTTAAACCACTCATGTTTTGAGAGCCATCAATACTAAATGTTGGCGCCATTCTCGAGCAATGCGCCGTTTGCAAGAATGTGTTTCCATCATTTCCTTCCGCTTTAATAACTGAAGGTTCAGTCTTTACTTTTGACAGGGAAAGAGAATACGAGCTAGTCGCTGCTGTGATTGGAGCAGGTTCCTGTCATATTGTTTGCAAAATAACATAAAGAGAAGGATCAGGTATTGAATGATTCTCGTATCATCATACACAAAATAAAGAAATACTTAGTTAGCTCATCTTTTTTTTTCTTTTGGAACCACGACGAGCAAATGGAAACCAAGAGGAAGAGGCTCGATTCAGCAGCAAGGGTGAGATTTTTCTACCTGATCTTTTATTTCATTCATATTTAATGCATAGACATTGGACTCCCTGGGTTCCTGTGACCCAAATTCTAATAGTAATCGCTGAATGGTAGAGTCTACATCGTTTGCAGTTGGAGACTTTCCAGCAGTGTTTCCACCCTTGATTTCAATTTCCCTTTTAACAGCATTGTCTTCATCTGGCTTTCCATGTGCGTTGGGCGTGAATTCCAGCAGGGGAACTCTGGAATCACATTCTACTGAAGAAACTGCAGGACCATATTCTAACATAGGAAAAGGAGATTGGTCGTCTTCTATCTCGCGAAAGACTCCGAAAAGGAGGTATTCGGCATTTAACATATTAACAACATCTGCAGAAAGATCAGCACACATGTGATAAAGCTAGCACAAGTAAACCCAACGTCAATAATTAAAAATCAGTGAACCAACTTTAGAATATCAAATTCACGGGAACTGTATGACAAGCTAAATATTCAAAAGGAAATGCTAGTATCGGCATTAGTAGATGTAACATTGTGAAAAAAATTGGAAATCAGCATTTACTAAATCAATGTTCCATTCTTATAATTCAGAAAAAACGAACAAGTTCGATTCCTTTTCTTCAATTCATTTGAACATTAAAACAACTCTCGTTAAAGTTTATGTCTATCTACATTTTATGTAACATTATAAACCGTAGAGAATCGATAGAGAGATTTATGTGATTCACTAATAGTAGGTGAGCTACGTCCATGGGTAGAGGGAGAGAGCAGTTTATTATTAGAGAGAAAAAACTAGATTACAAATTCAGAGACGCCAAGCTAAATTTGGCTAAAAATGTTCTTGCAAATGTGCATGAAATTTCGACAGCCAAAAAGTTTTGAAAAAAGCTTGAAGCAATGTATCAAGCAAAGAGCATCTCAAATCGGTTGTATCTAAAGCAGTTGCACACATTACAAATGGTGGAAGGTACAAAAATCTCAGATCATCTAAGTATTCTCGATGGCATTATTTCTGAGCTGGAGGTGATAGGAGTGAAGATAGAAGATGAAGATAAGGCACTCCAATTCATCTGGTCACTTCCTTCTTCTTATAAACACATGAAGTCAATCTTAATGTACGAGAAGAAAACTTTAGATTTTGTTGAGGTTGCTAGTAAACTTTTATCAAAGGAAATAAGACTGAATAGTGAGAGGATATCTCACAAGAGGGTTCAGTACTGGTAGCTAGCAAGTGGAAGAAGAAGCAAGAGTTCGTGCAGAAAAAGATTTACTGGGAATGTGGACAGTCTAGACACATGAAAAGGGATTGTCCTAACAGAGTAAATTCGTCAAAAGGCTCTCAGTCGAATGCTAACGTTATCTTTATCGTCACACAAGATGACAATCTCTTCCATTGAAGCAAGGCAATATTCATCCCCGTGGTATGTTTGCTTTACCATGATAGAGGATTTGATGTTAGCGATTCCACAAGTTTGCACATAGACATTGACTTGGGAGTTATGCAAAGTGTGTGGTGGAAGTTGCACCATAAATATCAACAAGATTCATCGGCATGTGACAAAAAAGGAAATCTTAGAAGGTGGTATTCCAAGTTGTACTTTATATGGTGGAGTAGGTTACAATTCTATGAGATGAGAATTATGATTGTTGTTGAAGACAATGGATGTTGCAGAAGCTATTGATTCTTCAAATTCTTGCCAAGGTGGAATTTGTTGTGTTTTTTGCAAAATATTAGAAGTACAGTTGTCCCATATCGGTTAAATTAAAGAATGGGGATTGATTCCAAGCCTATAAAAGAAGCTCATGCCTCTAGTTTTGTATTCTCTAGTTTGAGAGTAGGAAAAGGTGAGAGTAGTCAAAAGCTTTGACTAAGTGCTATTGTAATTTGGGTTGAGAGAGAGAATTATTCTGTGTGATTATAGCAATTCTTCACATAGTAGATTTTTTTCGGTCCATGGTTTTGTTTCCAGTTTGGAGTTTTTTCACGTTAATTCTTGTGTTTCCAATTTTATTCCTTTATTTTAATTTCTTAGTTAGTTTTTTGTTTTTTCCTGCGATACAAGTGGGGTTCTTCCCAACAAATAGAACAAATATCCATAAGTTATTAAAGCTTAACGTAAACGTATCAATACATCTACTACTAGGAAGAGCCCACTATGGAAAGTACAATTATGACCACTAGCACATATGAATAGGAAGAACATAACAGTGTCTAAACTCAAACTAGTGTGAGATGAAGTATCACACTAAAGAATGCCCAAATAATGAATGTAAAAGCATTTACACTGTGAGAGGAGATCTAGCTTTCCATATGTAAATAGAATCAACTCTGCACCATCAATAAGACTTCTTATCAATAAATCTTCTCTCTCCATAAGTTCAAACAGGCAAGAGTTGATCTTTCTGGACCTACACTTAAATCAACACTTGTTTTACATAGCTAAACAATAACAGGAATTGTACCCATTAAATCCAAAATCATAACAGACCTTTCATTATTGCCCAAAGAGAAGTACAAGGCAATGTCAGCAAGATCCGGACATTCATCGTGAAATAGATCGTCCCAAATATCAGAACGACTAAGCAACTTCACTTGAAGAATGGGAGGAATCTTCCGTGTCAATTCATAAACTCGACCACATACCACACATGGAGGCTTTGCCAGGAAACCATCATAAAATTCACCCGCCATACGTGTATCAATAAACTGGAAGCCTCCCCTAAAGAATAGAAATTTCTGGAAGTAGTAAATAATTTTAATTTTCAGTGAATCAAATATATAATATCGATATTTCATTTACAAACGAAATCGTTATTTCTTCTTCAATATATATACACACACATTATCAATAATGTTGGAACAGCAGATATGAAGTACTCAACCATCAACAATCACTACAGAAGTACCACGTCCAACACTTTTAAAACATTAAGGAAAATTTTGAAAAATAGGATGAGGATCATTAAATACACATGCAGGAACAGGAAGCATCGATTAAATAAACAACAGAATTGGTCAATGATGCACTCATCATCCAAAAACACTAAATTAGATCATAGAAACCCATTTTACAAAAGTTGAAAACTTTCGATAAATATACCAGTGAGTGGCACATGATATTTAACGAATAAGAGACATGAATGATCAACTTATTCAAGTCAAGCAGGTAAAAAACCGCCATAAATCATCCTATAAACTATCCCTAAATTCTGCAAGGAATTGAACATGACATTATCTATATATATAAAATAATTAATTAATTAACTAATACTACATTTTTAATTATATCCATTCTAACGATGGAAACGAAGAAGCAAATAGTAGAGGAAGGGACTCACTTCCAAGAGGCATATAATGATGGGAGATAGTCACGGTATGTAAGTATTTCTTGTATCATCAAAGCATCCTTCCTTTGTTTTTGTGTATCATCCAACTTAGCGGAAGGCGAAGGAACTTGTTTTCCTGTGTTATCATGGTCTGCGTGTATTTCATGTGTAAACGAAGCATCCTTCCTTTGTTTGTGTGTATCATCCAACTTAGTGGAA
Source organism: Lagenaria siceraria (assembly GCA_002890555.2). Lineage (NCBI taxonomy): Eukaryota > Viridiplantae > Streptophyta > Magnoliopsida > Cucurbitales > Cucurbitaceae > Lagenaria > Lagenaria siceraria. The sequence continues at coordinate 928,874 of CM016487.1, read as the reverse complement.
GGTGAAGGAACTTCATTTCCTGTGATGTCATTAATGTTAGCTATAAAATAAATAAATGGATAACATACCACTAGAAACGGAAACTAAAGCTAAGCAGGGGACTACTGATTAGCTTGGGATTGGATCCCACCATAATAACCAAATTTAGGAGTTTCATAAAGATTACAAAGCTCTTCTCTCTTACCTGTATTTGTGACAGGTAAACCATGCCTTGACACAGAAGAAGTGCAAGCAGGTGTTTCTGTAACCTTCACCTTATTAAAAGTTTGTACTGGGCCTAGTGGCATTGGAGGTAAACAGGTAGCTAATGCCTGTTTCTTCACACCACATGTATTTGGAGGCATCATAGCAGAAGTTCGTTCTGAAAGAAAAGAACAAAAATACAAATTAAACATTCAACAAAACAAGTCAGAAAATGAATAAAAAGTAGAAACCGCATCTGACAGACTGACGACGTTTAGGCATTATATATTTTCAATTTTCTTCTCAAAGTTGCTAGTTTTGGTTCACAAAAATAGCTTCACACGTCCTGCGATTCATACTTACAAAATACTAAACAATTTGGCTTTTATCATGAGAGCCTGAGTAACACAAATTATTGGACCTTACGTAACATAAAACAAAAGACCTAGATCAAATTTGGTTAAAGTATAGACACCTAAAAAGCGCGAACACTTCGTTCACTTCGTTTAGCTAATGTTGACACGTGTCACACTTCGACAATTCGATACTTGTTAGGCATATCTTTTACGCACTCACACACGCACGCGTGTGTTAAACACTAGTTATACAAAATAAATATGTGTTTAAGCATAATAAATAGATGCAAAATGTGTGTTAAACACTAGTTATACAAAATAAGTATGGACCCAACATTTGTTGGGCATGTATCAAACATTTGTTTAAGCATAATAAATAGACACGAATAATAATCTAGAAAAGTAATAAATTTTGGGGGCAAAATATATCAATCTCATTTAAGCATGTAAAAGTAATAAATTTTGGGGGCAAAATATATCAATCTCATTTAAGCATGTAAATGTGTAAACTGATTGACCTTAAATTTCCTTCTTGTTTAAAAATTATATGTGTATATTTTAATAACGATGTCAAAGTCATATTCATGTCCTAGATTTTTTAAGGTCTGTCATTTTGTATTTCCATGTCTTGTGTCCATATACATGCTTCATGGATGAACACACACACAAAGTAACAGATGCAAGAAAGAATAAGAACATGCTCAAGAACCTACCTTGAGATTCTTTTGATGCTTGGAAAAGTGGCCGGGGAATATTGCTTTCAAAGACTTTCCTGGACTTAGATGATCTATGCAGTGTAAAAGCTGTGTTCAACTTTGAAGGTCCATTCATCCCTCCCGATGATAGCTTTATTACTTCTTCGGCAGGTAAGAACTTCACCTTACTAGTTTTAGCATGTCTTAGCATTTTAGGTTGAACCTGCAATCCTGAATCATCAGGACTTTTGGCCTCATCCAATGTACAATTACCACAAAGCCAGGATTTAGGGACATCGGGACTTTTATTGGGCATGCAATAACTGAAAACAGAGAGATGGCAGCGTATGAGAAGGGTCGCAAATATGGAACGCTTACTAGGACATTGAATGGATAAAACTACAAGGAACGTTCAAACCAATCATATCAAATCAAATGATCAAAAGCACATAGATGGAATTATAGGGATTAATGTCACCTCGTTACAATTTGTTTAAAAATTTTATACGAGAGCTTAAATTTAAAGGAGTCGATTTTTCATCAGCTTTGTTAATCAATCCCACTGGCTGAGGGTTTAAAGCTACACGACAAAAAGATAATGCACATAATCTCCATTGAGTAGATATACTACAAGCATGTTTCTCCTCGGAATATCCCTAACTTGAAACTCAACGAGTGTTGGATCGTAGTATTCACCAACTGAAGAATATGCAACGCCATTCGTGATTCAACTGACGACAGACTAAAATACCGAAATCAAACAAGGAAACTGAACTTGAACAGCATTGAAGAAAAAGAACTGAAGCAGAGGTAAACATACAGATGTTCACGAACTACTTTGCATTTAGTGCAGGTTACAATCAGCTCAGCATAACCAATATCACCACAAATGTAACAGAACTGATCCTGAAAATCAAAGTAGAAACGCAAGGATCAACATAAAAGTGATTGAAAGCAAGTCTAGAATGTAGGTCTGAGTACTAGAGAAGTAAAAGCACTAAACACGGGTTCAAATTGTTCTCAATATGGAAATGATTCCTTACTAAGACAAATCTGAAAGGAAAACTGCCGAGGCAGCCAACTAGCCTGCCATTCTCATGAAATGGGAAGATGAATTTAATGGAAAATAATAAATACGCATGTGGCATACAGAAAATTAGAAAAGATGGGAAAACAAAGACCTTGTGTTTTCTAATTTATCTATCACGTTGACATGAGACAAAATGGAAAATAAAATTTTGATTCTTGGATTAAGGATTGTTACAAGCAACTAAAGACATATTGGGAGTGATTTTGAAAGTGTTAGAACCATTTCTGTCAAGCTCAAAATCATTCCAAAACAAGCCTTCAATCATTTGAAATTAATCTAATGTTTGGTTTTACACTTTTATACACAATTTTCATAAATCAAAATGTATTTTAAAAGATTAAATGCATATTTTTTCAAAGATTTTGAGCCAGACAAAAGTAATTTTAACTGGTAATATGCCCTAACTCTAAAATTTGTAATACTGCATTAAAATATACAAACATATATGAAGCATCATTCAGTCTCCACGTAGGAACTCATGCAAACCATAAGGAAGAAAGTCAAAACCTAACACCAAGTGGTTTCAATATTCCACCCCAAAACACACTGCACTGAACATACATGAGTCCAAACAGCAGCGCAAGCCAAACATTATAATATTCACGCAAACTCAAATTCTGACTACAGGAACAAGCAGGAACTCCTGGTCTAAGAACATTATTTAAATCCAACTAAGTTTCGTCTTCTCACAGATGGCATACAAATATTCCGTCTACGTCCATTTTAGCAAAAAAGAGAACGCGAAGTACAAATACACAAGGCCATGCACAGAAAGCCAAAGCAACGCAAAAGAACTTACCGCCATTAACCGATACAGAAAACCACATTCAGCACCGCAATAAGTTATCACCCGCCTTCACTGCACACTCAATGCTCGTCTGCTAAAGGCCGGAGAACAAAACACGAAGATGAGAAGGAACAAAATAAAAGAACTAACTGTCTGTACCTACAAGGCCATTAAAAATGGCATTCTTACGTAGGAAAATCATTCGATCATACAAATTAATAACAAAAAAGCGGAAACAGAGGCATGAGAGGAAGAACAAGAACAAAAAAGGAAAAGCAAAGAAATACTTTAATGTCTATGGAGATGGATGAGCAGAGTTGAAGCATTAATGGCTCGCTGGCGGCATTGATGGTTCGTTGGTGAATGAGCAGTGGGAGGAAGAAGAACGGCCTTTGAAAAACAACTGACTGAAGATGAAAACTTAAGGAAGGGGAAACAATATAAAAATAAATTTAAAATAAAATATAAATAATACGATCCGTCGGGCGCAATCTTTTCGGGAAGGCCTGTCGTGCTCGGGACGCTCCGTCCACGGATAGTATAGGTTAAAATACCACTTTTATCAACTCTCACCGTATTTACCCTTGGGTAAAAAGAAATAAATCAATTTTAATATGAAAAGTGGGTCTCGTTGAATTACATTGTTTATTCATGTTTCATGCCTCATTCTAGCATTTGGGGTCTACTTCTAAATTTGTAATCGAAAGCGCAATCCAAATAAAGAGTGAAAAGTGATTAATTCGTTTAAATATAAAAATTATGCTACTGTTACGGTTGTCAATAGTATTATGAGAGGTAATGAATTCATCATATTTATTAGTACCATTATTATTACCGTTACCGTTTGACCATAAACAGTAACAGTAGCAGTAAATGTGGCTAAGTCATAATTATAAGTAAATGTGATCTAAATCAATCCAATTATGTTTGTGATTCATCCATCCATCAATGAAAACTTATTTTTATTACGCCAGTTTTCATTACGATTTGGTAAACGTGGCCTTTGTTCAATTTTAATGTCTAGCTTTAATCATGCATTTGTAAAATATCTTGAATTTAGTCTTCATGCTTGTTTATAACTTTTTTTTTTTCAAAATTTTTGATTGTCTAGTAGCATTTTCACTATAAATTTTGAAAACATAGTAACATATTATATTTTAGGGTAAATATCAATTTATACCCCTAAACTTTTGGATTGTATCAATTAAAACTTTGAACTAATAATAGTCTCAATTAAATTTTTGAATTTTCACAAGTGTATCAATTTACACTCTCCTCTAAATTTAATTCGGTCAATATTGTGTAAAACTTATAATTTAAGTCAATTAAACTCCTAAATTTCGTAATTCACAAATCAATCAATTTAGACTATTCATTATGATTACCTTTGAAAATTATTCAGACATTAATTCTAAAACGAGTGTAGACTTCTTCAAATGTCGATTTTATAAAATTAACTATTAGAGTAAATGCATTGATGGTTTTCAAATCAAAATTTATCAAATAGTCTAAATTGATTCATTTATTTAATTTGTGGAGTTTAATTGATACAATTATAAGTTTTACACAAATATTTTTGTGTTGAGGGTAAGTGTAATAGTTCACAATTTCGAAGTTGGAAATTTATTCAAGCTCCATATTAAAAAATGTAAATTTTATTGACAAATCGTAAAAATCACCCAGAAAGTATGACAGTAATTACAAACATACTCCTAAATTTTTTATATAAGTTTGAGGCTCAATCTCACCATTTAAAGTTGAAGGGTATAATCGTAATTATACAGAAATTTATGGATAGTTTTTACAATTTACCTCATCATACTTTAGGGGTAATCTTGTAATTTGCCTCATTTTTAAATTTCCCAAATCAGCGGAATCAAACGATACTGTTTTTTGCCTCACACATAAAAAGGAATTTCTTTCTATTAATACGTATTTGATATGACCTGTTTCTCTGTTAGTGGAAATAAATCAGAAGATTGCCATTGGCAGTAAAAATCAGTTTTTTTCTACCTTTAAACTCACAAGCAATTAGTATTCGTACTAATATATATTATTTAAAAATAAAAGGGTAAATCATATAAAATACATCTGAACTTGATAGTGAAATACCTTAAATTCGTTTTATTTTTATATTTGAATTTTAAATTTGTTTCAAAACAAATTTTCTATTACTTGTTTTGTTAAAAGTTAAAACTAATATGAGTAATGTAACAATAACTTGTAAAATTGTACCATAAATTCAGGTTTCAATAATCCCAATTATTGTTTCAAATTTTATATTTTAACCCATAATCTTTAAATTTATCTCGTTTAACTTTTTCAATAGTAGTGCCTTTTGGAGCTAAATAAAATGTTTACATATTTTTTAAACTTGTTTAAAAATATTTATTTAAAATATAGAAGATAAATCTAAGGTTAAAATATCATTTTTGCCTTTCAAAAAATACATATATATATCTATCATGTTTATTTTTATTCTATTTTAATTCATATATTTTTAAATGTCAAATTTAGTTCCAGTATTTTAAAATGTTAAGATTTAATCTTTTTGCAATTCATGAATTTTAAAATTAGTTATTGCAATTATATGAATTTTAAAATTAGTTCTTGCAATTATTTTAATTTTAATTTTTTATTTTGAAAAAGCTGGCCGTTAGTTTATTGTTGATATTTTCTAACAAAATCTTCATTTCTATTACCATTCTATTTAAATAGGGCAAAAATATATTCATGCTATTGCTTTTTTATATGAAAGTTGTTATTATTATTCCTTAACCAATTTTGATAAACTTCATTTTAAACGTCTAAATTAATATTTAGCGATAATATATTGACTGAATTTAAGATTTATTGAAAATATACCATAAACTGTAATTTGATAATTGAAATTACATATACTAAAATGAAGTGTGACTTAAAGTACAAAGTTCAAAATTATAATTTAACCTAAATTTATAGAGTATTACCACATACATATGCGACTGCTTTAAGATAAATAAATCTATTGGACAACTTGCGCATAGATTGATTAGTTGAGTGAGATATTAACTATATTATGGATCAGTGTCATAGATTTCCTAACGTACACCTATTGTGTTGTTAAAATAAGGAGAAAAAAAATGTCAACATGAGTATAACTCAACTCTCGATTAAAAGGTTAGAAATTTGAATCCCTACCATACACGTTTGACTAAATAAAGAAAAAAAAACTATTGTGTCAAATAAACTTTTGTTAAATTGTAAATTTAGTCTATATAATTTGGAGAATGCTATAATTTAATCCATGTGATTTATAATTATAATTTAGTTCTAATGGTCTAACAAAACTCTCACGAATAATCCTTACCATACAGATTATTTATGAAAATTTTGTCAAATCATAAAGACGGGGTTTTATTAAATTATTTTTTAGCTAAATTATAATTTTTAAAATCATAAATAAATGGAAAATTACTATAAACAAAAAAAATATCAAACTATTTATAAATATAGAAAAAGTTCACTGTCTATCAATGATAGACCACGATAGAATTCTATCGCAGTCTATCGTTTTTCTATATTTGAAAAGAGCCTTAAATAAATTATAACTTTTAAAATGGTTTTGAATTAAATTTTAACTTTTTTTCACCAAATTTGCCATTTAGCCATAAACTTTTACCTCCCCTTTCACGGGTTAAATCACGGCGTAGTTTAAAAGAGCGAGACTTCAAAGTTCGAACGTTTCTCTACTCTTAAATCACCATGGTCATTGCCGTAATAGGATTGTTAATGACCGTAATTTCTTAAATTATTGTGTCCATCAGACTAATTTTTAATGAATGCTTTATTGTTTATCGAAATTTTGTATGAAGTTCAACGGTTATGTATGTGGGTCCAGATTTCGACTTTTGACCACAGTTTTTAACCCACTCAATAATAATGGTTAAAAAAATGTCTAAGTATAATTCAATTAATATATACGTGTATTATCAATATTGATGTATGAGATTCGATCCTCCACCCCACATATTAAAAAAAAAATTAAAAAAACAATAATTGTTTAAAAACTGAAAGAATAATGTGAGGTTAATAAAATAAGTTAATATATTATTTAATGACGTGTCAAAATATGCATGAAATGGTACATATAAAGATAATATCAAAAAACAACAATAATAAGAGTAAATATTTATCTCGAGATTATGATAACGTATTTCTTCAAGGATATTATATAGGTTAAACTCTTATAACTTTTATTGTTTTTCTCTCTAGTTTAAGTAATTAACCATAACAAGTGAGAAGAACAAACGAACTTAAAGGACATAATAATCACAAATAAGAGAGAAAACTGCACATGCAGGGGTCGATATTTGTTTGAGAAATGTTTTTACTTAATAATGGAGGATGACAAACTAATTCAAATTTCAAGTGATATCCTTGGATTACTAAGAATGGCAATGAAAACGTCCAATTCTTTTTCCCCTCATATGCGGGTGCATAACGTGACATGTTTGTTAGATAGTAATGTGCGATGAAATGAGGAGTTGATTCAATCATGTTTTTTTCCAATATGACGCAAAGACAATCCTTCAAATTCTTTTGATTAAGCGACAATACGAGGATGGGATTATTAGATCCCTAGACGCATGAGAGTCTTTTATGTTAAAAGTACTTAATTACTTTCATGAGTTGCATTTTTCTAGGCTTTTCTAGAATATGGTTCCTCTGATAGAAAGTCTTCCTAGCATATATGGAAAACCTTTTAGAAGGCCCAGGTCCCCCCACAAGCTAAGTCCATGTTGTTAAAAAAATTTCCATTACCTTATTTCTACTAAAGTGAATATCGATTGAAACGAGATACAAACTTATCTTTGGTGTGTTTTTTTTTTTTTTTGTAGGAGTCTTAGAATTGACTAGGAATTAGCCATATATATATACATTATAAATAAGAAACTCACAAACGCTATAGTCAACAAATATGTTTAGAAAAAAAAATTCAGCCCAAATAATTAACAAACTAATCACATAGTAGTAATTAATTAATCATTACTCTAGTATATATCTCAAGATGAACACTCAAAATATAACATATAAATATATATTACAAAACTCCAATGCAACCCTTCATCTAGACATGATTTATATATATAATGTATATGATGGAAAAGGAAAATCCAAAACCTTATAAGAAGGCAATTTAAATGATAATTAATCAACTACTAACCACAATAGAAACAGAGGAATCATAAATCTCAGAACTCTCTTTAACAAGCTAGCTAATTAAGTACTTTAATTATTATTAATTCAGTTCCAGCAAAGCACGAAGCTAAATAAGATGACGATTGAGAGGGAAAAGAATATATGACGTTGGAGTCGGAAACCACCGTGGCTCTCGTCGGTAGTGGTGCCAGCTACAGTGGGGCTTACACCGGTGCCTGCGCCGCCCAAAACTCCAGTGGGAGATGCAGTGTTGGGAAGAGGATTATTTGTAGTTGTGGGGGTCGTCGACGGTGGTGGTCTCGTGATAGGTGACGTCATTCCGGGGACTGTTGTCGTTCCAGGTGGTGTTGGAGTCATCGTCATCGGAGTTACTCCACCTCCGTTGCTGCCACTGAAATAGCATCTAATAGTCAGCATTAATTCGTATTATGTTCATCATATTATCGTCAGTTTACTAATTAAGTCAATCATATTTAGAAAATAAAAAAGCAAACGATGACTTGTCGAGGAAAATTAATAATTTAAGGACTTTTTTTAATAATATTGTTTTTAAGAATCAACCACAATTTTCTCCAAAATAGTTATAGTTTTTTTTAATAATATCAGGAAGAGAGCTCTGACTTCAAGAAAGATAACATTTTATTTACGAGCTAAGGTCAAGTTGGCACCCTTTATTCTAATTTTAACATTTTTTTAAAAGGAGGTTTTTAAATAAATAAATAAATAACAATTTTTTTTTAAACCAACAATCCGATTTTTTTTTTTTGTTTTTTTGTTAACATGCATAGATCATTGTTTTTAAAAAACATTTATATTTATATTTACTGTTTTTTTAAATGTCTTGTAATATTTCTCTTCAACAACATGCTTTAATTTTTTTTTTTTTAATAAAATACATTTTTAGTCTTGAAAGTTTGATATCAATATCTATTTGGTTTTGAAGTTTCAAATTACTTCTAAATAGTTTATGAATTAATTTGAGTGTGAGTTAACTAACAAACAAGCGATGCGATATGTTGAGTTGACAAATTATAAACAAGTTGCAATTTTTACTAATTTTAATTGAAAGATCAATGTCCTATTAACACACAAACTCAAATTTTATCTATAAATTTCAAAAAAAAAAAAATGTTCAATGGCTTAAGATATGTGTCTAACATAATTTAAAAACTTACCAAACAATCTCAAATACAAATTTTCGAACTTATGAATCAAGTAAAACAAAACTTCAATCTTAAAGGTAAAATTACAGCATTTTGAAACTTAAAAAGTAAATTAAAATCAAACTCAAATTTAAGAATTAAAAATATAAGATTAAATAAAAACTAAATATAAAATATAGTATGAAAGAATAATTTTTTTATCCAAAAATAAAAGTTGAAAGAATTAATAAAAACCCATCTCTAAAAAGTTGAAGGAATAAAGTTTAAAATTGAACCTTACAAATATGATAGACGTATAAAAAATTGGGAATTGTTCCAATAAAATTTTAGAAATCTGTCTCTATTGGATGCCACCTTTTAGGATTTAGATTACATTGTTTGTGAAAGGAAAGAAAAAGTAGCAAAAGGACAGATGGAGTCAAAAGAAATGGCACAATCCTCAAGAACCCCAAGAAAGAAGCAGAAGAAATTAAAGTTGGCTCAAAACCCTAAAAAGCAGTCAGAGATTTGAGATCAAACGACTCACCCAGAAATCACGCTGGGATCAACCCAGCTAACCCACACACACAAAAGGAAACCAAAAAATTAAAAAAAAAATCTGATTTTGAATTTTCCCATTCCCTTTAAATTTGGGTTAAATAATTTTTTTTTCTTAAATTTATTTTTAAGTTGAGTTACAAAATAATATTATGAACTTCCTTTAAAAAAAAAAAAAAGAAAAAGAAAAAAGCACGAACTTATTGTCAAAACAATAATAATAATTATCATGAATTTTGTTACTGGTTTAAAAACATATTCCTATACTTTCTAAAGAGGTGTTTGGTTTAAAAATTGGAGTTGTTTATTTGTCCAAAGAGTTTCGTGGGTCAGACTAAAAATATATATATTTTATTAACTTTTTACGTTGGGAGCTTACAACTTCACAATTCTACTATTTGCTCCAAACACTTACTTAAAGTTACAATATTATTCATGACCTTTTATAAAGGTTTTCAATAGCATCCTTGAAATTGTGAATTAATTATATTCCATTTGGTAATCATTTTATTTTTTGTTTTTGATTTGTTTTAGGAAATTAAACATATTTTCTTACATTTTCTTACAATGGTTTGCATCTTTTTTTAAGTACAATAGTTGCATTTTTAGACATTTTCTAAAAACAAAAACAAGTTTTCAAAAACTATTTTTGAGTTTTCAAAATTTGGTTGGTTTTTTAAAACATAGATACAAAGTACATGACAAAGTAAGTAATTTAGAAATGGTAGGAGTGTTTGTAGGTTTAATTTTTAAAAACTAAAAACCAAATAGTTATTGGGGCCTTAAAATTTCAAATGGGGATTGAAACTTGAAATGTTATGACAATGATCTGGTTCTAATGAAAATTTGGGTCGCCACACCGATCTAGATCACTATCCCATCATTTCTAGGTTAGAATTTCTGCTCAAAGTTCTAAAAGATTTATACTTTGAATGTTTATAAAAAAAAAATAAGTTGGGTAAAATATCCCATATATTGAGAAAGAACAAGGGTATTAAATTAAAAAGTAATAATAATTTAACCTTTGTTATATTTTGGTCATTGAAATTTTAAAATGTTCACGTTAAATCTCTAAACTTTAAAAATACCTATTTTTTTTACAAAGACTTTTAAAATATCTACAATAATCCTTAAACTTAAGAGGAAAAAAAATATTATGGTAGTCATCTTTACTATATTATTTTTTTCATCTAATTAATATTCACATGTCAACTGATTGCCTTTAAATCATATGACTATAAATCATGCTATCAAACAAAACATACTAAAATCTATGTCATTCAATTATATCATAAAAAATAAGTAGATATTTTAAAAATTAAGGAATAAAATATATATAACAAATTTAAAAGTTCAAAAATTTAAAACCAACGCAAAACGAATTTGGAAGTTGAAAGACATAAATCTTTGAGTTTAAAACTCCTCGGACAAAAGTTCAGGTTAGTCGCAACTTTTGACAAGGAAGAGCATTACCATCAAGTACCATACGAGAATGTTATTTAATTTACACCAAAAGCCAAAAGAAAAAAAAAAAGGAAGCTAGGGCTACGTCAAAGATTAAATAAAGCAAGAAGATAGTGCTTTTGGACGATGTTGAAGTTGAAACTCTAATTTATGCATTGCCAAATGCCAATTTTAAAGAGAAAGAAACGGAATCCCAATAATTGCATCTTCTTTTGCATCACAGTTATCATTATGTGGTTACTAATTAATTTTATAGTGGAAAAAATGGTAATTCTAATAAATTTTAATCAAAGTAAGTTTTGTTGAAACTAACGTAAAGTATACGTGTGTTACTGTTAACGATACAAAAATTTACAGTTTGAATCTTCTTATTCTACATTATACTAAACAAAATTTTTAATAAACTTTAAATGTCGGAGACAAAGTCCTAGAGAAATTTAGATAGTTCAAATGGATTTAGTTTTTTTTTTTTTTTTTTTTTTTTGAGATTAGTATCAAACTTTGTATGTTGGGAATTTGGAGGGGTGGAAAATTTAAACCATAAAGTTACAACCCTTGGATCATGTGGAATCTTTGAGAAGATTGATGAGTTTGAAAATTTTAAAATTGGAATGTTGAATTATATGGTTGCTTAAAATAAAGAAGATTCCTTTCCGACAAAAAGTGGATGAAAACTTAAATATATTTCTTTGAAAATTAGAGGTTTAAATTTCCACTCCATATAACCGATCGTGAAATAAAGAAAAATTAAGAACTCAATTACCATATGACCCAATTTGATTGATCATAATTTGATTTATTTGTTTACTTTACTTTATTTTAAAAAATGAATATAAAAAAAATTGTTAATGTATGAATCAAAGAAAATAAACACTTTTAAAAAATAAAAAACAAAATAGTTATGAACGAAAATTATATTTAGGAAAATGTGGTAGAGTTAAATTTTTTATTTTCAAAGAATCAAAGATTAAAAAATGTTAATAAAAGATCCCAGAAAAGCAACTTACCCGGCGCTTGAAGGGTAGGAACAGCCAGCAGCACCTGCCAAAAAGCGAGTGAAATGAGAAAGAAAGAAATAAGAAATATTTTTATTTATTTGTTTGTTATTATTTTAATATGAAACTAATTTTTAATTATTAGGGTATTAATTAAGAAAAGGTTAGGGTTTTGGGTTGCTTACTAGGGTCAGTAGTAGAGATAGTAGCAACACCAGCAAAATCACAGGAGCCTTGAGCTTGGCCTTTCTTCTGGAAATAGCTATTAACAGCATAAGAACAGTGAGCCCTGACTGTATTTGGAAGGAAACAGGCTGCATTTTGGCGAATGGGGCTGCAGTCAGCCCCTGCCCCGCACGCGTAGTCCAGCGCCTTCTGCAGCGTCGCGTCACCCACCCCGTCCTTGCAAACGCACCATGCCCCACCTACTCAAAACACGACACGTGTACCCACCAAATTTTTGGCCGACAGTAAATTAAATAGAACTTTAACAACTTTCATTTCTTTTTCTTCTAAATAAAATCTTTTAAGTTTAATATCTAATCTTTAAGATTCATGGAATGAAATCTTAATTGATGCTAGCTCGTTTCCAAATCAAGCATTTGGAATTATGTAACATTGGTGAAAATTTTTAAAACATAGTTCTTTACGAGATGTAAAACACTAAAAATAAAATGTATTGTAATCAAAACATCATCGTACATTCCACATTCTTTGCCTAAATAAAAAAAATCAATCACACAAAAAGTTTAAATGGTTAAAATTACTTTTAATTCAAAACTAATTTTGTTGATATAAAAATTACATTTAAAAATATTAAATTAATCTTAAATGATTAAAGATAATTGAAATGGTTAAAATCACTTTTATCCTAATAATTTTAACCATCAAGTAAAATTCACTAAGCAAAATTCCTTTACTTCCTTATTTGTTATCAACCCTCTCAAAAATATTATATCATCAATTAACTTAGACCCGATAATCATTTTCTTTTCTATTTTTGAAATATAAGTTTAAGAAAGTATTTTTCAAAAAATTCATTTTTATTTAAGCTCTTTTAAAAAATGGTTTAAAATACACTTCAAAATTTATTTTAAATAATTGCCAAAAGGTTCAATTTTTTTCAAAATTACATATTTTTTAAATTAGACACTTGAAAATGTATTAGAAATACGTTTTTAATGTGTGAAGTTCAGTATCAATTGAAGAATAAATAACTAATTCTTGCTTTCATACTATATTAAAACAGGAATCAAACTCAAAAAGGCTTAAGCTGATATTATTATAATTTAAACTTTTTATCAACACTAAAAAAAAAGAAGAAAAAACCCAAAAACCAAGAAAGAAGATGAAGGGAAGCTAGAGCAACTTACTTGAGTGGCCAGCCATGGCGGCCAGAAGGAGCAATGAGAGAGCCAGAGCAGCCATTACAGAGAGAAAATGGAAGCTGAAGAAGAAGGTTAGTGAAGAAAAATATGAGAAAGTAAGAACATATGAAGGCCAGTGGAGGGGAAGGTTTCTTCGTCTGTCTTTGTGAAGACACAAACAACTAAAATAGAGAGCAGATTTAAGAGTGGTAGAGAGCGGCGGAAATAAAAAAATATATATGAAACATCATTAACTTTAATTTAAAAAATTAGTGCATGTCCAGTAATAGTGACAATAATGACAATGAAGTGTGAACTTTTTTCTTTTTTCCTTTAGTTTTCTTTTGTTTTTCGCTTTAAAGCAATACTCCTTCAATTCACCCACTACTTTGCTCACCGCCACGTCCTTTTGCTTTTGCAATCCCTTTTATTTTTTATTTTGTGTTTAAAGTTATGGTCATGAATCTTATCTTCACGTCTCATTTTTTTTAATAGCATTTTAAAAAAGAAAAATTTTACAAATAAAAAAAATGTCAAATTATTTATAAAAAATAGAAGAAGAAAAATATGGATAGACTCCTATAAGTGATATCATTTCTATGACCTTAATAGATTTATATCCGTCTCTGTCACAACTATCTACAAATTTTGCTATTTTGCATAAATAATTTTCCTTATTTTTTAATTTTAACAAATCTCATTTTTATTTATTTTTAATTTTATAGGATATTCATTTCGATTATAGGTAATGTTTGTATTAATTTAATATTTGTGATTTAGAAAGAACGTACAGCTTCTGTAGATGGATGAATTTAGGGGGGGAAATCATTTGTGAACATTTTGATTTATCAGTAGTAAAATTTAGTGAAAATAGCTAAACAGTGTTGATATATATTGTAATTTGTAACTAACTAAGCATCGCTCACATTTAAAAACATGTGCATGCTCTTGACAAGTACCATATATTTAAATGTTCCTAAATGTATTTACTAAAAAAAGAAAGAGGTTTGCAGTGAGATGTACTGTTTATTTAATTTGTATTCATTTCTGCGAAATATTTATTCCATCCTTAAATAAAAATAATGAAATGAACTGTTTTTTTAGTACAATAGGATATGAGATTTGAAATACGTACCTACATACGTGTGTCAGTTCTGTCATGCTCGTGAAATAAGATGCTCGAGATTGTGAATTAAGTGGGTTGCATGACACAATTCATAAACAAATACAAATAGACCAAACTTCAAAAAGTACATGTGTTGTTAAAAAAAGTAATACATGTTCGAATTTTTTTTCTTTCCTTTAGGAAATTCATAAAAGCCCGGAGCAAAGGAAACAAGTCACCAATAATTACATCTAAAATCCAACCTAAAAAATCGGAAGACCAACTACCATAAACATCTTTCGAATCGGAAGAATAAAAAACCAATAGAAATAGCAAACCCAGCAGAATGTCGGGCTACATAATGAGAAACCCTATTACGAACACGAGGACAATACGAGAAGGAGACATGATCCAACCGACTCGCCAAAGCTTGAATTTCCTTAGCTGCATCCTTAACTTCAATAAAGTCGACCGAGTAGTTATTAATCAAATTTGCCACCTCGCAACATCAGATTCAACTATTACTGTGAATGATGTGTTAGAATTAAAAATAACGTGTATGTGATTTCCTTTTTGTAATTTAATTAAAATATTAGGCCAACGTAACTATTTGATTTTGATTTTTAAAATCTAAGCATAATTCTTAACTACATAGATTCTCTTCATAGTTCTCATATTTATTAATTAAAGGAGTTGAATTCTTAGCCAAATTCTAAAAAAAAAAAAATCCATTTGATTTTTCGTTTTTAGTTTTTGAAAATTAAACCCATCTTCTTATAATTTTACCATAATTTTTATTTATGTTAAGTAAAAGAGTGGAACTTTAAGCAAAATTCCAGAAACAAAAACAAACTGTTAAAAGCTTATTTTTTTAGTTTTCAAAACTTGACTTATTTTTTAAAATATTGATAAGAAAGCAAGAGTTTTAAGGACAAAAATGATGTTTATATGCTTAATTACGAAAGTGTTTTGTTTTTCAAATCAGTTGATGTTTCAAAACTAAGATTTAAACTAAAATTTAAAAACACATAAACTTATACAATGCACACAAAAAAATTCCAGTGAAGTAAAGAGCCAAATTAGGTTCCTGGATCGTTTGTATATGCTAGGCTGGTAGCATAAGTCGACACGTCGCTTGTATGATCAACAGGCCGTCCCAACTCCAGCCCAGAAAGATCGGTTATAAAGTTTCCGACGTGTAGTCCAGTGGAAGTCGACAAGTCGGCCAAGTCATTAAAGTGATCTACGTCTACCCGCCATTGCCAGAAGCAAGTGCCGTCGCATTGTCTTCCTCCTCTACCTGCTTCTTTCTCTTCGATTCATTCTTTGGCTATGAAGTATTGAAAATGTTGTTTCAGATTCCCCGATTGACCAGCTCCCTCAGGGAGCCATTCGATGTCGACCAGGCGTATCTCCATCGCAAGCTCCTTCTTCAGAATCACAAACCGCCCCAGTATAATCTCTCCCAATTCAAAAGTTATCGTTTATCGTATTCGCTCTGTTTGTGAATTCAGCGTTAGGAGTGTCAGAGTCTTAGCTATATTAGGATTGAATTACAATTTTTGTAAAGCAAAACGGACTCTACAGTGGATTGAGCTAATGAATGGTCGATTTGTGAATACATAGCTGCTTAAATTCTAATATACTTTCTTCACTCCATCAATCTGTGCGCTACCCAATTCGTATTTTTTTTCTTCTGTTTATTGTATTTGTTCTCTCTGTGAATTCAGCTTTTGGAGTGTTAGAGTTTTAGCTGTTTTTTTCATTGAATTAAAATACAAGTAAAGCAAGGAAAATGGTCATGGTCCCTATAGCGGATTGAGCTAATGAATGGATTATTTATGAATACATAGCTGCTTTATGTTTTTTGTTTTTTCACTTCATCAATCTTTGTGCTAAATTGAGCTAGTTCTTCATGCTGAACGTAATGAATCTGTTTATTCTTTCTCATGTTATGCAATTTAGTTCCATAGCTTCATCGGGCGAGTCAGAGCTAGCACGGAAGATAGTGTATCAATGGGATGAAGGTACAGATTATTATTACTTAGGAGCTTTATGTAAATTTGGTCGTGAATCTGTAGAGTGCTTAACTTCTCATGATGTTCTCTCTTTGATGGAAATTGGTGGAGCAGCATCCTTTGAAGTTCGACAAGCCTATAAGCAGTTCATTGCGGGAGTTGTTGGGTTGGTGGACAGAGAAGTGCCATCCGAGGAGCTTGGTGATGTAGCACTGACTATTTATTGCCTTTTTGGCGAGCAAAAAGAAGAGAATGATCTCGACTGTACTGCTAAAAATATGTAAGAATGTGGATACCAATATCCAATTACTGTTTCTTCAAGACAAAACCTGAAAGCGCAAGTGCTACTTTGTGGTTTGTTTGATTTTTTTATTGTTTTTATTTCAAAATACTGCATAAAAGAACTAAGGTTTCTCGGATTAAAACTTGTTATAGTACCTTTTCACGTTGAGAAGTTGCAATTACCATCGATGAGTGCAAATACCACAGGCCAACACATAGCCATTAGATTTAAAAGCTTAAGAGTGTAACTGTGAACTGAGCATGTTTTTGAGATATCAACTTCTTCTATGATTTTGAATTGCAGGGGAGAATTGCAAAAGCTTATTGGCAATACAGTTTCAGATGCTAGGCTGCAGAAAGTTATTTCTCTAGCTCAGAAACTATTTATCTTGCAGCCAAGGGATCATGCAACTGCATTGCTTGCAGAGAAGCATGTTAACAAGGGTGACTCCAATGTAGAATTTGGCGCTGATCTTGCTTTTACAGAACCTACAAGGTTTATGGTGGATGCGTCTTTGGGAAATTCAGATTTATTGGGCAAGGATATTACTGCCCCTACATTTTATGACATTCAACACGTGCATAGTGATTCTATAAACTTTGATCTCTCTAATGAAAGAGGAAAGTTAAATTTGAGTTGGTTGAGGGATGCATGTGACGAGATAACAAGAAAAAGTACCTCACAACTTTCCCTTGATGAACTTGCAATGGCCATTTGCCGAGTCCTTCATTCAGAAAAACCTGGCGAGGAGGTAGCCAAATATATGTATATGTATTGAATATCTTTATCTTAAAGCTTGCTTATTTTGTAACACAAGAACTCCCTCTCTCTCTTTCATTCTGAAGATAGCTGCAGATCTATTGGACCTTGTTGGTGATGGAGCATTTGAGTTTGTTCAAGATCTTATTTCAGTAAGAATATGCACTTAAACTTTCTGAAAATCCTCGTTATGATTACAAAGTTCAGATTTTCTGCCCCTAATCTTCACTAGCTCTTCTTTTTTTCTTTCTTTCTTTTGGGTGTGGGTAGGAGGAGAGTGGAGGGTGAAGTGAGAGATTTTCTAATTGTAGGTTGAATGTAAATTAATTATTAACGTTTTCAGTATTTAATTGCTGACAACTCTTTTCTTAAAGTAATTTTCTAAGTAAAAAAAAAATCTTTATCAAAGTGACGTGGTTGATGTTTTTACCTTTTCTTTCCCTTTTTCCTTCCTGTTGTAGCACCGAAGGGAACTTGTTGATGATATTCATCACGGGTTAACAATAATAAAATCTGAAAAAACAAATTCAAGCTCACAATCACGAATGCCTAGCTATGGAACTCAGGTACGATCTGGATCATGGTGAACAAAAATGGTTTTAATCAGAACATGCACTGACAGATGGATAAATCTCTCATCAAGCACTTTGTTATGAAATTTAAGGTTACTGTTCAAACAGAATCGGAGAGACAAATTGATAAGCTTCGACGTAAGGAGGAAAAGAAAAATAAACGAGGAATTGAATATGGTTCTGAAAGTGATTTCTCTGCTATAAGCTTTTCTTCTCTAGTTCAAGCAAGTCAAAAGAAAAGTCCATTTGACGATCTTATTGGATCTGGTGAGGGCACTAACTCCCTTACAGTTAGTGCCCTTCCTCAAGGAACACAAAGGAAGCATTTTAAGGGATATGAGGAGGTAATTATCCCTCCAATCCCAGCAGCACAAATGAAACCTGGAGAAAAGCTGGTAAGTCTTTTTATTGTTATTTGTTTTCTTCATCTCTGAATGTCTTTGTTTAGTCAAGAATTATAAGACATATGTATAAGGTCATTTTTCTGTAATTATGGGATTGGAAGGCGTACCAAGCATATGATGGCTAAAATGCAATTGCCAGATTTTCAGAGTTCACTTTACAAAATTAATTGCAATCTTTCTGTGAATATCTTAGGGATTGAGTTCTATAATTACTACTTTTTAGAACCTTTCATGATCTGTCTTCTCGAATTCTAGATATAATGTTCTCACGGTGCAGTGATTTCTTCTCATTAATAACATCGCAATACCATTTTCCCAAGATTAACTTTCCAGATATTTTTCTGAAAGAAATGGTACTTAGTCATGCTAGACAAGATTGATCAAACTTTTTAAGAACTGGGAAATTGAAGTTTCTATATTCTAATTTGCGGCTCTTTAGAAATTATTCTATATTATGATCTGTTGAGATGCGTATATATTGAAGGCATTTAAAAAAGGAGATTGTATGAGAAAATTTTTGCGGACTGTAAAATATGGACCACTAGACTATTCTTTATGTACTCATGTTTCTTTTAGTTTTACTTGTTCAATTTCATTTTAAGTTTTTGATTCTGCATGTGTTCTAAAATTTTCTCACCTCTTATAGTGTATATATATTTTCTCTTTCCATTTGCTATCAGATTGAAATAAAGGAGTTGGATGATTTTGCTCAAGCTGCTTTTTGCGGATTCAAATACTTAAATCGTATACAGAGTCGCATTTTTGATACTGTTTATCACACCAATGAGAATATACTAGTGAGTTATTTCTTTTCTATTTGCGGAAAACTTAAATTGTTCGTATTATCTTTCTTGTTGTGGTTGCATGATTATTTGTTTTTGTAGGTCTGTGCTCCAACAGGGGCTGGGAAAACTAATATAGCCATGATCTCCATTCTCCACGAGGTTTGTACTTAGATGGTTGTACCAAATAGGCTTTGCTCCTTTGTTTGGATATAATATTTTGGCCATTAACTCATTTATGAGGAGTAACACCCGTAGGACCGTAGCACAGACCTCTCTAACATGGTATATGCGTTTATTGAGGTGATAGGAGTTGGAGAGTTGCATCTATCGTGATATTGTCATCTTTGTGTTATATGATGTATGCTTATAAATTATTATTATTGTTACTTGCTCATACAGCTAATTGAACTGGTATACAGCTATTTAGAACAATTTTATGCTGATGGCGGTTTAAATGATATTTTCATGCTTTTGGGTTACTTTAGTCCTTTGAGGTTGTGTACATTTCCAACCAAAATTTAGAGAATTATATGATTAACATTGTGGCCCTGCTATGCACAGAAAGATATTTCTTGAACTCAGGTGCATTGAATGAATTACGGTTTTGTTTTGAGTTCCAGATTTCACAGCACTTCAAGGATGGATATTTGCATAAAGAAGAATTTAAGATAGTTTATGTTGCTCCTATGAAGGTAAATAGCTTTCAATTCGTTTTTTAGTTTTCTGGTGAGGGTGTTGGCATGACAGCTTCTGTTTTTGACTGGTGTTGTACATCCTAGGCATTGGCTGCAGAGGTCACATCTACTTTTAGCCATCGTTTATCACCTTTGAATGTTACTGTAAGAGAACTAACTGGAGACATGCAACTTTCGAAGAATGAACTTGAAGAAACTCAGGTTGCTTTATTAAATTATTCATCATTAATTATCTTCTCAGTTGTTAAACGCAACTAAGGTTGTTTCTGCTTTTCAATTGACACCAGATGATAGTGACAACACCTGAGAAATGGGATGTCATTACTCGCAAAAGCAGCGACATGTCGTTGTCGATGTTAGTCAAACTCTTAATTATTGATGAGGTACATCTTCTAAATGATGACCGAGGGCCTGTAATTGAGGCACTAGTTGCACGAACTCTTCGTCAGGTAATTTATTGTAATACAAGTTTTTATTGTGTTTTTTCTGCTTGAAGAGGCATGTTTTTTTTATGCCCCTGAATCATTGAAATGAACATAAGTTGAGATACCATTTTACTACTAGTTGTCATGGCACGTTTCCATTGAAATCATTGTTTCTGAAATAGTTAGAATTCAAGGAATATATGGCGTCTTCCTGACTGTTAATTTTCTGTATGTTGACAGGTGGAGTCAACACAAACAATGATACGCATTGTTGGCCTTTCAGCCACCCTCCCTAATTACTTAGAGGTTTTCCTTCACTATGTTCTGAAAGATTCTTTTGTATGATTATCTTTTACTTGGCCATCTTGAACCTCATTATTTTTGGCTAGCTGATTATAGTCACTCTATCTAAATTAGGTTGCACAGTTTCTTAGAGTGAATCCAGGAACTGGACTTTTCTTCTTTGATTCTAGCTACCGTCCTGTGCCTCTTGCACAACAATATATTGGTATCAGTGAGCATAACTTTGCAGCTCGCAATGAATTGTTAAATGAAATATGCTACAAGAAGGTATTTGCTTATATTTGGGATCTATACCTGATTCTACCTTGGAAAAGAACTCCATTGATTTAACATTTCAGTTCAACACATTTGGTGTAAGGTTGTTGATGCATTAAAGCATGGGCATCAAGCAATGGTGTTTGTTCATTCACGAAAGGACACAGCAAAGACAGCAGAGAAACTGGTATACTATTTCCATTCTGTTCATTTGTTGTATGTTTTGTACTTTGCAAGAGTTATTTTGCGCCAGAGGAGCAAGCATTAGATCATCACCACGTATGTTAGTTATTTTTCTTTTGGTTATGAGAGCTCTAAATGATTATGAAAGAATTTTGAATCAATTTGGTTCTCTGTGATTGCTGATGCATTATAATTAACCTGAAATTTGTTTCTTTAATCTTCTTCCTTTATTCAATTTATTTAACAAAGTATTGATCTGAACCATTCTTAAATTATTATGCTCTTTTAGAAAAATAAATTTAGGTTCCACTCTATAGAAACAAACATAAATTGGCTTAATATCCAAGGGGGATCTAGTGAGAAATTTATCTAATCAAATATTTCCGAAGTTGTGCATGCAAGAATTTATTCAGAATGCTTATTAGAAAGGTATAATTGTCGGGGTACTTTTAGTTGTCAGTTTGAGAGAGGCAAGGAGATTCTCAGATCCTGAATAATGGATTTAAGTTGGGAATGGGTAGAGTTCATCTTACTCATTTACAATGTGCAGATTTGACTTTCTTCTGTTCTATAAGGAAGATTCTGTTATCACTCTTAACAATATTGATAGGTATCCCTATCAAGATCTTTATTAATACTTAAAAGTAGTAGATAAAAGAAAGATACACCATTCCACACTCTATGTTGGTGGTCTAACAAATACCTTATTCACATGCAAGGAAATTTCCAGTCTAAAGTTCAACAGAGCTAGCATTGATTATTTTGAGGAGACATCTTGAGATGAGATAATTACATGAGCTGGTCGCTGATGTATCTTCCTCTATGGATGAGAATATTCTATTGGCTGCCTTTAACATCCTTTGTTTTCCTGATACTTGATAGGAAACAAAACACCATATATTCACTAAAAAAAAGAGAAGAACTCAGCCTAAAGGCCTTAGTGACGAGGGTCCCTAAGCCTAAATCACAGGGTTAACAACAAAAGACCACCAATCTAAATGATCATATTAAGCTGTGTATTACAAAAAACAATTGTATATTCTCCACGAAGAAGCTGTAAATTGTACAATTTCATAAAAAAATCGCTAGAGGAGGACTTATTTGAAAACAAACTCCTATTCCTTTCTTTCACAAGTGATCACATGAGGGCTCTGCCCGCGTTGATCCACAAAATCCTAGCCTTGTCCTTAAACCACCATCCAGATAACAAATCAACCTGCCCATATTTGGAGGAATAAGATGTTGATATATCAGTGGACTCAAAGAAACAAAGAAAAAAAGGCCGGGATTTAATTCTTTGATTATTGTTAGAGAAGGTTTTTCTTTCTATGAAAAACTTATTGTGCAAGTCTTGAAGTAGGTTTTGTCTAATTGGTAGTTGTGCTCGAGTCCAATCAGATACAATCATCAGTTGTCTTCTTGCCCAAATATAGTTAGGATTTTCAATTTTTTTTTTCAAATTGATGATCAGTTATGTAATAATTAGTTTCTTCCTATTTCTTAAAGGATATATTGCCATTTTCCCGTTGTTTTTATTTATTTTGTTTCATAGTTGGGTTTCAACGGGTAAAAGTTTAATCTCATCAAATTTCATGTTATGCAATTAAATTATTAATATTCTACCATGGACGTATCACTTCCATACTTCTTTATTTTTCTTATTATTTTTGCATTAAATAGGTCGAAATTGGTCGAAAGTATGATGAACTTGAGCTATTTAAGAATGATGCACACCCACAATTTGGTATTATCAAGGTAACTATGTGAAATATGTTCATAAATCTCTTATGATCCTGGCCTGTTTTTCCAATATTTCTTTTGGCCTCTTGTTTAAAATTGTGCATTTCAGAAAGAAGTCATCAAATCCAGGAATAAAGATCTAGTAGAACTTTTTAATTTTGGGGTTGGTGTGCATCATGCGGGAATGCTACGCTCCGATAGAGGTTTAACTGAAAGGCTTTTCTCTGACGGACTGTTGAAGGTTGAGCTCATACACTTCTGGTTAATGCCTAGTACCTCGGATTATAGACTGATTGAATGATTATTTGCTTTAGGTTCTTGTTTGTACAGCCACCTTAGCATGGGGTGTAAATCTGCCTGCTCATACGGTTGTTATAAAGGTAAAAGTTTTGTTCAAATTATGATATTGTATTGTTTCTAATTCCCGACAATTTGGGTGCTTGTGCGTGAGTTTTATGTCTTGGCATGGTACTTGGATCTTTATCTCAATTGGAATGCTTTTATCTTTTCATTGTAATTCTGTATTGTTTGTCTTCTTTTTTTCCCCTTCCACGGGTTATTGTAGCTTTGAACATGAGTCTCTTTTCATCATATGAGTGAAAACCTTTGTTTCCTTTTAAAATAAGTGGTTAAGTATTTAGACCTCTAATCATGAAGGTTTATTCCAATAAGGGTGAAAAAGGGAACTTAGTTCCAAACCCTTATAGGGAGGTTAAGGTCTAGTTGGTTATCTGTAATTGAAAGTTTGGAAAGGTAATGAGAAGTAATTCCAAAATCCTTTGGAATCTCCTAGTGGGGAATGATAGACACACGGATGAGGTCAAAATTTCGTTGATGCTATTTTGGAATTTCATTTGAGCAGTTCTATCCTTGGTTTTCTATGGGCAAATCGTTTATGTAACTCTACTGCTCATGTTTTAGCTTCTCATGCTCGCAAATCTAGATTTTCTGCGGTGTGGCTTGAAGATCACCCTCTATGTGTGGATTCTGCTATTCATTTAAATTCCCCTTGTCTTTAAGTTGTTTTCTTTTGTCTGCTGTATTAAAAAAAAAGGGAATTAGAAGGAATAGAAAATGGCATAAGGAATTGGTTCAAGCCATGTTAACCAACTAGTTAAGATTTAATATCATGTTGAGTTTTCTTGGCACCAAAATATAGTAGAGTTAAGCAGTTGTCCAGTGAGAATAGTTGAGGTGCATGTAAGTTGGTTCAGACTCTTACATATATCAACCAAATATAGTAGAGTCAAGCGGTTGTCCCGTTAGAAGGAAGTTACAACTTTCTAATCGGTTATGTGTTTCTCCTTGTGCTTTGTTTTCTGTTTTTTGAGGGTTATGTTGTCTTGTGCTGAGTCAGTTTGTAAAGGTGTGGAGAGAAAGTATACCTCTCGAATTTTTAACAAGTAGATACTTTGTAATTCCAATAGTGTTATCTATTCCACAATAAATGATACCTATCAACAAGGTTGTTAAAAATGTATGATTCACGATACGTATCGAAACTAAGGCAAAACGATTTAACTCGTAGTTATGAATTGCAAATTTCATGTATCGCACTATTCAAGTTTCTGAATTGTGCGATTCATCCTTTTTTTTGTTTTTTTTAATAATTATTTAAAAAAAACCATTTTCAAGTTGCACCGCGCCGAAGAAAGATGGGTTTTCTTGCCGGAAGTACTGTGTTCTCCTCTTCGAGTTTTAGCGCACCGGATGGGAGAAGAAGGTGGAATCGTGCGCGTCGGACTGGAGTTCTCCTAATCTCCTTCTCTTCGAGTTGTGCGCGCTGGACTGGATAGTGGAAAATAAGTCTGATTTTTGGACTTGATTGAAGAAAGATGTGAAAACGAAGAAATAGAAACTAGGAAGATGTCAGTGCCGAATGAGTCTTTTCCATTTTCCTTTTTTTTTAAAATTTTTTTAATATAAACTCTTCAAATTCACTTTTCTAAAACTCAAGGACACAAATGTACAACTTATAGAATAAATCCTGTTCAAGTAAGGTCGTCTTCAAATTCACTTTTTAAAATATAAAAACAATTGATTTCATTATCTTTTTAAGATAGATTGACGACAGACCATTAAGTTTTTTCTGTCCACATGCCTTTTCATTTTTTTTTTTTTTTTTTTTTGAACTTCAAAGTTAGTTTATGTTTTTATTTTGAATTAATTTAATGCATGACTATTAATTTCTCTATTTTAAGCTTTCATATTTATATTTATATTTATATGTTATCTACCAAATTAAAACTTACGATACATGATATACTAAAATTAAATTTCAGTACGCGTTCCATTTGACGATTTAACAACCTTGCCTATCAGTATATCAATTATTTAATGAGTAGGTAGATCCATGATTTGTTGCTCGTTGCTTGCCATGGTATTGTTATTCGTAGCAATAATGTTGTCGGCAAGCTTCACTGCAAATTTTTCAGTTCATAATTAACTTTCTGCCAACTTAAAGGGCACCCAATTGTATGATCCAAAAGCTGGTGGATGGCGAGATTTGGGTATGCTTGATGTCATGCAGGTGAGAGTCACTTATTCCGTTCATGTTTAGATGTCCTAAGCGGTCTCATTTTTCATCTCATACTTTTCTGGTTACCCCTCAGATTTTTGGACGAGCTGGGAGACCTCAGTTTGACAAAAGTGGTGAAGGCATCATAATTACATCTCACGATAAACTTGCCCATTATTTGCGATTGCTAACAAGTCAGCTCCCCATAGAGAGTCAGGTACTTATGTTTAGTACTCTCAAATAAGTGAACATGTACTTATTTTTAGTTGATTTTGTTTTGTTTCTCTTGGGGTTTCAATTTTAATGATTTTTTATAATTATTCTATAGTCAATATTTTGCCTGGTACACCTTTTCTTTAGGGGTTTTTGTGGGACTTGATTTTTTTTGTATGCCGCTTTTATTTTTTTTCAATGAAAGTAGTTGTTTCTATATAATAATAAAAAGAAAGGTATGGAAGAATAACAAAAAAAATTCTGTCCAACCAACATTAGGACTGTATATATATATATATATATATATATATATATATATTATAGAAACAAAAAAATTTCCTTGATAAAATGAAATTACAAAAGGGAGATCTATCTGATGAATTTAAAAATCGAACTTGATATTTGAACTCCTTTGTCATTTTTTATGCTTTCATCATAAGAATTGTACTTTACTGGAACAACTTCTGAGTACGGACTTTTGTTCAGAGAAGCTTTGTATTCATTTTCCATCTGCTTAGGTTGAAACATGGACCAAAAGAAATGAACCATAAAAAACTAGAAAGCTTGGTTTCCATGGACTTAGGGGAGGGAAGAAGATGATGGAGCGTAGTAGGGGAGTGCTTTGTTATCTTTGCACGATTTAAATTATAACTTCATCCCCTCGTTAAAGTTTTCTTGAACTTACGAGTCCTTGTTTTTATCCATGGTTCCTTATTTTTAAGGTTTGATAACACCTACAACTACATTTACGAAAATTTTAATTTTTTTTATTCCGCAGTTTATTGGCTCTTTGAAAGATAATTTGAATGCGGAGGTTGCACTGGGTACTGTAACAAATGTGAAGGAAGCTCGTGCCTGGCTTGGATATACATATCTATTTATAAGGATGAGACTAAATCCTCTGGCATATGGTATTGGATGGGATGAGGTATGTTTTTAAGTTTGTTGGTGCAAACTAAGAGGCGGATGATATTCTATTATTTAGTCTTGTTTGATCCTTACATGTAAATGCATTTGTATATTTGGAATCTCTGTACAGACTATTGTTTGCTTGTAAATTGTAATATATGTTTGTTTACGGTAGAAAATTTGATTGAAGTTTGAACTAAGAAATGGGAACCAAAGTCTGTCCTTCAAGGAAAACTAACAATTTTGCAAACTTATTTTTTTAATTTTATGATTTTGTATTTTATTTTTTAACGATTGTAGCATTTTTAGTTATTCTTCAAAAGAGCAAGATTCTCCTTTGAGCCAATGGAATGCGATGATGCAACAATTTTAGATTTTGTGGAATTTTGATAGAAAGACAAAACACATTACATTTCAATTATTTTGTGGTAGCAAATTCCTAGGGAATGCAAAAATTTACGAATGTATGCAGGGAAGGCTTTGTTCTGGCTAGTTTTGTTAGGGAGAAAATACCAAATTTTATATAAGAAAATAATGGGGCAAAGTCTATGATTTGGCTAAATTTCATTTCACCTTACGGTGTTCTTTATTTAACGAATTTTCTAATTAGACACCTTTTGTAAGTAACTTAACTTGAGATGCATTATTGTAATACGAGGAATTTTTATGTCTAGTTTTTCACAATATCAATAAAACGCTGAATTTCTTCTTAAAAAACCCTTAAAATTGGCTGTTGTATCTTTACCACAGAAAACCACTAATGTGAACATACAATTATTTTTTAAAACATTCTTGCTATTTGACATCTCATTTTTATTTTTTTAATCCATCATACCTTAGGCAGTTAATGTTCATTGAGCTCTGCTGGTGAAAGAGTTTCGAGTAGGTCATATAATCAATTGAATTAGTTAGTTTAAAAAGAAAAAAAGAAATAGTTCCGATATGATTCTTCGATATTTTGACAACTGTACTTGAGGCAACTCTTGATCAATACGTCTCGGTTGTCTTATTTAATTTTTCAATTTGCTTTATCATTTTTCTTATGCGCAGGGTTTCTTTTGATTTGTATTTGGTAGGTCATGGCCGATCCATCTTTAAGTTCAAAGCAAAGAGCTCTCATAACAGATGCTGCGCGTGCACTTGACAAATCAAAGATGATGCGTTTTGATGAAAAAAGTGGCAACTTCTATTGTACAGAGCTCGGCCGCATTGCTAGCCACTTCTATATTCAGTATTCCAGTGTTGAAACATATAATGAGATGTTGAGACGTCATATGAATGACAGTGAGGTTGTTGATTGTGGCCTATTGCTGTTTTTACTTGATTTTTCCATTCATTTGTTCATTCATGTTTTATTATTTACTGATTTCTGTTGATTTTTCCCTGTTATCTTTCCCTCATATCAATTAATCACGGCACTGATGCCTTATTCTCCAAAAATGAAGATTGCATTCTTCATCTTTCTTTTCTATGCTCCTTAATGTAAATATCTTTCGGGCTAACTGGTCTGTTGCATTTACAGATTATTGACATGGTTGCTCATTCTTCTGAGTTTGAAAATATTGTTGTTCGAGATGAGGAGCAGAGTGAGCTGGAGATGTCAGTACGAACATCATGCCCCTTGGAAGTTAAAGGTGGCCCATCAAATAAACATGGAAAAATTTCCATCCTTATTCAGGTTGTTTTTCTAAAAGTTGTTTCTAGCTTCAAAAAGGAGGATGACAACAAATTTCTAATATGGTGGTTATTTTGCAGTTGTACATTTCCAGAGGTTCCATTGACACCTTCTCATTAGTCTCCGATGCTGCTTATATAAGTGCTAGCTTGGCTCGTATTATGCGAGCTCTATTTGAAATATGTTTGAGAAGGGGTTGGTGTGAAATGACTTTGTTCATGTTGGAATACTGCAAAGCTGTTGATCATAGAATATGGCCACACCAGCATCCTCTAAGACAATTTGACAAGGATCTTTCTTCAGATGTTTGTCTAACTCTATTTTATTATTCCTTCAGACATGTTGTTTTCCTCTGTTGAAAGTCTCCATTCTATTTCCTTTTTTTTTCCTACCAGATATTGCGCAAGCTTGAGGAGCGAGAGGCTGACTTGGATCGTCTACAGGAGATGCAGGAAAAAGACATAGGAGCATTGATCCGTTATGCACCTGGTGGAAGAGTAGGTTTAATTACATGGATGTTCTACCCTTTTTATATATTTTAAGTCTTTTTTTTGTTAAAGATATAACTGACTTATTTTTGTCCCTTTGCTCATTGAAGTTGGTTAAGCAGTACTTAGGATATTTTCCACTAATCCAGTTATCAGCAACTGTCAGTCCAATAACAAGAACAGTTCTAAAGGTAACCTTTTGTTGCCATTCTTATATTTTACCATAAGTTGTCCCGAGATGTCACTCTGTAGTAACCTTGTGGGATCGAATTATTGGCTATAATCAGACATCCAAAATGTTGATTTTAGGTTGAGGTGCTCATAACAGCCGACTTCATATGGAAAGATCGTTTTCATGGTGGTTCTCAACGCTGGTGGATACTAGTTGAGGTGATAACTTGCAATTCATTTGTAATAGTGTCTAATTAAGTTTCCTTGTATAATTCTCACTCTCACAACCTATATTTTCCTATAAAAGGATCTTTTGAATGCTTCCGATAAAATTAAGGAAATGCAATCACGGAGAATTTTTTAAAAACCTTTTCTGTTTTTGTATTATCTCCAAGAATTATTCATTCACATATGTGGTCTCTAGTGGACCAATATAATTTTTAAAGGGATCAAGAGGGACCTTGTTGACGTGTGGTCCCTAGTGAAGTTTAATGTTTCTCTCTAGGCGACGGTGGCGCGTACTTTTTCTAATTTTTCACTTGGTCCTATTTTGTTAGATTGGAGTCTGTTTCTTTAGGGTGCTCCTGTTTGTAGGTTGTTGTTTGTAAGCTTGTGTATTCTTTCATTTTTTTCTCAATAAAGTTTGTCTTTGATTAAAAAGGCAAAAATAAAATAACTATTCATTCACATATTAACATTTTGCATTTGCAATTGAAATAAATTTTATCCAATTTGTTTCTAGTCGTACAAGTGTATTTTTGAAACGTGAATGGAAAGGATTAGAAGAATTTCTGAAGAAAAATATCTTCCTTGGGTTGATCGGTTTGAATCGAAACGGTCTCATGCTTCATCTTGGTGCTCTTTTTCTAAATCTTATGTTGTTTCCTGGTAACTTTACTTCTTCTCTCCCTTATGGAGTTTGAATTCTTTGAGCAAGTCTCTTTCTTTTAATTCAACAAAAAATTTCATTTCTCGTTAGATGAGAAACAAAGATGAAAGTATCTTCTCCTTTTTTCTCTTTGGTCATATCATTCCACTGTTCATTTACATGATGAAATATTATACATCCGATCCATGTTTATGATCAAATCATCTTTTAGCGTCTGAATTAACAATATGCACAATTGTTTGAATAGGACAACGAGAATGACCACATTTATCACTCTGAGCTTTTCACTCTGGCAAAGAAGAAGGCTAGAGAGCCTCAAAGGCTTTCCTTCACAGTCCCAATATTTGAGCCACATCCACCTCAATATTATATTCACGCTGTTTCTGACTCCTGGCTGCAAGCAGAAGCATTTTACACCATATCTTTCCAAAATTTAGCACTGCCAGAGGTAATTACATGTTTTTCTCCCCTTTCCTTTTTTTCATAGATAGCAATTTTTTTTACATGTTAATTTAATGCATTCCAAAGTTTTGGTATAGACGTTGAAGTTTTGTTTTTTTAGGCCCGTACGTCACACACTGAGCTTCTAGACTTAAAGCCTCTTCCAATAACTGCTCTTGGTAACAGAAGTTACGAATCCCTGTATAAATTTTCACATTTTAATCCAATACAAACACAGGTTTGTAACAACCATCAACTCTTAAATCAATTGAAATACTCGTAACCTTATTGGTGTTGCTTTATCTTGACTTCTTGTTTGATGCTTCTGGTTGGTTTGCACAGATTTTTCATGTGTTGTATCATTCAGATGATAACGTTCTGTTGGGTGCTCCCACTGGGAGTGGAAAAACCATATCTGCTGAACTTGCTATGCTTCGTCTCTTCAATACCCAGCCTGATATGAAGGTAAAGGAAAAAAAAGGAAAAAAAAGAAAAAAGAAAAAAATAAACTCTCCATGAAAAATCAATTATTGTGCTCAGAAAACTTGGAAGTACAAGATGTGATGGTTGTCGACTTTTCTCGAGTGTTAAAATGTACCGAGTTGAGAATGTTTACATGTTGATGTTGCTAGATCAACTTCCTGAAATGTTTTCATAAAATGAACGAAGATGTTCACTATGTATCGATATTTTCTTTGCTATAAGAACTACTCTCCTTTAGATAAGTAGAAAAAACAACATGAAAAAGCTGGAAGGTATATGTACATAGAAGAAATGGTAGAGGAGAATGTTGCACTTGTTGTCACAATTTTTTCTTTGTTATTTCTAACAATAACAAGTGGGAGGTATAATTGTGACTTTGAGTTTCTCTATTTTTCGTTTGTTTTTCATTTTGGGCCTTTCAGAAGTTATTGACGGTTTATTTGGTTGGATTTGGATTCTTGTCGAACTTATATCGTAACTTTGCCATTGTAATGCAGGTTGTCTACATAGCACCTTTGAAGGCCATTGTTCGTGAAAGAATGAATGACTGGAAAAATTGTCTTGTTTCTCGGCTCGGCAAAAAAATGGTAACATCTTGCATACTTTATCTTTTTTTCTTTTCTTTTTTATTCTTTTTTTGGTGAGTTGTTGTGCGAGTGTTAAGGGCCACCTCCTTGATATTGTGTTTCTCAATGATTCTGGTTTCAGGTTGAAATGACGGGAGATTATACCCCTGATTTGATGGCACTTTTGTCAGCAGATATTATAATATCAACCCCTGAAAAGTGGGATGGTATTAGTAGAAATTGGCACAGCCGAAGCTATGTTACAAAGGTGAATTGATACAATAGGCACTACTTTTTTGGAAGAAGAAACAAAAGTTTGATTGTTCACAATTTCTATCTCAACTCTCATACCACTGAAATTTCTTTAGACGTCTGTGGACACCTTTTGTTGCACACTACGGGCCACAGCTAGTTTTTTCCATGGAAGTTCAATCCCTTAAACGCCACAGCTGGGCACAAAGAGAGAGAACCCCATGTTTCTTCTACTCTCAGTTTTTATTACCTACCTTGAGGCATTAGTTAATGAAAATGGCTTTCATCGAATTTTCCTAGTTGTGGAAGTACTAAATGACAGATTCTTATTCTCATACTTTTGCATGTTGGAGGCACGTTATTAACAAATGACATTTATAATAGGTTGGACTAATGATTCTGGATGAGATCCACTTACTGGGAGCAGATCGAGGTCCCATTCTTGAGGTATTTAATTATTAAGCCTAGCAATTTAATACAGGATGCTATTGATGGAATTTTATTTGAATTTATTCACATTCAATTTTTAATAACTTATCTATAATAATATTTCATCAAACATATTAGAAGATATAGATTAAACATAATGAATGATTCTGGTTTCTTATCCCCCAAAAAAAGAAATGATGAATGGTTCCCAATTTTTTTTTTGGAAAAAGAAACATTTTCTTTGATAAATGAATTCAGGGGGAAACCCCAAATACCTATAGGTGATTACAATAGAGAGTGCCGATTGTTGACTAACAAAAATAAGCTACAATGAATGAAGAGGTGCTTAATTTTGCACAAGAAAAAAGCAGTAGACAAAACTAACTCCATAAAATTTGTTGCACGTGATTTTAAGAAGTTACTGCTTGAGCTCTTAATTTATGCTGTGCCTTGCCTTCTTTTGGTGTGAGGGTCCCCTTAATGTCAGTTACATTGGAGTGAATATACAGCGGGCTTCTCATCATGGAGAAACTTAAATGCTTAATGCAACCCACATTCTTACTAATTGGATGACTTATCAATTAAATTTACTCACCAGACCCTGAAGTTCGATTTCAATTGAACTTATAAATTTTCACATTCCTTTTAAAGGATTTAGGGCTTGATCTAGTATAGGATTCACGTTCATCTACATTACTCACTTTTTAAAAGTTATTAGCTTTTTGTGTTCACAGGTTATTGTTTCAAGGATGAGGTATATATCATCACAGACTGAGCGAAAAGTTAGATTTGTAGGCCTTTCAACTGCTTTAGCGAATGCAAGGTATGCAAGCACGACTGAAGAATTTATTATTAATACGCAATAGAAGTTGCTATCTTGTTCTTCGGTTTTCAAATTTTTGTACTACTTTGATTTTGTTTTCTGGTCCAAATTTCTGTTGTTGGCAAAAATGTCTGCTCATAATGAAGAACACACAAACACACGCAGATGATGGATACAAAGTTTGCTGAGCTGTTAGAAGGAATGATTCTTCACAGCCATTGCACTGCTGGTTTAATTGTTTTCTTATATACCATTTCCCCTTAGGACAGCACTGGAATCAAGACAGAATTGCATTTGTTGTTTGTAGAAAAGAAACATAGTTCATTGTTAAAAATATACAATATGATTAAGATATGGCTGGATGTCTCTTCGTTCCTTCTTATAGAGGATGCAGTAGCTTAGGGATGTTAACCATTGAATTTATTCGTAGTATCATTAGTGTTAATACTTACCAAGACACAATCTGCAATACATTTTCTTGCTATTTAAATGCATCTTATGACTCAAGAATAACATCAGACTTTTCATGGTTTTGTTGATCTTAAATTCTAACATAGGGTGTTTATTTGGAAATTTTGGGATTTCATGATAGGCCTATAATACTCTCATATTTTTCTTTTATTAGCGATTTGGGTGACTGGTTAGGTGTTGGAGAAAATGGACTTTTCAATTTCAAACCGAGCGTAAGGCCAGTGCCTCTTGAAGTTCATATCCAGGCAAGTAAATATAGTGTCTTGTCTTGAAAGGACTTGCGAGAACAAAGTTGCTTTAAAAAGTATGTGATGGTATTATTAAAAAAAAAAAAAAATGATGGTGTTCATTTTTATATTTATCCTCTATTGTTGAATCTTGGGTGAATTTAAGAGACAGCATACCTAAAAATTCTTGCAAGACTGGCAAAATGAGTTCTTGGTTATTTTTATTGCATCTATATGCTGTACCATTGCTTCTGCAGCTCTGCGGCAAGGAAGCTACCTGGTAAACTTGGTTTCAATCAATTAGACTTTAATTAAGGAAGCAGAAATTTATTGATTGTTTTCCTATCTGCTCTGATAATACAATATCAGAAGAAACATAAAACTATATAATTTAAACTACATATTTCATTCACATATTTTATTGTTTGCACTGTTTACTTAAGAGTTTGATTTTTTTTAAAAAAATAATTCATTGATGAACGAAATATCCAAAGGGTACAGAAGGGAGCCCATAAACGGCATTACTGCTGTAGTGTGACTGTGTGAGGCCTTATTTTTGTAACTAGCTAATAGTTAGGTAGTTAGCGAGTTAGTAAGCAAGTTTGTTTGTTATAACATTCTCTCACATTCTTGTAATCACTTCTACACTATAAATAAAAGCCATCTCCCCTTATTTAGATGAAGAGATTCATTTCATTCAAAAGTTAGACTTTGGTAGTACACCAATTACAGACAATTAAATACATGGAAATTTAAGTTGTAACTATTGAGGAGCTGTAAATTTTCACAAAAGAAGAGCATTGAAAATAGATGGTTCAATAACATCCCTAGGATCTATCTTTTCCTTGAAAAGTACTTGAATTTTTCTCTTCCCATATCTTCCAAAGAATGGCTCTGATTATCCTAGCCAATAAATGCCCTTTTGCTTAGATTATTGAATCTCGGATGTTTCTAATATAGCCTGC
The DNA here is from genome assembly GCA_002890555.2 of Lagenaria siceraria. Taxonomy (NCBI): domain Eukaryota; kingdom Viridiplantae; phylum Streptophyta; class Magnoliopsida; order Cucurbitales; family Cucurbitaceae; genus Lagenaria; species Lagenaria siceraria. The sequence goes on along the minus strand of CM016487.1, from coordinate 893,988 downwards.
CTCCAAGTTGTAGTGACCTGAAATTTAAGGTTTCTAGAACTAGTGTGCTACAAACTTTTCATTGATGCGGCGAAAATTTCCAGAGTTCCAAACTATGCTACTAACTTCCAATCCACAAACAAAACAAATGAAGTAATTCAGTAAAATTCTCCCTATTACAATCCACTCAATTCAACGTTTGGAAAAAACTTCCCCAGCTAGAATTAAATACAGAACTTGAATACTCACTTAAGTCTAATGAAACACATAAGGAACAATTAGCTCATAGAGCATTCTATTTCTACCACCACCACTCAATTCCACAGAAAAGCTTGAACAACACCGATCCACAATTTTCTGGCTTTTCCTCAAAAGCATCAACAATAAACATTTATCATAATTTTATTTTGGTTATGCTTGCTACCCCTACTAATGAACGTTTTGATATTTTTATTCAGGGATATCCTGGAAAGTTCTACTGTCCTAGAATGAACAGTATGAATAAACCAACTTATGCTGCCATCTGCACCCATTCACCAACCAAGCCAGTTCTTATATTCGTCTCATCTCGTCGTCAGACAAGACTCACAGCATTGGATCTTATTCAGGTGAGATGTTGATTACCAAGAGTAAAATCATCACTCTTTGCTTGGTCAATTGGGTTTTTTAGACTTTAAAAGCCACTGCAGCTTCAGCGTTGCTTCCTATACAAGTTTCCTGATACATACTTCATACTTTGGTCTAAAATTGTTGCTGTCCTTTTGAGTTCGTGAATGACAGCCTTTTATCTGAATTGGTTTTTTATGCTTTAAGTTTGCAGCTTCAGATGAGCATCCAAGGCAATTTCTTAATATGGCCGAAGAAGAGCTTCAGATGATCCTTTGTCAAGTTATTGATCAAAATCTCAGGCACACCTTGCAGTTTGGTATCGGGCTGCACCATGCAGGTCTAAATGATGGGGATAGGTCTATGGTTGAGGAACTGTTTGCAAACAACAAAATTCAGGCATTTCTGTTACCCAATTGATCTAACTATTCTACTGGAAAAAGTCCAGATTCAATAAAATAAACTATTCTATTTTTATTTTACTAATTTAGCTGTTTAAACTATCTAATGGTAGGTATTGGTTTGTACTAGCACATTAGCTTGGGGTGTGAACCTTCCTGCACATCTAGTTATTATCAAGGTGATGCATACTTTTCTGTGATTTGTTTAATTTAACGTTGATACTGTAAGCAGGTATCTTTTTATTTGACTGGTATTTGTGCTCTGAAATTGAAAAAGCTTTAACATATTGTTTATTTTACAATGAATTTCTTAAGTTGTTTAATGACATGGTGCAAGAAGTAGAAATCTCTCTTTCTCTCTCACCCTCCATGTTTTTAGTTCATCTTAAGTTTCCTTTTTACTCTGTAATTTTTATTTCAACCTTGTTGATAACTATTGAGTAATTATATTTTAACAGGGAACAGAATATTATGATGGAAAATCAAAGAGATACGTTGACTTTCCAATCACAGATATTCTGCAAATGATGGGTCGTGCAGGTCGACCACAGTATGATCAACATGGAAAAGCAGTTATTCTTGTTCATGAACCCAAAAAGAGCTTTTATAAGAAGGTCAGCCTTTCTGATTATTTTATATTTTTTTTCAAATAATCCTTCACTCTAACAGTCTTGGTTCTTATAATTACTCAGTTTTTGTACGAGCCATTCCCTGTTGAGAGTAGTCTGAAGGAGCAGTTGCATGACCATCTCAATGCTGAGATAGTTTCGGGCACCATTTGTCATAAAGAGGATGCAGTGCACTATCTTAGCTGGACATATTTGTTTCGTAGGCTGGTAAATTTTCTTGCAAGCATGGTGCATTTCCTTGAGCAGTACGTGCTGGTATTTGGTTGTTGAATTTGCAATGTGAACTGAAATGTTTACCGGGGAAATGAATTGATCTCGTAATGGTACAAAACCTTGGTTCCTTTTTACTACGTTTGGTTTGTAAGAGTATGAACTGTTGGTTGGGGTTTCTTCCATTAATGCAGCTAGTGGTTTTTCAGCTCTTTGGGATGAAAGATTTGTAGAGGTTATTGAAGTCTTTAATGTCGCCCACTTCATTAAAGGTTGGCATTGTTTGGATTATTGGTGTGGGCTCATGGGATTAGGTTTCACGATCCCATTTAACATAAAGAGCTTTGAGAATTAATTTTAAGCATTAGGTTCTTCTCTAAAAAAATTAAGTTTAAGCATTAGGCTTTCAAGGAAAATGCAAATGATCATAAAGGATGCAATCTTATAATCTGTCGATGATGTTGTCCCATGCAGAAATTCTCACATCATTCTTTTACAGATGGTAAATCCTGCTTACTATGGGTTGGATAGCATGGAACCTGAAATTCTAAGTTCGTACTTGTCTAGGTAAAAACATCTTTTGTTAGATTTAGTGGAATTTCTTTCATTTGGCATTCCAATTGTCTTGGGATGATGGTATATTTGGCGAGCATTCTCCTCCAACAGGTTAGTACAAAGCACATTTGAGGATCTTGAGGATAGTGGATGCATAAAGATGGACGAAGACAGTGTGGAGCCAATGATGCTGGGCTCAATAGCATCTCAGTATTACCTGAGCTACATTACTTTATCAATGTTTGGCTCAAATATAGGTCCAGATACGTCACTTGAAGTGAGTCATTACAATTGGTTATGGGTCTAATGAGGATGTTTAATTTACAGTTTATCCTCTTTGCATAGTTTCTCAGTATGTTTGTTGCGTGTAGGTATTTTTGCATATCCTTTCTGCTGCTTCTGAATATGATGAACTTCCTGTGCGGCATAATGAGGTAGTGCTCTTCTTACAAGTTCATTATTACTAACTTGCAGTTGTTAATAACTTACAGACGAACCAATAGCCAAATAGTCGATGACTTCTAGGTAAAGAACTACCTAAAGTGTACATTTTGTAAGCTGTCACAGAAGAATTTTTAGAACAAAATAATCTTTAGTTAAATAGTTCCTGAAATTTTGTAGTGGGTTATGCGGTAAGCTCAGTTTAATTTCTTTCTATTTTTCATATAGTAATGAAATCCATAATTTTGTCACTCTGACATAGCAAAACCTTTTTTTTAAGTTACGAGTTTATGAGGTTCCTTTGCTTCTTTCTTCCCTCATCTCCACTGTTGGGAGGATCTACTACACAAATTTCTCATATTCTAACGTAACCTTTCTTACTGTTGAATCTCTGAAAGCTCCGCCAGCTTTCTAGAGTCTTGGAGGATAAGTTGAAATTTGATTTGTTATTTCTTCTTTCATATCGTTTACTGTCAACTGATTGATGATAGCATGTAAATATCACACAGTTCAATTCTCATTTATTCTCTTTACTATCAAATTTATTAAGGAAAATTACAATGCTGCTGTATCCGAGAGGGTTCGATATAAGGTGGACAAAGATCGACTTGATGATCCACATGTGAAGGCAAATTTACTTTTCCAGGTCTTTCTTCCCTTTAAATGTAACATTTCCAAATGTGTCTGATTCGAAACTTGACTTTTTTGCATTGTTCTCATCTTAAATTTGGTCACGGTTTTCTCCATCTCTCTCAATGGAATTCAGGCACATTTTTCTCAGTTGGAATTACCAATCAGTGACTACATTACTGACTTAAAGTCGGTGTTGGATCAAAGTATACGTATTATTCAGGCCATGATTGACATATGTGCCAACAGTGGATGGCTATCAAGCTCGATTACATGCATGCGTCTATTGCAAATGGTCATGCAGGTACTCTTTATAGTTTCTATTTCTAATTAATTAAATAAATTGGTTAATATCAGTTTTGTTTGTTTGTTTGTTTGTTTTGTGGGCTTCTCTTTCCTGCTTTTGACATAGGTTCTCCTTTATCTATTTTGCCCCGTGTGTGCACGCTTTCATTCGTACCCAATTAAAGTTCTTATCAAAGAATAGATGATTCTTGGTAATTAGGACAGTGGAGTGGGTGAATGCTTCTTCCACTCTGCATGCTACTCTGACAGCCTCTCGATTGTCACACCAACCGGGCAACCACTTCGAAAACTTTGCAATTTTTCATACTCGAAGAGAATAAATACAGACTAATAATAAAAAGAGAGAGAGAGGGTGAGAGAGAAAGGAAGAAAACGATTAGCCTAGGAATAAAGGCTCAGTGATAGAATGAAAGGATTTGGAAATGAAAAACGTGCTTGCAAGTGTGGGTTTCATATTTCAACACAATAATTCTGAGCTTAGATTGGCCAACTATTTGTACCTTTCTGCATGTTTTTGCTACGCCTTAGAAATGCTGCTCTATGATCTATTTCTCTTCGTGGTAGGAACTTTTGACGTACTACTGGTACTCCTTTACTCACTATGTTCGGGAATACAGATGTAATACAACTGACGAGAAGTAAAACTTTTAGATGACCGTGCACTTCTATTATTGTTATGTGTTTCTTACTCTCCAAGCTTGTCGTACACAAGAATCCACTGCCTAAACCCTACATGATATTCTTCACGTATTAAGTGTTGGGTATATCGTGGAATTGAGAAAGGATGCTATGAGACATTTTTTTTCAATTTTCCATGTTTGAGATATTCAAGGATCAAGGATGCCAGACATGCATTATTACCCTTACTTGCAATGTGGGAAATAAACTGTATTTAATTTTTCCGACTAACATGATATTTGTGGAACTTTCAGGGATTGTGGTATGATGTGGATTCGGCATTGTGGATGCTGCCATGCATGAATGATGACCTTGCAAGTTCACTTAAAAAATCGGGATATCTCACTCTGCAGCAACTGTTGGTTCTTCCCAAGACAGCTTTGCAAAATTTGATTGGAAATTTTCCTGCTTCAAAATTAACTCAGGTCAGAAGAATCTCCATTATATTTCTACATGTTCTTAATTTTTGTTGACATGTCCATGATTTGGATATCAATATAAGGAATGAATTAAAATTTTTCCTATATCGGAGATATATATATTGCAACAGAATATTGCTAAAATGTGGGTATAAATGTTGAGAGTTGGTTGCATTGCATATATAGCAACATCAACCAAATGAATAACAAAACCTTAACTTATTTGCAAATATTGAAAAATTTAAATCCAATCCAAGTAGAAGGTCTAAAAGGTCCATCAGAATGCTTGAAGTCTATTAATGATAGATTGTTACATTAGAAGTCTATTAGTGATAAAAGCTTATTAATGATAGACTTGTATGGTTTATAAAGCTATATATGTCATAAGTCTATTAGTAACTATCTCTAATAGATTTAGAATTTTGAGGGTAAAATGGGAATTAATTATTATTATTTACCAGATTTGTAAAACCATGTATAATTTGTGATATTTGCAAAATCTTAAAAAATAATTGCTACCCACTACAATTTTTCAAAATTTTTAATTTGAAGTTTTAATTTATTTAAAAGTTGTGAAATGTGTGTTAATTTTTTTTATAACTTTTTTTCTATCATTCATCGGAAAATATTATCAACATCAATATTTCTATAAAATTGAGATCTCGATATTTCAATCAACATTATTTATTTTTTGCGTGGAGACTGGTTTTAGAAGTTCTGTATATGAGTTAATTATTTTGTAATTTTTATTTGAACGCTTAATTGTGTTAGTTTGTAGTTAATTAGTTGTTCAACTGGTTAGTAATTAATCTCCTAGAAATAGAGGGCTTATCTCTTTATTATTATTATAACCCTATTATTCATAATAAACGTTTCTTCAAAGATTCTCACAGATTTTCTCCTTTTTGCATGGTTACATCAAATTAGCATGAAAGAAAAAAAAATTCCCATAGTAATTACATTCGGAAAAGGAAACCATAACGTTGCATCTCAAAAGTTGAGAGTATTTGGAAATAACTAAATCCAGGCTAATTACCCTGCCGAATTAGTTAGTTAGCAATTAACGAGTGACTACATCATAGTATTTTATCTTATTTGGATATTTGTTTACTGTTTTTACAGGATTTGCAAATTTTTCCTCGTGTCCAAATGAAGATTAAACTTCAAAGGAAGGACGATGACGTTAATAAAACTCCCTCTCTTAACATTAGATTGGAGAAGATAAGTTCGAGGAAAAACAGTACTAGGGCATATGCCCCACGGTTTCCCAAGGTAAAATTCTCAGCTCCATTGTTGACTAGCAAGTTTACGTAAATTAAATTACACGTTCTTTTGCAGATGAAAGATGAAGCATGGTGGCTGGTACTTGGTAACACCTCTACTTCAGAACTGTATGCTTTAAAGAGAGTTTCTTTCACTGATCGCTTGGTCACAACCATGCAATTGCCTCCAAAAGGAACTGATTTTCAGGTTAAAGTGCTCTTCAGAAACTAACTTCCTTTGTGTTTGACTCCTTGTTTTCCCCTTTTTTTTTTTTTTAAAAAAAAAAACATTTTTGGTCCCTAAGTTTTCAAATGTTACACCTATAGTCTTTTAGTTTTGAGTTTGGTTTTAATTTAGTCTCTATGTTTCAAAAATGGTTTGAAATTTGATTTTTGTTTCAATTTGGTCTCTAGATTTCAAAATTTACACTTTTAACTTTAATTTTTTTAATCAAATATTCACTTTTAATCATTGTCATCAATATCTATTAGTTAATTTAAAATAATTATGAAATGAAATTTAAAATCTAATCTTAATAGTGATGATTAATAGGGATGAAAAATACTGAAACTTAATAATGAATTATAATTTTTTTAAATTAAATAATAGACATCAACATTAAATATGAAAAATAAGTATTTAGTGAAAAATTGTGGTTAGAAGTGTAAATCTTAAAACCTAGGTACCAAATTAAAATAAAACTTGAATCTCGAAAGTAAAATTGTAACATTTTGTAACCTAGAGACTAAATTGAAAATAAACTAAATGTTCAACATCTTGAAACCTAAGAACCAAATAGAAACTAAACTCAAAACTTAGGGACCAAAAAAAAGTATTTTTTCTGTTTTTTTTTTCTAACTTGTACCACACCGATTGTTCGTCATGTCTGTCTCAATTTGAAATTGAACTTTACAGATATTGCTTTGAAATTGAACTTTTTAAATTCAAACAAACAAACCCAGTTGGTTTGGATTTGAAGAATTCTCGACTCATTGACTTACATGGGTTTTTCTTATTAAATTTTTCATTCTGTGGATGATAAATTTGTACGTTGAATTAACTTTGACATAGGACATGCTGCTCTAATACTTTGGATGGTATGTTTTCCAGGACATGAAATTGATTTTGGTCTCAGATTGTTATCTTGGTTATGAGCAAGAATACTCCATTAAAGAACTGATTAGTGTAAGCAGTTGATTCAATTACGATCTGTTGAGTATTCGATGTCATGGACTTGAGGTTGGACGACGGCCTGTTGGGGATGGAAAGACTTGTGACTTGCAATACGAATTAAGACGAATTACCGTACATGCATTTCTAAGTGTCCATAAATTGACCTTACAGTTCAGTCATATATGGAAATCAAATCAGGTTTAGATTTTATGTACAGGTGCTAAATTTTGTAAATCTAACCATTGGGTTTACTGCCTTGTTCATCTAATGCTTAAATACAAGTTTAGTTCTTTTCAAAAAAATAAAAAATAAAAAAGTTACAAGTTTAGTTGTCACATCTCTTCGAACTTCGAAGTGTTGTTTTAACCTTTCTTTTTTCTTTTCTACCAATAATTTTAACAGTGGGTAAAATAAAGGATTAATAAGAAAAAAGAATAGAAATGTTCCTCATAAGTCTACTGTAAATGACTACCGATCTCAATTGTGCCTTAAAGTAGTACTAAAAAAAATTACGAAAATGCATATAATCCATAGCGAAACCAAAATTGGTTTGTTTTTTTTTTTTTTAATAATATTGATTAAAAAAATCCTTACCTCCTTACCGGGAAATGGATTACCGTAGTAAAGTTGTTTGTATTTATTTATTTATTTTAATTTGTTTAATAATATGGATTTAGAAAAGAAAAAAAAATATATCTATATATATATATACCAAAAGTGGATTCCAGTAAACCACTTTATGAGAATCCACCTTCCCGGTTGAATAGTTTTTTAAATTTGAAAAAAATCCTAACTTAATGTTAAAGATAGAAAAAATATTTTTAAATTTTTAAAAAATATAAAATAAAATAGAAAACATATACTTTTTAATTTAAAAAATTAAAAATTATTCCCATAAGTTTCTCTTTTGTTTTTTTCTAAGTTTATTTTCAATCTTTTAAATTCTCGAAATTTCCAAATCTAATTTTACGGAAAAAAATTGTAACTTCCAAATTAACTCCCAAATCTAAACTAATTTTGAAATTTCTACATCTTATTTTACCCCACAAAAATTTGGAATTTCCAAAATCTAATTTTGGAAGTTGAATTTAAATAATATAAAAAAATAGTTTTAGAATTCAAATCTAACCTCTTTTTAGAGTTCGAATTTGAAAACAAGACATTAAATGCAAAGTTTCAGAAATTAAATTATAATTCAAACAATTGTAAATGAGTTGTAATTATCCCCTAAATATTAATTAACAATAACTTATTATTAATCTATTTAAAAATATGATTTTATGTTAAAAAATTATATAATTATTATTTTGTAATATTATATGATTTATAGGATAAATTGAAATTTTTGACCTATGGTAAGAAGTTAAAATTTAGGTCTTAGGTTTAGAATTAGAATTTAACTCCTATGGTTAGATAAAAACTTCATAAATAATCTCTATGTATAGATTATTTAAGAGCATTTAACAAACTATAGAGACAATATATGAAGTTGTATGAAGCTATAGAAACTAAATTCTAAATTTTAAAATCATATGAACTAACTTGTAACTTTATTCAAACTATAGGGACTAAATTTGGAATTTAACCTAATTTAAAATAACTACATAATATATTTTTTAATTAAAAAAAATTGAATTGAGTTTATAACATGGCATAATATATTTATAAATGTTTCTATCTTTATTTAATATAATATTACATTTTACATTTTAAAATTTAAACTCTAGATACAAGAAAAATATACAAAAATTGTTTTTAGAATCTACATTGTCTGAATTATAGAATCCAATGATAGTTTTTAGAAACAGAATTCAGATAGACTACAAAAGCATATTAGTTGAATTCAGTGAATTTAAAAACATAAAACTGAATCGGAACAGGCGAACCAAATATACTCTGGTTCAAACCTCTATTTTTTTTTTCACTTTTAGTGGAGGGCCCATGGTGTGAAAATACAATTTTGGCCCTCATTAAAGAATTACGTCCAGTACTTTACTTCACCCGAAATATTCTTTTTCTTCCTCCCAATCGCTATTTTCTATTGTTTAGGGTTTTACTCATCCGCCGAACTCTGTGTAGGGTTTTACTCATCCGCCGAACTCTTAAAATTTCGGCTCCTCTAAAACCCTAGAGAAAACCATTTCCTCTGGAAGTTCAGCCATGTCGAAGCACAGGAGTAAGGACGAGGAAGTGTCACCGGCTGTCGGTTCCGACGAACAGCCGCAGAAGGATGTTACTGACTATATGATCAAGCCTCACAGTTTTACTCCTCCGGTGGACACATCTCAATGGCCTATTCTTCTGAAGAACTACGACCGTCTTAATGTGCGTACCGGTCATTACACTCCTCTGCCGTCTGGTTTCTTGCCTCTCAAACGGCCTCTGGCTGAGTATATCAGGTATGGTATTCTCAATCTTGATAAACCAGCGAATCCTTCTTCGCACGAAGTTGTGGCTTGGATTAAGCGGATTCTTCGGGTTGATAAGACGGGTCATAGTGGTACTCTCGACCCGAAGGTAACTGGGAACCTGATTGTGTGCATTGATCGAGCCACGCGGCTTGTGAAATCGCAACAGGGTGCGGGTAAAGAGTACGTGTGTGTTGCTCGGTTGCATTCTGCTGTGCCCGATGTTTCTAAGGTTGCCCGGGCTCTGGAGACGCTCACTGGGGCTGTGTTTCAGAGGCCGCCGTTGATATCTGCCGTGAAAAGACAACTTAGGATTAGAACTATATATGAAAGTAAGCTTCTTGAGTATGATGCTGATAAACATTTGGTTGTGTTTTGGATTTCTTGTGAAGCGGGAACTTATGTTAGGACGTTATGTGTACACTTGGGTTTGATTCTTGGCGTTGGAGGGCATATGCAGGAACTTAGGAGGGTGAGATCTGGGATTTTGGGCGAGAAGGATAACATGGTTACAATGCATGATGTGATGGATGCTCAATGGGTTTATGATAATTTCAAGGATGAAAGCTATCTGAGGAGGGTAATTATGCCTCTTGAGGTGGTTTTGACGAGCTATAAAAGATTGGTTGTCAAGGATTCTGCTGTTAATGCTATTTGTTATGGTGCGAAGTTGATGATTCCAGGGTTGTTGAGATTTGAAAACGATATTGGAGCTGGGGAAGAAGTTGTACTTATGACCACCAAAGGTGAAGCCATTGCTCTTGGTATTGCAGAGATGACTACTGCAGTGATGGCAACTTGTGACCATGGTGTTGTTGCAAAGATCAAAAGGGTTGTGATGGATCGAGATACTTACCCAAGGAAATGGGGACTAGGTCCAAGGGCATCAATGAAGAAGAAACTTATTGGGGAAGGGAAGTTGGACAAGCATGGAAAGCCAAATGAGAACACTCCTCAGGAATGGATGAGGAATTTGGTTTTACCCACTGGTGGGGACTCTTTGGTTGCGAGTGTTAAGCCTACTGCTGCAGAAGAGACAGGAAAAGATGACGGAGGGCGGAAGCGAAAACTAGATGAGGTAACTGAAGCTGCTCCAGCTAAGAAACTGAAGGCTGAAAAGGCTGAAGAAGTTGAAGAAGAAGTCGGGAAGAAAGAAAAGAAGAAGAAGAAGAAGAAAGACAAAGAGAAGGGTACTGCAGAAGAACCTTCGGATGAGGAGAATGTTGAGAATTCAGAGAAGAAAAAGAAGAAGAAGAAGGACAAGGAAGCTAAAGAAGCAGGTGAGACACCAAAGTCCGAGAAAAAAAAGAAAAAGAAAGATAAGGAGTCTGGAAATGACGATTCTCAATTACCTGCTGGTGATGTTCAAAATGGTGACGCAGATGGTCATGTTGATGGAAGTGAGAAGAAAAAGAAGAAAAAAAAGAAGAATAAAGAAGATGCTGAAGAATAAGATAAAGGGATCAGATTCTACTTTATATTCGGGTAACTCTGATTGTATGGCCATCTATTTCAGTTTCTAAATTTTGCAACTTCTTTTATTATGCATTTCCTGTAGAATTTTTGTTTCAACATTTCGGCTCTAAAATGTAGGCTGCTCGATTCTCCAAATCTTCCTTCCTATACCTTCTTGGATTTATTTCATCTTTTGCAAGCTGATGATATTGGTGATGATATTTTAAAACTAGCAAATGTTGGATTATCAAAAAGCTGGAGGCTGGAAGAGAAGAAAATCGATGTTGTTTTTGTTTGTATAATTTATGATGTGAAATCAAGGTGGCACTTACTAGTTTGCTTATTCCCGAATATGGGTTTTGGTAATTTTGTTGGTTTTTAGTACATCTAGATTTAGATTTTACGCTTCAAATTTTTCAATGTTATATTTGTTTTCTGCAAACAATTTAATTTTTCAGGGTTTTGAAGAATCGCACGTTCTTGTTCGACCAGATGATATTTTGCCTCTATGATTAAGTGCTAAATCCGAGCTATATAATAATGTCAGTGAACTTAACACAATTGCTTTGCGTACAATTTTAACTATTATATAATCCGAGCTATATAATAATATCACAAAATCTATTCTTATTCTTATTCTTATTTTTGAGGAATTGCAATAAATTAGAGACGACCTTACAATCCATAGTCAAGGGCAGTGATAGCGAGATGGAGAGCGAGAGTAACATGAGTATCAACAGCAACATTTTTATTAAATATGTTATAATGAGATAGTGATCGAGAGGGAGTGCAAGAGTGCGAGTTATATGACCGAGAGAAGGCGATAGTTTCTAGAGATTTGTATATGTATAAGTTAAACTAATAGTCTACCAATATAATAATTTTAAGGTTGGGTTTGGTTGCTGTTTTTAAACACAAAGGATTTAATAAAATATATATATATATAATCCTTTTTCATAAAATGTGCTTGATGATATTAATAATAATTTAAAAAAATTTTAAAAAAAAAAACTATGAAAATAGTTGTAGCAGCTAAACATATTATATAAACACATTTTTGTTTAAGATCTTTATAAAGTTTTTATCATTTTTTTTATATAATTCTACATAAAGTTTAGAGGCAAACAAATGTTTTTATTATTTTCTCTATGTAGATGAGAACTAAAAAATAAACAAATGTTATCTAAATCTATTTGATTCAGTTAATTAAAAATATGAAGTATAATCTAACTTGCATACCAAAAGCAACTTAAATTCTCTACAACTCCAAACTTTTTTAAGCCATATAAACAGCAACAGGATTGATCAAATAGCAAGAGGCAACGCGGTAAATGAATTGGATTCATTCAAAAATCAAACCTTAGAGACTACGGGGAGAATAACTCAGACAAATTTGCTCGAAATACTGGAAGAGATCAGTGGTTCACAATAAAATCAAAAATTGATTAAGATCAGAATATCGAATTAGGCTTTATTGCTAATGAGAATTTTCTGTTTATGTTTATTTACATCGTGTGTAAACATCAACCATACAATCATAAAGAGTTGAGGCTAATCCCACTCTGAATCAAAGAATCCTGCATCTCTCATTTCTGAATAGTACGCATTCTCCAAAAGGAAGTCTTCCTCCTGAAACATGAAAATTCTTTATCCTTTGCACTCAATATATAAGAATCAATACTTCTATACTTCAGTCCAATTGTGAATGACAGACATATACTCCTTCCTTTGAAATTAGAGGATCAATATCCCAAACTCTGTATTTGTTTGTTAAAAAAAAAAAAAAACAAAAACAAAAAATTGAATTTTAGATGAAGAATCAACTACAATGCATAAAGGGTTTCACCTGGAAAAAATCTGCCAGAAATGTCACGTACAGGAAAGGAAGATACATGGAATGGTAGCTGATAACCGTGAAATTGTACAACCTACAGCATAAATTACCATCTATGTAACTTCCACACAAATTAATTATGCGTTTGGATTGACTTTCTAAGTGAACAGGCTTTAAGATTACTGAGAAGAGAATCTGAACGTGGATAGTATAAATAAAGGAAGGTACAATTACCAGATGCCAAAACTAACTCCAAACGCGGCAAGCCCACTGGCAAAAAATGCTAAAGCGCTAACAATAAACATCGCAGAGATGTAATTGTAGAATGATGGTCTGGCTGTAGACACAACAAATCCGCTATTAATTTGATGAAAATCGGTATAGAAATAACGACTGAGAAATGAATATGTGCTAACGTGGTAGCTTATCTCTCCATTTTGAGAAATGAACAAACAATATGTAGCCATATGCTGCAGTTAGCAATAACTTGTGGATGGTCCATACACCCCACTTTGCCCAGTGTGAACTACCAACCCCGATGAACAGTGGGATGCCAAATCCAAACACGTATATGACCTGAACAGAAGTTCATTTGCTAAATACTTTGATGTTCAATTACCATAGCGGGAAGGGTGGGAAATTACAAACAAATAAAACAAAAAAGAAAAACTGAACAAAACTAAACTAAACTTTTAATTGAAAATATGAATAGTACGAAAGGAGCTAATAAGAATCAAGGAGTAAACAGGAGCCACTTCAGTTAGCAACCCAAAAAAAAAAAAAAATAGTAGTAACAATGTTCAAAACAAGGAAAAGAATACTCCTACTAGAAGCCATATATTCATCCCAATATGGCTACCACCCTCAAGATAGGATTGTTACGATGCTTTCTATTACCAATCTTTCTTGCTCTTATTGGATTGATCTCGCACAATTTGCCTTGAATGATTTCAGAAAGAGTGTTTTTTCTCTCCTTTTCCGATAAGGCTTTCCTTTCTTTCTTTTTACCCTCCATATAAACTCGAATCATCAGTCTTTTTATAGAATTCTCGTCCTAATATTCAGCATATTTCAGTATATATCGTGATATATTTGCATAGATATCTTTCATAGGAATTAACTGACTATCTTGAGTTGTTAAGGGGATAGCCTCACCAAGAGTAAATGAAAACTCCTCCTCGTAAGATCGCTTCATTGTAAATCAAATTGTGAACTTACCGTAACCTTCTAAGGATGGGTAAGCAAACTGGATTAAGAGATCCATTGTTGTTAGACAAAGAAGGTCAATATCGTTAACAAGAGGGTAAGGCCTTTTGATTTTCTTTTCTATAAATGATCCAAATAAAAACCTTTACCACACAAAGTCATAATCAAGAAATTACAACCGAAATGTCAAACAACTAACTCTGTCACCAACCAATAACTGTTAAAAAAAAAAAGTCGACTATGGGACCCTTGGCTATAAAGTTGCACAGATTGTGCTATCAAATAAGGGAAAAATCAACCACACAAACCTAAAAGTACATTCATATATTACCTTAAGAAGCACATCAACACCAACTAAAATTCCGGAGATGATAAAATTGTGCAACAATGCTTCCATCCCACCCGAATAATTTTCTTTGAGTAAGAAGGCTAATAGACTGATTTCCAGAAACAACATTCCAGATGATGTGAACAATGACAAAAGATTCCAAAGAACCTTCTTCCCGGGGGAGCATTCCCATGCCTGGCTTACAAAGAATTAAAACAGCACAAATTTACGAAAAGTGTCCATCTCATAAATCAATAACCAATGGAAAAGATACGTAAAATTAAAACTGCCGGGATAATACATCACAATAAATATAAGATACGCTATGGCTTGGATAAGTAATATATCAAATTCTGATAACAGGCACTTGCAAGTGCTAGTAGCACCGTCAATTACTCAATCTCATGAACTTCAGAATATATCAAAAAGTAGCTCCAAGTCTGAAAACATGGGGTTGGTTCGAATTCAAGACTGCTTAGCATACTACCATTAAAACCAAAAGAACATGTTGGAAGCAGTACGAGTCTAGATTCTAGAGTCCTTTGTTCTTTACTTCAAAAAATACTCCCATGATGATGAATGAATAAGTACTGTTAAAACCCTCTTTATGTACCCAAGCCCTCTATTCGATGCAGAATAGACTAAAATTGTGGTAACTGCTGGTTATCTCTTCTTAAAGTGTCCATACATCCCTAATATTAAATGAAGGGGGTGATCAGATGGCTTTGTCTTCAGGTTTCCATGGGATCAACAAGGATTTGAAGACCAAGTTGTTGTGGTTGGATGCAACTAGGCTCTGTTTAGGAATAAACTCAAAATGAAAAACGAATTATTATGTGCAGGTACCCGACACACAAATCCTATATTACCGTCGTGCAAGAGAGCTCATTAAATCAAAGCAAACTATACTTCGTTAAAGTCCACCTCACCTGAAGAGAGCACCAAGCAAGATTTAGGAGCGTAGTGATCCAGAGAAGGGCATAATACGACATCATTATAAACGACCGACCAAGAAAATACTTCTTCATGTTCTTGATGGCACTAATCGCCAAATAGATGGCGAACAAAACCGAGGGCGCAACCAAGAGAGCACTATACCACATTCCATGGCAACCGGAGGCGGAAGTGACGGAAGTGAGTCCCCGGTTGTCCCCATTGGGCTGAGATGAAAAACTCCCAATAGGCGACAAAGGGTCTGAGGCACTGTAAACTGCTTGGAGAATCGTCCCCATTTCTGGGAGCAGCGAAATTGCGATCTACTGAACTCAGATCATGCAACCCATAAAAGAATCAAACATGGATTGGATGGATTGCGAGAGAAGGAGAGGGAAATTTGAAGCAAATGATCGGAATTGAATAGAAGAAGACGATGATTATTGGAATCGTACGAATCTAATCGATGGAAAACGACCGTGTGAAAGTGTATTATGTAACACATTCAAAAAAAGAATTTTCAAGACCTTATTTCTATGTGAAATCCTAAAAAAAATGTCCCATTTTGGCCCATTTTAGAAAAAGATTAATATTAGGATCTCATTAGATAATCGTAAATGCCCCTTCCTTTTAGGGCTTCATATTTAAACTTTATATTTGGGAATTTGATAACCTCTCGTTATTTTTTGTCATTTTTAACTCAACCTTATTTTCTATATAATAGAGTATCTTTATCCTTTTTAATGATCTTAATTACATTATAACTTATCTTCCCTCATTTTATAGAATCGCTCACTCACATGTCTCCACATGAACGATTCAGAATCGTTTTGTATAAAAAGAAAAGTGGATCATGAGTTCTTAATTTATTAGATTTAAAATTATATTAACAACAATTAAAAACTCTTAGTGTACCATAATATACTCCTAATACGATATATACGTAATGTATATTGTTTTGTTCTCATTCACATGCATCTTAGAAAAATTATTAGGAGGTCACCAACATAAGATTATAAGCATGTTTAATTATAAAGTTCTTATGATTGAACCACCGAAAAAAAACTTGAATATTAATTCATATCTCCCTCCAAAACTTGAATCGTTACATCAATCGTATCGTAAACATATTATTATTGATACCGATAGATATATATTTATTGCCATTATGATAATCAATATAACGATAACAAGGACCGCATCAATATATACATAAACAACAACAACAAGCCCTACTTTTTAGACCTACTTTTTAGATTATTTTTAGATTATCATTGATTTATTACCGGCCAAAATTCAGACTGTTCAATGAAAGAGAAGAAAAAAGTTATTTATTTACTTGAACAAACTTTCTACAGATAGTAAAGTACATTTGTTGGGTAATCGACAGAGAGATATATGAGAACACAAAAAACTCAGATTTAAATGCAAACTCTTTCACAAAGTTCCCATTGATTCACTCAGAAAATTTGATGACTCTTTTTACTCTTCCATTTCATCTTCATCAATTTCTTCAATCTTCATCTTCTTCACTGTCTGAGCAGCATCGCTTTTTGGGGCATTGTTGATTTGAATCAAAACATCAGATTTCTTCCCAGTCGCTGCATCAACAAATCCACCGTTCTTCTCCACCTTGTACGACAAGCCATCCCTATCAGTCGCTGCATCAATGAACACAGTGGAATTCTCATCGATTTCTTCTTTGATCAACATTCTAGACAGCTCCGTCACCACCCTCTTCTCCAGCCATCTCCTTATGGGTCTCGCACCATACACCTGAAAAAATTTACACAAGAACATAAAATCAGCAGTTGTGGTGGGGGGGGGGGGAGAAGGTTGTCTGTTTCCTTCTTTTCATTCATACTTACCGGATCGTAGCTCTCTGCTAAGACATAGTCGAGAGCGGCATCGGTCACCGCCAAGGCAACACCCCTCTCAGCCAGGCGGGCTGCAACATCTTTCATTTGCAGCCTAGCAACTTTTCTCAGTTGGTCATGCGAAAGCGGATCGAATACAACTATTTCATCCAAACGATTGAGCAACTCTGGCCTGAAATGTCTTCGCACCTGAAAGAAAAGGCAAATATTAGCTACATTGTAATAAACAAATGAAGATTTATGGATGGAAATGACAAAGAACTTGGTTATATTTTTGGTACCTCTTGCATGACTCGATCACGAGCAACTTGCATAGTGCACTTGCCCATTAGCCCAGAAAGAAGATGTTCAGCTCCAAGATTAGAAGTCATGATAATGACTGTGTTTCTGAAATCTACAGTGCGGCCTTGACCATCGGTCAGTCTTCCATCGTCTAAAACTTGAAGAAGAGTGTTGAAGACAGAGATGTGAGCTTTCTCCACTTCATCAAATAGAACAACACTGTAAGGCCTCCGCCTTACCGCCTCTGTGAGTTGCCCTCCTTCTTCATGCCCAACATACCTACAAAATATCCCACAAACACCAATACAATGAGATTTTGTTCACTAATGCTGATAAAATAAAATAAAAACTCTGTTTTTTTGTTCTATATGATGAAGAAGAGTACTCTACTCTACTTACCCAGGAGGAGCACCAATGAGGCGTGAAACTGAGTGCTGTTCCATGTATTCAGACATGTCAATCCTCACCAGGAGATTTTCATCATCAAAAAGTTGTTCAGCAAGCGCCTTTGCAAGCTCAGTTTTGCCAACACCAGTTGGACCCAGAAACAGGAAAGATCCTGTTGGTTGTTGTGGCCTCCCTAATCCAGCTCTTGATCGTAAAACAGCTTCGGCGACAGCATCCACGGCTTGATTCTGCCCCACAACTCTCTTGTGCAATCTGTCAGCAAGCCCGACCAGTCTCTCTTTATCATTCTGGCCGAGCCTCGTGACAGGTATTCCAGTCCAGCGGCTCACTACTTCCGCTACTTGTTCCGGTCCAACGGTTTCGGTTAACATCAGGTTCTCATCTGTGCTCCCTTCAATCCGTGCTATTGCAGATTCTACTTCTTGGATTGCTCCATATCGCAAATCAGCAGCCCTCGCCAAATCATACCTCCTTTCAGCCTCTTGCAAAGCTATTTGTAGCTCCTCCCTCCTCTGTTTAAGTCTTCTAATCTCATCGATCCTTTCTTTCTCCTTACGATATTTCATCAACAAAGGTTGAAGCTTATCCCTCAAATCATCAAGCTCTCTCCTCACCTAGAGGAAAACCAATTAAATGTCAGCAAATGCATACCCACAAGTCACAAAGACTAAAATAATCAAAAGAAATACTCACTTCAACAAGACGAGCTTTACTGGCTTTATCCTTCTCCTTTTCAAGAGCATGAAGTTCAACTTCAAGCTGCATTCGTTTCCTCTCCAAGTTGTCAATTTCTTCAGGCTGACTATCAAGCTGGACCCTCACATTTGCACAAGCTTCATCAACTAAATCAATTGCCTTGTCAGGAAGGTGTCGCCCTGTACAATGTTAAGCCAAATCAACATTAATATCTTCATGATCATTAATAGCTGCAAGAGACTGATATGAGCAGAAAGAAAACAGACACATACCACTGATATAACGACTCGAAAGCTGCGCTGCAACGACAAGAGCTCGATCTTGTATCCTAACACCATGGTGACCTTCATATCTCTCTTTCAATCCTCGAAGGATGCTTATAGTGTCAGGAACACTCGGCTCAGCCACATAAACTTGTTGAAACCTCCTCTCAAATGCTGCATCCTTCTCTACATACTTCCTGTACTCTTCAAGGGTAGTTGCCCCAATGCAACGTAGCTGCCCTCTAGCCAACATTGGCTTGAAAAGATTGGCAGCATCCATAGATCCCTCTGTTCTTCCAGCACCAAGAACAAGATGAATCTCATCTATAAACAATATGACTTTCCCTTCTGCATCTTCAACTTCCTTCAATACTGCCTTCAATCTCTCTTCAAATTCTCCCCTGTACTTAGCCCCCGCAACTAGAGCACCCATATCCAATGCTATGAGCCTCACGTCAGCAAGATTACTTGGGACATCTCCTCTTACAATTCTCTGGGCTAATCCTTCAACCACTGCAGTTTTACCAACACCAGGCTCCCCAATAAGAACTGGGTTGTTCTTAGTTCTTCTCGATAAAATCCTCACCACTCTACGAATTTCCTCATCACGGCCAATAACTGGGTCGAGTTTTCCCGCTTGTTCTACCAGGTCTCGCCCATAAGTTTTGAGTGCCTGAAAAGTTGTGTCGCCAGATGCACTCTCCACTTTCTTCCCTTCTTTCCCACGGAGTTTCTCGACCTCAGACTTAACTCTCGCGGTGGTGACACCAGCTTCTTTAAGCAAATCCCCAATCTGAGAATCCTCAAGAAGGCCGAGAACTAATTGATCAACAGCTAAATGCGTGTCTCCTCGCGATTTTTGCGCAGCTTGTGCTCTTCGAATCACCTTAATCAGAGTCGTACTCGCCGGCACTTCATCGGGTGCAGGGGATTGAGATGGTAGCTTCTTCAACGCCCGCTTGAAAACCGTCTCCACTTCTTTATGAGCATTGTCACCGCCGGAACTAGCAATCGCTTGGCTCAAAATCCCACTCGGATCAGAAATCAAAGCAACCGCCAAATGAAGTGGGGTCAATTGAGCATGGCCAGAATTCAATGCCAATTCATGAGCTCCGGCTAGTGCCTCATTAGTCTTGTGGGTGAATTTATCAGGATTCATATCCGCCAAAAAAAATCTTTAAAAAAAGAAAAAATACGAACAATCAACACCAATACGAACGAAAAAACAACGAAACCCATCAAATAAACACCAAGAGCAAGAACAATCACATTGCATCAAACCGGAATCGATAAATTAAAATGAAAAGTAAAGAGATCGCCATACCTTCTATTCAAAGAACAGAAACTCTGCTTCGATAAGGAAGAATAGTAGTAGGAAACTTGATTTGAAAGAAACTTTGGTGTAAAAGAGAAATCCGATTTCGATTATCGAAATGTTGCGTAAGAATGTTTATGCAGAGAAATAGAATCAGACTGCCGAAAAACGGTGGAGGCATGGTGTTCTTATGGAACGAAAATGGAGACCTCTGGAAGGAGCTAGACTTCGCGAGATTTTAACAGAAATTATTCACAATGCCACCTCGTGGCCCCACATCCCGCATTTTTTGTTTTTTGTTTTTTTTGTTGTTTTTCTTTTTCTTTTGTTAAGGTAAATATTAACGCGTGATCTTTTTAAAATTTTATTTAATGGGAGTTAATTCTTAAATTGTGAAAAATTATTTTTAAAAACATTATTTTAATTAGAGTTGTTTTCAAATATGAAAAAATGAGTCAAACTATTATAAATATAGAAAAATCTCAACCATAGATTGCGATGGAGCGATTGAATTCTATCTTCCATTACGTTCTATTGCGAATAGATATTGAAATTTTTTTATATTTGTAAACAGTTTGATATTTTTTTATTTATAGTAATTTTCCTTTTAATTATTTAAAATTATTTTTATGATATAAAAATTATATTTAAGGGTATAAAATTAAATATTAAATTGATTTTGGGTGATTGAAGACATGTTCCGAGTGATTTTAAACTTGAGAAAAACGATTTTAACAATTTTAAAATCACTCCTAAACATACACTTTAATAGTTGGTTAGAAAATACTTTTAGTATCTAGACTTATATGAAAGTAACATTTTAGTTCTTAAACAAGGTGGTAATGATTTAGTCTTTGTACTTATAAATTTTTAATAATTTAGTCTAAACGTTAATAAGTAACAATTTAGTATATGTACTTAACAATTTATAACAATTTATAATAATTTAATTTCTATCATGAAAAAATACTATTAAGATTTTAATGAAATTTCTTACACACGTACATCGATAAACTTATCAAAAAGTTGTATTAAGTTAGTAGTAAAAGTTGACATTTAACCTTGATATGTAAACATTTAAATTCATCAAATTGGTCCTTAAATTTAGTTAAATGTTACTATATCTATTCTTTATTTAATTTACCTATTAATTTTAACAAAAATTAACGTAAAATTTTTGTAAATTTAACTGGCATATAATATGGGTTAGCGATGAAAAAATTTGTGGTTCAAATCTCTCATTCCTATTGTCTTAAAAAAATATTTAACAAAAAAAAGTAATGCAAGAATATTTGTAAATTCATTAATTTCAATAATATAAAGTTTTATGCTAATTTCAAGTTCATCCATGCAGAAACTAACCTAACTTTACCAAAATTCACAAGTTTTAACTAAAAAAAAAAGTATTTTTCTTTAAAATCTTAAAAATAATGTACATGTGTTTATAATTCATTAAACTCTTTTCAAGTATCTTTAAGTTAAAAAAC
The DNA here is from genome assembly GCA_002890555.2 of Lagenaria siceraria. Taxonomy (NCBI): domain Eukaryota; kingdom Viridiplantae; phylum Streptophyta; class Magnoliopsida; order Cucurbitales; family Cucurbitaceae; genus Lagenaria; species Lagenaria siceraria. The sequence continues at coordinate 872,206 of CM016487.1, read as the reverse complement.
TTATTATAGGGTGCATTAATGGCAACATTTATTTAAATTTTAAATACAATTTGACGAAGTTGAAAATTTACAGTAAAATTTTATACAATATGACAAATGTAGGGGTAATTTTTTATTTGTTTTCTTTTATATTCATCTAGTGAAGAATTTACTGGTGGTGAAAGGGGAAAATCAATAATAATATACCAAAAAATATCGGCAAAATAAAATGGATTTTGGTTAGTTTGGATAAAAAAAATTGTCAATATTCATTTAAATCATAAAATTAGAAAAGTCTGATCAAATCAACTTACATAAATTTGTCGTTGGTCTCATTTCATTTGGTATGTTTATTCTCTTGAAAGCGACTCATTTAAATTGTGGAATTGTGAGTGTTTTTTTTTTTTTTTATAGATAAATTCAATTATCTATTTAATTATACCATCTATGAATATTTAGTTAATAATTTAAGTATCACGTGTCTCAGATAAGATATTTGAATACTAAGAATATGAGTATATTATTCTGATTACTCTTCTTTTTTGTAATGAACATTTAAAGAAGATTCTGGAAAGTTCGATTAGTTTATTGGTCATTCCGGAAACGACTGGGACCACCCCGATGACCCTCTCCCATTCTAGTATATCACTATCAAGTATCATCAGCTACCATTTATTAAACAAATTCTTATATACTTTCTAAAAAGAAAATGCACGTGTAGACTATATAAATTAGAAATTAGTATTTGTTAAGGAAAAAAAAATTATCTATTCATTATTATTAGAGCAAATATCAATTTAACTTTAGAGGTTATATCAAATTAAACTTTTGAACGTTCGTAAGTATATCCAAATAAAATATAATTGAAGGTTTAAATTAGTACACTTATGAAAGTTAATGGTTTAAATTGACACACTTATAAAAGTTTAAATTTTAAATTGATACAATTATTAATTTAGAATTAAAATTTAGTGTTTAAATTAATACCTATTAGTTTATAATTTAAATTAATACAACTCCAAAGTTCAGGCGTATAAATTGATATTTGTCCTTGTTAATATTTTCTAATACTATATAACCCTTAAAATATTAGATTATGAATATACTTATACCATTCTTTTTAGATGCAATTTTTTTTTTTTATATAACTACATGATGAGGGATCAAACCTTCAACTTCTAGGAAGGGAGGACATGCCGATTAAATGCAATTATACACTTTAATTTTGAATACACCAATTACATTTAATAAGCAATTGAAAGGGCCTAACAATTAACGACAATTTGTCATTATATTTCTCTTATCAATAAACCGAACATGGCATGAAATTGAAATTCATGAAACCACCTGTATTATATAACATAGACGAGAAATACAGTTCGAAGATTGGGTAAAAAGATAGCCCATGAGAATATGCAAATCAATGATTTTTCATTGTGACAGAAATTAGTAAAAAGGGTCATTTGGCACAGAGAATTATTCCAAGAAAACGCCACTTTCATAGTGTAATCTCATCTAACCAATTTACAGATGTGGGATTAATAACTAGAGCCTCATTAACATAACCTTTTGGATCTGCCGCAGTTCTGCTGGTGAATACTTTAAGCCCCACTTGTTCTGCAGTTCGTCTAGCTCTGAATAGAATGCTACATTGCATTATATGATTCAACCGTGCCACTGCTGCTGCTAATTAGAAATAGACCTTTCAGTTTCTTATTTCACTTCTTCTCGCCTACATTTTCTCTTAAAAATGAAGTTTTTAGAACAAATAAAGCAACCCCGCAGCTCTATAACCAGTTCCCAAAAGTGAAGAGCAAATGACAAGTTCAGGAGTAACAATGGCCTTTCTCCAATTAGCAGAACTCTAAATCAACCACTATAACTATTCATTAACAATGAATTTGACCTCACAGTTTTAATCTTGGCCTCGCAGTGACCCTTTTCATGCCCCGAATGGTCGGAGGCTGAAACATTTTCAACTTTAGAAATTGTGACGTTGCTGGTTATGAAACTTGAGATAAGTGATCCTAAAAGAATTTGAACCGATCACTCTGACCATGTGTACAGCAAGTGTGTTTACTGTTTATAACTTTATACATAAGAGATAGACGACTGAAATATACTCTAAAGTCAAAATAGAGCACACTACAAATCAAAGGCGAAGAAACAAATGGCTATTTACCATCTGCACGTAAAATCAAGTGAAGTTATCCAGTTTTCACTATAACTAGCATTCAAATAGAAATGAGGTGAAAATACTCACTATTTATCTCATATGAAGCGAGTTTTCACTCATCGTCGCTGTCATAAACAACTGCCATCCTACGATGGGTTGCAACCTTTCTTGGAGGAGACTCCTCATCAGACTCAATCCCCTTGCGCTTGTGACTGCCCCCATAATCTCTAACCTTATGTTTGGGCTCCTGCAAATAGAAGGGGGAATTTTTATCATAAAAAATGGAAGGATGACAAAAAGAGTTTTAAGTGTGGTGGTTTAGGATGGAGTTAAACACTGGTTGGAGTTATATGTAGTGGTTTCCCAATTTATCCAAGGCGACAGATCCAAAGGGCCATAACCTTCAAAGATGTATAAATTGGAATCCTATTGTAATTATTCAACCTGTAATGTTTGGGAAGGTTTTCTTGCAACATCCGAGGATTGGGGCTTTCCGCCGTTTTCTTTTTATGTTTCATTATATTAATGAAATCTCAAGAGTAGAAATATCAAATCATACCTCAGCCTCTTCATCCACATCTGAAACTTCATTAACTTCTGCCTCTTCATCACGCTCATCATCTTCTTCCCCCTCTTCCTCATACTCCTGCTCTGGCTCTTCAACTCTCCCAGGAGCATCATCTTCTCCTTCACTTTCGTACTCAGACTCTTCCCTGTCACTGTCTGAGAAATCCACAGGACGCCCAGATGATTTAGACGCGGGAAAGGATGGCTTCCGGGGGACGTCTCTACTTCCCTGTAATGAAATTTTCATTTGCTTTTTTAGAACTCCAACTAAAATCAATGAACAAGATTTAATTTACAAGGTAACAGACCTTCTTTGCATTCATAATACGTTTTTCTGCTCGAGCTTCCGCTTCCAAATCTTCCTCAAAGCGGCGACGGGAGCGACGTGCATCAATATAATCTGTTTCATCTTCCTGAACAAATATGGTAAGTTAAGCATACAAACTGCAACACTCCCGCACACATAAACCCAACCTAGACCCCCCGCCCCGATAATAAAAAGTAATTTGCAAAGGAACAAGAAAACTACAACAGCATACCTCCTCAAGGGCATCTTCCAAGAACCCAGGTGATAGTTGGCGCCTTCTATCGATGACAGGAGTATATTTCTTGTTAACCTTTTCCTTTTTCCGATTAAGAAGCACGTTTGCCCGGATTGTTTGACTTTCAGCCTACAACAGCAAAGTACAGTACAGCAAGTGAACACCGTGATTTATGTATTGATTCAAAGCTACAAACGCCAGTAGATCATTTACCCTTTCTTTTTCCTCCTTTTCTCTTTCAGGATCAATGTCCGTTATGCAATTCTTAACCTTATACACCTTCTTATGTCGTGAGTCAACCAAAGCAGTTAATAAGCGGTGAGAATTTGATGTCAGGGATGATGGAATGAACCTCATCTTCCTCATAAGCCTACCTTGTGATTGCAAAATTCCCTGCACGTACAAAACAGATGATCCTCGCATTAAGTATATTTCCACCGATAGAGAAGAAAAAAAAACCTGTTATTTGTCCGTTGATGAATGTGCAACCGCCTTAGAAAGGGAAAATAAAAGTTGCAAAGGCTAAACAACGCAAGTAAATTTTCTTAATTCATTTTTGCAATAAGAATGGATTATCTTTTCTCTTTTTCCTTTTTTTATTTATTTTATTATTTTTTTTTTTTTTGGGGGGGGGGGGGGGCAATAAGGATGGATTGTCATATCCACATCCCAAACCCGAGAACATAAATATTAAAAATTCTATGCTCCAAATATAAAAATTATCAAAACATCTCATCAATGTACACAGGACGTTAGCTCCTCCAACAATGCCCAAATATGTAGAAGTACAAAGCAGTTCAAACACATACTACCTAAGTAAACTGCAACACTGAAGCAACAAGAACATAAAAATTTCAGCAATATTCTATATACTTGAGGACAATTCCCAGTCTCAAATCCAGAAATTGGTATGAGTAGATATAGAGCCTTGAGGTCAAGCAGTTTAACAAGACAAATAAAGTAACAGAACCATAATCTAGATTTCAATTTTAATTAGTTTTGAGACATCACCTTCCCATGCCGAAGAAACAAGTGTGCTTGATCATGCTTTGCATCTTGCACATTTATGTCGAGCACTTCATTCCCAATTAACAGTTGCAAGCTGCCATCCGACCACCTCACAAAACGTGCATTGCTTTCATACTACAAATAAAAAATATATATGTGTGTGTTAAAACTCGAAGTAGTGTAAAAAAGACAAAGAAACAATTTAGTTGACATTTAAAGCAGAATAAACTTAGGAAAGCTTAACAATGCAAAGAATCCGGGTGAGCATCTTGTTCCTTTCCTTTCACACTCCAACCACCACAGTTGGGATGACACTCATTTGGAGTAAAAGAATAATAAAAGACAATACTAGAAAATCTTCTATAAAATCATTCTTTATTTCACTACTAGCAATAATTAAAATGTTAATCCATCATGCAAAATCAATGGCATGAATGCAAGAAATGTACATTTGTTGTGCCATCAGGTTTCCTAACTGTCCTCCAGCGCACAATGTTATTTTCCAAGCGTATGCGTTTGTTAGCTCCAGATTCGTCTGTCACAAATATATCCTCTTCCACATATGTTTTGGGATCAAATGGTTTTGGATCAATGCCCATAATATTGGAAACTTTTATCATGTTCATCTGCAATCAGATTGAAAAGCTGTCACATTAACATCACATCAAAATATTTGTAATCTTATACACTTCTTCTAACTGAATGGTGCACGAGGAAAAAAAGGGGGAAACTTATGTCCATACAGAAAAAATAGACATAATGCTTCAGTCACTGACTATAAAATTTCTAACCATGCAAATTAAAGCACGGTCTCATAATTTTGCTCCAACAAAAACTCCTAAGCAATCTGAAGAATAGTTATATAACATCAACAACAAAAGCATGAAAAAGAACCCACAAATTGTTATTACACAAGCAGGCAGTGTATCAACGATCAACCTAGAATCAGATTTTATGCAATGTAGCATTTCACTCTTAACATCAGATAAGCAAGCAAAATTTGGTAGTTTTGTGGTGCGAAATAAAAATTGTATCAATTATCAAATGACAATTCAATGCAATAGAGTTTAAAGGAGAACCTTTTCTGGGCGAGCAGGAGGAGGACGTAATGGAATCTCCAGCTCCAATGGAGGCCCAACTGGCTTCTCTTTATGTTTTACCTCGAAATTTTCCTCTTCTGATTCATAACGAGCATCTGACTCATACCGAGCATCTTCATCAGGAATTATATCATCTGGTCTTGGACTCTTCTCAAAGCTCCCCTCCTCTTCCATAGGTGACCTCTGAAAAAATACTCAACTTTTAGAAACTTTTATATTTATTGCACAAGTGTCATTCAGCTTCAGCAATCAGAAATTGTTGAACTTTGCAAATGGACAGTTATTACTCACAGCTGAATCTTGCTTAATATCATTTTCAACTGCATATTCTGCCTCCTCTTCCTCATCAGAGTCACCAAATACGTCGCGAATTTCAGCAACTGGATGTGAACTGTTATCCCTCTCCTCCCTGTCACAGTTCAAAATTCAGATTTAGCACGCTAGCAGAAGTAGTTAAGGTCCATTGATAAATAAATAAATCTTGGACGTATTTAATATAATACAACTTCTAGCTATGATCTATCATATCTATGAAGCAGCTCCATTACCTTGGACTCCTAGTTTGATCCACCTCTTCATCTTCATTGTCGATATAGTGATTTTCTTCAGACCTCTCGGATTCACTTTCAACTAAATCATGCCTCCTGCTTGTTACCACTCTTTGACCATATTCTTCCCTATCATCGCTATCCACCTCTTTCCCTTCACTTTCTTCTTCTCTATGGTGACCCACGTCTACTTCTTGAGAACTTTGATCCCTTTCACCCTCACTTTCTCCAGGATCCGGATCAACATCCTGCAACTCACCTTCACTCTCGATTTCCACCTCCCCATGTCCCTCCACTTCACCTTCACCTTCAGGCTCCGCCCCTCCTTCTCCTTCATCCTATAAAACCAAGAAAGAACAACAACATTAAACCAGCTTATCCCAATAAAACCAATCCCCAATGAGCACTCAATACACATGATAAGCGTCGTTTCCTGAAAGTCGCTAATTGTCTGTATAAATAGTAATAAACAACAACACAAACACACGACAACTTCTACCCCAGATTCAACCATTCGATATCTATCTAACGAAAGTTCGAGTAGAGGCGTAAATCAACAGAAGCATAGATAGAATAAATTACAGAGGCATAATTGGGTTGCGGATTAGACTCGTGCTCGGAATCAATCTCTTCTTCCTCCTCGGATTGATCTCCAAAGAGATTCTGCATCATCTGGTGCCTCTTCTCCTCCCCCATGTCGCCTTGTGATCGTCGTCTTTGTGTACCTGATGGTGATTCTGTAGGTTCGCCGGAAAACAAAAGAACTGCAACTCCGAATAGGTCCAAGGGCTCCGATGTTACGAGGGTTGGCCACTGGAATCTGGGTTTCTTCTTCTTCTTTTTTATTTTCTTTTTAACCTTATTTTCCTCTCAATTGTCAATTTATCTTCTCTTGTTATTATTTAACCATTAGAATTTTGACACGGCTTCCCGCAGTAATAATGGCCTCCACGCAGCGATGTAAAACCTTTTCCGGATAGGGATAGGGAATCCTAAACGAGGGAGTGAGAGAAAAATATCTCCATTATTATTATTATATTGAAAAAATTTGCAAAACCACTCATGGTTATACCTCAAACTTTCAATTATAAAAATCAACCCTTAAACTTATAATAGTTACAGAAATCGTAAAAATAATTTATAGTGTAGAGTGGTAATTGTAATTACACTCTCAAATCTTCAATTGTAAAAATCAGACCTTTAAACTTATATAATGATTACAGTTTTTACAACTACCATCATGCTTTAGGGTGGTTTTTGCAACTTATCCGCATTATTAATACGAGATATTTGAGATGTTTGGATCGTTTTGGACGATAATATTAGTTGGTTTTTTAACTTTCTATAATTACTTTTTTTATTAGGATATCAGTTAAAATATTAGTTTGATCCTTGTATTTTTTAGTTTTTTCAATTTTAGTCCTTTTTTTCATACCTAATTTTAGTTTAGGTACTCCCATAAATCTTAAATTTAGTTTATTGAAATTACTTCTAAGGGTGGAATAATAATAAATTTTGTAGGTAAACAAATATAATGTAGGAATATGTTTCTACCATTTTAAAGTCACAATGCATTATAGATAACAGGTGTTTAAATTAAAAACAATAATAAATTAGTAATTGACCTATTTTTAAATATAGAAAAATATGTAGAATTATTTACCAATATAGAAAATTTTGATCGTTTGATATTTTTTTTATTTATAATAATTTTCTTAAATATTTTATGGAAAGTTTTGCCACCTCATCCTATGAACATTTCTATTCAAGTTGGGTTTGGAATTGGTTTTGTTGTTTGAATTGTTTAAAAACATTATATTTGATATTTGAATTATTTAAAAACAATATATCTTATATTTAAATTTAAGGAAAGTACATATGTACTTTCTAAATTATATATATATTTTTTTACATTGTCTAACAATACATGGGATTGGAAAATTTGATCCTCTAGTCCTAACTCTTGGTAAAAAAATTATAGGATTTTTTTCAAATATAGAAAAATGAGCCAAACTATTTACAAATATAGAAAAATTTTACGGTCTAATAGATCACGATAGAATTTTATCGCTTTCTATCGTTCAAGCGATAGAATTCATTTGCTCGAGCGATAGAAAGTGATAGAATGAATTCTATTATTGATAGACGGTGAAATTTTTCTATATTTATAAATAGTTTAATATTTTTTATGTTTATAGTAATTTTTTAAAATTACACTTTAATCCGTTAATATATTGACATGCATATTCAATTTTTGTGGATTAACAAAAAAAAACTTTCAAATTTAAAATTTTTATTATTGTCCATAAAGTTCGGAATAAGAAAACATATGTTTTGAGCTGGTATAGTATTTTGTTACAAATATTTATTGGATAACACTCAAAACTACGTACATTACAATTTTGTGAGTGTTAAAACAAATATGTGCTGAAAAACCATATTAAAAAAAGACAAGGGTAGTGAAAATATATATCTGTTTTCCAAAAGTTGAAAGACTCGAATATATTAATTTAGATATTAAAATGAAGTGAACCTGCAAATTAACGTTGATCTTAAAGTTCAAAGAGTATGATTCTATGTGTGAATCGTTTATGTTTGTTTAGTTTTATTAGAGTATGATTTATGTGTGTCGTTTTATGTTTGTTTAGTTTTATTGGTATGTCACCGGAGAATCATGACTATATCCATTAAATTAAAATCACGCGGGGACCCTATCTTCTTTTTCGGTAATTACTTTAAATTACTATAATATTATTTGTTTTTTTAGAATAATAAACACATTTTTTGGAATTGGTATCAAACAAAATATATATTTTTTAAGTTTTATGTTTATGAAAATTACGAGTGTTGCAACGTTGAGTTTAATTATTAAGTCTAAATAACTAATTACAATGTGAAGTTGAATAATATATGCGCGAGGTGTACTATACCATTACAGTAACTTTATATTCAATCATTTTTTTAATAATAACAAATTTGCATAGTTCTTGATTTTCAATTTCACCAAATTTTGATTTAGAATTTAATGTTAACGTAACAGATTTCTACATGACAACTCGAAATTGCTTGATTTGGGATAAAATTTTGATTACGCCCAATTTTCAAAATTTGAACTTTATTTAATTTATGATTTAAATAGGAACATTGGTAGATTTTAATTTGAATCAAAATTTATAATGCCCTGTTTTGATAACCATTTTATTCTGTAAAATTTGTAAAAACTACTTCCAGAGTATGGTTATAATTACAATCGCACCCTCAAACTCTCTATGGTAAAAATGAAGCCCTTAAACTTTTACAAGCGTTAACATTCGACCCTCAAACTTATCATAGATGTAGGAGTTGAAGTCCTAATGATAAAAAAATTGAACCCAACTTATACAATTGTTATAATTTCTACAATTATGTAAGTTTGAGGGTCAAATTTTAACATTTTATGAATTTGACGACTCAGTTTTTACCATTGAAAGTTGTATAATTGCAACTACCGTCATATTTTGAGAGTAGTTTTTGTAATTTACTCTTTTATTCTTTTGAAACTAAATTTATTTTATTTCAATTTTCTATAATAACAGTTACTGAAATTTTGAGATTAATAGTACAAACAAGTTGAGCTAAGCTCATTTACTTTGGCATCGTGTTGAGGGCATTTATAGCATAATAAAAGTCAGTTTGATTATTTTTCACATGACTATTTAAATTTACCCATTTTACCCCAAAAAATCCAATGGGCCACGAATAGTTAATGGGTCGATGCAAGCCTTATGACAGAATCATTAGATTTAGGCTCTGATCGACTCAGGTGATTCAATTTGGCTTGGGCTTGGGCCTGGTCCTGCTTTTATCGGGCCAGCCCAGGCCCAAGCCCAACGACGATATCAGTACACATTAAAGTCACGTGCATAAACTCATTATTGGGAGGAAGAAAAACATGAATTCTCAGTACCTCATTGGGCAATAGCAATGCCGATGGCGATGGTAACCCGGGCTCACATTCGGACCCAAATCACCCATATCCATCCCGAACCTCCGGTTCGGTCCGACCCTCAGTTCTGTGCCCCAGTTCGTTGAAATTTTCGCACTCTTTCGATCACTTTATCTCTCTCTTTCTCTCTCTCTCTCGGAGCTCGGGGAGGCTCATATAGTCGTATCTCTCTCTCTCTGATTCAAACCCTAACACTCCACAATCCAGCATTATCAGAGGATCGCCTTCAAGTTTTATACGCAAGCTCGTCAAATCAGTGTGAGTTCGTTGCCTCCTTCTTTATATTTTAAAACCCTAATTTTCCCCCTTTTCTGCGGGTCATTTCTTTTGGGAAATAGTAAATAGACGATTTAGTGGTGACGTCTTGCGGTCGGGCAGCTCGTTACAGCTTGTACTGTTGTTCTGCACCTTCTCCTTGGGTTAATCTGGAGAAAATTTGTGACTTCTGTCCATGTTTGGTTGTCTGAAAAATGGAGGAGGCAGGATGGGATTGGTTTTGTTTACGGCGTGTCTTTTACTTCCCTTTGTGATAATGGAGTTTTCAGATGAGTCTAGTGTTGTTGCCTGTTTCAGCGGAACATGGCGTCTCTCGATCCCCATCCCCATTTTCGTATTTTTTGCTTATCACGTGTTTGGTAAGCTTTTCTAGGATCCGGGGAAGAATTCTTTTTACAATGTAATGTCGTAATCTCTTCTTTGGGGTCCATAAATACTGTGAAATATGTATTTGCAAGCCCTTTTTACCCTCACGTTCGTTCAATGGTTCTCTTAGAGAGGGGCGTCCTGCTTATGTGATACATGGAGTCTACCGAACGTCTATTGAGAATATACGCAGTCATCTTTATGTTATGGCTCGTGGAAATACTAGTATTCATGGAAATGGCTGCTCATATTCTTATATTCCCAGGACATTGGTTATTTGATGGTCTATATTTCTTTGTTTTTGCCGTTATGAAAATGACTTGAAGTAGCAGGTCCATTCACAAGGATCCCATCCCATTCTGCGTAGTATTGTAACTTTCATTTCACGTGGCTCATTGCATGGTTTATATGGCTACATTCAGTAACCATGCACTTCGTGGAGTGCAATTATAACGATGTTAGAAGTTATACCTCTGATCTGTTCAGTCGTTGATTGGGTGGCTAGGTTTCTTTCCATTTTCTCTCCCTTTTATACTGGCTATGTTAACTTCAGGTTAGGTTTGGAGTTTTTATCGTGAGGTAATGTAATACCCTTTGTTCTTGTTTTTGTTTTAAACAAGGAAAATAGCCAATTTACAATTTTCGAAACTCTATACTCCAGTAGTCAAGAAGAAAAAGGACGCTCTCTCTACATCATTAAATAGATAAAACAAATATATATTTAAAATGTCTACCCACTTGGAAAGACTATGGTGGTTCAGAACCTATGAATAAAAGTCAAATCTAAATCCGTGTTAGTCTAGGAACAGCAACCTGAAAAGGATAGAGATCAGAAACTGGAAAGATAAAAGAAACTCTAAATTCTGGTCAGTTTAAATGGTTAAAATGTGACTTTTAAGTGGAATCACAAAGGAGAATATTAGGTTCTTATTCTTTGGAGCTTTAGAGTCTCTCTTCCTCAGGTATGAAGCCTTACGAGGACTGAAGAGGATATCTATAAAACTCCAGGTTAGGAAAGGGACAAGGGAAAAGAATTATGGGGGTTTTGTTGTTGCCTACAGTTGGTTTGCTGTCCGATGAGGTATACAGTTCACATTCTGATTGTAAATGATATGCTAATTGGACAACACTTGCTGTTGCTAGATTGAGAAAATAGCATAATTTACAGTTTGTGATGTTACATGTAGAAGGTTTATGAAAATACCTAAATCAATGACATCAGACCTCTTTTGATTATGAGTGATTGGGTCGTCTTTAGACTATTTGTGTAGTTTATAATTTTTATTATGGTGCACGTGTTGGTCTGTTCTTTGTTTTTGTGGTAATTTCTTTTGTCTTCATTATTCTTAATGTAAGATGTTCCCTCCATTAAAAAAATGGTTTCAAGTGATACAACTGAAATGGATACTACATGACTATTTTCTAATTTTGCAGTTTTTAGACCTTAACTACTGACTCATATTTATTTACATTGTTTTGATAAGAATATTTGTTGTGTTGGAAAAAATACATAATTGAAAACATAATTTATTTTTCTAAGGTGGGGGTGGGGGTGGGTTGGGAAGGTGTAAACTGTAATCATTACCAGTTGTATTCCCATCATCCTTGAGTAGGCAATGATGAGTAATTACCCGTCTTTGTGTTGCACCTCTTTGCTAGTTTCTCTGTCCTTAAAATCTATGTTCAATTTAGTATGATGTAATGGAGTGGCTATATGCAGGATACATTTGAACAGTTTCGTCTTATGGCAATTCTGAGAAATCTTAAATGACCAAAAGAGGGTAGGTTTCTGATGACAATCGTACTTGAGAAATTTACACGTGTTCGCTGTAGGAGGCATGGATTTTCAACAGTTTATAGCTTTTATTTTTCTTCTAGGTACCTATATTCACACCAAAAGTCATTACCAGCAGAACAGTGGGGTTGACCATCTATGCCTGGAAACGAAGTTGGAGACAGGGTCCACAATTTCTTTGGCCAAGAGAATTTGTACCAGGGCCAGCATCAGTCCCAGGCTGCTGATGGAAGCTGGGCTGGTCTGAATAATAATCTATGGGTTAGAAACCAGAGAGAGATTAATTCTCCTTTTATTTCAAATTTGAAGAATTATAATGCACATCAACCAGGTATTACTTTATAGTTTCTCGATGAATTAATTCTTTTGTTCTTTCTTACTTTGTGTGTGTGTGTGATGGATGGATCATGGTTATTCCGTTATTTATTTATTTATAGCATCTACTGTATTTTGTTTATATTTTCCCTAGCAGATTCCGGTGGACTGGGTCAGCCTTCTCATTCACTTCATGGTTTGAACTTCTCTCACTCATATATAAGTCCTGAGATTGGAAGGAGCGAGTCTCAAAATCAACATCAAACTCTGAATGGTTATGCAGCAGGCCAACAACTTTTTCATGCAAGGCAAATTGAAGCAAACTTTTTAGGTGCAGATGCAGTATCTGATAGGCATATAACATCGAGAGGCCTATCTATTCATGAAGCACAACAAGTGAATAATCCTGAACTAAGCAAGAAAAATGTAGCTAGGTTGGAAACTACTGATTCTCCTGTAAATTTTGATTTTTTTGGGGGTCAACAGCAATTGAGTGGCAGAAATCCCAGTGTGACACAGATTTTGCCTAAGCAGCAGCCTGGGAATCCTGACATGCAGCTTCTGCAACAACAAGCGATATTGTCACATATACAAGAACTTCAGAGGCAACATCAATATCAGCAGCAGGAAGCAAGACAACATGTTTCGATGAATCAGATTTCATCCAGCTCAAAGCCAGCAGCAGGAAACCATTCAGCCACGCTGATTGATGGTATTCCTGTTAACGAGTTATCTACCTCTCCTTGGCAACCTGAGCATTTGGGGAGTAATACAAACTCATTGCAGCATAGTTTGTCTACACCAATGCAGGGGCCCTCTAGTGGATTTGTTTTTCCTTCCGAGCAGCAACAAGCACTGCGCATGATGGGTTTAATTCCCGAACAAGTTGATCAATCTTTGTATGGGGTTCCTATTTCTACTGCGAGTAGTTTTCTAGGTTCAAACTCTCTCATTCCAACAGATAAACCTGCTATGCAGCAGATATCTGTTAGCAACAACCCCGTTTCAGGGAACCATTATACTGCATACTCAGATCAGGTTAGCATGCAAGATGGAATGGTTGTGAGACAGGATTTCCAGGGGAAAAGTATGTTTGGCATGTCTGCTAGTCAAGGTTTAAATGGTGGATTAAATTCTGAAAACTTGCAGCATGTGAATCTCCAACACAGAAATGCATCTATGCAGGAGTTTAATAGCAGACAAGAGTTTGATGGGCGATCAGAAGTGTCACAGGAGAAGACAATGGCACAGGTTGCTCCATCGCAGAATGTGGTTACGTTAGATCCCACTGAGGAAAAGATTTTGTACGGTACAGATGACAACTTGTGGGATGCTTTTGGCCGGAGTGATAATATTACAGCAGGTGGTTACAACATGGCAGATGGTAGTGATTTTAATTCTGGATATTCCTTTTTACAGAGTGGAAGTTGGAGTGCTTTGATGCAGTCAGCTGTAGCAGAAACTTCAAGTGGGGATATGGGCGTTCAAGAAGGGTGGGGTGGTGTGAACTTTAATAATAGTGGGCCTCCAAATGGTAATCAGCAACATTCAGATGCTAATGACAGTGGAAAACTGCAACCGGTTTGGGTTGATAACAACTTGCAGACACTGAATTCTAGACATTCTTCTGTCTCTGCCGAGGCTAATAATAAGCCCAACAATTATATTAACTCAGCCAATGTCCCTGCGTTTCAGCAACCGAGCCATAAATCATTCTTTCAACAAACTGAAGGCTTTCAGAACAGTGGTGCCCAAAGTTCAACTCCTCCATCATTGGAAGGCGAAAGAAAGTGGATAGACCGTAATCTGCAACAAAAGTCACTTGCTGAAGGTCGGAATTTATCTGAAAATGAATGTAATACATCAGGTGTGGAAATCAATGCAGATAATTTGTCAGGTTCTTGGCTCCGTCAACAGAGTGCCCCCTCTTATAATAGCCAACCAAGTAAGCCTAATGGTTGGAGCTATATTGAACCGATGGTCTCCCATGGGGGTAACAATATGAAAAATCATGAGAATCATAACATGTCACAATCTTCTCAGGGTGGAGATCATAAGCGATCTGTACGTGAAGAGATGGGTTCTTCTGCTACTTTCAAGCAAAACCATGATTCAATTTCTAACCCAACTGATGAATTGCAGCATGCAAATCATGCTGTTGAGAACTCGCAGGTGTACAATGAAGGTTCTAATTTAATAAATAATGCTGCAATAGCTAATGCTAGCAATTTAAGAGATGACCTAGGAAGCAGGCAACAGAATCCAATTAATCGTAACCTTTCCTTTTGGAAAGATGCTAATTCTTCTATGGACTTAAAAGAAAGTGGTTTTGTGGCAAAATTCCAGCATCACATCGATAAGGGCTCTCAAATATTGGAATCACCTGGGAACAGTTGCCTAGAAAAGGCTGCGACTGAAATGCATGAAATTGAAAATTCAAATGCTAGTGATACATACACTTCTTCTGGAAGCAAACAGAAAGTAGGAGCTAATACCGTTCGGAAGCCATCTGTAACTCCTCGAAGATTCCAGTATCATCCAATGGGGAATTTAGATATGGATATCGAACCTTCTTTTGGAACAAGCCATGTAACACAACCACAGGCTCATGTGCAGCAGAACTCTCATGGATTTAAAGGCGGTGAGCTGAGTAATCTTAGGCAATCCAAATCTGGAACAGAGGGAAATTCAATTGAAGTGGAAAAGGTGATTGAGATTTCAATTTGTAGTAATGCCAATTCTTTTAATCTTGTTCTTTTGTATATTTCTAGTCTTGAGTATACATTTAAAAATTCTATGATTAATGGAGACTTAAGCTTGTTTTCAGAGTGAAATGAGAGCCTTTGGAGATTTACCTTCTAAAAGAATGCTTCCACCATTTGGATCTCGTTTTTCTTCTTCTTTGGATAAACTTGCTGGTCATGATCCGCGACATGTGGCCTTCCCGTCAAGGTAGTTTGACACTTGAACAATGGTTTATTATCATTTATGCAATTTGTGATTGATGTTTATACCATTTATGCAACTTTTGATTAAAAAAATAATTATTTTTTTGGGGGGGTAAGATACCGAGCTTTCAGACAGAGATAATAGAATTTACAAGGGCAAAAACAAACCCAACAAAACATGAATCCAAGAACTAAGTACACTGTTTATAAAGAAAGGTAGACATAGATGTTACTACCATTTATGCAATTTATGCTTGATGCTACTGCCATTTTTTTTAATCTTTCATCAAGTATTTATTTCAGTAGTTGCAATTATTATTATTTTTTTATCAATAATTTAACAAAATTTTGAAGCCATTTAGGAACCTAGCACTTGACCTACTACATATGACTTCAAATATTGTTCACAGAATATATTTGATCAGCCTATTGATTTCTGTTAAAAAGTTCATAAAAACTAACAAGGATTAGACTAGTTTTTATGCCAAGTTTAGGACTACATAGAAAATCTGATAGTTTAGAGGCAAAAATGTAATAAAAAGTTGAGGGACTAAATGGGGTGTAACCTTATAACTATTATCCATCCTTGGTTTATGCTAATTGAAGGGTTTTCTTTGGGTGATCTTCTTGGCTTGGTTACGGGGTGGATACCTTGCCTTGCCTTGCCTTCTCATTTTTATAATTGTGATTTTGTTCGACACAATATATACTTGTGATTTGTTAATGAGAGTTTGGTTTCTTATTTAAACAAACTACAGAGGGAGACATAAGCATGATTCGAACAGTGTTTCACCAACTGTTAATTTATAAAATTGGATCCTGACGATCTATTAGATTGAATCAAAGGGTAGCTATAATTTACCAAAATTTCTGTTCAAAGGAGGTTCCCTCTTAATTTTGTGTATGAGTAGAAGTTGGTGAGTTTTTTCCCCACCTTTTATATGATTTCTGAATTGTCACATTATTGTGTGCGCATTTATGTGTTTCTGGATTATGTAATTGAATTCAAATGATGATTTAGGTAACAACCTTCTCATTCTTTATTGTTTTGCCAGCCAAAATATGCTTGAGCTTCTTCACAAAGTGGATCAACCAAGAGAACATAATAATGCAACACATAGTCCCTCTTACCGGAATCATTCTTCAGAAATGGCTGAAGCAGAAACTTCTGAGGGATCAGTTGGTCAAACACAACGAAATCAGTCCTCTGATTCTCAAGTTTTTGGTTTGCAACTGGGTCCCCCTCAACGATTGTCCATGCAAGATGCTGCTTTATCTTCTCATTGTTCCTCGCCCATGGTTATGAATTCAACCCATTCTACCTCTGAAATAGGAGAACGTGGCCATATGTTGTTGCCACCTGTAGCCTCTAAACAGAGGGATTTGAGAAATAATATAACTGGACCTTCTGGGCATAGTGGCAATAAAATCCATCATATCAATGCTCAAGGAAACTTGGCTGCAGCTTCTCAATCTGCCTTTCCTTATCCTAGAATTCATCTTCAAAATCAGCCCCTTGTTGCCAATCACTCTGCTAATGTGTTTTCAGATAGAATTGGTATTCATTCAAGAAATTTTGATAACTCTTCTGAGCGAGTTGAAAATAGTCATATGTTGTCGACAGATATTTCCAGAAGTGGTCTCCAAATGAACCTAGTTTCTTCTGCTGACACATCTCAGCAAAGCAGCGGTGATGTATCTAACGCACAAAATTCCCCCCAGCTTGCCCAGGAATTGGGACGTGCCGCTTTCTCAAAAGTTTTACCTAATGAATGGGCAAATGTCACAACCCAGAAACATTCACTACATGCAGATCCATCAAAAGCGGCCTCAGATTTGTTCAAATCTCGTATGCATATGGACAATTCGGACAAGAGTTTTTCAGGACAAAAAGAGATGGACAGTCGAGAGAAATTGGAACTAGAGGCTATGGCCCATGGTGAAAATTCCATCAATATGCAAAATATTATTGGGAGAGAGAAGCAAATGCAAGAAAGCCCTGGCAAGCAAGTTTCAGGTGGGAAGAGTGAAATTGCCCCGCAGGCCACAACTGCATCAGGTGGACTGGAATCTGCTGGACATCACTCATTAGGTGCATCTCCATCAAATTCTATGGGTACTCGAGTAAATATTGACACTTCTGGTCATCCTCTGCGTCCAAATATTAGTTCACAGCAGCACTACTCCTTACTGCATCAAATGCAGGCCATGAAAAATGCAGATAACGATCCAACTAACAGGAGTGGGAAGAGATTTAAAAGTCCAGATTGTGGTTTAGATTCTCAGCAAGTTGCTATGGATGGGGGCCAACTATTATCGCATGGACACAGTAATGCTGTCAGAGAGTCATTACTTAACCATGCTTCCATTTCACATGTAGATGCAGCAGCGGTAAATTTTTCATCAAAGAAGGGGGATGCCTATGTATCATCTAGTGGTGACATTGCATCTTCTGTGAGAAGCGAGCATTCTCAAATCAGTCCTCAGATGGCACCATCTTGGTTTGATCAATATGGGACCTTTAAAAATGGACAAACTTTAACAGTATTTCCTGGATCTAAAAATGCAACCATGAAGCCGCCTTTGGATCAACCTTTGATTGTTGAAAAGCCTCCTGATGGTTTCAATGCTCAAAATTCTGTGAAGCAAGCAAATGCTTCTGCTGATGGTAGTGAGCACAGTAATGCACGGGAAAGTTCAACTCTCATGCCAATAGAACACAGAAATTTCTCTGTATGTCAACCTTTGCCACTTGATTTCATTAATCAAAGTTTGGCTGCTGCAAGACCAAAAAAGCGCAAAAGCTCTGCACCTGAACTGTTACCATGGAATGAAGAATTGACACAAAGTTTTAGAAGGCTGCAGGATATAAGGTTGTTCTATTTCCCTCAGAGTAATATAACCAAAATATTTTAATCCAAAGGAAAGAAACTGCTAGAAAAGGTTGGACTAGAAATGCTACTGCCAAACTGACTGCCCAAAATACAAAAAAGGATTTCTTGCACCATTACCAAAGATTTATCAGTGTCTCTGATTGATTAGTGTAGAGGAATTGAATGCTTTGAAAAAAAGGGTAAAGGATCAGATTGCTTTGAGAATTTAAAACATATTTTCTAGTGTGCCATTTTCACATTTGTTTCTTTTGCTGATTTACACTCCAATCTGTTCTGTATTTTCCAAAAGGCGATCCATTCTTATCTTACAAAATTTGGTTCTTGTTATATACATTCTCCATCCTGGGCAAAAAGTTATCTCTTGGAAGGTGTATTTCATGGATTTAGCATATTGCTTAATTTATTTATTCATCATTTTTTTAATGCTTGTTCTTATGTACGTCAACTGCTGATTTCTGTCTGCAGCATGGCGGATGTTGACTGGGCTCAAGCAACCAATCGGCTGATTGAGAAGGTATGCTAATCGTTAAACTATGCTCTTCTTGAGTAGCTAATGTTTGTTATTCCAGATCTCTGATTTTGTCAGAGTTCTTATTCTAGTAAAAAAATGGCTCTTATTGTTCAATCCTTTGACAGAAAGAAGATGAAGTTGAAATGATCGACGATGGACTGATGATAAAACTGAAGAGGAGGCTTAACTTGACAACACAGCTAGTTCAACAACTCCTTCGGCCTCCTCCTTTTACAACTCTCTCTTCAGATGCCAGCTTACATTATGAGAGTGTGGCTTATCTTGTTGCGAGGCTAGCATTAGGGGATGCTTGTAATATAGTTTCTTCCACAGGAACTGATAATGCCTTGCATCCAGAAAGCAGAGATCCGTAAGAATTTTCCTCTACGATTTTAAAGTTTTGAATGTCCATGAAAGCACGATAGGTTGTACATTGTATCCATTATTTGTTTATACTAATACAATGGTTTATTCGTATGTTCCTTTTAGCCTTCCTGAGAGACCTAAGGTATCGGAGAAAACTGGTGATCATAAAATAATAGAAGTTGTGGAGGACTTCACGAAACGGGGACAGAAGATGGAAGATGATTTATTGAGGTAGCTTCTTGTATTGTTTTAGCTTTTCAATCGCACTTCTTTCACCTTTTGGTGTGTGCTGTTGCTGCCATTACTGTTTCTTGACCTTATTTGGTTGTCTATTTGACGTGATTTACTTTAAATTAGTAATACGCTGTTTTTGCTATGCCAGAGTGGAGAAGAGAGCTTCAATCTTAGATTTGAGAGTGGAATGCCAGGATCTTGAAAAGTTCTCTGTTATCAATCGGTTTGCCAAGTTCCATAGCCGAGGACAAGTTGATGGGGGTGAGGCCTCATCATCCTCTGAGTTAACCGCAAGCTCTCAGAAATCTTGCCCCCAGAGATATGTTACTGCACTTCCCATTCCTAGAAATCTTCCTGACAGGGTACAATGTCTTTCACTTTAATTATTAATTGATTGATTTTGTTCACGTCGGCCAATTATCTCTACATCCCTAATGCTTCTCTGGTCGATTTTCTTTCAACTTAAGTCAATATGCTTCACAAATAGAACCATACAAATGGGAATGTCAGAGAGAAATGATTTCTAAGTTATCTCCTTGAAATCAATTGAGGATGTTAGATATGTGCAAGTTAGGTCATCAATGTCATTTTGGGTAATATAAATAGGTCCCTTCACACTTAATGTACAAAAGAAATTGCAATGCTCTGTCTTTCTTCTTTTTTCCTTTTTTTTCCTGCAAACGGGAGGGCAGAAGAAGTGCGGTTGTTTTCCAGAAGTCTCCATGCATCCCTAAACCCAGGTATTAATTGTACTTGTTTGGGTTTTTTTATTCATGATTTAAGCTTTAGCCTTTCTTATTTAGGAAAAAAGAAAATGAGTGTTAGATGTGGAGGCACAGAGTTGGGCTCGAAGTTAGTGTGCTGATATTTCAATTTACAGATTATTTGGCCGTTACATGTAAAAATTGTAAATTTTTATCAGTATTTTAGCTGAAGTAATAAAATTTTTTATCAAGTGTTTATTTTTAATCATACCCCAATCACATCATATTTGTTGTCATGATCCGTTTTCCAATTTGGTTCAAGTATCCCAGTCTGTTTACTCAGGGGCATTGTGGTTATTTTGGTCAATTCAACCGGAGGTTTCAACGGTACCATTGCCCATCTGTGCTTTATTGTGGTTCAAAGGATTTATTTCTCTTTGGCTTTGCTTTTAAGAACCCTTTCCCCCCCTTTTTTTTGGTGTAATAAATAGAAGTATAGCAAAAATGATAATGATTTCCTAGAAGGTTCGTTGGCATAAAGAAAATTAATTCATCTAGGATCGGGAAGATTTTTTTCCCAGTAAATATTAACCCCTTTGTTTGGAATAATTAGAATCTGGAACTGTTATTTGATTGTCATTCATCCAGTCATCCCGACGAGTTAGTGAATTGGGATACCGAAATAGCATTTGGATTTTTTCATAAAGAATAAAATCTTTAGAGTAACTACTTTGAAAACCAAAATAAAGATTTATAATCATATGAGATTTCATAATTCTAATTATATTCTATGGTAAAAAAGCACGTTTAATGATTATTTTGTTTCATTATTCTTCTTCTTATTTTATTTTGCCTGAAGTGTTAAATTATATTACTTTTCTTAGATTCGTTTTGTTATTATCTTGTATGAATAACCATGATGACGAATATTTAAAGGAGCAAGAAAGATTTGGGTGGACTTGATAATAAGAACCATTTAGTCGTGTTGGGGTTTTGTGGCTGTGACTTAATATTCCCTTTGTCCAATAATATACTGTTTTAGATAAATATAGTTCTCTCTTTTATGAATGTTTCTTTTTTCCCTTATAGCATTTAATATTAGAGCAAGAAGAGAGGGAGAGAAGCAAGATTTAATTATGTTGAGATTCTTATTATCTTGTATGAATTCATCATATTATACCAGCAAATCACTGAAATCCAGGTGGAGGATGGTTGAGATCTCAATGAAAAGTGGTTAAACTTAAGGGTAATGTTGGCCAATTTGATATGCAACCGCGATTATACTCGGTTTTTATTTTTTTTCCCCAAGTAATATCTCATTTATTCAAGCCTTGATTTAGCTTTTCTTGTCTTAACAATATGCCATTTGAAATTTGAGAGTTTTGTATAGCTGGTGAGCTTTCGTTTGGTAACCATTTTTTTTTAATAAATTTAAATTAAGTCTATTTTTTCTCAATTTAATTATCATGGTTTTTATCTTTCTTGAATAAGAAATTGAATTTTTAGTCAAATTTAAGAATAAAAACAAGTTTTTTAAAACTATTTTTTTTTATTTATTTTTTTTAGTTTTCAAAACTTGGATTGGTTTGGTTTTTGAAAACTTTAGTAGAATGTAGATAATAATGGAAGAAATTCAATGGTATAAAGGGGTGCTTGTAGATTTAGTTTTTAAAATTAAAAACAAAAAATCAAATTAGGTTGTTTTTGGTTTTTTAAAATCAAATTAAGTTTATAAATTGCTTTAGAGTTAATTTTGGAAGTGTTTTAAAAAGTCAAGATAAGTGTTGGAGATTACAAAAAAAAAAAAAAAAAAGTTTAAAAAAATTTCTTATTGTTTTTGAAATGTGATTAAGAATTCCCATGGTTGTTTAAAAAGAATGAAAATTATTCTAAAGATGATTTAAAAAATTAAATAGTTATCATGTGGGGATAAAGGTATTTATATATATATTTAAGGTTTGCATTTTGGCTCTCAATATTTATAGTTCTATATTCTAGACAAAACATGTGGGCAAGTAAAAGTAAATTATAATTATTTTCCAAATTTGGAAGATTAGACTATAGAAAACAGAAACGTGTACTTATTGAAATTTTAAATTTCCGATAAACTAATCTAACTTTTCCCCTTCTTTTTTGAATTTAAATAATCTTTTTTTCTTTAAAAGAAAAACTAATCTAAGTTCATAGGATCCAAATTAATGCGACAAAGAAAAATATAATTTTTTTCACTACAAAGTACAAACTGAGATCTTATGAAAAGGAAATTATATATTGTCATTTGTCCCTATGAAAGTCAAATCTGATCTTTATCCTCAATTAATGCCAACGCCTTTATACAAAAACTAAAGGAAAAAAAGAAAATTTGAAAAAAAAAAAAAAAGAAGAATAAGAAAGAAGGAATAATTAATGCCGACAAAAATGGGTGAAAACTAATAAAGAACGAAAGTGAAATGCTTTCTTCCTCCATAACCTTTTATTTCCACCTTTTTAAACGCGGAATCTTTAATATTTTTAGGTCGACAACGTGTTAGATTTATTATTTATATTAATTTAGGAAAGAAAAAGATGACGGTCCAGACTTGTTTTGAACTCAGTTTTGAATTAATTTTTATTTTTTATTTTCTAATTGTATTGCATTACAATTCTTGCCAACAAAAAAAAAAAAAAAAAGGAAAAAAAATTAATGAATGAATAAATAAATAGGATTGTCACTTTCTTCCTTACATTTTCTCTCCATTTTTCTAACATTAGTTATTTTATTTTATTTTTCTTTTAATTTAACATGTAAAATGAAAACTCAAACTTTGGAGTTCTGATCTTTTAGATTGATAACCTATTTTGAATTTCATTAACTCAATAGTGATTTAAAAAAAATAATAGTGCAGTATAATTAATGCCAACAAAAATATGGGTGAAAATTAATTTTGATAGCAATTTTCATATTTAAAAAATTGGGTGACATTAATCGAAAAATAATTAAAGTGAAAAGCCTCTTCTCAATCGCATTTCAATCTTTCTTAACACGTATATATATATAGTTTAATAACATATGAAATTGAGTTTTTTTTTTAAATGAATTTTGGATCTTTATTATGAAGATATGTCGGAGGAGTTCATTATCTCTAACACCACTAAATATTTTAATTTTATTTGTCCAATTTTTTATTGTACTAAACAAAATTATATTTATAAGGGTTCTAAAAACTGTACTTATTAAAATAAAAATTTATATCTAATTAAAAATATATTTCCAATACAAGTGGTGAATTAGATCACTTTTTTCAGTCATAAATGAGAGCAATTTTTTTCCCCAGTCTAATGAGCATGCAATTTTTGACTTTCAAAGTAATAGATAGATTTATTTATTATGCTCCGATCGACAATCATTTTAAAAACAATTAGTGTTTTTTAAATAATAATTTGAATATGAATCAGATATATCTATATTTCATTAATTCAAATTAAATAGGTATTAAAAAGTTGAACCTTTTTCGAAACGGCGTAGTGTGAGAATTAATCCGAGAACGCTGAGTCACCACGAAATTCACACGAGGGAAGTGAGTCCCACGTGTCACTATCAGAGGTCCAGTTGTCCGAATCTAAATATGCCACGTCTAAAGTAACTGTGGGACCCACTGCCGAATAGAAGATTCTTTGATGGAATCTTAATTCTATAAATCTGGAAACGAAATAAAAAAGATTCTAAATTTTATTTGATTTGGAAAATTAAAGAAAAAAGGAGGAAAAAAAAGAGGGAACGTGACTTCCATCTGAAAATTCTCAAATCCGTACCTTTCTCCCGACATCGAAAGCTTCGGATTTGGGTCTTGCCACGATTCCTTCGATTCAAGGAATACCGTGATTATACTATTTGAAGATCGAGTTAGGGTTTTCTGTGATCGGAGCATTTGATCCTGTTATTCACTCATTGTTTTTTTTCAGTAAGTTTAATTCATCCATCAGGTTCTCGTGTGCCCCATTTTCACCGTTCTTCGTGGTTATGCTTGTAGTTTCTAAAATGAATTTGCTCCGTACATTATTTGGGTATTGAGAGGAAGATTAGAACGTGTTTAGTGTGGTATGAACTTGAATATTTTGTGCTGCTGGTTTTTTTTTTGCTATGATTCTTAGTTGCTAAGCGCCTTATTGGGATTGTTACAATCTCTATTGAGGTGTTCTTTTGCTTATTATTTATATATTCTTTTATTGAATTAATCGTCGTAAATCTTGTTAAATGTATCCTTTAGAATTTAATATGACCCCAGCATTCATGATATTCTTAGGAATACATTGGAATTTCAACGTTAGAGGATAGCTTTGAAGATTTTTGTTGTTCATTGTCTTTTTTAATGGTGGCGTTCAAACTTTGAAGTTTCATTTTTAATGTTTACTATTTCACATTTTCAGGAATTATGTGGATTGTCTGTCAATATTTTATTTCACCCTTTGGAAGTGTGGTGGGGGTTTACATCCGTGATATTGAGATGTGAAATAGTGAGTTACCACCTATAAATTGGTAATGTCATCATTAAGTTGGACTCAATTATTAAAAATTGGTTTTGCTTTGGATTACGTTGGAGTTTGGGCGGTAATTGGCTGTCAACTGTCTTGCGCCAAATTTCTTGTTTGAGAATTTGATGTTTCTATTTTCATATCCGTGATTAAAAAGATGGATGAAGACTGGGAAATTTTGTCCCCAAGTTGGAACAGCAAGAATCCAACTGATCGCCTTTTTGTGATTTCTTGCTTTTGTGCTGCCATCATTGGAATTTTGACCATAGCCTTTACGGCCTTCCAATGGCGGAGAAATATTAATTTGAGTTGGATGAAAGCTATAGCCAGGTCGAAGAGAAACCCCAAAAAAACTCATAGAGTTCCTGTAGCTGCACACGACTGGATTCTAGAATCTGTATCTCGTGGAAAGAATTTGAGTTGTTGTGTGTGCTTAAAGTTTGTGTCCCCTTCACAGACTCTTGGTCCTATGGTCGCGTCAGATAGTTTTATTCACCGTTGCAACATCTGTGGTGTGGCAGCTCACCTGAGCTGTTCATCTAATGCTCAAAAGGATTGCAAGTGTGTATCTATGATCGGCTTTGAGCATGTGATGCACCAATGGGCTGTTCGGTGGACTGAGATTACTGATCAACCTGATGAAACCTCTTTCTGCAGTTACTGTGAAGAACCATGTAGTGGATCTTTTCTTGGTGGTTCTCCAATATGGTGTTGCTTATGGTGCCAACGTTTAGTGCATGTTGATTGCCATAGTAGTATGTGTAATGAAACAGGTGATATTTGTGACTTAGGTTCATTTAGAAGGTTGATTCTGTCACCACTTTATGTTAAGGAGTCAAATAGGACGTCCTCTGGTGGATTTTTGAGCTCCATCACCCATGGAGCAAATGAGATTGCATCCTCAGTGCGTGCAAGTATAAGGAATCAGAGTAAGAAGAACAAACATAGTCGTAAACCGTCTATCCATTCAGGTCCAAGTGGTAGTATTCGTGATATGTCTACAGAAAGCACAGCTGATTCTCATCACGCATCTAACGGTTATCATGGAACTGAAAGAAACTGTAATGGTAGCAGAACTTCAGAGGGGCCGCATCAAAATGGTGACATAGATGATAAAAGTATTTCAAATCCAAGCTTAAAAAAAAATTCCACACTCAATCAAAAGGATGAAACTCATATATTAGGAATGAACCTGAGATATGAGGTGATTGAAATGCCGTCAGATTCACGTCCCCTGTTAGTATTTATCAACAAGAAAAGTGGGGCCCGCCGTGGAGATTCTTTAAAACAACGGTTAAACATGCTTTTGAATCCTGTGCAGGTATGTGTTTTTCTCCATTCTATTCAAAACAGGCTTTAACTTTAGAAATAGACTGTTGTATTCTACAGCCTAGAATAATTTGTTCAACCTGCTCTGTACTCTTTGTTTGATACCTGGTGATCAATGAGGCAGACAGCAATTTTTTTTGTATAGCTTTTGCACAACTTCCCTTTCTTTATGGAATTCTGTGGGAACTTGGAGCATATAAGTCTGGGTCTATCGAAAATACAATATTGAGGTCAATGAAACCCTCTAAAAGTAACTGATTTATTTATTTTTGAACTTGGCGTTGTAAATGTTTGTTATGAAAAAAGAAAAAAAATGCTTTATATGACTAGTAGGGTTAAACCTCATTTTCTTTGGAATCTATTCACTGCAAGTGTTAATGATGTTTATGAGGTAATCATCGTCAACTCTCTGGTGCTAATATTTCAGGTTTTTGAGTTGAGTTCTACACAAGGACCTGAATCTGGTCTTTATTTATTCAGAAAAGTGCCGCACTTCAAGGTTCTTGTATGTGGGGGCGACGGAACTGTTGGTTGGGTCTTAAACTGTATAGACAAGCAAAATTTTGTTTCACCTCCCCCAGTTGCTATTCTTCCTGCTGGAACAGGAAATGATCTGGCTAGAGTATTAAACTGGGGTGGTGGTTTGGGCTCAGTGGAGAGACAGGGGGGTCTTTGTACAGTCTTGCATCATGTAGAAAATGCTGCAGTGACTGTTCTTGACCGTTGGAAGGTGGCAATAGTGGATCAACATGGAAAGCAACTCAAATCTCCACAATTTATGAATAACTATCTAGGTAAGTTTTATTGATATACGTGTGTGTGTGTGTGTATTTTGTGTATTTAAGGTATTGGATAATAAATGCAGCCAAACTTCAGGGCACATCTGAAACATATATCTCATCTTCTGGGTTCTTCTATTGAACCCTTGTTGCATCTGTCTTTTTTTTCTACTTTCTTTTGTTTTGTTTATATTTTACTGCATCATTTCCAATTTGTCGCTCAAAATGCAGGAATTGGATGTGATGCTAAGGTTGCCCTTGACATACATAATTTACGGGAGGAAAATCCAGAAAAATTTTATAACCAGGTGATAAAAGTTGTAGACTTAAAAGATAACTTTAACTTCCTCGAAAATAATCCATCACATAAAGTCATGCTGACTGTCATTGAAACCATGCATGACTGCTATTACAACTTTTCAAACTGTATGTTTATTATTCGAGAACAGTGTAGTTATGTTATATCCTTGTTTCTTATGTCATTAGACATTAAATTTTTTCTCAGGGTTGTGCCTTACTTCTTTTATTCCCAAAATGTGGATAATTTTATGAGCATTTATTTTTATGTTGAATGGCTGAACTCTTTGTTGCCAAAAAAAACAACGTTGTAATGAAGGGTGGTCATATTATGGAACCTGAGAGGATTTAATACTGCATGGTAAAGATCTTAATACAATACTTGCCTCTAGTACTAAGTTGAATGCATATTGATATAGTCCAATAGAAGTGTTCATTTTATTCAATGCATAAGTTTTTTTCATTTCTTAACTTGATTTCTCCTTTCTTAAAAGAAATCAAAACGTATTAGTTACATATACGTTATAAAAGTATATGTCTATATTTGCAGAAGTTCTTGCTAGTTGTTGCTTATTGGTTGTCTCTGATCTTAGGCTATTTGAGTAGTTCATATCACTTAGCTGAAACTATTAACATAACTGCAGTTTATGAACAAAGTTCTTTATGCAAGAGAAGGAGCCAAGAGCATAATGGATAGGACATTCGCAGACATTCCATGGCAAGTTCGTGTGGAAGTGGATGGTGCTGAGGTAGAGGTTCCTGAGGTAAGAACTTAACTTTGAAGCCTTTGGTTCTGAATTATTACTAAATTGTCACTCTATTTTCTATTTTATGATTTAGAAGTTTTAGGCTAATATTCAATTACTCAATAGCATAATGATACATTTTAATTTTTGGGTGTGAATTCTTGGAGATTTTTCGTTTATCAAGCATTGATGCATACTATTTGTGTTGTTTATTTGTGACGACTTTGTCCTGAATTATCATTTACTTGAGGTCGATCATTTGAAACTTTAATTTGAATATTTACAGGATGCAGAAGGTGTGCTTGTTGCGAACATTGGAAGCTACATGGGTGGTGTGGATCTTTGGCATAACGAGGACGAGACTTTTGATAATTTTGATTCACAGTCCATGCATGATAAACTACTTGAGGTTGTCAGCATATCTGGGACTTGGCACCTCGGAAAGTTACAGGTATACAATAATTCAAATAAACAATTCTGTCTCCACATGCTACCAAATCAAATGTTATGGATCCATGTTAGCCTTCATGTGCAATGATGCCTTCTCTAATTTTTTGTTGCTAGGCACTCATAAAAATGGGTTAGCTTTACCACTTTAGTGGGTCTTGATTAAATGTGCGTGTGTTGGAGAAAGAGACTCCCAACAATATTTAAGAGATTCTCTAAAAGAAATATTAGAGGGGTTCAAGCGCAATAAGGCATGCCACTTGCACTAGGGCACGCGGTAGTGCTCTTTAGTTAGAGCCTCCTTGTGGAGCACGTACTCATAACTAAACTGTGGCCTATGTGTGCTTTTCAAAACTGTCTATAAGGTTTATTAAAACTAAAGATATTATTACCCTGGAAAATGGACGGTGAAATCATAAAAGCCTTCTTAGTGTAAGGTCGTGTGTCGATGCTAAATCAAATGTTAGGGACCTCAAACTTAGAGTGACGATGCTGAGTCCTAGTGTATACTAGGAGTCCTAAAACATGAAGTGGTTGGGATCTTGGGTAAAGCGCAAGGTTCATACTTAGAGTTGTGTTGTAACTTCCTTGCTTAGATGTTTGATGGCTGCTGCTTTCTGCTTGAAACAGGTGGGGCTTTCTCGAGCTAGACGACTTGCACAGGGGAAGTCGATTAGGATACAATTATGTGCTGCATTGCCTGTTCAAATTGATGGAGAGCCTTGGTTTCAGGAATTCCCGTGTACACTAGTCATATCCCACCATGGACAGGTAATTGCTCTTGTTCTCTCCTTTCGTTTCTTTTCATTGAAGAAGATCGTTACGCAGCCCATGACCTTGTGGAGTTAGTTTCTTGTGCAGCATCATGCTTAATATCTCTCTCTCTGGGATCACAAAAGAAAAGAAATAAATAATAATAATAATAATAATAATAAAAAATCATGCATGGTATTTCTCTGTTGTTAAGTAACCCCTGTCGTGCTGTGACCTTTGATGCGAAAGCCATAATATAAAATTATAAACAGACAAATAAATAAAGGCATTTAGGCTCAATATATGTTTTAGTCCCTAATGTTTGGGGTGCCTTTTCAATATTGGTTAATAAGTTTGAATTTGGTATTTTACACCCCAAACAATATTGGTTAATAAGTTTGAATTCGGTAGTTTATGTTCTAATAATTTTTAATTGTTACCTTTTCATCGACGAAGGTTAAAACGGCCTAGTAATAAGCCATGATATGATACTTTGTGGTCTCAGGTCTGACAGAAATTTTAAGGAGAAATTAGGTTATTAAGAAAAATTGAATATGCCAACTTAGTGAAGGAATTAGAGAAGTTTTTCACCTGGTAGCCTAGTTTATTCTCTAAATTTATGCCAAGTCACTGAGGACAATGCAACTTAAGCCCTATCATAAGTCAATTTTAGCATTCACCAATTTCATTGGTTATAATTGAAA
Source organism: Lagenaria siceraria (assembly GCA_002890555.2). Taxonomy (NCBI): domain Eukaryota; kingdom Viridiplantae; phylum Streptophyta; class Magnoliopsida; order Cucurbitales; family Cucurbitaceae; genus Lagenaria; species Lagenaria siceraria. The sequence goes on along the minus strand of CM016487.1, from coordinate 842,325 downwards.
AATCTTAAAACATAAGATACTATATTGAATTGAATGGGACTAAATTAAAAAAAAAAAAAAAAAAAGAAAAAGAAAAAGTCCGGCATTGGGACTAAAACACATATTTAACTTATATATTTATTTCCTTGAAATTGAAAAAGAAGGGAATAGGTTAGAAGACGAGGGAGAATTCATCTATGACAATGCTTCTCCCGAGGATCTGAAATGTGTTCAACTCCGTCACTCTAATCTTTTGGTTTCTAAGGATTGGCTTTGGTGAATATACAAGTTTCCTAGATCTACTTAGCGTTTCTGCTATGAGCAGAAGCTTGTTCTCAAACATCTACTTTTCCATCTAGATTTAGCACCATGTTTCTACTTTCATTTGTTCGGATCTAATACTTGGACGTTGCTTTGCTTTGAAATAGCGTTTTCAAGCTTCATAGTTACTTTCGCTAATCCGTAAAAATACATCCTTAACTAGTTTTCAAAGAAATGATTAGGGGTACTATCTATTTGGCTTCGAGAAAGTCTCACTTCTTGTAGTGTAGGAAACGGGAAATTTCTCTGGCATGATTAGATTTGTTTTATGGGCGTAAGATGTGTTTGATCTGTCTCCCGATAGAAATGTGTGAATTCATGCGGATTTAAATTTTGCTTTATTATAGGCCTTCATGTTGAAAAGAGCAGTTGAGGAGCCTCTTGGTCACGCAGCTGCAATTATCACTGATGTTTTGGAGAGTGCTGAATCTAATAATGTAATTAATGCTTCACAAAAGCGAGTACTTCTCCAAGAAATGGCAAAGAGGTTAACTTGAAAGTTGCTATTAGTCCTTCCTGTAATGGTCAGGGTTTTGAGTACGAATCATTTTCAGCTTTTTATGCCACCCTTCACATCTCTCCATAGAGGTAAGATCTAGTGGTTATTTTTTAAATTTTTTGTTTTGTCTTCCCTTGATGGGTTATAGCCGAGGCATGATTGTATATCAACGATATCTGTTATATAAATATATACATATACGTAGAGTTCCTCAACACGGATCATTATCAAGGTTTTCTTTGTCCTTTCCAAACACTTTCTGGTGTGTGGTTGAGATTGAACAATTTCGTAGCATTTATGATCTTGTTTATTCTCAACCATATATTCCGTTGGTAAAGAGCCATAAAACAAAATTGTAACTTTTTCACATTCTTGATAGAACCTCTATCATTATGTGATCTTCGGAGTTGAAACTTCATGATCTCTCACCTTTGAAATTAACTTAAAAAGTTTGGCTCAAAATATAACTTTCAGAAAGCACGCTTGAAAACTATCACCCTTTGCTCATTATTCAGAATTTGTACTTTTAGAAAGAGATCCAAGTCTCACATTTGTATTTAACTTGGAAGTTTGGAACAGTGCCTCTAAATCTATATAGCAGTCTCTGGGTTCTTTTTTCTCCAAACAAATCTGGTCTGTCCAATCAAATGTGGAGAAGCAAAGCCAATGAGTTTTCTTTTTGATAGTGGTGATAGCAGTAAAATTTCAATGATGTTCCACCACCTGGCTGATTATGTTTTGTCTGCTTAAGTAGCCACTAAAGTTAGTGTTTTGGTTCACTTTCCAAGTGGAAAGGGGATTCATGTTCTGCTGACACTGTGCTAAGTATTCATTCATTAATTACATTGTTGAAATGCTATTTCATTTCATTGGAAGCTACTTGAGATCCCACAATCATGGTTCAAGGTAGGGACACATATACTTATAAACAGAAGATTTGTCCTTTAATGGTTAACTGCCTTTTACTGTTAGGCTTTGATTTGTGTGTGACCACAGAAAATATGGAAAGAGAATCATTTCAATTACAAATTTACTTTTAAGATTCTAGTGAAAAGGTCATTTCTATTCTGTTTTAATATGAGATGTGGATAATTATGTTATTTAGCCTTAGAATATTCTCAAGTCAATACTTATACATTATAGCCTTGGCTTTGGTTCCTTGCCCATTTTTGGTGTCATGTCACCTTCCACATGACATTTTAAAAATCTTTTGGAATCCTTCTTTTGGCCTAACTCACTTGGCTTACCAATTCCATTAGAAGACTCCACATGGCCACAATTTTGGAAGTATAGTAGATTCCATGGATTTGTGGTATTTGTACATTGAATACATGCACTTTAGATAAATTTGTAAATTATACGTATGGGTCGAATGTTTTAGGTCATTTTCATGAAGCAAAAACTTGAAATAGATAAACCACCATTCAAATATGTGGCTTCATATTGTTAGATTATATTCTATTTATGTTCTTTTTTCATTTGGGTCTTTCACTAGGATATGCTAAAAACATGCTGTTTTCAAATCATTGGTCAAGTAGTGGATGCAGTAAGTTTAGAAAGTGCTTCCAAATTTTCACTATTTTCAAGAACATTCTTTGCTGATGTTTGCAATATTGTTAGTAAGTTCAGCAGTGGAGCTTTGTTTTTTAATTCTTTAGTGAAAGAATCAACTTTCACTTCAGAAACTAGCTTTTAGTTTCTCTTTATCCAAATGTTCTATTAGTTTCTCTTATCCAAATGCATCATTCATATAATTTATTTAATTTTGTTGGGTTTATGATCATGATAATTTAGATTAGGCAGCTAGGTATATTATGTTATGCTGGATTAATCAAACTTTTGCATTTATAGATCCACATTCCTTTTGATGAGTATCTTTTTTAATGCAGTGCCCTCTAGCCTAATTAGCTACACTAACATGAATTTACAGAAGACAACTTTTGGTGGATTGTGCTTATTATAGTAAGCTAGCACTAGTTTTGATCACTTTATGAAATGCATCGCGGCCTAGTTTATTAGATTTGATTAAAATCAACCTCAAGCTGTCAAATTAGTGCAAACTTAAACTTCTTGTATGAGTTCTGATATTCATTTTACTTTTCATTATGATCAATGCTATTAAGATCTCTATTAAAAGAAGAGTTTGAAGAGAATGACATTACAAGAGAGTTTGAAGAGAATGACATTACAAGAACGTGAACTTAAATTTTAAATATTAGAATATGTGCACTAGTGTTATTTCTTGATTTTTAGTCATAGAATTATCTAGCTTTGTGTCTATATATTGAATGGATGATAATGGAAAAGTGAAAGGATTATCTTACATTATCTTACACTAAATGCCATAGTTAGACTAAAAAAATAGTAAGATTTAAGACTTTAGTAATATGTGCACTTAATTAATTTTGGTTTGATATTCCTTTTTCATTCAATCAAGTATGCCCCAAATGGCAGCATACTTTCTTAGCATTGCTTAGTAGATCAAAAGGGTTCCAGCCATAGATTGAGTACATTCAAGTTTTTCCATAATAATTAGAATATGATGAGCTTTGGACATTGCTATTTTCTTCTTTTCTTTGAAGAAATTCAATTAAAATAGACTTGATCTTTGTGTAGTTGATTTTGATGTTTTTTAAGCAACCCATTTGTAGCCATGAAGAGGCACTTTAATTTAAAACTATTTTAGATAATAAAATTATGTCATGGTTGAGATTGGAAAACAAAGAATGCAATTAGTGCTTATGAGATGCTTTTTGGTAATGAAATCTGTAAAATTCAGTCTCAACCTGTTAGGAAAAAATTGCCACTTTCAACTTTCAAGTATTCTTTTACCTATCTCTCCATTTTTCTTTTGAAAGTTTGGTTACCAACCATCTCTTTAATAAAGTGGTTGGTACATTCTTGTCCTGTAATTTCTCCCCCATTTAAAAAGTTACAAGCTTCATTTGAAGCATAAGTTCATTAAATTAAATAAGTCACAAGCGTCTATTTGGAATCACTTTTCTATTACTTAAAAATATTTTTAAGCACTTAAAAAGTCATTCCAAACAAGCATTAAGACAAGTAGAAAATAAGAAAGTAAAATCTTTACCCTTTACTTTCAATGCAAATACATAACACATCATAATAGCAAAAAACGAAAAACGTTACTAGACAAAATTTAAAACATTGTCGAATCATGAAGAAGAACAAAAGATGAAGGCAAAAAGCTAAAGGAGAAAGCATCTTATTCAGGTATATATATGTATAGATGTTTATAATAAAGACAAGGGTGGAGTTGCAATCTTTCATTTGAAAGAGTATATCACATAGTATAGTAAAAGGGCAGTATTTGGTAGACCGTAATGGGATGGGAATGTAATGTAATAAAAAATTCATATTTGGATTGAGCATTTTGGGTCCGATTTGTAATACAAAACTCATTTTGTTTCGATAGTTTTCAATTTAACCATCTTTCTCGTTGTTTTCATGCCTCACAATCTCATTTCCGTTCGGGCTTCGACTACTCACGCTTTCCAACACTCTTCTGATTTGTAGTAATCCTGATTACATTCCATCTCTAATAAAATAAGTGTCATTTTTTTTTATGAGTATCACTTTTGAAATCCCAATTTCCTTGACTCCAAAGCCAACTCTCCAAGAAAAAAGCAGTAGCTTGACTTTGTTCAGATGTGACCCACAAAACAGAACCCAATTGTTCTTCATCTTTGTTCACAATATGTGCATAAAATTACACATTATGGGGTTGGCAGAAAATATCCTTAAACTCAATTCTATTTTCTTTTTTCTTTCTCTGCAATGATGAATTAAAAGAGAAGATATCCTTAGATTGGGATAATTCCTTTGGAATAACAAGAATATTTATACTCTGTTTTTCAAAGCCAATCATTGTAAGTTTGTAAGTATTCTTCACTTTCTTCTATTTGGATTGATTTGGTTTCCTCTTGTTAAGAGGTTGAAGAAAAAAACAAGGGAAATTAAAGGAGAACTCATATAAACAGACAAGCAACAGGCTAGAATTGAAGTCAAGTGGAAGCAAAAGGGCAATATATATATATATATATATATATATATATTTTTGAGATAGTTAGATTGATATTATTAATTTCTCACTATGTTTATTATTCAATGCGCAAGCCGGCCATCTCCATAACAAGGGCTAATTTTTTTAGTTCCATATGGTGTGAGTATGTTAAATAGCATTCGTCGAGAGCAATTGAAGCATAATTTAATGGATAAGTATCTTCTTCAAAATGAAGGCTTGAATTTCATTCACATATTTATGACATGTCGAGTTATTTGTTTTATAAATTGTGTTTGATTTCTTTAGTGATAGTAAAGAACCTTAATAACTAATTAATGATTATTTATAAGAGGTTAATTAATTTAGTAAAAATGAAAGAAACCACATGGGATTCGCATTAAGAATGGTCTTACCATATACTAATTTTGTTTCCCCCCCTATTGTTGGCTCATTTTCTAGATTTGTTTTATAATGTTATGTTTGACATAACACTTTGACATTATTTAATAGGTGCTGTATTTTTAATCTTACCTTGTTATTCTTACTAATTTTTGAAAAGTTGTTCTCAAGTTTTTTTTTTTAAAAGAAAAAACCCTAAAGATATATCCAGCTGAATAACGACTTCCAAAAGAAATTTTCTAACTCAATGAGATTTTTCAAAAAAAAAAAAAAAAAGAAAATTCTTAAAAATAGAAAAATAAGGGAAACTATTAACACAAAATAGCAAAATTTTTAGATAGTTGTGATAGACGCTGATAGAAGTTTATTAGGGTCTATCAGTGATAGAAATGATAGAAATCTATCACTGATAGATGCTGATAGAAGTCTATCAATGTCTATCAGTGTTTTTTTTTGCTATTTTTTTGTAAATAGTTTGACATTTTTTCTATCTGTGAAAATTTTCCTAAAAAAAAAGAAAATTTATTTTAGGGTTGTTTTCAAATATAGAAAATGACACAAATTATTTACAAATATAGAAAAATTTTACTGTCTATCAGCGATAGACCGTGATAAACTTCTATTGCTTGAAGAGATAGAAGTCTATATCGATCTATCGCTGATAGATAGTAAAATTTTTCTATATTTGTGAATAGTTTAATTTTTTTTATATAATAATTTTCCTTTGTTTTAAGATCTCTAACATTCTTTTATTATTATTTTTTAAAATTTTTATAATGATGTCGTGAGTTATTAGTTTAGCTTTTAGACACAAATACAAAAAGTGTCAAAGCGAGGTTAGCTCGACGGTAATTGATCTACACTCCATCCCTTGAAGCCAAAGGTTTAATATGTCATTTTTGCAATTAGTTCAAAAAAAAAAAAAAAAAAGAAACAAATAAAAATTAGGATTAATTGCAAAGAAAAATATTTATACATTTAGAAGAGAAGAGGGAAAGAGTTAGAAGATGGCCACTTGGCATCCCAAAAGGCAAGGTGCTTTCCATGTTCAATCTTGTGATATTGTATTTTCAAGTTACCAAAGCAACATTGATTATTTATTAGCCCACAGAAATAGAAAAAAGTAAATGTATAAATCCAACTCCTTGCCTTCACATTTCTATCATTCCACACTTATTACACTGTTTTTCTCCCATGATATTTGTGTATGTGATTACATTATACACAATTATTTCCTCCAAAACAATTACATATTTGATTATCATTTTGCCTTAAAAAAAAAAATTTCACTTAACAAGTCATTTGCAAAAAAACTTATCTCATAAACACTTTTAAAATAAATTTAAAATACAAATCATTTTGGGAAATTTTTAAAAATAAGGAAAACTATTTACACAAAATAGTAAAATATTTAGATAGTTATAATAGACATTGATAGAAGTCTATCAGAATCTATCTATTACTGATAGATGCTGATAGAAGTCTACCAATATCTATAATTATTTTTTTTTGTTATTTTCTATAAATAGTTTGACATTTTTACTATGTGTGTGAAAATTTTTCAATAATTTTTGTGTTTTAAAATCACAATTTATATACAACAGGAATAAAATAAAGACCAAGAAACTAAAAAAAGGAGTAAATTAGAACTAACGATCCAAGAAGAATGATCATAGAATCCATAATTTTACATCTATAAATGCCTTTTTCATACTATTAAAATCGATTTTGAATGATTAAAAGTATTTTTCGAGTAATTTTAAAAATGACAAAAAGTAATTTTTAACCATTTTAGAATTACTCCCAAACATGCTTTGTATTATTACCAACACAAGGTATCAACATATTTAATAATGTAGTTTCGAATATACGTAACTTGGGCGTATATGTTACCTGTGGAATTAGTTGATGTATGATATGTAACAGATCAATTACTAAACTTGAATTATAGTATATGGTTTTTCCTTAAAAAAAGAGAAAAGAAAAAGAAAAAGAAGTATAGTATTTGGTTCCATCAAATGAAGATTGATTAAATTGTGTACTGTCAAACAGTATTGAACTGCTCCATTAGAACTCAGTGATTTTGGATAGTAAAGAAAGAAAAGAGACAAAATGAGAAAGATAAGTCAAAATTATAGAAGAAGAGGCCCACAGAGAGAAAGAGAAGCAATTCCTTTATATGAAGACAAAGGAAGGAATTGTTAAGGAAGACAGTTAGTTTAGGAGGTTCCTGAACCATAGGGATAGTCACCAGTAAGCAAGACAAATCTTGGGCCATTGGATTTGTGGGTCAGCTGAGTTGGTGCACGTGCTCCTTGCTTTCTTCTTATTTACCCCTCTCTTTCTCTTTAGCTTTGCTTTCATGCATGGATTTCTCCTCCCAACATAGTCCACACACAAAGAAAGAGAGAGAATAAGTCACTCACTGCCTGCCTAAGCTTAGCTTCCCCTTTTAATTTTTCCTCCATGCTTTGTTCATATCCATCATTAGCAATAAAGTAGCACCTCCGCAAACTTCTAACATTATTTTTCTTTCTTTGCTTTTTTTTTCTCCTTTTATTTTTCCTCCCTTAAAACTTTCAACTGCCCAAGAGAAGCTAGTGGTGAGAGAAAAAAGCTAGTTGAACTACATTAACCAAGCTTTCCTTTTTCCACCTTTTGTGCATCAGATCCTGTTCTTTCTCTCCAATGACTAGAATTCATCAAATCTGAGATGGGTTTTCTGTCATCACATCAGAAAAGGAAAAAAGAAAGAAAAGATCAAGCTTGCTGTGCTCTGATGAAGTTTACTACTTTACTCACTAAATTTGAGCTCTCAACTTTAATTTTCTGATCTGGGTTATCTTGTTTTTTTTTTTTTTTTTTTTCTCTCCTCTCTTTTTCTTTCTATTTCTGAGCTTTGGCTTTAGCATTGTTACAGCTGCTTTGGCTGGATTTTGGATCTCTGCTGCATCTTCCTTGAATTCCTAGTTATTGTCGATGGAGGCTGATCGAGAGTTCAAACACTTCTGCAAGTTATGCAATAGGAGCTTCCCTTGTGGGAGATCTTTGGGAGGTCATATGAGGTCCCATTTGATCAACAGTCAAACTGAAACTGGCGAAAATCCGAAGAAGATGAATTGGAAAAAAGCTGGAAGGAAGTCTGACATGGATAAATTTCTGGGAGATGGAACTTCTGATGGCTATAGTCTCAGAAAGAACCCCAGAAAAACTTGCAGGCTTGCTGAATTCAGTGCTGAGGACAGGTTCTGCAGAGAATGTGGTAAAAGCTTTCAGTCCTGGAAGGCCCTGTTTGGCCACATGAAATGTCACTCAACAGAAACTGAGAGAGTGTGTAGTAATTTGGAGTTTGATAGCCAATCAGATAATGAAATTGCAGCTGCAAATCATGGGAAGAGATCTAGGAGACAAACAAGGTACATGGCTGCTGAAATTTCCTCTTCCTTTTCATTTGCTGCTGCTGCTGCTGCTTCTTCATCTGTTTCTGATCAGAATGATCAAGAACAAGAAGAGGTTGCTTTGTGTTTAATGATGCTTTCTAGAGATGTTGGTGGTTTTTATTCAACCACCGAGTCTTCTGACAACAACTTTATGCCTAAACAAGTTCCATCTCTGGTCCCAAAAAATCACTTCTCCAAAGTTGTAGAAGCTATTCCTTCTATATGCACGGGAAGTAAGATGGTGAAATTGAAAGAATTCCACAGCAGAAAGTTGGAGCTCAGTGAGATGGATTCTGGGTATCTCAAATTTGAAGGGTCAAACTCAGAATTCAGTGCTTCTGTTATCAAGACGAACAAGAACGACGAGAAGTTCCAGCAGGACGACAGATTTGGATCAAGTTCCAACAACCAAACTGACATTAACCAACCTCAATTCATTTCGAGTAAGTTCAATTCAGATCAGAGAAAGTTCCATGAGCTTTCTAATGGGGAATTGAGGTCAAATTCCTTCAGAAGATCAACACCCAATGAACTAAACTCAGAATCATACAAAAGCAAAGGAAAAAGAAGCAAATTTCAGTGTAATTCTTGCAACAAGATCTTTCACTCATATCAAGCACTTGGTGGGCATAGAGCCAGCCACAAGAAAACCAAAGGTTGCTTAGCTTCAAAGACAGAAAACAGTGAAAATAGCATCGAAACAGAGATTTCAAACGAGCCCACTTTTGAAAGTAAGTCCACAGCCACAGTGTTAGAGATGGAAAATCAGCAAGAACCAGACATTCACATGGGTTATGAGAAAAAGAACCGAAAGCATCATCAATGCTCAATTTGCTTTAAGATTTTTAGTTCAGGCCAAGCTTTGGGCGGCCATAAGAGATCCCATTTGATAAGTGGGTCAGAATCCAGAAACAAATTGCCACAAACCACATCGATTCAGAAACCAGAGGCAGAAATGAGAGACTACCTGGATCTGAATCTTCCAGCGCCCATCGATGAAGAGGGCAGCAGCCATTTCGGGTCTCTGGAGCCATGGTGGGTCGGTGGAAGCCATTCGCACGAGCAGGCATTAGTGGGTTTGATTTGAGTGCTTCGTTTGCTTGCGGCTTCGGGCATTGTACAGTATAGCCTTTCACCTTTTCGCTATGATTCATTGATTCTTTACAGATTTGGGAATCCAAGTTATAATTCTTCTGAATCAATATGATGGTTTTTGTTATAATTTGTGAGATTGCAAAACTTTAGCAATGGAAGTGGAGATGGGTTTTTGCTCATTGTTTGGGTTTGATTTAGAAACCAAAGTCTCTTAGTTTTTTTTGTGGGTTTTTAAATTTTACTTGGGATCAAAGATACATGAATTTCCAAAATTTTGAAAGGGAAAAAAGTTCATATGACTCATATCATATCATCTGGTTCTTTGATTTTTTTTTTTTCAATCGTGAGATCGAATTATCAACCTTTTTAATGATACATTATATTCACGAAAAAAGTTTTATCAATTAGAATGATTCTCTCTTTATTTTTTTTAAAAAAATTAATTTCTCTATGATTAATACAATAATTTACATCACATGATGCTTTATACATCTATATCTATTTGGGTCTAAGTTAATTTTAGACTTCATTTTAGTCCTTTTAATTTTAAATATTTTAATTATTTTAAATGATAGAACTGTTGAAAATATTTTTAAATATAGCAAAATGTCACCGTCTAATACGAATAGACATCTATCACTGATATTTGCTATCATCTATCACTGATAGGCAGTAATAGATTATAGTAGTCTATCACTAAACAGTAATACATTTTCAACTAAGAAATTAGATATTTGAATCTGATTCTACATGTTAAACTTAGAGAAAAACGATTATGCAAACTAAAATATACGTTTGGAAGTATAAAAGTCAAATAAAATAAATACGAAAGCATGATACATTTAAGCCAATAATTTAATCGGGTGATGTTTAATGAAAACTATTAATTATAATTAAATATTAATTAAGCAATAATGCTAAAGTCACTTTTCAAATCTTTAGGATCTAAGAAGTCTTAACTAACTTTTTTTTTTTTTTTTTTTTTTTTTTTTTTGTTGCATTTAAGTACTTCCAATAGGCTTAAGCTTTGCCACATTAGAGGATGTTGGATGTTCTTTTTTATTTAAGTAAGCTTTCTTTACATGTAATTAAGCACTAAACATTATCAAAAGGGAGTTTTATTTCATTTATTTGTTGAACTTTTCTATATGATTTTGGTGAAATGTAAATTGGGCAAAGGAAATGGGTATGTTTAAATTTATATTGGTAGATTGTTTGGGTGGGAGATAATTTTAATCCTTAATTAATTAACTACTCTTAATGGGTAATTATGAATTCAAATTCAAATACAAATAGATGAATTTATTATTACTATTTTTGGTTTTCAAATTTAAAATTGGGTTATCATCGAATAATTATGACAAATAGCAAGGGTTGTTTTGTAAAATTTTGATAAAATAACAAAACACCAAATATGACTCCCATTCATAATTTCTCTAACATGAAAGAATTTTCACCAGTAAAAAAAATGTCAAACTATTTACAGAAAATAAAAAAAAATACTGATAGACATTGATAGACTTCTATCAGCATCTATCAGTGATAAACTTCTATCATTTCTATCACTGATAAACCCTACTAGACTTCTATCAGCACTTATCACAATTATCTATTTTGTATAATTAGTTTTTCTTATTTTTCTATTTTTAAAAATTCTCCATATAATAATATATATTCATTATTTTAAATCCATTATGAACTCATTCAAATGATTAGACATATATGTGTAGCTTTGGATCTTCTCATCTTTTTATTTTTATGTAATACTCTAAAAACAACTTTAAATATTTTTCAAGCATTATGAGAGTAGTTGAATCAATAGTGATTTGTTGGGCATTTAAAAGATCACTTGTAATTGTAAGCTCGAGTTATGAGAATGTACCATGCATGAACTTATACTAATACAATGTATATCATTACTTTTCGACAAAAATTCATAAGCAACTCAAACCTTTGATATTATTTGTGAATATGTCAACTTAACCATAACTTAATTATTTAAGACATAATGTAGCGCCTGAGTTTAAAAAGAGAAACATGAATAAACAAAAATCACATATGAATGAGAGAGAACATAATGGTTAAGAAAGGTTTAAAAGAATTAAAAATTATTACCTATACTAACAATATGCACCTTCCTTTTCGGTGGCTTAATCATAAGAACTTCAAAATTAAGCTCAAAGTATGTTGAAATGACCCGTGTTAGTTTGTGGAGAATAGTTTTCCCTCTTAGAAGCATTCAAGACAAGTAAGAATGATATTACGGTAGGGATTACGTGTAAGGATTTAATCAAATCATAAACACTATTTATGGGGTTTTAACAAAAGAAATTGAAATTTGTAATTAAACCTAATATGAAATAAAAACTTTTTTTTTTGTTTTATTTTATTTATTGAATTCCTTACATATTTATGTTTAGGATATTGAGTTTTAGTTTTGGGCCTTTGAGGCCCAACCGTATAAGTATTTGAACTCTCAAACCGGCCCAATTTAGTTCAATTCAATTCTACCGTCATGACTCATGACAGCTTAAAATCTCCGCCATTTTTTTGGCTGGCGATGGGACCCGACCATTATTGGAAACCAAATCAATTTTGATGCATTTCTTTTTGACTGTTGTTGAATTGCTTTCGAGGATTCAAATTCTCTTCCTTGTACGTTTTCTGCGTGCCATTTTTTTTTTTTCAAAATCGATCGGAAAATACGAAATCAACGTTATTCTCAGGTACTCACCCTTCAGAGGATAAAGTTCGCTTTCGTTAAGGTACTTTCTCGTGTAATCTTTTTCAGCTTCCGGTAGATTAAAGCAAAGTATTGTTCATTGTTCAATATACTTTGCGTATGGATTACTTGGTTAAAGTTTCCAGAAATTTGTTGAACGGATTTTTGGCTTGTCGCGATGAATTTGTTGAACCGTATTATCCTTTAACTTAATTGGACCTGTAATTGTTTGTCAGCAGGAAAGGGATGGAGGTACAATTCCTTTTCTTTTTTTCCCAGCTGTGGACCTTTTTTTGAAAATTGAAATTGACATTTCTTTTATTCCCACTTATGAATGAAAACTATAGTTGGGTTTCCCTTTTTATTCTCATAGCTTCCTTGTGGGAATTTGTTCATGGTCATGCTTTGGCAATTACTACAAATGATTTTGTGTTTTACGTGGTTTCTGATGGTTTTAGATGTCCAGGTACTTGTCCCCTGTGCATTCTTCTAAGTCTAGGGATTCTATTTCACCAATGTTGAGTCGGAGGAGCAATAGCTATAGTTCATCTGATTTAGAGGAACTTCTAGAGATTGAGACAAGATGTCGACAGGTATATTTTCTGTCTACTTGCTGAAAATTTCTCTCGTGACACGAGTTTGGAAATTAAAGTGAATAGAAGTGGCTGCTTCAAGTTGTAGGAAATATCCTTCTTGTGACCCGTATAATTTCACATTCCACTTAAGATTTTTTAAATATCTGTAATATTGGCTCAAGTTTTGACTTTGGACATAAAGTCCCTTTTTCAAATAAGAAAAGACATTAATGTTCCTAAGTATTATATGTGTCCTGTATATTTGGGCAAATTTGATAGATTTGTGCGTTTTTCATCTCCTTTAAGCTTTTCCTTTAATTGGCATCATTTTTAATTATGCAGCTAAAGAAAGAAAAGGACACACTAATAGGTTCACGGCCTCAAAGCTTTGAACTGATAAGGGTAAGTTTCATGCTGAATGTTTTTCCCCTTTAACCGTGCAGAATGTGATGGGTAGTCTTTAATATGCTCGATGTTTTTTTCTTCTCCTCAGCAGCTATTTGGATGAATTTAGTGAATCAAAATTGTTTTGTATTGTCACTTTATTTTCCTTTTGCATGCGTACTAAGTTCATCAAAATTGAGCACTTGAAACATAATGTAGATATTTCCATTATCATCCAGATGAACTTTATGACTTTTTTTTTTACTTTGTCTGATGCAGCGGCTGGAACTACATGTGAACTCCTTATCAGGAGCACGCAAGGAAGACAAGCTACGCATTGAAAGCTTGGAGAAGGAGTTGACAAACTGCACTCAGGAAATAGGTACAGGAAGTTGTCTGGTTGGATTCTTGTAAATGAACATTTGAGGAACCTTTTATTACAGAGGTTGTGTTTAAATAGATATTGAAAAGATAAGTAAATAAGTAAATTCTTTCAATGGAAGTTATCCAAATGATTACATTTCCTTAATTTTGGAACTCTGGTTGCCGGTCACCATGAAAATCTTGATCCTTTTTAGCACTGAAATCTTATTTTCTAAACCATTATTTTTGGCACTGAAAAATTAAGGGTGTGATTTATTGTTGTTGTTATTATTATTATAGTGTGCAAAAGGATTCTTTATGTGATTTTGTTTTAACTGCTCTCTGGACATTGTGAAGAGAGAAGACTAACTAAACTTTCTGTGCTTGGTATAGGGGTTTGAAGATATGCATAGAGTAGATATGTGTGTTTGTATAAATTTAGGTTTGTTAGATGGTGTTTACTGTATACTTTTCTAGCTACTCGCTTTTTCATTTGAAGTTCATTGGAAGAGTTGGGTTTTCTTTTTTTTCTTTTTTATTTTTTTATTGTCAACTCCTAGGATTGGAGTTTAGGACTCGTCCTTTTCTTCCCCATTGAACATTTCTTCTTATAACCCTAAAATCTGAGCAATATTAAACTATCAAACTGTTTGTTCTTTTAATTAATGTTTAGTTTTGGAGGCATTTTTTTTTAATGTGGATACTTTTTTCTGCCTAAGTGATCGTTTGCATTAAGAGCTAATATGCAGAATATTATTGCATATCTAAGAAAATGATAATTGTTGAATTTCTGGCATGGTTCAATGTCTGTGGCAAGCATGCTGTCATCCATTATTGACGTCATATTCATTCTTATGAGTCTTTTTTTAACTTAGTCCAACAACAACATTCAACACAGATTACCTGCAGGATCAACTATGTACAAGGAACACAGAATTAAACTACCTTGTAGATCACGTTGAAAATCTCGAATTTAAATTAGTTCACATGGAGCGTTTGCAAGAAAAGGCTGGCAAGTTGGAGGAAGAGGTGAAGCATTCAAACTCAGAGTGTCTTTTCTTGATGCAGAAATTAGATGACAAGGAAAAGGAGCTACGAGAATCAAATTCCAGTGTAGAAAAACTTGAGGAGTCCATCTCAGCTATGACATTGGAGTCTCAATGTGAAATCGAGAGTATGAAATTGGATATGGTGGCCATGGAGCAGCGTTACATAGAAACTAAGAAAGTCCAGGAAGAAGCTCTTTATCTAAATGATAAAATGGATAGATTGATTGAGGAGCTTCAGAATGCACAGAAAAATGTTAAGTCTCTGGAGAAAGAAAATATGGAACTTCGAAGAGAGCTGGATATGTCAACAAGAAATGCCTCCACATTTTGTCGAAGTGTTGAGGAGTTGATTGAAAACAAGGAGAGATCACAAAATACTATAAGGAATGATCGAGATAGCAAGTTAACATCATTACTTGAGACTAGGTACTTATGATATAACTTCAAAACCCATGGTCTATGCTTCTGGACCTTCATTACTTTGGGAAGTGTGTTAGAACTTCATTGTTGACAATATGTGTTGGTTCCTAAGGCTCATTTCATCACAATTTTCTATGTTTATTGTGAAGTTTTCTTTTTAAAAAATTGGCCTTGGCAGAGTTTTAATAAATTATGTAGGGTCCAGATTTTATTTGTTGGCTTGGCTTCTAGTTATTCTGAGCTGTGATCCTGAATCCCTGATAAAGTTACTTTTTGTTGGTGCCATCATATTTTTGTTTACTCCGTACCTGCTTTCCTTGTAAGTTATAAATAGTGACCCTTCCCCTGAGTGAAGAATGAAAGCTGGATTACTATCTTATGAATATCTGGTCCTAGAGAATCCATTAGTACACTTTTGAAATGCCAATACAGAATTGGATGCAAATTCTTGGCCCACCATTTACATATTATTATTTTATATGACAGTTGTGGCGAAGCCTTAGGCCTTCTTCTTCCAAAATTAGCAGTTGCACTATTTGCAGATGCAGATTCAGAAGTCAAAATGGATGTGATGGCAAAGCAGATACAAGATTATGAACTTCTTGTGAAGCAACTCAAGGTATGATGCATGTGATTGTGTCTGATATCTAACAGACAGATGCAAGATTCTCATGGAGACCCCATTTTCTTTTTCCTAATTTTGAGCTGCCTATAGAATCCAATTGGTTTAGTGGATTGCTTCTTCTTCTAGTCAGTATGATTTATTTATCTGAAGCCTCCAGATTTTAACGTTCTAGTGGTTGACACTTGACAGGAGGAGTTAAGAGAGGAGAAGTTGAAAGCAAAAGAAGAAGCAGAGGACCTTGCTCAAGAAATGGCTGAGCTAAGGTACCAAATTACTGGTTTGCTTGAAGAAGAGTGCAAGCGCCGGGCTTGCATTGAACAGGCGTCTTTACAGAGAATTGCCCAGTTAGAGGCACAGGTATTAATTATGCCTGGGTTTGAAGTGTCTTATATCCCACTTGAAGCACCATATCTATTTATTATTATTATTTTAACTAACAGCTTCTTTTTAGGTTCTAAAAGAACAAAATAGATCATTTCCTGTTGCTAGGTGCATGCGGGAAATATAGTAGTTGGCATATCGATTTAAAGCTGCTTGAGAACGAGTGTAAATAAGAGGTTTGCATTGCTTTACTAATGTCATCATTCTTGTAACCTACCTTTTTCTCATTCATTTGCTCTAACTCATCCTTTGCAATGAAGTAGCTTACTTTCTGAGTGCCTTTGGTACAGGACTGGTGAGTTTCACTGCAAAACAAAACAATGACTCCTATATCTTCCTCTTGGTTTTCTCGGATGTAGTCGTCTTGATTAGAAAAACTTTGCAACCCCAACTCTACCAACTACACTCAGCCAATTCAGCTTCTTACAGAGCAAACACACATGCATTTATAGATGATGATAAAGAAAGATAGTAGGTTCCATAAATGGAGTTGTGCTATAAGGTTTTACTCATTGTTGCTGCAATCATGAAATATGAAGTGGATTTGCTTTGCACAGTTCTTTCTGGTAGTTCTGATTCTTAATCTTTGATCAGAGTGGCTCTTTCTCAGGAGTTATGTGATGGAAACTTTGTGTGTATTTATTAACAGTGTTGGTTTGTCATAATTTCATCACTGTTGTAGATATATATGTATTTGTATTTGAAGCAAGAATGCTGGATTTGTGTATTTTGTAAAATGGGAAGTTTTGTATGCACCCATTCCATGTATTTCTAATTCGCCATTACTGCTACTCATCCTGTTTTGCAAAATTAAGAATTCGTTTGGATTGACTTTCTTAGTGTTTATAAACATTTCTTTTTTACACTTATAAATATTTATTGAAACACTTAAAAAGTCAATCCAAATGGACCTAATTAATAATGTGGGAAAACTGGTAGTGAGTCTGGTGATTAGTGATGCTAAGCTTTAGCTAAACATGTTTAACTTTGGAGTTCCTATGATTGAGCCATTGAAAAGGAAGGTACACTTTATTAGTATAGGTAGTGACTTTCAATTCTTTTAAGTCTTTCTTAACTATATTTTCATGTCCTCAAGATCCCTTTTATTCATATGTGATTTTGGTTTATTTATGTCTCCTCTTAAACTCGGGTTGTTACATTGTTACATAGTACAATATAAAGTTGAAGGATTAAAGGATTGTTGATACTATTTTCTATCCAAATAATTAATACAAAAATAAAGCTAATAATTAAATATGATCTCATTGTTTGAGTTTGATTTACACAGTAGTCTCAATTTTTTATAGGTTATTAATTTTTTACTTGGGATCAATATATATATTCAATATTTAAGATTTCCATGCCAATCAAAAACTGTCTTACTAGATTTAAAAAGCAAGCTAGTGTTGTGAGAAAATAACCTAAAATTGGAGAAATGAGAAATTTCCTAATTGATTTTTTTTTTTATTATTTGTTTAAATATGGGTTAAATGGTAATTGTCCTTGGACTTTTAGGAAACTCTCTAGAAACTTTTGAACTTGTGGAAAAAAAGTGACTTTGGACATATATAAAATTGACATGAACATGAAATAAAATAATGTAGTTTAGGAAAAGATTTGTAAAAGCTTGATCTTTGACCAGAAACGGTTCGGTTATGCTTTCCTGAATCCGGAGGCCTTTTTCACGACTCGACCCGGAAACAACTCGGGATCTCCTGCTCCGACTGAAGCTCCGAGTTATCGGTGAATTCAAGATCCCCAATGGTTGCGGCGTTCGACATCTCTTTCACAATGCTAGGATTGCATTCCTCAGCCGCCCAATCCTCTCAATCACCTGCAACAATTCACCGTCGAACAATTTCAATTTTCATACACGATGAAATCGGCAACGACGGATCTTCCCCGCCGACGTCGACGGGCGTACTTATCGGTTGATCTTCAACATTCGTAATTTTACTTCCAGTAAAAATAGTAGATGGAAGATTATTTTTTAAAATGTAATCGAAAACTAGATGGCTTTAGGGCTTGAATCCTCGGGATCGTCGCCGCCGTTGCCGATTTCTATGAAAATTGAAATCGTGGTGCTCGACGGCAAATTGTGATGGAGAGGATTGGACGGTTGATGAATTCAATGACAACAGGTAATCTCTAGCACTCACCCTTCGGAGGATAAAGTTCGCTTTCGTTAAGGTACTTTTCCGTGTAATCTTTTTCAGCTTCCGGTAGATAAAAGCAAAGTATTGCGTTAAAGTTTCCTGAAATTTGTTGAAGGGATTTTTGGCTTGTGATGAATTTGTTGAACCGTACTATCCTGTATCTTTAATTGGACCTGTAATTGTTTGTCAGCAGGAAAGGCTTTTTGCTCAGCTGTGGGCCTTTTTTTTTTTTAAAATTGAAATTGACATTTTTTTTAAAATTCCTATTTATGAATGAAAACTGTAGTTGGGTTTTCCCGTTTATTCTCTTAGCTTCTTCATGGGAATTTGTTCATGGTCGTGTTTTAACAATTGCTACAAAAATAATTTTGCGTTTTACGTGTTTTCTGATGGTTTTAGATGTCAGGTACTTGTTACCTGTGATTCTATTTCACCAATGTTGAGTTGCAGGAGGAATAGCTATAGTTCATCTGATTTAGAGGAACTTCTCGAGATTGAGACAAGATGTGGGCAGGTATATTTTTTCGGTCTACTTGCTGAAAAGTTTCTCTTTTGACATGAGTTTGGAAGTTAAAATTACTAGAAGTGGTTGCTTCAAGTGTAGGAAATATCCTTCTTGTGAAATGTGACCCGTATAATTTCACATTCCACTTGAGATTTTTTAAATGCATGTAGTATTGGCTCAGTTTGGACATAAAGTTCCCTTTTCTTAAAATAAGAAAAGATATTAATGTTTCTAAGTATTATATGTGTCCTGTATATTTGGCAAATTTGATAGGTCTGTGCCTTTTTCATCTCCTGAAAGAAAAATCTTAAGTCTCTGGAGAAAGAAAATAAGAATCAACCTTTTAATAGAGCTCAAATTTAGGGAGAGAATTGCTAAGAATTTCTTATTTCATCAGAGAGGCAGAGGTTGCCTTTTATACATCAATTTCCCTTTTTAGGGTTGCAAAAGAATAAATGTAAAATAAATGAAATAATACTGAATAATGATACAGATAGCCAAACCAGAGAATAAGGAATAAAAATCTGTTGAGAAAATCGACAGACCAGCCATCTAGACTATTCTTCATACTTGGCTGTCTTGACTGACGTGACACCTCTGTCCTGAGGTGTCAGCTGTTGACTCTTTGACTTGTCTAGCTCATCCTTCTCTACAACAATAAGGAACTTCGAAGAAAGCTGGATATGTCAACAAGAAATGCCTCCACATTTTGTTGAAGTGTTGAGGAATTGATTGAAAACAAGGAGAGATCACAAAATACAATGAGGAGTGACCGAGATAGCAGGCTAACATCATTAGTTGAGACTAGGTACTTATGATATAACATTAAAATCCATGGTTATTTTGAGATTTTATTTGTTGGCTTGCCTGCTAGTTATTTTGAGTTATGATCCTGATGAAGTTACTTTTTGTTGGTTTCATCATATTTTTGTTTACTCCGTACCTGCGTTCCATTATATCTGGTTCTAGAGAATCCATTAGTACACTTTTGAAATGCTAATTCAAAAGTCGATGCAAATTCTTGGCCCACCATTTACATATTATTATTTTTTATGACAGTTGTGGTGCAGTCTTAGGCCATCTTCTAACAAAATTAGCAGTTGCACTATTTGCAGATGCAAATTCAGATTATGAACTTCTTGTGAAGCAAACTCAAGGTATGATGCATGTGATTGTCTCTGATATCTAACAGACAGAAGCCAGATTCTCATGGAGACCCCATTTGCTTTTTCCTAATTTTGAGCTACCTATAGAATCCAATTGGTTTAGTGCATTGGTTCTTCTTCTAGCCAGTATGATTCTGTTTATATGAAGCGTCCAGGTTTTAACGTTCTAGCGGTTGACACTTGACAGGAGGAGTTAAGAGAGGAGAAGTTGAAAGCAAAAGAAGAAGCAGAGGACCTTGCTCAAGAAATGGCTGAGCTAAGGTGCCAAATTACTGGTTTGCTTGATGAAGAGTGCAAGCGCCTGGCTTGCATTGAGCAGGCGTCTTTACAGAGAATTGCCCAGTTAGAGGCACAGCTGCACAGGTATTATGCCTGGGTTTGAAGGGTCTTATATCCCACTTGAAGCACCGTATCCATTTATTACTATTCTTTTTTAACTAAAAGCTTCTTCTTTATAGGCTCTAAAAGAACAAAACAGATCATTTCCTGTTGCAAGGTGCATGCGGGATAGATAGTAGTTGGCGTATCAATTAAAAGCTGCTTGAGAAAGAATGTAAATAAGAGGTTTGCATTGCTTACTAATGTCTCATCATTCGTGTAACCTACCTCTTTCTCATTCGTTTTCTCCAACTCATCCTTTGCAATGAAGTAGCTTACTATTCACTACAAGTCAAAACAATTGACTCCTATATTTTCCTCTTGGTTTACCCAGATGTTGTCTTGATTAGAAAAACTTTGCAACCCAACTACACTCAGCCAATTCAGCTTCTTATAGAGACAACACACATGCATTTGTAGATGATGATAAAGAAAGATAGTAGGTTCCATAAATGGAGTTGTACTATAAGGTTTTTTGCTCATTGTTGCTGCAATCAGCAATATGTAGATTTGCTTTGCCACAGTTCTTTCTGGCAGCTTTGATTCTGAATCTTTGATCAGAGTGGCTCTTTCTCAGGAGTTATGTGATGGAAATATTGTGTGTATTAACAGTATGAAATTAAACTTTGATTGCTTCTATTATCGCTATCTAGATGGTGAAATTTTTCTATATTTATAAATAGTTTGATATTTGTTCTATTTATAATAATTTTCTATAAAAATGAGAATAAACCTATCAATTAATATAAAGTAAATAATATCACCTCTCACAATCTTCTAATTTGGATAATATTTTTGGATGGTTAAGGACAAGTTGATAAAATGGGTTTTTTTTTTTTTTTTGGATGGTGGTCATTGGGGAGGGGGAATTAAATGGACTCAAATACTCTAATGACATTAATGCACATGAAAGTGAGGTATAAGAATTTAAGATAGAGCTTGACTACCTATAAGGTTATATAATGTTGAAGTTTGTAGATTAGTAAAATTTTAAAATTACAAATCTAGTTCTTCATTTTTCAATTTTTTTTTTTTTTTAGAAATCATAAATTTACTGATACAAAATTGAAAGATTAATTTTTTTTTTAAAGAAGTTGAATTTGTTAGTGATTTATTAGACACAAAATTAAAAATTTAAAAATTTATTAAACATTTTTTAAAAACTTATTAAACACTTTTTAAGATGAATGATCAAATATATAGAAAATTCAATAACCTATTTTTAAATATCTTTATTTCTATTTCAAATGAGGTTGAATTAATAAAGATAAGAAAAGGAAAGAAAAGAAAAAGTAGTAATAATAATAATAAGACATTTCAAAATTTCTCACAACTGTTGGTTAGAAAATTGCAGCTGGTGGAACCTTCCGAGCGTTTGAAGTGAAGCAATTGTGTTTCAGAAGCAATCAAAGTTGAATTTCACCCTGGATATCATTGATCGCTCCCTAATTTTTGACCAAATCCAGCGACACTATTTGCTTCATTTTTTTAATCCAATAGTTCAACGGAGCGGTTCATGAGGTCAAGGTTGTCTTCTTCATTGTTCAACTTGTTTCTTCGTGGTTGCTAGTTTCCCCTTTCAACAATTTCCTGAAACGCGGTTTCTTAATTGATTTTCTCGTTGCCCAAGTCTTCTATCGCGTCTTTAAATTCTAGAATTGGGTTCTGATTTTTGCAGTTTCTTTGATTTTAGGTTTTTGAAATAGTTATATTCTCTTCGTTTTCTGAACTCTCTTAAGGTATTCGAGTTTTTCTTCACTTATTCTTTTCTTTCTTGGATTTTTGTATCTGGGTTTTGATCATCAACTTCCTCTTTCGCCTTTACATGATTTTCTTAGTTAGCTTGTTTTTGTTTTTGATCGTGCCATCAACTCTTATGTTCTTACATCGATTTAAATCTTCTTATTAGATGAATTTGTATCCAATCTGATTGAAGTTCTGTTTAAACAAGAATCTAAATCTTATAACATCCCACTGTTCGTTTTACCTTTAATGAAATTGACTTTTGTATTTTGTTTCTTCTGCTGACATAATTGTGATGCCTTGCTTTTCCAGGAAAAACCATTAACCTGTTGGATTACTTTGTTCCATTTACATTAAAGCCAATTTTTGCATTCTAGCTCTTGGGGAAATGTTTGGTTCAAGGAAGGTGCATTTTAGGATAGGGAAACATAGTTCCACCCCAAACCCTTTTGAGTCTGATGATGGTGTTAAAGCTAAGGAAAACCAGCTTTCTTCAAAAAGGACTTCCTCAGACCCTTCATTAGTGACAGAGAACTTTAGCTCCAATCCTTTTGATGATGATCATGGACATGCCCCCTCTTCTTCAAGTTCGCTAACTTGGTCAGAAAGGAACAAATACAAGAATGATTTCCGTGATTCAGGAGGAGTAGAAAACCAATCTGTGCAGGAACTGGAGAATTATGCTGTTTATAAAGCTGAGGAGACTACAAAAGCAGTGAATGGCTGTCTAAAGATTGCTGAAGAGATAAGGGAGGATGCTACCCAAACTTTGGTTACCTTGCATCACCAGGGGGAGCAAATTACCAGGACTCATATGGTAGCTGCTGACATCGATTACGATCTCAGTCGGGTATGTTCGAACTACGATTTGTTTGCTTTTGAAATGCTGATGATTTGATCTTGGTGTTTCATGGTTTAGAAAGTTACTAGCATTAACTTTGCCTGTAGAAGTATAAGCTCTATCATTTCTTTATTGTTTGATGAATTAGTCTCCTGTAATGTTATGTGTTAAGTGAACTTTTTTCTTTTCTTGAATGCAATATCAGGGAGAGAAACTGCTGGGAAATCTAGGGGGAATGTTCTCCAAGACCTGGAAGCCAAAGAAAACTCGACCAATATCAGGACCTATTATAAGCTCAGGTTAGCTTCTTTTCTTTCAATGTTCACCATGATTGTTCTGCTCATGAGATTCCGGGTTAGATTGGGACTTGTTGAAATTCTGTGCAACTGATCTGTTTATGCATAATTTGTAGATGATTTAGTAAGAAGAAAGGGCAACCACTTGGAGCAGAAGGAAAGGTTAGGATTGACTCATCATAAGGGGCGGACCAATACAAAAGCTGCATTTGCTGAACCTACCAGTGCAATTCAAAAAGTTGAGGTTTGTATTTGCTATCTGTAAGCGAACGTTTGGATCACCCCAACTTATTATTTGAAAACTGTCATTGTCTACAATACTTAACTATTTTGTAACCATTCTTTCTTCTCATTTGTAATTCAAACTAAAATAGTCTGCACTTCATACATACGCTATTATAACTCACCAACTATAATAACTAACTCAACGCTCCAAATACCATGGACTATTGCATTTTCTCATTTTGAACTAATTATTTTTTCATTCTTTCCCCTTAGATGTTTGGTTATAATCTTTCTTAGCATTCATCTCACATAAGCTGTGTGTTTCAAAATTATACATAAAACAGGTAGAAAAGGTGAAGCAAGATGATGCACTATCTGATATGAGTGATATCTTAGTAGAGCTGAAGGAAATGGCTGTTGACATGGGTTGTGAAATTGACAGGTTAGTTACTATCTTCTGCATTCCAGAAAAACTGTGTGCCTGTTCTTGCAAGTGGAAAACAAAAAGACTAGAGGTGTACATTAAAAATTGAGATGACTTTGGTGCTTATTACAGGCAGACTGTTACTCTGGATCGTGCTTCTGTTGATGTCGAGGTGCTCGGTGACCGAGTTAAAGATGCCAACCGACGAGGTCGTCGTTTGCTTGGGAAATAGAGTTCAAGGCCCTCTCATTTGCGGTTGGCCTACTGATGCTTATTTGCATCTTCCATCTCTCGTTTACTCCATTTTCCTGACTTTGTATTCTTTTTGCTTTCAGAAATAGATATTATGCCCCCTGTTCTTGCTGACATTTTTTTTTATTTGAGATCAATAAATACATCAATAGTACTAGAAAGTAACTGCACTGATTCAAAAATTGGGAGCTCCAAGCGTAATTCATCTTGAGCCATGTATACAAACAACCGTATTCGAACAATTCCATTTTAGTCAACTAGAATCGTGCATTTTCGAACAAGGGAATTTTTAACAATCCGAGTTCTGATGAGTCTAGAATGATATGAACAAAGATGCAACAACGATATCTTTAGAAAGAACTGAAATGTAAAGTTTTCGCCAACATAATCTAAGCAAACAAGTATTCTCCATACTTTCAAGCTGGTATGAGCTCAAAACAAGGTCAAATAAGTTCCTGGAGACGGGGCAAATCAATAGACCAGGATATGTATGAACATATTAACATATCAGCTAAATCATAAGGGTCTTGCAAGAGATCAGTTGCAAGATGCAAGCAACTCAAAGCAACCAAATTTTGATTAAGTATTTCTTCACCAAGTAACAGGGTCGCCATCCAAGTCCACAGAACTTCAGGAATCCAAATTAAGAACATGGCTCATTGCCCTTCTGATATTGTCTACCAAACGGAATTCCACATTGGATGATCAGACATTATTTAAAACTCAGAAGAGGAAATTCAGGAATCCATAACAGGACTCAAGACTTGATAAATTGGGGAAAAGGAAAAAAAAAAATCCCTAATTTTCCTTTCGCAATTAAGCTCGCAAGAGAATTTCAGAATGGCATGGAAAAAACTTTGCTCATAGTTTATAACAACAGAATGTCAATTTACAGTTCAATTCTCACAAAAATTCTCAAATACTACAAATTCATTGAACCCAAAAAAAAAAAAAAATGGAAATCAAAGGTCGACATCCATGATACTCTTGACCTTAGGCGCGTAAAGAGAGTAAACAAGGCCCTGCCGCTTCGCAACCTCGAGCTGAGCTTTTCCGCCGGCGTAGGCGGAGGAGATGGATGAAGCGTCGGAGAGGCTCTGATTTTCTCGGAAGGCATCAATGGTGCGGCGTTTGGTGTATTCTCTGATGTTGTAATCGGGAAATTGACGCGCCGTTCGCAGGAGAGAACGAAAGAGCGAGAGGATCTCAGACCTAGATGGAGTTGCCATCTATGGAGGAAGAGACGACGACGGATAGAGAGAAGAAGCAGAGGATAAAAATGCGGAAGCTTCTGGTTTTCTTGGGTTATATTTTAAAAAATGAAAATTCCGTGAGAGTTTTCTTTTCGTACCCATACCCCACACACACATACAAGTCATTCTCATTTAAATAGTGAAAAAATGGTCTAAAATAAAAACACTCATATATTTACCCAATCATTTTCATATACAAGTTTATTTAGTTCGTTATATACCAGATATTAATGTTAAATTAGAACACTGTAAACTAATAATTTAAAATCATTCTCATTGGTTGAATTTTTCTTTTCTTTTTTTTTTTATTTTAAAAATAGCATATAATCGATCTAGTTGGTTATTAGAGTTGGTCGTTGAAATAATCGATATAGTTGGTCTCGTCATGGAAGGTGGTCGTGGTTGTCAAAAGGGTCATGAGAGCTGGGTGTTGGTTGCCAACGGTCGTTGGACTTGGTCGTAAAAGAACATCTGTAGGAGTTGGTCGCCGATGGTAGGTCATTGGAGGTGGTCATTAGAGTTGGGGGTGGTGGATGCCAGGGTTGGTCGTCGGTGGTGGTTGTCGAAGCTAATGGTCGATCGTTGAAGTTGGCGCTAGTGGTGGTCACTAGAGTATATCCCAGAGGTGGCCGACGAAAGACAATGGTATGAGGTAGCGAGAGAATTTTGGTAGTTTTATGTATTATACAAGTTATGGAGCGATTAAGCATTAACACTCAAAAATTCATTTTTCTAAAAGTTGATTTTAAGTGTTTCTTTAAAACCAACTTCTTTTATAAATTCATTTTTTTAAAAGAGCTAAACAAACAATACCAAATGGCTAGAATGCTAATTAAGACTCCATTTGGTTTGTGACTCATTGTCTTAGAAGTTGTCATTCAACTTGTTGTGTTCGTTAATGAAGATCAATTAAGTTTATATTTGTGGAGGTTGTTCTTCACGGTGTTCTTCCTAAAACGTTTCTGTATTGCAAAGTTATTCGATCTTAGGGGAGCCTAAGACTATTCTTTTTGAAAAGGATTTCTCAATACTTAGAGGGAGACTAAGTACGGTTGTGAAGGGAGTTCACGAGAAGACAAAAAGATAACTTCAAGTGAGAGGGAGCCTAAGTCCGAGAGAGAGGGAGTCTCGCATCTAGGGAGAACCTAGGTGATTCTAAGTTAGGCTCTATGTGTGTTGCTGTGGTTGACTTATTCTACAGATAAGTATAACGTTGTAATCGTTTAACTTTTACATATTAGTGGATTATCTTTTCCGGGCACACTGTTACTCAGACATAGGTGGTATTTACCGAACTGAGGTACCAATTCGTGTGTACTTATCCTTGTTTCACTATTTGTTGTTATGCTATTGTCTCTGATTGTGTCAAGACGTATTATTTGACATCAGAATTTCATTCGTTTGATCACTCTCAAAATTACATGTTCATATAAAATATTTTTGTAGAGATTTAAGGAGATATGGAAAAAAGAGTTGGAAAATATTAGGAAATTTTCAGTAAAAAATAGTTTAATCTTCTTTAATTTGAAAATTCCAACAAACTACTCTTATTTCTCTCTTTTCACACTCTAATTTTATTATATTTATTCTCCTTTTATTATTTTACTTTGATGAATGTTTAATTTGTTCAATACTTTCTTTTAATTAAATACTAATTTAATTCTTTAAAAAAATGTTAATGTTGGTAATTCTTATATAAAATGTTTATTTATTTCTTTTCTTTTTTCATAAGTCTATTAATTAGAAGAAATCAATATGGCTTTTAGTTTACTTATATCATCTATATGTATATTCACCAAACTCATCTATCTTTTTATTTTTTTTCTGTTTTGATCTCTTTCTCCATTACTTTAAAATTTAATTTCAAATATTTACAATTTAAACTTAATGAAATGTATATTCATTTTGTATTTCAAGATACAATTTATGTTATAAGAATTTTCTACTACCTCCAACACAATTCATATTTCTTTCTTTAATCATTTGTGTTCTCTCTCGTTTTTAAACAATTCGTGGGGTGAGAGAATTGATCCTTTGACCTTGAAACAAATAATAGAGTCTTAATAACATTCTATATAAAAATTTCACTTATTTCTTTCATTATTTTGTAAGATCATGTTAAATATTTACTATTTAAAATAAACGAAAAATATTCCATTTAGTATTCAAATTTCAATCTAGAAATTTATGTCCTAAATTTTTTTTTTGACCTTTTTAACTAGTAATAATAGAAGGCTATATTAGATTAGTTTTTATTATTATTATTTAGACTAATAATTTTACTAAGCCCAAATTAATCTTCCATTGCATTTTCAAATTCACAACCAAATATAAATTTTGAATTTTGATTCGAATTTCAAAATTTTAAATTGAAACCAAAACGTGTTTTTTCTAGACATCGAGAAAAAGAAGAATTCGTCTTTTTTTTTTTACCAATTTTTTTTTTGTTTTTAAAAAATTACGGATCAACCTCTTAATCTTTAGCAAGATCACACAACTTTGAATAGTTTGTTAGAGAACTAGATTTAAATCAATTATGTGAACATTATATACATTTATATTTCCTAAAAAAAAAAATTATATACATTTATGATGTAGGGTATTTTAGACCTTTGCCAAATCAAAATTAGTATTTAATAAAGAAAATCTCTAATATTGGACTAATATATGAACAAATAGAAGACGGCCCGTAAACTTTGCCGCGACCCATTTTTTTAAAAAATAATAATAAAAAAGAAAAACGCGATAAACAACTTTATGTGAGTCCCAGATTCTTTTTCTCATTCTCAATGGCTATTTCCATTTCTAAGTATTGGCGGGAGAAAGTAATCTAGCAGGATAATCTATCCCGTTTCGCACCGTAAATTCGCGAGGATGGAGAATAGAATGGGGAGATTCGTCCACACACAACTATATGGTTACTGTTTCATCAACGTTGGATTTGCAGTGAAAACCGACGATCAATGGTTTATCAGATCCTCCAGTCTTCGTGGTTCATCGCCCAACTTTCTATGACCAATTATGCATTTGTCATTACCACCAGCATCTTCTTACCACATATATGTATATATGTATATATGTATATATTTACATATATATGTATATTTACATGTATATATGTATACATGTAAATATATATATATATATATAAAAGAAAGTCGGGGCGGGACGGGGCCGGCCGTGCTCTCAAATTGCAAATGGAGAAAAATTCTCCACTACCTCCCTTATTCACCATGTATTTGGGAATTTCCCAACCAGTTTGGGGTAGGTCTCACGAATTTTTTAAACATCTATATCCGTGTAGATTTGTAATCTCGTCCCGCCCCATTTTTCATTTTGAAGAGTCAGAAAATCCTAGGAATAAGGCTATTTTTCAATAGTTAATAAATATTGTACTAAAAAAAATATTCTTACTTCTACAACTCATTCCATCTAGTCCCAGTTTTTTCTTCTTTAATAGCAATAGAATCAGACATGCTGATCCCAAAGAATTTCAATATTTTAATGTTGAGTTCAATCACAAGAGAAGGAATGGACGGACGATGGACCTGAGCGGATAGTCAAATTCCACAGCGAATCCAACAATGATAAGACAGTAAGCATCCAATTGTGTGTGGATGATCGTTTTATGATTGTTCAACTTAGACGTGGAATCCTTAAAACTTAGGAAATTTTTAGCGGTTGAGTTCTACATGTTTGTGGAACTCGAGATGCAATAACAAATTCACAAACTCCTCAACTGTTTGAAGGTAGTGAACTCGATGAAAGTGGGTGAGATGACAAGCATAAAAAAAATTCAATTATGATAAAATGTTTACTGTTGATACCTTGGCTGAAACTTGCTGAATTCTATGTTTTTAATTATTATTTACATTTTCAATTACAAAACCACAATCCAAATATTTAAACTTTTTCTTTTAAATATGAATTACAAACAAAATTAATTGCTTAGCAACATTTTTGTGGTTTTTACAATATTAAAAAACCTTTTGCTATTTTTCAATAGTTAATAAATATTGTACTTAAAAAAATGGCCACAGCTAATAAACTTGCATTTACGACACATTCTTTTTAAGAGAAGTAAGCCATTAACAATATTCTTAAAAGTTTTTTCTTCTTTAATCAGATATGTTGATCCGAAGAAGTTCAATATTTTGAGGTTGAGTTTAATCACAAGAAGATGATGGTAGGCACGACTAATATAGAGTCAGTAATAGAAAGTTGATGCGGTAAAAGGAAGGGACGAACGACGACGGACCTAAGCAGTAACGGATAGTCGGATTCGACAGCGAATCCAACAATGATGAGATAGTAAGCTTTCAATTGGGTGTAGATGATCAGATTATGATCGTTCAACTTAGACACGAAATCCCTAAAAACTTAGGAAATTTTTAGCGGTCGAATCTCATATGTTTGTAGAACTCGATATGCAGCAACAAATTCACAAACTCCTCAATCGTTTGAAGATAGTGAACTCGACAGAAGTGGCTTCTTTTGTGGTCCTTTGGGTAATAAACATAGCCATAATCACAATCCCTTATGGGTCAAAGTGAAGTTGGAAAGAATTTAATGCACTTTCTAACTATGTAATATAATTTTATTCACTCTCTCATGACTATTATTGTATTTAATGGAGGGGACAAAGTCAAAACCAATCATATTCATTTAGATAGAGGTTAGTTGAAAATGATAGGGATGTGAGAAGTAAATGAAAATTCCAATTTGGAGAAGCTAGTTAGGTTTGTCATTGAATGCAATGGACCATGTGCATAACATGGTCTATGCCTTTGATATTGAGAAAACAAACAAAACCAAGGACAGTTCTTTGTTTCGTTTCTCAGGTTGAAAATGTTACTTTCTTAAGGATAAACATGTCGACATTTTTGGTTATTTATTTGGCTTACCTGTTTATTTTATAGTCTGAAGTTATGAAGCCAAGTCCATGTTTGGCATTTGTGTTTGTTTATTGAAGGTTCTTAGTCAATTTAGCCACTCGTTATTTATATGAATGTAGACGGTAAAGTACGAACTCTTGATATAGTTGGCTATGGATTGGATTTACGTCTAAAAGTTATGAAGTTGACCTATCTTTGGTGAATGTATCTTTTTTTATACTAGATTGAGGGTTTGTTAGCGCTTCTAAATCTCCCTCCAATGTAAATATTTCATAAGAAATTTAATATTTAATAATGCAAAATCATGTTTGTACATAATCCAATACCAATAATTACTCATAAATCATGAAATACAGATATTTTCAAAGTTCAGTCCTTGTCAACTAAAAATAGAACTTATCAACAAATAAAGTTGAGTGCTTCTGTGCTTATCCAATCTTTGAGTTCCTTCATCAAAAGCATTAATTTCCTTGCACATTGTTTGACTGTGTTGGGCTGCTCATTGCATTTGTTGTCTGATTAACTTGTTGGCGATAGAAAGCTGCCATTTTGTTGTAGATATCCATATTCATTGTCTGCAACAAAAATCAAATTATCACATAAAGAACAAGAAAAACAAAAGAAGGGTCTGAAAATCCAATGTCTCATACTTGTGCTAGAAAGGCACAAAATGGATCAACAGAGCCATTAGTGGCAGGCTTGGTTTGTGTTGGATCCTGCCTTGGAATTGCAGGGGGTAACAAGAAGTGGGGCGGAACGAATGCAGGAGGTGTAGCGGGAACTGATGTAGGATGAATGAGAGGAGGAAGCGTCTGCGGGGCTGAACGTGCCATACCGCTCATGTCGAGCATCCCCATTCCCATGCCTAGACCGACCCCCATGCCCATACGCGCTAGGAGCGACATTTGAAGTTGTTGCTGCATTCCTATAGGCATTATCATCTGTTGCATACTCCTCACACTCATAAACTGAACTTGTGCTTGAAGTTGCTTCAAGTATTCAATCACCTCATCCAACATTGAAGCTTTATCAGTCTGCCTTAAACAATTGTCATAGAGTTCAACATTAGCTTAAATCCGCAGTTGGACACTTTAACACTTACAAAACCTCTATGGTGCAAAGACTCGAAACTCACATACCATACAAAGAGTCTTAAGATATCAATATTTGAAAATTTAGAACAATATTAACTGGTAAGGGGCCGTTTGGGGCCCCAACTTCAATTGGGTGGAGTGGGCTATTATAGCCTACTCACTGTTTGGGCTTCCAATTATAATAGTTGGTGTTTCCAACCATTATAACCCACAATTAACTGCAATATTACTATTTCAAATACATCCTTGTTATACTGTTTACTATTTCCTAAACTAAAATAATCTGCACCCCAAACACAAACTATTATAACCAATAGACTATAATAACCACTGATTATAACAACCAACTCAGCACCTCAAACGCCCCCTAGGATCTTTATAAATTATAATGATCGTCCAAAAGAAGATATTCATGCTTACCTTGCTTGCATTTGGCACCAACTTTTGCAGGGCTTTCATCTTCTCATTAATTCTGTCTCTCCTCCTCTATGCAAATAATATAAAGCATGGATTTTGTTAGCATAATCAATGATGTTGTATCAATTTTTTTTTTTATAATATAGTTAGCTATTTAATACTACCACTTGCACAATAAACTTTTCAAGAATACTGCAGACTTCCATATAACAACCAGTGTTAAGGGATCAGATAGTTACCCGTTCTGATTGATTATGTACAGCAGCTGCTCGACTTCGTCTAGCTGAATGAGAGCGATTCGCTACACGCTTCGTATCTTGTTCTTCCTCTTGATTTTCCTGAACCATGTAAATTTAGTACAATACATGCCATTTTACACTCTTTTTCTAGCTTGCAACTTAATAACAGTAGTGTTAACGAACAATTCAATGATTATTATAAGTTACAATGACTTCTGAAAACTTTAAGGCTGGAAACAGACAAAAAAGTAATTGTAAAAGTATAACTAATCCAGTGGCAGAGCTTATGGAGATGGCTACCGTTTTGTACATCCTCAAAAATACAAATCACAATAGTATTGAAAGCAGCAGCTAGGGAAAAGAACAGCCTCAGTACTTTTTCTATCTTCTTTTTGGTTTAAATACTACTTTAGTTTTTGTATTTTTAGCTTTGGTTCATTTTGGTCCCTCTACTTTCAAAATTTTCATTTTGATCCTTTAGTTCTTAAACTTTCACAAAGTGACCATTTTGATCTTTAAAGATAAAATGAAAATGAAAATGAAAGAACCGAGATGGTTATTTTTTTAAAGTATAAGGATCAAAATGAACCAAAGTTCAAAATACTAGAGCCAAAATCAACAATTTTACAGTATAGATACCAAAATGAACAAAAGTTGAAAGTAATGAGACCAAAACGAAGATTTTGAAAGTAGACCAAAATGAACCAAAACCCAATACATAGATCAAAGTAGTATTTAAACATTTTTTTCAAAACAGAGTACATCCTAGCTTTGACTGTGCAATAAAGAAAATACCCAAAATTCAGTTAGATCCAATTCTTTTATAGGAAACTCCACCTCCATAAAGCAATGAGTTCAAGAAAATGTCCCAATACAAAATTGCCTAGAAATTCTAAATCAACTGAACAACAAAATTAAACATTACCGATTCAACATGACAAGCAGAATCTTCATCAATGGATTTGGTTTTCAAGCTTCGAGGAGAATCAAAGGATGCCCATGTCATCAAAGTAGTCTCATTATCCCTACAAAACGCTGCACTCGCACTTCCACACACACTGTGATCGCCATGGTCCACTTGCATAGTGTTGCTGTTGTTGTTATTATTGCTTGTGCTGACATTTTTCCCAGCATAATCGGAAGTCGATCGTGTTCTTTTTCTCGCCGGCGGTTCTTGGTTGCCCCTTTCAACCCATTTCCCATTGGCGGCAGAGGATGTGAGGGTGCGGCCAGTATGGACCAGTGGCTCGCTTTGCTGGATCAGATTTGGGCCTTGGGTTTGGAGTTTGGCTTGATTGACTACGGACTCCAACGTGTCATTGGCTCGGTTCCATGTGGGCTTTGGTGGGACTGTTGGCTGCAGCCCATCAATCCCATGCAGAGCCAATTGCCCATTTTGCCAAGTTAGTTCTGTAACTCCTTGCTTTGCCCTGAATAAGAAGACACACATAATATCAAAAAAAAATCCCAGCTTTGTAACTTCGGTTAGTGGAGATAATGATTTAAAAGGAGAAAAAGACAATAATTTATATGGATGTTCAGGAGGAGAGTGAGTAAGAAATACCAAATGGGTGTATTTAAGATATGTTTAAGTGGAAGTAATACAAACTTTCATGGATTTTAAAGAAGAGAAAAGGGTTTTCTAACCTTTCAACAAAAAAAGGAAAAGAAAAAAAAGAAAAAGAGAGATGGGTTTTCTAGAGCAAAATTATTCATTAAAAGTAGAGGGAAAGAATAAAAAAGAAATTATTAGTAGAAAGGCAGTGTTTTGAGCCTGAAATTTAAAAAGGAATAAAGGAAAAACTGACAAAAGAACAAGAATGTCCTTGGCATCAGAAGTTAGGGGTTGAAATGGATAAGAACCGTACATCAAATGGAAAAAACTTCAGAGGGGGAGGGGAGAAAAAAACAACTTTTTGTTTGCAAATGGTTGAATATTAAAGCAAAGCAGAAGAAGCTGTCATGGAGTAACAATCAACAAGAGGAAACTTGATAAAGCCAGCCAGAGCATTTTTTTTTTCCTCTTTATTTTGCATCAGAAATTGTTCAAAGCTTTCCATGAAGGAATTGAAATTTGTAGAAACAATAGAGATATTTTACATTTGCTGGTAGAAGGGGACAAGTGGTTTAGTGGTGGTACTGTGGTGATTCTTCTCAGCAGGCACGTGAAAGGATCTTT
The DNA here is from genome assembly GCA_002890555.2 of Lagenaria siceraria. Classification (NCBI taxonomy): domain Eukaryota; kingdom Viridiplantae; phylum Streptophyta; class Magnoliopsida; order Cucurbitales; family Cucurbitaceae; genus Lagenaria; species Lagenaria siceraria. The sequence goes on along the minus strand of CM016487.1, from coordinate 807,986 downwards.
TTTCTTCCTCTTCTTCGACTTGCTCTTGTCTTTCGTGGCTCAGATTCCATTTTGGAACCACACAATGACTCATGTAGGCTCTCTCTTTCTCTCAAGCAACACATAAACAAATGGAACAGGAGATTTAGGGTTCAACTTTGGACACTCTGTTATATCCTTGTCACCTGGTCCCTTTCTTGTGTTAATAATAGCCACTGAACTTGAGGTTTTACAACAACTCTTTTATTTGTGGCAGCAAGCAGAAACCTGAGACGTCTCATTGCTGAGTTGTGGTAAGGTTTCTTTCTTTTTATTTTTTTAAGCTCTTCCCTTTTTCCTTCATTACCCACTAGTTAAATTCACTACTTGTGTAAAAAAAAAAAGTAAGAGGCTCTTCAAAGTAGGTTTTGAGGGGAGAAAAGAAAGAATAATGTACCATAAGATGATAGGAGCTGAACAGTTTAAGTAACTCTCTGCTTCTGTTTTTTTTAGTACAACAATTGGGAGTTGGAGGATTCGAACAGCAGATCTCATGGTTACTAGCACACTCGAATGCTAATTCAACTATGCTTGCTTTGACAACTCTATGTAAATCTGTAAGTAGAGTAATTTATGATTCATAAAGTGGGTAGAAGAATAGAATGGTGGAAAGAGAAGTTTTTCATTTCTGGTGGGTGTGAGGATACGAAGTGAATTAATTGGATAGCATAAGAATTTACTTCAAATCATTATCACAATAGTAGGAGTCGTACAAACTCCTTCAAATCATGTCCACATTATATATTTAATAATACAATTGTCAGTTTTGTACTTATCCAATGGTAGCCATGCAAGTCTCTCATGAGGGTCCAATGCCTATTTGATTAATCAACCCCTCAAATTCAATGGAACCATAGACCTGATCGATAAAGGGACCATATTTATGTCAAAATTGAAGCTTTTCTTTTTCTTTTGTAGAAATAATCTTCAAGAAGATGCCAGTAGTTTGCATCAAATCATGTATTCAATTGCATCCCATTCATCTAGACTCGAGGGAAATGAAAGCCTTCAACCAAAACTTGTCCTTTTCTAAGTCACTGAACAATCATTATGTTCTCTGTTTATAGTGTATAGATACATAGGAATATAGGATAATGTTTTTATTCCTCTGTTCAGAAAGGAGAAGCTGAAAACAAATAATAAAAGAAACATAATTCATTCAATCATTTTTCTAACTGATTCATTTGGATCACTTGAATTTGGCGATAAGCTTTCTTTATGATTTCTTCTGCAAGGTACCCTTTTAAAAGGAATGATTAAGAACAATCATTTTAAGTTCGTTGTTATTCCCCATTTTTTTTTGTATTTATTGGAGAATGGTTTCTTTAGTTCTCTAATAGTGTCGCAAAGTCGGCAATCCTATGATGAATTTTTGTATGTGAAATGAATCTACATATACTAATACAAAGTAGGTTGGGACACATTAATGAAGTTAGGTGAATAAATAGACTAAAGGCTAGGTCTGAACTTGACACCACAGGTTCTATTCTCTTCTAAGTTAGATTAGAAGTTGTCATTGTCATCATTTTTTCTCTATTGAGTTTTTCTTTAGCTATTGGCTAGAATTGCATTGCTGAGAAACATATAATGCCTAAAAAGCCCTCAATAGGAGATTGTAAAATCATCCAACAGTGGAAGTTATGATATGGGTACAAACATGTGATGTCACTGGATGCATTAATGCATGGCATTTATGCATTTAGAGTTGTTGAATTTTCAAAACCATGAGAACATGTATTCTATATTTATAAGTGAGAGATCTCTTGAAGACATAAATGATAGATTAGATGGGAGCTTTGAAGTTAATTTAACAGACCCCAATCAAGTTTGGTGTATCCTAAACACATATTTGCATATCTAATGTATCACTGATCTGACGAGGACGACTAAAATCCGAACCCACGAAAAATGAAATATACCCAATTATTTTAGGTGATATTCAAAACATTTTTAAGTGTTTATGTGGAGTAGTTTCATAGACTGTAGCTGAGAATTTACATGAACTTTGCCATTCTTGGATAGACGATTGCATGCTTTATTGTTCATTTATGCTTAATTTGTTTCAGATTTTTGTTCTAGTTAGAAATTCAAAAATGATAATTTAAGATATGACCACCAGATTTCCTCTAACTTCTAGGCATGGATGTTCACTTTGTTGATCAGTTCATAGAAAAATCAGATCTGACATCATGGATTACCCTTCACTTGGTAAAAACAAGTAGAAGATTGTGAAACAAGTTACTGAACCAGTGACAGATTAGACAGACATAGTTTAATGTCTATTTCACTGAAGCTGGCCGTGTAGTTGGGGTCCCTCTGTTGCAATTTACAGTATGGTTTCTCTGTCCTAACAGACAGGCTTGTTCATCCATTAGAAAACCTCCCCATGTGTTCTTCTCAGATTCTGATTTATTTTCACAATGGAAGAATTTTGAAATTTGGTTGTAAATATTTAGAATTACTTGGGAAAAATGACGTCCCAGCAGCCTTTTGCTTTTAAATCTTTGAAACATGTTATGATATCATTCTACTCTTCCTGATCATCTAAAGCTCTCCTTTCTGAAATCTGACTGCTTATACCAATCTATTATGAATTTTGGCTGGAATTTTATAAGTTTTGTTGATCCAATTTTCCTTTCCATGATTCATCACATATAATTTACAACTGGAAATCAAAAACTGGCTGTAGCTTCTAAAAATAAATAAATGAACTCTGAAAATCCAGATATTCATGTCCCTTTTCGTAGGATTTTGCATATTCAACTTGTTTAGTACTGCTGGATCAACAGTTAGATGCATTATAAATCCTAGATCATAATTGTTTGCACTTGCAGATGAGTAGAATATAGACTTATACATCACTGGTGAAAAAATTCAAACCAGGATCTCATATCATGATTCATGCATCTTTTATTTGGCTCAAATTAAAACTATCAATGTCAATAAACTTTGTTTAGAGAACAGGCGATTAAGATTTTTGTAAACTTGAGTGAAGTCTGAACATTTGGAAGCATGGAGAAGCAAATTTAATAAAATGGGAATCCCCAAGCTTTCAAGATAGTAGTTTAAATGAAGGATAAAGTGGAAGTGATAATCAAAATGAGACAGATTTTCATCTTCCACTGATGAAACTAGACCCATCTCAGAAAGGGTGAATTGTGTCATGATCTGTATAACACAGAGTGGGTATAAATGAAGAAAGGCAGAAATAATAAACATGTAAGAAACTTTCTACTTGCATATTTTTTCTTCCATTATCTTTTGCATGATTACTGTTTAAAATATAAAGGGTTTGGTTAATTTGTTCCATGTAAATTTTCTAGAAGATTAAAACTGTGTTTATCTCTGTACATGCAATCAAATCTATCATTCTTTGAGTGTTTGTGGCCACAAAGAAAGAAACATATGATACAGTTTACACCACACCACATCACAATGGCTTGATATTGATTTTGGATTGGAACTGGTAAGGTGAAATGTAAGTAAATAGGAGTTGCATGATTTCATGTTTCTGTGTTCACAAGGTCAAATCTCATTCTTAGTGATACTGAAAGCAGAAACAAGTCACAGGAAGTCGTCCAGTTGATCTGATTCTGTTTGCTGTTTCTCTTGCTTTAATCTCTTCCTTTTTCCTCTTCTCTTCCAGCTGTGCCTTTGCTCCCCCCGCGATCTGGTCGATTCGTGCTATGTTGTCTTGGTAATATTGCAGAAACAGCGCCTTTTTGCGCTCCAATTCAACCTTCATTAACAGATTTTTTTTCAATAGATCTTGAAATGTTTATAATAAAGGAAACATTCAAAAGTTGAGGCAAGACCTTTTTCTTTTCCATTTGAAGTTTGGCACGCATTTTTTTCTCATTCTCCCATGCAAGAATTGAAGCTTTTATCTTCTGATACCTGAAATATGAGGCTCTCATAGAAAAGAACTCTATAAGCAAGTTTCAGGTGAGAAATCTTTTAGTGCAACTGTTTCATGAACTTAAGAACTTGCAACTGAGGTCAATCCTGAAGATTGATGGATGCAGCAGCTAACAGAATATTAAACTGATAAAGCACTTAGTATATACCTTTTACTAATCTTCTCCATCTTATTTCTCTCCCACACATCTGCTCTAGTTGGTACTAGGCTTCGTCTCGGTGGCGGTATGGGAATTCCAGTCACTGATTCCTTCTTTTCCTGTCCCATTGGCTTCTTTATTGAAGATTGACCTAGTGTAATGAACATGAACGTGATATTTTTTTGTGACTAGAAGTTAAAAGAAATTTCTATGCACAATATTTAAATTTACCAGGATTGGTGGTTTCCTTGTTAGACAATCGCCTTGTTATGCTGGGAGCGAATGCAACTGTGTCATCTTTTCTACTTTTAACCTTTGTTATTGAGGCTTCCTGGCTTTCTCTCTTCTTTTTCTGATATTGTAAATCTGTTTCTTCTTGGGAGCGAATTGCAAATGCAGCTGATGCTACTGCAGTGGCAAACTCTATATCACTTGAATCATAATCCTCATTCATTTGGTTTAAAAAATGCCATTGTAACTTCTTGGACTCCTTTTTATCTGGAAAATTGAGGGGAAGAAGAATAAGTGTTTTGCACTAAAACCACATGGATGAAAACTGAAAAGGACTTGGAAGATATAGCAGTAGTTTTCTAAGGAAGCTCTCCATTATGTTTCTGTCAAATGTTTAAATTTGGTGCAGTGAAAGTATCATATCAGTACCCTCTTTGAAGGATCTTGTTTTTTTCTGTGGAATTCCATCTCTAGGTTTGATGGAAGCATCCTTTTTATATTGTCCTGAATCCGAAAAACTCACTCTACAAAGCAGTCAATAGTCATATTACTTTCAGTATTCAAATAAAAGGGGGCAAGAAAAAGAAAATTTTTGGTCTTGTAGAACCCAAAGCTTCATGGTTCTTGATCTGATTTGATTACTTTTCTGTTTCAATGGTAGTTGTCATTTTAATCTTCTTTTTCTTTCCTTTTTAAATGATGAACCAGATGAAAAACTGATTAAGATACATCAAATATTCAAAAGCAGGCTATGGGGATAAAGAGAAAAAATATACCTTCTTTGACTAGTCAAAGTTTCCATTCGCTGAAATCTCTAGACTTATAATTTTCTGAACAGAGTTTCACAATGAACAGTGTTTGATATTGATACCTTTCAAATTTCTGAAACTGTTTCTGAAGTTTATATGTATTTCTATCTTTACACAGGGAAGTTGTGAAGCAAAGGAAATGCCTTCTTTGCACACAACTCCATTCAGAAGCAAGGCATTTTCTTCTTCATCATCTTCCACACACATAAACACAATTAGTAATTTGATAATGAGCCTTAATTGAGAAGTTAAGTGGCTATTTTGGAGATGACCATCATTCTCCCTTGAAACCCATCTGGGCAAAAAGGCCATCTTTTTCAAGTTCTTTGTTTCATAATCTCAAAAGCAGTCAGCCAAGTTTTGGGAAGAAAGACATTGCAGATTGCAAGAATATCCTCTTTCTAAAGCCACACTTGCAGTTATTCCTTGTTCCTCCCAGAGGAAATGGTGTCAAGGATATTCAACAAATGTAATTTTCTTTCTTTTGGATTGTAGACTTTTCCTGATAGATGAGGTTTTTTTTTTTTTTTTTTTACATATACATATATATACATATATACATAAGAAAAAAAAAAGTGTCAAGTCCTTAATCACAAGGCACCCAGAAAGAGTTGGATTCTATTTTGTCTCATTCAAGCAAGGAAATGGAGATATAGTAAGATCAAAGTTTAAAATATCGATGTCATGGGAATATCGAGGTCTTAATTTTATGGAAATTTCGATGAAAATATTGATTTCGATGGATTTCTGGAAAAATTTTAAAAATAAATTGAAAGCAGTAAATAAACATTTTATTATTTTCAAATAAGTAAACATATCTTTTATTTAGATTATATTTAAATTAGTGGCATTCGATACTTATTTTTTATGTTTCGTAGATTTTTCTACGATATAATAGAAATATTGATTCACCTTTTATATCGATATTGAACCTATGAAACATGAAAATATTGATGGAAATATCGACATATCGAATATAAATTTAATATTATGAGTAAGATGAAGTATTTGATCCATATGAATGAGATATGGTGTTTATTATATTAAATGATGAAAGTCTTGATAGCTATTTAATTTTTGAAAATTTAGATTATAAACAATACTTCAACCTATGAATTTCTTTGTCTTATTAGGTGATATTTTCAAAATTCAATCCAAATTTTGAAAATTAAAACGACTCGTTTTTGAATTTTTTGTTTCTTTTAGAATTGACTATAAATTTAAATGTTTTCTTAGAAAAGATGAAAATGATTGAGGAAAAAATTAGTACAATTTTCAGAACAAATAATTCTTAAATAATTCATATTAAATTTAAACACAGCGTACTTAAAATCCTAATTATAAAAGTCTAGTCAAATCCCATTAGAACAGTGATGATTGAATTTCCAAGAATAAAATTTCAGTTGAAGATCATGATACAATAAGCCTTGTCCGTGGTATTGTCTGTCTATGGTATTATTTCAATAATATATATATAATACACGTTGTGACATATTACACTTTTAAGATTATATGATGTGTAAGGTTAAATAATTAATTGCACGAACAATAAAATATCAAACAATTTTTCTCAAAACAATAATAATAATAATAAATATCATACAATCCCTTGAGCTGATTCTTAGAGAGTTTGTTTTAAATTATAAAAAAATATTTTTAATAATTTAAAAAAGAGAAAGTGAGTTATTTCAAACTTGCCCTAAAACTAATTTAGATAAACCAACAAAAGCTTAGCTCGGCATTCGAGTATATTAATAACTACGAGATTTGTGATTCAAATTCTCCTACTCCGAATTTTTGTATTAAAAAAAAAATAATTTAGATAAGTATGATGTTGGGACATATCAACACTAAAATGAAATAAACTTGCTAATATAACCAATGTACTAGTTGTAACATGATCAGAGAATAAAAAAAAATCTCTTAAATCCAATTAATATTTAGATAAATTCATCTTTATTACTTTATTATCTAACCTTACAAGTTCTCAAAGCGCCACCATCCCCCTTTGTTAAGGATTGGTGCAATTTATATGGAATTATTTTATATAGGTTATGATAAGATAATAATTGGACTATCATTACTATTTTTTAATTTAAATAATTCAAAACCTATGTTTGATATGTAATTATAAATACAGAATAAAGTTTGACCTTTATTTAAGCTTTTAAAAATCCATTTCACACAACAAAGGGAAAAATAGAAATAAAAGTAATATTCTATTTCTATCTACACTCACCTTTTTTTTTTTCTCTCTCTCTTTGTTGGGATAAATCTGCACTCAATTTTTTTTTCTCCTTTCCTTTTTTTTTTTTAGATAAATCTATACTCAACTTTATAGGCTTATTACTACTTAACTCACTTTCCTCACTTTCCATTCGCTTCCCGTCTTGTTCTCTGTTGAGATTGTTCGCCAGCTAAGTTAGATTGGAGCGATCTACTTACAGCTGCTCAGGAAGAAAAACACCGTCTAGACGTTTCTCGTTGCTCCGGTCTCTCCTACGCCTAGGGCGTTGTCTGGGCCAAGGGCCATAGTTAGTTGGACAGGCGTATACTCTAGATCGAAATTGTGGAGAGTACTGTCTAATCATTTGAAAAATAGAAAAACTTACTTACTTTGTCCCTACCCTCTTTTACAATTAGAACTCATCAAGGAGAGAAAAATGTTTTTTCAGAGACAATACCTTTAATAATTCTCTCATAGTCTTCATGTGAGAATAATTGCATTCCTTATCTTTAATAAATCATTCTTATTAATAAAATAAAGATAGTAGCTATACTTTATTAAGAGTATAGAAATTTGAATTTTTGCTACCTCTAAATTGTTGAAAAGCTATAACTTTTAAGAGTTTAAAAAACAAACCAACTCCACATTTTGTTTAACTGAAAAGGAAAAAGAAAATTAAAGAACAAGTCCACAAATGATGACGAATTTTGTAATTATAAAAAATATCATTTTTTTTTTTCTTTTAGTATAATAAAATAGAGATTCGAAACACAAATATTTGTATACTTTATGCTTTACAAAAGTAGGGATAATAATCATATTCCTTAACTCTATGTTATCTTGAGATTCAGTTATGGAGTAGTAGAAAGTAAAAGAAAATATGGTGGGAAAATGGAAAGCTCTTGTTTTATTTGTAGTTATGAATTATGATGGCAGGGAATTGGAGATTGAGTGATGAAACTTACTTTCTTTAGGTGGGTTTTACTTTACTTTCGATTTCGAGAGAGCATTCACGGATTGCGACGAAATGACAAAAGACCCATCACCCATCGATTGCTGTCTCTTACCAAATCTTCATTTTATCCATCTCAGTAGGCTATGAAGCTTCTTCTATGCTAAAACTAAAGTGAGAAACTATCGTCAACACTTTCGAAGATCATGTGAAGAAGAGCCCAAATGGGCATTTCCCCTTGAGAATCAGAAACTATTCTTCTCAGGACGCAAGGATTTGGTGAAGGCTTTTCCCTTTACTTTTACTTTTTAATGCAAACTTTTCTTCTAACCCATTTCATCAAACATTCTGAAATTTCAACAACCCTGATGTTATATTACTATTATATCACTATATCTTCTTTTTATTTTTTTTCATTAGTTGTGAAACTGTGACTAGTTTTTGACTAAACAGATGCTCAACTTTTTAGTTTTTGGCGTTTAGCACACATACCCTTCAGAATTCATGTTTAGTTTGATGCTTCTGCCTATTTATGTTTAAATATTAACCTGGCTGGGTGTATCAAAGGCTTACCCATGACGTGCAATTTGGTTTTCCTAGTTGTTGGAGTGGCCTAAAGTCCAAGATAGGAATAGAAAAGTCTTGTGGTTTAGCTAAAAATTCTTGACTTCAGGCTGTGGCAATTGCTTCAGAGGCCATCCTGTCTTCATTTCCTTGTATTATTGACGAAATATCTCGAATTTGAGGTGGGTTTCTATCTGCTTTGGTTTTTTTTTTAAAAGGGATCTGAAAATGTGAGCATGAAGATCAATTAAATTCTTGTATGTATACTGTAGTAAATACGAAGGCATTGCTTGTTTACTTTTCCTGTTATTGTTTGGAAAATTCTGGTGTTGTGGAAAAGGGAAAGGGTATTCAAATACTGTATTGTTAAAAGCATCAAAATTCTGGATAAACATATAATTTCTTTAGTTTCAATTGGTACCCGGATCAAGCCTTTTGAATCTGTTTTATGCTTTTCAATAATTGTTTTGTTAGTCCTCGTTATATTTCAGCTAAAAGTGATCTTTAATCAGTGCTCTTGTTTGGTCAAAATGGCTCTCTCAATTTCTTGATAGCGTGAATGATGGAATCATATCCCACTCAGTTTCTTTTTCCCCAAAGTTAACACTTGAAATTACTGTGTCTCCTTTTCAAATGTAGTCCAAAGTTCTTACTCCTTTTCAGATCTGCAACACCACAGGAGTGTTCTGTAGTTTAAGTCCTTTTGTTGTGCTAATCTTTTGAAATTTAAATGATTATATCTGTTCTTGATTCTTGTCAGTCGGTATGTTTTGTTGAGCTGGTGAGAGACCCTATCGATTGCCCAAGCAATGGATGTCAGATTCTCCTTGCTTCTCTTTGTAGTTTCTCTACCTGCTATCTGGGCTCAAGACATAGAACATGCCAGAATTATAATAAATGCTAATGAGAAAATTGCAGAAACTGACTATAATTTCATCTGTGCTACCTTGGATTGGTGGCCGCATGATAAGTGTGACTACAACCAATGTCCATGGGGGTACTCATCCGTCATTAATTTGGTAATGATTGTCAATGCGAATTGCCTTTGTTTGATTAGTTAATTTGTTAGACCTCGATTTTCTGTAAATGGCATATCCATTTTCTTATGCAGAACCTATCTCATCCTCTTCTTTCCAAGGCAATTCAAGGTTTGTTTCTGATCTTTTCAAGTGGACACTACCGATTATTTCTTGCTCCAAATAATATTGATGTTCTCATTCTTTTGAAAACAGCTTTCCATAATTTAAGGATAAGAATTGGTGGCTCTTTGCAAGACCAAGTATTGTATGATGTCGAAAGCTTGAAAACCCCCTGCCGTCCATTTCAAAAGATAAGCTGGGGGTTATTTGGTTTCTCAAAAGGATGTTTACACATGAATCGGTGGGATGAGCTAAACCATTTATTCACCAGGACAGGGTAACGTTTGTTCATTTTGCATCCCTATAATCTTTACCAGCTCTCTTAAACTGTTTCCTCAATCCTCACATGACTTGACCAACTTCCCCCGAGTCCTTGTCCTTGATTTGATCAAAAGTTAAATGTTCTTCACAATGAGTATCTACTCAAGGGAAACTTACACATACAGGAGTTACTTCCTTAATGCTTAAAGATGAGTGATATTGTACAAATGTTTAAAAGAATACATATATATAGTATTTTGATTGATTCAGTTGGAGTTACTTACAAGGAAATGAGAACTCTTATGCATGAAAGAATTATTTTCTTAAGGCTTAAAGGTAAATTGGTATTCGTTTTTTGAAGAAGGCAAATTGGTATTCTTATTCAAACTATTGATACTTTTCTAATATTGCATAGTAGGGAAATTTTAATTGTTTCAGTTTTCTTAAAAGTTTCATCTAAAATTCTCATTTTTTTCCTGTCATGAGCATGCTGGTTGTGGAAGCACTTGGTGTTGTTTGATTGATATATAATCATTTCAACTGTTTTTTCTCTTCAACTAATGCACTAACATGGCTCATCCCACAAGCATTGTATTCTTACAGTCTGGTTCAGACTTCATAGAACTTTCTATAGACAAGAAAGTAGAATAACCTTCTTATTTCAGCAAACAGTTGAACGTTTGATTATGTGCTTTTGAATCTCGTTCTTCTCTAATATCTTATGATTTCAGAGCCATTGTGACATTTGGCTTAAATGCCCTTTATGGGAGGCACAAGATTGGTAGAATTCAGTGGGGAGGAAATTGGGACTCTAGTAATGCTCGTGATTTTATGAAGTACACCATTTCTAAGGGATATGTGATAGAGTCGTGGGAATTTGGTATATACCGTATACTGTCTGCACTGTTTTCATCAAGTTTGTTACTCGAAACTAAGTTTATGACTTTTTGCCATTGCAGGTAATGAATTAAGTGGAAGTGGTGTTGCTGCTAGTGTTGCTGCTGTACAGTATGGAAAAGACCTTATCCAACTCAAGAGTATCATCAATGAGCTGTACCAAGATTCCAACTCAAAACCGTCACTTATAGCACCTGGAGGATTTTATGAGCAGGATTGGTATGCAAAACTACTCCAGGTTTCAGGATCAAATGTAGTCAATGTCGTCACCCATCATATATATAACTTGGGTCCAGGTGTGCTAATATGGAACCAACTTCTGGTTTTACTTTCTTTTTTCTTTCCTTTTCTTTTCTTCTTTTTTAATATATCTTATGGTAATGGACCAGCTTCTTTGAAAAAGAATTTGAAAGGATGATTAGTATTAAAATTTTATAATACTGATCTTCGTGTTACCAGTTGGAAAGTTACTGAGCTTTGTGAAAGCTTTTTCAAAACCTGAAACTTGTTTACGACATGCCTTCTGAACTCGTGAAACTTAACAATTTCCAATGTGAGGAGGAGAGTTTGAGCATGACCTTGTTGTCAAGTTTACTCTAGTAACTGTAAGCTTGATTTTCAATCAAATCAATAAATGAATTAATAGAGAACATATTGAACATTCTTAATAAGCAAATGTAGGCTCCATTTGCAAGTAATCCTTCACCTTTTCACAAGGGGAACATAAACACTTGCCACTGCAACTTTTGTTGTCTTCTAAATTTCTTCCTTTTATATCTTATTCTCTGGACTCTAGGTGTTGATCCCAATCTAGTGAAAAAGATACTTGATCCCCAATACCTTAGCAGAGTATCAGAAACATTCAGCAAACTTGATCAAACCATCCAAACATATGGTCCATGGGCTTCTGCATGGGTTGGGGAGTCTGGTGGAGCATACAACAGTGGTGGCCGTAGTGTATCTAACACATTTGTCAACAGTTTTTGGTAATTTTCCAACTTGTGGTTTCGTTTTCCCAGAAAATGAAGTTTCTCAAAGCTATGCTTGTTTCTTGTGTTTGATGCATCACTTAGGTACCTAGATCAGCTGGGTATGGCAGCCAAGTACAGAACAAAGGTCTACTGCAGACAAACACTAATTGGTGGAAATTATGGTCTTCTAAACACCGGCACGTTCATGCCAAATCCAGATTTTTACAGGCAAGAATATAGAAATTGAAATTCTTTCTTGTCTTGGAGAGTGATGGAAGGATTTTGTCATAGTTAGTCCTTTTTCTTCTCATTTTCAGCCCCATCAGATCCTGAAATGTTTTTCTTTTATGAATAGTGCACTTCTATGGCATCGACTTATGGGAACAGGTGTTCTTGCTGTCAATAGTGATGCATCTCCCTTTTTACGCTCTTATGCTCATTGCTCAAAAGAAAGGGTAAGACTTCACAACTTTTTCTACCTACCTAGTTATTATGTATGATACGTGCTGCTTATCTTATCTTTGAGATTTGCCACTGGTTTATCTTGCGAGCTCGTATATGTAAGCACATGCCTAAGTTGTCAAATGGGTAATTTTCCTAATCCTCCCTATAGCATCCCTTGTTCCTCCACCTCGAATATCCTCAATCTTGAACTTCGATAATCCTTATAAAACATGGTTCAAATACTTGTTCTCCTGTTGATACCCAATCATATTGTATATACTATGCTTTCAGCAACTACACACCTATCCCAATGATCATCATTGAGTTTACATTATTTCGCAAAAGACACGAGATCATATGATGGATGCAATTGAATCATTGTTGTTTTCCTCATCCTGTTCTATCTCAACGATTAAGATTCCTTCTTGTTTTCTGTTTAATATCCTCTGAATTACGGATAAACTTTCTATATAAGTTGTTACAGTTGAAGTTGACTTGTTGCAGGCTGGTGTGACTGCACTGTTTATTAATTTAAGCAATCAGACACGTTTCGGAGTAAGTGTTCGGAACAGCTTAACTATCAAGCTGAGGACGATTCACAAAGGGAGCTCTTTCATGCAAGGTATTAAGAAAACAGTAAGTTGGGTTGGAAACAAGGCATCAGATTTGGCCATATCAAGAGAAGAATATCACTTGACTCCAAAAGATGGTTACCTTCAAAGCCAAACCATGGTTCTAAATGATGTCCCATTAGAGCTGACTGAAGATGGAAACATTCCACAACTAAACCCTGTTCTTAATGATGTGAATTCTCCAATACTTATAGCTCCATTGTCCATTGCTTTCATAGTGTTCCCAAATTTTGAAGCTCCAACTTGCAAATGATCTGTTTACAAACATGAGTAGTAAAGGTCTCACCTCTCTTTTCTATTTGTTGCACAGTTTTCAGGTTTGTTTTGTCAAGTTGTAAGTTATATAATATGTGTGTCATTGCCAAGCAACTGTCTCTTCATTTAGTCTCTGGGTAGACAATCACAAGTTTCTTGATCATTGAAGAATACATATTTACTGAGGAGGATAACACATGGAGAGTATGGGTTCATTTTAGAAAACTTTTGTGGAGTGATTTCCCATTTTAAATTATTTGTAATCGTGTGGGAATAAATCTAATAGTATATAAATAAGATAATTGCAATTGGTAGCACTTTTAGTGCTAATTAACTCAATTTCTCATCTTCTACCTTCAAACGCCATATCACATATCCTTCTTCATCTCCTCCAACCCAATAGATCCCTCCATTAAAGTAAGTACCATGGTGATGCTCATTCATACAAACTCTCGTATTGAACCGGACATTTTTCTGCCAAATCCTAAAATCTCTACTAATGCCGCACCATTTTTTAATGAGTGTCTTGCTATTTTGTACTGCCTTGTCTTAGGACTAGAACCAAGTCCGTAAAGGTATTTAGGATCACCATCTCCTCTTGGAAGAATCAAATTAAATTAGATGGATGAATCTAATTAAAATACAACATGATATAATCGGCATCAAATTTGGGAAATAAAATTGATACATGTTGATGGCAAAATCAGGACAAGAGGACTCATCTACACCTGAAGGTAAATTTTATAATTTGGAGAAGAGAGGACAAGACAAAGAATAAGAAAACACAAAAGGTTAGAGCAAGCTAGAATTAAGGAGAAGACTTACTTTATGTTGGGTTGTCATGCTCTATTTATAATAGAGTTCAGTAGTCTTTCTCATCCTTTTAGGGTTATGATTCTATCTCCTTTATCCTTTTGGACTTCAAGGCTAGATTGGACCACTAAGGAGGTTCCAAATAAAGGGTTTACTGCAGATAGGCCTCACCTGTGGGATTCGTTAGCCTCAGCCTCAGCCTTTCAAGCCAATTGGGCCATGGCCCAATTGCTCTTCCAGACTTCAACAAAACTCACTTTGGGCGGTTTCCTACCCATCTCGGATTTGTTTAGGATAGCGTAACTCTCCTCGTTATACTTTATCTTAAGTTTATTTATTGATTAAAATCCAAAATTTTAAATCTTTACCACTTAACTGAATTATTTTAACTCAAAATAATTCAATTAAACCTTAAGATTAAAAAAAATATATCTCAAATAATTAGAGATAATTAAATTAAAATTACCTAAAAAAATCAATGCAGAACCGAATTCTATGGCGGCACGACCGGAGGAAAGAGTGGCGGCAGCACTAGCGGCTAAAATGGAGTCTATGGCATGTGAACTATGAAGTGAGAGATAGAGGAAGATGAAACAGGGTTTACCTTTTCTTCACTACATTTTTAAAATCTTCACTACATTTTTAAAATGCTAATGTTTGGCCGGGAATAAAATTAATTTTAGAAGAATTAGTTGGTAAGTGATTTTTTTTAGAATGTGACTGAGTCTCAATGTAGTTCACTTTTGTTAAAATGTTGTTGATTAGCTATTTGTGAAACTATTTTTTTTTATTTGAATCTTTGATCAAAAGATGACTGAGATTGCCTATCATCAAAGATTTTTTTTAATAATATTTTATTATACGCTTTTTTTTACCCAACATATCAATCATATGTGTAAAAATCTAACTAGATATTTATCCTAATTATTAAGTTTAATAATTTCTCAAATATAAAAAAAAAAAATACCATTTTTGGTAATTAGGTAATTCTAGAATCACTTTTGAACCGAAAATTACAATTCAAAATTTCTTTTAAACATGCATTCAGTGAGGCAAGGGAAACAACATGCACAACACTCAGGTTAATAATTAAGATCAGAACTCATTAGCGTGGGGAAAAACAACACAAGTCTAGAATTCCTTGAATTACAAATATTCTAATGATACAGAACAGATCATACATAAGAGACTCAAGAAACAAAGAACCTCACCACACAAGAAAAACCAATCTTCCAAAAAGCCTTTACTGAAATAACTCAACCACTCTCCACATAGGTGATAGCATTTCGATCAAAGCTTTTCTTTTACTTAACTCTCATGTCATATTTGAAGCTATATATAATATAATTATTTTACCTTTTTTCAGATTGTTATCTACATAGAAGGCATATTATAAATGTAACATACAAGCTTATATCATGCAACACTTGCTGCAACAGGTTTGGTGTCCTGAAGAGATATTACAGTTTCAAAGGCACCAACCAAAGCCTTCACCTTACTCTTCCTGGTCTGTGCAAGCTTGCTTGCTGTCTCTTCAATGACATTATTAAACAGATTTTGGAATTCTTTCTTTCCTTTTGAATCCTGATGTCTAAGGACAACTCTCTCAGATTTCATTCTACTGGAAACCAATTTACCATCGATAGTTTCCTTCCTCCTAAAGCTTCTCTTTTTCTTTAATTCCTGATCTGGTTGTCTCAAAGAACTATTATCAGCTTCCTTCACTTCATTACCATTTTGGTTGGCCTCTTTACCCTTGATGTTTCTCTTTCTTGAATCACCTTTAGGACTCTGAGCCTCACTGAGTAAATGTACACGCCGAAATTTAAGCCTCCTTGGTGTACTGGTTTCGGCTTGAAGTTCAACCATTCTTCCCTTCCTAAACTTCAACTTTCTAGATTGGCTATCTCCATTTTCTGAATCTGTTAGAGTCATCCTTCGGGTTTTAAGCCTGTGTTCCACCTTTAAATTCTCTCTTTTTTTAACATCATTTCCTGAGGTAGCGCCACGATGCTCAACATGGAGGGGTTCAGATAGGGACCTAGATGACAATGGTGATGAGGGAGCTGATCGGATCTCAGACTTTTGAACTATACCAAATCTCTTAGGTCTTATACCTTTAAATACCTGGGATACTGATGGAGATGCAGATGAAATTTTAGAACTAGTTCCATTTCTAGGACGCCTCACGACGTTCTTTTTAACCAACAATGGTGGCACTATGGGGTTCCCATCTGCCTCTTCTTCATGCTTCAAGCTGTTGTCTGTTGCAGATGAAGATTGTGGTCGAGACGACTCGGTGGTCTGAACACTATTTTGAGCCATTTCTTCTGTTTCATTCTTGGGAGATGGTTCAATCATGTATAAAGTTTTCTCCTCTACATCCTCATTGTTAGATGGATCAGGTTTACATTTTGTAGGATGACTTTGGCTCTTCGAGCCACGCCTCCCAATGATTTTCTTATCTGCAATTGCAACTCGCTTGACACGATTTCCTGGAGTCCAAGAAACTACTTGTGGCACCAAGGCTTTTATATCCTCTTCTGCGGAGATATTCATCTCTTGGCTTCTACTTGTGCTATTTGTACAACTGCTTGAACTTCCATCTCCATCTTTTTTCTTGCCTTTTCGAATTTCTTTGTTTCTTTTGGTTCGTGAACTGCATTGTCCTGCAAAAGAAGACGCCTTCGATAGAGACAAATTAAGTTTTGTCCGGCTATAATGCACCGCCGCAGCCTGCACTTCCTTGTTAGAAGGTAAAAGCCTTTTTGGAGGAGTAACAATCTCAGGGGAAGATATTATTTCTTCCTTCAAGTCAGTGATATTGATGGGGTTATACTCAGGGGAGGACTTTGGACTCGTTGCATCTTTGTTTTGTCTTGCCAATGAAACTATAATCCTCTTCAAATCCCGGCCATCACCTCCAACTGTTTTAAATTTTCTCAAGACTGGATTTGCAGGCTTCCCTTCAAGAGCATGTTTTGTACCATATTTGCAATAATCATGGCAGGAGCCTGTGTGTGGTAGGAGATAACGAGAGAGAATCTGTGGTCTGATCTTTGGGGTATTACTATTAATGTCCACAATAACTTCTACACTGCAACTTTTGGGCTCATTTACGTCTACAGTGGCTGGGATGTCAATGATATCAATGCTTTCTTCAATGATATCTTCAGGCTCACCTATCTCTGCAACTGCAATGACAGGGATATCAAAGCTCTCCTCTTGGCTAGCTTCATCCTCAGTAACCTCCTCCATAGCAAGTAGTATATCACTATTCTCCTCCACCATTAAACGAAAAAATTATTGAACAGAACCCTGCAGCAGATTAGAATTACTCAGACAAAGAAAATATGGTAATTGCTGGATAAAAAATTGAAGAAAGTTTAAGCATTTCGATTTGTATTTCTGAACTACAAGAGAGAGTGACAAACAACCCAAACAAACAATCACAATTGCCATCTAAGTAGTATGGATATAGATACGAGACACAAATACGACACAACACGGACACACAGCGACACGCCTTTTTTGTTTCTTAAATTTGGGACACAAACACAACAAGATCATGTTTATTAAAATATACATTTTTAAAAAATATACATCATTTTTAAACAAGAAGAAATTTGAAAGTCATGAGTTAATGCATATGCTTAAAAATTAGTTTGATGTATTTTGTTCTTAAATTTTATTGTTTTTGTCATATATGTGTCTTTTTTTGTCATATATGTGTCTTTTTTTATGATTGCTTGGAGTGTTCTATGATTTTGTTCTTAACAAAAGGAGAAAGCAACAAAACGAGTCAAACAAACAATCACAACCATGAGCAGATCGTGCGTCAATTGCTATATGAATTCATTGTTCATAGCAAGAGAGAGCAAAAACAATTGATGCACACAAACAATCACAGGCATGATCATATAGTTCCTATAGTGTTATATGAATTGGTTTTTCATTAACTACAAGGGAGATAAAAAATAATCACAACCAATTGCTCTCATCTGCAAGAGAGAGCAAAAAAAAAGACAAAAACAAGCAATCGCAACCATGATCACATTGTAGTATTACGTTCTTAACAACAAGAGAGAGCCAAAGAAAACAATCCAAAACAATGACAACCATGATCATAACATTATTATTATATTCCTGAGAATATAAAACTTGCTTCTCAACCCA
Organism: Lagenaria siceraria; assembly: GCA_002890555.2. Lineage (NCBI taxonomy): Eukaryota > Viridiplantae > Streptophyta > Magnoliopsida > Cucurbitales > Cucurbitaceae > Lagenaria > Lagenaria siceraria. The sequence goes on along the minus strand of CM016487.1, from coordinate 789,539 downwards.
CAAAAGGGAGGTCTATGCTCAACGATTTCTCCATCTACAAAGACAAAGCTATCCAATGAAATCTATGGCGTTTTGCCAATGCCACTTACTCCAGAAAAGCACATTTAGGGAAGGAAAAAAAAGAACACAATAACCTGAAGAAAAAAGGAACTTATCAAGCCGCTGGTTTCTCCTTGAAAGTCAATATACCAAACAGAACAGAACAGGGAAGTACCCATCTGTAACTCGATATTATATCCATTCTTATGATCAAAACACAGAAAACCCAATAAACTTGTCTAGAAAACTTTCATTTTTCCGATCACAATCCTGCATTATACCAAAAACTAATCGAAGTCACTCGCAAAAAGGAGACGAACCCACTTAACATAATGCAAAAACGAAGGGAAAACAATAAGAAAAAGAGAAGTTACCTAATTGTGATCGAACAAGAAGAAAAAAAAGCAAAGAAAAGGAGAAGACCCAAAAAGGGTCCTTCTAATTTTCTTGCTGCAGAGAGATGAGAGAAAAGATTTGAGGTCCTGATGGAGGAAGCTGAAAAGTTATAAGAAGCCGCGTTTGTTGCAGCAAAACAATCTCCCTCCTCCAATTTAGAGCATATGTTATAACCAATCGGGCATGACGGGCATTGGTAATCGAGGACCCCATTGAAATCGAGGACACCATTTTCTTTTCAACTTAATTTTTGGTTTTATTAACTCCCCAATCATTTTCGCGAACAGTTCGTTCGTAAAATTGGTTTAATGGGTTTGCTAATGCCTGTGATTATTACTTTTGGTGGGGAAATGGATGTGAAATTAATCAAGATGATGGGTTTAATTAATTAACAGAAAGATTATTACAATTCTAATCATGAGACAAAATAAGGCATATATTTTATAATAATCCTTGAAAGTTTTATAGTATATAAAAAAAAAATCCTTCGAAGTTTTACATACATAGACGTGAACTTTGAGTAGGGACAAAACTAAAATGAAAAAGTCAACAAGATTTTTTTTTTTTTTACCATATGTGAAGTGTGGAATTAAATTTTTTACTTCGAGAAAAAAATCATGACATTTATTTAATGCATATTAAATAATTAAATAAAATATTATTAATATATATGACAAGGGGTTATGCACAAAAGATTAAGAAAAATTACTATAAACATAAAAAATATTAAACTGTTTATAAATATAGAAAAATTTTACTATCTATAAGATCACCATAGATTTCTATCGCTTGAGGTAGATAGTGAAATTTTTCTATATTTGTAAATAGTTTAGTTCATTTTTCTATATTTGAAAACAACCTAAAGATTAATGATATTTTTTTAATTCAACAATATGCGAGAATATCCTAAAATAACTATGAACATTTGACCATTAAGATTATGATCCCTTAATGAAATTGAGCTAAATTTATACACACGTGGAAAAGAATTCTTTTTTTCCCTTTTCTTTTTTCTTTCTTTTTTTTTTTTTTTTTTTTTTAACTTTGATGAGTATAAAGTTGTTATTAGAATCTTTCCCAAAAAAAAATAATAATAAATAAAAAGGAAAGTTAATAGAAGTTTTTGTCCTGTGTTTAAAAAGGAAAAACTTGTAAGGAAAGTAAACGTTCTTCTCCATAAATTATAACTTCAAATTCTTATTAAAATTGGAAAATAACTTCATGATTAACAAGGATAAAACCTTCCCATTCTCTTAAGAATGAAATTATTGAGAGCCTTATCTTCTTCTATCAATTAAAAGCAAACATGATAGAGACTGATAATATAAAAGAAAGTGAAGTTTAATCTATTTTAGCATAGAAAAAGGTTTGTGAAGGTGAGTCGTCCTCTTCAAGCACCTAAAATAAGATGGCAAATTTCTTTGATCATGAATAATATAGATACATTAAAATCTCATTTTGATAACCGTTAGAGTGTTGCATTTTAATATATATTAGAGTAATTGTAATGAGTAGCAATTTTAGGGATAATAACTAAGCAACATTTTAAAAAATTACAAATATAGCAAAGTGTATCCGTGATAGACTTCTATCGCTGATAGACTCTACTGATAGACCACTTAAACTATAAAAGTCTATTCTGGATAGACTTAGCTATATTTATAATTTTTTAAAATATTGCTATATATGTTAATATTTTGAATCTGATTGTTATTTTTGCCACTGTCCCTAGATATTATTTAGCTTAGATTATTTCTATTATGTAAACACTCAATAGACTTCTTAGGTTTGTAGTATTTAAGTTTGCTCTACTTCTTATTGTAAAGTGATTAATGTGAATCTTAATATTTATCTCTCTATTTCTCTCACTCTCTAAAATTTATAATGAAGTAAAAGCAAAAGGCATATATTTTCGACTTAGAAATCAAAAGTTGGAATTCTTCAACTCAATATATTAGTTGAATTCAAGAAATAATTTTTTTAAAAAATGCAAAATTCTTATCAAACATCACAAAGTTGAGGCTATTGAGTGAGCCCAACAATGATCCAAAGCCATATCCCTCAAAGTTGAGGCTATTGAGTGAGCCCAACAATGATCCAAAGCCATATCCCTTAATGGGCCTAAATTGATACAACAAAAATCTTCAAAAAGCCCACTTGGTGTTGGGATTTCAAACTAAGAGGGGTTCACGCGATCAGGTCAACGATGGCTCTTCATTTCATTCTTCATCCTTATTAAATTTTCTATTTAATTTTATAGAGAGAGAGTTTCCTCAAGAAAAATTTGTCGATATAGGTTCTCTGTGATGAATTTTTGCTCTTTTTTTATTAAAAAATTAATTAACTTAAATATTTATTATTGAAAATTTTTAATTAAATAGTTAACTTTTCACTAAAAAATTTTGATCGAAGTGCTTAATTTCATGTTGAGAATTTGAATCCAATGAAAAAAGCAATGAAAAAGTACTCAAATTACTTAGTATATGAAATAATTATTTATCAAATTATTCTTATATATAATCTTATTCTAAATATTTAATTCAAATAACATATTCATTAAAATATATAATATTTATATAATAATAATAATAATAGTAATAAATTAAAAGGAAAAAAAAAAAAAAAAAAAGACAAATGGGTGGCAACAGGAACGGAGCTGGGGCAGGGAATAATTATAATAATATATAATATTAAAAATGGATTGTCGCATTAAATTGTTTATGATTGTTTTTTTTCCCTTCCAAACAGGAATTTAAACGCAAACAATTTTTGTTCCTTCTATTTTCTTTCATTCCCAATTTCAAACCTTCCATTAAAAATGTCAAACATTTACTTTCACTATCAAGGTAAAGGTAGAGTTAAATTTTGTATAATGCAAATTAATATTATAATAATCTTGAAAAACTACTTTTTTACATGAGACAATCTATTTAGAAGATCAAAAAGCAAGAATCATAGAAGTTGTAAAAGATAATTTTGTATAAAAAGGTGATTTGAACCGAAAGTGATAATGATTGGCCATATATATATATACGCACATTGAGTATGGCTTCAACAGATGGAAAGAGATTAACTTTTCTCTTTTAACTTCATGATTCAAATAAGTATTTAAATCCTTCATGTGCTTATTTTTGTTGTTTCCTATTCAAAATAATAAATAGCATCTTGATTTTTTTTTTTTTTTTTTTTTTTTTTGGAAGTTATCATCTTGATTAATTATTTCTCTGAATTTCTACATATAATATATTGTGAATTAAGCGTAAAGAGAGAATAAAAATTGATCAAAATTCTCTTTTGCTTTTAAGGGATCCAAATATGTTCATTTTCTTTCTCTAACAACCAAACAATGAATTCTTTTCCCTCTTTTTTCACCCACCATAAGCACACATAGTTGTTTTTTCTTTTTTTTTTTTTTATATAATTTTGCTTTCCATTTCTTCGTAAGTCTTTTTTTCTTATTTTTACATATTAAACATGATGTTCTATTTATTAAAAGAAAGTTAAAAATTATAGAAAGGATTTAAAATTTTTGGAATGTAAAACTTTACATTCACCCTTGTTCACCACCAATACTATATGCATATAAATTATATATCAAATTAATTAAGAATACTAAAAAACTAATAAATTGTATTAAATGTAAGTTATATATATATATATATATGACCAAAATTACTCTTTTTTTTTATATATATATATATTTTGAGTTCAATAAATGTGGAGGTGAATTTTTTTCCCTACCTAGATTGACAAATTGTTACTTTTTATTTGCAAAGCAACAATACTATAGAACAAATGATATAGGTATATAATAGGAAAATTACTATAAAAAAATATCAAACTATTTATAAATAATTTGATTCATTTTTTTATATATTTAAAAACAACTCTATATAATATCTCAATATTCCCAAAGTTGGTTTAGGAAGGTTAGATTTCCAATAGAACTCAAAATAAATTCAGCCTTAAGAGACTTATTTGGAGTTGAATTTTTCAAATTTTTATTTATTTAAGAAAACATATTTGAAAATGGTGTTACTTTTATTTTCCATAAGAATGTAAAATAAAAATTGACGCAGCGGAAAAAGGTATTATACCAAATCCATGGCCAAACAAAAAAAGTCTATCCCTTAAATAAGAGAACACTCTCAAAAGAATACAGCGTTCTATATTTTCAAATGAAAATTAAAAAACTTCCTATTACAACCCTAAATTAGTTATTTATATAGCCTTACAATAAAATAAGATAATTAACTAATTAATTCTAATGAAACATTAATTAATCTAAATTAACAACTAAACTAAATATTACCTAAAACATCCTAATTCTCTTAATCCCTCTCATCAGAATTGTTCTTCTAATTTGGAAAATCATAGGGTATGAACAGCCATCATTCTGTAAAATACATGGCTATATTCTGGTGGGTAATCATCTCAATTATTGCAAACTACCAATTATATATATCTCCATTCTTTTCCACCTTATTTTATTTTTAATTTTCTTTTTAGCTTTCATATATCTTTAAAAATATATATATATATATTTTTGTCATGAGATATGCAATTAAAAGTAACTTTACACTTGCCCGAAAGACCAAATTAGTACCTAATTCAACATGATTATAATAATTGATCTACTTTCTTTCAATTAAATCTATCTTTCTATCCTTGAGAGGAAAAAGAAAATTAAGTTGTGAACAAATTATGATCATATATAAATATGTATATCACAATACATCATATGATTTTTTTACTTAAATCAATACTATGTACTAACTCATATAATTTTTTTTATATATAACCAAATACTATTCTTCTTCTTCGATTTAGTTCAACAAAATTTAGAGGTAAAAAGATTTGAACTTTTAAATTCTTACCATAGTTAATATATATTAAACGACTTGTAGGTTAATTTCAGATCTACCATATTAGTTTTAAGTTTTTAATTAAAAAAAAAAAAAAAAACTAAAATGGGTTTCAAAATAAATGTTCAGATTTTTAGGAGATATTCAAATATAAAAAAGCAGGTGGAAATTAGGTTTTTTTTTTTTCAATAAAAAAAAAGGTGGGAATTAGGGTTTGCTAGCGAGTATATTGCTATAATTATGGTACTCGGAATTATAATGAGCTGTCGTGTAAGTTAATTTCCATATGCAGCTTTCCTTTGAATTGTTAAATAACTCTTTTGGGTAATTGATAATTCACTCCTTAATTACTTTTTCCTTTTTTAGTACATTTAATCCTTAATTAGATACGTATTGTATCTTCTTAACTACTAAACATATTTATATGTATAATTATATTTGTATATTTCTTTAACTAGTAAACCTATTTATGTGTATAATTATCAAAATATATAAGCTTTAGTATTTGCATTCTCTAGCAAATATTACACCCAAAATATAATAAAAAAAGAAAATGCTAATTATATGGATTCACCCATCCGTTCACTCGTTTAATGCATATACAATTTTGAAGTGGAATTTTATCATTATTAACTTACTAGATTATTTCAATTAAATCCTTCCATATACATATTATAGATTAAAAAAATGAGATGATTGATTTTGGTGAGTGGACATATAAATTAAACACATAAGCAATAAGGGATTAGGTAGTATATTTGAAATCAGAACATAAATATCATATTCGAACTACATGAAATATTTTTTCTCTCTCTCTCTTTCTTTTGTTAAAAAAACAAAAAACAAAAACAAAGGCATGAAAAGTGTGTAATTTTCACGTGGGATTACCTACTTTTTCAATTATTGTTCGAATTGGTATATTTACTTTGTTATTATAATGAGAAATTGTGTAATGGGTAAAAAAATAATAATAAAAAATATAAGGGTGTTTCCAAATCTACTGATGGTTTTTTAAAATTACAAAAATAGCAAAAGAATATTTGATTTGATTTTTACTTTTTTATTATTTCAATTTTATCTGTATCAGCAAGTATATTAGATATATCAGTCAACTAATATATTTTATTTTTGGTGCATCAATAAACTAATTGTATCATGGTGAAAGTTATTTTTTTTTTTTTTGTTCCATTTTGATATAAAGTTGTTTCATTCAATTACCTACTTGTTTATTAAATATTTCATATATATAGCTTGATTATTGGGGTAAAATCTACATTTTAATTAAACACCAAATTTATATCTTTATAATTTTTTTTTTTTTAAAAAAAAAGACTTGATTTGAAATAAATTGATACATAAAGTTGATTAACTATCATTTTGGTCTTTTTATGTAATGGAAGTTAACGTAATACATAAAGTTGATTAGACATAAAGTTTTGGAATGATCGATACCAAAACTAAAACATATCTTCGTAAAGATTCGGGATATATATATACTTGCATTTAATATTTTTTAATTATATTTTTGATCCATTAATTTTGGATTAGATTATATATGGATTTTATGAGAGTTTTCAAACTTGAAAGACTTCCCTCCAATTTTTTTGTTAATTATGTAATGGAAGTTGGGGCGACACCATTTTTTTATTTTTAAAATAAAAATATAATTTATCAACTGTTAAAATAAAATAAAATAACTTTTTACTTTTCATTTTTTTTTATCTCTTTCCCTCTCTCTTCCTTCTTTGTCCTCCCTCTACTCTTCTTTGTCCTTCCTCTTTCAAGTCGCCCACGACCAACAAATATATTCTTCTTTCTTTTTTAAAATTTTCTTTTCTCTTTTCCTTCCTTTTTTATTCTTTTTATCTGTCTCCCATTTTTAAAAAAATTAAAAAAAAAGAGAAAAAGGGGAAATAGAAAATGAAATGAATGAGAGGGAAAAAAAAAAAAACTGAAAATGAGAAAAATTGCCGTCACCAACGGCTGTCGACGAGCATTGGACAACGACCGCAAACGGCCATTGATGTGATGAAGGGATGAAGGAGAAGAATAGAGAAGGAAAAGAACAAAAATGGAAGAGGAAAAAAAAAACAAACGAAATTACTATAAATAGAAAAAATATCAAACTATCTACAGATATAAAAAAAATTCATTGTTTATCCGCGATAGACGGCAAGCAATAGATTTCTATCACTGTTTATCGCTTAATAATAGTAAAATTTTTCTATATTTGTAAGTTGTTTGATTTATTTTTTTCTATATTTGAAAACATCCTAAAATTATAATGTTAAAAACGTTTTTTTAAATTTAAAAAAATTAATAATACATCTGCTTTTAATTAAACAATAATTGTCACGTCAACTTTTTATCAATATAATTAACGAAAAACTAACACATTGACTAAGAATGCTATCAAATTCAAATCTTATGGATATTAATTTGTTGAGTTAAATCAAAAGACTCAAATACAACTTAAATCAAATTTCAAATACCAAAAGTTTAATTTTTTTTTTCTTTACACAATGTTGGAAAATAATGTCAACCATTTTATATCCATAATAGAGAAGTTATAATTTTTAATCCTTATACTTTCAATTGTCCAATTTTAGTCCCCAAACTTTCAATAAATCTTAAATTTAGTTACTCAAAGCTAATTTTTACCGAAATTGATTAAATAATAAAATTAATTTTCATATAAAGAAATACAATATGTAAATACGTTCAAATATGTACTAAAAATTCATTTTTTTTTTTTAATAAAATCAACAATAAATGAACATTGGAGAAGAAATTTAAATTTTTTTAAAAGTACAAAAATTAAAATTAAACAAACTTCAAAGTATCGGAATTAACCAAAATGGTATTTTAACCGAATAGAAAGAATTATATCCCTTTTTGCCATTATTTTCCCAGTGTTTTGTAATAATGTGGAAGCAAAGTTAGAAAGAAGTGGGAATAGGAAAATTAAAGGAAAAGTTATGAAAAGAAGAAAGAATTTGACCCAAAAGTTTAAGAGGGAAGTTGTAATTGGAAATGATAGAAAATGATAGGAACTACTGTGTTGTATTGTGATCATCTCTTCATTTTTTTTTCCTTTTCTTTTCTTTTCCTTAGCTTCAAGAAGTGGCATTCTCTCCCATAGTGGGGAAGGACCCCAAACACACTCTTTTTTATTTATTTATTTTTTTATTTATTTTTTTATCTACACAAACTCTCCTCTCAATATCATAATTTCACCCCTTTTTGATGGGTGCATGACAGAAATGTAAGAATAAAATATTCATCTCTATATTTATATTTCTTTTCATATATATTCTTCGACCATAAGATTAAATGTTCTAGTCTTTCATTCTACAAATGTAGTTGAACTCTTAAATAATTCAAGAGTATAATAAAATAATCTATAATAATTATCTAAAAATTAAAATTGTTGAATTTCTAATTTTATGTGTCCAAAATTTCAATTTTGTATCATTTTTTTTTAATACAAATAGAGTGGGAGGATTTAAACAACAGACCTCTTGGTCCTTAGTGCATATAGATGTCAATTGAACTAACTTCTAGTTGGCTTAATTTTGTATTACTGATATGATACTTTTTATATATATAAATTCACATATATCAACTATTAAATATAAAATTCTAACACTATTGTGATAAAAAAGATTAGGGACCTTAGTTTTAATTAAACACTATTTATTATTATTTATCTCTTTTGGGAGAAGTTAATCTCTAACACGGCAAACATTTGGATTGAAAGGAACAACAAGGTCTAGTAACCTATTAGACCTATACGTTAATTTTTAACGGAAAGCAAACATGAAATAGCAAATCCAACCTTTTATCCTAAGAGATTTCAAATAGTTATCTCGAATTCAAACAATTCTCAATAATCATGGTCTTTGAAATTTGATCATCCATATAATATACAAAAAGAAACTCAATTATATTTAATTTATTTCTCCTTGAAAAATGAGATCTCAATTCCAACCACATAGTTTCATTACATATCTTACAAGTTAAGAATTCAAAAATTAAATCTGTAATTTAATATTCTTTATATAGAAAAAAAAAAGTGCACATGCATGCCAAGATGTCATGAGCATATATAACATAACTAACTGACATAGTTAAAGCGAGCATAATTCAAACGACCAAGAGATTTGTAGTTCGAGTCTCCCTTATTCTTATTGTACTTAAAAAAAATAACCGACAAGAAGTGAGAAATTCGAAATTAAAGAAAATGAGGAAATCTAGAAACATGGTTGGGTGGGTAAAATAAATGATGAGTTTATGCATTATTTTCCCATGCATTGCTGCTGATTGATTGCTACACATCTACGTAACCCCACCCTGTGTTTCACCTTCTTCTTCTTTCATTTCTTTCATTTCCCTCAAATTTTGCACCAAATTTTGGGGCTTAATTCTACTTTTTTTTTTTCTTATTAATTTTTTGAATTAAGTCGAGTTGTTACATGTTGATATAATAATTAACTACATATATATATGTGTTAATTCACAAAATACTTTCTAATCGTATATGATCATCGAGAATTATGTGTGTATATATATAATATATGGTCGGTGAATAATTTAAAGGTTAAGAGAATTGAAAAGTGTAAGAAGGAAGAAGAAAACGAAATTAAACTAAATCATCATTGTTGAAGGGTCACGTGTGTCTCCTTCCCAGCAAACCATACCCATTCCCAACCATTATTGCCTTTTCTTTTGATTCAATTCTTCAACAACAATAATATATATAATCTCATCATAACTTTCTTTGTCACTATACTAATTTAATTAATCTCTCTATATTATTTAAAATTTTTATTTAGCAAAATCATATGCAGTTTTTTAATTAAAGAGGTGTTTGGATCCCAACTTCAAGTGGGTGGAGTAGGCTATAATAGCTCGCTCTTTGTTTGGGATCACTCCAACTATTATAACACATATGTACTATGATAACCAACTTTATTGCTCTAAACGCCCCTTAAGAGATCAATATATAAAATCTCAATTTAGCATATAATCCAGTCTCGACTTATTATCTAACATATAGAAGATCCTCAATATTACATTTTTTGAAGAAGCATCAAGTCGTGGTAGACTTTTAAACATCTAACCTTTAAAACATATGTAAATAATGTTCAAAATTTTTTTAAAAAAAAAATCCTTGAAAAAACACACTTATATTCTTTTAAAAGTTGTAGTATTACCCTTGAACTTTTATAAACATTTCAAACCTAATTTTGAAGTTGAAAATTAAGATATGAATGATGTAAATTAAGCAACAACCTAGCTAGAAAACCTTGTGGTGTCTCAAATTTATGTTCTAACTTGGTCACAACCACCCTTTTCAGATCCCAATCTTGGTTTGACATTTCAAGAGATGAATTTCTACTCAAATAGTAGTAGTTTTGGGACATTTATGAAAGGTGAAAGATATATAATATTACAACTCTAGAAAGAACATATGAATATAGAGCTTTAAATACTATTTTGATCCGTAAACTTTTGGTTTTCGTTCATTTTTTATTCCTCTACTTTCAAAAGGTTAATTTTGGTTACGTCTCTATACTTTCAACTTTGGTCCATTTTAGTCTTTCAACTTTCTAATTGTCCATATTGGTTCTTGTACTCGACTTTTGTTCACCAAAATTGAAAGTATAAGTGCCAAAATAAACATTTTAAAAGTATAAGATTCAAAATAAACCAAAAATCAAAAGTACGGGAAACAAAGTAGTATTTAAACCAAATATATATAATATTGCCTTGACTTAATCAATCAGCTATATATATTTGGATTGCCCCCTCTTTTCATCAAAATCAAAACTTTCCCATTGCCAAACTTTTTCACTATAAAACCCGGCCTATATCTCTCCCAATCTCTCCCCACCAAAAAAAAAAAAAAAAAGAAAAGAAAAAGAAAAAGAAAAGACTCACATAATATTATATATCTCTCATAAGCTTTGTCTTAGCTATGGTTTCAGAGAGATCAGTGAAGATTGGTGTAGAATTATTGAAGACAAAGAAGAAAGTATGTGTAATTGGAGCAGGAGCCTCAGGGCTTGTAGCAGCCAGAGAGCTAAGAAAAGAAGGCCACAAAGTAGTAATTTTGGAGCAAAACGAGGACGTTGGTGGACAATGGCTGTACGATCCAGACGTGGAAAATGAAGATCCTTTAGGAAAATCGAAATTTATGAATGTTCATAGCAGCATTTACTCATCTCTAAGGCTTGCTTCTCCAAGGGAAATAATGGGATTTTCTGATTTTCCTTTTATTAGTAAGAAAGGGCGTGACATTAGGAGATTTCCTGGCCATAAAGAGTTGTTATTGTATTTGAAGGATTTTTGTGAATGCTTTGATTTGAGTCAACTCATAAGGTTTAATAGTAGAGTTGAATATGTGGGAATTATTAATAGTAAAAATAGTAATTATAATAACAGCTTTGGTTGTTTTGGAGGGATTAAGGATCATATTCAATGGGTTGTTAGAAGTAGAGATTATTGTAAGTATAAAACAGATGGTGATCTGATTGAAGAAGTTTTTGATGCTGTTGTTGTTGCTACTGGACATTATTCTCATCCTAGATTGCCCACCATTAAAGGTATATATCTACTACTTTTTTTTTTTTTTTTTTTTTTTTTTTTTTTTTTTTTTTTTTTTTTTTTTTGTTAAAATCTTATTTTGGTCTCTATACTTTGAGGTTTGTTCAATTTTAGTCTATATACTTTCTATAAATCTTAAATTTGGTTTCCAATGCTAGTTTATTGAAAGACCCTAATGTAAAAATCAATAATAAACTAGTATTAGAAACTGAATTTAAGATTTATTGATCGAAAGTATAGGAACTAAAATTGAAGAGACTAAAATAGTATTTAAAAATTTAAAATAGTATTTAAAAAAAAATTCTTTTATATATATATATATATATAACTGGTCTAATTTTGTGTTGTTTTTGTGATTGGAATTAAGGAATGGACAAATGGAAGAGAAAGCAACATCACAGTCATGTTTATAGGGTTCCTGACCCATTTCGCAATGAGGTAAAAATAACAATAATAATAATAAAGTCGGTCTATTTAATTAGATTGACTTGCTAATGATTTAAAAACATTTCTTATAAATTTCAAGTGAAAATAATTATGTGCTATCCCACCAAATTGTCCAACCATACTTTGACATGTGGCAAAATTCTTCTTATTTATTTTTTTGTAATATTTTAATTATTTTTTGGTCAGAATGATGATAGTGAGATGTATAAAGACGAGGGCATCCAAGTATTGTTCATTCTAAATTTTACTCTTTGTTTGGTTCAAAGAGTTTGTGGGTTCCATAAATAATTAAAAAATATTAATTTTATGTCCTCTAAAAGTTTACAATTTCACTTCTTATTCTAAATATGTTCAAATTAGTTTTTAAATTAGAAAATCAATTCAAACAAACTCTAAATTTCTCGCATATGTAAAATTGAAAATGTGAAATTGATGATATTTTTTTATTTTTTATTTGTTTTTAATTATGATTATTAAACAGGTAGTGGTGGTGGTGGGAAACTCTCAAAGTGGGCAAGACATATCAATAGATCTAATAGAAGTGGCAAAGGAAATTCATTTAAGCACAAAATCCATTAACACTATCACTGAGGGTTTATCCAAAGTCATCCAAAAATATCAAAACTTGCATCTTCAACCACAGGTTATTATTATTATTATTTTTTTTTTTTTTTTTTGCTTTAATTAATTAATTAATTATAATCTTAATTAACTTTCTCTTGCCGCGCATCTTTGATGTTTGTGTCTGAAGCAAAATTAAATTAATTAGTCTCTGAGTTTGCTTGCAGATTGAATCTCTTGAAGAAGATGGGCGAGTGCTGTTTGTTGATGGGACCTCTATAGTTGCTGATACTATTTTATATTGCACTGGGTATTTAATTAACCTTTTCTTTTTAATAATATCACATTTACATAAAGAAAAAAAAATCATATAATATGAAATAAAATTTTATTACATTAATTTTAAACATATACATTGGTACGTTTGTAGGTATTCATATGCTTTTCCATTTCTTGACACGAACGGAATAGTTGTTGTGGATGATGATCGAGTGGGACCTTTGTATGAGCATACGTTTCCCCCATCTTTGGCTCCCTCCCTTTCATTTATAGGCATTCCACGAAAGGTATATCCGATATGTTACTTCTCTTATTATATTCAATTTCTCTCTTATTGAGCTCTATTATATTATTTACAAATTTTAGATGAAATGTTTATAAATTGTTGCTATATTTGCAAATACCAAATATTTTAACTACCTATATTACAAATTCTCTATAAATAATTTTAGATTCTAGCTATATATATGATGTCACAACAGCTTTTTGTTTTGTTATTATTTTATTGGATAATTAATCAAAACAGTTAAAAGTAGTTGAGTATTGATTGACTTTATTAGGTATAAATATTCCAACATATACAATGATTGTTGCAAGTATTATTGCATGTTTCTTTCTATACAATTATGTAATGTTTGGTAGGGGTAGAAGGTGGAATATTGAGATGTAGGAAATCCCTTTTCTTAAAAGGGCAAAAAAATAAAAATAAAAACACAAAAAATGAAGAAATCAAGGAAATAGAATTAGCTTGAAGTAATATGATTGTTGTGCAGCTCATAGGTTTCCCTTTCTTTGAATCACAAGCAATATGGATAGCTCAACTGCTGTCTGGGAAAAGGACATTGCCATCATGTGATGATATGATGCAATCCATCAAACAGTTTTATCACTCCAAAGATACTGCTGGCATTCCAAAGCATAATACCCATGATTTAGCTGAATTTGAGGTACACTCAAGTTCTTCATGTTTTTTTTTTCGACAAGTTTGTGACGGTCCATCAATCGAACTAACCATAAAGTTCAAATAATTTGTCGAAGATTCTTCGATCTGACCAATTTCTTTATGTTGTAGTATTGCGATAAGTATGGCGATAACGTTGGATTTCCACGTTTGGAGGAATGGAGGAAAAAACTGTGTGTATCAGCCATTTTAAGTTCCTCAACCAACCTCGAAACGTTTCGAGATTCAATGGATGATGATGAGGATCTTCAAGAGGCCTATCAAAGCCCTCATTTCACTCAACTTGGAGCTCAAGTTTTTCCTCTGTAAACAGAACACATTTAAAAGCTTCATGAATATCAGTTTCTTCTTTCTTATCCCTTTTGCCTTTTTGGGTGGCCAAGTAAAATTCCACATGCAGAGTACAGAAACAATATGAAAAGAAAGAAGACTCCATATATCATTTCACCAAGTTTATGTATTTCATTTTTTGTTGTTCAAATTGTAGTGTCCCAAAATAATTTGTTAATTGTTGTTAGTATTTGTTACACCATCAAGGTTTTTGTCTAGTTATAAATTTTGAATGTTAAATCTACCTTATGTATTTTCCAATTTATTAAACTATGAAGAATTCAGTTCTGTAATTGTGAACTGATTTACAGATCCTACAGACTGAACCTGTGATTTAAACTCAGATCAGTTTCCATATTGTATGTTTTCTTCAAAGGCAAAGAAAAATGAGATGCAAGAGACCAGATAACTTGGCTGTAATCCATATCTCATTAACCAAACCAGCATGAGATGACCTCATTTAACAAAAAATATGGTCTATAAATATACAATGGTGTCTTCCTTCTTTCTAATATAATTTTGTATTAAATGGAACAAACAATTGACTCAAAATAGAGGGTAGAAAAGCAGAACTTGGCAAAATTTACAGGTAATATATAATTATTTGAAGTAACTTCTCAAGAGAAGTCCAACTATACTATACTTGTCCTAAGATAATCTTTCTATTACAAGCTGGATATCTCTGCCCCCTCCGCCGCCGAGTAATATTTCCCCAAACTATAACCTTTCGTTCTTTGTTCTCTAGTTCATTGTCACTGCTTACTTGATCCATGATTGACCCTATAACAGTCTCTGTAATTTTTGAAGACGAATTACACAACCGTCTCTTCCCTCTGGTCCATGTTGTTCTACCTCTACTTGTAGTTTTCGCTACACCGACTATCGAATGAGAACTTGCAACTTCCATCAGCCCTCCAATTGTCTGAATATCTTCTGTAACCTCGCACCTCGACAAAGTTGCAAGACTTGGAAGAATTTCTGTCTGAAAATTCTTGCGCTTACCCCGCCTCACACGCCCCTTCCCCAGTTGACATGAAGGTGAAGAAACATTTTTTACTGCTTCCTCTTGGTGGTTACTTGCTGTCAAGGAACACCCTTCCTCTTCTGTTTCTTTCAACTTCAACGTCATGACCTCAAAGTCATCGATGCAATCTGCCAAAAGCTCCTCTGAGTCACTAGTATCCTTACATTTCAAGGCTACTTCAGCCTTCTCTGGATCAGCTCCTATTGAAGAAACTATTTCAGCAAACCAGCATAAGGATTCAAATGAAGGTTGAACAGACGGACAACTGGTGATTTTATGACAATTTTGAGCCACAGATGATGAAATAGAAACCAAGGCTTCTGCTGCAATCATATTGAGGTCCTCCGATGGTTTGCCATCATCTTCAACTGACTCTAGAAAATGTGACTCAACTTGGTTATCACCAAACTCTCCTGTAGTAGAAGAGTGTTTTTCCTTTCCTGGACTTGCAGGTACCTCCAGTTTCATATCAGTGGAGCAACAGGGTGTTGCCAAAAATTCTTCATTTATGCATAAGTTGAGGTCAATTTGACCTTCCATCCAATTTGCAGAAGCCTTGAACAAGGGGCTAGATTCTTCTTTCACAATCTCGGACTTGGAGCCATTACTGAAGCTTCCTTCGAGGGGGCTTACACTATCAGACCCAATGCTAGATCTCAAGTTCTTAACACTACAGAAATCGTCTTCAGCAACCATTGCATTTTCTAATAACATTTTGGAACTCTCAGTATCTAAAAGATGGTGTCCCATGGGACCTTGTGCAGATTTTGTCACAGATGTAGTGGATGATGACAGACTTGAATTTGCAATATCTTTGTCTGGTTGATATCTTTTGCTTCTGTCATAGAAGCTAATCAATTCAGAATAGCCATTGGTAGAAAGTCCATTCTTTCTTCCATGGACATCTTGCTCTGAGAAACCAAGAAATTTTGAATTGGCTTTTCCATAGAGATCATGGAAAATGATCTCCCTGTGGCCAGGAGCATCCACTAAATCAACGGATCTACAGCCCAGTTCTTCCTCAAAGTTAGGAGGATCATTTAAATCAACCGTGACCTTGGTTTTCTCTAATAATGAATCATACTTGGCATGAAAAGGTTTTCTATCACTAATATGAACAATCTCAGGCATTCTCTTGAGATGACAGCTTGACATTTCAGGCACATTTGTCAATTCATCTTTTCCAATCAAGTACTTGCTGTCAGTTGGAACTTCAAGATCAAACATCCTTTTTCCCAAAATCTTGCTCTTAGATTCTGAAAAATAAGTACTCTTTGAACAGATTCCATTCAGAGGGGAGTCAGAACCTGTCTGAATGTTCTTCCCTAAACTTGAAAGTAATGAGGTATTTTTTTCACCTGAGTGAAAAAATAATTGACTGTGTACAGGGAAGTTATGAGCATCCTGAGCACACAATGCAGAGACCCGAGACTTATAAAAATCAGACTGAGTTGTCCTGATGCACATATCATGCTTACACGATTCCCTCTTCATCTCAGCTATAAACTCCCTCTGTCTTTGGTAAAGGCGATGAAGTTCATAAATCTGGACAGTTTATTAATATTTCAGATGAATTTATAAGTTCAGAACTACAAATATTAACAATATCAGATTTCTAAAGAAGCAAACCATTGCAGATATATAGCAGGATTGGCTAAAATAGTACATGATTCCATAATGGATATAAGCCAAAAGATAACTTGCATACCAAGGATATACCTGATCCCTAAAAATCGCTTCTTGTTTAAGCATTATCTGCTTTAGTGCTTCTCGGCCACATTCAACATATAGACCAGCTGACAATGGTGATAAGAAACCTTTGGAGTTACGTCCACTGTTCACCATTTTATCCTCACCTATTTGAGGCCATATACTACCAACAACTCCTTTTATATCCCTACTGAAATAAAAATTTGGATAGTTGCCGGAACCCTGCATATTTGCTCCAATACCAAGAAGTTCCATAAATAATACAAAAGCTTCACTAGATATTCTGGCAGATTAGGACCTGAGGAAAAAAGGGCAGCCAAGAATTGGTTGGTATTTGATAGACACATGCTAAAATTTAACAGAATTACCTAATTAAGTTACTGAGTACATCTCAACTGTATTCTTCGGTTTTGATCAACTCCAGCTAAAACTTTCTAAATTACAACCATTTAAAATTTAAAATTTCAACATTATACTTTCGGCATGTATAGTCAATGATAACATTTTCCAAGGCATAATAAATTGAGGAGAATCATATACGAAAGTTAAAGAGTCTGCACAAGGATCGAATCCACAAAAGGGACTACTAGTCTACTACAGTTAATCAGTTTAAAATCTACCTCAGGCATAGTTCCTTAACAAAAGCACAACCAAAATTGGAGACAAAATTTCACATTGAAGTGACACTGTTAACTCCATTTTAATAGCATGAAACTCATCTTGATGACCTTAAAAACTTGAAGAACCTGAATACAAAAAGACCAAAGACCAAATGAAAAATCCTCCCTAAACAACTTGCACTTAACAGTAAACGACATGACTACAGTAGAACAAGTTCAACATAAAAAGTTGCAAAGATATTCCGTGAGAAATGGGAAGAAAGGTCAACCAATAACCATGTCCAGCAGAAAAAATCTGGCCACTCAGAGCACGGCCAGAGACGAAGATTTCCAAAATTGAAATCCACTCTCGAGAAAGGGGGAAGAGCTTTCAGAGGTCAATCGACAGAACCCACGAAGGAAATTCAATCAAGAATAGAAAAGAAAGCAATATGAGAGACAAAGTTGAATGAATCACCTGGTAAAAGAAGAAAAAGAGACGACCCATGTAAGAGAAATCAGGGGAAAGTGGTGGGGAATGGGTGAAGAATTAGATGGAAAAGGAAATCAAATAAAAAAATAAGAAATTTGGATCTGGTAGAGAAGAAGGGTGATGGGTAATGGGCCATTTTTTCTAGGAAGATTTAGAGAGAGAGAGCAAAGGAATTGAAAAGAGACGAACAAAACTTCCATCGGAAGGGACACGAAGGCTGTTTGTTACCATTTATCTTGTCTTTATCTTTCCTTCTCTCTGATTTAATGCTCACTTTTTTGGATTTTTTGATTGCTCCAAAAAAGGTTCTGCCCATAAACTAAACCCTTTATTATCTTTTCTTTAATTCTCTATTCAATATCATAATTTATTTTCCTCATCATATCATAATTTATTACATTTTGATATCAAAGTTAAATCCATATTTTTATTACATCAAAAGAAAATTCATAAAATATAGAAAATAAGTATGTCACTAACTAAATAATAAATATTTGAACTTGTTAAAATGTATAAATGTTTTGTTATTTATAGTTTATAAAGAAAATTTTTCATATTTATAGTTTTTAAACCTTGAATTTATCACATAAATTAAATATACATCTTTAAATAGCTATACAACAATTAATTGTATTAACTTAATTTTATTGTTGATCTTTTGTTGTGTGTGTGTTTTCTTTAAACAGTATCTTCGAGAAAATCTATAGAATATGTTTGAGAATTATTTTTTCCTGTAATTTTATTTTAATTGACTACTTTTTATTCTTTGACAATTATTTTATTTTGTTAACGATAAATGATTTTTTTTATTCTTACTCCACAAGTGTTGAACTAAAAAAAAAAATTACCTTCTAAAACAAATCAAATCAACTTGAATTTTTTTTTAAAAAAAATTAAACTTAGAATTAGAAAACAAAAGATCCAACCTTAGATTATGTAATACAGTACTTACGTTACATATAAATTCAATATATAAATGTCAAAATAAGTTTAGCTCAACGGTAATTAGTATGGTCTTTCACTGGTTGAATGTTTGATTTCTCATCTCATAGTTGTTGTACTCAAACCAACAAATAAATAAAGTATTTAAATAAATGTTAAATTCAGAAAAGTTTTCAACATAAATGACCTTAAGATAAGGCACATTTTACGTTGTTGTCTAAAACATCCAATTTTTTTACAAAAAAGACCTTCTTGCTTTAATATTTTCACTAATATCAATGGTTATTTACCATTTAACCCTCACCTACATTTTATATATATAAATAAATAAATAAATAAACCTAGGTTTTTGTGTATCCCTCCCTCATGCATAGCCTACAAATTCGTGTATCTTCAATCTCTTCAATCTCTCTCTCAAGACACTCTCTCTCTCATCTTTCCGGTCGCCGCCTCCCTCCCTCGGACCGCCCAACCACCGTCGACGATGTCGTTCCCATCGTTCAACACGTCGTCCGCTGTTCAAGTTTCGGCCGCCGTCGTGGTCGCCGTTCAAGTTTCGCCCTCCGTCGTGGTCACCATTCAAGTTTCAGCCTCCGTCGTGGTCGCCGTTCAAGTTTCGGCCTCCGTCGTGGTCGTCGTTCAAGTTTCGACCGACGGTGAGTTTTTTTTTTTCAATTTTTTCCGGCCAAACTTCTCCGATCTCACCCCAACTCGCGCGCCGCCAAGATCTCGCACCTATCACCAATCGCCGCCGTCGTCGTGGATTTATATGTACTTTTATGTTTTTTCGATACATAAATATATATATTTGTTTTTTATATATAGGGTGATTTATCGATATATACTATGATATATATCTTCAATCTTTTATTGATACTTTCTGTTTTATGATATATACACTAATATATGTTGAATATTAAGTTCATTTGAGATTTATATACGATGGCTTTGTTTATTTGAAAATCATTATGGAGCTTCGGTTAAATTTACTTAAATGAAATTTAGTCAATCTTACTAGTATATTCCATATATTGGTTAGAATATTTGCAAGTATATAATCATTTTCGATATATAGAGTGATTTTTCGATATATACTGTGATATATATCTTAAATTTTTTATTGAGACTTTCTGTTTTATGATATATACACTAATATATGTTGAACATTAAGTTCATTTGAGATTTAGAAACCATGCTAAATAGAATCTAAACTATAGTATATATGAGATAATA
This sequence comes from Lagenaria siceraria, assembly GCA_002890555.2. Taxonomy (NCBI): domain Eukaryota; kingdom Viridiplantae; phylum Streptophyta; class Magnoliopsida; order Cucurbitales; family Cucurbitaceae; genus Lagenaria; species Lagenaria siceraria. Next base: position 769,051 of record CM016487.1, on the reverse strand, counting down.
ACGCAAAATACAAATGAACTCAAAATAAATAAGGAACTATAATAGACAAACTCAAATAAGACAACCATCATATAAAAATTGTATTAGAGTGCATATATATCAGATATTCGGTGGATTATTACAAGCACACATAAACGTTGGCTAATTAGAAGTGTATACATATCAGAATACCTCATATATATATATATATATATATATATACCAAATAAACAATGGAATATTACATGAAAATAAATAGAACTCCAAACAAACAGTGGAATATATCACATAATATAAAAAAAAACGTTAAATAATATCAAACAATATCAAATAAATTATTGATACGTGAAAAGGAAAATAAAAAAAAAATATTAAGTACATTTTCTCTCTCCAATTGAGAATGAAAAAAAATTATTAAAAGGATTTTCTCTCCAATTGAAAATTAGAAAAAAAAATCATATTAAATGCATTTTCTCTTTCCATCATAATTCACTTTCTCTCTCCATCATTAAGGGAACTTTGAAAATAGGAACAATAAATATGAAATTCGGATATAAAAAAATAAAAAAGGATAAATTTGTCTAAAAATAACACTAAAAGTCTTTCTTGAAAATTTTTAAATTTAAAGACATTTTTTAAATATAAGGCCTAAAGATTATCGTAAAAATCTCATTCAAAAAAATGATAATTGAAGCTCCTTAACTAATAAAGTTAAGCCCAAGTTGCTTAAGCCCAAAATTGCTGGGCCTGTTTAGGTTAGGTTGTATTGGGCTTAGCTTTAGAGCCCACTTTTCGCGCTGGCGTTCGGAAGAAAAATCGGAAAAATGGAAAAAAGAAAAAATACGATATCCATAAGGAATGGTTTTGAAATTGATAATTTTTATAATAAGTTAAAAGCCAGCATAGCTCAATTGACTTACGAAAAGGTTAATGATTAAGAAGTTATCGTACTAAAAAAAATTCATTTGATAATATTTTTTTTTCTTTTTTTAATATCAGTTTGATAATGATTTTATTTTTAATTCTTAATTTTTTAAATTTAAATTAAAAAACACTTTTTGTCCCTTTACTTTTAATTTTGTAACAATGTAGCCCTTGACTTTAGTATGTAATAATCTAGTCTCTATACTTTCAAATTTTTAACTATTTTTGGAACAATGTAGCTCCTGACTAAATTGTTACATATTTTAAAGTTCAAGGATTAAATTGTTACGTACTAAAATTTAAGGATTAAATCGTTACAAAACAAAGTTTAAGCGCTAAATTGTTACTTTCATAAAAGTTTAGAGACTAAAAGTAATTTTTAACCTAAATTTTACATTTATATTCTCTCAACATATCAATGAAAAGTTTATACTATGATACATGCTAACACTTGCAAAGATCATACCACTCATAAATCAAACATATGCGTTGTAGTGTATACACCAAACTTCCAAGATTTGTATCATTCCATTTAATTTTGAGCATAGACTACACATTAACTCATATTTCTCGATCTTTAGCTACCTCAATATATTGTATTCATTTTGTCCACTAAACTTTTAAAAATATTTCATTTTGGCCTTAAAACTTTCAAAATATATATTTTCTTGCCCTTAAATTTTTTTCATGTCTATTCTTTTTTTAGTCTTATTGAGCTTTTACAAAATAATCATTTTAGTCCTTACATTTATTTCGATTTCAACAAATTAATATCATAGTTTAAAGAATATATTCACACATAGGTTAAAAGCCAAGTATTATTGAGTAACAATTTTTTTTAATGAAAAAGACCAAAATAGGAACATAAAATAGACCATAATGTAAAAGCAATTCCCACCAATTACGCTTTGGTAGTATACAATTATATATAAAAGACTCGATTGAATTTTGTCATTTGTTTCAAAAATACCTATATACTTTCAAAAGTTACAACATTATCCTCACTTACCTAAACATTTCAAAAGTACTACTGGAATAGAAATCTTCTAAAAATTTCTAGCAGAAATCGAGACGGAGAAAATTACGTGACAATAACCTAAAATGATGATCGCTGACGATCTAAATTTTCGTTCTAGGTCATTGCCACATCATTTCATATCTCAACTTTCGTAAAAAATTATCAAGTGTTATTTCTACTCCAATGATAATTTCGAAACGTTTATGAAAAGTCAAAGATAATACAGCAACTTTTAAAACTACAAAAGCATTTATGAAACAAATGGAGAAGTTCATAGGAACATAGTATAGTAAGACGAGATTATATAAGATAAAGACATACACATACTCAAATTGATTAAAACATATATCACCGATTACACGAGGAATTAAGGTTGAATTTATTGTTGGTGAGGAGTGAGAGGGTACTTAGAAGCATTTTTAAGGATCTTGGAGAGGGCAGCTTGGGCAAGGTCAAGGCCACATACGTCAGCAAGACGGAGCAAATAGAGAAAGACGTCAGAAAGCTCTTCTTCCAAATGCTCCTTGTCGGCGGCGGACCAGTCGGGCAGCCCGGATCTCACTTCCCCTTTCCATTGGAAAATCTCTGAAACTTCTCCCACTTCTCCTACCTAATTTTAATTAAAATAACAAAACATAATAATTAGGAGTTAATATATATAGGATTAGGAGTTAGTTAATTAAAATTATATAATAATTACTTACTAAGGCGAGGAGGAGGTTTCTTGGGGTGTGATACTTATCCCAACCTCTGACTCGGCCGAATTCCGCTACTTTCTCACTAAGTGCTCTTAGAGAAATCTCTTCTTTATTCTCCGAGTTCTTCTCCATTTTTTTTTGTTCCTTCCTTTCTATCCCCTCCTCAATTTAAAGGCCAAACTCATACACCTTTTTTTTTTTTAAATATTAGAAGAGCAATTATCCTTCGTTGAAAATATTTAAAAAAATTATGGACTCTAAACATTATAAAAGTAGTTCTTAAGTTTACTTTAAGTTTGATATACTAACTAAGTTGTGTGAGTGGTGTAATGTTTTGAAATAGTGCTCTTATAATTGGAGTTGGAGAAAGATTTTCGTGTGATTATAATAATTTTTCATATAGTAGAATGTTTTTGGTCCATGATTTTTTCTTCGGTTTGAAGTATTTCAACATTAATTTTTGTATTCTCAATTTTATTGCTTTCGTTTAATTTCTCTATTATTTTTCTATTTATCTGTGTGGTAGAGGTGTGAAGTTTTTTTTTTCTTATAACAATAATAGAAATGGGTGGTTATTGTTGGATTTTTTGAAAAATATTAGAAGTGCAGTTGTCCCACATCAGTTAAATTGAAGAATGAGGATGAATTCCAAGCCTATAAAAGGAGTCTATGCTTCTAGTTTCAAATCGTTCCAATTAAAAACACTTTAAGTTTAGTGTGTTAATTCTAATTAAATTCCTTTTGTATTCTCTAGTTTGAGAGTGAGAAAAAGGTGTGAGTAATATAAAAACTTTGAGAGAGTACTCTTGTAATTGGGATTGGGAGAGAGAATTATTCTGTGTGATTGTAACAATTTTTCACCTAGTGAATTTTTTTTTATATGTGGTTTTTCTCCGAGTTGGGAGTTTTCCACGTTTTTCAAACTTTCTTTTAATTTATCAGTTATTTTTATGTGTTTTTCCTGCAAGATAAGTGGGAGATTTTTTTCAATAATTATTACTTATTATTATTATTATTCGAAGATTTCCATTTTGGAAAGATAGGTAGATCTCATGATTTTTATAAAATATATGGGTTACTATGTTTATTACCAATTAGTTTGATAATGAAACTTCATACTTTTTTAATATGGCATCAGAGCCACCATAAAGTCCAAACGAGTATTTAATTTACAAAAGGAAAAAAAAATAATTTATAATAAATTCAAAGAAATAAACACATGATTTCATAATTTTTAGAAGATAGATGGATTACTCTATCCATTATCCATTAAGTTTTAGATGAAAACTTGTATTCCTTTAATATTATTGATGGGATTGGTGATAGGTTTTTCTTTTCATTCTCCTTTTTGAGGGGGTTTATGGATATGGTGGGGGGATTCATTTTCTCATGCACTAAATGGAGGATTAGTGGAGGGCACTCGAGTGACCTCTCTCTCTAACCGAAAACAAAAATAATATATCTGGTCTAAATTTAAAATAAATAAAAATATATATTTTAAATTTATTTTTAGAAATACTTATAATCTCAAAGGTTTTAATACTATGCTTGACCTAATAGATAATGTTGAAGTTGAAATTTGTTAGAAAATTTTGAATCGAAATTGGGATATGCAACAGGTGTGAAGTGGATCATATTACTTGATTTTTGTTCCAAATAAATGCCATGTTGCTTTAAGTCTAAATAAAACATCTATAAAAGGTCAAATTTCAAGAGCATTTTTTTTTTTTGTAATTTATTATAATATCTATTGTTTTTTAAACTAGTGTAATATTATCTGAATATTTACCATTAATCGCTCGTCTCTATATTTTTAGATTCTCCAAATTTGCATGTTAGAGTTAGAAATTTTCATAAAAAGCGATAATTAATTAAAGAGAATAACTAAATTAGAAAAATAAGTTTTTTTTTTCATTTGCCCTATATACCCTGATCGAAATAAGACGCATCAACATAAAAATATAAAATAGATAAATAATTAAAAGAAAAAGAAAAAGAAAGGGGAAATGGGATGGAGGGGGACAAAAAAGGAAGAATGAAAGGTTGTGATAGGGAATTGGTTCAGCCATAATTAAGACAGAAAAAAAAAACGGACAAAGAGGGAAAAAAAAAAGAAAAAACATAAAACATTACGTATTAAAATTACAATTTTAATTCATTGGAGTCGTTACGATGTGATTATCACAAAGTAATTAATAAATATGGATTAAAAATTACATTTCTCCTAAAAACTACTTGATATAAATTTGAAGTGCTCTCTCATATATGATCTTAAAACGAAAAAATATTAGTCACATTGATAAATTCCATTCTTTTCATTTTACTTGAGAATTTAGGTGAGTGACATGTGTATCGATAGCGATGGATTCTAGCTTTATCCATCAATTCAATGTACCAATGCAATGCAAGTGCTAGGTTTAATTTTGTTTCTTTTTTTTTTTTTTTTTTTTTTTTTTTGTCAAGCCTTATCTTTGATAAAAGGATGCACATGCATCATTCCAATGTTTTTTTTTTTTTTTTTTTTTTTTAAGATGTCAAAAATTTTGTTTGAATTTATTAACTTCATTCCTTGTTTGGTCTAAAAATTTTTTAAATATACTGTAAGTCCCACGACTTTATTAACATCAATTTCATGACTTATTAATTTTTTACATTGTAGACTCTACGATTAAACAATTTTGTAGAAGTTTGAATTTGTATGATGTAAATGTTTTGATTTATGAATTTGTAAATGTTAATCCATAAATACTATCTTCTGATCCACAAGGACCTCTTTGAGGTTTAAGTTTTTTGAATTTCTTAATTTGGGGCGCTGTAGAATGTTTGGATATTTATTCCGAAAATTGCTTTCAAGTAATTTTCTATTTTTCAAACCAAGAGTTCAATAAAAGAATTGTTTGAACAACTTACACACTTGTGAAATATATAAAAAGACATAATTTTATGAATGTTTTATTTTTTAAGAATAAATGAAATGATTGTTTTTTTCATCCCACCTAAATTAATTTAAGGTCAGTGTTAACACAAATATGTAAATTAATATAGAAATTAAACATGTATTTCTCTCAACCACCAAAGTTTATCAATGATGAAAGTTAGCTTTTTTAGGTTTAGGTGGTTGGAGAGGAAAGAAAATATGAAAGAAGGTAATTGAAGATTGTTATTTAAAGCTTCATATTGAGGCTACAAAAAGGACAATGCAATTCCCAATTAAGGTCCCCAAAGAACATAATTATTGAAATGAGAAGGACAATAATGTCAATCCCTTCATTTCATGGTACTAAGAAACTTTAATGCATTAATCCACACCATAGCTTCATCATCATAGGAATTTTGAACACTTTTCCCCTTTTCTTTTTGGGAATTGTGGACCTCTACTACATACCAAGCCACTACCTCATGTCTCGTTTGGTGGGTCATCGTTAAATTATCAACTGATTCAAAAACTTAAGTTGAAATTCATATTAATTAGAGAAGAAATGACAATACCCGACTTTAATCATAGTCTATTAAACCAAAACCCTAAATTGATGGGTTATAATAAATTTAATTATATCAATAGTTTGACCGTCATAAAAAGGGTCAAAAATGCATTTTACATCATTGACCGTATGAAGACTTCTAATTCTTATTTATATTTCATTCTCTAACTCGAGAGATCAGGAATCAATGCAAATATACAACTTCAGGTGTCAAGAAAAAGAATTGGGGTTTGTGTTAGTACTTTAAGTAAAAATAGAGAAGGTGAAGAAAATATTACTTTAGTTTAGTTTAGATGTGATTTTTAATTTAAGATCGTGGATATAGAGAGAGAGAGAAATTTAATTAAAACTAATGAATGACAATGTTTATGCAATCATTAGTGACAAATGATGAAAAGTAGGCACAGGATTAGATGAAGTGGTGACATCAGACTCATTATCAATATCTTTTCTTGCATTATAATTCATTTTGAATAATTGTTCTTGAAGCATCAAACCACCTATATGACTTTCCACTTCATATATAAAGATCATAGACAAAAGAAATTGGATCAATTTCAACATAATTTTGGGGATAAAATATAAATTATTATTTTAAAAGTTAATGATTTTTTTTTCTTTGATATTCGTGAGTGTCTAGGCCAGCTTACGCGCACCTCGAATAGGTAGGTGTCAATTTATCCGTAGAATATTAAATCCTAGGTAGGTGGCCACTATGGATTGAACCAACCATCCCTTACTTTAGCCCTTTGGCCTTTTTTGATTATTCCCATTTTTTGAATGTTTCCACTACCACTAGACCAATCCATGATGGTTTATTTTAAAATTAATGATTCGATCATTCATCCTACAATTGTTTACTAAAAAAATTACAAATACGCCTACTTTTTAGTTCAAGATTATACACAAAAATCAACCATGACTCAAATGTATTAAAGTTGGGTTATAGAAGTAAATATATATTTAAAAAAATTCTAATAACAAAAGATAACACTCTTTTTGAGCGGTTCGACCATCGTAGGTAAGAGGACCGAACCATCGACCGACTTTATTAGTTGGAAGAGAGTGACACACCTCCAATATGGGGGAGGGGGGGGGGGGGAATTAAGTAAATGAGATATTTCGTGTTGTAATAACTTTATGGTGAAGAACTAAATTTTTGAAAGAGGGGAGTTTTTGGGGGAAGCTGGGAAAGCAATAATGGAGAAGGCAATGGCAAAAGTTGGGAGCTTTTGGATATCAAGGAAGGCAAAGCAAGAGATCACCAGCATCACTGCTGAACTCTCAGTATGTACCCCAACAAAAACAACCCTTTCCTTCAATTCTTTTTCATTCCTCTTACAATTCCCTTCATTTTTTTTCCTTTCTTTCTTTAATATCCATATGTTCCCAAAAGAAAAAGAAAAAAAAAAAAAAAAAAAGGTTGTAATAGTTAATTTATTGAAATACTGTTACTACACTATTTGTTTCACTATTTTAGAGCTTATATTGATTCATTAGTTGTTTGCAATTATGATTTCAGTCACTCTCCAATACTATAGAGGACAAAGCAAAAAGGGTACTCGACAAGATTAAAGGTACATATACTTGTTATATATGAGTTTAAAATAATTTTTTCTTCCATGAAAGTAGCAATTTAGTCTATAAACTTTAGCTAGTAACGATTTAGTCACTATACTTTTAAGGAGGTATTTAGAGAACTGAGGTGAGTTCTAAAGTAAGTAATTAATATCTTGGAATTGGAGTTAGAAAGTTTGTGATTTGTTGAGGATCCCATTACGGGTGTTCGTGGGTTGAGTTTAGTTGGGTTAAAGGATTTTTTAGACCCAACCCAATTGTTTGGATTGTAAATTTCTTCAACCTAAATAACTCTTATTAACAAATGAACCCAACCCAACCCAACCATTTAATATTTGAGTTGGGTTGGTTCGAGTTACTCACATCATTTATTTAAATTTTGTTCTAAAAAGAAGTAAAATGTTAATATGCAAAAAAAAATAAAAATAAAAATTATTTAATTATTTGCATATATGGAATTAGAATTACCAACTCAATTTCAATTTGAATTATGAAAATTTTCTTTCTAGAGTACTAAAAAAATTGTTTTAGAAGTTGATCGAGAAAATTATCCTAACTCATGAAATTAAATAAAATTAAAATAAATATATGTATCTATAATTTTATCATAAGTAAAAAAATGTATATACATTTTAAAACTAATAATAAGTTCATATTGTTTCGAATTATTTAACCCAACCCAAATGAGTTGATAATTCAATCCAAATCGGGTTGATCAGTTTTTTGAATACTCCTAGATTCCACTTTGAAAAAATGAGGGAAATTCACACTATGGATGAGCGATTTCTCTTATTGTCAATTAGTTTTGGGATAAAAATTCAAGTTATGATGTTTGGAGTGTAAAATTAAAAGAGTTCTTCGATAAATGTGCAAATGAGAAAAAGAGAAAGAGATGAAATTCTTCAATAAATGTGCAAACTTCAATAGTAAAGTTCAAACTTCAAAGTTATAATTATGTAACATTAACCTATAAAATTGGTGGGTCAAATACTCTTTAAAATTGTCAATTTAGTATTTAAACTAAAATAAGTAACAATTTAATGTTTGCCCTCTATAATTTATGACGATTTAATCTTAATTATACAAAATATTATTGAAATTTAATGAAATTTCTTACCCATAACGAAATTTAAAACAATTTAATATTTGTACTCAAACAACTCCGTGTAATGTGTATACAATGAATAACCAATAAATAAATCGAAAAACACATTACCTTTTTGTTTTCAATGGCGATACCGACGAAAAGGGAAGCCGCAGAAATCACTGCCGGAGCTACTCCGAGAGCACAATCTTCCGGCGGGATTGTTCCCAAGGAACATAATCTGCTACGAATTGGAGGAATCGAAGGCGAAACTGGTGGTACATTTGGCGTCGGCGTGCGAGGTGAGCTTCAAGGACTCGTCAATCGTGAGATACGCTACTCGTGTAAAGGCGACGCTGTCAAAAGGGAAATTGAGTTCAATTGAAGGGATGAAGACCAAAATCGTGGTGTGGACCAAAGTCACCGCCGTCTCCGTCGAGAGTTATAAGTCGGAGAAGGTCTGGTTTGTCGCCGGAATCAAGAAATCGCGGCTCAAAGACGCCTATGAAATGCCTCGTCAAGCTGTTAGGGTTGACGATTTCTGAATGTACGGGTAATTTTGTTTTACGACCTTGAAATTATCTGTTAATTATACAACATTTATAGTTTTTCTTTTCTTTTCCCTTTTTTTTTTTTATGAGAGATTAATTACTAATTTTCCTTATTTTTTTCCCTCTCTTTAAGCCAAGATAGAGAAGGCTTTTATTTTTTCCTTTGTGTTTTTTATTAATACAACAACTAAGCTAACAGAGTATGAAGATTTAAGGTCCAATTCAAGAAAAAAATAGTATATGTCAATTTAATGTTGAGGTTGGTCGAAAAATACACATTTATAATTTTCTTTAAACTCTCTTTAAACTTTCAATATTAGATTTGATAAATATCTCTTTTTAATTCAACAATTGCATTAATAGAAGTTAAATATCAATATTAAGAATGCAATGCTTAAAAGATCTCTAAATTTAAAGTATTAAAAAAATGTCTAGCAAGTTTATGAACTTTCTATTTTATTTTCTCATCACTATGATTTTTATTTTTTTTTAATTGAACATTTACCTTCTTAACAAAATTCTATTCTAACAAACAGTTTTTTTCAAAATATTTTTTATTTTTTTTAAAAAAATTGACTTTGATTTGAAACCATCTTTAAGGTAGATAATATATTGACGTTAATATTGTTGGTAAGTTTAATTCTAGAAACATCACAAACAAAGACAAAATAATTTTCAAACATTAGGGAGGCCAGAAAAGGAAAATAATGAGAACATTGAAGACTTAAGTTCCACATGGCATCTTTCAAAAAGAAAAAAAAGAAAAAAAATTCCACACGGTAAATATTCTTTTGACCCCGTCTAGTAAAAATACACATCCTTCCCCTTCGGTAATCATTTTTGGGCTTACGATTGTGGACCATAAAGAAGTGGGCCATGTTCCCCCACAAAGCCCATAAACGATTTTGCAGTTGGGGACAGACTGTAACTCCTATGATTACGAGGAATGAATTACTCAATAAATGCCTCCAACTTTGAGGAAGGTATTACATGTCAATTATCGACATTTTTTTTTATTTAATCAATTTTTTATTTATTAAGTATGATAATCAAATAATTTTTTTATTTTAATAAAATATATCATCGATCTATAAATGAATAATTTACTGTACATTTTTGTGTATCACATGCTCGTCCTCACTATTAATTTACAAAATACCAATACACAATTTAATATAAGATCAAATAGATAGAAAGATGTATTTAAACTATATAATTTATTTGTATTGAAGACCTCTCCATTGAAAACTAATATAAACTTTAATATGAATATAATGGACATTATTTTAGAAGGGGCACTTAGAAAATTCAACATTGTGGGTAAAATTGATTGCCAAATGGCCCTGTGTGCAATAACTAATCCATGAAGGCATGAGCCACCTAACTTTAAAAGCCCATTTACTCAACTCTTTTTCCTTTCTCACATCACATTAAAAAGACATCATAGACCAAAAAAAAAAAAAAAAAAAAAAAAAAAAAAAAAAAAATTGAGTACAAAATATTCAGTAAGTGGCTTCATTATCGAGATTTGGCTTTGCACATACATACCATGAATGTCTAGAGTTAGTAGGACATGCATTCTGTAATTGATCTTGGAAGTTCATTTGAGTGGATAACATATCCGTCCAATCATGCATGTCTAGTGGCCTAAAGGCACACAGTCAAAATATAGAAGTGAACCTGAATGCTCCACGACATCGTAACATAGAGGTGAACCCGTCAGTTCACACATGTCTAAGATTTTTCTATTTATTTATAATATTTTTTCCTTTTGATCACTTTAGTTTTAATAGTTATTATTACCTTTTAAAATGGTGGATATTGAATGTTCATCCATTGACTATAACACCATGAATGGGGAGGTTGAAGCCTAACTTATTATGTTATTAATGGGTGAATAAAGTTAGACTACTTTAAAATATTTTTATTTCATTATATTTTGATTCATGAAGTTCCGTAAAGATATTCTTATTTATTTTATTAAAATTTCATTTTATTTGGGATATAAATTTGAAGCAAACTCTTTTTTAAATTAGATAAATACCAACTTATTTTAAGAGATGTTATTAATGTCTTGACTAGTTAAACTATCATCAATTTGACATTTGAAGATCTACTTTTAACCTAAAACTAACACAAATTTCAATTTTTTTTTTTAATAAAGTACAATTAAGTATTTAAGTACTGTTAAATAATTGTAACTTGATCTTAATCTTTATTTTCTATGACAATGGTTTAAGTAAAGCTTACTTTTTTTCTTTTCTAAAAGAGCAAAAATGATACAAAGAAGAACTAAAATAAATAAATAAATGTGACTACAAAGCCCCACTTGGATTTTCAAAATGTATAATTTTCTCTATTTTTTATAAGCCTAGAAATGAGGAATCTTGACTAATGAATTAATTAAATATATCGAAACTCTAATATAATCAAAGTGATTAGTAAAGTAGTTAGAAAATGACTACACTAATCCAACTACGCATGACTTGACTTGTGTCTTACATATAATATTAAAGAGATCACAAATCTCCAAAATAAATAAATCAATTAGCTAATCTTTAATTTCTTTTAAACAAAGTAACAAATTATATTCCTTTTTAAGTCATGTGAGTGTGTATTTTAAATACCCTAAATATGTTCGAGTTTTTTCGATCTAGTTTTTAGAATTCAAATTCGTGAATATTAAAATTAGCTTATAATTAACTTACATGTATAATATTTTTTGTGAATTGACAAGATTTCAAAAGAGAAACGAAACAGTGTAAATAAAAAGAATTAAAATTAATTTTTACTAACTAGTTGAGAAGTTTAGAGACAAAATTATAAACTTTTATCTCTTACGTAGTCTAATTCCATAAATTTTAAATATTTTCCAATAAACTCACTAAATTGTATATCATGTATTGCAAGTCCATTTTAACAGATTAGAAAAAGGAAGCACTGAAAAAAAGTTAAATTAACAAAATAGACTAAATTTAAACAAATAGGGAATAAAAGTAAAATAAATATTTAGCCTTTTAATTATGTGGAAGAGATTCAAATAATAATGGGAAGCAGCTGCAATCATACCTTTCAAGAACAGACATCACATGCAAATTTCATAAAACAAACACCCTAAAAGTGAAACACTAATCAAACCCACAACCATTTTTTTTATTTATCATCTAAAGAAAAGAAAATCAAAGCAATAAATATTTTTAGTTTATATATGGAATTAAGTTTTCAAATCATGTTAATATTAATTTTTTAGTACAATAACGGTAGGAGAAATAAGGAATTGAATATTTTAAGAATTAAGGTTATGCTAATTACCATTAAGCTAAGTTCACTTTGGCATGTTTCTTTTGAATTAATTATATTGTCATTGATATGATTAATAAATTATTTTTTAATTCAATATTATGCAGGGAGAACAAGATTCTAACCTCGTAATTGTTTTGATTGATATTTCAAAGAGAAAGAAGGGAATCCTTTCCTTCTTCTTTTGCTATTTGTAGAAAAGGGAATTCATGATAATGTTGGAAAATGCCTTCTAAAGTAATTGGAAAAAGCAATTATTACAAACAAAATCCATGTGGGTAAATTTTGAGTAAAATGCTTTTACTAAATTTTGATGATTATTTATTAAAAGAAGAGAGAGAGAGAGAGAATTAAAGTCAACTGTATGAAGATTTGATTAATGTATGTAAATTAAAAGAATAGCAAAGAAAATTGATGAACATTATGGGGTAAATTGCATGCATTAATGTAATAATCAAATGGGGAAAAAGCTATTTTGGCAAATATTTAAAGATTATAGAAAGGGTAATTGCAGATATAATTGCAAGTGGGATTTTAATGAGGAAAATTTTTCATATTTTAAACTAAGTCAAAGTTTATTATTTGACTCAAAGTCAAATATAGCCCATCCATGGCATGTGAAATAATGAATCTAAGGTAGGTACCCCTTGTGATTGTAGTTGTAACAACCATAACATTTTTTTTTTTTTTTTAAGTTTAATCTCCATTTAACAACAAGATTATTTTTATTGATTTTTTTTCTTTATTAACATAAATATAACACAATTAGCATAAAGTCGTACACTCTTGTCTTAGAAATCTAAGATCCAAATCTCTTCATCTTAATTGTTGTACTAAAAAAAATAAGATTTTTGTAATGTCCAAACTCAGGATTCCGAATTCAAATTCAGTATCTGATGGTCCCTACATTCTCCTGCATCCATGCAACTTGACAACGTTATTATTGTCTGTCTTAAACTGTTTTCAAGATTTTAGTATAGTTCAACTAGTAAATAAAATGTACTATCAATCTCGACGTTTGATTTCCCTTTCCTATATTGTAAAATATATATATCAAAATAAATAGATTCATGTCTAAATTTTTATAAGTACATTTCTTTCTATTATAATGGTTTTGTCTTCAATTTCTGATTTTTTTCATTAAAAAACAATATATGTTTTCATAAAAAATATTCTTTTTCGATTGTATTAATTTATAACATATACGGGAAATATCAATTTATACTCTAAATTTTAGGGTTGTATCAATTTAAACACTAAATTAATAACGATATCAATTTAAACTCTGAATTTTGGAGGTTGTATTAATTTAAACTCCAAACTAATAATTGTATCAATTAAAACCTTAAACTTTCATAAGTGTATCAATTTAAACCCTCCATTATGTTTTATTTAAATACACTTATGAAAGTTCATGGTTTAAATAGATACAATTATTAGTTTGTGATTTAAATTGACACATTTATGAAATTTTAGAATTTAAATTGGTATAGTTATTAGTCTAAGATTTAAATTAATGCAACCTAAAATTTAGAAGTATAAATTGATGATTCCCTAAAACATTTAAAGACAAGTCCACAATGTTTTAACCAATTAAATGTTTAAGTAGGCATTGTAAGAGCTTTTTTTTTCTCTTAAAAAAAAAAAAAAAAAAAAAAAGAAGAAAAGTGAAATCAAGTTGGTTTTTAAGAGAGAGAATAAAAATAAAATCATTTACCAAATGGATTAAATACTTTGTAAATTTTTTTTCCTATGACTAACCTTGTAAGTATGTATTGAAAAATAAAGAAATTATTAATGAAGCTTACCTGTTATTTGTTAAATAATAAAATTTGTTTATGTTTTTCCTTTTCTGGAATATTATTCAATTTAAAATCTTCCAAATGGTTAAACAAGGTCTATGGACAGTTTAAGACTGGGAAAAGTATGTGGTATAAGTATAATATACCTTTGAATTTCAAGTTCTTCATTACTTTCATTTTCAGAGAAGCTTCCATTTATTAGACTAAACTAAATTTGCTGACCACCATTTTCATTAATAAAAACTAGGAATGTTGAAATTTCAAATTTTGACTTCCAAATTAGTAAACTAATATTTTTAAACAATAGTATCCAGAGTTTGATTTACATAGCAATTTTTTATTGGAGTTACAACTAATTTTTTCTCTTAATTATATCGGTCCCTATTTTTATAAATATTAAATATATTTAAAGACTACTTCAAAAATATTTAGTTCCGTATACTTTAATATATATAGTGTCCGAGTTTTTTTTTTTTTTTTTTTTTTAAAAAAAAATCTTGTTTCATTTCATTATTTAATCTAAAAATATCACTAGAGACCATCACATCACGTACTTGACCCGTTGATTCATTTATATCCAACTCCCTGTTTACGGGGTAATTGTTTTCTATCAATGTCATTATTTGAAAAAAGAAAAAAAAAAACATTTTTTTTATGTTTTTTTTTTTTGTATAAATTATAATAAGGATAAAAAAGAAATTTAAATGGAAATCCCTAATCCTATTTTAGTCAAATAACTTAATTAACTATATATACTTTATACGTCACAATGCATCAAATAGATTGACTTTATTTATTTCTATTATACTTAGTTTAATTCGTTAACATTAATTATAAACTAATTTCAATTTAAATAATTGAAATGAGTACTCCCTCAAAACTAAATTTGCAAATCATGCCTAAATTAGTTTTTATTATTGCAAATCACATTTAACACATTTGTAGAAATAAAAGTAGAAAAAAAATACTCATTAGGGAGACGTGTGTATTATTTTGTAACGAGTGAAACATGCATACAATAAAATAAAATCATCCTAATATAAAATTTGATTGAACTGCTGATTTAAAGTAGCAGTGATAGTGGTTTGATTTTGAGCCCATTGAAAACCAAATCAAATTGATTGGTTTTATAAATTAAGGAATCAAAATGATGTTCAATAAAAGATAAAATTAATGGTTTGGTTTTTTATTAGATTTGTTCTATGGTTTAGTTTTAGGTTTTGGGTGTAATTATATTCTTCTTCTTTTAATCAAAATTTAAGTGTCAAATTAAAATCTGGTCTATTTATAAATTAAAATTGGGTGTTTTTGTTCCTTCTCTCTATTATAGTAATATTTGGTCTTTTTTTTTTAATAGTAAACCGACATGCATCATGATAATTAGTTAATTAAAATACAAACAATAGTAATAATATAGTCCATCGTTCATTCAAAAAACCAAAGTACTAATAATAGATTGTCTATCCAAATTTAAGAATATATATACACACACATACCATCGATTTGGTTAAGTTTTGACTGTTTTTTTTTAATAAAAAACTAAATCAAACTAATAACCTTTTGTTTTCAAATTTTAAATTAAAAAATCGATCCAAACCAGTGAATCAATTTGAAATGGTTTCGTTTGTCGATGTTTTTTATTTTTTTTGTTACACTCCTAATTTAGTGTGTACTCTTTATAAATTTGGAATGTTATCACGGTAGAAATCTTTGGTGACAATTGAGAGCAGATTGAGCATATGATTAAAAAATTAATTAAAAAATAAAATTAGAATTAAAAGTAAGCTACCATATGAATATTTTCCATCATAGGATTGAATGATATGGAATTAAAAGTAACACCCAAATTCAGGAATAAATCAATAATTAATTTGGTTACAGAAAGGGAAAGGCATGCATGCCATGGGATCTCCTTTAAAGTGGGTCCCAATAAAGTCAATGGTGTGGGCCCCCTACCTCAGCAATGAAGAAAGGAAAATGTCAGAGCAGTGGGAAAGCTGGCAAAGCTTAGCTATGCAAAGCCTGATCTTAAAAGTACCAAACACAAACAAATAAAGTAAAGCCATTATAATTGTTTTTCTTTTCTTTTTTTTTTTTACCCCTACTTTTGCTGTTTTTATATATATATATATTTTATTTTATTTTATTTTTTAAAAAAAAAATCTAAGAAAAAAAATGGTATGATTGTGAGCGTATAATTATAATTAAGCAGTGATTTGTGAATTTTGATAAACTTTAAATCCTTACTTTGCAACAATTTCATTAATTTACAGGATTAATGGATCAAATTGAAAATTTATGAGTTGAATTATAAATGAGCTGGGTGATTTTTGCAAATTTTCTTTTTCATTTTTTTCTTTATTAGAAAATAATAGTTATTTGAATATTATTTTCTCTTGACTTTCCCCCTTCCTGCACTCCATGTATATTCTTCATTTTTCTCATCGTCCATTGTGAAATTTGACATTTCTTCCGAGAAAAATCAGTTATTACAGACCGCTAAACGTTGACTATGGTTAATTTTCGTCAAATTACATTTAAAAAATAATAATAATGAATGGTCATATGATAATTTTAGATAAATTTTTACCTATAAAAAGTTATCAAACTATTTATAGAAAATAGCAAAAAAAAAAAAAAAAAAACACCGATCTATCAGCATCTATCAGTGATGGATTTCTCTCATTTCTATCGTTGATAGACTCTCATAGACTTCTATCAGCGTCTATCACAACTATCTAAAAATTTTACTATTTTGTGTAAATAGTTTTCTTTATTTTTCTATTTTTAAAAATCCCCCATAGTTTTAATTGGGTGCAGCACAGCCAAACTTTTTCCTTCAAAGATTATTAATTTGTTGACTAATCAAATTTAAATTTATGCCAAACTTGATATTTTTTAAATTAGAGTTTACGAATATTTCACTGCAAGTTTGCGTAAAATTGGGGGTAAATTATCATAAGTTGAATTGAAGGTATATATTTTAACATTTAACTATGTCTAGGCTCGTCAATTCCAACATAACTTAGTGCACTAGAGATTATTTGTCATCTTAAAAGTTGATAGTGCAAACCTCCATCTTTATAATTATCCAACTAAGAAAACATACCATATCTGATGAATTTAAAAGTTTGTCATCAAATACAACATGGCAAGTTTTTTTTTTTTTTTTAACACTTCATTCCTATCTGCTAAATTGGTTTTTACAAATTAACAAATTTTAATTTACATTTTTTGAGAATCAAATTTTAATTTACTTTAATACAACAATTCTTAAAACTTAGTTCTAAGGAAGATGTGAATTTTATGGGATTTCTCATTCAATCACTGTCCCATACAAAACATAATCCTATTGTCCTATAGTTTTCAACATGTGGAGCTAAATAGCATCTTTAATTTACAGAAACAAAAATAAAAGAAGAAACAATTTAAGCATTATAATTAAAATAATGTATAATTTTGTATAATTTTTTACAAAAGTACAAGGACCACCCAAAAATCATATAATACTTTTTTGAGTTTTTATTTTATTTTATATTTTTCTGTTGACAATATCAAGAGTATGAAAATAAAATATATAACATCAAAATCAACGATCCAAATTATATGTCGGTTAAACTATATTTATTTTACGTGTACTTTTTTTAAATTGCATAAAGATAAGGATGATAATAAAACACGACGATTACTAGAGATGTCCTTCACATTTAAGATTTTTTTTCTCCAATCTAATTAATCTTTTTTGAAAAATGAAACTTTTAAAAAATCAATTTACAAGAAATCTAATTACCTTACCTTTTTCTTTTGGTACTCGTATATATCTAAGATCCCGTTTGATAATTATAATTAGTTATTTGTCAATAATCGTTGAGTTAAATTCACCTTGATAATTAACTGTAGTTATTATTTTGTTTTGCTTTGTTTTTTTCTTCTCTTTGGTTCAAAAAATATTATAGTTCAACAAATACAAATTTATGTGCATATTACAATTTTAATAATTGAAAAAACTTTTGTTATACTAACACAGTCTAAATTAATCCAAATATGCAAAATGTTTTTTAGTTCAGGTTAACAAAATGTTTTCATTTATTCTTTATGCTTAGATCTAAAAATTATTATTGTTTAAAAAAAACAATCCAGTCTCCAACCCCCACTCACACGCCACGGGTCAAATGGTAGCTAGTTCATATATTTTTTTTCCCAGGTTCTTATTTGTATGATAGTTTAGCGCCTATTTGGTATAGAATTTAAAAACATAAATTTAAAAACGAGGAATTCAATAAAAACAGAGCTTTAATTCATGTTTTTAGATTTGTGTTTAATAGCATATTCATAATTTAGATTCTAATTTAAACAATTATTTAAAATATGCTTGATACTATATATTTATAAATAATACCTATTAAAATTAGAGAGGATGAATGCTAATTCTAGTGAAATCACTGGCACTATATTCTTTCTATGATTATGTAAATTGACAATCAGTTTTGTCACATTCGACATTCTCATAATATGGTGGTAGATGAGTTAGCTCGATGAATAGCGAATAGGTCTCAATCTCATTGTTGGCAAGCTACGAGATGATTTTCTTATTTCATTATATATCTTTTGGTTGAGACAAATGACTCGTTGACTTTGTAATTGTTAAATGTTTTGATTTTTTTTTTAAAGAAATTATTAGATATATTTACAAGTTTAGAGACTAAATAAAGATAAAGGAAGAGTTTAGTAATTAAACTAATCATTTAACAAAAAAAAGAAACGAAAATAATGAAATTGATGTCAAATCTAGGCTATGGCACTAAAATAGTGATTTAGCCCATTTTAACTCTTTTTTTTACTTAAGAAAAGCCGTGTTTTAAAAATCATAGGAAGACAAACAACGAATCTTCGGGGGTAATAAATGGAAAATCATAGGTTGAAAATCTCAAAGCTGATAGAGATTAGAGAGAAGGAAAAGAAAAATAAATAAATAAATATTTGATTTTTTTTTTTTCTCTTTTAAAAAAGGAACACGCATTTAGTAACAACTACCCAAACTAAAAACCCACTCAGACGCGCAATGTGGTGACCACGCGCTTTGTGATTGGAGTAAATAAAGTGGGACCAGCTCCCATTTGCCGGTCATACACACGCGACGACTCGAGAGAAGGAAGATTTTGGAAGGTAGTAATGCGAATCCAATTAAAAAAACAAATGGAGACCAATGCAATAAGGGAACAAAAACAGAGAATAAACACAAACTGCCCCAAACTCTGCCCATTTTCACTCGTTTCACATCTATTTTCTTCTCCCTTCTCAAAAAAATCAAAAATACTTTTTTTTTTTTTTTTTTTTTTTTTTTTTATAAATAAAATATTAAGGAATATTGTTTTATTTATTTATTTATTATTATACAAAGAAATATGGTTGAGTATTCTACCTATTTTGTTCTATTAAATAGATAACCACTTAAAAGATTAGAAGTTTGAATCTCTCAATTTTACATGTTGTTGAGCTTAAGAAAAGGTTAGATATTTTTTAGTTTGTAATGTTAATCCTTTTAATGAAATTGAACGAATTAACATTGATTGATCAAAGATTATCTTTTATTACTGGAGAAAATTAGACTTTAGATAAAGTTTAGATAGTTGAGTCTTTTAAGTTATAGATTAAAGCTAAAACATACCCTAATCTCAAACAATATAGAAATGGTTTTAACCCATAATGCCATTACTATGCCTAATCTATGGTTTATAGTTAAACATTTTTAGGTTTTAATTTTATTTTAATTACCATATTTTAAAAATAGGTTAAATTACATTAATAGAGCGAGTAATAATTTTCTCACTTTCAGAGCTAATTAAGACTAAAACGTAGAAATGTCTTTAACCTGTAATGCCATCACTATGCTTAACTTATGGTTTCTAGCTAAACAGTTCTTTTAGGTTTTAACTTTATTTTAATGTTAAATTACATTAATAGAGCGAGCAATAATTTTCGATAATTTTCATTCTGATATTTGGTTTGATCATTTTCTTCGTTGGTTTATAGATTTAGTTTCCAACGATTATTATTGTATTCTTCGGGAGAAAAGGTTACATTATAAATTTAATTTCTGAATATTATGGTTATTTTAGTCTAATATTAATTAATCCGTCAATTTTAAAAGAATAGAAAGTTTAGAAACTAAATTTTGAGATTAAATCTGTAATTTAACCAAACACATATGAATTTATGGTCCTACAGTTTTCACTTTTGTTTATTTTAGGTGAATTTTAGTTCAAAGTAATCAAGTGTTGGAAAGAAAGTTAGAATTGGAGAAGAAGAAAGACATGGAAGATGTTGGTTTTGTTGGGCAGAATTTCATTCTTTACTGCTGCTGTTGGTGCTGCAGTGGGTATTTAACTTTCCGTTGATTTCGCTGTTTCTGTTGTGGAGCCGCGCTTTAATGGCTTCTTCTAATCCACCATCTTCCGCAATCGCCGCACTATGGATCCATAACAGTGACTGAGAGACAGCAGAACAAACTGTATTCCCACAGCCAAATTAATCAACACACAGAAAATCCACATTCCATTGTTGTAACCTGGTATAAAACTCCACCCCCCTTCTTTTTTATCCTCTTACACTCCCATTTTCCCTTCTCTTTTCATTTGGGTTTCAAACAAATCAGTCTTCCCGCTAACCCATTTGATTTCTCTTTTCCCCCTTTTCTGGGTCGACCCAGATTGCTTCCTGAAATCTTTATTTCTCACTAATGGTTGTTGAGTTGCAGTGATCCGCCATGGGGTGTGTGAACTCGAAGCAGGCGGTGTCCGTCACGCCTGCATTCGATCACTCCGGCGTCTTTCGAGACAATGAATCAACGGCGGTGGGGAACTCGGGTCGGAGCCGTCTTGGGTTGGGGGAGATTGAGAAGAGTTCGAAGCCTAAGGCTAAGATGAAGACGAAGGGGTCCAGTGAGTTTAATGGGGTTGGGAGCGAGTTTGGTGAATCGGGGAGAGCGAGTTCGAATGGTGGAGGGAATGAGACTTTGAGCTTCAGATTGGGGAATTTGAACAAGTATATGGAAGGTGAACAAGTGGCGGCGGGGTGGCCGGCCTGGCTCAGCGCTGTCGCCGGTGAGGCCATTCAAGGTTGGGTTCCACTCCGGTCCGATGCCTATGAGAAGTTGGAAAAGGTATTTAGTTCTTTTTCTTACACCCTTTAATCTCTGTTTTTCTTTGTTAATCATAACAAATCCAAGTTTTATTTATATTAATCATCTTTTTTTTCCCCATAATTTGACTTGAGTTTATAGTTGATTTAGATAATTATACATCCTTTTAGGGGGAGGGGACATGGCATTAATTCTCCTCATCTGTATGTTGCTTTGTTCAATCAGTTCAACATGCCACTGTGGGAGCATGATGAGTTGCGTGTATTTTTTTGAAATAGTGATCTGTGTATTTCATCTGCTGCTGGAAGGATTCTGTTACCTATTACTGTCAGTTTGAAATTTGAAAGGATTTGTGTTTTTCTTTAATTGTCATGGAAGATGTCTAAACTTGCTAATTTGATGACCCCTTTTCTCTTCCCTTCATGTTTCTGTGAAACAAAGAATTATTAATTGTAAGATTTATGACCTTTTAATCAGCCCCCTGAAATCTATTAGTAGGAACAGAGTTTTCTGTGTTTGGTAATTTCTGCTTTATAGAAAGTATATTGGTAAGTTTTTTCTTCTTTTCTACAACTGCTTCAATTTCATTTTAACTTTATTGTTGACATTTCTAATTCTCATACGGTGGTAGTTGAAGTTATTGTGTTTTTAGGAAGTTGATTTTGGTCTGGGTGAACATGGACTAAGTTCTTTCTGCTTGTTGACATTGAATTTTAATAGATTGGACAAGGTACATATAGCAGTGTATTCCGAGCACGTGAACTCGAAACGGGAAAGATTGTTGCTTTAAAGAAGGTTCGATTCGACAATTTTGAGCCTGAAAGTGTTAGATTTATGGCACGAGAGATCATGATTCTCCGTAGGCTTGATCACCCTAACATCATCAAATTGGAGGGCTTAATTACGTCTCGTTTATCATGTAGCATTTATCTCGTGTTCGAGTACATGGACCACGACATTACTGGACTCTTGTCCTGCCCTGATATCACTTTTAGTGAATCACAGGTATGTTTGATTCAGTTTTGCTCTGAGTTGCTTAAGTTTTTTTTTTTGTTTTTTTTATTTTTTTTTTTACAGTTATAAAGCTTACCTGTTTAGTAAATTGATTGTATCTGTCAGTAATTTAGAATGAAGGTTATGAGTTGGTAAAGGAATTTCTTCATTCAGAACTTAAGTTGGGGAGCATTCTTTTGCAGAATTTGAAGTGGAAATGAAACTTTCTATTTCTTATGGACAATGAGTACAGTAATGAATCCGTTGCTCTTTACCTTTTCTGTAGATTAAATGCTACATGAAACAATTGATATCCGGGCTTGAGCATTGTCACTCACGTGGTGTAATGCATCGGGATATTAAAGGATCTAATCTTCTAGTCAATAATGAAGGGGTATTGAAGGTGGCTGATTTTGGATTGGCAAACTTCTGTAATTCTGGGCACCGGCAACCTCTAACGAGTCGTGTTGTCACTCTATGGTATCGTCCTCCTGAACTTCTACTGGGTTCGACAGACTATAACGCATCTGTGGATCTTTGGAGTGTTGGCTGTGTTTTTGCAGAACTTCTAGTTGGAAAACCTATTCTTCAAGGAAGAACAGAGGTAATGTAATATTTTTATTATTTTTTTTTCTTTTTGAAATTTTTATCGAACTATTTAATATCATATTCTTCCTAATCTTCTTTCCCATTCCAAGAAATAGAAGAATTGGGTGACAAGTCCTTTAATGAGAAAGTAACGTTCCAATTAAAAGTGGCTTCTTCAGATATCTGAGTTGCCCATCGTTGGAATATTATTTCTTGAAAGAAGAAATTTGTGAAACATCATAACAGAACTGGAAGAAATTTGAACTCTAATGATTCATTTTTTTACATTAGTGTGTCAATATGAATGGTTCTATATTATGGTGAATAAATGTGAATGATGATGTTAGTGGGCGGAAATGTCTTCCGTAGTGACTCATTGCTGTTCTACCAAATATGTTATATTTTTCAAAGGTGATATTGACTTTACATTTGCAATCTTTCATTGATACTTTCTTCTTTCTACCAATAGGTCGAACAGCTACACAAGATCTTCAAGCTTTGCGGCTCTCCTCCTGATGATTACTGGAAAAAATCTAAACTTCCTCATGCCACTTTGTTCAAGCCACAACATCCTTATAATAATTGTTTACGGCAGACCTTCAAAGATCATCCTTCAACGACTGTGAACTTGTTAGAAACTCTTCTTTCCGTGGAACCATACAAGCGCGGAGTTGCCTCCTCTGCTCTCACATCTGAGGTAATAATGCTGTCTTGCAAAACTCTAGCTACTATTGTTGTAGTAAACTAACTTGATTTGCCTTAGATAATAGAACAGAGTAATCAGTTTGTTCAATGAATTTTCTCATGCTCTTTCCTTTATGGCTCCTTTCAGTATTTCAGTACGAAACCGTATGCATGCGATCCGTCAAGCATATCTATATACCCACCTAACAAAGAGATTGATGCAAAACAAAGAGAGGAGACTAGAAGGTCGGTTTCTCGTTTCTTTCTATCATAAAAGAGTTTGAAACTCAAGTGGAAACAATAAGATGACATAAATAGTTGGAATGACTTTTGGAGTGCCTAAGAAAATGACTGAAGTGCAAACAAGTGTTTTTAAGCACTTGAAAAGTCAATCCTAATAGACTCTAAATTCAGGTGTCTATTACCAATGTGTGTATTACATTGAAAGTGTATGTTATAATGGCACATTCTCTGGATCTTGTGAAGACTTTGTAAATAACCAAACTTAAAATGTTGGGTCCAAATTGAATTGCTTCTTCTGCTTTACTATTGTTATTTGTGTTGTTCTTCATGTTCTATAATCAAAATCATTTTAAACTTGCAGGAAAAAAGGTAGTGGAAGGGCCCGTGGACTAGATAACAGAAGGTTAACGCGAAAGCATCTTGGAATCAGTAAATTGGCACCAGCAGAGGTATTTCTTCTTCTTCTCTCTCGCTCTCCATTTTTGTTCTCTTTTTAGAAACAAATGAATGAGACGGATGCAAAGGAGGCAAACATTGGATTTACAATTATACTATTCTTAGTGTCTACCACACTGCAAGGAAGTTCTCATTCATCCGCTTTAAATGTTGTACAGGACTTATCAGTCTCAGCTCGAGATTTGCATAAAATTAGTATTAATGCACAAAATCTTAAAGAAGAAAAGGTTATCAAAGGTGTTGAGGCGCAAAAGCTGTCTATTGATAAATTGGAAGAGACTATACATGTAAAGAATGCATCTCAAGGAGACATTCCCTTCTCTGGCCCCCTACAAGTTTCGACATCAAGTGGCTTTGCGTGGGCTAGACGACGAAGAGACGATGCCTCTATTAGATCTTATTCCAGGTCAATTTCAAGAGGACACCTAATTAATGGGCTGGACGATTCTACTACATTGCATTCAAGAAGCAATTTGGACTCTAAGTTTCATGAAAAGGGTGACATATCATCCATCAGCCGCTCAAGTTCCAAGGGTCATGAATCAAATGAGAGATCAAAGGTTGTGATAAGGAACCAGTGGGGCAAGTTTGAGCGTCCTGATTCCTTTGATACTTCGGATGAGTACCACTCGCAGGAATTTGCATCGGCACTGTATATGCGAGATGAAATGGAAGCTAAGAGAAATAATCTGGTGAGTTTAAGATCATTAACGCCAGCCCTTTGATGTTTTCCATTGTTTTACAATATTCTAAGGATTGTTTCACCACCTAAACCTTTATTATGACCTGATCTTGTGACAGAGTTATCAGGACCAAGTGGACAAAGGTGAATATTCTGGGCCCTTGTTAACTCAATCTAGCAGAGTGGATGAACTGCTAGACAGACACGAGAGGCATATCCGACAGACAGTTCGAAGATCATGGTTTCAAAGAGGTACTACTGACGATACAGATATTTTTTTTCCGTTGAAATTTGTGCGTTGTACTTTACATTTGCCACATGGTTTTAAAGACAATGTTGAAATTCCTCATCAGACAACAAGTTCGCAGCACCTTCGTTGTGAGCTCGTTTGTCTTTCTGTCTGCAGTCCTTATGTTCGTCACGTTTCTACTTTTACATTCTTTTAAAGATTATCTGTTCTCACCCTTGCATTTTGGCTTGTAACCTGTAGGTAAAAATTGATTGCTTATCAGTTGGAAAAACTCTGGAGATTGGGCTTGTTGTGTTGAAAATGACAATCACTCAATAAACTATTGATTGCTGAAGATTTCACAGCAACAAGTTCATAACCAAGGAAGTTAAGTCATTGCTGTTCAACACAAGAGTTACACATGTCTGAATGTCTTGACAAAAGCAGAAATGTTTGGATGATCAAACTTGTTGATTTCCTTTTCCAAACAGCCATTTTTTTCTTCTTTTCTATCTATAGTTCCCTGATTTTTTTTTATCCAATGTTGTAATGTATAGACTAGTACTGATAGATGATGAGAAAGTATTACTGTAAATGCTCCTGATTTGTAAACATGGCAGTGTACTTTTAAGATGTTTTTCATTCTTGAAAGCATCAATTTCTTCACTCGATTGGTTTCTTCAATGGAAAGAAAACGAGGGAAATAATTGTGTAGGAAAACAAAGAGAATCATAAAACATGGTTGATTGTTGCAGATGTCTTCTTCAGCCATATTGCAGGCAGAAAGTATCACCACCAAAATGCTACATTTCTGGTTTCTGTCCTCTTCTGCAATTTTGTTAATGAATCATTATCTCCACAGAACCGTTCAAACAGAAAAGGAGTTAACACACCTAATACGCACACGGGAAAGAAGTCAAACCGAAATCAGATCGTAAATCAAATCATAAACGCGTTGTTTCGCAATCAAATCGCTTCCATTGTTTGGAAGCCAAGGACAACAAGGACAAAAGGGAGAGGACATTCACAATGTACAAAGTTAAACCATTTGGGTCATGAAAACAAGATAAATCTTGCTGGGGAAAGATGGGGGCAAAGAGATGTGAAGATTCAGAGTATAACAGTACTTTTAGGATTAAGATTGTGAAATTTTGAGGGCTCCATACTTGAAATGATAATGTAGAAAAGAAAGCAAATGGGGCAGTTATGTTAAAGGCCAAGCAAAGCTTAAGCCACACATGGATTTGCCTCTTCCTTTGTCTTCATCTCCTTTGGTAATTAGCATTCATCCTTATTAGAAGCTTCAATTCCTCTCTCAATGAGTTGAAAATCTTGATCACTTACCAAAGTTGACCAAAAAAAAATGTAAATAATTCATTTCTAGAAGAACAAAGAACAAATAAAATGGTTATAGCCCAAAAGTTAGATTGCCTTATTTGCAAAATGATTCAATATTCAAACACATACACAATTAGGAGGAAAGTTAATATCAAATAGTATCCTAACTTTGTTTGTTCTTTCTTCTTTGTTCATTTCTTTTTGGCACCAATCATGTTCATCTATGGAGGTGGGATCCTCTTCCTTCACTCATCTTCAACAAATGCCTATTACCCATATGCTGCCCTTCATTATTGCTTCTAACAATCAAAGGGATTTCCACTATGCTTTTTTTGCTTTCATTTCATGATTTCATATCATTTTTTTTAATGGATCTGCTTGAAAAACTTCTGTACATCTTCCAATATGAATTCAAACTTGTAAATATTGGCTCATATTTCTTGGTGTTTATTATTTGGATTATGCTTTTGTAAAATAATCACTTACATGAAAATAACTACAAGAGAGCAAAAGAGATCATCATCAAACAGAAAGACTTTACTATGGGTTTTGAAAAATCAAAATAATTAAGACTAAGACTACAATTGCCCTCTCAATAGACATTAATAATCACAAAATGATTCTTGCTTGGGTAGTGTCCAAAAAGTGATTATTTGTATTTGATTTGAAGTATACTAAAATTTGCACATAATTAACATTCCCTTTTATTTACAACTTTATTAGATATTGTGTGTGTATAAAATATATGATACAGATAATAAATGTAGAATGAAAAATTAGGAGTGAAATATATTGACTTTTTTCTTTGTTGTTGTTTATATATATATATATATTTGAAAGGTTTATGTGGGATTGTAATGTAATTTCAAAATAAATAAATATCGTTGGAAGCTGAAATAATTTTGGTTGATAATGATATATATATATTTTTTTTTTATATTTTTATATTTAGAAACCTCCCACATAATTATTTTTGGTTAATCTTAAAAAAAAAAAAAGGAAAATTACTATAAACAGAAAAAATATCAAACTATTTACAAATATAAAAAAAATTCACTGTCTATCAGTGATAGACAATGATAGAATTCTATCGGTTTCTATCGCTCAAGCAAATAAATTCTATCGCTTGAGTGATAGAAAGCGATAGAACTCTATCGCAGTCTATCACGGATAGACTGTAAAATTTTTCTATATTTGTAAATAGTTTGACTCATTTTTCTATATTTGAAAATCGCCCTAAAAATGTCTAATAAATTTTTAATTTTGTGTCTAATAAATTATCAACAAATTTAAAACATTTTAAAATTAATTAATCTATTAGATATCAATATAAATTTAATATTTCATGAAACCCTAATTCTTACCATTTATACACACAAAGTAACCAATATTAAAAAATTTGTAAGAAGACAGTGTTTATTTTAAATATAATTTTTATGATAATATGTCACAAATGTTCTTTTTAAAAGACTAATTTCTTTTAGTTCTTTTAACAGATGATTCCAACTTACTTTTGTACCTAAATTTGTAGATTCAAAAGCTAAGTTTATCAATAAAGCAATGAGATCATATTTTAAAATGATAATTTTTATATTCCATTTAATACTATAATTGGTTATAAAAATAGGAATAAAGTTGAAATTATCATAAATATCTAAATGAAGTCTTTATAACTGTCTACTTTGTATATTAATTATGAAAAAAAAAAAGCTACAAAATGGTGATGGAAACTTAATTATTTAAAGAAATAGTTTTGGAATTATTCCAAACTTGTCCAGTGAAGTATGAATCACGTGCACTGCACGTGATGCAGAAATCATTCTCTCCTTCACTGTGATCTTTAATATCCTCATAATTTTAATCACCAAAAAGTTTCTAAATCATATTAATATTTTATTACTTTGGCTTTGTATAATTAACACATCTTTCCTCACTAATACCTTATAATAATGATTATATTATTACTTTTAGAATATGGTTTTATTTATTTAGATTTTTGGCAGTCCCATGTTTCCAAAAGTAAGATCTTTGCACGTTCTCGTTAATAAATACATTGTTTTTCCTTTATTTCCCAAGTCAAGTACCATATACTAAAATTTTATAATTAACAAAAATAAAAGATAAATTTTTTTTCTTAATTTAATTATTTTTTTTTATAACTTATTCAACTACTTAAAAGTCTTCGTTTGGATTTATAATTTTAAAATTAAAATTATAAATAAAATACTATTCAATGGCATATGACATAATGTAATGTAGACTATTGATTAGTATAAATTATATAAACTCAAGTTCTTAATCAATAATTTTTTTAAAGAAAAAATTTTCATCAATAAAATTGATAAATTAGGTGAATAATTTTATAAATAAATAATGATAATATCAAATGTTATAGTTAACTTAAGTAAGACACAATTAATTAAAATGGTAGCAATCTTTTTTAAAAGAGAGGTTTGAATATTCATTTTGACGTTTTTATTTAAACTAAAATAATGTATTAAGGAGCATATAAATAAAATAATAATTGTTTTCAACCTATGAAATTTTTTTTTGGAGAATTTTTAAAAATAAAAAAATAAGAGAAACTATTTACACAAAATAGCAAAATTTTTAGATAGTTGTGATAGACGCATGTCTATCAGAGTCTATCAGTGATAGAAATGATAGAAGTCTATCACTGATAGATGCTGATAGAAATGTATCAATGTCTATCAGTGTTTTTTTTTTTTTATTATTTTCTGTGAATAATTTGACTTTTTTTATGTGTGAAATTTTTCTTTATTATTACCTCTGTAAAGTTTTAATGAATAAAAAAAAAGAAAAAAAAAGAGACATTCTTCTTTTTAAAAAATTACGTGTATATAAAATTTTAGGGTGGTGGAAGAAATTTATGTTGGCTCTTTAATTAAAGAATATTTTTATTTAATATAAAATTTTTAAATAGACAAAAGTAGATTTAGTTCAATTAATATAAAATTTATACTATCCACCCAAGAAAGAATAGGGATTGGATTCCTTCACACGAAATATATATATATATAGTCAACTTATTTTGACAAAATAAAAGAAAAAGGGAAGATGAAAAAAGGATTTTGTTGGAGAAGTTAAATATAATAATTTCCAAAAATGAAAATGCAATGTGATTAGTGGATTAGATTATTAAAAGAATGTCGTTAAATAAAATAAAAAAGGAGGTGCCACGTGTAGGCCACGTGGCGAAAGGGATTCTCTCTCTATCTCTCTCTTCATCGTTGGGAAAAAAAAGTTGACGTTGCAGGAAAGCCAAGTGGAGAAGAGCAGACAGCATATAAAGCTCTTCTTCCACTTCTCTCCTTTTTCCATTTCCACTTCTCTTCCTTCTCTCTCTCTGCTCTGAAACTCTCTTCCATTTCTCTGATCCTTTCACTTTCTTCATATTTCTCTCTCTCTCTCTCTCTCTCTCTCTCTCTCTCTCTCTCTCTCACTTTAGCCTTTCATCGATTCCTCTGCTCCTACATTCTCTCACTGCTCTTTCTTCTATGATTTTCTCATTCTTTTCTGTTAGTTCTTCATTTGTATCTTGTGTTGAGTACCTTTGAGCTATCTCTTTCTCTCAAGCTATTTTCCCACTCTGCTTTCCTTGTTTTTTCTGACTGTGTTCTCAAATAAGGCTACGTGCTCTGTTTCTTGCTTTTTTTCCATTTCGTTTCTTCTTGTGGTTTTGGTGCATTTCAGATTCCATTTTGACATTCTGGGTGTTGGGTTTCTTTGATTTTCTTCGGTTTCTGCTAGCGCTGGGGTTGCGTTTTTGGTTATTGTATTTCCCCTGTTTTTCTTCTGGTCACGTAGATTTGGACCTGACTGAGGGAGGAACAGCGCCATTTAATGGCGCTGTTTAGAAAATTATTCTACAGGAAGCCTCCAGATCGGCTTCTCGAGATCGCGGAGAGAGTGTACGGTATGATTCCCTTTCAAAATTCTTTGTTGTTGTGCTGCGAGTGAGGAAATGTATGTTGTCTCTGTTACTCCCTGCTTGCGTGGTGAATAATTGAGCTTTGTTCTTTACTTCAGTGCATGTTTGAGTTTGGTTAGGGTGGTTTGACATACTCATAATAATTCTTTTCTTCTCCATTTCTCTGTGATGCTCACTGTTGTTGTGTACGTCATTTTAATTTCGCCATGATCTTTCTTTCCCTTTTACCTTTTGCAACGGCAAGTAGTTTTGAGTAGCTGATATCTTTAACACCCCTTAATTCATGAGTTCTTTGGTCATGGGGAAAGATCTACAATTAGCAAGTCGAAGTAGTTAATTGTTGCTTTGTAACATGGTTCTATTCTCCTAAAGTTTCTTTTAAATATATGCAAATATTTTGTTGTGTACCGAACTTTTTGTTTTAAAACTTTATATATATATATAAGTTGTATCTGCATGTAACTAATGTAAAGAAGAAGTTTTCAAATTTTTTTTTCAGTGTTTGATTGTTGCTTCTCTACCGAGGTGTTGGAGGAGGATGAGTACAAAGTGTACTTGGCTAGCATTATACCAAAGCTGCAAGACCACTTTCCTGATGCATCTTTCATGGTGTTTAACTTTAGTGAACGAAAGAGAAAGACTAAAACTTCGGACATACTGTCTCATTATGGTATGACAGTGATGGAATATCCTTTGCAATATGAAGGGTGTTCCCTACTGCCATTGGAGATGATCCACCACTTCATTCGGTCGAGTGAAAGCTGGTTGTCATTGGAGAGACAGAAAAATGTATTGTTGATGAACTGTGAACGAGGAGGATGGCCAATCCTTGCTTTCATGCTTTCAGGTCTTTTATTGTACCGTAAACAATATGAGGGGGAGCAGAAGACCCTTGAAATGGTCTACAGGCAAGCTCCTAGAGAACTTTTCCATGTCCTTTCTCCAGTAAACTCGCAGCCTTCTCAAATGAGATACCTTCAGTATATTTCTAGGAGAAATTTAGGTTCTGATTGGCCTCCACCTGATACACCCCTAATTTTAGACTGTCTGATACTTCGAGAGCTTCCTATGCTTGATGGAGGAAAAGGGTGGAGGCCTATCATACGCATTTACAGTCAGGACCCATTAACACCACGAAATAGAAGCCCAAAACTTGTTTTTTCGAGTGCAAAGATGGAAAGACATGGTTGCCAGTATCTACAGGTATCATCTAAGTCACAAAATTTACAATGACGAGAATTTGGCAAATATTTCAGTGCCCTCTTGCATTTAATTGCAGGCAGCAAGCAGACTGGTAAAAGTGGATGCCCATTGTCATGTTCAAGGCGATGTTGTTCTTGAATGCATCCATTTAGATGGAGATCTAATACACGAGGAAGTGATGTTTAGAATTATGTTTCACACAGCATTTGTGCATTCAAACAGTTTGAAGCTCAATCGTGATGAGGTTGATGTTTTATGGGATGCCAAGGAGCAGTTTCCTAAAGATTTTAGAGCAGAGGTAGGCTGTTGTTTCTTTTCTATTGATATATATATATGTATATATATTTTTTTCCTTTTGAAGCCTTCAGATTTGAAGGAATACTCATGTGTCAGGTACTTTTTCTGGATGCTGATCATGTTGTGCCAAACAACTCTACAGCGACGAGAAGTGATGATAAAATTGAAATTGAAAGCAATTCGACTGAGGAGTTTTTTGAAGTGGAAGAAATATTTAGCAATATTGTTGACGTGCAGGAAGTTAAGAGGGATTATGATGTTCAAATGGTACATGCTAACGAAACAGACTATATCGAGCATCAAGCAATTTGGAAGGAGGATTCCGATCCTCCTACATTCCAACGCTGTAAATCATTTGGAGGGAGTCAAAACTTGGACAAGAAGATGGATTGTAACGTTGAAGCAGTGAAGGACATTACTGTTGATGATGTAACTTTCAAGACAGCTGAAAAAGTAGACTCTGGTCTTCAAGTAGTGAAGGACATTGTTGTGGATTATGGAGATAAGAAGCCAAATCCTCTGCTATTTTCTATTAATGTACTGAGACGTATGGCAATCAAGGAACTGATAGATGATGCTTATGACAAGTTGGAAGGGGTGCAGCATAAAGGGTATGGAGAAGATACTGCCATTCCACACTTTGAATCAAAGGTTCCTTCGAAAAAGTTGGAAGCTGATGCATGGAGGCTTAAATATGAGAAGTTGCAATCAACATCAAGGAAACAGCCGTCATCAACAGTTAAGCTAATAAATCATGCATTTGTAGCTAAACAGAAAACCAAACAGCCAGAAGATCAGGACTTTCTTGTAAAACAGACCAAACCAAATACTCTTTCTAGATGGATTCCACATGAGAAAGAATCTTACACAAACTCCATGGATTTGTTTTATCCACCATCAAGGCATACTGGTGCCTCAGCAACATCTATTAGTTCTCCTACTAAAGATTCTTATTCGTTTCCAACTTCAAAATCTGCTTCTGCTTCTGCTACTTCAGGACTGCTGCTGTCTGATTCAGCTGATGAACAAAAAAGTAACAAGGCGAGTCCTAAAAGACCTTTATGTTCTGCAACAGAGATTCTCACGAGTAAACCACAATCACCACTTGACTTGTCAAGACCATTGCCAAACGCTGTTCTGCATCAAGATGCTACTCTTCCTCTATCTCCTATTAGACTTCTACAGCTACCCGCTCAGCAGGCTAACACATCTTTCTTGGATGCATCATCTCCTAAATCTTCTCTGTCACCCTCTTCATATATTTACAAAATTGCAAGATCTCCTCCTCCAGCTCCAGCTCCACCACCACCTCCTCCACCTTCCAATCACGTTGCAGCTAAAAGCTCAGCATTAGTGTGTGGAAATACACCTAAGCATAGTGCTCCACCAGCACCACCTCCACCTCCCATACGTAGAGCTCAACCACAATTACCTCCCCCACGACCATCCCCTTCACATGGAGCTCTGCTTTCTCCACGCCTATCAAATGTTGGACCTTTGCCACCACCCCCTCCGCCTCCTCCTCCAATTCAGAGGACAGCTCCTCCACATTCAACCCAGGGGCAACAGGCTTTAACATCTGCAGCAGCCTGTGTTGTCTCATCTTCCCTGCCATCTCAAATTTGTGAAGCACCATCACCTCCTCAACCTACAAGTGGTCCCGTTCCACTGGTTCCTTCTTCTTACCAACCTTCAGGTGGTATGAGTCCACACCCGGGAGCTAAAGGAGTAAGTTCTTCAACTGATGTGAAAACATCATCTATAGTGAGGGGACGTGGGTTCTTGCGATCAATTGGCATGGGGGTGGCTACTACAGGGCCTCAACGATCATCATTGAAACCTCTGCATTGGAGCAAGGTAACTCGGGTACTACAAGGGAGCTTATGGGAAGAATTGCAAAGATGCGGAGAATCAGAAAGGTGTTATAACTTCTCCTACGAATTTAGGTTCCTTTTTCATTTGATTGCGATATCTTCACATTCAAACAGTGTAGATTGGCCTAAATGCAATGTGTTCCTTTACACTTCAGCATTCAGTATCCTTTGTAATAACCAAGTTTCTACATTCTTCTTAGTGCACCAGAATTTGATGTATCTGAGCTGGAGACGCTTTTCTCTGTGATTGTCCCTAAACCTATTGTTGATTCTGGAGGTAAATCTGGAGGACGAAGGAAGTCAGTTGGATCAAAATTGGACAAAGTTCACTTGGTATTTAAACTTCAATATTACTCCCTAGAAACAAGTTTTCCTCCCTTTATGATATATATTTATGTGATCATATTGCTAACTATTGGTGCAACTAATTAGTGGATGGAATATTTAATTGCAGATTGATCTTAGGAGGGCAAATAACACTGAAATCATGCTAACAAAAGTTAGGATGCCACTATCTGACATGATGGTAAGCCAAGAAAAGTTATCGATACATTAGATATTTTTACTTTTATACAGTGATTTTTCCTGTCATCGACATGCCAGCTTTATGAAATCTGATTTTCTAATTGCTGGCCTTTATACCATATGTGATAGTATTGGGTGGCTCTGGCACTACGTAACTGTGTAAATTTGAATTCAGATGGAAGAAATTATAGATTAAGTAACTAAACGGTGATTTTTTAGGAAGAAATGTCTTCATCTGAACTTTTCATTTTGCTGCTTTCCCATGATTAGAGAATGTTGTCTATCTGTTTCATTTTTCTCAGAGGTAAATTTTCCTTCATTCATGACTTGTATATTGTGCCATATTCTGCTGCTGGAACATCTGAATTTGGCCCAACATATGGTTTGTGAAGAAGTGAATATTACATCTTGAGGTTCACTGACTTTCTATCTCAAATTTGAGAAGCTTGCTTTAAACTTGATATAAAATATCACGATGTAATTTCATTTTTTGCAGTTCTGGTTTATGCAAGAATTTATGATGTCTTATTTCATGCCAACACTATATATGATCCCCCTTTTCATTTTCATACTTGTGCACTCTCTTCTTCGGAGAGAGAGAGATTGTAAGGGTTGCAGTTTGATCTTACAGTAAGAACCTTAGTTTCACTCCCAGCTCATTTTTTCACCATGGTAGCCAATATTTAGGAGTAGGAAACTACAGTATCAAACTGTTGGTGGCAGAATTTGGACATGTTTTTGTGCTTGTTCACGTACTACATTATTACTTCCAATTATTACTGAAAATTCTCTCACGTGAGTAAACTTTGTTGAAGAGCGAGAACATTATCGTGATGGAGTAGATTGTATTTTTCTTACCATAACTGTCAATTCATCATGTAATATAGGCAGCAGTACTCTCCATGGATGAGTCAGTATTAGATGTAGATCAAGTGGAAAATCTTATCAAATTTTGCCCCACCAAAGAGGAGATGGAGCTTCTCAAGGTAAAATATCTTGTGCTCTAATATTGGATTATCCTTTATTCATTTTGCCATTCTTAGATTCTTCCTCTTATTGAAGTATATCCTGCTTTTTTTTTTTTCATGTTATGTCAAACGATGCTCTTTACTTATGATCAATTAACTGAAGGTTGTTTGTTCAAAAATTTGTAAGGGATACTCTGGTGACAAGGATAAACTTGGCAAGTGCGAACAGGTAGTTTTCAGTTTCTCTGTTGAACATGTCATAACTTGTGTTTCATGCAGTGTAGTATTTATTTGCTTTATACTTGTAGCCTAGTAAATTCAACCCATGGGATAACACACCATCCCCTCCCTGACGTGATGCTGAGCTTGCATACAGAATACAAGCATTTTTTAGAGTTATCATGCTAAGGTCAAAATTAGGTTAATTATAAATAACGCAATAATCCATGTCAATGTAGTACAAAGATCTGAGTTAAAGTTGGAAACTAAATATACAATTTCTGAGATCTAGATGCTATTGCTATCTTAGGAAAAGGCTAGGACTTTGCTTCCATTCAAAGTTTGTTGTGTATCTTGGCCAAAATAGGCTTCTATCTTTGTCACCAGCTTTAAGATCCAACTTAAAGAAGACATCTTTTGTTTTTCTGCAATTTGGCACCTAAATAATTTCTTTAATTTTTTGCATGTGACATGAATGCCATTTTGAACAGAGTTTATATATGTATATATATATATTAACCATCAGCACTTTTTGGAGATGATGCAATTACATGTCTATTCTCTTCCTTTCATTTGTCCACATATCAGTACTTTTTGGAGATGATGCAAGTTCCTCGTGTGGAGTCGAAGTTAAGAGTGTTTTCTTTCAAGATTCACTTCAGCTCTCAGGTTTTGTGGTATCTGCAATTCTTCATTTCTAACCTATTTTTAGTTTTGAAGTAGATACAATTTCTCTAGTGTAAGCATACTCTTTTACTCTATGTTCCCTTATTCTTGATCTCCTTTGCAGATAGCGGAGTTCAAAAAAAGCCTAAACACTGTAAACTCTGTCTGCCAAGAGGTCTATTGCTAATAATATTGAATATCTTACTTCACTCATTTGATATGTGTCAATTCTCAGCTCCTTAATTTAAGTTTTTGTTTTAATAGGTGAAGAATTCTCGCAAATTGAAGGAGATATTGAAGAGAATTCTTTGCCTGGGAAATATGCTGAACCAAGGAACTGCTAGGGGTAAGAAACATCTTACATCTTTGTTGGAAGACGCATTTTTAGCCTACATCATGATACCTAAATGGGTTGATACCTTCATGTTTAGAGGAAATGAAAATTATTTATCATGTGAAGTGATTATTATCATTTTCATAAAAAAGGAATATCAATGATTGAAGGTAATTATGACATGTATTTTCTATAATGATTGCAAGGACAAGAGTAAAAAATGTCATAGACTTCTGATAGGTCTTTTCCCTCCCCCCTCCTGCCTCCTAAGACTTCCAGCTTTCTTCTAATTAGCTAGGCTTACTGTTGGAGTGTGACAAAAGTTCCACGTTGACTAGGTAAGGGGAAGATCTATGGTATACAAGTGAGGATGATTATCTTTAGTGGTATGAGGCCTTTTGGGTGAAATAAAAAATAAAGCCATGAGGGTTATGTCCAAAGTAGACAAATATCATACCATTGTGGAGATATGTTGGAGAGTTCGTTTTAACACTTCCATCATGCTCCACAATATTTATTACATTCCTTTTTGCATTATGTTAAGTGTCAATAACAATTACAAAAGTGGCTTTCCCTTATTACTAAAGGGACTCCGTGGTGAGCATGCACGTGATTTCCTCACTTTCTTTCAAACACATGTTTGATGAACAAAATGTTTCTCAATCCTATCAGTTTACTGTTGAGCACTCTGTTGGTTAAATTTATATTTATGTCAATAGGAACAATCTATACTCCATTTGTCCCGTGTTCAGTTCTTGGCATTTCTATCTTATTCTCTTCTTTTCAATGATGCTGACTGACATTCTTCGCCATAATTTCATGTTCCTGAAGTGTTTTAGTCCATGAATTTTGAACACATTACCAGCCAAATGGCTCAATACCAATTATACCCTGCAGGTTCTGCAATTGGATTCAGGTTGGACAGTCTCTCAAAACTCACTGATACACGTGCTTCTAACAATAAGTTGACTCTCATGCATTATCTGTGTAAGGTATTATTCTAATATCATCTTATTGATATATTTTAATTTTTTAATATAGTGATAAATGTTGCTTGTTAATTAAGTTATAATCTTATTGAAAAGTATGTCGTTGAAAGTTAATTCTATCCTGAAATTTTTTGGGGAAAGTGTGAGAATTGAGAGGTTGGATAACTTCGATACTATAGTATTTCAGACATTTAAAGGCTGCAAAAAAAATTCTTATATATCATGTAATAATAAACTGCTTAGTCTTTAACTTGGGTATTCTTCATGATAGTTCTGAGTCCATGACCAAGTCCATAAGAGCAATATGGGGCAAAACTTTAAAGGTGTTCCTGTTTTTACTTTATTGGTTGATGTAGATTCACATGGTCTGATTTACTTACCTGGATTGAAGGATAGAACGTATAGGAATCCTTGAACATCATGCCTGAGGATTTTGTTAATATTTTAAGATTTTGTTAATATGAAAGGCACAATCACACGAACAGGTGACCAATAGATGCTGAAAGTGAAAGCTGGGGTTTATGGAAGTTAATTTTCACTTTTTATTAGAAAGATTGGGAGGATATCTACCCCTTGAGAGGGGTAGATTGTTAAGTGAAGTTTGTTCTGTTTATATTCCCCCCAGCTTCTCTCAAGTGTGGCAGTCTGATCACAAATTTGGTTTATGCATGTGCTTCAGGTCCTTGCTTCAAAGTCACCATCACTTCTTGATTTTCATCTGGACCTTGGTAGCTTAGAAGCTGCATCTAAGGTCTACATATTTCTTGGTATTGAATTTAATCATTATGATAAAAAGGAAAGAAAGAAACCTGTTTGACTTGGGGTCTTGCTTCTTATGCAGATACAATTGAAATCTTTGGCAGAAGAAATGCAAGCAATAACAAAAGGATTGGAAAAGGTGAAGCAGGAACTGGTTGCATCTGAAAGCGATGGCCCCATCTCTGAAACTTTTCATAAGGTGCAAAATCTTTCTTCCTTCCCCCCTCCCCACCCCACCACACCCATCCTCTGGGTTTTGGTGTGAAGGAATGAACTAAAGCTGTTTTGCACGGAATACTTTTTTTTTTTTTTTTGGCAGTTTTGATATCATGATTATGAAGGTTTTTTTTCAATGTTAACGGAGCAATCCTCAAGCTACATGTGCATAAGCATCTCTTTGTAAAGGATGGTACTGTGTAAAAAAATTCTGATAATCAATTGTTAGCATAACTCCTAACAAGACCAAGATATGAAATGTATTGAAATATAAAGGCAATACTACAAGATAACCCGAGTATTAAGAAATTTGGAACCTCCCTCTTAAGTGAGCACACTCAAGCCTTAGACCACTTCACAAAATTCCCCTCTTAACTCACTCTTTCCCTCTTATTTATACAAGATTCAGTAACTAACTTTCTATCAAATTACCTTTATACCCCTTTACTATCTACTTATCTGGGTAGCTAACATCAATCACTTAGACCTGTTCACCTGTTTGATAACTATTTGATTTTTAGTTTTTGGTTTCTAAAAATGAAGCTTATAAATACTACTTGTACTATAAGTTTTTGTTTTGTATTTCACTTTCTACCAATGCTTTCAAAAGCCAAGAAATTGAGAGAAACCAAACATAAACTTTTAATTAAGTGCAAAGCCCATCAATCTTTTCAGGTTCTTTATCTGGGGTTTTAATAGGACGTAGGGAAATTTGAAAAATTGAACTAATTTATTTGTTTCGTCGTTCATCATAGAGGATATGATATTTTGTTAAGCTATTCATGCCATAGGAGGCGAAACCTTATGGTTGGATTGGCGTTTTCCACGTCAAATGAGTGTGAAAGAACAACTACTTTGGAAGAATTGGTACTCTTTGATAGAGAGTTTTGATACATTGAAGTTATTTCTCTTTATAGGTCAATATTTAAATAGCCAAGCATTGTGCAAATACTCTTTTGGTTCTCTGTCCCTCTCATCACCCAGTTGCACATACAAAAAATAGTCATTGTGGTCACTTTTCCAGTGGATTAAACAGTTCATTGTCTTGTATTTTTAGATATTGGAAGGATTTGTTGCTCTTGCCGAGATGGAGGTGGAATCTGTGACAGTTCTTTACTCAGTGGCGGTAATTTTCTAGACTAGATCATTTATGTTGCAATATAGTTTGAGGTTATTAAGAAATAAAAGAGACCTTGCCTTAGCTTACTGGTTGGTGGTGGCAGGGTAGAAATGCTGATGCACTTGCACTATATTTTGGCGAGGATCCTGCCCGTTGTCCATTTGAACAAGGTTAGTTAATGCTGATCAGCTTGACTTTACATGGTTCTTTTTCGCAAATATCTTTATTCAATGCTTGACACATTTTGAGAGGGGCATTCCATGTTTACTTTGTTTTCTTTAGAACTTTTCAGGCAAGCAGATTGAAAACTTTAATTTTCCTTATCAAAGTTTATTTTTCAGAAAGATAAGAAAGATCACTCAATGGGGCTGTTATCAAATCAACAATCTCATCTGGTTTCTTTCTTTTTTTTATCTTCACACGTCTGCCAGTTTTCTCTCTAAGTACTTAGAAAATCAATTCAAACATGTCTTTAGTCACTATAAGACAACTCACTTCGTCAATGAAACTTTTCAGAGGGGTTTTCCATGTTTATTTTGTGTTCATAAACATGACCCATGTGTTCAATTCAATGCAGTTACAGGAACCCTCTTCCATTTTACAAGGTCCTTTCTGAAAGCACATGAAGAGAATTGCAAGCAGTTAGAAATGGAGATGAGAAAGCTGAGAAAATAGGTGAAATTTGGAAAACGCCAGGAGCACCATTAAGCTGATGAAGAAGTTTGTGAGGGGTGAAGTTCAATCCGGGGGTTGCAATGGACGGCACCATCCGGAGCATGTCAGAAAGATCCTTTCTTTAAACCTCACCAGAAATCTAACAATAATGATACAAAACTGAGTTTGGAGCTGGCAGAAACTTTAGCCTCCCATAAGGTTTAATCTAAGACCTGGATCATACCATGCTGTACCAAGCACTGATGGAGAACTAAATTATGACTCTGAATTTCCTCCAAACGAACAGAATTTACTTCAATCTTCATAATGTAGGACCGGACCAAGAAGGCAAAAGGTTCTGGAAAAAAGTGTGGGAGAATTCTCCTAAACTAGAAGTAAAAAACTGGAGCAGGCTGTTTCTTCTTTGAAGAAAATTTCATGTAGAATTGGATGAGCCATTCAAGTAGAGAATTTGATTTCAGCTTCTAAAAACCATTCAGACTTTCAGCCGTAGGGATCTTACATTCACCAGCCATAGCTACCATCTGTACAAAGCTCTCTCCCTGTTCATATATTTTATGTCTTAACCAAATTCTGTAACATAACTTTCTGAATTTCTGTCCTTAGAGATGTTGTATATATAGCTCTTTAAATAAGATTTTAGGAGTCAGCCACTAACTAACTTCTGTGACTGTAACATAAAATACTATTTTGCTTCTTAGAAATTATTCTTAGTTCTATCTTTTTTGTTTTTCTAATACAAGAAGTACATGCCAATTACTCATAAGTACATCATGGGATATTCCCACATGCTAGCCAAAATTCACTACCATGTACTAGAATAAACATCATGGAAATAAATTCACTACCATGTACTAGAATAAACATCATGGAAATTCGAAACTTTAATATTTTAACATTAATAAATAACTACATAGTTAGGAATTTATCCACATTTAAGCTAGGTTTAGAAATCATTCACACTGAATTTACTATTTATACAACTCACATGTTTGTCCTCAACTCTTCCATCACTCTACCTTCTACCTAAAGTTCTAATATTTTATTTATTTTTTTTCCATTGAAAAAAGAAACATTCTTAACCCATCATAGTACCATTAAATTTTCTTAACATCCGCAATGTCTTGTCTGTTGATGCCTTTCAAAAAATATTTGGTGGCTATTTGACTGTAAGGATAGAGAAATTTCATAAGATGTTTTTTTAAACCAAGGGTAAAATAACATTTCACTTATCAAAAAGTATATAGATTAAAAAAAAAAAAAACTTTTTAGAAAGCAAGGTTTTTTTTTTTTTTTTTTTTTTTGTGGGGGGGGGGGGGGGGGGTCTTAATTCCACCAATTTTCCTCGATTTTTAAAAGTTTGTATCTTTGAGATCAATTCTGAATCGACGCCATTACCTTCCTTCCTATTGCTTCTGAGATAACAGTCAACGATTGAGGCGAGCCAATATCTGGACCAGATCAAGGCTTTATTTTGAATGCATTTCCTATCTGGGTTCGTCAAATATTGCTTGTTTTTTTCCCCATAATGCTCAAATCTCAAATGGGCAATCGAAAAAAGTTTGTATTAGAAGGAAGAATCATAGATGTTCAACACATGTATTTGAAGCAAGCTTTTTAAGGCTGCTAAACTACATTGCAAGCTATTGATTTTTATTTTTCAATCAAGCTACTGATAAATGAAGCTCTGTATATTCTACCACAATGTAACTGTCGGCTATCTATCTACAGTGCGAACACCAAGATGAAATAAATAAAAAGACAAATGGCAAAGAACAGAGAGAACTCAAGGAACAGTTACAAATTTTCACATGGTTTCTGCTCCTGGATCTTTGTTTCTCCTCTGGATTCTTGTCTGTATTGGAAAAAAGAGGAAAAAAAAGGTGTTGCTTGTTGAATGATTTCCATGGATTCTTCTTCTTATCCTTTAACTGAAATCTATATACTTTTTTTCCTGCAGATTATCCTGTTGGATGGATTATCCACAAGTTGTTAAATGCAGGTTTTGTTGAACCTTTGAATCCATGTAATCACCATTGTCTTCTTCAGTGGAGTCTATTTGAAGAGCTTGTTTTCCTTCCAGATCCATCCAATAAACTTTCTTGCAGCTCTTGAAGAACAGACAACTAA
Organism: Lagenaria siceraria; assembly: GCA_002890555.2. NCBI lineage: Eukaryota > Viridiplantae > Streptophyta > Magnoliopsida > Cucurbitales > Cucurbitaceae > Lagenaria > Lagenaria siceraria. Next base: position 726,354 of record CM016487.1, on the reverse strand, counting down.
CCGTCGTGTCGAGGACGATGAAAATCGAGTACAGATATGCAATGATAATCCCTTCAGACAGCATGGAAAGATTTAGCCTTCCAACAACATTATAAGCTCTGACTACACGGTATTGGAACAAGGCTTCAATTGCAGCCATGGCTAAATTTGTTGGCAAAGCCAAAAGTAATGCTGTAGAAGTTTTTCCTCTAATTAGAACACAAGCTTTGAGTATTGCTAGATAACCTCCAAGCTTTTCCATGCCTGATAAAACCAATGATAAGTTGCTGATAACCAAAGTGTTTGCCAAAACTATGGAATACAGAACAGCACCAGCTGCTGAGAGGTAGAGAAAGCTGGTGGAAGAAGAAAAGCCAAATCCTTCAAGGCAAATGAAAGCAAAGAAAAGAATGGAAAAGACTGTTGCATTTGCTGAGAGTATAAGGAGTGAATTGCAAATGTGGGTGAGAAGAAGTGGATTGTGAAGGGATCTGATAGAGGAAAAAGAAGGGTGGGATGTTGGTTTGGTTTCTTTCAAAGCATGAATCACAGAGGCTTTTGCAATAAGAAGGAAGGTAAGAGTGAAAGGAAGAGTGAAGATGGAAGAGAATATTGTTTGGGAAAGCTTCTGATTGAAAATTGAGAAGAATTCCAAGGAAGGAGGGAATCCAGCAGCATCAAAAAGAATCTTCAAGTGATAATATATGTTTGGAAGAAGGGAAATGGAAGAAGTAAGAACAAGAGTTTGTGAAAGAAGAAGAGAAACTGAGAAAGGGAATGCAAACAATGCTGAAGCAGAAGTGAAGTACTGATATTTCTGCAAGAAACAGAAGATTGATCTTCTGATGATATTACCTGTCTTCCCCATTTGAATTCCTTGATGTTTCTGTATTCAGAAAGGTAAAGTATAAAATGGGGGCCTTCTTCTTGTGTGTTTATTGAGCTGTATATATTAGAGGAGTTGGGAAAGCTTTGGTGTTTCCTTCTTTTATATTGTTTTTGTTTTATTGTATTTTGGGTGGGGTGGGGGTGGGGGTGGGGGGGTTTAGAAAGTATTGTCTTCTTTAAGCTTTTGATATTGCTTTTCAAATTTTGATTAAATGGATAGCTCAACTACTAAATAATAACAAAAACTGCAAAGGGTGAGTTGTTCAAGTCTTGTTTTTACCAAAGAATCACTGTGCAAATAATCTTCAAACCCCAAATTCATATCTGGCAAAAGGATTGACCATCCTTTAAATATAAGAGCCAGATTATATATGATTGATTCATTTTTTTATTCTTTGGATGGGGAGTTGTTATGTTATTGCTTGGCTTATTCTCTCTTACTCATGTGATTTTAAATTTTTATGAAGAAGCAAATAAATTTATATCGTGAACGAGTAATTGTATCAATTTAAGCCTTGAACTTTCGTAAATGTATCAATTTACACTCTCTTCTAGATTTTGTTAGACTAATATCGCGTGAAATTGAGGTCAATCGAACTCTTAAATTTCCATAAGCCAATCAATTTAGACCTTTTTTTTTTATTGCGAGTATTTTTGAAAACCATCAATGCATTAATTCTCAAACGTGTATTCGTATTTTTCAAATGTTGGTTTTACAAAATGCGCGATTAGAGTAAATGCATGGGTGATTCTTAAATTTATAAAATAACGTCTAAATTGATTCATTTATGAAAGTTTATTGATTTAATTGATACAATTCTAAATTTCACACGAGGTTTTCTCAAACAAAATGTAATAAATGGTGTAAATTAATACACTTACAAAAATTTAGGGTTTAAATTGATATAACACCTAAAATGTAAGGGTATAAATTAATATTTTTTCTAAATTTTATAAACAAAATTAGAAACAAGGACATGAAATTCCAAACTCTTGTCTATGTTCATATAGAAGTAAAAAATGGAATTGAATAAGGGAAATAGATAGATTCTGATGTGGGCTCTGTACTCCTTATGCCTTGAAATTGAAGAAATCACTGTCCTTTTATGCTAGTAAAGTAAATAAGGAGATGCTTTCAAATTCAGTCTTCAAAAAGGCCATTGAAAATGAAAGTGGAGCTAAATGATATATATATATATATATATATATATATACATACATACATAAAAAGTAGGACCATTGCTATGCATTTTTTCACCTCACATGGCAAAGAGTGAATGAATCTTAGCTTCAAAGAGAATGAATAACAATCATAACAATAACTACCTAAATATAAAATAGTGATGTATATAGTAATATTTACTTAAATTTATCGTATATTTTAAGGTCTGTTGTTTGAATTGACTGGTTAAATGTTTTTATTCAAAGATTTTAGGAAGATTATTATTATTATTTTTTTTAAAGAAATAGTTGCCCTAAGGTTGAAGTTGTGTGTATTTTTGTGGGTGGAGTTTAGAAAAAAAGAAGAATATGTATGATGAGGTTGGTAGACAGAACATTTGAGGTGGGCTTTCATTAGTTGAAACTTCACTAAATTATGATCATAAAATTCCATCAAGTTGCTTACCTAATCAAATTTCATTCATTAATTTTGTACTATTCCAATAATAACATCTTTCAAACTGATTCTAAAATAATTAAAATTATTTTTTTAAAAAAAAAAATTACTTGAAAAAAATACTTTTAATCGTTTAAAATTAATTTAATGATATAAAAAATATGTTAAAAATGTTGAAGTGATTTTTAACATGACAAAAATGATTTTAATCATTTCATAAGTCATTTTCAAATCTACCTTTGATTTCAAATTCACTTCACAAATACACACAAAAATAAATAATAAATATATATATAAAAAATAAATAATAGTGTCGGTGTAACTAGTGACCTTCTAACAGAAATAGTGATTTTAATTAAATAAACATTAGATGACCTTTTAGAATTGTATAAATAAATAAACAAAATTTTCATTTTCCTATTTGTAATTATGCTTTATATCAATGAAAAAGATACTCCCGTCCAAAAATAAATAAATAAATAAATAAATGAAAAAGATAGCTTTGTCTTGAAAATATATTAATATTTCGTATCAAATAAGTAATTGTTAATTAGTTAGAAACCACCATATTTGAGAGATTTCACTCCATAGCACAAAATTCATTTGTATTTTTTTTTTTAAAATGTTAAATTACAATTTTTACCATTAACTTTTTAAACTTGTCTACTGTCTATTTAGCATAATTTTGACCTTTTCTGGTGTGTTTTACATCACTTTAATTTTTTTTTTTCATTATGCTATTTTTGCAAAGTTTTAAATTTGTTGCTATATTGGAAAATACTAAATATATTTCATTATCTCTATCCTTTGTGTCTAATTATAGAATAATGTTTTCAATTATGATACTAGATTAAATTAATATTGAAATTATTGGATAAGATAGGCCTAGACTTTCATACAAGCCGATACTTAAAATCCATAATTAGTTTTAATATATATATATATATATATACCCAATTTTTAAAAAATGAATATTATTGATGGATGAAGATGTCAACTAGTAGGTTAAATATCACTTAAATTAATGATGGATATTCATTAAGAGATGTCAAATACAAATGAAAAATCATATTAAATTAAACTATGAAAATTTTAATTTTGCATGACACACAAGTTTGGCAGTATACCTAAATATTTGACACATTAATTTATAGTAATGAGTTTCTCTGACATCCTATTAATTAATTTTATTTTAATATCTGTTTGGTGTTAAAATAATTTCAAGTTGAATTAAAATGAAAAAATAATTTGAGGGAGATCCCTCACCTACTTGGTAGTAGTCAATATATTAATCCTTCATAAATTATATCAAGATGTTTTGAGCTTTTGAAAAGACAACTGAGAGATGGCTTGACTTATATAAAATTAAACGATAAGAATATATTGGATAGATCATGCATTCATAATGCTAATAATTGGTATTTATTTTACTAATTACGTGAATTACTCACTAACATTATATTATAATGTTTATCTAATTGAATTGCTCGCCTAGTAGTGTATGTGTATCTTCCTTTACTATCAAGTTAATTTCTCAAGATTTTGTTAACTTTGACTTAAAAACATTTGAATTTAAAAAAAAAAAAAAAAAAACCTACGTTTCGTCCTTATATTTTGAAGTTTGTTCAATTTTAGTTCATATACTTTTGATTGTTCGATTTTAATTCATATACTTTTAATAAATCTTGAATTTAGTTCTTACAAATTAATTTTTACCTAACAATATTTTTCATGAAAAAAATACAATATGTAAATATGTTTTCAAATTTTATAGTAAAAATGTGTGGGGACTAAATTTAAGATTTATTAAAAGTACAACGACGAAAATTAGACAATTAAAAGTATATGAACAAAAATTAAATAAATTTCAAAGTATAGAGATCGTAATAGCATTTTAACCAAATAAATTTTATAACTTTGCTGACATCACCAAACAATGTCAAATCAGAAGTTGTAAAAAATAAACATAGATAAATTGACATAGTTTTTCGGCTATCAATCTCGAAATTAGAGATTGATTCTTCAATCTCATATATTATTAAAAAAAAAAATTATTTTCAATTATAGAAAAATGAGTCAAACTATTTACAAATTATTTATAAATATAGAAAAAATTTACTAGTCTATCAACGATAGATTGCGATAGAATTCTATCGCTAATAGATAGTAAAAATTTTATATATTTATAAATAGTTGGATATTTTTTCTGTTTATATTAATTTTTATATAAAAAATATCAAATCAAAAGTTCAAATTGTGAGACCTAAATTTATAGGTAAAACTATGTGGAAAGGGACTATCTTGTCATTAAATTGGGGACATGAAATGCTAACAAATAGGGTTACCCATAAAGTCGGCCTACAAAATCTTAACTTGAAAATTGAAGTCCTAGCTTTGTTAGGATCTATGATTCTTCTTTAAAATCATATTTTTCACTTTTGAAATTTTGAAGCAATTAATAATTTAAGTTACCTACATCTAAATGAGAAAGTTTTCATTTGTATCTACTCAAACTTAACTTTATATTTTAAGTTTTATCCAAATAGATTATGAATTTGAAAATTGGCCAAATAAGTACCTTTAGCTAGGTATATGAAATGAGTAGCTTCAACCACCTAAGTTTTATTTATTATTACTTTTTTTTTTCTAAAGATCTGAAGTAGGGGTGTACATGAAGGTAGAAAAAATCCATCAGACTGAATTAATGTTCATCGGCTGGGGACGTACCATGATCGGTCAGTGGTCGATTTTTTCACAAAAAGTGGACACCCCCAACCGGTCGGTCGACCATAGTGTGCATTAGTTTAGTTTAGTCCCCCATTCCTTCCTCCTCTTCTTCTATGTCCACAAGTCCATGAAAAAAGAAGTTTTTGAAAGAAAATTTAACAAGAATTCGTTCAATGGTCTAAAGATATGAGATTTTTAAAAAAATATATCGACAAAATCGATCGACCTTCGGTCGAATACCAACTAATTTTTCTGGTTGATTTTCGGTGCAAGTTTTTTCTCGCCGTTGTACACCCTTAATCTAATGTTTGGTTTCAACGTTCTTAATAAGCAAAACAAACACCTCTTTTTTTGCTTTTATAGTGACTAAAGTGACTATGTTAAAATTATGTGTTGGTTTAAATTTAAGGTCTGTTTTGGAAAGAAAAGAATGAGACATCTATAAAAACTAAATTATTCTTTTTTTATTTAAAGAAAAACTATGAAAAAAAAGAAGGTTAAATTATATAGAAAGATACTCCTAAATTTTATTATTATTTGTTTTTAAAAAAAAAACATACTCCTTTTAAAAGTTATAATATTATCTATGAACTTTCATAAATATTTCAAAACTATTTTTGAAAACCAAAAGCAAGACTTGGAAAGGTGTGACCATGATCTAACCTTGTGATGATGCATGTTTCTATTCTAGGTCACCATCATAGTATTGAATTACCAAATAACATTTTTTTTATATTTCAAAAAAAAAAAAAATTCCATAACATTTTTGCAAAATTAAGACTTAGATATTTCTATCGAATTGACATTTTTAAACTTTGGTCACTACCCGTATACTATTTTATATCTCAATTTTCATTCAAAATTTTTAAGAATTTTTACTCTTAAAGGTAGTTTAAAAATATTTATAAACTTTGGAAAGAACATGTATATTTTTTAAAAACAAAAGTTGTAATTGTAAAGTGAATGAGAAAATGAGATGGACTGATGGAGCTTCTTTTGTTTGGGCCTTCTCTCATGGACATGGACATTTAGGGCACCAAAAAAGCAAAGATCTTGAAGAGGAATTTTGGATTTGCTGTAATTTCCCTTAGTTCTAATGGATAGACTCCACCAAAATCCACCAATTGGAACTTCAAACTTTCAGGAGTTCCTTCCTTCCTCTTCTGTTTGTTGCATGAACAGCGCAGCCCAAAGCCTTTTTTTTGCCTTCTGATTCTGAAATTTCTCCTCCATTTCTCCTCCATTTCTTATTTGCTTCTATTATCTATGTCGAAACAGTAATTGGGTCACCGTGTTAATGGCGGGTGATGAATCCAGATCGGTTTTCGACTGGGAAAACTTCCCTCAACAGCGGAAAATCGAATCCAGAGAATGGTCAATGGTGGTGATTAGGGATTCTCTTCCCAATGATGACTTCTCCGTTTTCCCACCTTCAAAACACGAGAATCTACAGCCCCCATCGATTGAAGAAGACGAACGAGGAAGCCCAGTTTCATTTCAATCCAATTCGCCATCATCGTCGTTTAGGTCGTCCCAATCATCCTCATCCTTCTCGTCTTTCTCATTTTCTGATGACGAGATTTCACATCCACACTCACCGAAGCCATCTGATTGTCAAATCCGAAAATCCATAGCGGCTTCTAGGTGGCTGTTTTTTGGGGTTCAGATTCTACGCACACGGATTACTGCAATGGCGCGTAGAACGGCATTTTGGTTGTTTTCCCCTGCAGGAAGGATTGGGTTATTGGTGACTCTTTTGTGGCTGTACAAGAGAGCTCGTAAGCGCCGTTTACGTCAAAGTACTGAGCAATTAAAGATGATGATCAAGGAGAAAGATGAGGTTTGTCAATTTCTGATCTCCAAGTGTTTGTGAAAATGCTTGTTCGAGTTTGGACATACCCCTGTATTCTGCAAAATGGGTAATATAGAAGATAATTACTCTTCATCACACAACATTGCGTTTCCAAATTCAAAACAACGAAAATTTGACATACCACCTTAAAAATATAACTTGATAGTGTCTGGCTGTTTAAATTATATGTAAAAGTAAGTCATGATTGCATGTGGGGGTATCAGAAGTAGTGAAGTTGTTGTCTTTCTTGGCATTACTTGTTCCCTTATACTTTTGGCTGGTCCTCTTCACAGTCAATTCAGTTATCTGTAAAGCTAATAAAGTTTGGCTTCTTCTAGTTGTAGATTTATTTTTATATACTTGTCTGATAGATTCTGGGATTTTTTTATTTCTTTACTCAGAAAATCAATCAACTACTGCAACAAGTTGCACAATTGAATCGATCACTGTTATTAGCGCAACAGAAAGTACTGCCTTCAAATTGGAAGATGAAACAAGATGGTAGTGTTTAGCTTGTATCACAGAGAGAGGCAGCAAGAAATATTGCAGCTATTCTGAATGCCTCGCACCGTCAGCGCGAATTCTTGTTCGGATTTATTATACTATAGATGATATTCCAGTAGCAGCAGATTGGAACGGAGACAAAAGCTCCTGCCTTTTGCAGTGCGTTGAAGCACAGAGCAAGACTATAAGACACCATCTACACCTCAATCGAGTGGAATCTGTTTGTGCTGCACAAAAACAGATTATCAGTTCACAGCTGGAATGTATACAGTTGATTTGTTTTGATTTTTTCAGTATTTGTTCCAATATAAATGTGCGATTAAAAGTCTTTATATTGTCAGTCATTTATCAACTTGGTTTACTGACTGGGAAGCTTATTATTATGCACCAGTATATTGGATTTGTAAATAGATATGATTTTCCTGTAATGTTAGACTAAACTAAGTACTTCCTGAAGAGCATGCTTTTACTAAAAGCTGATCGATAGAAGCACAAACAAAATATGAGACTTTAAGAAGATGCTGGCTGTGCTGGAACTAGAGAATCAAGTTCCTACTTTACATATAATTTTATATTAACACAACTTTCATCGGCTTATCAGACAATACACTAAAAATAGTTCATACAGTTCTGATAAAATTGGTCGATCTTTTTGATGCAGATCTTTCACAAACTACATAAGTTGGGATTGGGGGTAGGGTAAGATCTTGGCTCATGTGAATGAAATTCCAACAAGCTATTCTTCTCTGCAAATGTCCAATATTGGTCAATGTATTTCGATGATTGATTCGACTGATTTAAGTTTCACAGGGAGATGATATTGAAGTAGGTGTACTTTGGCCCTCCAGACCCCTGCTAAGGCACTCCATGAGCAGCAAGACCGGATAAAATTACTCTGAAGAGAAGCGGTTTCAAGCCACCAGTAACCGTAAGGCTACAAGGACCTGGTGCAAGCAAATGGACATGTAACAGCAGGCAGAATTGGATCTCTTGCCAACATTGAGATTGCATGCAGTAAATATGCACTGGCTTGCTTCCCTGGATAAAAATGGTTATGCATTCTTCATAAATATTCCATCCGGATCCATACAGGAACGAGTAATGATCATAAAGGTTTAAGAGCATAAATTTCAGGTATTCCAGGGGTGTAACTAAAGCCACCGAGCCATTCCAAAATGAATTTTCTTGGTCACTTGGCCAATATATCTTTTCTAATATCCTGAACCATCATCCTCATGAGAAGAATCCCTTGATAGTAGCTCCTCCTCCTCGTCTTCATCCTCGACATCATCAACAGATGCAGGTTGTCCATTAAGATCTACATTGACACCATTTACCTTTCTCACAAACTGACCTCGAACACGAGGCCTCCTCTCTGCAAGCCGTTTCCTATTAACATACCTAATCTTCTTATCAAAACAGCGCTCTTTCCTTTTCTGCCTAAATTTAATCAGTGCTGCCTCTCTTCTATCAAATTTGTTCGATTTTGCTTCATTGGAAGATGAATTCCCAAAAGACGGCCATGAATGAGTATGAGTAGTAGTAGCTGGCATTTGACCAGGTTGTAAACATATATTCATAGGGTAATAAGGATAAGATGCCACGCCACTTACATTGGGAGGGCAATGATGAAAATGTCCATACTGTGACATCATTGCCGCATGATTTTGCATATCATGCAGGTTCTTTTGGTACAGTTGCGCCGACATCATACCTTCTGGCATATAAAAAGGATAAGCAGTTTGTGTTTGCACAGGTAGGCCTGGCATATCAACTTGAGATCCATCTCGAGGATGCATGAGGGTTTGAGAGCAATTTTCTTCATTGATGTTTCTTTCCCTGTGAACTTCTGTGCCAGCAGGTGGTGTACAAGATCTCTCCACAGAAAAAGAATCAGGAAAACTACTGCTTGGGAATTCGTCTCCTTGGGAATGGCTTTCCAAGGCCTCCCCATTTTCTTGTATTGGGGGAAGGCGAACTGCACGCTGACTAGTTTCTTGATGATTTTCATCCAGCAAAAGTCGTTTAGCATTATCTTCAACATCTACTGCCTTATTTTTCACAGTTCTTGATTTGACATAGGTAAAGAATGCGGATGATTCCCCAATCTTTAGTTCACTCTTTCTAGGACATGATGAAGGTTGCCCTGCAAGACGTTACCAAACATCATTATATTACACACTGAAAGAAGTTGTGAGGAACAAAAAGTTAACTGAGAATCAACTAATTATTAGACAAGATAAAGCCATATATACTACACTTATCACATATGTGTCTAGCAGCAGTGACAGAGTATTTGCTTGCTTCCAATAGAAACTTCTTGGACTATTTTAAACGTTATGCTTATGAAAGAACAGGTCGATTTGATCACTGGCTTACCTGTTCGGCGCTCACTGATTCCAGGTACATCTGGCTGATGTTTCACTGTATGAACAGCAGGAGGCTCTACAAGTGCGGTGGCAATACCAGGCTGAAAAATATAAGTCAACGCAATTGAAATTAAGTTCCCAGTTGAAGGTATAATATAGATGGTGTCGATAAAATAACGAATAAATAAAAATACGGATTTCCATGTAACCCTACTTCATAATCCTCGGACAAACCCATCAGGGATTAAATGAACTAATCCGTATACAACCCATTTATGATACTAATACTAGTAAGAACTAGTAGTAGAATTAAGGGGAAAAAAACTTACTCTCAAATTGAGGGAATTCGTCATTAAGTTCATATACATCTCAACAATCAAGATAACTTGCAATCTGAAACTTTTATTTTGATATGTTTAACCAAAATATAGGTTGTACAACTGTGTCTTTATATCCTTGAGTTCTAGGACATGCTTAATCATGATTAAAACCGACCAATCAACTGTATAAAGGCCAAGCCAAGGTCATAAGACATAAGATTTCATTCATAAATCAAATCTTACTTTGTATTATATTAAACATTAATTACATTTTACAAATGTCTAAGTCGCACTCCAAGGAGCAGCCTGATGGTGGTAAGGACAGGGTGTTTGGGAGAAGTTCTTAGAGGTCATGGTTTGAACCTCCAGATAGGAAGTTAATAAATGAAAACCATTGATATCAATCAAAGTTGAATAAGGTGCAGAAGGGGTTCCCGAGAATTGCTGCAGTGAAGTCATTAGAAAAGGAAAGCATAATTTTCTAAGTGATGCATAATCTACGAAATGAAAGTTGGCTTTCATAAGTAAAAAGAAAAAAAAAAAGTAAATGAATATCAAAATTGTATGGCTTCATTTAACAATTAACTTCCTACATTTATCCAAAACTGTAGTCAACATAAAATATTTATTTTTCCTTAACAGCATCTCTTCCCCCCCTAAAGAAAAGAAGCCCAAACAGTCTACCTGTGTAACCGTTAGCGAGAGAAATTAACACACAAAACATCCAAATTTTACATTTTTTAGGGTTAGGACAAAAAGGAACCTAATGGTCAACATCTAAGAAGCACAAATACGGACACGGAATACGGATACGACATAACACGGACATGGCGACACGTCATTTTTTAAAAGTCTAAGACACGACACAACAAGGACACATTTATTAAAATATAAATTCTAAAAAAATAAATTATATTTTTATACCAGAAGAAAATTCAAAGTAAATGGGTTGATCTATGTATGTCTTAGAAAATTAATTTGATGTATTTCACACTCAAAATTTATTATTATTGTCATATATGTGTCTTTTTAGTCTACTCCACAAGTGTTCTATGCATGTCTAACATATTTGTTGCACTAACAAGTGTCCAATACATGTCCAACAAGTGTTGGACACGGACAAGCTAGCTGAACAAAAGTGTCTGTGCTTCTTAGGTAAACATAATTCTATAGTACTTAATATTGCATTATCATTTCCTTCAAAAAAATCATATTTTTACACACAAAAAAAAAAAAAAAAAAAAAAAAAAAAAAAAAAAAAAAAACTTCAAAAATCATATTATACAAACCTCATCTTCCTGATGGGTTGCAGCAATTCCCATATCTGGATTTGTGCTCCTACGTGATTTGTCATCAGTGTCATCCGAGAACAAAGTAGTACTATTCGTATTAGCATCACTTGGGTCTGATGCCACCATATCAAATTCATAATTCAAAATGTTTTTTTCTGCCAGTCCAAGCTGCCATCATAAAACAGATAGAGGGCTGGTGAGATGAAGTTGTGAGTATTTTTGTACATGAAAAGGAAGATGCCAGCAAACACCAGGCGTTGACCAGTGAGATACTTGGGAAGTAATAAATAACCAAGATATACATCATCTGCAAAGGTTTAAAGGTGCAATTCCCTAGACACTTCGATTACATGTTTATTTGCAACTGATGTGCAACCAAATTCCATTTGAGAAAATTACTACAGCAATGTAAATGTTCGGAGAAAAAAAGGATCCTCAGTTCAAGGAGGCAAACCATGCGTCTTCTTCTCCACATGTGGGTCCACAAGTTTAATAGCTCATTTGTCCGTAAAGGCTTTACAAGATAGTCAGCTGCTCCAAGCCTCAAGCACTTAACAACAATAGGGACCTCATCTTGTGTTGACATCACTTATAAAGCAAGACAAAAATAAGACAAACAAAGGAGAATCAGATCATTCTCTTAATTTAGAGATATTTAACTGTGATGAATTAGCAGTTATGAAACCAGAACTTACTGATAACAGGAATGCGCCGGAGCTCTTTATCCCGAGTGATATACTTCAACATTTTCATACCTTTGGCCATTGGCAGGTCAACTTCCGATAGTATGATATTAATTTCAGGTCCCTCCGCATTCAAAGCATCAATGACCTGCCTAGCTGAACTCACGGAAATGACTGTCAACAGAAGGAAAACCTTATATCAGTAAAGTAGTTGACATTTCTGTCAATTGCTAGTATTACAAATTATGTAGAAAGTCCAGAAACCAGTGAATGAATAAAATAATTGATACCTGTAGAATAGGACAGTAATGACAATCGCATTGTAACAGAAGATCTTAGAATTAAGATTTGAACCCAATCACATAGTATCATGAGCAACTTCTAGATATTGTAACCTAATCGAAGTCTTAAACCTCAAAAATCACTCAGGAATTTCAGTAGCTGAAATGACTACTTATCATGCATTACTTTTAACATCTGGACGATTCTATTAAAGGGGGAACAAAGGAAGGGAAAAAAAAAAAAAACTTGTACCCTGGTAGGAACATTTCAAAAGAAGCTTGAAAACCTCTTCTGAACTTTTTGAATCGTTATCGCACAGCAAAATCCTCACTTTGCTCCTGTCTATAAACCCATCTCCCCCATTCTTTCCCCCGCTACCACAGCCACCACAATCTTCGTTTAAATTGAGCTCCTTGCAATCCATAACCGATAAGCCAGAACGTACACAAAACGCGATTCCCTGCCTAAATACAAAGCAATCAACTATAGCCCAAAAAACAAAAGAAAAAAGAAAGAAAAGAGAAAAGGAAACACACAAAAAGGTTAGATACATACTAGAGAAATTCCATCCACAGTTTCATCAATCTTCCCACAGAATCCAAATTAGGGTTAGGGTTTCGATCACTGACTTCATTCACGTATCAGAAGATCACCCATCTCATTAAACACCAACCACATCAAAATCAAACCAAAAAGAAAACCCAGTTAAGAACTCATGAGACTGAGGGAACCGGTTAATTAATCGCTTTAAGTTGTAGCAGCTATACTCTCCACAAAGGGTAAAGTACTTCAGGAAGATCGGAGAGGCGAAGATCAAAGGTGACCAGCAGAAATCAATAAAAAAAGAATCGCTTCACCGAAGAAGGCGCACGTTAGCAGACGTCTGGATGGATGGGTTGCTCTGTGGCGTTTACGGCGAGCCGCGAGCGAAGGCAAAAGAAGATTTTTTTAGTTAGCCACCGTAAATGCTTTTATCTACGGAGCTTTTGCTTTGCCTCTGTTTTTTGATTTTTTTCTCACTTTTTTTGGCAAAAACAAATATCTTTGCTCGATCAGCTTGTGAGCTAAAATGCACCGGATTGATCGAAAGTGGTGGGAGATGGAGGGCTGAGATTGATGAAAGATTCAGCTCACGATAGCAAAAGGAAAAGCAGAAGAGAGAGAGAAGAGATAGGAAAAAAGTGCAAAAGGGGATATTGGAATCGTGAGGTTTGGATAGTTATGTAGAGATGGCGAAGAAGCCACGTCACCTGCATATCTTCTCCAATGAACCAAATGAAATGTGACCCATTTCCATTTTCTCCCACCAAATTATTCTTTTTCTGTTTTTCATTAATATTCTAAAATTTTCTATTGGTGGACCACAAGTGTTGCCAATTGACGTGGCATGCCAGCAGTGTCCAGCCACGACTGCCCACGTGTCCCCCCCCCCCCCCCCTTTACTTTTTCCTCCTTTCTTAAAAGTTTAAAACTTTTCGAGATTGGGTATGGGAATTAATAATTTTTTATGAAATTACTCGCATTCCAAATTTATGTTTGTTTTCAATTTCCCTCAACTTTTGTACCATAGTTTTCACATATCTTAGTTATACACAAATTTTTAATCTTTTTTCTAAAACATTGGTGGAAACGTGATAACAAAATAAAAGAAAAGAACTTATAGATAGGAGTAATATTTATAAGTTTTTCTTTTCTTTTTTCTGATATCTATAATTGTTTGAATTAGCTTACACGCACTTTGACTAATCTCACCAGACAACTCACCCGATCCTACGACATTTGATTATCAAGAAAATTCGTAGGATACAATCCTAGGTAGGTGGCCAATATGATTACCTTTTGAGACAAAGAAAACTAGTTCCTTATTCCAAGTTCGAATACTCTACAAGTTACCTGAATATTCTTGGCATGCAACTTTCATTCAAGAATTGCAAAAGTAAGCTCTAAAACTCAAAACATCAAAACTGACGTACTGTATTTTTGTTTCCTCCTTTAAACTCATCCTACTTAACTAAAGGGACTTAAAAAGTTCATTCTATCTCTAACTCAAAAAGAACTAAAAGTCCAAACAAAGCATATATGAGTCCAATAATGAAAATACCAAAAAAAAAATTAAGATATGTTTGCAAATTAAAATAAATTAACAAAGTTCAATCGGTTTCATCTTGTAGCATCGACTGAAACAAATTATAAAGTTTATGATAAGATGTTGCTGCTTGAATCCCCTCAATTGAGTTCACCTCCACTTGAATGTGAGAGTTCAACGCTAATTGTAGCCTCTTGGCTCTTGAGCGTGTGATTGGTCTCAGAGGTAACACACGAGCGTCTTAGTTCATATCAAATTATAATTGAGATTTCCATTAATCCAAATACATTTGCATAGTTTCTTCAGAAGAGTATTGAGAGTACTATAAGGAAATGAATCCTACATTCAGTTTCAACTAGAATGTTGCAGCAGCAAAATAGCAATCTTTCCAGAAATCTTTCTTCTTGTTGGCCTTTTGGCCCTTAATCTCAAATTAATTAATTTTAATTAATTAATTAATGTTTTGATGATAACAAACCTGCTTTTATTTATAAAAAAATTTAGTGTTTTTAAAGTGTCTATTGTGTAGAGCTTGGAACAACGGTTCCAACGCAATTTGAATCACTCAAATCGGAGTTCAAACGAAGAAGATATGGCTAGAAGAAGCTTAAGGGAAAAATACATGATGTCGATGACGTGGCGGCCAAATCATCAAAGTGGACCTACTAGAAGATAACAAGTGGAGCAATAGATAAGTGACACATGGAGCTTTGATTTTTGTTGGTTTTAAAAAGAATGATTTTAAAAACAAAATGAATTTAAAAAGAAAATAAATTTAATATTATTATATATGTTTGTGTCTAACGGCTAGTTGTCTTTAAAAAAAAATGAATTTTATATTATATTATGTGTGTGTCCAACGACTAGTTAAATTTAAATCTCCACCATTCAATTTTCTTTTACCAACATCTAATGGCTCAAAATAAATTTGGTTCTTACCTACCCTATCTCTTTTTAAACACTTCATCTTCTCCAAAATTACAACAACAATTTTACATATTTTTACAATCCTCAAAGCCACCATTGTTATTCTCTCAAAGCTTCAATTTTATTCTTTTCATCTAATTCTTGAGAGAGATTTATTGTATTGTGAGGATTGATTTATTGAGTGCTTCAAATTTGTAAATTTACTCTTTGAGAGAGTTTTCTCATATTGCTCTTCATTTCCAAATCCATTGTAAGGGTTGCTCTTGATCCCTAAAAAGAGTGGTTTTAACGGTTTGATCCTCAACGGTGGAAAGGATCGGGTTTGTTCTTGCGCCCGAAAAAGGAACGTTATAACGGTTCGACTCTAAACCGTGGAAAGAGTCAAGTTCGTAGTGGGAAGTGGATGTAGGCCGGTTGTGCCGAACCACTATAAATTTCCGGTGTTATTTTCTCTATCCCTTTTCTATTTATTTTTGTAATTAATTTTTGTTATTGTATTTCATTGCATGAAATTAATTGCACATTTTAATTCTTGAAATCAACTGCTCATAATTATTTATTGAGATTGATAGTTCTCAAAATTCCATATCATATACATTCTTGTTGAAATTAAATAGGATGTTATAAAGTGTTAGTTTTAATTTCTTGATTATTTTGGGTTGAATTTATTTACATTAAATTATTGTTTAAATTACTGATTAGCAAAAAGCGCATTGACTTGCTTAATTGGGCCCACATTAGGAAAAAATTTTCATTAGGTTAAAGAAACTTTATTCACCCCTCTAGAGTTGCCATACCCGTCCAACACTTCTTAGTTCTCCAACTGCACCTCCTAGACACCAACAAATGCCTTTGATAATGTCTCTGATTTGTAGCTCTCCATTCGGGCTTGTCTGGTCATGTTACCAAGCATCTCGTACATCAACTCGCATCCTTATGAGTCTTATCCCTCACCACGAAATCACATACGACTCCATTAATCTCAATACAACTTCTTCCTGAAGGTTTCTTCACTCCTACGTCGAGCATGTTCTCGTAAATGGCAGTGTCTCGCCAACGTTCGTCTGCAGCATGAACATTAGTTGCTGGGATCGATTTTGAAAGCCAATTGTTTCGCAACATGGGATGCGATCTCGTCATTCTTGTGAATTCTACAGCCATTGAGAAGTGCTCCCCACACAGCATTGTTTGGCTCCATTGGCATACTTTCAATCAGCCTCAATGCTTCACTCAGTAAACCTGCACGGCTCAAGAGATCAACCATGCATCCATAATGTTCAATCTGTGGTATGACTCCGAAATTTTTGTGCATAGACCGGAAAAGTCGGATGCCATCGATGATCAAACCAGCATGGCTACAAGCAGTGAGAACTCCAATGAAGGTTATCTCGTCAGGTCTCACTTCATTTTGGCCAGAGCACAGCATCAACTGAAAGACTCTAATAGCTTCTTCTCCACGACCCTGTTTGGCAAACCCAGTGATAATGCTTGACCAAGACACGGTGTTTCGTTGGGGTATTTCTTCAAACACTTTATATGCTAAATCCATAACACCACAACTTGCATACATATGCATAAGAGAATTGCTCAGAGACACCAATACTGGGAGGTGTTTACTCCGCCATGTTCTATCAACATACCAATGAATCCATTTTCCCAATGTCAAGTCTCCCAATTCAGCACAAGCTGACAATGCAGCCACCAATGCCACCTGATCCAATTCCACACCAGCCCTTCTCATTTGATTAAATAGTGACAAAGCTAGCTTACAATGGCCATTTTGACCAAACCCTGCAACCATTGTAGTCCATGTCTGGACATTCCTCTCAGGCATCTCGTCAAAAACTTTTCTAGCCCCATCAAAATCACCACTTCTAACATATCCTGCGAGTAAGGAATTCCAGCCCACGACATTTGAGTCAGGCATTTCATCAAACATGTAACGCGCACGCTTAAGATCAAAATCCCCTCCATCTCCACCATTTGCGTATAAATTGATCAAATTCGTTCTAACATACAAATTAGACCAATACCCATTTGCTAAAACTCTCCCATGAATCTGTTCCCCCTCTCTGAATAACCTCGATCTCACACACGCACTCAGAAGAAAAGAATACGTGAACCCATCAGCTTCAACTTCCGTCGCTGTCATTCGTTTGAACAGCGCAATTGATTCTTGTGGCGTTTTGCTCCCCGCATGGCCTCGAATTATCTGGTTCCACACAGTCGTACTCGGTGCATTAATATCCTCGAAAACTTTCTGGGCACTTCCAAGAGAACCAAAAGATATATAGAGCGACAAAAGGTTGACAAGGATGTAATTTTTCTGGGCAAAGTCGTTGACGACTATTTGAGCATGGATTTTTGCAAGATTACGAACAGATCTACAGCACTTTAATACAGAGAAAAGAAATTGTTGCGCAACTCTGGAGCTTCTTCCAATGGCGGAAATGGCGGGTTCGTTAACTTGCATTTCTCTCTCAAATTCGATACAATGCGATTGGACATCCGCGTCAAAATCTTTTGGAAGGAAAGGTTTCTTGCATTTGACCCTTGCCTGGCACTTCAATAATTAAAAATTCGGAATTTTTTTATTGTTCATTTCCATTTTCCACGCATCTCACTCATTTTTAATTCAAAAGTTTAGTTTTTTTTTTATTGTCAAATTAAATTATAAATTTAAGGAGAAAACAATTTTTAATTTTCAATCTCTAGTTGTTTTGTTTCAGGAGAAAAAAGATCAATCACTGGATAAACTTGTGAAATTGTTACAAGAAAACTTGAAAGAACTAAAAATTATAAAATCAAGTTCTTCATGTTAATTTTTTTTTAAGTTTTCATTAACAATGTATAGCTCAACTATAATAAAATTATATTATTGACCTCGAAGTCAGATGTTTGATTCTCCATTGCATATATGGTCAAAAATCGACTTCGATAGAAAATGCTCATAATCAACCAACTGGTTGGTTCGATCTATCTCGATTGGTCAGCTCAGTCTTTTGGATTTTTTTTTATCCCCCCTAACAGTAACACACTCAACGTTCACCTTTTTCTTCCTTCCTATTTTATTCAATTGTCCACAAGACTTTAGAGACAAAATAAGTCATCAAAATTTAGAGATTACATTTCTAATTCATAACCAGTAACTCAGAAGTTTCCTTAAAATTACAGACGTAAATTTAACTATTTATTTTCTTTATTCTTAAAACATGTTCTTAAAATATCCTAAGAAGCTTTTATTAGGACAATCAAAACGGAAAGTATAATATTATTGCTCCCAAGTTCATATTATTGAATTTGTACTCAATTTGTACTGGTATGTTATAGTACATAACAAATCTTCAAGTGGCAATCTACAGGCTTCTTTTCACAAGGAATAAAACTGTGGAGGTAGCAACCATGGCTGGGATAAGAGCTTGAAGAACAAAATGTTCTGCTACCTATGCAGTTGGAGACTCTCTGCATTTAGAAGAAAAGAAGTGGTAAGATCAGGTGGCATCATAGTAGGACATGTTGAAGATCGTACAGACTCGTAGCTGTTCTCTATCGATCGAAACAATAAAAATGTGCAAGGAGGACAACTTACATGGCAATGAATAACACAACAGTACTATCAACTGAAACAACTCAGGTCTTGTACAAGTTACTTTCATACTGGAACTGCCTCTGGCCTTTTGCTTGTTTTGATTCCTTTTATGGCTGTTCAAGAATCGAGTCGAGGGGATAATTTAGTTAAAATGTTCTAAACATTTGTGAGAATGAGGAGTGGAGGGAACTGTATGGATCATACCCTCAGCATAATCTTTAGCTCCAAAAACAGCAGAACCTGCAACTAAAGCATTGGCTCCAGCCTCAATGACCTGCAATTGGTGGTAATCGAAAGCTTGCTTTAGAAACTCATGTAATAAAGTTGCTATTTCAGAAAATGTTATTGTATGAACCTTGTATGCGTTGCCTGGACCAACTCCACCATCCACTTCGATCCACGGGTTCACTCCCTGCAACAAAGTAAATGAAATGCCAATGGGTTTGTAATCCTTGTAATGTTGGGAAAGAGAAGTTCCTCAGGAAAAAGCTACCAATAAGTGAAATTGTACCTTTTCAGCACATAGTCTTCTTAATTCTGAGATTTTCTTTACTTGGCTCTCAATGAAGCTTTGCCCACCAAAACCAGGATTTACCGACATAATTAAGACCAAATCAACCACTGTAAACAAGCAAAGGGCATTATTAATTAATTCCTCTCATTTTGTTCACACAAATACCAATGCATATTTTCCTATCATCTCCTTTTTGGTATGATTAATGATATCCACTCTTAACCTCCAAATGGCTTAAAAAATATCAGGTCTTATTCTCTAATCCAATCAATACTTTCTTGGTCATTTTCAACCCTAAATTTATGTCAAATTTATTTCAAATAACACCACTGAACCTCAAAACCCTCAATAGATATAAAGATTCCAACTCTTTTTAATAATCCTCACAGTGGAACATCTCAGCAATTGTATAGGGGGGGAGAGAGGGAGTCACCGTCAAGGACATATTCAATTGTGCTGAGTGAAGTAGCAGGATTTAGGACCACTCCAGCTTTAGCTCCAAGACTTTTTATCTGAATCATATTTGAAGGAATGACCATTATGAATATAGATATATGTTAAAATGTATGAATTCCGTCTAACAAGGAATTCATTTTCAATGGCAAGTCAGCAAGCAATCCTTTCTGGAATGAAGCAAAACGGAATTCAAGAAAACAGCTATGAACACCAATAAAAGCAGTTTTCAACAATATGATTATCCTTTTCAGTCCACGAAGTTTCAGAAAATAATAACACTAGGAACCCTTAAGCTTTTGTTTTATACGAAAGAGCTTGTTGATTTTTGCCTTATTAAGATTTTGAGAAAAAAACTAACAATGTGCAGCTAATTCCGTATTGCATCACATATGAAATCTTACTTCAGCACGGTAGGAACATATACAGTTCCACTGTATTCTAAAGAACATGTTGGATTTTGCAATTTTTTCTTCATTAAGAAATATATCTTTTTAGGATTGAAAACATGCACCTAATTCTGTACTATGTCACAGCAGAGGAAGTCTTACTTGATTAACGGTGCGGTGCAGATGGATTGTGGAAGATTGCTCACAATGAACACTAACAATATCAGCACCAGCCTTTATAAAGTCTGGCACACGCTGCTCAGGCTCCACAATCATCTATAATGCTTTGAGTTTATGTTAACAGAAGTACTTAAGAATCACTGCTAACACCAAAGAGAATCAATGTGAAAAAGAAGCATACCAAATGCACATCTAAAGGAAGATCTGTCACAGGGCGTAGAGCATCAACGACAAGAGGTCCAATTGTGATATTTGGAACAAAACGGCCATCCATTACATCAACATGAATCCAATCACAACCTGCCAGTTCCACTGCTTTGACCTACAAAAGATGAGAATGTCAATCCTTACCCATCTGCATAAATCTCCAAAGCAATTTGATAAATTACTTGGAAGTGCACAACAAAACAAACTAAAATAATGGGAAGATCAGAGCAATAAACGAACCTGCTCTCCCAATTTGGCAAAGTTAGCAGAAAGGATTGAGGGAGAAACGATGATATCAGATTTTGAGTATTTATCAACCCGAGCTGAAGCTTTCACCACATTTCTGAACCTCCTCCTAGAAAATTAGAAGCAGAAAGTAAACGGAAGCACATTGGATACCAAATAGTTCTTCATAAATATAATCCATTCTCTAAGTCCATCCACTCAGAAAGTACATAAAAAAATAGAAGTACAAAGTGGAAGACACTCAGCAATGCTTTATGTAGCTGAGTTCAAAGTGGAACCAAAAAACAGCAATGGGTGTCACAAAATCTACTCTATTCCAATGTAAAGAGAGGGGACTTATTACATATACGGAAGGTCTTGCAAAACACACAAATCAAATAGATGAGAAAGAAAAATTGTCACACCCTACCCCGGATTACTCTACCTAACCTAGGATGTGGCATGACAACAATAGATTCCAACTAAACTATAGAACCCATTGTCGAACTTTAAAAATGCTTTTCAAAATAAGTGGCTAGGAAAATCCTTCATTATAAAAATTAACTTGATCAAATCAAAATCCAAAAAAATTTCGGCAAAGTTTTCACTGAAAACCAGATAAATCACACTCGGAAAAGAACACACTCCCAAATAATTTGTTTCATACTCCAACTCCACAAGAACCAATGAGTGTCTCAAAAATACACAAATCCTAAAGCTCATTAGTTCAATCTAAAAATTTCAAAGAGACAGAGCTAAGCTATCACCTCATACCATGATTATGAATCAGAAGACAGAAGGGAAGTCAAAGCTACCTCTCAATTGCCATGCCATAAACAAACTAAAATTACTTAGGAATTCCCAATTTCAGGGCAATGTAAAAAACACAATTGCTAGTTCATTTACAGTCAAGGATTTACAAAGTTTGAGAAATTGATAACCACAGCAATCTAAGAAAGCTTAAAGAAATCAAAGAGAGAAACAAGAAAAAGGGGACCCCATGAATCAAATTACCTCGAAAAGGTAAGAGATGAAGGTTGAGAGAGAGGTGGTTTCTGAAAAGTGAGACCTCCGATAAACCCACTGACCTTGGATTGCATAGTGGATTGACATAACGAAGCAACAGCCATTTTAGACTTCCACTGAAGAACCCTGTCTGGGTTTCAAAGGTTAGGTAAGGATTCGAAGAATGATAATTTGTTCTTCCCTTTTCGTTCGTTCCAGCATGAATAATGTAAAGACTACCAAATCTAAACAAAGAAATTGAAAGAAAAGCAATTAATTAGAAAAATGGGTAAAAGAAATGAGTGGATGAGGATGGTGGGCATACCACCAGAATTCAGGGATTGCTTATCGGCAATGGTTGGCCTTCTTCTACCTTTGCTGACATGGGAGAGAGAGACATTCAAATGTCTTCTTTTTGACAATAAAATTTTAGATTTTGACTTCTCTCTTGAACAATTTTATTTCAAAATACTTTTTTTTTTTTTTTACTTTTTATTTATTTATTTATTCTATATTTTTAACTTTACTCTATTTCAACTTCAATATTTCAATTCTAAAGCCTCAATTATTAAGTCTTTATATTTTGAGATAATGGTAATTATATTGGAAAATTTTCACAAATAAAAAAAATATCAAACTATTTATAAAAAAATAGTAAAAAAATATTGATAGACATTGATAGATTTCTATCAATGATAGACTTTTATCATTTCTATCACTGATAGACCCTGATAGACTTCTATTAGCGTCTATCACAACCATCTAAAAATTTTGTTATTTTGTGTAAATAATTTTCCTTATTTTTCTATTTTTAAAAATTCTCCAATTATAAATTTATAATAACTATTATAATCCCCTCATTCTCCTTTTATATCTCATTTTTTAAATACAATTTTAGCATAAAATTTCTTGAAATATGGTTAAACCTTTCGTTTAGTATGTGGAAAATAGGTTAAATTTTGGAAACCATACTAACAACCATTTTTAAAAATATCGACACCAAAATGAATTTATATAAAATATGGGGACTAAAATGCACATAAATTAAATTTAGAGGAAACACAGTAGATATTTTGATAGTATATAAACTAAAATTGAATTAATTATGGTCAAAATAGTATTTAAACTATCATTTTATTACAACTTTAGTTTTTTTTTTTAACAGATTATGGATTGAACTATAATTGGTTGGACGGAAAAAATCATCTCCCATTATAAAAATGGGATAGTAGTCTCTTATGTCTTGAAATAATGAAGGGCATCAATTCGAGTGAATAATGTAACAATTATCATCTTTAATTACACTTTGTGTGGAAGTAATTATAACATAAAATTTCTCAATCAAAACATAGATAAAAACTGTTTAAGACACATGCACTCAACTAAGAAGTGTAAGGTTCAAATTCTCGACCTTCTATATTGTTGAACTAAAATAATTTATAAGAGTACAATTTGCAAAGAAAAATGCAAAAATTTTGTAGGGAGAAATTAAGGTGAAGTTTCTTTATTAAGAATGGTAAAAAAAAAGCTTAAAATGTTTCTATCTTATTAATTATATCATTTTGTTTTTTAGGAATTCAAATCTTGACTTTTTAGTTGAACATAAATATGTCTTTAACTTTTAACCAATTAAAATAGATGTATTTGGATTGACTTTCTAAATGTTGAAATAAGTGTTAAAAAAGTGTTTATAAATACATAGACGGTCAATCCAAACGGACCCTACATTCAAATTGACTGCTTATATTCATATTATTAATAGGATATATTATCATACCACTAACTCTTGAAATAAATCATGCCATTAATTTGTTGGTACTAAACTAATGTTTTTTTCTTTCCTTTTAATGTGGAGTCACTCTAATGCAAGGTTGGTTATCTTATAATGTATGGAAAAAGAACAACTAATAAATGTTCTTTCCACAAATTTTCAAAAACATTCCAATAAAAGATTGTTGTTGAACTATTAGAAAGAATCATCTCTTCCCTATATCAATCTCATATAGTTATCTTTTTCTAAATTAAACTGATGACTAATAAGGAATTATTGGAAGAACAGTTCTAGCAATTTATGTGGAACGTTTATTGAAACAATTAGCATTAGTTGCCAAAGTAATCCAATTTTCCATTCGAAAAAGGAGGCACAAAGATTCTAGTTACGGATCACGATAGATCATGGAGGATGGAGCTTCTCAACACCGACAAAACCGGAATTGATTAAAAGATATATCACGAGTCGCTTTATTTCTTCGGTTTATTGCTTGTAAGACAAAAAAGAAATGCAGACCTGATTCGGCGACCTCCATAGACTGACACAGGTCCTCTTGAAAGCCATCTGTTTTTCACTACCCTTTTGCTCCAAACGAAGTTTAAATCCATGAACCGTACATTCAATTCATACCCAGATGAAAATTATGCAAATGTTAGAAGATTGATGAGGCAGACTGTGGATGATGATCACAAGAGCCTATCGGACAAGGATCCGCACTGTGATTTGAAGAGCAACCACGAATTGAAATGTGGGTTCAGTTCGATTCGAGTAATGGGTATGTTTGTGGTTTTGATGATGTTCATTTCTGTGATATTTTCGGTCTCTGTGGTTCTTAGAGATCCACCATCGGATGCTGTAAGTGAAGGTTCAGATGTGTGGATTTCTCAGTGGAACTCTGACCCAGGTACTTGACTTTTGAACTTCTTGGAAATTAGTATGTGCTTTTTGCCACTATCTTTAAGCTCTGTGTATGAAAAATTTCGTTGTGAGTTTCAGTTTGAATTGCCTTCAATGCATTAAGTGTGTGTCAAGTGCAGTTAAGAGCCACCTTGTATTCAATCTGTTTGTGAAATTGCCTAAATTAGTACAGAGTGTTTAAGCTCTCCAAATGATTTGGAATTGTGTGGTAATCGACTTAGATATGGCATTCCAAAAACATTCTGACAACGGCTGGATTTGCACTGCACCAAGTTTATTACAAATGCAGCACTTTCACTTGCCCCTACTCTTTATCTTATTTGCATACTACATTGTCAGTTGTGTCTGAGTTCTGGCTTATTCATACTTCATTTACTTTTTATACTCTTTCTTCAAGATGGACTGAACCGATAGAGAGGAAGAAGAGATAAAAATTATCTTCGAGGCTTTCTATTTTTTATTGTGAGATAATCTGTTATGATGTGCTGCTAATTGCTATATATGTAATCTAATGATTTGATATGCTGATATTTAGGAAATTAGTGAAAGCTGTAAGTGGGCTTTATAAATGGTTTTCCCCTGTTACCATTTACACATCAGAATACAGAAAGAATACTTTCACTTTCACTTCTTTACAAGTTATTTTAGTTTTCGTATGCTTCTTTATCCAAAGATGTTGCATCATATATGTTTTAGTGCGATTGAGATCCTGTTTTTCTTTTTGCACAGGTTAAGTTCTTTGTTTGCTATTCATAATTTCTCTATAGCTATATTGTATACTGTTTTTGCTGAATTCCAATCAGAGATGGTCTAATCTTTACCAATATGAAATATGCACCTCATTCCAAGTATAATCTATTGGCTTTCTTATCTTCTTTCAGTAGATTCTAAGGATGGAGATCTACATACGGTTATACAGCCAGTTGATAAACTGCTTAGTGGCCTTCTTTCTGCCAAACATGGGGTTGGTTCTTGTGTCAGTAGGTACAATTCAGTTGCTTATCAACACAAGCTGGCTCATGAACCCTCTTCTTACTTAATCTCCAAATTGCGGAGTTATGAAGATCTTCATAAGCGTTGTGGAGTTTATACTGAATCTTACAACAAAACTTTGGAACAGCTCAAGTCTAATGGTAGTAGCAGCTTCTCAGACTGTAAATATCTTCTGTGGATTTCCTTCAGTGGATTAGGGAATAGAATACTAACCCTTGCTTCGGCGTTTCTTTATGCTCTCCTCACAAATCGTGTTCTTCTTGTTGACCCTGGAACTGACATGGCTGATCTCTTCTGTGAACCATTTCCTGAGGTTTCCTGGTTTCTTCCCCAAGATTTTCCATTAAAAGATGAGTTCAGCAAATTCAACCAGAACTCTCCTAATTGCTATGGTAAAATAATGAAGAATAGCATCACCCCAGATTCAAGTGGAATGATCTTGCCATCTGTTGTTTATCTTCATTTGGTCCATGATTATGATGACGATGATAAGCTTTTCTTCTGTGATCAAGACCAAGCTCTTTTGCAGCAATCTCCTTGGCTTGTTATGAAAACAGACAACTATTTTGTTCCATCTCTCTTTTTGATCCCATCATTTGAGAAAGAACTTAATGATCTTTTCCCAAAAAAAGATACAGTTTTCCACTTCTTGGGTCGATATCTGTTTCACCCGGTGAATTCGGTTTGGGGACTGATTACGAGATATTATCAAGCTTACTTGGCTAGAGCTAGTGAAAGAATAGGCATTCAGATTAGAGTGTTTGATACAGGGACTGGACCTTTTCAACACATCCTAGATCAGGTTCTGGACTGTACCCTGAAGGAGAATCTGTTGCCACAAACCGAGAGGCAAACCAATGTCGTTGGTCAAGCTAGTAATCAAAAGTCAAAGGCCGTGCTGATAACTTCCTTGAATGCTGGTTACTTTGAGAAGTTGAGAGATATTTACTGGGAGAATCCAACGGTAACAGGAGAGAGAATTAGTTTCTACCAACCAAGTCATGAGGAACACCAGCAAACTGAGAAAAGTATACATAACCAGAAGGCATTGGCAGAGATGTATTTGTTAAGTACAACCGATGTATTGGTCACCAGTTCATGGTCGACCTTCGGATACGTGGCTCAAGGTCTTGGCGGTCTAAAACCATGGATATTGTACAAACCCGAAAATCGTACTGCACCCGATCCACCTTGCCGTCGAGCCATGTCCATGGAGCCCTGTTTCCATGCACCTCCTTTCTATGACTGCAAGGCTAAGAAAGGAGTGGACACTGGTAAACTCGTTCCTCATGTGAAGCATTGCGAGGACATGGCCTGGGGACTTAAGTTGGTTGATCATTATGATTGATTTTGCTGCTTTTGTTGTGAAACTGTTATAGTGAACAATTTTTGCAGTTTGTAGACTACTGTAGAAGAAAGATCATCAGTTTCCCTATGTAAACCATATTTCTAAAGAAGCTTTGTTTTCAAAGTAAAATCTTTAATGGAGTTGTGGAAGAACCCTTTTTTCTTTAAAGATGAAGATCCAAGAAATAATACTCTCTTAGCCATACGCCCATAATCCATTTGACAAAGTTGCTTCTTCTTTTTCAAGAAAGCGAGGGATGTTGGTTTATCAAAACTCTTTGGCTCCTTCCTTCTTTCTTTTTTTTTCTTTTTTTTTTTTTTTCTCCCCATAAATGTTTTAAAATGTCATTTATCAAGAGCTCTTTTATCAAAGAAATTATAACTTTCATAATTATTATTAACATTTTGGCAGTGAGGATTAAATTTTAAAGTAAAGTTCTGAACTCTTTATTCTTTCACTCCTTGGAGAACATGGAGAAGTTCCCCACTACCAACCCATAAAGAGAGATATTTTGAAAGAAATTGACAATTTACTAAGAAACATATCAAAGTGACTTATCTATTAGGAAGAAAAACAAGAAAAAAAAAAAGATAAGATAAGATAGTTTATAGAATAGAAATATAGTATTATAAATGAATATAATTAAGATGTGAAAAAGTAAAGAAGAAAAAATAGTATAATGTAGAAAGTAGTGGGATAGTATTGTGTGGAAAGTAGTAGATAGAATAGGTAGGGTTTAGAACATCACATTATGAAGGTGACAGTGCCCTTGATTCCATTATTCTTAGACCCTCTCTTATTGACATCTTTTAGAAGAGCAAGATGTGATGGATAAAAGAAGGCCAAAGCTTTCTTTGAAAGAGACTCTTTGATTTTAACTTAACTCTCCAAGATAAGCTTCAAACCCTTTCTACTTTCTACTTTCTCCTTCATGTTTTTTATTAGAAAAACTATTCTTTTTGTCGTGAATTTTTAGTATAATTTATATTTAGCTCCTACGTTTCAAAATGTTATACTTTTACTTTTAAGTTTTGTTGTTTAGGTTTCAAAATATTACATTCTTACTTATAAGGTTCTGCATAAAGTTATAAACTAAAGACCAAACATGAGTGTTAATGAAATTTTTGGAGTAAAAGTATAAAATATTAAGAATGGAACTTAAAACTCATGGTAAAAATGTAACATTTTAAAACATAAGGACCAAAAGAAAGTTAAAACTAAAACTCAAGGTTAAGAGTGTAGAAATTAGACTTAAAACATCGAAATCAAAAGGGTTTTTTATTATTATTATTTGAGTTTGTCATTTTCAATATTAATCAACATAATTGAATATTGTGATGTCTGGTATGACGCATCTTAAATATATTAGATAAATATATAAATACGTGATAGTATACTTAATTTAAGTTTGTGCATTTAACCTAACATATATACATGGTTTTTACACAATGAACTTGTTGAAAAAGTTAAAAGGGACCACTAATGTAAGGTTGTTAGTGCTTTACAACTCTCAATAAATCATCCACTTTAACAATAAAATGGATATGGATTGAAAATTTATGAGAAAATGGAAAGTATAATAACTTTAATTGGTTCCTAGACTTCTACTAAAGACATATATATGTATTCATACAACAATATACAACCCAAAATAAAATATTTATTTATAGTATAATACTTTATACAAATATACTTTCTAGAAAAGTTGTGGAATTTTCTTAACATGGAAAAATGGATAACATTTTTCTCTCACCCAAAAGAAAAGGGAATAAAATTAAATGGATTTGAAGAAAAATGTCATAAATAATTGAGATTTTCTATCCTTAAAAATAAATGCTACTCCAAAAGGATTCAAGGGTTGGAATTTTCTGCTCAAATGTTAAAATATTATTTTGGTTTGTTGTATTTCAAATTTTATTTATTTATTAAAAATAATACAGATTAGTTTATTGGCATTTTTTAAAGAAAAAATAGAATACATATATCTACATGGTATTTTTTTCATGAAAAATTATTATTATTATTATTATTATTATTTAAGGTTATTTTCAAATATAGAAAAATGAGTCAAACTATTTATAAATATAGAAAGATTTTACTATCTATTTAGCGATAGAGCGTGATAGAATTATATCGCTTAAACGATAAGAAATTTATTAAAAATTTTATCGCGGTCTATCGCTGATGTACAGTAAAACTTTTCTATATTTGTAAATAGATTGATTTTTTTTTTCTGTTTATAATAATTTTTCTATTAGTTAACTAATTTTCATAAAAATTAACTTTGAAATATTAAGTTTAAGATTTATTAAAAATAAGTAGAGTAAATATACATGAACTAAATTTGAGCCAAAATAGAATGAAAAGAAAATAAATTTTTTTTTTATTTTAACTCAAAAGTTTTGGTAAGTGATATTGACTTTGTAAGACAGCTGTTCAAAATTGTTGCAACGTGGCAAGTTCCAATAGGTTCTCAACAATGGGCAAAGGTGATGTTCTCAACGACCCGACCCGATATACTTCTAGAAGGTAAACCAGCGCCGTTAAACTGGTGGCCGCCGTCTACCGTCTACGGACGGACGTGTCAATTGTTGGGTGCTTCTTGAGAATATTTCCATTTTTAATTTATTTTTCTTTTTCTCTATTTCTTTCTGGGGAAATTCCATTTGTAAATTCAACATTTCATATTATTTTCTTCTATATTCTAAGGGTTTTTTTTTTTATTTTTAATTTTCAGGAATTATATAAAGTTTTCTCTACATTTTTATAGAATTAAATGTATTATATAACTTAAGAGACTTGTGACCAAATTCAATACCATATACTATAGAACAATGAAATCTAAGGGTAGAGCCACCCTCTTTAGCTTGTTTGAAATATTCCATATGATAGTAAATTATGAGATATATTGCATAATTGACGAAGGTAAGACTCAACACCTTATAGTAGAGTTTTGTTCGACACCTTAGTTCTGACCAATATTAGAGAAATCATTCCTGAGAGAAAATTCAATAGAATACACTTCGAAAATCACAATACTTGTGATTTGGGGAGTTTTTTCAGCTCATTCGAAAAGTAATCAATTCTAATTCTTTACCGATAATGTGACTCCCCACCTCACGTACAAGTACACAAAAAATACTATGTTAATTCTAAGAACACCTTAGGTTCATAGGGATTTAAGCATCAAACTATATTTGTTAGAGCACCACTCCAATGGAGATAATTTTTTTGTGCACGTCTCTCACGTAGTTGATTTGATCCTCCCGTCGATTTGATCACAGCCACTAAGCCACATAAGCGAATTGGATTTATGCAACAACATATTTGACTTGTAATTTACATCTTCTAGATTTATCGAATCTAAAGAATTATACTGATATTAAATAGGATGTAATTTTTTTTCTCCCTCACTCGCATAACTTTTTTTTAAGAGACTCGGATACCTTATAACTTCACTTCTTATGAACTTAACTTCAATTCAACATGTTTTTAGAGAGATATTTTTTTACCTAACAAAAACCATATTTGTAACATGTTAACTGTATTTTCCTAATAAATTAGATCTACCAAGTTTTTTTTAAAAAAATAAAACCATAAAAAGTTGAGAAAGTTTCACAAGTGAAAAATGAGAGTCTCACTCGGTGAAGGCATATATTCTTTGACTTTAGTTAAAGTATGTATGTTTACATGATTTCATAACTCAATTCAACGTGCCTCATCCTCACATGATATAGAACTTAATCAAACTCCAACTAAATCATAATCATTCAAAATGTATTAATTACTTTACCCAATTATCATGTAAAGATCTGAATATGAAAGCGAATTGTCACATTTTTTGTTTGTTTATTCAAAAAAAAAAAAATGGATGGAGATAGAGACTATCCATTATCCTTATCATATCATAATGATATTCATTCAACTTCCAAAGTCTCAACATAACATCTTCAATGGCTACGGAAGGCATTATAGTACGGCTCCAACCTCACTTTCACACCAACAAAACGAACTCCAAAAAAAAAAAAAAAAAAAAGACCATTTACATATAATGCATCAATTTAAACACAGCCCATTTTTTTAATTTCTTCAGTAATTCCACACGATGTGGGGGTTCAATGGCACAGTTGAAGCCGAAGGATTGTGTTGATTTTCAAATGGCAATCGACCCATTTCGAGATTCGAAACAACAGAAGAGATTTCATTGTTTATATCAGTAGTTAGCCCTGTTTCTTGGGAGACACTGATTCTTCCTTCCCCCTCTGTTCGAGCCATGTTTTGGAACTGCAAATTTAAAGGGAAAGAGATGGATTGGGGATTGTGTAATGGATTTGGTTGTGTGTTTCTTTGGAAAATGGTGGGAAAAAAGGAAGAGAAATTGAAAGAACAATCATTGATTTTGGGTAGGGTTCTTTGAGTAGAATCCATGGTGTTGGAGAAGCAGGGCACGTGAGTCAATTCAGGAACTGGTTTGATCTTGAATGAAGAAGATGAAGAAGAAGAATCCTTCAATGGCGGCAGAGCAGAAGAACAAGAACCCAATTTAACTAACCCAGAAATGTGAACTTTTTTGCCTCCACAGCTCTTCTGAAACACCCTCGAAATCACCCATTCATTCTGCAAAAAGGAAAGAAAAAAAAACAGAGAGCTCTGTAATTTCAAAAGATTCATAGGGAGGAAAAAGAAATTGTAAAAAGTTTGTACCTTTGCAGTATTAGGGAGATTAATGGCAGAGGGTTTCCCTTCTAATCTGAATTCATGCATAACCCAATTGGATTTCTCACCTTTTGGAGCTCTTCCCCCATAGAAAACAAGAGTTTTCTTCATACCGACAAGAGTTTTTCCTCTGTAAATCTCTTTATCTTTCCCAGTGGCTTTCCAATACCCTGATTCAGTGGCTCTGTTTGTTCTCAATCCAGTGGGATACTTTCTATCCCTCAAACAGAAAAAGTACCATTCCCTTTCCCCCATTTTCGCTTTCCCTGAAATCAGATATAATTTTAAATAACAATAAAATCAGATAATTTCAAAGAAGGAATGAAAAAAAAGGGTATGAAAAGGCAGAGATCTTACAGGGCAAATCCCAAGGCTCAGACTTATTGAGATCGACCTCTCCAATGGGTTTGCAAGAGAAATTGGCATCCACCACTTTCTTACAGAGGTAGTGAGAAATAAGTTCTTCATCAGTTGGGTGAAATCGAAAGCCAGGGGGCAAAACAATCTGGGAATCTTCAAGAACAGGGGCTGTCATGTTCTGTTCCATATTTTTTTGTCTGAAAAATGTTTGGTGGGTTGACGGATTGGGTCGGATCGGATGGAAGAAACTTATAGTCCAATGGAAGAAGAATTAGAAGGGTTGTGAGGGTTTTAAGTGGGAAAGAAAATGATGGATCCTTTAATTCCAAGTTGATTGAAGTTTGTGTGGTGGGTTCAGAGCTCCTTGCAGAAGAAAACAAAAACAGAGAGATTATAGAGAGAGAGAGAGAGAGATAATAAAGAAGAAAGAAATGATGAATGAAAGTGAAAAAAAAAAAAAAAAAAAAAAAAAAAAAGAAGTGAGGTTATGGGGGAAAAGGGAGGAGAATGAGAAACATGAAGTGAAGAGAAGCTCCATAAAATAATATGCTGCTTAACTGACTTTCCTATTTCCCTCAACACAAAAGGTGGCATGCTACGTCACCGAACACGTTAAATTACAAGTTTAGTCATAAATTTATTATAGTATTAGGTCGATTTATCTAGTGGCTAGTGAATAGAATACTATCAACCTCAACTTAATTTGTTCGACTGGCATAATGTTTATACTATCAATCTCGAGTTCAGAAGTTTGATTCTCCCTTTCACATGTTGTAAAAAAAAAAAAACTCAACATATTGTAGTATTTATAAAAGTAGATATGAAAAATTACGAAAAATAATAATAATAAAACATGATTGATAAATGTAAGAACATCAACATATATTTTCGCTAAGAGGTTCGGAATTCCAATCTCCCACTAAAATATTGTTGAACCAACAAAAAAATAAGTAACAACATCAAACGACAAGTGTCAAAATGTGAGATCATTTATATATTGGGAGGTACCTCACCTTTTTTTCTTTTCTTTTTTTTTTCTTTTTCTTTTTTAAAGTTAATAATTTAAATCCGAATTTATCTACATAAAAGTTACTTTCATTCTTAATAAATAAACGTAGCCTAAAACAATTTATGGTTGATACGAATGGGAGTTTAAATCATAGTCCTCATTTCATTGGTTGATCTGCCTACTTATTATCACAATGGAATAAACCATCCATTCTCATGTCATTTTGCTACTTGCTCTTCCTCATGTTAAATTATAATCTTGTTAATTGTCATTTATTATTACCAGACAACGTTTAAAATAACGATGTTGACAAAAATATTAAAGTCTCAATTTTACAAAAATGTCGATAGAAATAAAATAAAAAAATATATATTACACTTTTAAATAAATCAAAATTATTATTATTATTATTATTTATATTACATTTACATTATTGACATTTTTTTAATCAATTTTTAACGATATAATTAAGGGAGTGTTTAGGTCTCAACTTCAAATGCTAATAGCCCACTTCATGTTTGGGATTTATATTATAATAGTTGATGTTTCCAATTCAAAATTACTATTATCTAACATAGACTATACTAACTCAATACTCTAAATACTCTCTAAATTGTTAATTTACTCCTTATGTGGATATCAAATTTAGACGTGTAAAAATATCAATGAAAATGTTGAATTCGACGAAAATTTAATACCCTTGGCTAATTATGGTGATTAATGATATAATTATAATATTATATTATTTAAATAAATAATCAACAAAAAGACAAAATTCAACTATTGACCAAGCCAATGCTAATAAACAAAAATACACTAGGACAAAACTACCTGCTTTTTAAGGATAAAATGATTATAAAAGAGATGTTAAATAATAATGTAAAACAATAACCTTATTGGCAAAAATATCCATAACTAAAATAATGTTGTGAATGCACAAAAATAAATATTCCCTTACTTGTACGGCACCATTTTTTCCTCATATGAACAGAAGAATGTAAAACCAATCCCCAGATTTGGATTGTGAGATGAGAAGAGGAGCATTCTAATCTTATTCAAATACAAATAGTCTACAAACTCTATTAACTGAAAATTTCAAAACACATTTATGTAGATCAGGCACTTAACAACGCATCAGGTATACGTCGCACATACGTATTTATACATTCTTCTTTATTATACAGCTAAAAAAGGGATTCAAGCTAAGAGATTTTTTTTTCTTTCTTGTCTTGCCAAACTTTCTTCTCAGCTTCTATCCTCGCTTTAACGTTTGCGTGAAACCCGCTATATGGTTCGTATTTGAATAAAGCATGAAGAATCTGTGTTGTGCAAATAGTTAACGAATTAGTAACATTTTCAAATGTTTAATTGTTGACCCAAGAAGAGTACAAGTACAAGGAGGGGTTTGAGCAAAGATTACCTCCAACACAACAAAGAATGGAGCCATTAGGAAAGCTTGAGCAAGGTTGTCAATGAGAGCGGGTGCTCGTTTCTACCAAACGAAACCAAATTCCAACATCAATGAGGTTGAAAAACAAGTTAATGTTTAAGATATTTAACTAACTAGTTACCTCAAACACCCCATGGCCAATAAACTGACTTGTCCAGCAGAACAACTGTGAGGCCAACACTACCTGATATATCAAAGAACAAAATAACTGGCTTTAGTCAAAATAACTGGCTTTAGCTTTAGCTTTATGCTAGAGATTATAGATTCTGCAATGAACTGATCATGTCTTGTAGATCTTTTAAGTTTGATATAAGTTATAATTTGCAAAGTAGTACTCAAAATTTTGCAGACGTGGAATGACAGGGTCACAGGAATGCCTAGGAGTATTTGAACAAACGCAAAAATGGCGGTGGCTGTCAAGAGAGCCACTATGGTATTGTAAAAAGAAAAGGAAACAATGTCAATCATATTTGTACTGGTGGAGACTTTTTGTCAAAAGGTGGCCTTAGATTAGATTATCTAAAAGGAATCTCCAAGCTAGTCCAACATTCAAAAGCTGCAAGCTTTCCCATCCCAAATATCAGCCCAAGATTTTGAGATAATTCTCATAAAAGCACTTCAGATTGAGGATAAAAATCTCTCCCAGATTGATGTCGATGTACAATTACATTAACATGCTGTACAGCCTCTCAATAAATGATATTAAAGAAGAAAAAAGAAAGGACACAGTAGCCAAGATTCTAACTTCTAAGGAGATCTTTGTAATATAAACCAGTCAAACAAAGACATCTGCCAAATTAAAGTGTTACTAAACCATACCTAACTAGCCTTACTTTAACTTTGAAACCAGAAGCCACCATCTAAACAGCATAGCAAAAAAAATGTGTTGATAATAAAGACAGAAGTTACACGAGTTTGATAAACAAATTGAAAGCAATTCAATTATTGCTAGAACAATGAAAAATCTTTAACGATTGTCAGTGGAGCAACTAGTTAATGTCAAATCACAGAAACAGAGGCATGTCTAGGAGTGGTTTGAAACAGTTTAAATCACTTTTGCAAGTCATGGAAGTAGTTTTAAAATAGTTAAACTCACTTTTGTCATGTTCAAAACCACTCCGAACATGTCTTTAATAATTCAAAATCAATTTGATATTTAGTTTTACACTTTTAAACACGATTTTCACACCATCAAAATGGATTTTGAATTATTAAAAGCATGTTTAAGAAGGATTTTGTACATAACAAAGTAATTTTAACTATTTCAAAATCACTCTCAAGAATGCTTAAACAAGAGGTATGATATCTATTCATAGTTAGTTTTCACTGAGACCAAGTGAAATTGCCCGCACAATCTTTATAAACTGAAGAAAGAAGGAAAAAAAAAAAGCCCAAATAAGAGTTGAGATCTGTGTTCTTAGTTCACTTAAAATTTTCCAAGATCAAATGGTTAGCCAGCAAAACATTGACAAATCTGTAAAGAAGAAGAAAAACTCAAGACAGAGCAGTAATTCTTTTCTTCTATCTTATATAAGCAAAGGACCGAAAGAAAAACTTATTTTCTTAATTTCAGCATGATCAGCCTTTTTTTGTGCAGAAAACAACAAAAAGGAACAAATAATAAATATGCGCAGTAAATTCCCAACAACCATAAAGTCAGAAGAAGCTCAAACAAAATTCTTTCTTCTTTCATAGATTGGAAAAGGATCGAAATTTCATAATTTTTATGCTAAAATAAGCTTTCCTCGACGAAAATGAAATCTATCCTAGTGTACAAAGAGAAATAAATTCTAGTCTAACACAACCATAAAGTCAATAGACGCTCAGTCAACACCATGGCCAACCCTTCATACATCAGATCAAAATCATAAGTTCCGGCCCCATAAGAAATTAAATAGAACCACAGAGAACAGAGTTTCAAAAATGGTTCAAGTAATTGAATTGTAGCAGAAACCAGACAAGCTAAATATGATTATTTAAAGAACAGTGAAGTATTAAATTGCTATGCCTATCTGACAAAGAAGATAACAAACAAACAAACAAAAAGGGGGTTTAGCGTTTAACGTTTACCTTCCAAGTAAGAGTCCATCCAAGTTTAAAAGCGAAAACACTAGCTCCAACCCAGCAGAGAAAACACATAAAAGCGGCTAAAGATCCAGCTCTCTTGTCAAAAAGTACATAGAAAACAGCATAAAGCGAAGCAAACAAGAATCCAAAGTTCAAAACGAGGCCAGTATTGAACCCACATGGGCATTTGGGAAAAGAATAGAAGGAAGGAGTGTGATAGAAGAGCATGAGCGCAGTGAAGAAGATTGGCCAGACGAAGAGAATATGGATGAAAATATTAGTTGGGTTGCTGTGATAAGCCCCATAAAACGCAAAATGCCTCTCGAGATCGAACAATCCGCGCCTTCCCATTGAAACTTGCAAGGAATCGAGACGAATGGAACGAGAAATTCAGAAAGAAACGGTGGAAATGGAAATGGGTGCGAGAAAAAAAGGGAAAGGCAAGTGGGTATAAAAGGAAGGATGAGGATATGGGATTAGGAAAACCAGAGCAAAAGGGCACATTGAAATATATATAATCCAATGTGTGGACTCAGGAATGGCGTCAAATTTGGAAGTTTTGGACTTTGTTTTGGGGCCGCGTTGAAATGGGAATGGAAATTTCAAGACGGCTTCCACTGTTCCAATCCAAGATGCGCCTCTGTAGCGCGTAGATAGATGATGAGTCGATGACTTTGGATTTTGGATCGTTCTTCCCAAATTCTATTGCCTTACTTAAATTCACATCTGTTCCTTAAATTGTAAGTTTCATCTTTGAATTTTAGAGATACGTTTGATCCAGAAAAATAAAATAAATAAATACTTTAAGGACTTTAAAACGTTTTCATGCATCTTTGATTTTTATTTTTAATTAAATATTTTAAACCTTTTTAAATTGAACCGGTAACGGTCCGAGTTCAGGAGAGGAAAGAAAAACTTAAAAGAATTGAAAGTTACTACATATACCAACAAGAAGCACTTTTTTTGGTTGGCTCAATTATAAGAACTTCATAGTTAAAGGGGATATGAAAGGACCCGTGTTAATTTGTGGGGACAACTTTCATTCTTAAAAGTATTTAAAAGATGACGCAATCGGATCGTAGAGGAATGTCGGGGCCATTGATTGTCGAATCCGGATTTCGAATCTTGGTCTAAATTATGGGCCTGAGGCATTATAGAACCCAAAAAAGATAACAAAAAATTGACTTTTAACGTCATCCAAAACAGTCTCAAATCAATCTATAATATGATTTTTAAATAAGATAGAAAAAGAGTGGAGAGTCAAAAATAGATATTTTAATTTAAAAATATATGGACCAATTTAACCAAAGTTAAAAGTATAATAATAAGAAATAGTATTTAAACCTTTTCTAGCTGCTGCTCTTACAAAAACTTATTTGGCTAATTTAAAAAAAAAAAAAAAAAACCTCTAGATACTACCATTTGTTTAAACAATACTTTTCTTCTTTTTAAAAGTTGTATTGTTATTTTGACTTTTATAAACATAAATTATTTTAGAATGTTTAATGAAAATTGAGGCCACATAAATTGAGATCCAAACACTACAAAATTATTTTAGATCATAGTTACACTCATTTCATATCTTTATTTCTATCTAAAATTTTAACGAATTTCAACTCAAATGATAATTTTTAAATCTAATGTACTCCAACAATATGTATATTTTCCCTTTATATTAGAAGTTTAATCTTCTTATCTACTTGTTTTACTTAAAAGAGTGACATTTATATTTTCGAACCTACTACACCTTTATTTTCTTGAACAAACATTAATTATCATTCCTACATCTACAAATAATCTCTAACATTCCCACACTTACAAACCGCTGCAAATTGATTAATTGTAATAATTGATTTGTCTACCAATAAAGGGTGTGTTTTGGAGTGATTTTAAAATCGTCAAGATGACTTTTGTCATTTTTAAAATCACTCAAAAACACATTTTAATCCCTCAAAATTAATTTGGTTTTCAATTTCACACTTTTAAATGCAATTTTTAATGATCAAAATTAGTTTTGAAGGATTAAAAACATATTTCATGGTGATTTTGAAAATGACAAAAGTGATTTAATCACTCTCAAACATGCTCTAATTAATTGCAATAACTAATATTTGTTGATAGACCGTAATAATGGATTTATATTAATTAAATATAATTGATAATTAACTAAATTAATTGATAAAAGTAATCATGAATCAAGTTTGTTGGGTGAAGTTCATATGATGGTTAGGAGTGTTTATGGGTTGGGTTGGATTGGATTGAAACATATTTTGAACTCAACCTAGTTTGTTCGGGTGGTAAGTTTCTTCAACCTAAATAACTTTTATTAAATAATAAACTCAATTCAACCAAACATGAAACATTTAAATTGGGTTGGTTCGAGTTATTCGAGTCATTTATTTAAATTTTGTTCTAAAAACTAAGTAAATTGTTAATATGAAAAAAAATCTTCATTTATTTGAATCCAACTCAACCTAAATGAGTTGGAAATTACACATAATAATTAATTGATTACTATGATCACACTCTTGATTTTTTTTA
Source organism: Lagenaria siceraria (assembly GCA_002890555.2). Lineage (NCBI taxonomy): Eukaryota > Viridiplantae > Streptophyta > Magnoliopsida > Cucurbitales > Cucurbitaceae > Lagenaria > Lagenaria siceraria. Next base: position 687,092 of record CM016487.1, on the reverse strand, counting down.
TTTAATAATAACTTTTTTTAGTACAATAATTATGAGGATAAGAGATCGAGCCTTCAATTTTTAGGAAAGAAAGTCATGTCAATTACCGATCAACCTAAGCTCACTTTGACATTTAATAATCAACACTCTTTAAACTCATACATTTTTAAAAACAAAATTTTAGATATTGCAAAATGTACCAACTATTATCGAATTATTGTTTTCAATGAAGCCCTCGTACTATAAGGAATTTTCTTATTTTTTTCGTCGTGGGTTAGTGTGTTTATGGGGAGAGTTGGCTATGGGCATGGGCCGACTGCCTAACTGGGTCAGAGCGGCCCAATCATTTCACGGCCCAGTGGTCTACTCTACAATATATGTCTTTTTTTGTACCTCCAACGGACATTTCCAAATTCCAATATAATAAATTTATATAAATATTTGCAAATGATAAAATATTAATAATGGCAAACATTTGATTTACCTACTTCAAAATTTTATTCACAATAATTATTATATATTAACATCAAATCTGATCATTTTTTTTTTAATTTATTAGAGAGAGAATTATCACAAATGAGTTATATCCATGTACTTCATCATTTTGGATCACATAAAAAAACAATCTAAATATAAGCAAGAGAGTTCTAAATTAACTGCTTTTTTAAACCGCCTTTGATTCCTTTAATGTGAATGACAATGGAGCAATTGAAACCAAATGTCGTCAATAACAATACTTGTTTCATCCGAGACTAAAGTTTCACGATAGATCAAATTAACAGCCTATTGACATTCCAATTCCACCAAAATTCTCTTCGAAGGCATACTCTCAACCATCTATTAAACCCTTCAAAATGGGCTATAGACCACAAACCATAATACAACGTAAATTTTTAAAATTTTTATTTGTTTCCTTTTTAATTTTTATAATTCCATTTTATAAAACAACATCCTCGAAATGGCAATTCATCACAAAAAAATTTCTTCCAAAGTATATTCTATTATGGATGATTTTGAACCAAATGACACAATCAACATGAAATAAAAACATAAATAATAAGACTATGAAAATAATGAGATTTAAGCCTGAAGTGTAACACCCTAGGGTCAAAATAAGAGAGACATGTCCCAACATGTCTAAATAAATTCGTATATTATATTGTCAAAGTACAATTTAACTCAATAATAATTGACATGACCTTCTTTTGAAGTTGGAGATACAATTCCTTACCTAAAGATGAGTCAAACAAAAAAAAAAAAATTCTATATTAGGTAGGTATCTAATAATATCCACTCCCACCCAAATAAATCTATCACATTATACAAATTAATTTTATTATGTATAAATATTTTATGAATTAATAATATATTGGACATAACCGACATAATGGAAGAGTAAGTTTAAATGTGGGGTTATGATGAGTTGGAATGTTGTTAATCCACGTCAGTTCCACGATTTGAGGGTATATGTGGGACCCATAAGTCTCAATTTTTTATATCGATAAAGTTCGAGTGACACGTGGAGCACGTGCGTCGGTGGTACTCTTTTCAACTTTTGTTTGCCACCGCGGGCGGCGTCGGTTTACCAAACGCCCTAACCAGATTCCACTTCTGACCACTTTCCCTTTTATTTTTTTTATTTTTTAAAAAAACTTTAAATACCATTTAACTTGAATTACCCAATTAATTTAAAACTTTTAAAAGTCTTCCATTTTATTAAGTATCTAAATATTTTTTAATTTGTGTCAAATACGTGGTTAACCTATTTAATATTTTATAAAATTTCTGATCTATTAGAAAGAAAATTAAAAGTTTAGAATTTGATTAAACATAAAATTTAATTTTATATTAAGAGATTAATTTATGTGTACAAATTGAAGACAAAGTAAAAATTAAGGGACATAACAAACATTTTTAAAATTGATGTATTCGTTCAAAAAATTAAAAATTAAAGTTCAGGGAAGACTTTTTTTAAAATTTAAAGATCAATAGCCATAAACCTTAAGTTGATGTAAGTTCTGTGGGATAATTATTTAATTTTTCTTTAAAAAATTAAACATTTAAACTCTACTTCTACCTTTAAAAAATAGTTTAAGATATTTTAATTAATTTTATTTTAATCTCATCCTCTCATCCAAATTAAATTTGATTATTGTAATTAAAAAAAAATGTGACTATTATCATTAAAAACTTTTATTATATTTAATATAAGTTTTAAATGACTTTTAAAATTTAGTATTAGTTTGGACATTTTTTTTGTTGGAGATTTGAAACTTTGACCTCTTAATAGAAGATATATGCGTTTAATCAATTGAGCTGAGCTCTTGACATTATACCGGACATAAGTGGTTAGTATACAATGTTTTTAAAATATATATATTATTGTATCATATTAAAAATGGACAAAATTACAAGATTTAAGATAGGAGATGAGGACAAGGTATTGGAACTTCATTTCCCAATCCCCATCTAGAAATTAAAATGACAAAAGTCTTATCTTCTACAGCTTTCACACAAAAGTGAAGACAAATGAGCAATAATGATATGGTTAAAAAAAATTAATTTGTATTGGCACAAGGAAAATGTAATTAAAGTTTGATTAGACCCTTAAAAATAGAAGGAAGAGTGATTAATCATAAACATGACAAGATCCAGAACTAATGAGACAAGCAATGTAAGGTTTGTTTTAATGTATTTGAATTCTTTTTTATTTCATTTTCTTAAACTAAATAGCAACATTTTGTCACCATCAGGAAGTATGATTTAGGTACAATGAATTATTGACTAAAAAGAGACAAATAACACAGCAATATTTTGTCACATTATATCCTCCTTAAAAAAAAAGTGCAATAAGATCATATCAATATCAAGTCACCGATAAAAATGTCCTACAAGGGCGAGGATAGAGAATTTGAACCACTGACCTTAATCGTTATCACATTTTATGCTAGTTAAATACAATTCACTTTGGCATAAATTTTCATAGTTGGATGTAAAGAGTGCTTATTACGAGACGAATAGATTATCAAATCTACCTCTGCTACAAACTTCATTAAATGATTTTTTCAGGACGATAACATTATCCAAATGACAAGAAATAGATCAAAGTTAACTTAATGGTTAAAAAGACTTCACACTACAACTTTCCTTTCTCGATGAGAATCCGATTCTTTACTTTACACATAAGAGAGATGAAACCAAATTTCTTTCAACTTTTACGATTATCAATAATTGACTACACCCACTTGATCATAATTCAAGTGTCCTTATGCTTCAAATTCAATTCTCCTCACTGGAAAGAGAAGTTATTCTAGTTGGCTTATCCTTCACTCCTCCATTTGAGAGAGAAGTCATGTCAACTTCGGCATGTGGAGTCTGATTCGAAAGATATCATTGAGACCCTTAACAATCCGGATGCCAATCTGTCAAGAATAAAGAACGTAGTGAATGCCACTATTTTGCTCCCCAAGCGTATTGGCGATGTTTCTTTTGATTTTTGTAAATCATCTTGTACTTTTGTCGCCGACTCTCTAGCACGTACAGTTGATTGTTTCTTTGATCCCCAGGTTCCTTCTTCTAAGGAGGAAAGCTTCATTGTTTTATGAAGTTTTTTTTTTTTTTTCACAAGAGAAGTGAAAGAAGAAAAAAAATCAATTCTCCCCTTCCCTGACATTCATATGTGTCTAAATCTAAAATCTAAATATGTTCGCTTCAGATACAAATTTAAATTTTCTTTTAAGCCACTGTTGAAACAGAGGAGAAAAAGGTGAGAAATGAGGAGAATTGAATCATAATCAAAAGCTTCATCTGTGTATTAAAAAACTGAAACAGACAGCCAATTCCAGTTCTTTCAACAGATTGGCAAAAGCAGGGCAATGGGCAATGGGCAATGGGCAAGACACACACTAGGAAAAATTAGAGGCCTTGCTTATGGGGGGAAAAACCCCCAAATCCTAACTATGTACAACAATCCCAAAAAGCAAGAGGGAAAAAATCAACTAAACAAAAGCATGGAGTAAAATTTTTCCCTCCACAACTAATAATCATTCAATCTGCTTAGTGCCATCATAGCTTTTCCTTCAAACCTTAAGAATAAAGTTGTTGTCTTCCATGAGTTCCATTTTATTGCCTGATCTGCTCCAAGAACCATAAGAATCCATCTCTCTCATCATTAAATTCTTCAATGTTCTTTCCTTGAGATATGATGGTGAACTTAATGATAATTCACCCACCATTGCTAACTGTTCGAGCTCGGATTCGTCTAATCCTTTAGCTGGAAGGATACTACACCGGTCGGTTCCGTGTTTCACTAATGCATCCTTGAATTTCTTAATCTGCATATCAATAAAAAGGAAGTGAGGTTCTGTCTTTGTTTCTATAATTGAAAGTTTTAAAATCTGGACAGTGTTCTTACAGTTGCATTTGTACAGCTAAAGCTACAAACACGACCTTCTCCACCTCTATAGAATCTAAAGAAAGGAAGAACACGAATATGAAGAGCTTGGCACATGGTTTTTAGCTCCTCAAAGTTAACCTTGAGAAAAATTGCATCAGGGTTCAATTCAGCCAGCTGACAGATCTGGTATTAGAAATGGATTCAATCAGTAAACATCCCAAAATCCAAGTTCAAAATTGATAGCTAAATAGATAACAAATTTCTACAATAAGAGAAAGCCAACAAAAATCCAAGCAGCAACAAGATAATACCTTAGGATGAAGGGCTTTGCAACCTCCACAGCCAGGAGAATAGAAATCAATAATAGCCAATCTATCACCAGCATCAAGCAATGCATCCACAAGGGCTTGTGCAGAGTGGATCTCCACCATGTTAGGTTTTGAAGTTTTTTCCCACCATCTCCGAGCTCGGCTTATACAGATTGAAGCCTGTGCCTAAAACCACAAATCAATTTAGAAATCAATTTCAGACCCAGAAAATCTCAAACTGGGAATATTCATAAAAGAGGCAAAAATAAAAGGGAGGCTTACGTTAATGGTCAGGTGATTTGGGGCTTTAGGGTTTGAGTTTCTAACACCAATTTGATCCGAAATCACAACAGGTTTCCCCAAGAAATCGACGGTCAAAACAGGAAACCCTGGCTGCTTCGACCCTTTTAAATTGGAAGCACGAATAGAAGTAGAAAACCCAGAAATCCCATAGGAATTAGAGCAACGCAAATTATCCTTAAGCCCTGAAACAGAGAGGGCAGTCTTCAACGAACAAGCCATGGCGGAGAGAAATTAAACGGCCGTATAGAGATTATCAGCATAAAAATAGAAGAACCCCAGAAAAGAATGGCCCCAAATTTAATATCTGTTGAAGCAGAGTCGAGTAGGCAACAAGAAACCCACCTGTGATGATTCAAACTTCAACCAAAAGTGGGAGAAAAAGAGCAAAAAGAAAGGATGGAACAGGGAAGACGAAGAGAAGGAAGAGAATGAGGTTTCTTTGAGCTGAAAAAGTTGGGAAAAGGGAGAAGGAGAAAGAAGAGGGAGAGGGAGACATAAAAAGAAAGAAAAAGGAGCAAGTGGGGCAGACTGATTCGGATTGAACTTTATCCATTTCATCCGAAGGAAAGATTTATGATTTTGAATAGAAACGGAACGGGGATTGAGAGACAGGGTAAGGTTCGGGTTTTTCTCAATTTTTCTTTTACTTTATTGAGGATAAATGGTTAATTAGCGATTGATTAGAGTTGGATTAGTGTATTGAATATCTAAATTATAGGCTGGATAATTGAGAATTAGGTGTAGTTTATGAGGATGGAACGGGAATATCGGGATTACTAGCTCTCAATAATTTCACGTTTCCATTATCTTTGACATTTTTTGGATAAAGATTCTTTCTTTTGCCAAAACAGACACATCTTCTTACTCACATCACAGTTTTGAGTTTTCACATATTTCTTTTCTTAAATTACCCCTTTACCCTTACTCCGACGTTTTTTCACATTTTCTCTACTACGGAATTACCCTTTTACCCATTTGTAAATAAATTAAAAACAGCATTATCCTTACTTCCGAATATCACGTGACAGGGGCTATGGGCATGGTCATGCTTTTCCATTGCCATATACATATTTGATATTTAAACATTTTTATAAATTTGATATCCACCTTTCTATTCTATAGTAAAAAAATCAGCATCAAAATATTACTAGTGTAAATATAATATAAACAATGTATATTTTAAACTTTAGTTATAAGACCATAGAAATGTAAGAGTAGGAGTGTATTTTATTAATTTGATATATATATATATATATATATATAATTTAAAAAGACGTTGATTTTAAAAGGTTAATTTATGTTTTAAAAAAATCATACAATTATGACGTATTAATAATCAATTTAGATTCCTATTGTATTATTGTTTATTTCTTTTAACGTATTTCTTCCACGTTATGTACCAAACAAGCATTTTATATTACTTTGTATTTATGGTTACGTATTTTGTATTATAATTTATAAGATGTATTTTAATTTGAATTTCTTCTTCTAAACACGTATAAGCAACATATAATGGTCCCCTAACATATTTTCAAAGATGATCTATTAAATTTGAATTTATTATTCTAAACATGAATGGAGTAAATATATAACTAGTTATGCTCCCTCAAGTGATAGAATTCTATTGCGGTCTATCGCTAATAGAATTCTATCGTAGTCTATCGCTAACAAACTAAATTTTTTCTATATTTGTAAATAGTTTTGTTCATTTTTCTATATTTGAAAACATCTCATAACTTTATCTAGAAAAAGTAATAAAAATAAAATTAATTAATAAAAACACAAATTCTAATAAATGTTAATAAAATTTAATTCAGAAAATTTAAAATATAGATATATATTTTTTTAAATAATTAAATAATTAATATTTAATAGGTCGGTTCAAGCGCAATCCAAGCTCTATCTAAACTTTGATAAAAAAAAGAAGCTCAAAAGCCGAGCCATGGGCTTGGCCATTGAAGGTTGGGTGAGCCTGATCCAAACCCAAACAATGCCTTCGGCCCGAGTCTAGGTCGAACTTGGAACTTCACTTTTTACGGTCGGATTGAGCTGAGCCAACCCAATGATGAGGGTGAGAAAAAGATAAGATCCACTATTTAGGTATAACACTAAATAAATTTCTTGAAATATATAACCACAACTTTATGGTAAAAGATTCTCAATGTGTATTTAATTTCACAAAGAATAATTTAAAATGGTCTTGTAATGAAATTGACAAATAAAGATAAGCAGAAAAATGTAAAAAACAAAAAAAAAAAATCAACACATAAATTTACCTACTTCATTAATCGTGTGTTAACGGAGAGATTGAGAACAATTGAATTTATGAATAAATATTACTTTTTTTTTTTCTCACTTTTCGATGACAATGAAATAAAAAAAAGGGACAGTACAAGAAGAAAAAGAAAAAGGTGGATGAGAAGGGATGGCAGCATTTACTTTGTACACAAGAGTTTTAGGCTGCAGTTTGCTTCAGCCTTTTATGGAACTAAAAAGTTTTGTGGCCTACTGGTTTTGGCAAATAGTGACCATGTATTTTTATTTTAAATTTCAAATAATTGCATTATTTGTATGGTTTTGTAGGCTACAATCCACAGATTTTTTTTTTTTTTTTTTTTTTTTTTTTGGATTTGTTCATGTGACATTTTGCAAGAGAAAGATATATGTATTTTGGTAGCCCATTGGTTTTCATTTATGATAAAATAATAATAATAATAATAATAATAATAATAATAATAAAAAGTCCAAACTCTGGCTTGCCAATTCCAAGGAATCCCCCATTTTCAAGTTCAACCACTTGCATTATCCAATATCCAATCCCCATCTTCTCCTCTGCCTATGCTCATATTTTTAATATCATTATGGAATCTTTTCAATAATGTTGTTAATTGGTTGGGATATATATATATATATATTCTTTGTGATCTAGGTCATGTAAATACTTTCCTTTTCAGAATAACTTTCTATCCCTATAATTGATTGGGCAACTAAAATTTCATTTCGAAGTTTCAATGTTTTTGTCAAATTGAAACTTACTCAATATTAACTTTTTTAAGATCCAAATCAAAAACTTAGAAATCAAGTGTTTTTGAAGAAATTCTAAAGCCTGAGATTCATAAATGTCTGTGTTTGGAGGGCATGATTTGAAAATCCGAATTTCTAGAATATGTATTTGGGTGCTGGTTATTAATATTTAGATTTGGATAATTTGTACATGATTTTTTTTTTTGAATGGGTGACTTTATTATAAGACAAAATACATTTTTTGGTTCTGGAGGTTTGAACTTAATTTCTATTTGGTCCCTGATTAATATATTTTATAACTTAACCATATGATCAACAACTTAACTTCCACATCATTTTTCGTTAATCAACTAACGGTCAAAGGACCATTTAGAACTATTTACCAAACTTTAGGGACTAAAGTGTTCATTTTGAAACCTCAAAGACAAAATAAACACTAAGTCTGAATCTCTGGAACCAAAAAATGTATTTTACCTTTTTATTATATATATGCGTCTATGTAATTCTATGACTATAAAGTTACTAATATCTTAATAAGATGAAACATTGTTTTTTTTTTTAATACAAGAATTACGAAAATAGGAGATTGACTTTGACCTCTAGTATATATCAATTATAGTAAGATAAGCTCCACTATGGCAGAGTTTGAAGCATTGTTAAATGGTTGTTGGTTGGATTTTGTATAATTTATTTAGGCTATCTTTTCACTTTGTTTTTCATTTTTCGTTTTTATTTTTTAAATTAAATTACTAAATACTACTTTTACACATAAATTTCTGTGTTAGAATTAAGATTTTTTTAAAATCTAATTTTGAGAAGTATTAATTTCACTGATTATTTATTTATTTTTTTTATTTTTTTTTTATGGTTGACAGCCTCTCATTAACATTATGAATAATTTTGAAGGCAAAGAAATTTTGAGGGTTTTCTTTTGATAAAAATAATTTTTCTCTCATGGTTAGACAGTTCATATCCTAGGTTATCATATTGTTTTGTTTTATTTGTGTAATGGCACATGCTATTGCTAGTGATGCCCAAACAATATAGATAGGGCTTAAGAGAGATAATAATAAAGGTTGTGACAGACAAAAACCTTCAACCTCACCTTATTTTGTTTTCTTCTATAATTAGCGATTCACCATTTATTTAGATAACTTAATCATTTCATTTTTCTAATACAAAAAGTATGAAACAGGAGATTGATGTCATACCAATTACTGTTGAGTTAAACTCACTTTAACTAATCATTATTTTAACCTAAAGCTAAAAAAATTACTTCATTTGAATATTAACTCAATTACTTAGAGATGGAACTTTTTTTTCTATAAGTGAAAAAAATTGTGTATCTCCTTCCTAATATTTATAATGTTATATTATATGAAAAAAAAAATTATTTTATAAATTTAGTCAATAAATTTTGATTTTATGTCCACTTGATCTCTTAACTTTTAAAAGTAACTAATAGCTTTTAGAGTTTAAGTTAATTTGTGTCTAGTAGATCTATGAATTTAAAAAAATCTAAAAATCCAAAGACAAAATTTGCAACTTTGAAAGTTTCAGAAACTAAATAGATACATAAATTTCAAAGCTAAGATACTAAATTATAACTCAACAAAAAAAAAAAAATTACAATTAAAAGTTAAATTCAACTATGCCATTTACTATATTCATCATATGTTCTTTGTTGTTAAAACATGTCATTTATTTATTCAAATAAATTTATTGGTTAATCATATGCATATTTCAAGAATAATACTTATTTTAGCAGATTACTCTAACTATACGGTAAACAAAATTAAAAAATATTTAAGAAAAAAAAAATGAACAAAGAGCTTGTCCAAAGACAAAATATGATGGGACAATTAGATGGGTGACATAAAAATAGGTATAATCCATAATGCATTAAAAAAATTCTATTTGTAAAGAATGTTTTCCATAAATTTGATTCATTTAATATAGTTTTTCAGTTTATAATGGTTATCATCTTTGATTTCAATTACTTTTCAAGCATGATTCCACTATGGTATATTGGTATTTTGCCCAACTAATTTGAAAAACAAAAGCGAAAAAAAAAAAAAAAAAAAAAAAAAAAAAGGTAGCCTTTACCTTTTAAACTTGCTAAAACATATCTACCAATAAAAATTTTCACGTCTTCTAGTGAATTTAAAAAGTAGGATAGTTTAGATGTCCACTTTCTCTATGGGACGGGCCCATGAAACCCGTCCCGAATAGGACTGGAATTCTCCGTTTAAACGAGGAATGAGGGAAAAAAATTCCCAAAAGCTAAATGGAGACGCGGAATGCATTTCCCGGCTCTGCCTCTTTCCCAGACCCCGCCTCATTACCATTTTTTTCATATATTTATTATAATAAATTAATATTATGTTATTCATTTTTATTATATAAATATTATATTTAATTTTCAAGATTTATTGTTTAATGGTCAAAATAATAAATATGTTATTAGTATAAAAAAAATAATATGTTTGAATTTTAATAAATGTAGGGTTATATATATGAATAATTTGATAGATAATTATTTTCTTTAACTTGAAAATTTTGAGTAATTTTTCTTTAAATTCTAATTTTTTTTCCATGTAGAAGTAATCATATAAAAGTTAACCATTTAATTTAATTTTTTTTCAGATTTATGTTAATTAATTTTTTTTAAAAAAAAAATCAAATGGGGAAAAATTCTCCGTGGGGAACTCAATCCCCGCAGGGAATTCGCAGGAATCCCTGCCCCGATCCCCGTGGGAAATTTGACGGGGACGGAAAATGAGATAGGGAACGGAGAAGTCATCTCTGCCCGTGGACATCTCTAATTTTATATGCTTTTATTTATTTTTTTGAAAAGAGAAATATTAGATTTAGACCTTGATTCCCTACGAACATAGTTTGCTACTTTGCTTGAGCAGTAAAATACTTTACATTTATCTTTTTCAAAAAATAAAATTAATTAGAATTTCAAACCCTAACACATATGACTAGTTGAAATATACATATTAAAGAAGTATGCCTATAATTTAGCTTATTGGGATTAAAAGAGGAAAAAAAAATGGCAAGATTGAAGGTGTTGACAATTAGGTTAAAATCCAATGAAATTCCATGACTATTATATACATTTAATCAAGTCTTAAATGAGTTGCTTTTTATCCTTTCATCAAGGAGACGTTCATTGCGTTATGTCCTATTCGTTTCAAAACTAGTTTTTTGACTTTCTTTTTTCTTTCCAAAATTGAATTTAAATTAAATGGGCGTTCGAAAAAAATCAAAATAATAATAAAAAAATCTAAGACATTGTTCTTTTATGATATTGAAGGTAAATATATATAGATGGGAAATTATTAAAAAGAAACAAAAAAAAAAAAGGTGTGAAATTAAGAAATGATATAATAAGGGTTTGGGGTTTGAGGAAAAGGGGGATGGAGAGTTGTAAATGGCAATTAAATTCTGAAATCCAAATTAAAAATTTCCTATACATATTGACCCCAAAGTTGCTATAAAACTTGGTGATGTGTGTGTGTATGTTGTATACTTTTTAATTATAGATTTTCCTTTCATTTAAATTTCTCAATACTTTTGTTGGGTTAAGATCATAAGATCAGAATTGAATTAAAATGGGAGTGAGTGTTGGGATATTGATAATGGGGATTTTTTGTTTGTGCTCTTTGGCTCATGGATATGGTGGAACCTGGATCAATGACGCTCATGCTACTTTCTATGGCGGCCCCGATGCTTCTGGTACTTTGGGTACGTAAACTAACTAATAAAATTCCAACCCTTTTTTTTTTCTTGGAATATATAATTTTCTTTAATTTTCAAAATTTTAACTTGAATTTTCTAAATATCTCCTACAATGTAGATAAAAAAAGAAAATGTATACGAAAGGAAAAACAAAAAGAAAATCTATAATTAAAAGTAGTGTTGGTTAATTTCCAAAACAAAATAATCATCCAACAACACAAATTAAAGAAATTTATTAAACACAATTTTGAATATTAATTCATGCCTTTATTTTTCCTTCTCTCTATTTTAAATATATAGAGAGCGATGCGTAATAAAAGTTTATTGCGGTCTATTGAAATTTTTTTTATATATTTATAAATAGTTTGATATTTTTTTTATTTATAATAATTTCCTTATGTTGATTATGATTTTAATCGAATATTTTTGCAGGTGGGGCTTGTGGTTATGGAAATGTATATAGCGCGGACTATGGGAATAAAACGACGGCGTTGAGTCCAGCATTGTACGACAATGGGCTGAGTTGTGGGGCTTGTTTTGAGGTTAAGTGTGTGAATAACCAAAAATGCCTTCCCGGCTCCGTCGTGGTCACCGCCACCAACTTCTGTCCTCCCGGCGGTTGGTGCGCCCCTTCCCTCCACCATTTTGATCTCTCTCAACCTGCCTTCCAAACCATCGCTCAATCTATTGCCGGGGTCATCCCTGTCGCTTATCGAAGGTACGTCCTTGTTAAGAATATGAATAAAAGATCACTTATAACCTTAGAAAAAAAATCTCGAATTTATCGAATACAAAATTAATAGTTTAATCAGATTCATTTGATAATTTTTTAAACTTTTTTTATATCTTTGGTTTTCGAAAATTAAGATATTGAATCCTTTAACTTCTACTAAGTAGAAGTGTTTTAAAAAAACATACCAAGTTTTGAAAATTAAAAAAATAGTTTTTAAAAATTTGTTTTCATTTTTTAATTTGCCTAAAAATTTAACTATTTAGTCAGTAAATATGAAACCATGGTAAAGAAGTTGTGAAGAATCAAACATCATTTTCAAAAACCAAAGGATTATTAAATTGAGTCTTAGTTACAATAAACTAAATGGTTACCAAACCAGCTTTTTGTTTTTTTATTTTTTAAAAATTAAGTTTATAAATCCTTGGATTCTTTCTCTTTTTTTTTTTTTTTAAAAGAATCAAGCCAATTTAGAAAACTAACTTAAAAGCTTTCAAAAAATTGTTTAATCTTATATGTTAATATAAAACCCTAAACTTTCGAAAATATCCAATAGGTACTTCAAGTTTCACTTTTTATGACCCACTAATAAAAATCATAATTTAAATTTGATGTCTAACGAAATCGAACTTGATTTATAGGGTTAAATGTGCAAGAAAAGGAGGAATAAAGTTCAGAATACAAGGGAATCCAAACTTCAATTTGGTGCTAATAAGCAATGTGGGAGGTGCTGGAGATGTTCATGCAGTTTATATCAAAGGGGGTAGGAATAGTTGGAAGGCAATGGTTAGAAATTGGGGTCAAAATTGGCAAAGCAATGATAATCTTGTAGGACAATCCCTTTCTTTTAAGGTCATTACTAGTGATGGTCAATCACTTGTGTCTTACAATGTTGCCCCTTCTACTTGGTCCTTTGGACAAACCTTTGTTGGCAGACAGTTCCCTTAATTAAAACACCTTTCTAAATCATAATCATTTTATAGTTTAATTACCACACATGAGACTTTTTAAATTTTCGATACGGTACGGTACGTATCTAGGTTTAGGAGTAGAGACACGTTCTGATCGTGTTATATCTATTTGTTCTAGTCTTAAAAGAAAAAAAAGCTGATCAATAAAACTTCCTCCTTTTGTTTTTAATAATTTGTTGTGTTTGAATGTTTGGACTTTAATTAGATTTATTATTCAGTCGTTATTTGAATGGTAATGTGACATAATGATTGGACGAAGTGATGATTTAGTATACTAATACAAGATTTTAATGGAATAAGGCAAGTGGAATTTATTTAAACTATTTTATTGAAAATTTTGCATGACCTTACTTCATCAAACTGGTCTATTCCATTCTTGTGTTGCCTATTGGCATATCACGTCAAACAATTACTTGTTACTTCAATTAATTTGTTATGTGCACATTAATAAAAGTTTGAAATGGAGGGTTTTTTTTTTAATGGTTTATGAACTAAATATCTTGAAAATGACTTTGAGAAACTTTGTAATCTGATAGTGATATAATTTAAGAGAATTTTTTAAAATAAAAAAATAAGAGAAACTATTTACACAAAATAACAAAATTTTTAGATAATTGATAGACGCTAATAGAAATCTATCAGTGATAGAAATGACAGAAATATATCCCTAATAGATGCTTATAAAAGTCTATCAATATCTATAAGTGTTTTTTTGCTATTTTTTGTAAATAGTTTGACAAATTTTCTATATGCGAAAATTTTCCAATAATTTAAGAAGATTCAAAATATCTATATCTAAAATAATATGTTAGCATGATTAGCCATCCATTATATCCCACGTGGTAAAATATTTCCCATTTTGTAGGAAAAATCAAGTTTCGATCATGGGCTAAAAATTGGCCTACACTATCTTTCTTCAACCAACTGAAACAAAGATTTAGATTTATGGATATGGCAATGGACTATAAGATAAAGGATAAGGCTTTTTTGTTCCTATTGGTTCATCCAAAAATTCATAAAATTCATCGTAGCCATTTGATCCTAAAGTTTCTTGCTTTCTAACCCTTGATTTCCAATAAACAAATCAACACCATAATCTTAAATGCCATTACAAAGCTATTACAAAGCCATGCCACTTCTTGAACTCAGACCAAAACCAGGTTTTCTTCTACCATCATTCTTGCTGAAAAATGGCAACTGTCGTGACCCAGGCTTCGGCCGCTGTCTTCCTCGCGTCGAGCTCGAGGTTTCTCTCGGGGTCTTCGGGAAAGTTTAACAGAGCTTTGTCTGTTAAGCCAACAACTTCTTCAGTTCCTAATTCTTTCAAAGTTGAGGCCAAGAAAGGAGAGTGGTTGCCAGGTTTGCCATCCCCAGCTTACCTTGATGGAAGGTATAAATTATTTCAAACGTATATAAGAGATCTGGAAATGGAGATGTGAATTAAACAAACAACTTAAACATTTCTGTTTGCAGTCTGCCAGGTGACAATGGGTTTGATCCTTTGGGACTTGCAGAGGATCGTGAAAACTTGAGGTGGTATGTGCAAGCAGAGCTCGTGAATGGCCGATGGGCGATGCTCGGAGTTGCAGGTATGGTATTGCCTGAAGTCTTCACAAATTTCGGAATCATCAACGTACCGAAATGGTACGATGCAGGGAAAGCTGAGTATTTCGCATCGTCATCGACTCTCTTTGTGATTGAGTTCATTCTGTTCCATTATGTGGAAATCAGAAGATGGCAAGATATAAAGAACCCAGGAAGTGTAAACCAAGATCCCATTTTCAAGCAATACAGCTTGCCACCAAATGATGTTGGATATCCAGGGGGAATATTCAACCCACTCAACTTTGAACCAACTCTTGAGGCCAAGGAGAAGGAGATTGCTAATGGTAAATGACTCAGAAACAAAATAGCTAATCAAATTCCTCAATTATTACATGTATAATAATTTAGCTAATTAAGTTTTGATGATGTTCTACAGGAAGACTGGCAATGTTGGCATTCTTGGGATTCATTGTTCAACACAATGTGACTGGAAAAGGTCCATTTGACAACTTCTTGCAGCACATTTCAGACCCATGGCACAACACTATAGTTCAAACACTAAGGGGATAGGACAATAAAATATGTGCAAGAATATGTGTCTGTGTGATTGTAGACATGGGAACTATCAGTGTACATTATGGTAGCAATTATATATGAATGTAGTATAAGTCTGCAATTTGGTTTAACTGAGAAAGAAAGATTGTAATCACGTCGACTTCTTTAATTTTCTCGAAACTTGATATAGAAAATATGAAATTTGCTTCCATGTTTTACAATAGCTCAATGTACAGCTAAGGAAACCAGAAAACCCCAAATATTTTACAGCTCTTCCATGAGGGAAAAGGGGAAAAAAAAAAGAGAAGAAAATCTAACCTAAAAAACCAACCTCTGATCTCGTATATCTTGGTATTTACAAGTCGAGGATATTGGTTAAATGGCAAAACGAGGAGCAGAAGATCATTCTGATCTCATTATATATCGAATACTTTTGTCTGGCAATTGGGAGAAGGATGGTATCCCAACAAAAATGCTGACCACATCAATCAAGAGGAACATTTCTTTAATCTGTTACCCCCTCCAATTACTGGTGAAATTTGATAGGCATCAATTTGGCTGCTGCAAGAGATGACGAAATCATTAATGAATTGAAACAACAAGAGAAGCGCTCATATCAAAATAATAGAGGGTAAGGAATTGAAAACTGTGTATGATGTGCTAGATAAAAAGATATGCCAGGTGAATCATAATACAAAACGTTGGAGCTGCAACGTTTGAGGTTATCAAACAAGATAGGGGGTACGTAATGTTCATTGATTGTTTTGGTGCATTTGAGATACGAATAGCTCGTATTCATTAAACAAAGAGAGTAAATTAATGCTTTATCACAATTATAAAGTTTTCGAACTACATATATAGACAAAAAGTGCAAATGGACTACACTAAGTTTTAGAAGGACCAGTTAAAAGAGAACCTACATGGTGATATGCATTGCTTTGGTACATTGGAATGCTACAAGGCCCTGGTATAGAAGTCCAAGGATACTGGTCATCATCATATAGAGATCTAGAGAGCTCCAACTTGCCATTTAGTTGAGTGTCCACACAAGTTGCATGCAAGTTCATCTCCATCTCAAGTTTCAGTTTCTTTTCATCTTGGAAGCTGGAACCATCACATGTAGGGTATGGATATTGATCACCAAGTTGCAGTGTTGAGCAAGAAGTTCCACTTAAAGCCCCATCACCTTGTGGCATGCTATCAACTTGACCCGAGATTCCAGCTTCAATTTTGTTCCCATGGTTGAAGAAACTAGGATAGCTTGGAAATGAGCATTCAACATCACTGCAGACATTCCCCATATATAAATTCAAGGGCACATAATCACCCACATAAACAGAGATATAAAATACAGCATTTTTTTACTTTTGTCAACCGAAAACTATTTTATTTAATCACACTACACATATTAGGCATTACATGAGTATAAAAACCAGATATTCGCAAATTAACCTCATCCATTGTAAGGCTCACCCTGTTTGCAGAAAGCTAGGCTCATTTGGTAAAGTAATATGTTGAGTGCCATAGTTGGGAAGCCATAACAGGGGTTGAGTGCCTTGCATTTCGTCCATTAACAAAGGTAAGGACATCCCACCACCCGGATACTGTGGTAAATGGAAATAGGTTCTCTATCAAGATATACGCAACATAAGCATGGTTGTAAAAATGAGTAGTAAAAGTATTGTTCTTACCTGGCCCGTGAAGTCCTGTGAAAGTAGTTGATGTCTTCTTAAATTTTCCTGCCAAATTTCAGAACCTTTTTTAAGTACCCGCAGCAATTTCTTTAAACAAATAACATAGAATCTTGAAAATAATAGGTAACATGGAAAAGGCCATCCTCTGTCCTGAATAAATGCAATATAAAATAAGTTAAAATGTCACAAAAAACACTGCTACATCAGTCCAAACCAATGCCAGAATGATGCAGCTAATGTGTTTTGATATAAGTATCGAGCCAAAAGATAAATAAACACGTCCTTAGACCAGAAGGATCAAATCATGAACAAAAACAATTGCTTTGATGTATGCAACTATAACTCATGTAACACACCTTGTGTAGACGTGTCTGGTTTAGGGACTCCCTTATTAGATCTTCCATCTGCTGAAGCTGCTCTATATTGTTGATACTATCAGGATTCCTCCAATAGCTGAAGGGATAAGAGGAACACTAGAAGATCAACATACAAATAGAATGATGTCCATGCCTGACACTAAACATGCATATGCTCGTGCCTATAGCAACAGCCCGTAAGCATTTAGACTTCTTTTTGGCTCACAAACTTGTGGTTTCAGATTCTATCACTTCCGTCCAATTCTACTATCATCGGCCATATCCTATTTACGCTCCACCTCTACCCCTCTAGCTGTCTCTCTGCTTGTAATAAACATTAACCAAGAATTTTATGGATAAAGAAAAGCATCTACATGTAACATTTTATCATCGGCTATATAATAGAAGCAAATGTTGATTTCACCTGTGGGACTAGTAGACACTTGGTACAAAAGGATTAAATACCTAAAGGTGTTATCCCCTTACATCTTATCTTGTATGATTGGGGCCCTTTTCTTTAGTTTGGCTTCATTTGGTAGTTGGGTTTGTTCCTATGCCCCTTGTATTCTTTCTTTTTTTTCTCCTCAATGAAAGTTGAGTTGAAATGAAAAAATGCCCAAAAATAAGAAAAGGCTATATACTTTAAAGATAAAAGCTCCAAAGGTGCACCTCAGTCTCTTATGTGCTTCGCCAATCTGATCTTGCAATACGGCAACTTCATTGGTCAATTCCTGCTGATAAATTATACAAAATTAATAAAATGCACATAACTAATCTCGTTTTATGGAAACCAAAGATAAAAGAAAAAAGCTTGGTACCTCAAAATCTTGAGAGCTGCAAGATATTGTAGGACCGGAGAAAAATGGAAAAGAAGTCAGAACCATTGTAATCGTCTTGAGATTCGGACAGAATGGAACAACATACATTTGACAGATATAGACTAATACCTTGAACCCACAAAATCTTTTATGTTAACGTCGTGGTCTAACTTCTTGAATGTTTTCTTCAGCACCTATATGCTCGAATAGAACATACAAACAAATAAGTACACTTGTATACAAGAGATGAGAATTCAAAGGTATGTTGAACAACAAAAGCAGGCAGAAAAAAGAAAAGGATAAAAGCTCTAAAGAAGGATTAGAAATTGAAAGTGAGACATGCAGAGACTTACTTCAAGGCTTTCCATTTTCCTGTTCCAAACAGAATTGAATAAATTAGCCATCTATGCTAGCTTGTTGCAGAAAAAGTTTGCAAAGGAATTGAGTCATAATCACTCGGGACAGGTTCTCATACCTTTTTGCCCTCTCCTGTGGAGTCAATTCAGCGAATTTTGTAATGACCTCCTCGATGTTGCTGAAAAATTAAAGATTCACATTGAGCATAAGACAGAAAATTAACCGGTTATCCTATAAACAACTCTATTTTTTTGTCTGGTTTCTAATTCTCTTCAACATAAACCACATGAAAACTCAGATATAGACTCTCTTGGTGGTGGTAGCTAATAATTATGCATCATAGAGACATTGAACCACCTGACAACTTAATATCTTCCGTGGATGAAAGCAAACTTCTTCCGTCTCCCAGACACAAAGATAAATACCATAAATTACAGATTATGAACAATACAAACTAAATGTCCCTGAAACAAAATTGCCAATAGGATGATACTAATGAACCGATGGTTCCTATTTTCCAAAGTCCCATCTCATCAAGACTCGGCATTAACAAGATTTACGGGCATCGAAGATATACCACCAATGCTTCAACACAATATCGGAAGCTAAAACTAGGATCACCAACAATGTCGGATTTCAATTCGTTCACTTTAAACATCCGGAAATGGTGAATACAAACAATAGGCAATAGCTTGCGGAATTTAGTACCTGCGTTCACCTTCATATAGCGCCGGCTTTCCACTTGGCGAAAACATGAGGAGAACGATATCAATATCGCAGAGTATAGCTAGCTCCCTTGCTTTCTTCATAATCCCATTTCTTCTCTTAGAGTAAGTCACTTGCCTGCTTCCAGTGCTCTCCAATTTCTTTATTTTCAGCTTAACCCTTCCCATTATAAGGGGAAAAAAAAAAAAAAAAAAAAAAGAAGAAGAAAAGAAAAGCCCAATGAAATCAACAAAGCCCTATCTCTATCCCCGTATTCATCCGAGGGATCAAGAGGTCATTCAAGTTCGGTTGCTAGCCATTAATGGGGTTCCCCTGTTTCCGAAAAAGAGGCGATGCAAAGAATGATAATCGACAAAGAAGTCTCAGAATGATGGAAAGGGAAATGTAGGGAGAACCCAAGTGAGGAAATGGGAAAAAAAGGAAAATTGAGAGAACCCAAGTGAAGGAAATGGAAAAGAAAGTAAAGGGGAGGGAGATCAAAGAAAAAGAGGAGAAGCCAAGTGAGGAAAGGGGAAGGGAAGGTACGATATGAATCGCACCGAGAAGAGGGAAGTGAATGAAGAAGAAGAAGAAGAAGAAGAGGAAGTTAAAAGGGAAGGGACTGGCGGAAAGGAAGAATGGCGGGCAGCAAAACAAGAAAGGCAAAGGCAAAGGCATTCAATTCTCTGCTTACAAGATCGCACGAAAGGTCAGCCTAAGATTTCGCCTCGTGAAAATTAGAGCAACCAATCAGCAAAATTTGTTTATTTTTCAACCCCTCTCTACCTCCTTCCTTTTCTCTTTTTCAATCCTTCTTGATAATCATAATCCCTCTGTTTTCGTCGTTTATTACACAAATTCAAACTCAAACAAATCTACGCACTTTATCTACTTTCTTACATCCCATGCAGAATCTAATACAAATACTGGATTCATTATTAAAATAATATTATATGATTTACTATATTTAATATTAAATTTTAATTTACTTATATTTGTAAGATATTAAATACTAGTTGATCGTCATAGATTGAACCTAATCCCGGTTCTTTATCAAACCCATAACTGTTGTGAGGTTGAACATACAAACTAACCAAATTTAAACTTAAATAATTTAAATGAAAAAATAAGATAATTTTAATTTAAAATAAAAAGAACACGGTAATATAGTGGCTATAAAATAAATTTAAAAAACCATAGTAAAAAAAAAATATATCACAAACTTAGATACAGAGTTTTGAAAATAGATTTGGCTTGTTTGATAATAGCTAGAATAATATCAAATTAAAATTGTAACCTTTTACGAATCATTATACAAATTTGATATATGCATCCCATTGACTCGATTGTATAATGTATGCTTTGAGTTACTTTCTAAATTAGACAGATTTTTAAAGTAACGGAAATATAGAGAATAGTGTTGGTGGAGGAATAATGAAAAAATAAAAAATAGAATAAAAATTTTCAATGGTAGTAAATGATGAAAATGTTGCTAATCTTTAAGAATCTCAAAATTTTCAAAATCTTATTAATTATTTTAGTAAAAATGTTTAAATTGTTGAGAAAGTAAATATCAACATTTTAATATTCCAACACTTTAGATTTCATGAAATTATTATGGATGCTCATTATTTTATTTCTTATTTCTTATTGATTAATTATTTTCAAAAGCATAGGTTGTAAATTGATAATATATAAATTAAAGGAAGGATATAATAGTTTAATATCGTTTTTTTTTCTCTCACATCCTCCCTTGGGATATATAATGTAGAAAATAGATATAGAAAACCAACGGAATCATTTTGTTTTGATGGAATTAACTTGTTGGTTCAGTTCATAAACGTTAACTCAATTTTGTTTATTCTCTGGTCAAATTTTATTGATTTCAGACCATTTTTGTTATAAAAGTTGGATTCTTTTTCATTCAAAAACAAAAATAAGAAAGGAAAAAAGAATTTAAAAAAGAATTTTTTTTAAAAAAAAAAGAACCCTCTTTTGCATCACTCTCAAATCAAAGTCGATATTGGCCAAAAAGAAAAAGAGAAAAAAAATACATGGATACTCAGATTTGAGGGGCCAACTTAGAGAAAAATTTATTAAAAAAAAGAAAAAAAAAATATTGTTGCATCTAAAATGAGCCAAGAGAGAAGCAACTATTCATTTCGCTAGTTTGAGTCTTCCATGATCCCATCTTATTAAAAATAGATATACCCTTTCTAGCTAGGATACCCTCCTTGACAAATCACACATTAAACCAATCCTGAAATCTTCCAAGTTCACATACAGGTTACTTGATGACGTTAAAAGAGTAAGTTAACATCAATCAATTGCACGATAAAGACTTTTTTTGCACTGGAAATGAAACTTTTTATTGAAAAAATGAAAGGAGACTAATGCTCAAAATTACAAACTCTACGAGGGAGTTAAGAAAGAAACTAACTTGAAACTTCTAACTCCTACTCTCAAGAATTGGTTCAATAACGACGTACGTATATACAAGCATCTGTAAGATAGTTTAGGATGTACCACAAATTGAGGCAATCTCGCTCCAGGATCTAGAAATTCAAGAAGCTACGAATATAATATACCTTGAGGGTCGGCTAACAGTGCACTGTGACTTGAATTAAACTGGCCATGCTAATTCAATGTTAACAGGCAAGAACAAGAATATTCCAAGCCTGAGAGGGGTTGCAAAACAATAAACAAAGCTAAAACTTGAATTGATTCCAAGATTAATATAAATGGGGGGTAAGTAATAGTTATTATTTGGGATGAAATAATCATATAGCAAAATTACTTGTTATAATGCTATGTCCAAGACTTTCTCAAGCTTGTTATCTTGAGATACACAACCTGCAGCTGTTTCCAATTCTTGCTCTGTCAGCATCCTTGTTGTGGGACTATAGTTTCCAGTCAAAGAATATTCACATTCTTTTAATTGCTTTAAACTCGTAGCAAACTGAGTTTCAATTGCTTCTATTGTTTTGTCAATAAATACATGTCTTGGCATGTAGTCCTTCAAGCTGCATAAAAAATCCAAGTGGCTCCTTGCCTGAAACATATAAATGTTTGTCAGTAAACTCGAATTTTACATTTTGTTGCAAATAGAATTTTGTGTTTCGCAATTAAACTTCAGAAAACCAGCATGAGGCATTAAAAGGGATCTCTGTCAACATTGGACATTGTGTTACTTCATCCATACATTTATTTACCAAATTAAAGCAGCAACTGATATAACAACATTAACCATCTCAATTGTCATATTATAACTGAATGGCATGTGAACATGTGTTTTAGTTTTCCACTTTCTCCAACATATTGCAATAAGGGTGACGGTCCAAAGGACCCAAACAACTCAATCAAAAAGATTAGGGTTAGGTTACAAACTTCTTCTCAGATTTCTAAGAAATTGTAGAAAGATTTTGAATTTCTAGATCATGGAGCTAGGTTGGCTTTAAAATTAGTTTAAGTTGCACCAATAACCTTTTTTTTAGGTGTGTCCAAACCATCTTCCACACATCTAGACTAATTCACAGGACGATAGCCTAACCTCAGGTGGTCACCATGATTTGAACTAATTCTCTATAAACTTTGTACTATTTACCTAAAGTTAGTTTAGATTACACTGATAACTTTTTTAAACCAGCTTCCACACATCTCAACTAATCTCACATGATGATAGCCTAACCCTTTGGTGGTCACCATGATTTGAACCCATTGTCTACAAACCCTTTACTATTTACCATGCTCGTTATCAATTATTGTTCAATAGACCAATTCATGGGGGCTACCAAATAACTCTATTATATTATTTATTCTCTTTACAACTTATAGAAAATATGGTTCGTCTTAAGAATATTACTGTCGTTTTTCATCAAATAATGTAGCATGTTGAACTATTTATTACATTCAATTCAGGTTCAGGATGTGAAAATAGGTCAATTGAATGCTATCTTTTTCGCTATTTCGAGCTTCGACATGGTTTTTAAGGTATCTACATTGACAGCCTTGGAGTGAAGCTACCGGATCTACCTCCACCACAACGGCAGTCAAACAACATTGCTCTAGGTGAACTTACTGACCATTCACACAGAACATACAGCTACTTAGCCGATGTGTGACTGGCTAATTAGCCACCCTGCTATCATTTTACCATTCTTTCACACAATCTTAAAATATATAGCCATAACAATTTGAACCAACGCAACCAAATGATTATATGGTTCAGGTTAGGATGGGATCACCTAACTTAGGTCTAATTTTGGTTGGACAAATCTGCTGAATCAACATTTAGATTGGGTCCCAAAGTTTCCCACTAAATTCAACACATGGATATTCCTAATGGCAGCCTTAAGATGAGCTTAGGAGACACTAGACAGAGATATGGCAATTGCCAAGGAAGTTCTCATCACAGCAAAGGTGATAGCTTAATATTTAGGACGAAGTAACAGAGAGATAATATGATTAGTAATAATAAAAAGAGAATAATTCATTTGTCTCAAAGCTGTTAAATATACTTGCATTTTGAATTGAAGTAGTAAGGCTCGGTCATGGAAAAATAAGCGGATGAGACGTGAAATCAGTTTGGAGGGAGAAAAAAAATGCAAGGAACAGTACAATATACCTCACGGTAATCAGGAACCCGTTTTGGATGTTTCAGATATGTCATATTCCCAACCTCATAGTCCCACAGAAAAGATGTATGGTGGATCCATCGGCTTTTAGTAATGGACTGAGCATTGCCACCAAACTTGCGGTTACCAAAGACATAATCTTAGTCCAAAACAAACAAAAAGTCAATGTCCAAGCGTTTAATCTTATACATAATTGAATGCACATGAAGTTATATGAATAAGTTGAAATGGCGTCTCTTCTAAACAACACAATCTACCTACCATTTTCCCGAAGATAAAAATCAGTTCCTTGGAATACTTTATTATATAATAGACTACTCCAGGACATGATAGGTTGAGGAAATGGTTTTAGTCCGGAAACAGCATCTTTATTACATATGAAGGTGACAAATACTGTGTTGTGATCAACAATAACAGTTCCACCCCCTGTGAACCTTCTGATGACTGGAATTTGATCCCCTAACACAGATTTGATGTCAAGGAGCTCATCAGGTTTCCTGTGCAGAATTCAAAAAACTTCAGAATGAATTAACTAAAGGAAAAAACAAAAGAATAGATCAGATGACCCTGAATTAGGAGTACCACTACTCAAGACTAAACACAACCATCCAAATTGCTAGTCAGATCTTATTACTATCATCAAGTTGTTACTAATCCATATCAAAAGAAGACTTCATGTAAATAAAAGTTCAATTAGTTTCTCTCTAACTGATCAATACAGCCAGAAGGAATTGAAAGAGCAAATCTTATACATCCAGCAACAGTTCATAAAGAGAGCCTTTTGTTTACAGAAACAAACTTTTCAATGATTTGGTGAAAAGTTACAACAAAATGAAACCCATGTTTTGTGAGCCATAAAGAGGTGAATTGACAAAAAGAATTAGAGAGGGAACACCAAAATGTACAATGAAACTCAGTCAAATTGTAAACCTCATTCCAACTTATAGTGAAAGATTCGATTATTTCATAAAGATAGTTTTACTTTACAGCACAATTCAATGGTTCATTAAAAGTATTTGTACAGATATTTGAATATAACATTTATGTATCATCAAACTGTGACATGTAAGTTTGATGTCACACTATATCATTATGAGCACCATAAAACTCAAACCATCCAGAGAAAAAAGAAAAATAGTCTTCCAATAAATAGCGACATAAGCCATATGCAGAATTCAAAGTACAACTACATGTTATAGTATGTACCCAGAAACGCCCATCACAACAGTTGGATTATCTGTCCCATCATTTATGATACACCAATTATCTGATGAGTTTCGAAGTAGGCGCTCTTCCAATTGTAGTTGCTGCAGAATAGGAAAACCTTTCAACCTCACAAGATTGATCAAAGGATGTCCAATGTTTCTTGTATGATACATCGTCATTGGAAAGAAATTTTTTTGATAATAAGATCCCTTTTCTTCTCCTACTTCCAAAAAAGAAGTCGACTTCAATTAAGTTGCCATAACTCCCTGCACCACAAAGAAGCATGCCCATTCCAAATTAAGCCACTATATCATATCATTTGAGCCTCAGACTAAAGATAAAATAAATAAATAAATATGATTCATCTTAAATCACCATTGACCCAAAAGGTGAAGATAAATTTAATTTTATGTCATCTAACAATTCTAACATTGGGGCGACAGTTATGATGGAGATGAATATTAGCCGTCTCCGGGATACTGCAGGGCAAAGATGGAATAATATAATGCAGTAGACAAAAACAATGGACAATGTAATATAGCGAGGTACATAAATAACTTTGAAGCACAAGAAAGTCAAGGTAACCAAGAAGGAAAAAAATGATATACTATAATGAGACTCGCTTGCATAACTCAAAAAGAAAAAAAAAAAAATAAATAAATAAATAAAAATAAAAAATAAACAGCCAATGAGAACTACAAGGCGAAGGAAAGATGGAAGAAATTTGAAAAATAAATCTTACAACAAGAGCAGATTGAATTTGTAGTAACCACATCATCATATTAGAAAAATACTCCCAGCAAACAGGAAAAACAGATCCATTCCAGAAATTCTCGAAAACCAGACCAAATCTATTAACTGAGAGAAATATAAATCGCTAGATTCCAGCAACAAACAGATCGATTTAGGATGATCGTGCACGAAGAATAATCTGATTCTGAGCAAGTGAGTCGCTTTACAGAGAACTGTTACTTAAAAAACCGGTCGAATGCAGCTGGCGGAGACTAAGAATGATCTTCGGGTGCAAAAATAGGGCCGGACAGCGAAAAATCAATGCAACGATTGAATCGATGATTCTACAAAAATGAAGATCAGAATCTGCCAGATTTTTGTGCCCTAATTGCGTTGGGCAGAGATGGAACTTTCCGACGGATATCGCGGGAGTCGAAGAAGAGCAAGCTGCCGCCTTTTTTTTTCCCTTTTTTCTTTTTCAAGTTGATTTTTCTTTAAAATACAACAAATACAAATGATGTTAACTTTATTTTTTTAAAAAAAAAAGAAAATTACAATTTTATATTCTCACTTGAAACTTGAAATATAAGTTTAGTTGATTCAAATTCCTTTGATATATTCAATACATTATTCCTTTTAATATTATGGTATCAAATAAAATAAATATTTTTTTTCATAAGTGTAGGTACGAATTACGATATATGACTAAATATTGGTCTAGAGATGCACTCTAATACAATATATATAGTACGTTTTGTTAGTTGATATAATCACTACATGTCAGTTAATACTTCACACAATTTGTTCGTAATTGTAGCTATGTCTAAAGTTGATTCTACTCGTGTTAATTACAACTTATATCTAAGTATCATTAATTCCCTATTAAATAACTCTAGGTCTATGTTGAAATGCGCAAATTGCATCTTGTGTTTCATGTTTCATATTTGGTCAAGTCTCAAATAATAGGTTTATCAGCATTAGAAATCACTCCTCTCTATGCAATCAAATAACAGGCACTCAAAGGTAGAAGTTCATTACTCATTCATGATTAAGATCGAGTTATATATGATTATCATGTGAAATATTTATCTTCTCTAATGACGAATTATCAACAACAGTACTAGAATAAGCCACTCCATTTAATTCATATATGGTACATTTTAGTTTATTACACCAACGTAATTCTCTAGTATGTCTGTTACTTTGAGATTTCACTCATAATGTTTAGTTTGTATGTATTGAATAATATAATATTGCAAATAAGAATAACTAAAAGTATTATTAATCAATAAATTATAGTTTACAAGGGTTTAGGCATTAACTCCAACAAGTATAATAGCAATTTTATATTGTTAAATGCATGAGATATAATGTTAACATAACGCGCATAAAAAGGGTATAAAGCTTTATTTTAAAAAAATAATAAAATCAAAGGGTTTAAAAGTAGACAATTTTGAGGATTTTCCAAGAATTTGGATGGGGATATCATATGCAGAATCCGCAGGATGAGTTTTAAAATTTTAGGTTATCCGAATGAATTATTCACTTTTTTTAATTATAAGATAAATTAAATGGTCAATCATTGGTAGAAAATTACTATAAAGAATCTGTAGACATATTTTTTTTCTTTAATATAATAGAGTAGATATTCGAACCACATACTTTTTGTTCATCAATATAGTTCAACTATGCTCATTTTTTACAAAAAAAAAAAATTATATTTTATTTAGTAAAAAAAACGATAACAAGTGAAGATTAAACTTTTTTCATACTATGATTTTATTATTAGACAATAAAAAAACATAATTCAACAATAATTAACATATACTTTGAGTGATTTACTTTTTCTTTAAAAAAAATGAAAAATTAATTGGAGTGGGTAGAGAAAGAAAGTTTTTTCAAAGCAACCTTTCTCTTTCACAATGGTTACTCCAACGGTTCCATTAATGATTGAATTTTATATGATTTAATCCTTTTTTTTAGTACAAAAAAGTAACAGATCGTTTCAAAAGTTTACAGAATTATACCAATTAGTTTTTTTAAAATAAAAAAGTACATTTAGCTTAGAGTTAATAAATCCGGAGTTAAGAAATTTGTGTTTAGGATATAGAATTATAAATTGGAGTTCATCGATAAATGTGTTAAAGTAGAAAAAAAAAAAGATAAAATTAAAATTTCCCAATAAATATTTACTATTGAAATTGAGTTATTTAAGTGGGCCAAACGATTCATAACTGAATATTTAAATTATGAATAGTATTATGAAACTTATGTCAATTATAGTTTATTTACTCTTTGTATATGCCCGATTATTAACATTGCGTTGAATTAATTAAAAAAAAAAAAAAAAAAAAGTTGCCAACTTGAGGATGAGCAGTGAGCATTAATAATCTTTGGTTTTGTCATAGATAATTTCTTAGTTCAACAACAGTTTCCTCACGCATTCCCGAGGAGCATTTCGAACAAAAAAAAAAAAATTAAATTTCAAGAACATCAAACAAGAGGTTTGAGAATGTTCTTGTAACAAATGGTCCTTCAAGTGAGTCTCTTAATTAAATGCATACCTAAAACGTTTATTTTCGAAGTCTAATTTACATATGGGAACACACTTACTTACTTTAAACACAGAGCTGTTTTCAACAAAAGCTCTGTTCAACAAGCTTAGCAAATTCTTCAAAATCTAAACGCCCATCTCCATCATTGTCAAATCCACTTATCATTCTCCTGCATTGATCAACTTCTGAAGCCACTGCAAATCCCATGCCACACAACACTTTCTTCAAGTCCTCTGCATCAATAAACCCATCACCATTCTCATCAAACAAATCAAAAGCTTCCTTAACTTCCTCCAAACTCAATTCTTCCTCAAATAGCCCCTCAATCTCAGCATTCAACACAAGATTATTACTTTCCCTGTTGTTATACTCATGATCAAGTGCCTCCATCATAGTTTTCACATCTTCAATCGATAGTTTCACTTTCTGTGTGTCATTAATGGGCATGCCCACAATTTCTGTGTAGCAATGTCCCTCATGGGCATTTCGTCGAACACTTGGTGTGCATGTCGCATCAACAGCCTCAAGGCGTTTGATGATGTTGCGGTGGGCAACCCATGAATTCCACAGATAAAAAAGGAAAGCAGCACAGAGTATGAAAATGTATAATAAACCTGAAAAGAAACGTTCAAGTACGAAATTGAGAAAAATCAGAAACAAAATCTGGAAAACTGAAATGGGGTTAGCATAATCAAGCTCATCAATGGGTGCCATTTTCGAAAGTTTGAAAGAACAAGTAGCAGATATATCTAATTGAGCAGTCAGCAGTAGACAAGAGAAGAATTTATATGGAGTTAAGAAATTAAGACTTAGAGACTATTTGTATTGGGGTCAAGCCTTACACCGATTAAACTTCTGAAGTAATCGGTTTGGTTTGCGTGTTTCAGAATCGACAGTGAAACTTTCAAGGAAATTAGAACACTAAAATCTGGAAATGGAGGAGTAAAAGCAATGACTTTATTTTGTCTTTCGTTATGAGCTTTTTTCAGAAGGAAAGAAGTTTAATGTTCTGAGAAGTTTCGGTATCATCTTCTTGAGTCTTCTCTTGGACTTCGTCCCTGCCGGGTTTTAAGGGAAGGAAAAGGAAAAAACTTACGATTCAATTGGAATGTGCCATAGTATTAAATTTGTCTTGATATGTCGATACTTCTATCAATATTTTTACGTTTCCATAGATTTGATATGAATATAAAGGGTGAATCAATATTTTCATTATATCATAGAAAAAATATACTAAATACAAAAAAACAACACACCAACATATCACTAATATAAACATAATATAAATAATAGTCATGTTTAGTTATTTAAAAGTAATAAAATGTTTATTTATTAACTTAAATTAATTTTTTTTTTAATTTTTCTATCTATTAAAATCGATATTTCCATCGAAATGTCCGTAAAATTAAGACATCGTTATTTTAAACCTTAGGTAAAAGAAAGGGGAGCATGGTATAATCATTGCTTGGAAGGAAAATACTTAGGACGTAGCACCCATCAATTGTGAAGAATCTACTACCCCCAATTAAAAATGGACCATGGACATGTGTTATTTTAAAAAAAAACAATTAAAAAAAATATTTTTTTTCACATATATGGATCTTGCATTAAATTTTTTTTTAGGTTAAAAATTGAAGTCAACTTATGTCTTCTTTTTCTTCCTTCTCATTTTCGTCACTTTTATTTATGTACTTTTTAATTTATAATTATAATAGAGTGTGGACGATGTAGAAGAATACTTAAACAAGCTAAGGTTTGGCTTCAAGTTGAGATATCCAAAGGAGGCACAAAACCTCCATATGAAACCAAAATTATTCCCTTGACAAATCAAGTGGGTCAGCCTTTTTTTTTACTTTGGTCATCTGAGTACTTATTGAACTCAACTTGAGCTATAAGTTGGACATCATCAAAATATTAGTATAACAACCTAGAGGAAATTTAGGCTCATATTACAATTGTGAAACTTAAATGAGGCTTTGGAATTTGAATTCAACAAATTAGAGGTTGATTTTGAATCTTGAGCATGGGATATTATAAAGGGTAATAAAGTGAAGTTTCCCTTAGTATGATGTGGTTCAAATCAAAGGAATGTGACACGATAATTGGGCATAAGAATAACTTGTTAGCATAGTTGAGAAAGACTCTAAATACTTGAGGAAACATATTTATTTTAACTTTAACTTGACAAAGTTTGTCATTTTTTATCCAACTTTTAATTTCATCAAATTGCAAGTTAAACTTTTAAAAATATTATAATTCTTAACTATCGAAAAAGTATTTTCATATTGGTTCAATGAATTATGAAACAATATCTTTAGAATGAAATCAATGGATGCTTTCAAATATAAAATTTGTCAAATTATTTATAAATATAAAAAAATTTACTGTCTATTAACGACAGACCGCGATAAAATTCTGAATTGATGGTAAAACAGCTCGAGCTAAATCTTGTCAAATAAAAATACTAAACATCACGTTTGCCCTTTTTCTTTTTAGGAAATTTCCAAGAAAACATGTTTAAAGGTTGGGAATCACGCTTGATTCTGTTTTTTCCCCCTTGTTTGGGTTCCTTTTATTAGTGTTCATCCTCAACCTTTTAATTTAATTTGAAAATAATATATCTGAGTAATAAATTCAAATTTAGATGTCACTTGTTATTTTCTGAAAACTAATAATTAAAAAAAAAATTGCGCAATTACGCTAGAGTTCTTTTGTTTTTTCTTTTTCTAATTTTAAAGTCCAAAAAGAAAAAACTTTGTTTTCTGACTCTATATCTAATCAATTTCATAAGGGATTTTTTTTATAAATAATAAAATAATAAAACTATTTACAAATATAGAAAAATGACAAAAAGTTTACTCATCATAATGTGTATTTTTTTTGTTATATTTGTAAATAGTTTTCTCTCTTTAGCGCGTAAATAGATACAAAAACTAGCGCGAAAAACGTCATTTCAATTTCTTTCTTATAGAGATTTGAGGGGAAAAGAAATAATAAATTACGCATTTGGTCCCTAAATTTTTAAAATTACAAATTTAGTATCTAAATTAATAATCTTTTTAAATTCATATATCTAATAAATATAAAATTAAACGGTTGTTTGAGAGCCCGTAATGGAATGAGTTTGGGTTGAGTATTTTAGGCCCGATTTGTAATATTAAATTCATTTCGTTCCTATATTTTTTAACCAAACTCTTTTTCCCACTGTTTTCACGTTTTACGATCTTATTTCTGTTTTGTTCTTAATACTTCATGCATTCTAACATTCCTCTAATTTCTAATAATTAAATTTAAATTTATCAATGATCTATTATAAAATTAAAAGTTAGGCCTATTAAACACATCTGAAAGTTTAGAGACGAAATAGATGCAAACTTCAAAATTCAACTACTAAATTTGTTAATAATTAAAATCTTTGAGATCGTTTTTTTTTTTTTTTTTTTTTTTTGTGGCGTTTTGCGTTCCTTGATTGGGTCTCCACTATTATTGAGGAGGAGGAACATTGTACCTAAATTTTTGCTAGCTTTTAATAAATTGTCTTTCAAAAAAATATATATACACATATTGGCTCTGATCTAAGAAATTATTTCACAAACAAAAAATCAATTTTTAACTTTGAATCGGTTGAGTTGTATTAATTTTCATTTAAAGTGTTCAATTTTTATAGAATTGAACACTAAATTTATGCTAAGTATTGCAATTATACCCTAAAAAAAAGGTAAAAATCTCATAAAACTCATTAATGGTAATAAAAACAAAGTTTAGTACATAATTAAGTCTAACTAGGGTATAAGATCAACCAATAAAAATAATAGCTCTAAAAAAGGGCATATTTCATGCATGTCTATATTTCTTTAAACTTATCAATTTTCTACCAAACATATGTTATAGTTTATTAAAGGCATGTGAGAATATTTTCTTCAATGACTCTTCATACCAAAGCTTATTGAACATTAAAAATTGCAACAACTATATCATTCAAGCTTAAGTTAAATATTGGATTCTAAAAAAAAAAAATGTTGGATATATTAATGACTTATTAGATAAAAAATAAAAATTTAAGAAACGATTCGGACACAAATTAAATTGAAAGTTTAAAGACATATTAAACACTTTTTTAAAGTTTATGAATTAATTAGACGTATGATTGAAAGTTTATGAACCACTTGTAATTTTTCTCTATTTTTTTCTCGTTCAACAACTTGCAGTGTTGGAGATCCAATTTCTTTATAATGTATCTACTATACTATATAAAATAATATTTCCACCTATTATATATCTTGTGATAATTAAGACACCTATTGTAGAGTTTAGATTTGAATCTAATCACCCTTTTATTTCGAAGGTAAAACTAAAAATATATTTATGTTTTGTTGCCCAAATCTATGGCCAAAGAAAATTCATTGACTTTCAGGTGTTAATGAATTTGAATTTGAAAAGAGTTTACCTACAAAACAATCAAAATAACACATCGATGTGGTGCTACTGGTGCTTGCCACAAACATTTTGATGGCTAAGTTTTTATCCAAGAGTTCGAGTAAGCTTTCTAGGAAGAAAATGAATTTATCATAATACTCATATTCTATATATACGAGGGGCTAAACCTAGAGTTTTATTCATATTTTTTTAAATAAGAAAACTTGAGAAGGTTGGATCAACCACACAAGGTACCAAATAGGGGCCTCAAAGGTATAAGCCCCAAAGAGAGGGGCAAGTTGGCCTCGACCATGGTCTCCAAGGTCAATGTGGCCCAAATGTCTTGTCCACTTTTTATTGGTACGTCTTCTGGACATGTTTCCTACTCGTCTTGGATTCATTTGGGATAAGACAACTTTATTAGTTTTACTTTCAAACTATGACTTATTTTCTTGGTCGTCAAATGGGCCAAAGTTATTACCTCTATAATAATATATGAGTAACTTAATGGATTTAATGAAATGAATAGACGAAAGTGCAAATACATAGAAACATATTAATTTGAAAATTATTATCTACCTCTATTTCAAAAACATTCCACACCTTGCATATAAACTATTAGGTCTATCCTCGATTATCTATCATGGAAGTCAATTCTTAATTGAAATAATGTTTGTCATTCATTCATTCGTTCTTTCTTTCTTTAACAAAAGAAACTTCTATGACATCTTCAAATGATGTCATTTATTCAAATAAATCTAATGTCGAAGACAAAATTTAGTAAATTATAAAATTTATAAATATATTTTCTAGAAACTAAATCTATAGGTACCGCATCAAGAAGTCGACAAAAGCAAATGACAAAGTATTAAAAGAAAATGTTAATTACTTATCAAACAATATATATATATATATATATATATATATATATACACAAGGATCACATATCCTCCATTTGTCCACAAAAAAAAAAATAAATAAATAAAGTATATAAAGTTTTTGAATGTTGGACAGGTGTTTGTTGGAAAGAGAAGTTTCATAAAAAGAAAAAAAATACATTTGTTGAAAAAGATATGCTTTTTGGAAAGGGTACAACAAATTTCAACCTTGTTTTATGAAGCAGATTCATATAATATAAGATAGGAGATGTGTTTTTTATGAAAAGATTTAATTAAAGCCATGAAAAAACGCACTATAAGTCTATAATATATATATATATATATATATATATATATATATATATATATATAATTGGGTACTTTTGGTAGTTGCTACACACGTGTCCCACCCACCCTTTGACCAAAACCCACATAAAATGTCAACCTTTTTCACTTTTAATTTCATATGCTTTCAAATATTCAAGCATATATTTGAACCTTTTTTTTTCTTCCTTCTTACTTATAGTGCTTTTTAAAATCATAACATCTATAATTAGATTCATCAATTATCGAAGTTTGAAGGCGAGCTTCCAAGTCAAATCATAATTTAAAAAGAAGATTTCTTTTTGGGTTTAGATCTAAATAAATAATGCATTATATATTAACTATTTAGAATTTTAAATTTGAAATCCAATTGAATTAATAGTCGGTAAATAATGAAATTCAAGCATCACAACAAATGAAAATCCAACCTCACAATTTCTCAAAAAAAAAAAAAAAAAAAAAAAAACATCTTTATGAATCCAAGCTTATATATTAATCGAAATTTTAATAGATGTTAACAAATATGACGTTTTAAAACAAATTTATAAGGATAATACTTTATGACAATTATCATTTATATTCAAATATATTAATATTAGTTAATTTGAGTAAGGTTTAATGGATAATACTCTTGATATTATTTCATCAAGTGTCTCTTGTCAATTATTAAATTTTAACTTTCTTTCAAAAGAAAATGGAACTGTTTTTTTTTTTTTTTTTTTTTTTTTTTTTGTGCCTTATCTAAATAATATATGATTATTGTTGAAAAAAAATACTTAGATGATAATTAATTTAAGTGGGGGGTTGACCCCAACTCCCAATAGATGCATGTGACACCTTTTTCTCCACCAATTTTAGCTTTTAAAAAAAGTAATGCACTTAATTCTAGAACATTGTTCATATTGTATATATATGCATTTTTTTTTATTGGGGTAGTGGAATTATGAGACTATCCATATTGTAGACAGAATTAATTAAAATATTCAAAGAAAAAAATTGATATTGTTAAAAGTTTGGCAGCTTGAGCCAATTAGAAATTAAAGAAAACCATGCCATTATTACACTTTAGCCATGGCATTAAGTTTAACATCAGTTGAATTTTAATACTACCACTACCTACATATTACTCCACCAAAAAAAAAAAAAAAAGTTAAAGAAAAAAAAAAAAGAAAGAACATGGTTTTGAGCAATTCTGGTTTTCCAATGCTTATATTACAATAAGTTATAGAAATAAATGATAATAAGTTTTGGATTTATGATGCTAACTTGTGTTCCAAATTTTGGTTGACTCTTACAGTTAAATTATAATTTTTTTAATAAATAAATTAAAAGGCTAATTTGAGTTTTTTTTTTCAAAATATGTTTCAACTTTCAAAAAGGAAATTGTGATTTTTCTTTTTTTTTTTTTAATAAATACTACAAAAAGTGTGTGAGAGAGAAAAGGGAGAGAGCCTATCATTACTCATTAATAATATTATTAAGATTAATAACTTTCTTTTTATAAGTATAATTTAGGAATCTTTTCAAATATAGAAAAATGGATCAAACTATTTATAAATATAGAAAAATTTAATTGTCTATCACAATCTATTGCTGATAGATAGCAAAAAAAAATTTTTTGACACAAAATGTATGTTTAAGTGGAGAAAAAGAAGAAAATAATGGGAAGTAGATTTGATTGGCAAGGGTTTATAAGGGGTATAATCAGAGAGTATTGTAGTGAACATGAACATGAACATGATAATGATAATGATTATTGAAGTTATAAAGTAGTTCCAAAACCTTCCTCATTTCCCCGTACTATCTAACATAAAACCACAAATTTTGGTGTTTTTAGGCACTTGTGTTTGTGGCCTCAAGATCCATGTTGCTTTTCCTACACTTTTTATGGTGATTTTCCAAGTGGGGTTTCTCTGTTTGGACCAAAAAACCAATCTTTTTGAACTAACTCCCATTAATGCCTTTACCTACAAAGCTGAAATTAGGGATACACATGCCAATAAAAGGGTCATTTCAATCTTTTTTTTTTTTTTTTTTGGGTCATAAAAGAAGGGAAAGAAAAAAAGGAGCAAAAAGTTAGAAAGCAAAAGGAAGAGACAATTCCAAAAAGGATTCATGGCACTATGTTAATTTGGGTCCCATTTGAACAGCTAGCTCATCTTTTTATATAATAAAAATGTGGCCACCATTTGCTTCTACCCTTCTAAATATCTCACTTTGTTTTCTCCCTTTTCTCCTCTTCATTACCCATCTTTCATTCTCTTTGTGAAGAGACTCGTGTGTAAACTTTTTCCTCTGCATTTATAATCCATTTTCCCCACTTTACCATTTGAAAATTCAACCCATCAATCCATCTTTTCTTTATCTTCTTTATCCTCTTTCACTATTGGTCTAAGAAAGAAGTGATCCTGGGTAAATTATCTTTATTAATAATGAGACCTTTTGAGTGATATCAAAAGCAAAATCATGAGAGTTTATATCCAAAGTAGACAATTTCGTACCATTGTGGAGATATGTGGAGGCTCATTGTCCTTGTCAATTGGTATTAGAGTCATGGTCTAAACTTGTGAAATCCTCATATTCCAAACAAAGAAACTTAGTGAGTTCTCGTTTTTGCTCTATATGGGTAGCTTTGTCGTTTCCCATACCTTGATAAGAGTAAGTATGATTCGTGCTCGTGCTCTATTTGGATGTTGACCTAAGATAAACGAGATGTGCCTCGAGATGAAGAGAAAGCTACCTAGGATGAAGTATGGGAGGTATCTCGGGATTTAGAGCAAGCTCTCATGGTTGAGAATGGACGGATTTGTTCGAGGGAAGGCTCAAAGTGGTACTTTAATTTGTTTGAGGAGAGAGTTGCTAGGAGTACAAATAAAGTCTCACATTGGTAAGAGAAGAAAGTGATATGAGTATATATGTAAAGACAATTATCTTCATTGGTATGGGATCTTTTGGATAGTACCAAAAACAAAATCATGAAAGTTTATGTTGAAAGTGGATAACATCGTATCATTGTTGAGATATCAATAGAGATGATCTTCTTCGCTTCTCGGTTTCTAACTAATGTGATGCAAGCACAATTATTGGTTGTGAATTAATCATACTTAGACATATATTACTTTTTTGGGGGGAAATAACATTATAGCCCACAAACTTGTTGGATATAAAAACAACACGAAGAGAAAAAAGTAGTCGAAAAGAAAAGGTTCAACTGTCTGCTTTCTCAATCTTATCCTATTACAGCTGTTGTGATAAGAACTTTTGGTGCTTTGGCGCTACATAAAGCCACACAGTAGAATCACCTTTTGTTGCTTATATAATTGCTTTTTGAGTATTTTTGCCATTTCTCTTTTCATTAATTCTTTTAACTTTTAGGAAGATACTCTCTCTCTGCAGTGGCAGTGTGGCTGTGGGCTGTCTGAGGTTTATAGATCAACTGATAAAAATAGAGTAAAAAGAGAGAAACTTTTGTAGGTCATAAGAGGCAACACAAACAACAAAATTTTCTGCAAATCTGTGTCAGTATTTCACATATCTGTATATATAGCTGTACATTAGATCGTTAAAGAAACCAAGCTCAGCAATCAGCATGGTTATGTAAATTAGGCAAATAAGTGAAAACAGTTAAAAAGGGGAATAATATTATAATTTGCATTGCTTAGTACTAGTTTGGCTCTACTGCTGAGAAAATTAGGAAACTGATACCTCTTTCCTTCTCTTCTCGGTTTCATTTGGCTCACCAGCTACCTGATACTCTCTAATTCAAAGGTTAGCAAATTCTAACTCATTTTGAATGAGCTGAAAATCCCATCTTCATTCTTCTAATCTACATGAAGGGGTTTCCACCGTCGATGACGATGACGACGACGACGACAACGTACACCTTCAAGAGCTCTCGTGAAAGACGAGAGATCTCGACAAGGCTGCAGGATTTGCCTGCAAAACTGAGGAGGTTTCAGCAACATGAACCTTCTCATGGCCTTTAGGTTGAAAGGTTTTGAACAGATTTTTTCCCCCAGTGATTGATTCATTCTTTATTCCAAGTGTTGCCCATATGGAACTTTTTGCAGCCTCACTTGGGTCATCAATCCTTAAAGTCTTTGGGGTCAAGACATGTCCATTTCTCTGCTTAAAACCCTCTCCTTTACTTGAAATGGCATCTTCTTTAGCCATTTCATTGTCTCTTTGATGCTTTCCCAGTGTTGAAGAAGCTTTAGAGTCAGAACACACAGATTTTTCAGGTTGTGGTGAAAACCATGGAGTGTTCCATGGTCCTGGAACCCCACAGTTCCAAGCAGCTGCTGGAAAAAAAGACAAAGGAAATCCTGGAGGGCCAAAGGCTGGTGGAGGAACTGATGAATTCCAAATAAAAGGCCATGGAACTCCAGAAAGACATGAAATTTGAGAAGGGAAGCCATTGATTTTCAATTCTGATGAATTTTGAACTGCCATAGAAGACAAACTCGAGCTTTTATCACACCCTTCAGACCCTTTATCTTCAAACTTCTTTACACCATTATTCAAAACTCTGTTTTCTGCAAGGTTTAAAACAGAGCCCACCACAGGATCAGAACTCGGTGCATCCAAATTGAAACTGAGAACTCTGCCATTGTTGCCAATGAATTTTGGTTTGTGGGTTCCATTTGCAGCCTCAATTCGAGCAGCTTCAAGAGCCTCAGAGATCGTGATGTGACGGTAATAAGAAGCAGAGTTTTTGCTCTTCCGACGACCGGCTCCTACCGGCACGTTTCTCATAGTGCCACCGGCGGTCCAGTATCTTTGACAAGCTTTACAAAAATGGCGAGGTTGATTTACATTGTAATTGTTGTAGTAACAGAACTTTGTCTCCATACTTTTGCAGCGAGGACATGGAAGCAATTTATCAGGCTTCTTTAGGGTTTTCTCTGAATTAGGTTTTTCACTCTCTGGTTCTCCATTAATAGGCGTCGCTGTTTCTTCATCTATAGATGGCGTTTTGGGATTCACGCTATCCTCTTCCCCCCTCTCCATATTTCTTGAATCATCTGAATCATCAACAGGTTTCTCATCATCATCAACATCATCATCATCCTGAAATCCAGAAAAAGAAATAAAGTTTTATGATTCATATAGAAATTATGTTCATCCAGTTTCTGTTTAGTTCATTGTTAAAATCCCAATTGAGAAAGATCTAAAGTTAGAAACCCCTTTTTTCCTTTTCGAGTAAATCAGTAACTTTTTTCTCTGTCAATGATTGGAAAACTGATTGAAAAACAGAGGAACAGAGGAGGAAGTATTCGCCATAACCCAAAAACATTTATGGATTCCAAACAGTATGCATAACCAAAGAAAAACACAAAAATAAAAAAAAAAAAAATCCAAATTACAGATGAAAAAGACAAAAAAAAAAAAAAAAAAAAAAAAAACAACTCGAAGGATACATAATCAACCAAAAGTAAAAACAAATTAAGAAAAAATGGGGTTTTTTTTTTTTTTCAGGTAGGAGTAAACCGAAGTGAAAAAGAAAAAACGACCCAGAATTGTTTTAAGCATTTGGGGAAATGGGCAGCAGTTGGATTAAAGTATAAGAGAGCTTCCATATAATTCTATGGTGTTCTCTGTTTAGAACACTCTGTACCTCTCTGGGTTCTGCATGTTTCTGAGAAGGGAAGTCGTTGGAAAGAATCGCCGGAGCTTCGCCGTCGTCGGAAAGTGGAATGTTTCGACCAAAAAGCTTAAGAGTAGGATCTTTAGAATCCAACATAATTGAATTTCTTAGAAGAAGAAGAAGAAGAAGAAGAAGAAGAAGAGGAGGAGGAGTTGGAAGTTGAAAGAAAGAAAGGATTTTTGGGAGAGTTAAGAGCAGGGGAAGGAAGTTGAAGGATGAATCCGTTAAAAGAAGGGGTGGGGTGCCACGTAGGCGAGTGAATTTGATTGTGAGCCACAAGTTTATGTGGACACAAAGATTTTCTTCCATTTCTGATTCTGGGTTGTACCAAAAGTTGGTGCACCCGATGCGATGCCCTAATACACACACTTTCATAAGTTTGGCTGCCGCCTTCCACGTGGACGGTTTTATTTGGTTCTTTTTTCATCTTTCATTGTCTTTTGCTTTTGCTTTCACTTTTTTTTATTTTTTTACTTTTTTCTTTTTAAGGCTAAATTGTAGATATATTTTTTATAAAAAAAAAAAGTTAAATGAGGGAAAATATTCATGAAGTTTGGAGCACATTTCAATAATATTCATAATTTTTTAAAAAAGGTGTTGTAGCATTAATTCCTTTGACCTTTTAGAAAACCTTAAAAATACTCTTTACTATTAATAAGGAATCGATTTATTCACAAATAAAAGGGTTTCGACATAATACAATAATTTAGTGGATATCTCCAATGTTTTATGTGAATACTCATAAACTATTTTTAAATATATCTATCAATTAGTTAAACAATTTCTGTTTATTCTCTTTGTGGGGCTTAAATGTAATATATATCCTGTATGACGAAAATCTACTTCACAATAAATAAAATATCGGAAAGTTCTATATTTTATTATTATTATTTGGAGTAGAAGTATTCCGAAATTTATTAAAGAGTGAAATGCATGACAGTTTGCTGCGGCACTGACACATGGTCCGTCCATTTTTTGACACTTGTCCACTTAGTATGTTAAATTCCCACTCTTTCACTTATCATTTGTCATTGCAAATAAACCATTTTTTCAAGTGATTATTTAATAATAAAATTGTTGAAAATATTTTTAAATATAAAAAAAAAAGTTTTCTTAATTATAGACATTATGTCTATTATGTCTATCCATTAATGTCTATTAAAACTATTTTTTGTCATTTTGCTATATTTGTAAATAAGTTTACTTATTTTGCTATATATATATATATATATATGAAAACAATCCTTTTTTTTTTTCTCATTTCTCTTTTCTCAAATAACTCACTCTTAATGAAGAGTTTAGGCTCCTCCTAAACTTGAAACTCCCTCTCATATAATTTTATTACTCTTTTCATCTTCTTGTTTGAAACATACTTCAAAACAAGATTGTTTAGGCTCTCCCTAAGATCGAGAATCCATCTCCAAGCTAGAACTTAAACTTCTTTAAGTACAAAGCCAATACTGTTATAACTTATTATTCATCAGAATAGAGACAAGAACATGCAACGCAGTACATTGGACAACAGTCATAACCTCACAAGGAGGAACACACTCGTCTGTTAAGCACCACGCCTTCGTTCCAAAATGTCCTGTTAATTCTTCATTAAGGATTAACCCTAAAAACTACCACAAACCCGGATATATATATATATATATGATCTTTACAAGGAAACAGTTATGTAAGGACAAAGAATCGATCACTAATCGGTCATAGAAAGTATCTTTTGAGAATCTGCAACAGATAAGGAAAAAATTATTCTCCAAAAAAAAATGATTCAAACAACTAAGATGTTTTTGACCAGCGTAATAATATGTTGAAAAAAGAAATTGCCTAGACAAAAATAGCAAATACAACAACAGTAACAATATATTGGTTCAATAATTAATAAAAAATGATAATAGAAAATTGAAAAGAAAAATAAATATAGAAAATAAAAATGAGATTAGATGGTGTGTATTGTCAACAATTTTCTAGAGAAATAGAAACAATTGTATTTATATCGATAAATGGGCTAAAATTTACTTGAATTATGTATATACAATGTATTAAAGAGTAGAGCTTAATCATTGATCAAGGAATAAAAAGAATAAATTAGCCACATATTGTTAAAAAAAGCGAACGAAAGATTTTTTTTTTTTTTTGTTAAAAAAAGGCAAGAAAAACAAACAAGAGTTATTGATATAAGTGGCAAGCAGGCAGCATGATAAGTAAAACTTAGCAATATTTTGATGCATTCCTACATTATTTTTGTTCAACCCATTATAATTACACAATCAAATAAAATTAAAAAAAAAAATTAGAGATGTAGAGAAGATTTTGTCTTTAACAAATTTTTGTTAAACAATGATTAAGTGAGTTTTGCAAATAGAATAAAACGCACAAATATAAATACAACTAACAAAAAATTATATATTTACGTTTACTATAATAGGAAATAAATTGCATGTTGGAACATAAGGAAGAGAAGTCTATTTATTTGATGGGTTGATTGAATAAGTCGTGAAATAATTTTTAAAAGTCAAAATAAGCTCACAACAACCGATGACTTTGACTCATAATGTTTGGATTGGATGCATGCATGATATCCATACAAACACACAATTATATGGATGGACGAGAATATATCCAAAACAAAAGCTTTCTCAAGTTTTTTTTTTTTTTTTTTTTTTAAAAAAAGTTAAATATATATATTTTTATTGTGTCATCCAATGATATGTTTCGAATTAATTCTAAAATAGCTAAAAAAAAATTCCAAACATGTTTTAATTAATATTTAAAATTAATTTTGGACATGATAAAAGTGATTTTAACCATTACAAAATCACTCTCCTTTTTTGACAAATAAAAATCTGTGATGTTAAACTTTGACTAATTAATTTTAAGCTACTGATGAGCTAATTATTGTTTTTTTAATATAAATTATCTTTAATTTTATTGAACCGATATAAATTATTGATTCACTATATCATCAACCAATATTATAAGATACTATATGTATATTTGAAAACTGTATCGTACATTGTTAGTTGGCCTTCTAATCAGAAAATCATTGCATTGATATACCCCTTAGGTCGAATTTAAAAAAACAGACATCTTTGTAAGAATAAAATGTAAATTTATATTTTCTTTAAAAAAAAAATAATAAAATCTTTATTGATGTCATATTTTTAATAAAGCAAACTTTTTTCAAATCTACGTGGGCCTTAATTTGGGCCTTTGTCAGTTCGGGTCTGAACATTGATGTATAATCGGCCTGTTCTTCCTTAGGCCAGAAAGATCCATAAATGAAGCCCAAATATCGAGTTGATTGGTCTGATAATCCTTCTAACTACAGAAATTATTCTCTCTCTCTCAAAAAAAAAAAAAAAAAAAAAAAAAAAAAAAAAAAAAAAAAAAAAAAAACTACAGAAATTATAGCATATGGCACTTTTGTAATTTTTTTTCTTAATTTACAATATACAGTGTGAGAGATAGAATATGTTTATGCTGGCAACACTTTTGTAGTTAACTAGTTTTTTTTTTTTTTTTTTAAATCTTTATTGTCTTATTTTAAGAACATTTTAAAATTTAAGTCAAAATTTTAACAAAAAAAAAAAAAAAAACTGTTTTCTTTTTAAAAGTTGTTTTCATTTTTGGAGTTGCTAAGAGTTCAAATATAAAATAGGAAAAAAAAAACAATCTTTATTAACTATTAGTTACTCACCAGTCACTATCATATAAAATAGGAAAAAAAGTTATAATGTAATAAACAGATAAAATACAATTATAATTTTCTACTACATTAAGGTAAGATAGTTGAGAATCATTTTTAGACCTATTCATCCATTATTTACTCCTAATAAAGATAGTTTATGCATTTATTTTCAATGCTGTTATTGAAACTAAGATACATTTACGTTCTAGAATCAAAATAATTTGATTCAATAAAAAATATATATATCATCGAACTCGTAATCTTTTTTTAAAAGAAAAAAACAGTTTATAGCAAAATTTACTTTTTTTTTTCTATATTTGTAAATAGTTAACTCATAAAACAGCTAAAAAAAACTAATCTTTAAAAAATATAATTTAAAATAAATTATTGGTACCATGCATATGAAAGTTTGGTTAAAATACCATTTTCATCCTTGTACTTTGAAGTTTGTTTAATTTTAGTGTCCAAAATTTTAGAAGTTCAATTTATTTTTAATAAATCTTAAATTTAGTCTCTACTTAAGTTTATTGTTGATTTTTAATTTTTATTTATTTATTAGCATTTTCATTATTTTGAAAATAAATAGTGAAAATTATTATCATTATTAAAAACTAAAATTCAACCTTGAAAGGACATTGATTAAAATTGAAGAAAATTCAAAAGAGAGGACAAAA
Source organism: Lagenaria siceraria (assembly GCA_002890555.2). NCBI lineage: Eukaryota > Viridiplantae > Streptophyta > Magnoliopsida > Cucurbitales > Cucurbitaceae > Lagenaria > Lagenaria siceraria. Next base: position 642,844 of record CM016487.1, on the reverse strand, counting down.
ATTATATTTTAACCAAAAAGTTTTAGGATTATACTGTAGGTAGACCTACACCACTTAAAACTCAAATATTTTTATCAGTATGGTAGGGAAAAACATTTTTTAGTTTTTGAAAAAATTAGTTAAAAGGTACGACCGTACAACATAACTATTTTTTAAAATTATTATTGCAAGAAAAATAGAGTGATCAATTTTATAATTAAACATCCTTTATTAACTTTTTCTTGTCCGGACGACGAACACCAACTATAATATAATATAAATATATTTACTAAGAAAACTATAATATATATATATAAAAAAAAAGGAATGTATATAATTTATGTATTAAAGTAAGGTAAGTTTTTGGTGAATTATGTTGTCTCCTTCCCGTGAAAGAAGCATGAAATTAAATTACCATGGGCGACTACGAAAGCTATATTTTTTAAGAGAAGATTGAAAGATTGACATCTTATAATATAATTTGAAGTCAACAAAAGAAATAATTACACTTTAATTTAATTTAATTATGACTTTGAAGTCAATCCTCACTTTATTTTTTTTTCCCTTTGGTTCGAGGAAAAAATGAGAAAAATAAAATGGTAATGAAATGATAGTAGTGAGGAAAAAAAAAATGATATATAGTTTACTATAATTAGGTTTGTAACAATCATATTTATTTATAGTATGTAATATGTATTTCCCCAATGTGAAACACAGAATATTTTGTACAATTTTGACCAATTAGCCACCCCATATGTTAACAAATTTTCTCTCATCATCATCATTTTCAACAACTTTTTGGCTGGATTTTATGCACCCCTATGCCAACTTAAAACTCCATTTCATATCATACATATTATTTTTGGGTTTTGGGATTTTTTTCAAAAGTAGTTTTACGAAGATAGAGTGGCTACGGTTATTTGGTGTTCCAAGTTTGTACCGAGAACGAGAGAAGAGAACTTGCTCACTCTTTCTAGGCCCTGGAGCAACTCCTGTAATTACCAAAACAAAGATGAGGAAATAAAGACGGATGCTTTCATTGTTCGGCCCTCATTCTCTTCCTATTCGGAAAAGAAGGTTCTTCAAAGCAGGAAAGACTGAAAAAGGAGAGTAGTCTTACCGCTTCTCTTTCAGATCTCCCAAAAATGCTACATCCTAAGCAACTACAAGTCGATCTGCCAAACAAAACTCTCCTTAATATAAGGGTATCACCCCAACCTCCTTTAGAGCAAGACTTTTTCGGCTTTACTGACTTAGCGGAATAATCAGCTGACGCAACTCTTATAAAATAAGATCTACAAATTAAGCTTTTTAGAAACAATATCTCTGAACTTACCATACAAATGATATATATACATATACGTAAATTATCTATTTGTATGTGCATCGATCGTAAAACCATGTGAATATATTGATATATAACTAATCAACATATTAAGGTAAAATAAACATACTAGACTTGTCAACAAAGCACGATAAACATACCTAATTTTTCGCTAAAACGAGGTAAAATGAGCACACACACATGTCCAACAAGGTAGGTAAGCAAACTCATCGGTGTAAATTAACATGTCTACCCTAAAAAAACTTACCTTCAAATTATGAATAGATGACACATCTCTAATGTAGATCCTTACTTTTCTTAATACTCTAACAAAAAAAAAAAAAAAAAGTAATGGTTTACTACGATTTTATAAATAAAAATTTGCAACATTTCCTTTGACTAGACAAATTCTAGTCTAATTTAAGCATTTGTAAAAATGTTTAATAAACATTTTGTTGTTTCTTTTGTTCTCTTTTTTCTCCCATTTTTAAATACTATCAATACAAAGTAGGTTAGCTCAAGTAACATTCAAATATATATATATATATATAAAGGACAACATACACTGATACCCACATGTTATGGCAAAACTAGTACCACAAAATTTGGTGCAAATTTGGTTTCAAACCCACTACTAGGCTTTGCCATTAGAATGGATTGCACCACTCTTTATGTTTTGGTGAAATTTCCAAGATATTGATTGTAGCCCCCCAAACCTCTCAATCCCCATTGTATAAAACACATATTTTTACACCACATTTTCCTTCAAACATTTCCTCACACTCAAATGATTATAATTATATTCCCACTACCCCATTGACCTTACAAATGAGTGCACACCATGAGTTTTCCCTTCTCATATTCTTCTGTCATCCTCCACTTTCCCACACTGTCTTCCAACTTATTGACTTTTTAAATATCACAATTTCCCTTTCCCCCCCACTTCCCAAGTTTTCATCTTTCATTTTCCAAAGAGAATCCTAAGCTTTAATTAAAAACCCTGTCAAAATTAACATACAAACAAACCATCTCCATATAAAATGTTCTTGTTACTATCACTTTCTTTTTGACTTTGTGTCTTACAATCTTATAAATTGCCTTCTAGCTAAACCATCCATCAAACACATTTTCTTTTTTCCCCCCCTATACCCATCAGCTCTGGGATTTCTTATATAAATACCTTCATTCTCTTCTTCTGCTTTGAAGCAGAGCAGCAAGTTTCATCATCAATGGCAGCAGCCACTCATTTCCTTCGTTTACTTGTCATATTCTTGGGACTTCATAACCTTCTCTCTTCCAATGCTGTCCCAACTTCAAGTAAGCCTCTCAAATCAATCTCTTTTCTCTTCTTTTTTCTTTTTTTTCTTTTTTTTTTCTTTCTTCTTCTTGCAAAATGAAACTAAACACTTCTGATCTGATTCTGTAGGAAGTGTCAGCCTCTTGCATGGATCTCATCCATCTCTTCATGTTTCAAGCAACACCCACATGGTATATTACATTATCCATCAACCTCAATCTCATTATCCCTACAAGGTTTTAGCTTTCGTGTTAATTTAACATAACATCAGAGCATGAAATTATGTGTTGAATCTCCGTATTGTCCTTTCTTCTCGATGCGTTAAGAAATCAACAATCAAAGATGAACAAACAACATACAATAATAGAGAATCGAGACACATATATACGTGGTTCAGTAACAGTGTGTTAGTTATGTCCATGGAGAGGGAGAGATCAGTTTTATTAGAGAGAAATTTTAAGGTTATAGAGTCAGAAGTAACCTCAATAGGGCTAGAGAGTTTATATAACACATTCCTCTAAACTCTAGGGCCAAAATTATAAATAGTGTAAATAACGAATACAACTTAGGTTTCGAGAGCATTGCCTCCGTATTTAGTCGTTCTAAACACCAAATAATAGATTCAAGATATTTCAACAACTAGCAATAACCATAAGGTTTTGAAAATGGGAGTGTTACAGGAATAAATTTATCGTAACTTATCTGTTTATGTCGTTGAGATTTAAACATGGAAGGTTTCTTGTTTATGCAGGTGACTGCAACAGAGAAAGAAGTGAGCCATGGAAGAATGGTTGTGGCATTAAATGACTATCCAGGGTCAGGAGCCAACAATCGTCACACACCAAGGCCACAATTTAGGGGATGTGCTGATTGTTGATTAGATTTTACATTACATATTTTGGGGATTGGTTGGGCTTTATATTTATATGATATATTGGTTTGAAAATATCTATCTATCTATGATTATATTATATGCATTATATGGGGAATATGGAAGCAGGGTTTGAGCTTCTTCATCACTCTATTAAGCTGTTGAAAAGCTGAGGAAAGAGATGGGTAGAGAAATTTATGAGATTAGGTGAAAAATGAGTACCAAAAATGTGTACTTTTGTAAAACAAAGAGACACTATTCAGTAATATATAATTTTGAGGGCTGTAATTAAAGCCATTGCAACTGTTTATTAAACTTGCTATCTTCAAAATTCAGATTGCTGCTACAGATTATAATCACCTGAATATGCCTTCTATGACAAAACAAATAGAAGGAAAAAAAAAAAAAAAAAAAACCATTCCTCAAATAAAAAATAAATGGCCTTGGCCACTATCATCAGTTTGGTGCGAATTTTTTAGTATATTTAAAGATCTGCTAAGTGATTTGGGTCCTTGCTGCTTGGATTATGGATCCTTATCCTCGTGATTAATTTAAGTATTTCAAAGAAGGATATACTGAAAATGGAAAAAGAAATTGTTTTTGAACGACCAGAAACTGCTGACTTTTAAGATGATAAAGAAGCTTTTTGATGGAAAATTATAGAAAAAAAAAAAAAATGAAAGCTTTACAGGAATTACAAGTTGGGTTAGAAGCTTTGATTTAGAGTTGCTTAGTTTATGGGTCTTTTTCTGAAAAATCTCAAACCATTTTAACCGGTGAGTGGAGAAAGTGGATGCACTGGTTGAGTGCAACATACCCAATTTCCACCACAATCAAATTAATTGCTACAAATTTCAATACCAAAACAGCACTAAAATGGAGTGAAGTGGAGCCCCTCCATATTAAGTTATTGTCCATGATACTCATTATTTAATTGATTATAAGTTGTATGTGGCAACATTTCAAGCTTTGTAGCTCTGATACATCATTGAAATCAAACTGTTCATTGCAGAAATCATACTCTTTTCATTTGTACAAGAACCATACTCTCTGAGCAACAATGTGACATGCTATTGATCTAGTAGAAGTTTTACGATGTACGGTATGCTTGGTGCATCCCCATTTAGTTAATAGTGTTAATAGATAGGAATTATGCTAGAACACAATTTAAAGTTTAAGAACAATTACTCTTTAAGTTCAATCATGGTTGATGGAAATTTATAGTTTTACTTTTTGTGAAGATGACTGACAATTATATAGTTTGTTAGAATCAATAAACAACAGTAAAAAGGCAATTTAAAGAACAGTGACAAGATTTATCTGATCCTAAACTCTGGGAATAGAAACTTCCAGCACTTTCTGTTTACTTGTGCTTGAAGATTGGAGTAGAAAGAGTCGTTTTAAATTGTAAACAAGAAGGTCAAGCTTGACAAAATCATATGAGAGTAGCTGATTGGGGGGTAAAAGAAACATTATGACAGGGTATTACAGTAAAGAAAACAGCATAATATACAAACTTCTCTTTAATGTTTCCTTCTACAGACATAAATTAGTGCTTAAAAAAAGATGTAATCCTCTAGTGTTTGATGCAGATTGGTGTCTGATCATTGGTATTTCAAAGTTTACTGGATCTTCCAATCCAAAATTCAGCAGCAGATCATTACCAAAAACTTAATACTGTGGTTCAAAACACCACTAAATGGTATTTTCCCTCAAGAGGATGGTCAAATCTTTCAAGCAAAACCATTTTGTCTATGCTATATTGTTTCTTTCTTTGTATCAGAACAGATTGATCAGCATTCGGAGACTTGAAATGAACCAAAAATGACCTTCTTCCTCAAGTGCAACGACAGTGCCAGCAAAATCTTGTTTGCAACTTCTTTCGACAGAGTCCTTGCTGGGCAATCGGTGATGTTAAGAAGGTAACCGATGTCGCTAACTATTCTTCATGGTAAAGAAGCTTTGATGGATTTTTGTTCGGTAGAACAGCATCTCAACCAGAAACCATTACATTTCCAGAAAATAATCCAAGTTTAGTTCCAAATTCTGCTTGTGATAAATGCCTTTGCAGCTGATCAGTTCTCTCTTTAGACAGCTTGATAAGGCTAAAACTAAAATGGTTCTTAATGAACAATAATTAGACAACTTATTTCAATTAGCTATCTTATTTGAGAACTTACCGATTATTGGCCAAATAAACTGAAGAAGGTCAATCACATAGCAGGAATTCTATGCAACTACCATCACCTTTGAAAATAGATTACTGCAGTACAACTCTGTCAATGACATAGCTGCTCATTGAACTGCGCAGAAATCGACTCTCATGGAGCCCTCAAGCAACAGTCACCTTCAGCAACCATGGAAATGAAAGAACAAAAGGACATGGTCGAAAGCAGCAACAACAAACCAGTTTGTTAAGTTTGCAGTAAGCTTGGATCCACTGTGACTGCATGCTTCTATGGCCCATATAATCTAAAACTTGTGAAAGAGACTTTGCAGCTAGAAGTTCAGTGATAGCATCATATCAATAAACTTTCTATTTTATCTTGTATTGGTTGCCAAAATGTCCAAGTCCAACATCCATTCAAGTAGCCATGTTTCAGAAAGAGACAACACAAGAACTGTAGCACAAGTAATTACGTAACTCCTCAAGACAAGTTTTAGATCATGTTATTGCAATATCAAAATTCCTTCAAGTAACAAATTAGAGTTTTGCAATATCTGCATGAATGTTAACTTATATCACCCTTTAAACCTGCTGGAGAGATAATATAACAAACCTATAATGAACTGGTTTACAGTGATCTAAATGGATTCCCTACATCATCTCTTTCAATGGCTATAACTATTGCCTTACCTTGGTCATTAGACTTACTTATCCTCCTTAAAAAGCAAATCTAAAACCATCTTTACTCCGACTTTCTCACTTCAAGAAACTTGAAGAAAATCACTTCAACTGATTGGAGGATGAATAAGGACCAACAGAAATCGTTCAATAGAAATTATGGCATAGAACTCAGTCAACCATGTCTATTGTCATTTTCAAAATCACTCAGAAAAATGATTTTAATCATTCAAAATCCATTTTAATAGTATGAAAAATGCTTTTAAAAGTATAAAATTAAACATATAATTGGTTTTGAGTGATTAAATGTGTGCTTCAAAATGATTTTAAACATAGCAAAAGTGATTTTAATTGTTTCAAAATTACTCCCAAACATGTACTAAGTCTCCCAACTATTAGAAGTGCAGACAAAATCTCATATTAGTTAGGAAAACGAGTCATCCAAAAATAAAGCAATGAGAGCTTATGCGCAAAGAAAACATCGACACAATGTTGAAATTTGTCTTAAGTCTCTAAATTGTTAGGATTACAAACAAAGTCCCACATTAACTATGAAAACGAGTCACCCAAAAGCAAAGGCATTAGAGCACAAAGTGAACAATATCATCCTCACCATCCTTGGAGACTTGAAAAACTTAGGGCCCATTTAGATGCAGCCCCTATCTATGGAAACTAAAGGGCAGGTATTAATTAATGATTGGCTTCCATCATTCTATAAGTCAGATAAGAAATTGATGAAAGTAGGTAGACAATAATTGAAGATGAAATTTCAATGGAAAAGTCAAAGAAGCGAAATGGTACTAAAACACAAAGAGATGAGCAAATTTCTTTTGTATTCAACTTGTTGATTAGTTTATCCCGCAAATGTAAGTCCCCACCTGAACCGAACCACTAACGAACCCCACACACAAATACAAACTAAACCATCACTGCCAAATTTCTTATAAACAAACGATGAAACGAAACCCCACCCAGTTACTAAAGTTTATTCAGACTTCCAAAAATCACTTAACTCCATTGATCACAGCATACATCTCAGGGGAAAAACAGGACCCTTTTTCCTAGTTGTACAAGAATTGGGTTGAATCGCTTTAGCAAGTTAACAACTGAATTCATGAAATAAAGTTCAAATAGAAGTAGAAAATTGATCAAACGTTTACCGAGTCCTTTGCTCTGCTTCTTCTCCACCTGATTTCAGGGATTAATTTTGTTTGGGACATTGTTGAATTCTTGGATTCAAATTTCTTGGTAGACATCGGCAAGTTGGTGGCATCGGAAACAGTGTCATCATCTTCATCTTCCTCGTAAATTGAGAATTTTTAGTTCAACTTGAAGAAGCCATGGTTCGGCATGGATATCCCAAATTTGGGGAAAAGAAACAAGAAAGATTTGCTCTTGCTCTCCTCTCTCCTTTTCTCTCATGGTCTCACTTTTTGACGCTCGATCTTCTTCTACAACATAAACTAAATAGAGGGAGAGAAGAAGAAGATGGTCGTAGTTGCTCGTGTGACTTGCCGGAGCTCGTGCATGGTCTTTGTCAAAGACGGTCGCACCGAAAGAAGAAGAAATAAGAAAATTTTGTAAAATTATTTGATGATGAAGTAAGTCAAAGGTCAAAATTCTTAGTTTTAAAAAGTGGGGCAAAAATTATTTTGAGTCTAAAGACAATTTTCACATAAGACATAAAGCTCTTAGTTACATAGGAATAATTTTTTTAATAATACAGTCTGAGTCATCTTTTGTCACGAAAGAACAACGAGAATAACATGTGAATATAAACTTTGATCAAAGTGAATATAACTTAGCAATATTTGTCACATATTCATTTTCTTGAGGTTGAAAGTTCAAATATTTGTATCTCAATTGTATTAAAAAATAGATAATGTATACTCAGTAGAGTTTTAGTCTTTTATTGATTAAAATAGATTTTAAGCTTCAATATTTAGAATTTTTTTTTCTCTTTAAATTTATTTTTAAGTATCCAAAATTTAGTCTCTATATTTCTAATACATCTTAAAATTACTCGAATCTATTATAGTAGTTCAATAGATAAGTGTGACCACTTACCATCCAAGGTCACTCCCACCATTAAAATTAGGTTTCATCTTTAGTTATATATGTAACTTAGATTTTCTTTAAATATAGCAAAAGTTAACCAACATGTCAAATTTTATACAAAAATTGAATTTAGACATTTAAAAGTATAAATGTTGAAATAAAATAGGTTTCAAAGTATAAAGATAAAAAAAAATGATAAAAATATTGCTTCAAGCATGTTAAAATTTTAGAGAAATTGTACTTTTTATTTTTTAAAATTATCTGTTGGTATGGATTGGCTGACATTTATTTGATTAATTAAAGATGAAATGCATAACACACCTAGAAAGCTTGAAGGGAACAATTTTGTTAACATTATCATTATTTTTATGGTGGGATTTCAATTTTAAGCTTAGTGAATGAAACATGCATATTTAAGAATTATCCATTGTGTTAAACAAAACATATGTTGTGAACTTTTAATTAAAGATATAAACAAAATCATGAAGCTCTAAATATATTAATACTTTTGATTCCCCCACCCCAAAATTCAAGAAGCTTTTCTTCTAAATAATTAGAACAGATGGGAAACTAAGATTAGCCCATTTTAATAAATGATGAAAGGCAATAATTAATTTCAAACCTCATTATATCATAGATCATATATTAAAAGTTTAAATCCTTATTTTAGTGAATATTTTATCTATCTCTAAACCTTATCTTAAAAAATATTTGGTTAGATATATATAGTTCGTAATGTTTGAATGTCTTTTCAATTAAATTCATTTACTTAAAAAGTTTTAAATTAAGAATTTTATGTCTTAATATTTTTTTATTTAATCCTTCATTATTAGAGAATATTAAATTTGATTTCTGACAAACTTTTATGATATAATACTAAATCTAGAAAAATCGAAAGAAAATAGTTATCTCAAAAAAGAAACTCAAAATTTCTACAAATTTTTTAAATAATTAGGAAGTGAATCAGATTTTTTTTTTTTAACAACTCGAATTCAAGAAGGGGACAAACGAACTGATATCTTACCATCTATACCAATAATGTGCACCTTCTTTTTCAATAACTCAATCATAAGAATTCCGTAATTAAACAAATATAATAATCGTAATTTTAAAAATAAAATTAGACAATGATAATTGGAGCATTAATTGGAGTATAGACAGAGCTGAAATGGTTGCCTGGTAGGCACAAGACCTGCTTCACTATTCTACTAACAAAATGTCAAAGTCAATACATTAATCAAATGGGAACTGCCCATTTTTTTGAATATACCAAACCTACTCCATTTCCCAAACTAGTTAATTAAATACTTCCTTTTCCAAGCTCCAAACAAATAATTTTATTTTATTATTATCTTTTTTTTTTTAATTTGAATAATCGAAATATCAATATTTAAAATAATAATTAATGTCTTATCTATTAAACTATGCTTGTATTGGCCATTTTAATTTTGATTTCACATCTTTTTTTTTTTTAATTTTTCTTTTTTCCTTTTTTAAATGACTACTAGGATATAATTATTTTGAATATACATGTTCAGAATGTAAATTAAACAATGATGTGACTGACCACTTAATATTACTAAAAGAATCATTTTTTCCTTTGCAATGGACTAAAGTATCTTAATTTTTTTTTTTCAAATATAGTAAAATATCATTGTCTATCAGTAATAGACATTGATATACTACTATCATATATCATTGTCTATTAATGATGAACATTGATAGATGTCTAAACACTGATAAATGTCTATCAATATCTATAGTATCTATCATAGTCTATTATGGATAAACAGTGACATTTTATTATATTTAAAAATATTTTTAACCATTTAAAACAATTGTCCTTTAATATTAGTGATTTAAAAAAAAACTCTCTTTCAAATCACTGCTGATAAATAGTAAATCTTTTTATATATTTTAGTTTATTTTTCTATATTTAAAAATCATCCAAATAATAATAGTGATAGGCATGTTGAGAAAATCATTTAAAAACCCGACTTTTGTTTGTCTACATATAATAGGAAACGTTTTATATATTTGTTATTTTGAATTCTACCTATCATAACAATTAACATTAGTTAGAATATTAACTTCTAGATTTCAAATCCTCACATGTTCATCTAAAGACATTATATGAAAATAAGTCTGAATCATGGAAGATTGGAAAAAACAATGTCAAGAGATAAATTTTTAAATTTACATGTCATATCATTATTTATAAAATAATAAATAATTAATTCAGAAACCACCTAAATTTATGGTTAAAATACTATTTTAGTCATTATTCAATTTTAATTTATATACTCTCAAATTTAAGAAATCTTAAGCTTAATCCTTACTATTATCAATTTATTGTTGATTTTTTAAATTTTTTTTGTTATCGACCAGCATTTATACTATAAATTTTAAAAATATATTCATATATTCTATTTCATTACATAAAAATCATCATTATTTTTTAACTAATTTTGATAAAAATTAACTTCAATAATGAAAAGTGCAAGGATTAAAATTGAAAAAAACTTAAAAATATAAAAATTAAAATTATATTTTAACATAAATTTATTATTAAAAATTTGAGAACCAAAAAATTCAACTCCAAACGTGCATTTTACTTGAAACTCTGAGAAGTGAGTAGGGGTGTACATGGATTGAGTGTATTCTTTGGACCAACCCAAAAATTCGGGTTGGTTGGGTTGACAACCTAAAAGACCCAAAAATGAATATTTATTTGAAATCTAGATTGAATTGTCGGATTATAACTTTTTTTTCTTTTTTAATTTAAACCATAAATTTATCGACAACACAACAATTCTAAAAGAAAATTTTTTAAATTAATAATAAAACTTTAAATAAAGAAAAATATATAATTTTTATTAATATATATGCAATTAAGTTTGAGTTGGGTCAATTCAATTCTTTTTTAGCTAATCTGCGACCCAACCCTTCTATTTTGAGTTAGATAATTCGGATAGTTATTTGAAGAAATTATAAAATAATAATAATAAATAAATAAATAAAATTTTTCGGGAAAAAAACCATTTTTGGGCATGGGGAGGTGGGCCCAAAGGTATCTGGAAAAATCTGTACCAAAAACGTTGATTCTTTGCCGTCCGTCACAATGGATTGAGGTACTCCCTCTCACCGAACTGATTCAACGTCAACATAACGTTAACTTTAGACGAACGTTACCGAACCTAAGTTCGGTGTTTAGCTTCGGAGTCGCCGAACCTCTTTGAACTTGGAAATTTTTCTTACAATTGAAAAAAAAAGGAAAAAAAAAAGAAGAGAGAGAAGACCGAGTCCGAGACAGACAAACTCAGAAGATCCCCTTCGTTCACAAGGCTTAGAAACAACCAGATAGTGTCACCGATACACAGTTTTTTGGAGGGAGGAAGCCAAGACTTTCTTTTTTCAACCTCCTTGATTTTGAAGGTTTCTTCTTCCACTTTCATCTTCTTATTCAACTTCCATTGTTTTCTTTTTCCTTCTTCATGCTCTTGCATTTTACTTTTCTGCTTTTCTTATTATCATTGGGTTTTAGGGCTTTCTGTGGAATTGCATGTTGTGGGTTGAATTTTTTTTGCCTTTCTTTTGGGGGTATGATTTTGGGTCCTTGTAATCTTAGCAATTGGTTGAAATTTAAAACTTTCAACTGTGGTTTCTTGTAACTTGTAAGGTGGGGTGAGCAAAAGTTGAGGGATTTCTTTCTACTTTTTTCTGCACACATTTTAGCTGCGATCGTTTTGCAGCAGAAAGGTGCTGATTTGTAGTTGGATTCTTTTAGAAGAAAGGATTTCTATCTTTTGTTTTTCGTGGGGAATATACTGTTGTTGAAAAATATAGTTTCAAAAGTTGTTGATCAGAAAAATGAAATCTTTTGTTTTGGGGGAGGTGTTGATTTTAAGAATGTGACCTCGCTTTTTATGATGCAATTACTTGGAGTTTGAAGTTTTTTTACGGTTTCTCTTTTTCTGTAGCTGAGGGTTTCGAGAATTGAGGGAAATTGAACACGACAGAGACATTTGAAGGTATGTGTTCTTTTTTCTGCTTTTAGAATACAAATTCAATCTGTTTTTATAGACAAGTTACTGATAGTTCCTCAACTTCAATCTCTGTGTTTTAATTTCTTTGAATAACAGTTTTATTAAGGTGAGATGTGAAATAAGGGCAGTATTTTGTCATTTGTCAAAGTAATGTCTTTGATGATGCAGGCGCTTTTGTTTTTGTACAAGAATGGGTGATCACATGGTTTTGTGCGTGGATCGCCTCATTACGCCCGAAAATTTGCAGTCGCTGCAGGGCACTGCTCCAGGATCTTCTTTAGAATCTTCATCTTCTCAAATTTCAGAGCCACCTGTTTGTGCTATTGCAGTTGAAGATGTGGATGAACATGGTGGATCCGAAGAAGACCCGCTTATTCAGACAGTTGAATGTCGAATATGTCAGGAAGAGGACAGTATCAAGAATTTGGAGGTTCCTTGTGCTTGCAGTGGCAGCTTGAAGGTATAGGTACCATTTACTAACACTTCTATTGCAATGGTCCTTGTAGTTTAACAAAATGATTCTCCAATCAAGAGACAATTAATCAGAAGAAGAGTCTATTTTGTGAATATAACATGCCTTGTAGAGTTATTGTTATACTTCTACTCCTTATGAAGTTGTGAATCCTTAGGTGGTTGATTTTCTTTGCTCACTTGACTTAAAGGGGCACAAAAAGCCATCGCGATCGTCTTTATTGCTCCTTCTCCGTTTTTCTTTTTCCAAAATGTGAAGACTTTTGCCTGACTTGAATTGTGTGGGAAGAGAGCATGATAAAAGAGTTCATTTTTCAATTCTTAGTTTTCATCTGTATTTTTGCATTAGTTGGTCTTAGTCAAGATAATGGGATAATGTAATGCCATGGCAATGTATAACGTGTTCTTTCTGTTACAAGTAACATTGGAAAATAAACCTGTTTTTGAGGTTGTGGTAGGGTAATTCTCTTGACAGAGGATACACCACATTTCAAGCCACACCTTTGAGTTGTTTAATTAAACCCTGTGCCATGACGCCTTGGAGAAGTCTGATTTTAAATTTTATCATTATTATTACTGATAAATTTGTTCTGTTTTAGATGTTTCTGATTCTATTCATTTCTCTATTCCAGTTTGCTCACAGGAAATGTGTCCAGCGATGGTGCAATGAGAAGGGAGATATAACTTGTGAAATCTGTCATCAGGTAAATTATATCACCACTATTAGAAAATCTGGAATATTTGTTGTTACATTTAGTTTCTAAGATTATTCTTCTGGCTTCCAAAAAAAAAAACCAAAAAAAAGAAAGAGGATTCTTTTGGCTGATTAGTGATCAATCAGTCAAACCAAGAAGTTAGTAGAAAAAACAAACTTTTTATTTGGAAGCTACAAATGTCTGTACCTTCATATATAGTGAATCATTGGTATTATCAAGTGTACGTGTCAGGCTCATGAAAAATGATGCAGATGGTGGTTGGTTGAACGTTGATGTGTGTTAATACATTATGAAATATTATTATGATGATGTAATTTCAGACCCTTTTTTTCCCTCACAATAAAAGCTTGTGCTCAATGCTTGGGGAAATATTAATGATGGCTAAAGTCTATAACTTATGAGGATGACAAACTTCCCCCCTCCTCTAACTTAAATTGCATCCTGATTCTCAAATTTTACTCCAAGTACTGGGAATTATTTTCATTGATGGGAAGGTCAAATCAACATGTTGATGATTTAATTCACTTGTTTTCAGAATTATCAGCCTGGTTATACCTTGCCTGTACCTCCCCCTCACTCGGAAGATGCCACCATTGATATGAGGCAAGTTTTGGTTCACCTAGTTTAATGATGTGTACTTTGGTTCATGAGTTTCTGCTAACACGTAGTTTCTGAAGGTTCCATTAGTGTTCATTCTAACTTGTGCTTTTTGAATTCTCTCTATCTTGTCTACTACTACAGAGGCTGTGAGATCTAATCTTTGATTTTCTGTTTCTCAAATGTGTTTGCAGTGAAGGTTGGGCAGTCTCTGAAACTGCTTTAGATTTGCATGATCCACGACTTTTGGCTATGGCAGCGGCAGAACGCCACTTTCTTGAGGCAGAATACGATGAATATGCCGATGCCAGTGCGAACGGAACGGCATTTTGTCGATCTGCTGCTCTGATTGTGAGACTCTGTCTTTCTTGTTAGATGCTGAATTTTGTTAATCCGAAGTTAGTTGGAGTCTTTCAACATCAAGAAGTTCTGTAGCTTTATTCGATTTCTTAATATCTCTCTCAAAATATTATTTTCTGTTAAGATTATAATAAAACATCTCTTTTTTTCGCACCATAATGTTGATTATTACTGTTGCTTTGCCACAGTTGTTGGCTCTTTTACTGTTGAGGCACGCTCTATACCTTACAAACGGTGATGGAGAAGATGATGCATACACTTTCTTCTCGGTAAGTAAGACATTGAAATCCCCCCCCCCCCCCCCCCCCAAATACTATTATGTTTGTGTACTGGTTATTGTTAACTTTTATGTACATTGACAGCTTTTATTGCTGCGAGCTGCTGGGTTTCTTCTTCCCTGCTACATAATGGCATGGGCCATCAGCATACTACAGCGTCGAAGACAAAGACAGGTGTGTACTAAAGAGCTGAATTTATGCTTCACATTTGCAAAATTTGAGTAATCTCCTGGTTTTAATCTTTATGCAAAACCTGAATTTATTGTTGCTTGATCTTATACTTCTCTTACAGGAAGCTGCAGCGCTTGCAGCAACTGAAGTTGCATTTATGCTGCAGGCAGCACAAGGTCAGAGCCTTCAGTTTACCATTGCTCCAGGGCCCGTGGTTACTCCTCATCAAGAGCCACTCCAATAATAATGTTTCTTTATAGAGTGCAGAGAGTTATTATATATATTAACTCCAACCTAAATTTATTCTACTGTATTTCACCTTTTTCCCCTTTTTTAAAAAATATTATCAGTAAACTGTAATTTACATCCTCTGCAAGTTTTTTCTCCGTACTGCTTTAAACCTGTGTCTCTTGCATTCTGTCATCTTCATTTTCTGAGTTATGTCTGTATATAATTCTGGATATCACCTAATCAGTGATGGTTACCCCCAGAAAATTGAGTTGCTTTGTTCAAAAGGTTCTTCCTGTATAACTATTAATATATGATTACTGATGTATGATCTACTTGAGTTCTGTTTAAATTGGTAAGATGTTGGGTCGTAATAAATTTAATCAATGAATATGATTCAACACACAAGCTCTCTCATGGTCCATTTCTTTAGAATATCTGTAACTGTACCATAGATGGCCAAGCAATCTATTATTCCATCTTAGTTGGAACTTGGAAGGGCAATCTTGGTGAATGAGTGACCATGTAGCTATACATTATAATATGGTAAAATTGCATGCTTTTCGTAGTTTATCATGTTATAAAATATGTCTAGAATGCACTTTAGCTAACTTGCATGATCTTTAATAAAAGGAACCTATTCTTGAGGCAGTTTTAAACAAACAAAGTAGGCTGTGGAAGCTGAAGGCATACGTAAGCTAAGTTGATGGATGAAACAATTGGGAGAGGAGGGAGGGTGATTCAAAGATGGTCGGTCTTCATAGGTTCTAAAGGGGAAAAATAAAGGAGTTTGGTCTCAGTCGAGGGTTGGGCAATCAAAAGAGACCCCAGATAAAAGCATTAAAGAGCTTCACTGAAGCATAGAATGAGAACCCAAGACTGATTCTCAAGACCAAATTTTCTTGCAAGGACCAAAAGGAAAAAAAGCTTGCTCTTTTTTTCGTTTCTAGTAGAAGCTCTGTTCCCCTCTCTGGTTTAACGTCTCTGGAGGGCTATGTGCCTATTCATTTCACTCTCTTGCAGACCAGAAAGAGATATTTTACAGAAGAAAAGGGGATTAGTGTCCTATTATTCTCACATGATTACATAGACTAAAATGTTAAAGCATTTATCATTTGTTATAATAATGTTTGGAGACTTGATAATTCAGTTTGGCATTTGTGGTTTAATGACATGGAACAACAGCTAACTAAGGCCAGTCTTGGTCTGGTAAAAAAGGGCAATCCCAAAATTGGAACAAGATGTAAGAAACTAATGAAGTTCACAGCACAAGGAAAAAGATCCGTATTCCTTGTCTTCTTAAAGATATTGTTCCATTCAACCTTTTCTTTTCTTTTCCCCTTTTAAATTCAAACCTGTCAAAGTCCTCCTAAAACAGCCTCATATTGCTTCTTTTGCAGGCTTATCATAAGATGAATCTTAAGATTTCCCTACATGTTCTGGGCCCCAAATGTGTCTTTTGCTTTTTGGTAATCCTATCCCATAAAAGATGAAACTCCTACTTCTTACAACAATGAGCCATCCTAAACTTTGGCTCTGCATATATCACGGACACATCCTTCTCTCCATTCTCTCCTCACTGAACACGGATACTTTCATCCTTCTTCTGGTTTCAAGTATAAATGGGGGTTTTGATTCATAGGGTGGCCATGCTACTTCTCTGTATTTGGTTTTTGGCTCTTCAACCAGAAGGAGCCAATGGGCTGAGAAACATTGATCTAGCACTCAGGTGGGATAAAGCACACATTCCCATTTTCAATAGCTTCAAGTTTGTGAAGGATGTATCTGTTGAGGATGATTGGGAAAGAGCACTGGCTTTTGCACCAGCACCTTTGGCGAGTTTGGATCCAACCCAATTGAATAAAAGAAGGATCCGAAGAGGATCTGATCCCATTCACAACAAATGTTGAGATGAGAAGAACATGAAGAAGATACAAAGACATTTCGTATCCGTTTGTTTTCCAAGAACAATAGAGTGGTGGGAAGCCCTGTTGATGAAAAGATGATATCCGAGACAGTTTATCAAAGGTTGTTGGTAGCTTTCTTGTAGAGTGGAAGATTGCATCATCTATTTGGGTAAGTAGCTTCAGTGCTGTACAAAGCCAAGCTCTAACAAAACAAACAGCTTTATTTGGATGTAAAAGAAAGAAAGAAAAAAGGTTTTTTCTGTCATACAAATAGGTAGATGCTCTGTAGAAAAATGTAATACATGTTTTCGATATATATTCTTTGCCATGCTTTTTTGTTAAGTTTTAAGTTCATCACTACAGTTCCTAAGCAAGAGCTATATATCGAACAACTATTTTCTAATCCCTCATTCTGTTTATCTTGTCTATTGACAATTTCATATGATCTGACAATTATTCGTCAAGTTTTCATTTGAGGACGTGCCATGTTAAATCGAGTCTAAAGTTATCAAGTTTAAGATTGATCCTAAAAAGTAAAAAATGATCTAAACTTGAGTAACCAAAATTCTTAATAATTGAATTGTAGAGAAATGAATGTAACAGAAGATATGGTTAAGGGAGGCAAGAGTTGATTATTCCCCCCTACACTTTTATGCATGAATATGGGTTTTACTTCGTCAGTTTTCTTACCAAATCATTCTTTCCTGTTTTGATTTCCACAATTTGGTTACTTCTGGTGTTTTAAAGAGAAAGACCTCGGATAATGTATGCTGTCAGAAACTGGACAAGAATGAAGATGATAAGGTCCAAGGATGCAATGAACCTTACAAGTTAAGTGAACGAATAATCGAGTAAAGATTAATTCTAGACAGCCTATAATCTCAAAACTACTCTGTTCTGAGTTAAGAAGATTCATGATCACAGCAATAAGTAGAAGGGATGATAGATCTCAGTGACTACAAAACTTCCTATGTTTATTGAATTCATTATCAACTGTTCTTTAGGAGAAGTTGAGA
This sequence comes from Lagenaria siceraria, assembly GCA_002890555.2. Taxonomy (NCBI): domain Eukaryota; kingdom Viridiplantae; phylum Streptophyta; class Magnoliopsida; order Cucurbitales; family Cucurbitaceae; genus Lagenaria; species Lagenaria siceraria. Next base: position 624,680 of record CM016487.1, on the reverse strand, counting down.
TCTACGGTACCTGTTCTTCCTATTCCGATTAGATTTTATTTTTGACACTTTACGGGACACTGCTTGCCAAATCATATCAACAGCATCACCACTTTGAGATGGATACTGATATTCAAATTCATGCACAATTTCCTTGATTCTATCCCACATCTTTGTCCACCTTTCTCGTCCAATTCCACGAAGAAGATTCAGTAGATAACCTTTCCTTATAGAATCTACTGCTCGAACAAAGACGCAAAACTCTGAGTAGTCCAAGACATCTTCATATGGCAGCTCAATATCGTCACTTATAATAACAGGAACACAATGACTTGCAATAGAATCAAAAAGTCGATTTGACGATGGGGTGTCTCCTGCAATATTAAGGCAGAACTTGGATGAGGCCATTCCTTGGCCTGCCTTGTTGATTCCATTCCCCTTAACACTTCCAAAAGTAAAATGAACGTCTTCCTCATCTTTCAGAAGGTAATATAGTTCTTGACGAACTACTCCTCCCTGAAGACAAATTCAAACAGAAAATTAGAATAACTTTCATCAACTTCAATGTTATCAGATTATTGTAAGAGCACAAGGTCACTAAAAAGGACCTAAGAAAAAGATGATAAAGGTGAGCAATGTAACAGTAGAAACCAAACACAGCAGAGGAAAAGCAATTTAACGTTGATTGGTCCTTGAATTATAAAACGGCGGAATTCTTTTAAATAGTTATGTGTAACAAAGGATAATTATTTTGTTTATACTAGTTATGTTAATGTATGCCGTTGGCTTTTGCACTGTAAATAACAGAATTGATAAATCCATGATATAATTAGGTGCAGATAATTCCAATAAAGGATTAAATATTTAAATTTTAATACTTCCCAAGATTCCTTCCATCTACATAACAACAGCTGGCTATGTTACTGTTCCATGCTTGAAAGCAAATCATCGGCAAAAGATCATCCAATTCCGGTTATGCATTGAATTTGAAATCAGATTTAGTTAGAGTATCACACAATTCTTCTTACCATGAACCTGCAATACTTATTATGTTCATGGCCTTGCTCTTACGAACCTATGAATCATATAAACATCAAGTTCATACATAAACCAAAAAGGAAGTTCTATCATATGCCTTTTTTCCATCAGTTCAAGCCCTTTGTAAAAGCAAAACGAGATTACCAATGAGTCCATCATACAAGAGATCATAATCATGCATTTCCCATCAACCAACAAAGGAATTTAGGCAATGATATGAGACACCAATGCAGAACATAATTTAGGCATAAAGTAGATTGATTGCCAGAAAATAAGATTAGAGAGAAGAAACTGAGAGAAGCATAGCACATCAATAAGTTTCTCGAATTCAAAGAAAGACTTACATCCTTCCTGTATATAGCTCCTTGAAAGTACACCAAAATAGGACGCTCATCAAATGTGGCAGATTTGGTACTAGGAACTGTCTTCACTACATGTCTGTAAGGAGCAATAATATCTTTTTCAACATTTGCAATTGCAGCTGGGTACCTTCCAAAATCTGCAAGCACAAACATAGCCGAGCCGAGTTTCTTTCTCGCATCCAACATACTATTCGGGTGGTGAGCAATTACAAGATGATCCTTTCCACCCACTCGCCTCCACTCCTTCTGACCAAACAGAAAATGGATCAACTTATGCTGCAATATCTTGTTCACATTAATTTTCTCCTTCCCATGTAACTTAGAATGTTGGTTGTAACTCAAAGATGAGAAAAAAGGCACAAAAATGACATCTGCTTGACTTGAATTCTTCACCCTAACTGCAGTGCAAGTATGATCCATATTGGGGACATTCGACGATAAAAGATCAAGTGTAAGCCAGTATTCCATACTGTGCTGTAAATTCAGCCCACCTGGGTATGATGGGATTTGACTTCTATTACTGACATTAGGCCAAATTTGATCTTTCTCTCCCTTCCATCCCAATAATCCAAAGTGATATAAAGGTGGAAGATCATACATGAATACTCTCAAACGAGCCTTTGCAGGATCACAAGCCAAGTCTGACTGATTTTCTACAGAGTCTTCATCCTTGATAACATTAGAAACTGGATAATCAATATCCCTATCTCTAATGGCTTCTTTGGATTCCACAGGGGGAGCTTCCACAGCTTGCATAGGAAGCTCCATTGGTTCATTCTCCACATTGGGTTTTAGGTAATTTGAAGTATTATTAACAACAATGAACTTGAGTACTGAACTGTGGAAGAATGAATTGTAGTTGGATTGTAGAATGAATACAGAAGAAAGGATTAGAAGGAACATAGATATGGTTATCAAGTACAAAAATAACCTAGTGGGAAGCATGCTTTTCTCCGACATTGCTAATGACAAGTCCGTTTAAAATTCAGAGAATCAGAAAAGACAACAATCCGCCATTGCCATAGTCAAACAAGTTAAGAAGTTTCATTCAGAACCAGATACGATAGAAGGTTGAAATAAAGTCAGAATGGATCCCATCCCATTTCGCATCCAATAAAGGATTTTTCAGAAACCCATTAAAACTAATCCAATACCCAATACTCTTAACAATCAAAAGGGCAGAATCTCCTCATTTTGCAATAGATATTGACATGGGCATATATAAACTGAGAAGAAATGCTAGCTATCGAAAGCTTTGCATTTCTACAGAACCCAGAAACTTCTGGTTTTGCATTTTGAAAGAGAGAAAGAGATTAATGGAAAGCTTACAAATGGTAGTGCTGAGCAGAGAGGAGGTTTGATTGAAGGTCATTGTTGATGAAAAGTCATCTGGGTTTTGAGGCATTAATGATGGAAGATCAATTGGAAGAAGAAAGGTTCAGAATTTCTACGGCGAATAATAGAACTAAACAAACAAACTTCGAAATAAAAGAAAATCCCACTTTATACGCTTTGACCAATTAATTTTCAATATTTTCTAGTGGTTTTTAACTACAATACAAAATCCTCCGTTCATTACCCACTCTATTTATTGCGTGGTTACCATTTAAATACCTCATTAATTATCTGAAAGCCAAACTAAAAATATATATTTATATGATGTAAATTACCACTTTAACCTCGATTTTTGAATGTTAGCCTAATATGTTCTTGAACTTGAAATACTAATGCTGATGAAGTAGTTTTTTTTTTTTTTTTTTTTTTTTGGGGGGGGGGGGGGGAATGAAGTAGTTGAATAAAGCTTTTCTTGTGGCCTCTTTCTTTTATTAATTAAAAATTAAACTAAAAAAGTCCACACATGAAACAAACACTCTCAACCTGCCCCTCTCTATTGTTAATTTCATGCGCATAAAGATAAAATGTGTGACTTGCTTTACTATTATTAACCACCTTAATTTCTTCTTTATTAATAATTATTCCTTTTCTTAATAATTGACAATGACTTTATTCCACCCATAAATGCTATTACTTTTCTCTCCTCTCTTTAATAATTTAGATGGGATAAAATATTTTTTTTTTCTTTGGGCAAATTCAATTCTCCTATTGACTTTTTAATATTATTATTACTACTATTCACTCTTAAATGCACTCCTTTTATTATGAACCTCATAGCCTTAAGTCAAGACAAACAAATTACCGCCAAAAAAAAAAAAGAAAGAAAATAAACCATAAGTATAACAAGAACCTACCAAATACAAAAATAAAGTACACACAACTCAAGGTAAAAGGCTCCACATAGAGGAGCCCTCTTGAGTTTTCTCAATAGAAGCCCCAAGCCAGGTAGAATAACAAAGAAAATGGTCCGTTTAGATTGACTAGAGAAAAAATTGTTTTTCAAAAAAGTTATTTTTATTTAAACTCTTTCGACAAAAACTGTTTAAAATTCACTTCAAAAGTTATTTTGAGTGGTTGTCAAACACTTAAATTTTTTTTAAAGTGACTTATTTTTTAAATTAAACACTTTAAATATATTCTAAGCACACTCAAAATCACCAAACAACCAGACTAACCAATTGGGGAATATACAAAGTAGCACCTTGAACATGCATGTTACCTTCGTGCCAAATATGATAAATAACCGCACAACAAACAATTTTTTGGATCTTATATTCTTTTCAGCACTATGGGTGAAAAGAAATTAGATCCTTTAAAATATCTCAGTTTAGATTTAGGATATTAAACAACGTGAAATTATTTGATTTTTTTTAAAAAAAAATTATATATTTACAGCCACACAAAAATAAAAAAAAATAAAAAATAAAAAAATAAAGAGGCATCTGTTTGGTTGAAAAGATGAAGCAAAGTGGGAAAAAGATGGATGTGATGTGTTTGGAAGTAGCAACTTTTTGCATGTTGTAACTTGTAGTGTAAGTTGTAAAGCCATTAAAAACATATTTGGATTCCAAAAGTATTCAATTATAATCTTATTTTATTTTATTTTAGGCTAAAGTATTATTATTTCTTTTATAAATTTAAAAAACATAAAACATAAATATTTTCGTATTGAAAAAAAATAATAATAATAAAGTAGAAAAAAGAAGTGTAAGGTAGAAGATGGAGATGAGAGGTGGAAAAATAAAAGATAATTGTTAGGTAAATGAGTTGTCCTTTTTTTTTTTTGGAGATTATAAAATGCCTCGATATTTACACTTTGATTTGAATGTATTAATCAAGTATTAGTGTTGGGAGTAGTGAGAATTAGTTTTGAAGTAAGATTTATAATTGGATGAGCATTAAAAAATTAAAAATTAAGTGAAGGTTGAAGGTTGAACTAGGGAGGCCAAACCTAGAGTTTTATTATGTAGGGAGGGCCACATGATCACTGCCCAACTTTTTAAATTTCATGGGAATGGAAAAATTTATGAATTTACTCTCTATATTAAATTTGAATTGGCTTTTGTCCATTTCACAATTTGAAATCACATTTTTAGTTTGTCTTTTTCAATAAGTCAAGTTTAGTGTCATTTTCAAGTTTACATTTTTAGATATTTTATTTTAAGTCTATATTAGATTTAATTACATCCGTTTTCCACCATGAAAAATTATGCTAATTTTCTTTCAATTTCGGTTAAAAGATACTTGAATTCTTAATTAAATTTTTAACGAGTTTTTAATTTTTTCTTTTAAAAGAGCAATTTTTAAAAATATGAGTAGAAAATTAGATAGCAAAATATCAAACTTAAGAGTGAGAATAGTGTTCATAACCTTGATTTTCAAAACCCAAATAGTTATCAAACAATAAATATGATCTTTTTTGTAGAAATTAGACTTATAAAAAATTATTGGGTAATTGCTTTAAATGGCAAAATTGCTATAAATATTTTTAAATATAGTAAAATGCTACTCTCTATCAATGATTGATCGTGATAGTTCAAAATTATTTCTACCATAAATTTCTACATTTTATTTTTCACTTTCTATCATCTTTTTCAGAAAATAAGTAAGTTTTAAAAGGTTAAAAAAAAAAAAACCAATTCTTTGTTTTTTAAAAAAATGTGAAACCATAATTGGAAATTACAAATTTAAAAAACATAAAACTAAAAATTGATATCTTTATTAACTTTTCAAGCTTTATTGTTTAGTACAAAGATAATAGATATATTTGAACCATATGATTCAACATTTCAATTACATATATGAATAATTTGATAGGTAATTTGTAACGCCCAGGTCCAGGATTTGAAATAAGCTAAGCACGCTTAACTGTGGAGTTCCTATAATTCAGTCACCGAAAAAGAAGGTGCACCTTGTTGGCATAGGTAGTAACTTTTAATTCTTTTAAGCCTTTCTTAACCATGCTTTCATGTCCTTAGGATCCCTCTCATTCGGATGTGATCTCGGTTTATTCATGTCCCCCTTCCTGAACTCGGGTCGTTACATAATTATTAAGAGATTCAAACAAATTTCCTTTTAAATTCAAATTAGCCACGTGAAATTATCCATTTAAATGGTTTTATGTAAAAAGATTAACTATATAATTTAAACTTTTCAATAGAATTTAATTAATTTAATTAAATATTTTATTAAAGAAATAATTAGGGATTATTCTCATAGGAATCCTTGCTTCAATCCCTACAAAATTAAAATTAAAATTAAATGAAATCTCTTGTATGTATGATGAATGAAATGAGGAGTGGAGGAGAGAATTTCACGGCAAGCCATCTCTGATTTCATCTCGTCATTTGAACATCTTTAGTTTAAGGGTTGAAATTGATTTTTTTTTTTTTTTTTTTTTTTTTTTTTTTTTTTTTATACATAAAAAGAAAACACATCCTTGGGTCAAATATGGAATATAGAAAGAGTTTCATAACTAATCCATATTTAAATCAAACTTTCTTATTTATTCCATATCTTGGCGTTGGCTTTTAAATTGGAGAGAAGTATGGCCAATGGACTGGGCTTGGATCCTGTACAAGATAGTTGTATTGGGCTTTTCTTCCCCTTTGAGCCCAAAAGTATTTGTCTCTTTAACAAAGAAATCCATTATAATTTGGGCCGATATACTGGAATTTCAATTTCAATTCATTTATTTATTAAATACCATTTATTTTGAAGCACATAGTTAATATTTATGAAAGTTATAGTAAAATATACTCCAACAAAGACTTTACAATGGACAAAAACCATTTATTTTTTCTTAATAAAAAGAATTTCAAAAACCATTAAAAGCTCTCATCCATAATTTTATAATTAGCAATTGAAAGTCTCAGCTTTATCCTTTATTCTCTAAGGTTGTTTCCAATTATGTCAAAATTTCTATTTAAAATGGATACAAAATGATAACATTTAATTTGGAAGGAGATAAGATTGAGGGTGTTAAGGTAAAATTTTATTTCCCTCCTTTCACGATCAAAAAATATGGGAGAACCAAAGATATATAAAATATGAGGCTTTTGTCATTCTTTTAAATGGGTTGGGTTTTGTATAATTTGTTTTAGGATGAAAATTATTATTATTATTATTATTATTATTATTATTATTATTATTATTATTATTATTGTGCGTATGTGTCATACCCATTTTTATATAATTAATTATCATATCATATTTTCGTTTCTTATTAATAAGAAAGTTAACTATAATATTGTTGGTTGAAACAACTTTTTAAACTTTTAGGTTAAAAAGAAGCATTCGAGGTTATATGAGCAAAAGTTGATTGGTATATTTGAAACTTGTCATACTTATACCAACGACATATATTAAATTACTGCTTTTACCACTCACCATCACTTCACATTTATCTTTGATATTAATCGAAAAAAAAGTTAACAAAAAGATTATTTTGGAACAATTTTAAATGCTTATAAAAGTTAATATTTGAAACGCTTACTCCAACATTAATTTATATAGTTATCTTTTGTTTTTTATAATTTCTCTCGAGTCGTAGTAAGTTTTAGGGAGAAAAATCAATTTATACATGTACCTTGGGTTGTATAACTTAAAACTTTAAATTAATAATGGAATTGATTTAAACTCTAAAACTTTACAAATGAATCAAGCTTATATCCTTCATTAAGATTCTATTTTCAAAATCGTTAATATATAATTTTTACATGTGTAAAAAGACTTCTATAAATACGTGAACAATAATCAACGAAGGTTAAATATTAGAAATACAAATCAAAATATGGATAGGACTTTTTCATTAATTTGAGTGAGTTTTTCCATCTTCTCATGTCTACTTCTATTTCTCTTCATTTATTCATAAAAAAAAAAAAAAAAAAAAATTAAGTAATACTTTTTTCTCCTTGATTTAAGAGGAATGTCAGGAAAAGAATAAATTGGTTTGAAACGAAAATAGTTATAAAGCACTATCGGATTGACTAAATATGAATTTAATAATGAAAGTTTTAAAATTTTTAATTGATATAACCTCTCAAGTATTAAGAGTATAATTAAATTGATTTTTTTTTTTATATCTTATGATATTAGATTGGGCAACAACTAATAATTTTTTTTCTTTATGATAATACTATATACATAAGAATTAGGATGCAAGTGAAAGGAAATAATAGAAAAAGAAATAAAAAAAAACCCAACAATAATAAAATTGAGTCGTTAGTTTTGACTAATTAGTTGAATCTGGCCAATTTCAATAAGTTCTCCAATAATTGGTTTTTTTTTTTTTTTCCTTTCTAAAGTAGTAGATGTCACTCTCCCTTAAAAACATCATTTTTCACGTTAGCCTAACTTCACTATTTTCTTGATTATCCATTTGTAATTTAAATAATTTGAAAGATATATATATAACATAATCTTTCTTTTATTCTTTTTGTAGTTTTAATTAAACCACACACATGTTATATGTCAATTTGAAGTATCTATAAAAATAATATGTAAATTAAATTTCCCCATCAAAGGGTTGAAATGAGGGAAGAAATTAATTAAAAATAAATAAATAAAAAAAGCTTCCATTGATCTCTACCCTACCATTCCCATCCCCTAACCTTTTAGACAAAGACAAAGACAGAGATGGATGTGTACAATGTTAAAAATTGAAAGGAATAGACTTTTCAAGTCACTGTCTGTCTGTCACAAACACCCACCCCCTCTCCATCAAAATACCCACCTCAACTTTCTCATTTTTTTAGTTTATACCCTTTCACAAACCTCCTGCATATTAATTTTTTTTTTGCCCCTTGTTTTTTTATTTTTAGGCCTCAAAAAAAAAAAAAAAAATTAAACTACGATACAATTCCATTTACTTTTTTTTTTTTTTTTTAACATAGTACTAGAGGTTGAAGGGTCAGTAGACGCACCAGGACATTTCAACTAGGTTTGACACCTCCTTAGCACCCTCATCACTCCCCAGATCTAAAAGCGATGTATTGATATAGAGAAATATACAAGGGCAAATAACCCAATTCCATTTACTCTCTTCATTTCTTAGTCCTATACACACTTTAAACGGTTCACGAGTGACCTAAAGATTCAAACGTCGTCCGATCTTTAGAAAGGTCGTTGGTGTCTTAACCAGTTGATCATCAATGATCTATTCTAAATAATATATTATAAAGTAATGAACTTTAATTTACCTAATTTTTAATTGAATGAGGTATATGTTATTCTCGATTAAGTAGTAGCCTAAACTTGAGTTACATAAAAGTGTTTAAAAGAGAAAAGGGAAGGATCAAACCCTAGACCGGGTGGAATGAATAAATAATGGAGCTACATAGAAGTGTTGTAATTACAAAAGGATTTAGATCTAATCTTAGAAAGGTCATTGGTGCCTTAATTAACTAGTTGTGAACTATGTTCTATCTGAAGTTATATTATCAATCTAAGTATAGTTTAATTAGTTAAGTATATGTTATTTTTCGATCTAAGTAGTAGTCTAAATTTTGAATTTAAAAAAAAAAGAAAAAGAAAAAGAAAAAGAAAAAGAAAAAGAAAAAGAGCTTTACTACTACCTTTCCCTATAGGAAACTGAATAGCAACTCCATTAACATTATCCACTACAAAAGTTTGAATTGTTTCACCCTATATTTTGGCTTGGTCAAAAAGGAAACAAAGAGGGGCCGAAAAACATTACCTATAGGCTAGGGAAACTTGAGACTTTCTTATACTTGAAGAAGACAGTTTCAAATTTTATTCCTAATAAGACTAACAAAACTAACTGAATAGTGAGGAAAAATTATCTCACCATAATTTTATTCATTTCCTGATAGGTATATATAACAAATGTGTAGTAGTAAATAACCAATGACAATATGACACCTGTACACATAATACTCCCCCTCAAGATGGGGCAAAAATGTTCAAAATACCCATCTTGGAAATTAAAGAAAACAAAACATTAGATGATAATGGCTTAGTAAACATATCAGCAATTTGAAGATGTGTGCGAATTGGAAGAAGCTTCAAAAAACCAGAAGTAATCTTCTCTCGTATAAAATGACAGTCCAATTCTATGTGCTTCGTTCGCTCATGAAACGTTGGATTTGAAGCAATATACACGGCTGCCTGATTGTCACAAAACATGGTTACAGATGTAGAAGGAACATGTAGATCAGTCAGCAATGATTGCAACCAAACTAGTTCACATAAAGTCAAGGCAAGAGCTCGATACTCTGCTTCTGCTGAAGATCTGGAAACCACAGTCTGTTTCTTAGACTTCCAGGATACCAAAGAATCTCCCAAGAATATACAAAAACCTGTGGTTGATCTACGCGTGTCTGGACAAGAAGCCCAATCAGAATCAGCAAAGGCACGTAATTGAAAATTGGTAGTAGGCTTAAGAAGAACACCTTGGCCAGGAGCGTTCTTTAGGTACCTTAACAAATGAAGAGCTGCTGATAAATGTGCTTTGGTTGGCTGAGAAACAAACTGACTTAGTTTGTTGACGGCAAAACAAATATCTGGTCGAGTAATCGTCAAGTATAACAAGCGACCTATCAATCTTCGATAAAGAGATGGATCATTTAGAAGGTCAGATTGAATCCGATTTAATTTGAGCATGGGATCCATGGGAACAGCTTCAGGTTTGGCAGCTAACAATCCAGAATCTTCAATCAACTGAAGTGCATAATTCCGTTGGGACAAGAATATACCTTGGGAAGACCGTGCCAATTCTATCCCAAGAAAGTACTTCAAATTTCCCAAGTCTTTGAGTTTAAACTGCTGATTAAGGAGGACTTTAAGGTTGGCAATGGCAGTTTCATTGGCACCGGTTATGATGATATCATCAACATAAACCAAAAGGGCTAAGAAATTGTCACCACTGCCTTTGACAAATAATGAATAATCAGCTTTAGACTGAGTGAATCCAAGGGATAGCAAAGCATCAGAGAACTTGGCAAACCACTGTCTGGATGCTTGCTTTAAGCCATAAATGGATTTGTGTAATCGACAAACAGCACGCTCCCCCTGTCTTGGGACATACCCTGAAGGGTTATAACCCATTGGTAAATCCATGTACACCTCTTCAAATAAATCTCCATGAAGGAAGGCATTGTTAACATCCAGTTGTATGATGGGCCAATGGAAAGAAATAGCCATTGTTAGAAGGACTCGAATGGTAACATGTTTGGCAACTGGTGCAAAGGTTTCAATAAAATCCAGCCCCTCCTGTTGAGTATAACCCTTGGCAACCAACCGGGCTTTATATCTTTCAACTGAGCCATCAGCCTTATGTTTAACTTTGTAAATCCACTTACACCCTATGGAATGTTTATTAGCAGGCAGAGTAACAACACTCCATGTGTGGTTAATTTCCATAGCATCTAATTCATCTTTCATGGCTTGTTTCCAGTGATCAAATGGTATTGCTTGGTGGTAAAACTGTGGTTCATAATGAGAGGATACATTAAGGGTGAATGCTTGGTAAGGGGGGAGAGATTATTATATGCAAGGTAATTTTGTAAGGGATATTTGGTGGATGTCATGGATAAGGGTTTGGAAGATATCAAGCTACAATGGTAATTTTGTAGATAAGCAGGAGGCTTTATGACTCTTGTGGATTTCCTGATTCTAGGAGAATCAGGTTGTGTTTCAGGCTGTGTTTGAACCAAGGTGTGTTGATGATCAGGTTGTGTTTCATGAGTTGGTTGGGTGTCTGAATGTATTGGAAGATCAAACTGTGTTTCAGGTGAAATGGCTTGAAGACTAGCTCGGGTATCAACTTCATTCTCATTTTCTAATGCAATATCAATTGGTCGAGGAAGTACAACATCGGATGGAAAATGGGGTTGGTTATGTAATTCAGTGACTTTGTGGAAAGGAAACACATCTTCATGGAAAATGACATCTCTAGAAGTAAAAAACTTCTGATTATCAATGTCATACAATCGATAACCTTTAACTCCTGGAGGATAACCAACAAAAACTGCGGGAATGGCTCGAGGAGAGAACTTATGCCTGCTGGATAATAAGGTTGAGGCAAAGCAAAGGCAGCCAAATACTCTGAGGTTTGAGTAGTCAGGCGTGGTTCCATTTAGCAAGGCATAAGGGGTGTTCCACTTTAAAAACTCTGAAGGAGTTCTATTGATGAGGTAAACAGCAGTTAAAACACAATCACTCCAAAAAAACAGGGGTATTCTCGATTGAAAGTATAGCGCACGGGCAACATTGAGGATATGCTGATGTTTCCTTTCTACTACTGAATTTTGTTCAGGTCTAGCCACACAGGAGAACTGATGAACAACACCCTTTTTAGCAAAGAATTCTTCAAATAGTAATTCTGGTGCATTATCAGAACGAAAGGCTTTTATAGATTTGCCATACTGTGTCTGAATTAGTTGGAAAAATTGAGGAATGATGGTAAGGACATCAGACTTGCGTCTTAACATATAGACCCAAGTGTATCGTGTGCAATCATCAACTATGGTGAGAAAATAAGTGTAACCAGCATGTGAAGGTGTAGCAAAAGGACCCCAAATATCAGCATGTATCAAGTCAAAAGGAGCTAAAGACAAATGATTATTCGATGTAAAGGATAATCGTTTTTGTTTAGCTAATGGACAAACTACACATGGTGCATTATGCTGATCAGAACATGAATCAATATGTAAAACATGTTTCAAACTATTTAAACGTTTAAAAGATGGATGACCAAGCCTGGAATGCCATGTATCTGCTGAAATCTTGGCAACCGAGGCTGCACAAACAGGAGTTTCTTGTGCAGAATTGGTCCCAGACTCATCCAAAACATACAGCCTATCTTTGATTTTACCCTTGCCAATCGTTCGCAAAGTGGACTTGTCCTGGATTGTACAGCAATCATTGGAGAAGTTAACCACAATAGAATTATCAGATGTAAGGGCACTGATGGATAGAAGGTTATACTGAAATTGAGGTACAAACAGAACATGCTGAAGCTGTAGAGAGTCAGATATAGATACTGAACCAGCATAACGAACAGGCAAGCAAGTAGTATCCGGCAAGACAATTGATGTGTTAACAGGCAACATTGATGTAAAGGCTGTACGATTGAAACATATATGTGCAGATGCACCAGAATCCATTATCCAAGAATTGTTAGGTGTAGAAATATTTGTACAAATACCTGCAAGGTAATTGGTGGTTGCATCAGATTCTGTTTTAACTGCTGCTAATTTGGTCTGTAACATAGTGAGAATCTCATGACACTGAGCAAGAGTGTTGGACGATCCCGTAGAAGATTCTCCAGTAGTTGAGTTGGTGCTGATACCATTATTGGCCACCACATTTGCAGTATTACTAGGAGAAGTCCCAGTAAACTGAGTAGAAGAAGTCTGATGTTGTTGCTGGTTGCGTTGCCCTCCTTTTTGGCGATAACCAGGAGGGAATCCATGGAGACGATAACATCGATCTATTGTATGTCCAGAGATTCCACAATTGGTACAGATTGGTCGATCCTTCTTTTGGCGACTAGAAGGATTATTCGAGTTTCCATCTTTCGAGGAAGATCTTTCCTTAGCAGCCGCAATATGGTTAGCAGATAATGGAGAGAGAACTGGAAGTGAGCGTTGTTGTTCCTCCTGAGCAATTAAGGCCATAGCCTTGTTAACGGGTGGAGGTGGATCCATGAGAAGTATTTGAGATCGCGCCGGGCCATAAGACTCATTTAAACCCATGAGAAAACTCATAAGGTATTCATATTGATGGAATTCTTCAAGATCTTTAGTTCCACCACATGAACACTTTCCGCAAGTACAAGCAGGTCGATATGTGGTATATTCATCCCATATGCTCTTCAATTGTGAGAAATACATGGTGACAGAGTGCTGATCTTGAGTAAGGGTTGCTAGACTGCGTTTGAGTTGGAAGATTCGAGGCCCGTTCTTTCGTTGAAAGCGTTCTTTAAGATCAAGCCATATGGATCTTGCAGAATCAGAGAAAAGAATGCTTGAAGAAATACCTTTCGAGACAGAATTGAGGATCCAGGCAATCACGATGTGGTTATTTCGAATCCATGCTGAGAGCAGGGGACCAGTCGGTTGGGTTAGAGTTCCATCAATGAACCCTAACTTGTTGCGAATGGAAAGGGCTAACAGCATAGAGCGACTCCATGTGATGTAGTTTTCATCCGTGAGCAATTCAGAAACCAAGACAAGGTTGGAAGTGTCACTATGATGAAGAAAGTAAGGGCTCTGAGAGGCTTCAGATGAGATCAAAGAAGAAGAAGGTGAGCCCGCTGCAAACGTCTGTTCTTGATCTCCAGCCATGAGGGTAGTTAGATTTCGTCGATGACAACGGAAGAGGGAATTTCTTCTGATACCATAATAAGACTAACAAAACTAACTGAATAGTGAGGAAAAATTATCTCACCATAATTTTATTCATTTCCTGATAGGTATATATAACAAATGTGTAGTAGTAAATAACCAATGACAATATGACACCTGTACACATAATAATTCCCTCACTATTGATTGATCATGACGAACAGTATAAAGGGCTAACTTTGGTTATCAAATCACATTGAAGTTGATATGTTCATACCAAAATTCAATGAATTTGGGGTTTTGATCATATAAACCAAATGATCATGTATATATATCCTGTTGTTTTGTGGTTGAGTGAATTTGAGAAAATGTTTGAATAACAAGGCAATATGCACATGCAAATGTTTAATTAAGCCTTTCGTTTCATTTCTTTTTTTCCCCTTTCAAATTTTTGTAAAATTCTTTATGACTTGACAGAATTGATTAATCACATGCTTGCTAAATTAAAGGCAATAATACTAATATTTGCTAATCCAAAAGAATATTGTGTGTGTTTCTTGCTTTGAACACTCACTTCAATTTCTAATCAGCCAAAAGTTTTTTTTTTAAAAAATTAATAGATTGAGAAAAGTCCTTCAAATCAAAGATGAAAGTTGTAAAATGACATTCAACTTTAACCAAAATGATGAAGCTAAGAGAGGTGTGAAGTGATGTTGAAAGAACACACAGTACTACAAAAGTGTGTGTCCATTCACCATTGGCAGCTGCCAAGAAGAAAACAAAAGTTTCACATGTATGCTATTTAAAGAATGCCAAACATTATCATAAACAACAAATTCATCCAACAGCAGCACAGCTATAGGGTTTTTTTTTTTTTTTTTTTTTTTTTTTTTTTTTTTTTTTTAAAAAAAAATTAATTTAGGTCAGCTTAATTCAAGTAAAAAAATTCACTGGCAAATAATTTTGGTATTACAAAGTTATGTGCTATATGATTGGATTTCTGTGGGGCTTGAGAAGGAGTGATATAATAATATTTCTTTTCACAAATGATTGCTTCAAAGATAAGGTAACTTCCATTTATATGAGGTCATGGTTTGATCAATGCAGGCCCCATTAATTTATATATTCAGATAAATGGGGTTTGTGATCTTTAAATTATTAGTTCATCCAGGTAGCCTTGTTTCAATTTCAGTGTAGCCCTCTAAGCTTTAAAATGATGGGCTTCATATTTCAATATAGTATATTGAATGGAAGTGGATAAATCATATACCAATGTGCAAATAATTAAAGAACCATTATATTTCTACACAAGGTTTGATGTTAAAATCAAAATTAAATACATTTCATACACAATATCTACATGATAGAACCTTTTTCATTTTTTTAATCAGAAATTAATGGACCAAAATATTTCAACTAGGTTGACACGAACATAGTACCCTCATCACATCCCACAACCTTTCTCATTTGATACATTACACAAAATTAAACTAGCTGATAATACACCTCGCTCCATAATTTAAGAATGAATTTTGTGTTGTAGTTTTAATTAAACCAACTAAACTATATAAAAAATTTATTGTTGTCACAACTAATACTATGACAAGAGATACTGTTTTTAACGACAAAATTAAAACGTTGTTAACGCCACATAATCATCGCAAAAATCCCTCAAGGAATATTGGTTCAATAGAAAATTTAGAATCTATTGTCTTAATGTTACGTCTTGGATTATGGAGGTAATCCGAGATAGTGGGTATAATATAGCCATTTCTCATATTTGGCAATTGGTGAGAGAGATTAAAACTAAGAACAATGAGAATCTAACAACAAGGAGAGAGAGGATTAAAAATAGTTGTTGTTGACAATACAACACTAAACTGCAGAGTTTTACTTTTGCTTTTGTCTTTTCTTTTCAATCACAAATAGTAATTTCTATTCAAAGAAGAGACTTTACACAAAGGAAAAAGAGGAAGAAGAAGAAGAAGATCAGAAGAAATTAAACAGAAGCAAAATAGGGGAAATCTCAATAATTAATACACAATTTAATTACAAATCTCTCAATATTCTTCCTTCAAATAAAGCACAACCATAACCAATTGTACGTTTCTTTTTGTAACATATCAATGATAAAATTAAAATATATGAAAAGGGGGTATTTAAAATTGAATATAATTTTGGGTTTAGTATTAATTATATATTGAAGTAAAAAAAAAAAAAGAGAGGGGATTTAAAAGAGAGAGGGGATTTATGGAGGAGAATACTCACAAACCACTTCAGATTCAACTTCTCTTCTATGAAAATTCCTGTGGCAACCACAAGCAGCACAAGTGAGAGCTCCATTAGAGCCTTCTTCAGCAGTTGCTAGAAACTCTCTGCAGCCATCAACAGCATGTCCACCAATATTTGCAGCATGATTCTTTTGGCACTCTCCATATCTGATCACACTTCTTACTGCTGAAGATGAACTACTATTTCTATTATTATTTGATGATGATGACGATGATGATCCTCCATCTGATGATCTTTTCACTACTACTTGACGTTTCTTCATTATTATTATAAAAAATAAAAAATCAAATCAACCAAAAACCCTACCTTTTTTGTTTATGAGATGAAGATCTGAAATGGGTTTGTGGGAGATTTGGGTTTGTGTTTGAACTTGGTTCTCACTCATCAAGGAAAGAAGAAAAAAAATGGCTTTATCTCTGTTTTGGCGCCCTATATGAGCATTAACCCTAAACCCCTACCTACCCTAAATACCTTTTATTTATAGGGCTTTACTAAAATAGTGCCAAACCATATGAGAATATATTTCATTTCCTCTTTCTTTTCATTCTTTCTTTCTTTCCTTCTTTTTTTTTTCTTTAGTTCAACGACTAAATGAAGGTGGGAGATCGAATCTAAAACTTTTCACTTCATGGTCGAGAGTATATACTTAAGATGTCGACTTTGAGAACAGAACAGTACTTGGATGCAACCTAGACTGTACCTGTATCTCCATACATCTCTTTTAACTATATAATAAAAAGAGTTACAAATCTTTTTTTTAAAAAATAAAGTTTGTCATGTGACAAACATTGAATAACTGGGTACCGCTCAAGACATATCTAGATATTTTTTTTAATTAGAGTATGCTTTCTTTTTTAGAAAGGAAACATAAGGATGCTTCATTTATAGTTAAAAAAGTATAAGGGAGAGACTAGAGAAAATCTTTCCAATTAAGATTAATAGTAGAAGCATCATTTATTAGTAATTTATTTGTAAAAAATAAAAATATAAAAAGTTATGATCACTCGTAATAATGTCAAAAAATCACACATGGAATGATTTTTCCTCTTTCTTCCTAATATTATATGATTTTTTTTTAAAACCTGATTCATTGACAAAAAAGACATGATAATTAAGTACAAACCAGAAACTAGAAGAAAACTATTCTAATTGTGAGAGATGTAAAAGTAGCATTATATATAATTACAAAAAAGACAATATTTTATAGGAAAAAAAAATTAAATTTAGTGCACCAAATATATGTATAATTTTAAAGCTTTTAAACATAAAGAGGATCACTAGTTATATCAGAATATCTCAACTAAGTTGACCCATTCTTTTGATGAAGGTAAATATTTTTTTTTTTTTAAAGAAAAAGGGAGAAATATTCTAATTCAACATTGCATATATGTATGGATATAATTGATCTCTGTTTTGATAATTTAGAGAGTCAAAATATATATTTTAAAATCTCAATATTTTTATTTTTATTTTTACTTATTTTTTGTTTTTTAGTTTTTTTTAGAAAAGTTACTTCGTTAACGTATATGAGGAGAATGAAAAATAGAAGAAGTCATAGGAAGGCTCTCCAATTCAAAATAATATTTGAGGTACATAATTATAAAAGAGCTTGGATTTAGGCTACACTTACCAATCATCAAAATTGGTATAACTGCAATGAGATTCTATTGATGGATCAATTGTAATTGATCTCAATCGCAAACATAATTGGATTGCTTTTGATCATGTTTATTACTTAGAAATTTTACAAATGTAATCTAATTATGAGTGAGGTTGTTTACTTTGCATTGTCTTCTTACCTTTACTGTTGTCATTACAACTTAGAGTCAATCGGTAATAATATTTTTATAACAATTAAAAGCAACTGTGACAGATTCACAGTTTTCCCATTGTAAACATTACTAATAGTATATGTAACGATAGCAGTAACCGAAACAATACTTGAGGGCAAGAATTGAAAACTCATTCAAAGGTATCTAAAATTAGCTAGTGGGTCCCACCCACGTAATTTTCAACTCCAATCAAATGATATATGAAAAATAAGAACATTTCCATTACAATTACGGAACACGGGTAAACAACAAATGTAATCAAATGATACCCACTTTTTTAGATTATTTATGTTTTCAAGGAAATTAAACATGGCCTTAGAACTCTAATTAAGATGTTACGTTGATGACATATGAAAATTAAATGAGGTAAAAAGAGGACATGTACGTGATATCATATCAATCGTGTAGTTAAAAACTAAACACGCGTGTTTTTGAGTAAAAATTTTGAGCTTGATGGTGTGAGACTATGTTTGCATGCCGGACATAAAAAGAATAATGTAGTAAAGAAAAAAAAAAAAAAAAAAAAAAGAAGAGAATATAATAATATGAATAATTAATAGTTGAGGAGAAAAAGGGGTGAGGAGGGGGTGGTGGGTTTTGTAGGGGTTGCTACAAATTCAGTTGGAAGGCAAAGATTGACAATCAACTTCATCTTGTCTACCAGTATCCACACATCATATCACCAAAAATAAAAACACACTGCAAACTTCCATTATCCTGCCTTCAATAAACATAATAATAATTTATTATTATCATCATAAAGTAAAATACATACCCTTTTTTTTTAATGCAATATTATATATATATATATATATAACTACCTGTATTCCATGCTGCTACGTGTCTTTGGGGTCTTTGTCTTTGGATATTATAAAATAAGTTTTGAAAGAGGAGAAAGCTTTGAAAGCAATATATATTGTTTTTAATTTTTTTGTGTGAAATTCCAATAATAATAACCCAATTCCAACACTCTTTTGTGGAAGACATTTGAACAAAATAATTGCAATTCCGCGTGTGTGTAGTACACCCATTGCTTTTCTAGCGCCCCTTACCTAAGCTTTATTTATTTATTTATGAAAAAGAAGTGCTTTTTGAGGTTTGAAATTTACTGATTATGAATAGAATCAAAATCCCAACAACTTAGCTGGATATTATGTTATATAATCAAGAGGTGGGCCGAATCATACTTGTAAAGTAAACCTTTCTTTTCTCTTTTCTCTTTTTTTTTTTTTTAAAAAAAAATTTAATTTTTAATTTAGGGTGTGATCCTTTTACAACAGCTAAAAATGATTCCTATTACCTAAGATTATAATTCCAAAATTAATATAAGGACGACCCACACATTGCCCCCTCAATTTTGGTATCAAATCAAACATTACAATACAAATTTCATCCATCAAATATACTTTTCCCCCAGCTTCAAGTACTCAATCATTCTTATAAAGCTTAAAATAGCAAAAAAAAAAAAAAAAAAATGCAAAATTCATTGTGGTTATACTATATACTATATATTATATATATATATATATAATATAGAGAGAGAGAGAGAGAGAGAGAGAGAGGGAGAGAGAGAGAGAGAGAGAGGAGTTTTCTTTTTTCTTTTTTCTTTTTCTTTTTTGTCTATAAACCTTAAAATGGGAAAAAGAAAAAGTAGAGAGAAAAGATGATTAGAATGATTGACTGTTGATATTGGGTGGGGTGGAGAAAGCCGAGAAGGGAAGATTTCTTTTTGTGGGGTTTCTGCAAAATTTAAAGTTAGGGTTTTGATAGTGAAAGAAGTGGCCTTCTTCAAATGAACAATAATTAGTGATATTTATATATATAGCATTTTGTATGTATATAATAATTATAATATAAAGTATGTATATATATATATCCATACAAACACAATTAGTGAGGGATTTTTAAGCAATCTCAATGGCGTGGCAACATGTGCTTATTTTTGTCACTCTTATTAAAAGTGAAGTGGGACAATCACACATGGTTGTCAATCAACAATTTGTCAACCCCTTAAATTATTCTAATTATTAATATAACCCCAATTTCTCTTTTTCTTTCCCTCTAATCTTACACTCTTAAGCCATCATTCCACTACTTTATACATTATATCATTTATCAATTCGAACATAGTTTAATAAGTAGAAAGTACACCAATTATCATCTAAGAAATATGCTTCAATCTCCACACATTTTGTAATTGTTGAAAATTAAAAAAAAAAAAAAAAAGATACCTGACCCCATCTTCTCGTATTTTTGAACACTTGGAAAAAAAAACTAATTATATATATGAATATGTTTTGTGTTCTTTTCTTACAAAAAGCATTGGAATTATGAAGTATGTTTCCTATTCATGCATGAGAAAAATTAACAATAGAGAGGCTTATGGATATGTGTGTGATATATAGTAATGATCAAATTATGCACAAGAGACAAATGTGAATGCAAAAAGAGATAAAAATAATGGGTAAGAAACGTGAGAAAAAGTGAAATCATTGGCACATATAGTTCAAGAGTAATCAATTGATGTACATTTTCTTTTTAGATGAAAAGTTTAAATCTCTATATCCTATATTTGTTTATAACTCAAAACTCACTTATTTAAAAAAAAAAATTAATTAATTAATTAATTAAACGTGTTTAAGGCACGAGATTAACAATTAAAGAAAATATTTCAAAACTCACAAATTTCAATCTTTCAAAAAAAAAAAAAAAAAAAAAAAAAAAAAAAAAACAAAAAAACAAAACTCTAACTTTCTTGTCATTTTTCTTTGAAGGTTTATTAGTTTTGTACTAAACATATGTTTTATATTCCTAAAATGCACATGAAGATGTTTTCATTCACAATTTTTTAAAGTAGAAGTTTATAGAGAATAAAAATTGAAATACTTAATTAATTCCAAATTTAAAGAAAAAATTACAACAACCATCATTAAAGTTACCAATTCAATTGGATGAAATTGAAATATAAAATTGATATATTTGTACTTAAGAGAGATTGTTTTTCTTTAACCTAACAATTTTTTAGGGGGAAGAGAAAAAGTCACAAGCGACAGTATGATATCTTTTTAGTGTTTTTCAAAACCACAAAAGTTTATCTTTTGAGGGTTCACTCAACTTTAGCATATGAATAATTAAATGTAAAATTAAATACATAACAGAACATCTTTTAAAAAGAATTTTTCAGTCGATAAATAATATAAATCTTTAATATATTTCTAATATGTACACAAATTACCTATGAATTAATACAGTAAATCTTGTAGTAGCAAAAATAAAAGAATATAATGCATAAAATAGGTTATTGTTTGTTTGTTGTTTTTTTTTTCTTTTTTAAAAAGGAAGGGAAATCCTAATAAAAACATAAAACAAGATAGAAGTTGATAAAATGAGGAGAATATGCTTTATTTATTGATGGGAAAGCGAAAGAATAAAATAGAGAGAAATGAAAAAAAAAAAAAAAAAGAGAAAAAACGACAACTCTAAAAACTCATTCTCCAAGGCAGGCACTTGTCTAAGAAATTTAAACCTTTTTTTTTTTTTTCCTTCCATCCATGCCCGCAGTATATCTCTAAATCTTGTATTACTTTTTTTTCTTTTTTGACAAAATATACATAAAACGAATATATATATATATCTATATATATATATATATATTTATATTATATATAGCTATTTTGGTAACTTAACTTTCAAAAGGTAATTACCAATTTAGTCGTTAGTTGTCATTTAATATTTGATGAATCAATATATATTGCATTTTGAAGATATACCCACGTCAATATATATAAATTATATTGGTTTGATTTTAGTTGTATGTTAAAAAAAAAAAAAAAAAAAAAAAAAAAGAAATAATAAAAGGAAGATTTGAGAAACTTTAAGGTAAAAAGGTTATGGTCTTGTCGTTGTTTGGTTTGTGAAGATCAATTTAGAAACATTCACCACTTCCATATGAGGAATAATGTTAATTGTGGAGTTGGAGTGGAGTGCTGGTTGAAGGAAGAAGCTAAGGCCATGCCTTTGCTTTATTCCCCACTTCCTATCCATTTGCCCTTTCACATATAACACGGCCCGGAGTTTGTGGTAACATTAACAACATTCCCTTTAATTTAATAACTAATTCCTCCAACCTTTTTATTTCTTCCTTTTTTTCAAATGGATTTATATATAATCCAATATAATATATATTCTAAAAAGTTATTCTTAATTAATATATATTGCTTTAATGCCACATTCACATTAATTATAAGATACAAATTATTATCCCAAACCTCGATGATTGTTGATCTCAAACATAAATAAAAACATCTGGTTTTTACCCATATAACCTAAATGACCATTGTTGAAATTTTCTTATTTCTTAAATGAATAGGCTAATGACCTATTATTTTACACAAAAGTCTAACCCAATTTACTTTTTCAACCTTCTATTAACATTCAATTTTTTTGAATAAGTATTATAGTACCATTAATATCGAAATACATATGTAAGGAAAGTTTCTTGCGGTCATGAACTTCCCAAAATGGTGTTCTTTTCAAAACATACACGAGTAAGAAAAACTTTTCAAAAAATTTGAAAATTGTTCGCCTTATAAATTAAAGCAAGAATCAACAAGAAGCTTTAAATGAGAAAACAACGTATATTTAACATATACAACACAATATATTCAATATATCTTTAAATTTTCTAGAAATAAACTATTGCATATTTGATAAGGGCATGAATTAACGATTTGTACAATATATCATCTTTAGCCTATTACCCGTATATTTGACATATACATGAGATCTCAATGGAGAGGTGGTTGATTTTCAATTAGGAACAAAAAAGAAAATAAACGAAACCTCCTAAAATAGAGAAAACATTAATTTGAAATATCATATATTAAATAAAAAAAACAACTGAAATTAATAAACAATAAGAAAGAAATTAAATATTTCGAAAATCTTGAAATAATGATGAAAATGTAATTAAAACTAAACGAAATAATTCAAAAGGTAAGAAGAGTAAGTTGTTGGAATGTGTTGATGTTTTGAGAATAATGGAAAAGATTGGTTAAGAGAAAATGCATGTGGTTTACTAAGTAGATGAGATGTGAGATGAGGGAGGAGGCCCAATTTGGGCATCAAAATGGCATAAAAGAAAGAAAGAAAAAAAAATTGTGGTTTGGTATAATATAAGAGACAATAAGATTCTATTGTTATGATGATGGGGTGAGAGATTGTGGGCTATAGGACCCTCAAAAATAGGTGAGATTTTTGGCAATAATAATCCCTCTTTGGCTTCCACAATTGAGAGGACAAAGCAACCACCCAGTTAATCATACTCATAACTCATTGCATTGACTTGGGAAAAGTGATTTCTTCATCAAGCCTTCTTCTCTTTTAGGCCCCTCATTTCTCACCCCATAAAAAGAAAAAGTTTGAATTGAAACAGGACAAAATTCAAAATTAATGTTTGAACTATTGACAAAAATAGGTTTTTTTTTTTTTTTAATCAACAATTACATTTCTTAATATTGTTATTTTATAGCATACTCATATAAATGCGTCTGAAGATTAGAAATTCATAAAAACTTAAACTTTAAATTACAAACGAGTCATGTGCCACATGGTGGACGTCTTCGTTGACGGTGTGGACGACGAGGTACATGCACTTCAAAGTGTTGCTGTTGATGAATTAATTCATCAATATCCTCTTGGGTGACGACGGATGGATGTTCATAATACTCTTGTTGATTGCCAGAACTCGATCCGATCTCTGCTCTAGAAGAAGTTGGACCTAGATCATGAAACATCGGAGGTTCTGGGTCAACTTGTTCCTCTGGAATAGCTTCACCCTGTTGGCGTTGTCGTCTACGAGGAATACGTCTTCGATCAGTGTCAGCAACATTGAGTCGTCTTGTCTGCTGAATAATATTTTGTACATTTACCAAGTTTTGATCACACGTTGTAGTCAACTCTGGTAAATCTTGTTGTACAGAATATTGATGTACATCGTGGACAAAATTATTTTGAATGGTGAAAAACTTTAGTATTAAATAATGTTCATATCATATGAATAAAAAATATAAGGTGACAAAACTCTTACCATGCAGTAGTAGTAAGCACCGTTAGGGGTGATAAATCGCCTCGTATACTGGGTCATCTTTGTATGTTGATGTCGTCAGCATTGGGGGACAACTCTGTAAACTGGGAGGCTAACCATGGGATACTCAACCTCGAGCCTTTCAAATCCATAGGTCGAACCCCCAAAAAATCATCACAAGTTTGTTTCCAATCATATTGTAAGGATCCTGTCACAGGTTCTCTGTCCACCGGTAGTCCAAACTGAACTGCAATATCCTGTAACGTAATAGTGCATTCGCCACAAGGCATATGGAATGTGTGGGTTTCTGGTCGCCAACGCTCTACTAAAGAAGTAATCAGGTGCCAATCTAGTTGGATGAATCCAATTTGTGCAACCCCAATAAAACCCGCCTGTTGTACATATGGCATGATACATGGATCGAATGGGATAGTTCGTTGAACTACTACCTCCCTCCTTCGGCAGCTCAAAATTGTAGTAGAAGCACTATCCCATACTGATTGTGAACGATGAGAATTTTGTTGATATAGTTGTATGGGATTAGAAGGACCCGGATCCATGATGCGAAATCACTGAAACACAATTTCAAGTAGAAAAAACAAATTTTATTACATAAATAAATTCCATTACAAATTCCATTACATAACCGACCGGGTACATGATTTTACAACCCCAGATTATTTTCTCATCTACTCTATTTTCCCATCATATATTATTAAATTAACATTATTTTAAAAAAAAAATCCCAAACTCATGCAATCCGAAAACAAAATTATAAAATCAAATCTAATGGTCAAAAAATACTAAATCTTATACAAAACAAATAAATATTCAATATTAATCAACAAACAAGCTTTACACTCTAGATTTAGTGAATATTAACCAAAAAAAACTTCATAACAAGTTTTATGTTTAAAAAAAAAAAAATTACCGGCGGCAGCGAAGACAGCGGCAGCACGGTGGTGGGCGGCGAACGACGACAGCAGCGGGAGGAATTTGGGCGATAGAAGAAGAAGAGAAGGAGTGAAGAAGAGAAGGAGTGAAGGAGTGAAGAAGAAGGAGAAGGGGGGCGGGTTATAGGGGTGGAACTTGTGGACCCGGTCCACGATTTTCTTGCAGGCGTGGCAACAAGCGTGGCAGAGGAATCGTTTGACCTGCAGATGTGGCAGGTAACTCGTGGACCGGGGTCCACGAGTTCCTTACCAAAACCGTGTACGCGGTTCCAACCCCATTTTTGACATTATTTTCTCATCTACTCTATTTTTGTCATATATTATTAAATTAACATTATTTTTTAAAAAAATTCATTGAAACAGGACAAAACACAAGAAAATAAAATAAAATAAAATAAAATGTTAAACCCCGGCCATTTCCTCTTTTAACCCTCCATCTACTATATGTATACATACAAAGAAATAGGGTTACGTTGCTTATACAAACAAAATCAGTTGGATATCTACATCAATCCATTACCTCCTCCCTTTTTTCTTTTGCAATTTTCTAATTTTTAGTCCAATCCAATGAAATAGTGATATGCTTCTATACTTTCAAATGTTAAAGGAGTAGCCCAAATAGTATGCTCAATTTGGTAAAGCCCAACCAATCCATTAAATGCCCCATTTATAAGCTCGATCAATGTGGCCAACATCATGACTTCCGGTGTAGGGCTTCTTTAGGCTTTCTCTCTTCAAATGTGTTTTCTACTCAAATTTAATTTCATATTCTTTAATACAAAACATTAACAATATTTTTTTTTTAATATGTGTGAGTGTCTGGACTACCTTAATTAATCTTAGACAACTCGTCTGACTGACCTCTTAGCCATTTGACCAACTCCATAATGGTTGTACCTCTTTACTTTAATTTGTAGGAGCTATTGCAAATATAGCGATTAGGTCCAAAATATTAGCAGATATAACACAACACAAGAATTTGTAGATATTATAGTAAAATTTAAATCAAGCTCTCAGAGTCTACCATTGATGGAAATCTATCACTCATAGATTTCACTATATTTACAATTCCTTTAAAATGTTGCTAATACACTTCACGATATTAAATGCAAGAGAACACTGATGCATGCCAACACAAGGCATGTTAATATATTTTTATTATTGTGATTATATATACAATTAAAATATCATTATTTAATGACTTGGATAATTTTATATGTTTGAACCACAAAATTGAACACTAGGGTAGTGTGGCTACATTTTATTCACTGATCAGTTTATCTTTTCAAAATATAATTGTGAAAAGGAAATTAAAAAATTTAGTATAAAATTAAGAGAAATTTTCATATAATGAGAGAGAGAGACCTTAGGTTAAAGATGGAAAAGAAAGCGTAAGGTATAGGGAAGTTTCATGGGAAAGGGGCATTAAAGGAAAGGTTTTCACACAATGACCTAATGAGAAGGCTCTGTGGTGTAAAGAAGAATAAAGATGATGGTCCCAATTTCCACTTTTTATTATTTTTATTTTTTTTTATTTTTTTATTTTTTTTTATTTTAATTTTTTTGTTTTTGGAATCTGAACCACAACATCCAAAAACAAAACTCCCATAAACTTTAAAACATGGCTGCCTTCTGTGTTCATATATGGTCCACTAGAAGAAGAACTTTCCCTATTTCACCCCATAGGTACTTTCAATTGGAATTACAAAATTAACTTTTTTAGTTAAATTATAAGTTTAGTTTATAAACTTTATTCATTTTGTAATACGTCATTAGATTTACACTTTCACGTTTAGTATTGTTATTTTGTATGTAGTTGGTTCATAAATTTAAAAACTACAAATAAGAATTGGGGAGATTTGAACTACAGACCTTTTAATCGCTAATACATCTATATATATATATATCAGTTGAACTATGCTCGTTTTAACCTAAAAATGACAAATAAGTCATTTTTTGGTTTGTACATATCTGTATGTCAATTGAGTTATGCATGCTTTGACTTAAAAATGTTAAATAAGTCAAAAATCTACCCGACTCAAAATTGAAAATTGAAAAATGTAGTGGATAAATATTAAGACTTATTGAAATTTGTTTGTAAGTTTATTAGACATTTACTAGAATTTTGAGAGCAGGGACTAAACTAATAAAATAACAAAAATGGAGGGTGGAGAGATGCAAGATAGTATTTAATTTATTTTATTATTGTTTTTTTTTTAAAAAAAAATGGAAACGAAGAAAAGGTGGCCGCAGTGGTTGTTGACATTGTGGGAGAAAAGAAAGCGGGAGTTATAAATTAAGATATGAAATAATTGTAAAGATAGAAATTGATTTTCACATCTGCCTCCATATTTCATATTCATAATTATTGTGATAAATATAATTTGGAGCTGAGCCTGAGACTGACTTTAGAGTTGGCCTAATTAATTAAAAACCCAATAATATTTTCCTTTTAATTAATTTCATATAAAAAGTTAGAGTGATATTATATATATATATATACATATATATAGCCAGTTGGAATGGGATATATATTATGTGTGTGAAAGAGTTTATGGTTAAATCCAATCCAATTGCGCTGCCTTCTTGTGAAAAAGCCATCAAAACACACATCCCATGCTTCCATAAATTTCTTTGTCTTTTTTTTTTTTTTTTTTTTCATTTTTCTTTATAAAAATTCAAAAATTCAAAAGAAAAAAAGATATGATTGTTTTCTTGCACCTGCAATTAATGAGTTTGATACAGTTGAGGTTGAAATTTGGGTGCCAATGCAATTTCAAACTTAATAAAAGTAAAAAGAAAACAAAAGAAAAAGTAAAAGAAAATGTTGGTTTGGTATAATGAAAGGCATTTAAGAGGCTTGTTGGCATTTTTTATTTATTTATTTATTTATTTGTTTTTTCAGATTTTCAAGGCAAATTCCTGATCCATAGAAACACAAGACATAGTGGTTTTAGGGAATATGATAATATAATTCAGAGGTTGGAAAAAGAGACTGATTTAATGGATGATATTCATAACATATTCTCTCTTGTGAAAAAAAAAAAAAAAAAAAAAAAACAAAGAGTACAGTAATGACCTCACTGCTTTAATATTAATTATGTCCTTACTTTTCTACCTATACTTACATTATATATTTCAATGTATGGTTGTACTAGTAACTTTTTTAAAACAGACTTAGGTACAACTCCATCATTATTATTATTCATGTTTAGTTTTAAAGTAATTTTAGAAAATTTACTTAAAAAAGAAAAAAGTGGGGTAAATTTTGTGAAGTGATTACCGCGCTTAATCACCTCACTAAGAAGCATTCATTTTTCCAACTAATCGTTGAAAACTCAAGCCTAAATCCTTTTACAGATTTTTCTAAAATTAATTTTAACCTTTGACCGAGTAATATAATGATTTAGTCGTCTATACTTTCAACTTTTCTAAAGTAATGTCAAAATTATCACTCCCAACTATATCCATGTTAAATGGATTAAAAATCACAAAGTCTTTAAATTTTAATTAAGTCTATAAACATCCTTTTCGATTCTAAATTTATTGTTTTGTTATCTACTATTTATCAATGTTTTCAAAAATCAAACCAAGTTTAATTTGAAAACTAAAAAGAGTAGTTTTCTTTTCTTTTCTTTTCTTTTTTTTTCTTGCATTTGGCTAAGAATGCAACTTTTTCACTTAAGAAAAATATAAAATATGGTAAGAAATTGAGATAAAAACTAAAAACCAAATAGTTATCAAATGATGAGATCATAGTTAGTTCATGAATTTTGATTAATTTGTAATGATTTAGTCATGCTATACTTTCAAATTTTATACAAAGTGACAAAAATTTCATAATGTCCAATGTCAGGAAGAGTACACGTGAATGAATCGAGATCACATCGAATAGAGAAGCGAGATTTGAAGATATGAAATTATGGTTGAGTGTATTGGCTTGGAGCAATCTTATGTTGGAAACTTAGGTAACCTCCTAAAAATCATGTGAGCGAGGACAAAATATCCTGAAAGGATTGTGTCGATTTGTAGAAATAGTCTTTACTCTTAAAAATGTCATAGCCTTCTATCCTAATTTTATAATTTTACTTATAATTAAGTGTGGGGCTGTGATTAGAATTTTACATTCAAATTTTAAAATCTTAACTATTTTTTAAGTATAATTTTCAGTCTAAGACAAATCAAAAGGGGATATTCCTTTGTCACTTCTACTCCAACCTCTCTCGTAAATGAGCATAGCTCATATCTGTTTACAAGTCACACATATTTTGGTTTAATCATAATTAATAAGAACTTATCATTTAGATGGATTAATAAGAAGCCTAATTACGTAATGATCATTAATACGATCTTAATATCAATCTAATTAATAATTAAATACGATAAAACATCCATTGCCATTTCATAGTTTGATGGATCAGTCTAAAATCGTTGAACTAAGGAAGAAAAAGCCTAATAATGGTTGCATTTCGAAAGTGAGACCAGCTTGATGCTCATCTACTCAATTTATGACCTCACTGAATTATTGACCTAAAATTACAGGGGATTGAATTTCTATTTATTATCTTATCTACTCACTACTTTTTATATTAGAAATAATATAGTTTGTTTGTTTATTTTTTTCTTTAATGTTATAGAATGTAGATTTAATTTGAACTCAAAAATCCCATAAACTTTAATCACTCACTAATGTACAAACTGACATTATATACATAAAAATATAGAGTTCAAAGTCATTAGTCAAAATATTGAGAAGCTATAATGGATATGCATAAATAAAAACTAACTTTTGGAGAAAGTTTCAATTTATTTCCATACATATCCAAACAAAAGATACAGAAAAAAAAGAAAAAAAAAAAAAAACCACAGACATATATCCAATTGAGTTTAAACCCTAATTAATTTCCTAAATTAGGGAGATAAGGATTATCAGATCATAATAGTCCATGGAGAAATAATATAAAGAGTTTTATTCCCATGTATATATATAGATATATATATAGCACATAATTTATGTAAATATGTGAAATATATATATATATTTATATATACTTTTTTTTTCCTTAAGTATGTTTAATTTACACTTTTGTTTGCTGGGTTTGGTGTGTGGTCCATGTGTACACACAGGAGAAGAAGCTCTCTAACAAACCAAAGACACACACACCACTAATATTACTCCCTTAATGACATTTTGCTAAAATTAAACCAAAATTAATTAAAACAAACCTTCACTTTGAGCTTCTTCTAATGACACACTAATTAAGCCATGATCATGATCATGAACATTAGCCAAAGCTGCATCATCAAACAACCACTTCTCTAGAAAAGTAAGAGGAACTACTTCTTCATTTGCTGATGAGTTGGAAGAATAATTATTATTGAAGAAGCCATCCAAATTGTTGTTGGGATGTTGATGATCTGGTGAGTTATTGTTGTAATTATTGGTTGCACTTTGTGATCCTTCACTCATACAAACTTGTGCTGTTGTAATTTCTGATGATTTTGTTGGTGATTTCTTCATCCAATTCTCAAGCAATCTTGCAATATTTTCAGCACTGGATGCATAAGTAGTTGTTGTTGGAGCTGCTGCTGCTGCTGGTGCTTGGAGTTGGATCATGAGATTATTGTTAATTTGAGGTTTAGAATAATAAATATCCTCAACATTAGGCTTTTTTTCAAGAGAAAGTGCTTCACAAAGGGCTCTTTTGGCTGTGTTAATATCTGTTTGAAGCCTTCTTTCCCACTGCCCTTTTGAAAGTGTATTACTTTGTGATTGCCCACCACCACCCTCACACCCTCCACAAGATTGCATCTTTCTCAACTTCTTCTTCAACTTCTTCTTCAAGTGAGTGTTCCAATAGTTCTTTATATCGTTATCCGTTCTTTGCGGAAGGTACGAGGCTATTGCTGCCCATCTGTTCGAAAAATTGGAGCGAAGAAGGAAGAAATTAGGGTTTAAAAATCGACAGATAAAGATAAAGAGAACAAAAATATTAGAATTATACCTATTGCCCAAAAGAGCTTGGAGGTGAATAATCATCTTCTCTTCATGATCAGTGAAATTGCCACGCTTGATACCTGGGCGGAGGTAATTTGTCCATCTCAATCTACAACTCTTACTACATCTTAGCAAACCTGAATCATCAAAATAAAAGAAAGAACACACAACTAACATATTTTATATATTTAGAAGAAATTAAAGTTAATTAATTGAAGGGGAACAAAAAAAGAAATGGAGAGAGGGTTGAGAAATTAAAAGGGGTAGGTAACAAATTAAGTGCTGGAATTTAATGCAGAAACCAACTAAAAATCGAAACTTTAATTTAGACAAAGAATTAAGAAGAAGAAAAAAGGAAAAAAAAAAATTAATTAGAAATTACCAGTATTAGTTGGAACGGATCTCCAATTGCCAGGGCCATGTTCTTGAATATAAGAAACCAAGATGATATCTTCTTCAGGAGTCCATGGCCCTTTCTTCACACCAACTTTGTCACAACAAGGTGGCCTTCCCATCATTTCCCAATGGCCTTTTTTTTCTGTAATTTTCTTGATCTTCTTCTCTATGTGTGATGTATATTATTGATATAGAAGAATAATATAGAAATGAGAAATTGGGAAGGGGATTTGAAATATAAAAAGCAAATTCAGGGGTTGTGTATATGTAGAGATTATATATATACTTGGCTGACCGAATGAGATCATTACATGGGCTGCTCATCACTAAAAAGAGTCAAACCTACACCCATCAGCATTTACTCTTATATACCAAAAAGTCAACTCTCTTTTTTTTTTAAAAAAAAAAAAAAAGAAAAATTATTTTTCTCTATCTTCACCTTATTACACTCACAAGGTCGAATTGCATTCAATGTGGGTATTGTGGTGGCACAGAAGAAACCAAAAAAGAAAAAAAAGAAAAAAAAAACCCCTAATTCAAGTCAGAATTGACTAGCTTTATTTAGTGAGTTTGTTTTTTTCCTTTCGGACTTTACAATGTTGGGAAGTGACTTCAAAAAGAAATTTTAAACCTGGTTTTAAGAGAGAATGCGGTTTATTTGTTCCAAGTTTAGGCCTTTCAACTTCTCTCCTCCTATAAAATCACAAATTAAAGGACCCCATTTCCCCTAATTTTCTATGCAATCATCATAATCTACTAATGAAAACTAGGGAATAAAGAGTTTTTATTAATTTAATTGACTCCATTACTACTCTAACTTACCTAAAGCTAACCCATTTCATTTATGTGGTCATATTTTATGGGCAAATTATATATAATTACACTATCATTATGTGGCTGCTTCAATAGATATAAGTTTGAGATTTGAGATATTTATCTTTCGTTGCAGCTTCACTAAATAATTTATCGTTTTTCTCCTTCAAAATAGGTTTTGTTTATGTAAATAATTAACATTAGCATCTAAATTAGGGTCATCATGAACATGTATGATTTAGGGTTAAAACACACATTGCCATGTATTTTAGATTTTTCACACAGTAGAAGCCGATGGGTTATAAAGTTTAAACTATAAATAGATTAAATTGTTACGTCAAAGATTAAGTGTATTTTTTGCCGAGAAAAAAACTCTTATATTACTACGGCAGAATAAACAGAAAATAATAATAATAGAAAATTTAAAAAAATAAAAAATAAAATTAGAAATACAAGAATTAACGTAAAAAAAACTTCAAACTAAAAAAAAAATTACTGTGTGAAAAATTATTACATTCACATAGAAATTTCTCCCTGATCTTCATTACAAGAGCGCTCTCTCAAAACATTATATCACTCGTACAATTAGATTAATAATACAAAGCTTAAAATACTTCAAATTGGAATGATTTAAAATTATAAAGGTATAAAGTTTGAAGACCATCACTTTTCTAAATCTATCAAATATAAGATAACTGTACTTTTAATATTTTGACAAATCCTAACATTTTTCCATCCAAGTTAAATGATCATTTATAGAAAATTGAAACGGATAATTATTGATACAATATGCGAAAGAAATTGTCCATTAAATAAAAGGAAATGAAAATTCAAGCGAAAAATAAAAATGATGATGTAGAAAGCTTGTTTAGTTCAAGCTATCTTTTGATTTTTATGACACGTGGGGACGTGCGAGTAATGATGATTTGGACTTCATTAGTTAGGTGGTGAAATCTCCACCGTCGATAAGATTTGATCATTGAGAAAAATGTTTGAAGGGAGACGTGGGGCTGCCTTAGACCACTCTTCTCATATAATAAAACCCAAATCAGCGGAAATTGATATATATATATATATCTTTTTCATATCATTATTTACTTTTTCCTTTTGTAAAAAAAAATAGATTTAAATGCAACTTTATATCAATTGAATTGGTCATATTCAATTTTTCTTTTTCCTTCATCGAACCATTTTGTAGAAGTTTGAACGGTGAGTTTAGACCAAACAATTTACCATACCTATATTGAAGATATATATAAATATACTCATTTAATTTACTTTTTGAAACATTAATGGATATTCTAGATAAAATTTAAATAAATGGTGGTCATAATTTGATTCAACAAGTTGAATGAGCTATAATAAATGATTTAACATATACAATTAAAACTAGATTAAAATTGAAATGAATGTTTGAGAGTAAGCAATTAAGACAAATTTTCTATTCAAGAAATGTAAATATGATAGATCGAATACTTTCAATCTCGAGAAGATAAAAAAAAAAAAAAAAAAAAAAAGACTTGAATCGGAGTGAAGTAATCAAGTAAAAATTATTGGAAATATGATTGAAATGTAATGATCATTTAAATTTTATATAATGAAGTAGCCTTGGTACAATTTAGCTATTTTTAAATTAAGATGAGGCCGTACGGTTGATGAACTTTTCAAACCACAATGATATAATTTTGTAAGTATTCCAAAATGATAATTTTGGATTGGAGTTTAATTAATCAAAATAAAAGATTAGAGCGGCCACATGACATCTAAGGGGAATGTCAAACAATAGGTTAAATAAATAAATAAAAAATCAACCAAAATTAATTGTTTGCTTTTTAGAACAAAAGTTACGAAATGTGCACTATCACGTTGTTTGTAATTATTATGGATAATTTTGGTCCAGATGTATAATAGAGATTATTGGACAAGGTTAGATGCAACCAAACCAAAAAACAAATGAAACTCGAGCTCGAGTCATGCTCCAATGGGCCTGAAAAGAAGGAAAATTTTGCCCTTCATGCTCGGCCTCGACGAAACGGCCTTCACTAGCATTTTTCTCATTGGGGCATGCTAAGTGCATTGCCCTAGCCCGAGAGTTGAGGATACAATAACAGATAATAAACAAAGCCTAGAAGCTCTAAATGGAAGTGAGCTCGAACTCAAGGAGTCAAGGTTGAACAAGAATTTGGGTTGCGTTCAATCAAACCTAATTAAGTGTAAATAGGTCCTATCACATTCTTATTTGTCAAAAGGTAAAGGAAAAGATCGAGAACTCTAGGTCCAATCCATATAAATACATCATTATGACTTCATTGGAAATAGGTTCATTTTTACTCTCAAACTCACAAATTTACTTTATTTTTTTTTACTCTAACTTAAATATTTAAGTATATATCGGAAACACTCATGAGCGCGATTTTCAACTTTCGTGGATCACGTTCTTCTCCTCAAATAAATTTATTGTTATTGTCGTGAAAACTTAAGTATTTTTTTTTTAATCTAAATTTTGACATAACAATAATCATTTGTAATTTGAATGGAATTTACCATTCAAATAGAAATAGGTAGGTGAAAAAAATCAGCATTAAAATATATTTCCATATTTGCCTTGAGAGTTCATTGGAATTTCCAATTTTCCTGGAGAGCGATTTTGTGGGGTTAGGGGAGGATTTGATATTTGAAAATCAGATAGTTTATTAATGATGGTAATTAAGTAGCTGTTATAATTTGACATGGGCATTACATAATTTTGAAATAGTTCCAAATATGAAAAAATGGAACTTGTTTGAAATTTTCTCAATTTAGAAAATTTACCTTTAATAAAAATGTCCATAAATTATCTCCAACCAACACAATTAGACCACCCAAACACAACTACACCACCAATTTTTTTTTTTTTTTTTTTTTTTTAAAAAAAAAATAATTTCGCCGCCATTTAATATCTTGCATATTTTCCACATATATAATCAAACCCAAATTTGAAATTTTTATCACAGGCCGGTTTGATACGTATTTCATTTTTAACTTTCTATTTTTAAAAAATTGCTTGTACCAAATTTCTACCAATTGATAAATTTGAACTCAATGTGTTTGACAACGATAAATTTATATTTACGAAAAAATAATTCGCTTGTAAACCAATAAAAAATTACACATCGATGTGGTGTGTAGACCGCATACATTCCGATTGAGTGGAAAATTCACTTACCTTATTCGTCTCCTTTCTCCCTTATTTAAACATCTCGACCCAATCACTTACTTGTTTGCACTAGCATCTGCCACCCCATTTCCTTGTAAAGTCGCTTTTACCCTTTAGTCTGTAAATTACCCATAACAAAAATTTATGTTTGTTTCCACTTAATTTTTCGATAACAATTTTCACATAAGTTAAAGAAGCATTTGAATTTCTAATAAAATTCTAAACAAAAACAAGTATTGGAAAAAAAATTTCTTCCAAACTTAGCTTGATATTTTAAAATATTAGTTGAAATTGAATAATAAAACATAAGATCTTATGAATAGAAATAATGTTTAAGCTAAACTTATCACTTTATAAATAAAATAACTTTTTTTGTGTGATGTTCTACATTAATATGTAAAATAATGAGACATTTACTGTATATGGCAAAATCTAGATAGGAAAAGCACTTGACAAAGAAAAAGAAACATCGATGTTGGAATGCTTAAAATCTTGTATTTGACACTTTAAATAACCAAGTACAGGATCTCGCTAAGTAGACTTCATTGTTGGCATATTTAATTATATATGGTTATTTACGATGATGACCGTAAGGCTGAGAGAAGTGTATTATATAAATCTAGAGGTGCCACTATTTTGTATTCTGTAATATTCTCTCTAATAAAATTATTCTCCCTCTACTTCGTGGACGTAGTTAACACACTATTGTTAGTGAACCACATAAATCCTTGTGTCGATTCTCCTCTATTTTACATTTTATATATTCTTTATTTGTCGATTTTGTAACAACCGGTGTGGTACTTGCCACAGAACCTCTGATGCTTAAGTTAGTATATAGCAAAGAGTTAGAGCAAACTAGAAATAGAAAGAAGAACTTACCTTTTGTGGAGCTATAGTATCTTATTTATAATAACTTAGTACTTGATAGAAACATATATCTTCACAATAGTATGATATTATCCACTTTTGGCATAAACCCTCATGACTTTACTTTTGATTTCACTTCAAAAGGCATTTGTGTTCTCATTTATATATCTATGATCGTCTTCTTATCTAATCGATATAAGACTTTAGTCATATTTTTACAACACAAATAATATTAAATATTGTTAGAACAAATAGTGTGATGTTAGAAGAATTTATATAGTAGAGAAACCTAGGTTGAGTGGCTACGTGGAGTTGGGGTTGAATAATTTGAACAAAAGAAACTTGTTTGTTTTTGTCATATGGTCACAAGGAAAAGGCCAAGAGAGAGTTTGTTTATTATTAATATTATTATTTATTATTTATTGGACGGAGAAAGTCGATGAGGACATGTTGAAAAATAAAAGCCACGTGTCACGGTGACAATGCAATGTAATAATGTATATCCCACTCTATGACAAAAAAAAAAAAAAAAAACACGTACCAAAAAGCTTCGAAATTGACTTAGTTTTCTCCTTATTTTACATTAAATATTTATGTCATTTCTGGAAGAGAGAGATATGTACAAAATAGACTGTTTCTTCTACTCCCCTTTTCTCTAATAAGTTCTTTGTCACATTCACATAGAAGGTGGCCGATTTAGAAATTTTGTTTATAACTTTACTTAAAGTTTAATCATTTCTTTTTAAATAAGTAATCAATTGGTGCACCTAATTGAATTCGATAATCAATCCTTTGGTTTGTCAGATATTTTATTTAAAAAAAAAAAAAGTTATAAAGCCCTTTTTTCCCTTCCAATTTGGTCACCTCTTGATTGTTAGTAAAAATAACCTACAATTGCATATTTAATCTCTAATATTTTGGAATTTTTTCTTCTTCTTAAATTTAGTTGCTATTATTAAAAAGATTTTCGATTTTTTACCCTTTTTTTTTTTTTTTTTTAATTATAGTACTTTTATTGGTAAATTTTGTTGATGATGAGCTTACATGGCCTAGGATAGGAAAGTCTCAAATTTATCATCTAATTATATTTCTAAAAAGCTAGTAAAAAATTGATTTTTCTAGTTTTTCATGTGACCTAATTATTTTTTCCCCTTAAATTTTTGTCAACTCACTGATTACTTTAATCATAAGAAAATTTTAATATTCACCGAGGGATAGTATAATTAGAAAATGCTAAAGGTAAGTAGCTAATTAATCAAAATAGTTTAAACTAAAGTTTAGAGGGATTGAATTAAGAAAATAGTATTTCTTCATATATAATGAAAATAATGAATGTTGAAATAGTATCCTTATTTATCGTCTCATCTCAATTATATAGATGGTTATAAATACATGCATATAAATGTAATTTAATGCAATATTCAATAATTAATATGATAAGAATTAATAATATCATACAGAAGGTCAATTTTTACTTAATAAATAAGATATCAATATATTACCATCTCAACAGTTGATCATTTGATCTCTCACCTCTATAATTGTTGAACTATATATATATATATATATATATATATATATATATCAGAACATTTATAATTACACTAATTAAATGGGTTTTTTTTGTATCAAAATCACTCCCCCATCATATTGCAATAAAATCAGGAAGCATACATTAGGTTATTAGAATATGAATATGGTTGCATTTAAGTCAACAAAATTTGTGATTCTAACTACTTAGATGTGACCAATTGATCCTCCATTTTGATTATGGCCACATCCTTTCTTTGACTATTTTGGCACACCCTTCTTTTTCCATCCAAACAACTCCATTTCAACTCACACCTTCATCATCATATCAATATATCCATTAGTTTAATTAAATATAATTATTATTTAAAGGATCATGATTTACATTCTATGAATTTTATAAATTAGTATAAACTACTTAAATCTTAAAATAAACTTAAAAAATGTAATATTTTATTTCAATCTAGTCTCAATAAATTTCCTTTTCTTTATTGAAGCATGACATTTTTAAGATATCAATGGAACAACAACCTCATGTTTAAATCTGTCTTTTAACTCTTAACCTTTTAGATTTGTTCAATTTTAATAATTGTTCTTTTGTATTTTAACAAATTAATGAAGTTACTTTTTGAAAAATTTACGTCTAGAGTTTAATAACGATTTTGTTTTTGTTTAATATTCTTTAAATTTCTCAAATTTTTTTAATTATGGTTTTTTATTTTTCTTATTTGAGCTCTAGTTAAATGGTAAAAGCAAAAATAAATTTTTAAAAAACCAATTTTTTTAGTTATAACATATAAATTTTTAGATAAAAATAGTATTTATTTATTTTTTTTCTTTGAAAAAATAGTAACATTTATAAGTTTAATTCTCTTAAACTAAATCCAAAATAATGATCAAACTGATCTGTTACGTGACAAATCGTGAATCAAGTAAATAGCATTTTTCATAGAAAAAAAAATTAAATAACATTTAAACTCCCCCAGGCGCGAGGTTGTGGGATTTTACACCCGACTGGAGGATGCCACGTGTAGTAATGAGCTGTAATTTCTTATCATATGTACTGAACAGTGAATTGTGATGGGTCTTTTCAAGCAAAGTCTTAAAGAAGGTGCCACGTGTAATTAAAAATTATTTAGATAATCACGTACTTAAATACTTAGTTTTTGCACACGCTGCTCGAGGAGGCCACTTAAATGGTGCCACGTGGATTAAGAATTAATTATGGATAAATAATAAATAAGTCTGTGATAAAAAGTAATGTGCGCCCATTTGTCATGCACTGTAAAGCTACCAAATGCCACGCAATCTTGATGCTTGGCAGAAGGGACACGTGTATGGCTGACAACGCTCTAGCTTGGAGTTTCGCATTTAAAGATGACTGAACTCGAAATGATGTACGAGACTCGGTCTCCTTTTAGGTAATAGACATTTCTAGATTTAATTGAGGATTTTTTTTTTCTTTTTTTAACAACTACATATAAAGATTAATTCACATTTAGAAGATTGTCTAAATAATGATGATATTTTAACCATAATTTTCATGATTTAAGACATTTGAATTCTTAGTATAATACTATAGAAAAAAGAGTAAGTTTTAATTTTTTTTCTTTTTTTTTTTTTTTTTGGCTTAAGAACTTGTCTTAATTTTAAAAAATATTCTTTAAAAATAGATAACAAAATAGATAAATAAATAAGTTGGATAGTAATTATAAACTTAATTTTAAAAAATAAAAAATTAGAAACTATATACTTATGAAGCAAAGGCTTAAGAAATGCATGCATGTCATTTTTTGAAAATGAAATAATGAAATAAAAAAATTGGTAAAAGAATGGAAAAAAGAAAGTGGAGGTGGTTGACCCTACATTATCCTGTCATCAATTTCACCATCGTCTCACCTTTGTTCCCCTAATTATTGGGAATAAAATTGGGCAAGGAAAAAGTCTACTATCCTCATGGGTTCAGAGAAAAAGAAACATATATATATATATAAATATTCTGTTGGAAAATTGATTTAAGTAATTGTTATATATAAGAAAAAAAAAAAGGA
The DNA here is from genome assembly GCA_002890555.2 of Lagenaria siceraria. Lineage (NCBI taxonomy): Eukaryota > Viridiplantae > Streptophyta > Magnoliopsida > Cucurbitales > Cucurbitaceae > Lagenaria > Lagenaria siceraria. Next base: position 584,584 of record CM016487.1, on the reverse strand, counting down.
AAGAGGACAAAATGTGTAAGGATGAAAGATTGGGCCAGTTAGGTGAAGTTGGAGCCCACAGAAAAAAGGGTGGGCCCAAATGAAGCCCATAACTAAGGCAGGATGAGGTGTCATAATCTTGATATAATAGGAGTTCGGGTTTTGGCACGTAAGTAAAAAGCTTTGAATTGTGATTGGTTCAATGGAGTTGGGGACTCACGATTTAAAAAAATCAATTTTATGTCTAATTTAGACTTTTTCACTGCACATTTTAAGATTTCATTAACACTTGAGACTTTATAATTCTTTGGAGTTGAGAGAAATTGAGTTGTGAATTTCACTCTTTATTTGGTCTAAAGAGTTCGTAGGTTTCATGATTAAAAATTATTAATTTTATGTTTTATTAACTCTTACACTACAAATTCTATGATTTCACAAATCACAACCCTACTACTTGTCCCAAATCTACCTTAAAAGATTTTTCCAACCTATTGAAACTTTTTTCTCAAAATTTTTAGTATGAGAGTATAAACACTCTCATTATTAGTTTTCATTCAGACACATAAAAGATAGAACAATTATTATGTAAATATAGAGAGCATGTACTCTTACTGTAACGCTCTAAGTCCAGGATTCAAAATTCAAATTCGGTACTTGATGACCCTAACATTCTCTTGCATCCTACGACCTAACAACGTCATTCTTGTTTGTCTTGTTTCATCAGTATACTTCTTGAGAAGGGATTATCAAGTTAGGTGGTATTCGCCGAACTGGATTACTATTCTTTGGTATTCCTTTTATCTGTTATTTATATTTGGTTGATGTTATGTCGATAGTTGTAACATTATTCGTAACTTTACTTGAATATTAATTTCATTAACAACCTTGATTTTGCATATATGATTAAAAATGTTGTTGACATATATAGATGGAAAGTAGAATGAAAAATGGCTTAAAATAATAGTAGGTATAGCTTTAGCTAAATGGGTTGTGATGTAGAATTTATGGTGTTGGTAGGGCCTTTTAATTCGACACCCAATTCAATATAATTTGAAGTTTAGAAGAGGTGTGAGTTGTTAGATCACATGGTTATGCCTTCATTTCTATTCAGATTCTTCAAGATTTCTTCATTTAATCACTCTTATACTTTCCTATTTTTAAATTCATATTGCTATATTTGGATATTGCTATAAAATTTGATGCATCAACGTAATAACGCTACATTGACGTCTAAGTAAAGTTTTGAAGACTACAAAAAACTAATTTCTCAAAATCTGTTTTTATTATTGGAGTTTGGTTAAGGTGTAACACTCCGAGTTTAAGAGAAGAACATGAATGAATCGAGATTATATCCGAATGAGAGAGATTATAAGGATATAAAAGTATGGTTAAGAAAGACTTAAAAAAATTATCCGGTCACAAAGAATGCAACGAATTGTCAGGGTCGTCAGGTGTCGAATCTGAATTATGAATTTTGAGCTTAGGACGATACATATGAATTCAAATGTTTAATCATAAAAGATAAAATCATGGTAAAAAATTAGAAGAAAACAATTACAATTTTTTTTAAAAAAAAAAATCAAATGGTTATCGAACCGAAACATTTTACGTTAAAGCAACATGGTAGTTGCAATTACACACTTAAACTTTCAATTATAAAAATTGGGTTTTTAAACTTCTCCAAGTTGTCCCTCAAGCTTATAATAATTGTAGAAATTGGATCTACAAATCATAAAAATTTAACCTAAACTTATACAAATGTTACAATTTATACAATTATATAAATTTAAAGGTTTAATTTGACATAGTTTTAACTCTCGTTTAAGTTTGAGTGATCAATTTTTAAAATTAAAAATTTAAGGATATAATTGTAACTACTATCATAGTTTAGAGGTGGTTTTTGCAATTTTTCATTCTTCGAATGAGATTAAGTTTGCAAATTGGGTAATCAACACCCTCTAACTTGACTAATGAAAGTACAAAAAAAAAAAAAAAAAGTAAAAATGAAAGTATATTTGATATGTAATGACAAAAAAAAAAGGGCAAAGAGTTTAAGTGATAATCTTGAATTAAATGTCATATCAATTACATTATATCAAAATTAATTGGACTACAAAATATAGAGTATTAGTTATAAGACGAGCTGATTAAATTAGGTGAAAAATTAAAAGAGATATAAAAGAAATAAGAACCTATATCTAATATATATTATAGGCTAGGGAACTTAAATATGAGATGACAATCTAAATCAACTTTTCAAACTAAGGCAAAATAGACAAGACAATATGAATGACAAGTTTAGATGACTGATTCAACATTGCAAATTTTAGTACAACTTAATCCAAAAGGATTGGACCTAAAAAAATTTATTTATATTTGTTGGAATGTAGAAATAAGTGACAAATCAATATGAGATTTATAACTTTATTTTTTATTTTATTTTATTTTTAAGTATGATTGCAATGTATATGCATACTATATTGTAAAAGAAAGCCTCTAAAAAGGCCATGTGACTAAAAGAAAGCATATTATAACATAATCATACGTGGTAAAGGTGTATTTTTATGAGTGATGATTCTATGTGTCGGTGGAATTTTCTAGAATGTTATTAGTACGTTATTACATTAATTTTATATTTATAATTATGTTTAAATTTTCCCTTAAAAAGAATTTCAAAGAAAAGAAAATGATATGGTTAACAACCTCCCAAATGATTGATAAAAATTGGCTATATATCAACCATCTCAACATCACATTACAACTATAATTGAGAAAATAAATAGGAATTAACTCTTTGAAGAAAGAAAGATTGATTTGATATATATAGTTTGATATCATGTCAAAAATAAATTGTTATGCTATGCTCCTTTTTAAGGTAATGTTATGCTATTGCTTAGTTTTAGAAAGACTTCTATAAAATAACAAATTTGTTCTTTCTTGTTTTCTTTTTGTTTATGAGCATTCCTTTTCCTAATTAGTGCTATATATATAATACTTTTAAGTGAAAAATTCTAAACAATAAATTTCGGTCATTAACATATATTTATAGTAGTTGAACTAAGCTCATTTTGACTATATGGAAATTGTTTTATTATTATGTCAAATCTTAATTGTTAAATATAATGTGTTTGCATAAATTTATGAAAACAAAAAGATTATATCAAGACGTTAACATGAGCTTAACTCAACTTGCATGAACTTGTATTATCAACATTAAGGTTTGAGATTCAATTTCCATATGTCACAATATTGTTAAAAAAAAAAAGAAAAAAAAAAAGAGGATTATATCAAGACACTAATCTCATTTATAAAATCATTTCTTATATTTGTTTTTTTTTAATATCAATATTTTATAATTGATAGTCTTTTTATTTTGTGTAAAATGACATAATACCGACATTATCGCTAGTTATAAAGATATACACGTTGGTCAATTGTCATACAGTACATATCTAAGAGATTACAGGTTTGAATTTTCTTTACTCTGTGTGCAACCAAAAAAAAGAAAAAAAATGAAAATAATTTTACTAATTTTTTTCTCTTTCAAAAGATATTGATTTTAATGAAACACTGGAATTCAACGATTATTGTTCTAGTGTTCTTATTCTGACATATCCACCACCAAGCGACCAAAGGCCTTGAAAAATATCAATACATCCCATCTTGTTGGGTGAAAAAAAACAAAACAGCTGAAAATCTAAAGAAGAAACAATGATTTAAGTGTGTAGATAACACAAGCAATGACACAAATGTCTTGTATTGTATTATTTATTTTAAGGCCAATTCACAAAACTTGCCACTCTTAAGTCTTAACTAAACAGAAGAAGAAGAGAAGTGCTTCAGTATAAGAAAAGTAAGATCCTTTAGCTATACCGACATTTTACGACAATTTTAAGTTACAAATATATTTCAATCTGCAGCTTCAAAATTCTCCTTCAAGAATTGATGGAGCTCCTCTGCAACTACTGTTGGATACTCTTCTTGTGGCAGAAGGGCTCCTGGCAACTCGACAAACTTGCTCACCCCTTTGGCTCCTCGTAGAGCTTCCATTTCTGCCTTTGACCTCTTTGGAGATTTTTCTGTTGATACAACCAAAACTGGTATCTTTCCATCCAAACCTGCAAACAGTTCGACAAACTCTTCTCGGGATTTAACGGGATCGAGAAGACCAGTCAAGAAAGCAGCAGGCACATAACGGGCACCCTCTCTTTTAGTCAGTGCATATCTGCTTTCAATGATTTCTCGAGTAACATTGTCGGGGTTGGCATATACATGAGATTTATACTGTGATTCAATTGCATTTTCATTGCTGACGAGTATATTATACATCATCCAACCAACAGCAGGTGCTCTTAATGTGCCTCTAAGAAATCCATACCTGGTGATCAGGAGGTGACAGTTAGATTAAGTTCGTGGTAATAAGCCATAAATCCATAGCTTCCCAACCATATAAATGGTGTTTCATTTTTAAAAACGAAAATTTACTGAATGAAAAACATCTTAAACGATAATGATTAAATTATAAGGAAGCACAAGGAGCAAGTCATAGGAAATAGAATAAAATAAAATAAAAACCCTTCCTTGAGAGAAGAAGGGGTTATTAGATTTTCACTGTTGTGTGGGGGTGCCTGGCGAGAGATAGAGCATGGGTGAGACAATGAGGGGATGGTGAACTGATTCAGTGACCTGAAGAGGTATGGTTTCATTTCTCTTAGCCAAGGCGGTGAGGATAATTTCATCACCAACCCCACATCAGAGCCGGGAGGCTTCTGGAGTTTCAATGCCGGAAACGATGTAGTGTTTCACCTCTGTTGACGTCATTTGGTCCAGGGGAGTCAATTATACAGGGCTATCAAGGAGCAGTGAAGGGAGTTGTGGTGGTGCTGGTGGATACAGAGGTGTGAAAGTGGAAAAGGAGGAGATGGTAGAACTATAGAAGAGGATGATATGATGATGGCGGCAAATGTGGATTTAATATGGTGGCAGTAGTGGCTGAGGGGGTTTTGGCGGCGGTGGTGCTTTGCTTTTAAGTATGGAAACAGGGAGGGCATAAGAGAGATTGCAACTAAAACGGATCTCAAGGTGGGAGGAAGGTATGGTGGCAGCGGAGGGAAGAAGCCAACCAAGGTCGGCTTCAGGGATCTTGTGCTGCATAGCATGGCAGCAGAAACTTTCAAACAATGTTAATCTCGTAAATTGGTGAATGACAGTTACTTTTCTTGCTTTGTAAGAGCGTGTTGTTTGCTTTGCTTCTTCACCTCGTGACGCAGTTTCGATCAACTGGGTCTGTAAGGGCGTGGTGTTCATATCATAAGTTATTCAGGACTTGAGTGATTACTATATAAGGCTGAGTTTCCCTTGCACAAACCCCCTTTATACGTAGGATGGATTCAACCGTCACACAAACCCTCTCTATGCATAAGCCAGCTAGTGTAAGGACAAAGATAGCTTCAACAACTAGAACATTTCACAGAATTAATCGTGTACCCACCTCAATTCCCAGTTCTAGAGAGTGAAATGCAGAACCTTACATTTAATTAATGGAGGAAGCAATAGGTCCAGTACCTTGACTCCATGTTGGAATCTCGACCAAATACGATAGGAAGTGGTCCAGCCCAAGTAGGTGCAACAGCGGCAATGCCCCTTGGCTTCACCAAACCCCTATTTGCTGCACGAATTGTTAGTGCAGCCGCATGGCCTCCTCCAAATACCACCAAGTCATCTTCTGCTTTGATAATAGAAAGATTATTAGCAATAATATAAATAATGAATATAGTTGTAAATTGTAATTGAAAATAATGTTGGGAGTGAAAAATTGGACAGCCAGAGAATGGAAGGAACACAATCGTTTTGCAATCAGCATTCAAACAACCGAAAGAAAAACTATTTTGAGAGGATGTATATAGGTTATAAGAGGCCAGGCACAGGCAGATTATAGAAGGTGTGTAATTACCACTAGAACTGACGAGAAGCCCAGACCAGGCCAATCACATATTCACAAAAAAGTATATGTGAAAAAGACATCCCAATTTATAATCATATAAGTTCATCAATGTAAATGTGACTGGAATACTAACTTGAGTTGCTCAATGGACCATTAGGAGCATTGATCAAGTCTACTAAGAACTTCTCCATCACGTCAGCATTGTAATCCATCTTTGGCCTATCAGAGAAGCCCAGACCAGGCCAATCAACAATTGTAGCACGCCAATTGACTTTACTATCCTTTTGTACAAGTTCTCTCGCCACTATTCTCCATTCCTCCACAGTGCTAACATCAGAAATCGTCGGTATCAGGAGAATATCTTTAGGTGGATCAGCACTCTGGCTTTCATATTCCTCATAATAGATGTTTATCAGATTGTCTTTGAATTTCCACTGCCAGTTACTAGCCTGAGCTAGAATGAAGTAAGTAGTGTATAAGATTAAGATCAGAGGACCAACACACATACTAAATTCATTCCTTCGAACCATTGGTAACAAAAGAAAATGGAAACAAACATATCAAAACAAATCAAGTCCCATCAGCAACAGGGTCCTAAAGAATTGAAAACCAAATACCACGCAACTGAATGATTCGATAATCATTTTAACAGAGCCAGTGACATGGGGTTCATTATCGTTGCAAATTACACTCTAACAATACTCCCAAAAGGAGTGAATAAGGAAAAAGGGAAAGCATTTCAAATTTCTGATATAAATTTCAAACATAAAACGAATCCAATATCAGAATACATGATCAGCCGAGTGTTGAGTACCTTTAATGGGGTCGATGATGTCGCCTCTGAAGAGGGTTTGGAGTAATCTAGAGTGGTCGAAGCTCTAACTGTAAGGGGCTTTAGAAAGTAAGCGTTGTGCGGAAAAAAGGGTCTGCGGGATCTGCAGGAAAAAACGAGGGATGGTGGTGAGACCGGATGCAATTTCGCAGAGAACGCCATTGTAATAGTTCAAGAGGTCAAGAGATATGTAAACAAGTAGCTGGAAATGGGGTTTTGTGGGGATTACACCGAAGTTGATAATGAAATTGGGGATTGCAGATTTGTTAGCTTGGTTTGGTTGAGCGTAGAAAAATATCAGCAACCCCGCGAAGCGCCAAGGTCAACAAAGGCAACGACAGCATCTTCGACCATCTGTTTCAAAATATCAAAGTCCAACACTGTTAAAAATGCCTTACCTTGACCACCCAATTAAATTCTAATCAATGTTTAAAATGTCGATATTGGTGAAAACATCCTCGACTTAATTTTTCAGAAATTTCGAAAAATATTGATTTTGATAGATATTTCTAAAAAAATTGTAAAAATAAATTTAAATCAATAAATAAATGTTTTATGATTTTCAAACAAGTTAACATGTCTATTATTTAAATTAGTTGTATTTTGAAGCTTGTGTTTCATATATTTTTTTTACGATATAGTGAAAATATCAATAAAAATTAATAACTATAGTTTTAGTGTACATTGGAAAATTGCCAAAGTAATCAACTTCTACCAAACTGACCTATATTACAATTTAATTGGTTGTGGATAAGGCAATTTTACTATATACACTAATAGAAAGCAAAATTCCATTTGTGGCTAAATCTTTTGGTTGATATTTGGTATTATCTGGATCTATATTTGACATCCTTGCTTTTGTTTTTTTAGGTCATCTTTTCATGGTGTTAATATTAGTGTAAATATAAACACCCTTTTAGTGACCCTAGGCTCTCTTCTTTGTTCTCTCTAATTGGAAATTTATATATATAAATGGTAGTTATTTATCAATGAAATTTGTTTCCCATCCAACAAAATGATAGTTATTTACTTGTAAGTTGTAAATAGCCAAAATCTTATAGCAGTGCCATCCCATTTCAATGACCAACATCCATAAGCCTACAACATAACATGATAAACTAAAGATCATCGACCCTTGCAAAGTTAGAGGTGAGAATTTTAAATTAGAAATCATAGTTATAAACTAAAACGATGCCAACATGAATATGGTACAAGTGCTCAGACATCAGTACCTCACTTTATACACTATAGATTTGAATTCCCTTGATTGTAACATTCCAAAAAAGAATAAATTACTTAACAATATTCTTTGGTCTTGCTAACTTTTGCAAGGGCCAGTGATCTATCTATTGCGCTTCCAATGATCAAGCAGTGTTATCAGTTTTCTGATTCGGTTCTAATATCAGCTCGTTAGCAGGCTTCCCCTTTTGGCATAGGATGCTAATTACAAGTGTCGTTCTCTTGACTAATTACCAATAGTCTCTGCACGAACAAGAACCATCTGTGAAAGAGTGGAAACGACTTCTATCTCTCACCACAATTTCTACTTCATAGACCTTAGAAATCAGCTTCATTACAGTGTGACAGTCCCTGCAAATTCTTAAATTCTTCACCACTCTTATGGCTCTTCCTCTCGGCAGCCTCGCCATCCCAAATGCTACTGCTAGTTTCTCACTGTGCTGTGAAACAGAGTCTTCCTTTTCTTCCATTTCTATATCATGCAATACACTTCCAACTTCTGGAACATAACCTCCTTCTATCCTTAGTCTTGACATTATCTCCCTTAGCTTTTGATGTGCCTCTACTGCCATGGCATTTTGCTTTTCTCCTGCAACAAAACTATACGTGATTCTATCGACTTCAATCATGCTCCAACCTGGAGTTTTCTTAAGCCTATGGTGAGTCATTGATCTTCTTAACGTGGCAACATCCTTCCATTTCCCTGCAACAGCATAAATGTTTGACAAAAGAACATGATCTCCAGAATTTTCGGGATCAAGTTTGGAGAGTCGTCTCTTTACTTGCCCTGCCAGATCTAAGTTACCATGAATGCTACAAGCTCCAAGAAGAGTCCTCCAGACAATATCATTTGGTGAAATTGGCATTTGACAAACAAAGTCAAAAGCTTGCTGCAGCTTACCAGCTCGACCATAAAGATCAACTATGCAACCATAATGTTCAATTACGGGTTCAATACCGTAAGTATTTACCATCCTAGAAAAATAAGAACATCCCAAATCAACTAATCCGGCGTGGCTACAAGCATACAAGATGGATATGAAGGTAATACCGTCGGGCTTAATATTAGATTCCTCCATCTCATTAAATAATCTGATTGCTTCCTCCCCGTAGCCATGCATTGCCAGCCCCGCAATCATGGCTGTCCAAGAGACGGCACTCCTTTCCAGCATATTATCAAAGACCAAACGAGCCATATCCAAATTCCCACATTTAGAGTAAGTATCAATCAGTGCATTATTCACTGAAATAATCTGCAGAAAGCCAGATTTTTCAACAAACCCATGTAGGATTTTTCCAAACTCGAATGCCCCAGCTTGTGCACATGCAGAAAGCACACCTGTGAGACTTACCTCATTTGGTCTCATCCCTTCCCGCCGCAACTCCCTGAAAAATGCGAAAGCATTGTTAAAGTTGCCATTATGAGCGAACCCAACAATCATACTACTCCACGAAACATCATCTTTCACAGGCATTTTCATAAACACCTCCCTAGCTAACCGAAGCTCACCTGCTTTTGTGTACCCTGCAAGCATGATGTTCCACGAGGTCAAGTTTCTAATGGGCATACAATGAAACAATTGCTCTGCATCCTTAACGTCCTCGCACCTAAAACACGCAGCAACAATGGCATTCCAAGCAACAATATTCGGTTCAATCATTTCATCAAACACCTTGCGTGCAAAGGCCAAGCTTGCACATTCAGCATACATGCTAATCAGCGTTGTCCCAACAAAAAGATGGGTATCCAGACCATAACCAATAGCTTGGCAATGCAATTGCAACCCATTGGTCAGAGCCCTGCAATTAGCGGCGGCTTTGAGCAGAAAGGCAAAAGAGAAGCTATCAGGTAGAGCCATGGATTTGCGACGCATTTCAACAAACAGTTGAAGGGCATTGGAGGGAGTGTCAGAATCGGAAAGGCCACGGATGAGAGTGTTGTACATGAACACATCTGGGTTTCGAATGTCGAGGAAGAGGCGTCGAGCATAGTGAACAGAATCAGGAAGTGTGACTGCACAATGTAGAATAAGCTTTCCGGCGAGTAATGGATCGGAATTAAAGCCTGTTTTGAATGTAAAAGCATGGATTTGCTTCACGGTTCTAAGAGATCTGCATTTGCTGAATAACGCAAGGCAGTAAAGTTCTTTGCTATTCATTCTCAGTTCTTGCCAACATCATTCCAAGCTGGAAATTGATTCCCCTGCTGAGCAATTTTTCTCCCTTTTTTTTTTTTTTTTTTTTTTTTAATTTTATTTTATATATGACCTTTCTAAGTGTATGATCACCTTTTTATTACGGACTCTCACATAAGTTGAATGTTAGATTTTTATTACGGACTCTCACCTAAGTTAAATGTTAGATTTTATACATTTTTGGAAGGTGAGTATTAATTATAAAAATATTTGTGAAATGATCATTAGTAGAAAAAAAATTAAAATATAAAATTGTTCTTTTTTTCTTTTCTTTATAAATTCCAATTATGAGATTTGAAAATTCACAATTAAGACTAGTTTGGTAACCTGTTTTTTGTTTTTAAAAATTAAACTTATAAATACTTTTTTTACCTATAAATTTTTTTTTATTTGTTATCTACGTTTTACTAGAATTTTAAAAAATCAATCAAAATTTAGAAAACTAACAAAAAAAAAATTAATTTTAAAACTTATTTTTTGAAATTTAGAACAAGATGGTGCCTCTTTTGAGTACACCATTTTTGATAGACTATGGTACTATATCAAATAGTATGGGATTCATCTCAAAAACCCAATTCATCTTCATTCACAAATGGACTGATCCCTTCCCCTAACAACCTTTTCAAACTAGACCCTCAAGCAACCGCACCAACACAAAATTGTTAAATCAATAATCTAAAGTATGATCAGTTCCATAATTGTAGTACCTGTTTATGGATGAAATCAGCCCAGAATCGAATTTGGGCTCGTTTGTAGTGGCAAAAAAGGGGAGGCCCATTGTTCTTCCAAACTTGGTCGATGTATTCAAGAATTACAAACGATTCACAAATGGGTTTTCCATTGTACAGAAACTTTTTTTTTTTTTTTTTTTTTTTTTTTTTTTTTTGTAAACGAGATTGAATTTAAGAAGCTCTGGAGTTTTGTTTTGGAAATCTTCTTCCACATATTCGAAAGGAATGGCCTTTGATTTTGAGGGCAAGTTCGACCCTTTTCACAAAAGGGCTAGCCCACATTCCATGAAGCACCACTCTGTTTTCCTCTGCCATTGATAACGTTTGTCTTTTTTGGCTCTTGAGTTGAAGTTATAGTTGCGATTGTGAATCGTGATGGGGCCTTTCATCCAAATTTCCAAAGGCTCGATGTGGATGTGCTTTGAAAATTAGTTTAAAAATTTAGACCCATTCCACAACCAACATTCCCAGTCAAAGATGGAGTACTACTCCTTCTCAATCATTTTAACTCTTATACCATTTAAGTCAATTTTTTTTTCCAATTTTATAATCAAGTAGAATCATAGCCTTTAAATTGCTAGAATGAGCATAACTCAATTGACATAATGCTTGTACTATCAATTTTCCACCATACATATGGTTGAAAAAAAAAATCATGGCCTTTACCTTGGATGGTAATAAAATTTAATATCTCAATGAGTTTATAGAAAGTTTGGCAAATAAATTAGATAACTTTTAAATAATTCATACAACTTTTTTTTTTTTTAGGTCACCAGTTCATCATCTAAATTGATGATCAATTTTAATATTTATGAGAAAAACAGTAAAAGAAACTCATTAAAGAAAAAACAAGAAGATAATCAAAACATACTAGATTTTATTATTGAAGACCATATAATGAAATACACATACAATAACATTAGAGACAAAATTGAGGAGGAGTTGTAGCATTAAGCAGCAGCAGGGGAGTGTAGAAATCTTTGCCTGACGATGTGAAGAAGCTCCAAAACCTTTTGTTTGGGAGGAGCTCCCTCCTTTGCAATAGGATGCTCTGTCAATCTATTCAACCATGAGAACAAAATTGGAATCTCCTCTTCTTCTACAATTTTCATTCCTAAAAACTCTTCGTAAATCTTGTACCTTCCAAGCACTGTCAACATCCCTATGTCCAAATATCCAAGTTCGTCTCCATTCACAAATGGACTTCCCTCTGCCAGCAAAATCTTCAACCCCTGTTCTTCAACAACTTTCAGCTTCTCTTTCACTTCTTTAATGGCTTTCTCTTGTGCTTCCCCTTCTGTCTTCATTGCTATAAGCATACCATCAACACAAAAACAACGAAGTTATTTAGAAATTTTCTTGAAGTCCAACTAGCAATTGCATAAAATATGTACCTGATTCTGAACGAAATCAGCCCAGAATCGAATCTGGGCTCGTTTGTAGGGATCTTGAGGTAGAAGGGAAGGACCATTGTTTTTCCAAACTTCCTCTATGTACTCAAAAATTATAGCTGATTCACAAATGGGTCTTCCATTGTGGACAAGTACAGGAACTTTCTTGTAAACAGGATTGAACTTGAGAAGCTCTGGGCTTTTGTTCTGGAAATCTTCTTCCACATATTCAAAAGGGATGCCTTTGATTTTGAGGGCGAGTTCGACCCTCTTCACAAAAGGACTAGCCCACAATCCATAAACTACCACTCTGTTTTCCTCTGTCATATCTTAATCTTCTCTGTAGTTGAATGAAATAAATGAAGAATGTTTAAGGTTTTGTGATCGGTACAGTCCCTTCAATGAAACTATAAATAAGGCGCTGATGTTGTGTTATGGAGTCGATCTTAAGAATAATTTGGAATCTTAGATGGGGTCTCCCCTTTTCGTATTCCACAAGGCAGCTCCTCCCAAGTCAAGGGTCATCCCCTATCGCAATGATGTTGAAATTAGATATTTTAATTGAGATGCGAACATCAAAATTAGATATTTTAATTTCAACCATAGAGTTAAATTATGACTTTGATTGTCAACATCATTTGCTGAATAATAGCGCAACGCAGTGAAGTTCTCTGCTATAGTTCTTGCGAACATCATTCCAAGCTGGGAATTGATTCCTCCGCTGAGCAATTTTTCTCCTTTTCCCCCTCTTTTTGGGTCCTTATGTTTATAGGAATAGGCAATGGGTAGTTTTTTTTTTTAAGTTCTGTTATACATTTATATTAAATTACTGATTGATCCAAAAATTTAAGAGTGGATAATAATAAAATTTAGGATCTCACTGCGTTCATAGAAAGTTTAGGCAAATAAATTAGATAACTTTGGACTTTCTGTCCACTTTTTCAAAAATTTAAACTTTCTTTTGTAGGCCACCTAGTTCATCATCGAAGTTGATCATCTATCGATCTATTTCAATATTTCTAAGAAAAACAGTAAAAGCTCATTAAAGAAAAGACAACATTGTAATCAAAACATATTAAATCTTATTATTGAAGACCATTACATTGAGTGAAATACACAAGCAATAACATTATAGACAAAATTTAGGTTTATTTATGTTTTATTATTCATATGAAGGCGAAGATGGAGTTGTAGTATTAAGCAGCAGCAGGGGAGTGTAGCAATTTTTGCCTGATGAAGTGAAGTAACCCCAAAACCTTTTCTTTGGGAGGAGCTACCTCCTTTGCAATAGGATGCTCTGTCAATTTGTTCAACCATGAAAACAGAATTGGGATCTTCTCTTCTTCCATAATTTTGACTCCAAAAAACTCTTCGTGAATCTTGTACATTCCAAGCACTGTCAATGTCACTATGTCCAAATATCCAAGTTCATCTCCATTCACAAATGGATTTTCCTCTGCCAGCAAACTCTTCAACCCCTGTTCTTCAAGAACTTTCAGCTTCTCTTTCACTTCTTTAATGGCTTTCTCTTGTGCTTCCCCTTCTGTCTTCATTGCTAAAAGCATACCATCAAACAACTGCGCCAACACAAAAACAACAAAGTTATTTTAGAGATCTTCCTAAAGTTGTGTGATATGATAATACAACTCAAGCCAGCAATTGCATAAAAAAAAATGTACCTGTTTCTGAACGAAATCAGCCCAGAATCGAACTTGGGCTCGTTTGTAGGGATCTTGAGGTAGAAGGGAAGGGCCATTGTTGTTCCAAACTTCCTCTATGTACTCTAAAATTAGAGATGATTCGCAAATGGGTCTTCCATTATGGACGAGTACAGGAACTTTCTTGTAAACAGGATTGAATTTGAGAAGCTCTGGGCTTTTGTTCTGGAGATCTTCTTCCACATATTCAAAAGGGATGCCTTTGATTTTGAGAGCGAGTTCTATCCTTTTCGCAAAAGGGCTAGCCCACATTCCGTAAAGCAGTACTCTGTTTTCCTCTGCCATATCTTAATCTTCTCTCAGGTTTTGTGAGTTGAGTCCTTTCCATGGAAGCTATAAATAAGGCGTTGATGTTGTGTTATGGAAGCGATCTAAAGAATAATCTAGAATTTTAGATGCGGTCTCCTTCTTTCGTATTCCACAAGGAATCTTGGGACACAATTCGCGAGAACTGGAGGTTTTGTTCACATTTTTTTTTTCAGACAGTTCACATTTTGATTAAAATATCTAATTTTAATCCAAGAATTAAATTACAACTTTGGTCAAATCTTGAGGTTGGCCTATATTTGATTTGTTTATTTAAACATGCTTTTAAATTTTAATTCTGTGTTTGATAGGATTCTAACAATTTTACTTCTTTTTTTTTTTTTAACTAAATGATTCATTACATATAAATTTAAATGTTATGATGGATAAAATTCTAAACTTTTAATCTTTTATCTAATAAATTCGTAAATTTTAAAGACATCAACTTCAAATTGAGTAACTAAATTTGTAATTTATTGAATTTTAAGTTTTGAATATGAATTGAGAATTGGAACCGTTCAAATTTTATATTATACCAAATATTTCCTAGGTCGTTATTTTTTAACTCTTTTTTTTGTAAAAAAATCTTCATACTAAAAAACAACCGATCATAATAGGTCATTCTCGAATCGGTTGAAGTTGAATTGTGACTCTATGTCAAATGTTGAAGTAGAGAAGTTGAAACAAATATCTTTACTAACATGATTAGACTTAAAATTGAAATTGATGGACATAATAGAATTAAATTGATTAAGTTTAAAAGTTTGACCCGTTGAAGTTTCTAAAATGTTTATTAAATACTTATACATTATTAAAGGGACAAAGAAAAACCTATAAACCATATAAAGGAATCTTAAGATGATGCATGCAGTGACGTTCCCCAGTACAATTCCTAAAAGAGAAAAACTTGGGTGCTATACCCAGCATTTGCATCCCAACCACGTGGCCAACCATATAGTGCCACGTGTCAAGCAATTTTTTTAAAATATAATTTATATTTTTGGTTTTTGAGTTCTCCTTTTCTCTGATTTTTTCCCTTCATTAGTCCATTTTCTTTCTTTATTTTAATTTTTTTTTTTTTTTATGTTTTTTACTTTTTAGTTTCTTTTGAAATATAATTTAGTTAAGCAAACAAGCTAACTACAAAGTCTCTATACAGAATAAAGGCCACCCAATTAAAAAAATAAGAATTCTAAAAGTTAGTATGTAAATTTGTATTCGAATTTGAACATCTAATATTGAGAGAAGTAGCATATATAAATTACTACTTAGCTATGCTCACTCCTAAACAATAAATTTAATTATACCAATAAATTAATAATTATCACTTCAAAAGTTAGTATACAAATTTGTGAAACTACAGGAGAAGAAGTAGTAGAAAATTTCCCTCATGGCTTGTGGTTTCAAAAGAAGTAAATAAGCTCATGATCCACTTAACACAAACTATAAGTACAAGTACTTATCAAGAACAAAGTATGGAACAAAATAACACTACATATCTCAAAACGACAATAAAGACAAGACTTATTAATTTTTTTTAGTACAACAAATGGGATGGAGATTAAACCATTGACTTCTAAAGAAGAAGGTCGTGTTAATTACCATTAAATTAAACTCACTTTAACCAGATTTATAATTAATTAAGAAGACTGAAAAGTAAACTTAAGACTGAAAAGTAAAAGGCAAATGGATAAATCAAAAGGAAGCAGCAGCGGAGGAGTTTAAAGCATTGTTCCTAACGTATTGAAGAAGGCCCATAACCTTTTCTTTAGAAGGCAATATGGCATTCGCAAGGGGGTGGTTCATGAGGGTGTTGAGCCATGAATACACGCTTGGGGTCTCATTTTCATCTATAATTTTGACCCCCAAAACCTCTTCATGGATCTTGTAAGCTCCAAGAACTGACCACATTACTATGTCTACAAACCCCATTTCTTCTCCATTCACAAATTCTGATCTACTTCCATCATCTCCCAACAACTCTTTCATTCCATGTTCTTCAACCACTTTCAGCTTCTCCCTTACTTCTTTAACCGCTTTCTCTAGTGCTTCCCCTCCCCCGTTCACCGCCTTCACCGTGCTCTCGAACAACTGCATGCACCAACCAAGAAATCATACGACGTGTTTTAACTGTTTTTTTTATTTAATTATCATTAACTTTTAGAAACGTTTCTAAAAAACAAAAGTAATGATATTAACATTAGATTACGTAAAGTTCTATCTCAAAACCAATTAGCAACGAGAAGAGTAGCTCATCTATCTTATTTAGATTATGAGGTCTTTGAATTTTTTTTTTTTTTTTTTTTTTTTTTTTTTTTTAAATTTCAATATGAGATCCTCAACATGCCCCTCAAAGATGGTATCAAAGAATCCATCATTCTTAGATCAAATCTCAGCTTTGTTTTTAGATCGAATGTCCGTTTGGACGTCAGGAGCTATGATACTACATTAAATCACTAATAACATAAAAGTTTAAGATAAATTAGGTGTAGATGCAAACATAGCAATCAAACCCAAAGTATTAACAAATATAGAACGATGCAAAGAATTTATAGATATAGCAAAATTTAGATTAGGATCTCGGCGTCTATCGTGATAAACTATATCTCTAATAGAAGTCTATAAACGATAGAATAGATTTTGCTATATTTACAATTACCTGTTTGTGGATGAAACCAGCCCAAAACCGAAACTGAGCTCGTTTGTAGGGATCTTGAGGCAGAAGACTAGGGCCAACATTCTTCCACACTTCTTGTATGTATTCAAGAATCAGAAGCGATTCACAAATGGAATTGCCATTGTGGAGAAGTATGGGGAGTTTGTTGTGAAGAGGGTTGTATTTCAAGATTGTGTTTGGATTTTTGTTCATCAGATCTTCTTCCACATATCGGAAAGGTATACCCTTTATTTTAAGGGCAAGTTCGACCGTTTTGGAAAAAGGGCTAGCCCACATTCCATGAAGCACCAATGTGTTTTCCTCTCCCATTATAATCTCTTCTCTTCTTCTTTAATTTGGCTCCCTCTCTCTCATCAGCTATCAATAATATGTGAAATAAACAATATGTTTGAGCTTATTGATGGGTTCAACTTCAAATTCAATCCTATATATATATAAGTACGTAGATGGTGTATTATGAATGACATGGCTTGGTTGAAATCTTTCATGAACTATTTTTAAATAATTTTTTACTCGCTCAAAAAACTTAAAAATCTTTTTTCTTATTATTTTGTTTTGTCTTAAAGCTTTTTAACAATCATTTAACATATATACAATTTAACCAGATAAAATGCAAGAGTTTATTTGCCACTTGAAATAGAATATATATTGTGTAATAATAAATGTAGTGATATTCTGCTATAATTTTATAGCAAGAGATAATATGTGAGACTTGTCTAGAGATTAAATTAAGTATGCTTGTGGAATTCTTCATTTAATTTTGTTAGAATTGGGTTGAAGATTTTTGATAAAAAATTCAGAGTGATTAGGTTTTAGGTTGGAAATACATCCTCCGTCCTAATCTTTGTTTAACTTATGAGAATTTTGTTTCCACTCTCTCGTTTTCATGAGAAAAAAATGGGCATCCCTATTTATAGGTAAATGAACACATTTTTTTTTAAAAAACATATTATCAATAAAAAAAAATATTTAAATGCATTCTAGGCTACATTTATGCATTATATTCAATTTATGGTAAAGAGGAAGGGAGTATATGCCTAATCATTTCTCTAATATATATTTGTTTTGTGTAGTGGAGTGTGTGTTAGATGTCAGAAAAAGACAGACACATCAAAGAAATAAAGGGAAATACAAGCATGGCATGAATCACGTGTCTCACCCCCACAAATCACGTGTCTATCCCTCACTAATCATTATAATTATAATAATTCAACCTCAATTAAAACTAAACTTAAATGATTAGTTTTAGTTGTCAAGTAAGTATAGTAGATCAATTGACATAGAGTATGGGTTAGGTGTGTGGTTGAAATTCTTTTCTCCTATTATGCACAGAAACAAATATTAGTTTTAGTTTTTATAATTTTGGCAAATATCAATTTCTATTCCTAAAATTTGGAGTTATTTTAATAATTGTTTCAACTTAAATTCTCCACTTTGGAAGTTATACCCATCTAAATTTTGGAATTTATATCAATTTAAACTATAAACTAATAATTGTATCAATTTAAACCATAAACTTTCATAATTGTATCAATTTAAATTCTAAATTTTCATAAATATATCCATTTAAATCCATCCCCAAAGTTCAGGAATATAAATTGATATTTACCTTTAAAATTTTAATTTATTAAATATAAAATTAAACACAAATGCGAAGAACAATTTTATTATCTTTAGATTTACTTTCTTTTTGTGGTCAAGAAATCACAGCGGAAGTGGAGATATTTGCTTATGGTTAAGAAAAATTGTCGACACTTTGCCAACCATTTCTCTTAATTGTCAGTAAAACTTACAAATTAAATCCCCGTCTTGGTCTATATTGAGGAATTGGTTATCTACATACTACAAAAGGAAAAGAAACAATTTATTTATTTAACTTTTTTAATGATTTAAATATGTCTCCATATAAGATTTTAATAAAGAAAGCTGTGGAAAAACTTAAAAATAAAAAAAAATGTCAAGAATGGGATTCGAACCCATGCCCTTTCGGACCAGTACCTGAAACTGGCGCCTTAGACCAACTCGGCCATCTTGACAGTTTGTTAAGCAGATGCCATCACATGTTATAAATAGAATTACTTCTTTCACCATTTTCTTCCGTTCTCTGGGCAAAATCCTAAGACTCCTTCCCCTTCTTCAAATGAACCCAAATGAAATTTTATTGCAATTCAAACCTTCGTAAATAAAACACTATTATTCCCACGTAGACTGATTTCCTCTGTCACGATTGTAGATAAGGCGTCCAATTTTTCCTTCACCAAAATTGAAACTTGATCCTTTACAGTTGCTCAATGATTATGTAAAATCAAGAAAATGCTCTTCATTTAATCCTGGCTCGAACAATTTTGTGATGGGTTCAGGCAAGTATAGAAAACAATCCCCTGATAATTTGGCCTCAACTTCTTACTTACGTTCTTTATTTTTTGGTAAGCTTTTCTAAGAAGTAGTTATAAAAGTTTACTGCAAGTAACCATTTGTTTGGTATGAAGTCTATTTAAAGTTATGAGTTCAATAGAGAACTTCAAGCTAAATTATACAGTATTGAGTCGAGCTGGTATGGCTCAAGACTTGTTCATTAATTAAAATTTGTTCAAGTAAAAGAGAATAATGCAAGGCATTTGAAAATTTTCAGAAAATGATCATATCAATGATATGGTTGATATGTATGAAACACTGCTTAGTAGCATCTTTTCTGTAGTATATGTATATGTGAGATCTAACTTCTACTTCACATAATGATCTTTTAAAGATTCACATGCCTCTTTCCTGAACCTAGGGAAGGGCTTCTTTTGAACTTTTTCTTCTCCAACTTTCTATCCCGAATTCCATCATATAACAGTTCATAACTATAGTATGTGATATGGGACTTCTTCATTAGATATTCTACAACAATTTTAGGTGCAGCTATTTCCTTCTTGTCAGCTTCAAATATTGAATTCACTTCTTCAGGAACAATGCCATTCTGCACCATAAGGTTGATAATATCCACTGCCTCACTTAATCTGTGCTTCACACAAAGACAGTTCAAAACCCTTCCACAGGTTGTGAATGATGGAACAAACCCTTTATTGATCTTTTCCAGGAGAAAAGTGTGTGCAGGGTCAATGTTCCCTGTTTTGCAGTAAGAATCTATCATGACACGGTAGGTGTAATTGTCTGGAGCACAGTCACAGCCACCCATCTTATGAAAGAGCTTCTCTGCCATATTAATATTTAGTTTTTCACAGAATGCATTAATCATAATGTTGAATATAGCTGTTGAATATGAGAATTTGTATTCTTTTTCTAGTGTCAAGAATAGCTGATAAGCTTTATCCAGCTCTCCATTACTGCATAACCCACAAATCAAGGTGCAAAGAGTAACAATATCTGGAGTCAAACCTCTAGTTTTCATCTCCTCGAACAAGTCCATTGCTTCACTAACTTTTCGGTCTTTACAAAAACTTTCAATCAATATGTTGTATGTAATTATGTTCGGTGTACACCCCTTCTCGAGCATTGCTTTAAAAGTCTCCACCACATTGTCTAGCTTTCTTGCCTTGCAAAGGCCATTTAAGAGTGTGTTATAAGTAATCACATCTGGAGTTATACCATGACTCAACATTGTGTCTAAAATCTCAATGGCTTTGTCCAAGTTTAGTTGTTTACAGTAACCATCAATCAATGTATTGAAGGTAAATATATCAGGAATACAACCTTTGGCAATAGCATCATTCAGAAGTTCACTGGCATCAGATAGACAACCCATCTTGCACAACCCGTTCACAACTAGATTGTAAGTCCAAATATCAGGGCTACAACCATGCCCCATCATATCTTTCATCAACTGCAAGGCCTGCAAAACTAGTCCCTGCT
The DNA here is from genome assembly GCA_002890555.2 of Lagenaria siceraria. Taxonomy (NCBI): domain Eukaryota; kingdom Viridiplantae; phylum Streptophyta; class Magnoliopsida; order Cucurbitales; family Cucurbitaceae; genus Lagenaria; species Lagenaria siceraria. Next base: position 563,717 of record CM016487.1, on the reverse strand, counting down.
TGGAAAACCCTTTTACTACTGTATTATAGAGAATAATACTATGCTTAAATCCCTTTTCCATTGCCTCATTAAATACAGCCATGGCTTGGTTCATATCTCCATCGTCGCATAATCCATTAATTAAAGAGCTATATGTGAATTCATCAGGCATGAACCCCTTAAACATTGCATCACAGAGAATTTTATCTGCATTTTGCATCATACCCATTTTGCAAAATCCATTTATAATTGTATTATAGGTAAATTCATTGGGCTCAAACCCACTATTCACCATTTTACGCAAATAACACTCTGCTTCTACTAACTTAGAATGTTTACAGAAGCCACAAATCAGCGTGTTATACGAAACTACATCAGGAGTTAGACCTTCTGATAAGATACTCTCCAACAATCTAGCAGCCTCATCTATTCTACCTTTTCTACAAAGACCCTGAATGAAGATATTGAATGTGAACAGATTTGGGCACACTCCCCTCTTCAGGACCTTGTTGAAGAGTTTCTCACTTTCTTGAACATTACCCTTCTTACATAGAACATGAATGAGCTTATTAAATGTTAAAATATCAGGACAGATACCTTGTTTGAGCATTTCGTCGAACAAGTGATACGCCTCAATTTGACAGTTCTCTTCATAAAATCCACCAATCACAGTGCAATATGAAACGGCATTGAACTCACATCCCTGGCCAGGCATATTATTAAGCAGCCTCAGGGCAGCACTTGGCCTACCAGTTCTACAAAAGGACTTTATCCTAATTGTGTGTGTATAGACATCTGGATAAATTCCAATATATTTCATCCTCATGTACACTTTGTGAGCTTGATTGAAATACCCGTACTCAACTAAAATGTTCATGATGACATTATATGATTGCACCGACGGCTCACAATCATAAAAATCCATCCTTTCGAACACATTAACAGCTTCTTGGACCTTTCCTTTCCTTCCATAGTCCCTCATTATTCTAATATACACTCCTTCAAGCATTTTGTTATCGACATTCTTCCTCATATCAGCAAGCACATCCTCCATTGCTTCAAACTGTCCATGAAGCCCAAGCTTCTCAATCATGCACTTATACGTCGCCAATGTGTGCTTGAAACCATCTTCGGTTTTCACTTGGTTGAACATTTGGAGTGCTTTTAGGGGATCATTTTGATATCTTATTACAGCAGCTACATGTTTCGGCTGCAAAGCTCGATTCATTCTCAACAAAGGAATTGAACTAATATATGAACACGAAGCTCTTGAATATTGTTATCTCACAAATATTCAGGAATTCCAAGGGTTGAGGCTTATGCACAATATAAAACGGTATCCAACAAACTCCATTAGTTTCCGAAAAACTTTGCAATCGAGGAAAGGAGATGTTGGTGTCGTATCTCTCGGTTTTCATCTTCTTCATAGATTAATCATTCATAAAGATCCAAACTGAATAGATTGCGCCAATAACTTTAAGAATAATGATACTTACCTCGAAGCTCCAGTGGAGTTTTTCAGCAGACGTTAGCCGAAATGAGCATTAGGTTAAATGAATCGCAGTTCGGGTTTAGGGTTTTAACAGGAGGAAGCTGTAAATGGAACTGGAAGTAGAAAGGGAAGGATGAAGCCTGAAGGAAGAGAACTCACTTTCCTTACACGTGGCAAGATCTTAAAAGCGTGTGTATCAAAACAAATGTGGTGCGCGTAACACTCGATTACCAATTGTCGTTCTCATAGTTTCGAGGATTGAAGCTTAGCCGATCAGTCGCTTGGGTTCTCGTCGGAAAGAGAGAAGAATGGCGACGTCAGGACAGTGGCTGGAGAAGGCGTTGGACGATCTCTGCAAGAAGATGGAAACTGGTTGGGGTCTCGATAAGGATATGATTTCGGGCTTGGTCTCGTACTGTGAGCTCGCCCAGCCCCAAGACGCTAAAGAGTATCTTGATGTAAATTTCTTCTCTCGGCTTCCTTTTTTTGTTTTGCAATAACCTGAATGAATGATTGATATGTTTCTATTCATGAACTTCGCGTCTGGCTTTAGATGTTGTCGCTGTATTAGAGTCTTCGCATCGTCGCTTTGAGAACATTATTTTTCTAATTCTTTCACCGACCGTTTTCCTCCGTTATTTTCCCGCTCTAGGCAAAATCAACTCCTTCCCCTTCTTCAAATGAATCAAATGAATTTTATTGCGATTCAAACCTTCGTAAACAAGACATTATTATCCCCACGTAGATTGGTTTCCTCTGTCGCGACTGTAGACAATGCGTCCAATTTTTCCTTCACCAAAATTGAAACTTTCCCTCTTTTCGATCCTTTAGAGTTGCTCAATGATTTTGTAAAATCGAGAAAATGCTCTTTGAGAAACACGAAAGTTCTACACGCAAAGTTACTCCGAGCAACTCTTCTTCATTCCAATATCTATGTTTCAAATTCTTTGCTAGATTGTTATTCAAAGTCTAACGCTATGGACCATGCACTCAAACTGTTCGAGACAATGCTCCACCCAAATGTCATTTCTTGGAATATCATTATCTCGGGTTTCCACCACAAGTTCTTACATTTGGACTCGTGGAGAACATTTTGTAGGATGCATTTCCTGGGTTTTGAACCTAGTGAGATAACATATGGGAGCGTTTTATCTGCTTGTGCTGCCATTCAAGCCCCAATGTTTGGTAAGCAGGTTTATTCTCTTGCGGTGAGAAATGGGTTCTTTGTTAATGGTTATGTTCGAGCCGGAATGATTGATTTATTTGCAAAAGATTCTAGTTTTCTGGATGCTCTAAGGGTATTTCGTGATGTTGATTGTGAGAATGTGGTGTGTTGGAATGCTATTGTCTCTGCAGCTGTAAGAAATGGTGAGAACTTGATGGCTCTGGATCTTTTCAACACAATGTGTAGTGGATTACTGGAGCCTAATAGTTTCACCTTTTCCAGTGTTCTAACTGCGTGTGCTGCACTTGAAGATCTTGAATCTGGGAAAAGAGTTCAAGGGAGAGTGATTAAATGTGGTGGAGAAGATGTTTTTGTTGAGACAGCCCTTATTGATTTGTACACCAAGTGTGGAGATATGGATGGAGCTGTTAAGACCTTCTTGCGGATGCCCATTCGCAATGTGGTCTCTTGGACTGCTATAATATCTGGCTTTGTGCAAAATAATGATTATTTAATGGCCCTCAAGTTTTTTGAAGATATGAGAAAAGTGGGAGAGGAAATTAATAGCTACACAGTTACTAGCGTGTTAACTGCATGTGCTAATCCAGCCATGACAAAAGAAGCAACCCAACTTCATGCCTGGATTCTAAAAGCTGGTTTTTCTTCACATGCAGTGGTGGCGGCTGCTTTAATTAACATGTATTCAAAAACAGGAGCAATTGATCTTTCATTGATGGTTTTCAGAGAGATGGACAACCAAAGGAATCTTAGTTCTTGGACAGCTATGATAACTTCATTTGCACAGAATAATGATAAAGAGAAAGCAAGTGAATTGTTCCCAAAAATGTTAAGGGAAAGTGTGGGACCAGATACATTTTGTACTTCCAGCGTCTTGAGTGTGACTGACTGTATTACTTTTGGGAGGCAGATACACTGCTACACACTTAAAACTGGATTAATATTTGATGTTTCTGTTGGCAGTTCTCTTTTTACAATGTATTCCAAATGTGGCCATCTAATGGAAGCTTTTCAAGTTTTTGAAAACATGCCAGAGAAAGACAATGTTTCGTGGGCATCAATGATTTCCTGTTTCTTAGAACATGGCTATGCAAAAGAGGCCATTCAATTATTTAGAGAAATGTTGTTTGAAGAATATGTACCTGATCATACGACTTTAAGTGTAGTCCTAACTGCCTGTTCTGTCCTTCATTCTATTCAAATAGGCAGAGAAATTCATGGTTACTCTGTTCGTGAGGGACTTGGCAAAGACGTAGCTGTTGGAAGTTCGCTTGTGACTATGTACTCGAAATGTGGCAACCTGGAATTGGCTAGGAGGGTGTTTGAAACATTGCCCCAGAAAGATCATATTGCATGCTCTTCATTGGTTTCAGGATATGCTCAACAGAAGCGCAATGAAGAGGCTCTTTTGCTATTCCACGATCTGCTGGTGGCTGGCTTAGCCATCGATTCCTTCTCAATCTCATCCGTACTGGGAGCTATTGCGCTTTTAAATAGGCCTGCAATTGGGATTCAAATCCATGCACTCATTATGAAAGTAGCCTTGGAGAAAGATGTTTCTGTTGGGAGTTCGCTAGTAATGGTATACTCCAAATGTGGAAGTATAGAAGACTGCTGCAAAGCATTTGGGCAGATTGGAAAGCCTGATTTGATAGCCTGGACGGCCATGATTGTCAGTTATGCCCAACATGGGAAGGGTGCTGAAGCTTTATGTGTCTATGAACTTATGAAGAAAGAAGGATTCAAGCCTGATCCAGTCACCTTTGTTGGGGTTTTGTCTGCTTGTAGCCATAATGGTTTGGTCGATGAAGCCTATTTCCATCTTAATTCAATGGTGAAAGACTATGGTATACAGCCAGGATATCGACATTATGCATGTATGGTAGATCTTCTTGGGCGGTGTGGGAAACTGAAAGAGGCAGAAGAACTGATTAACCATATGCCTATTGAACCTGACGCTCTCATTTGGGGAACGCTTCTTGCTGCTTGTAAAGTACATGGAGATATTGAACTTGGAAAACTAGCAGCAAGAAAGGTGATGGAGTTGAAGCCAAGTGATACTGGTGCTTATGTCTCCCTTTCAAACATCTGTGCTGATATGGGCCTGTGGGAAGAGGTCCTGAACGTTAGAAGCCTAATGAAGGGAGTTGGAGTGACGAAAGAACCTGGTTGGAGCTTTTTGTAAGATGCTATTATGATAGTTGGTTAGTCCTTAAATCTTCAAGTACATCAGCAAGTCTTTCTATTTGGTTGTAGATTGGCAGATGCAAAGGATGAGAATTTCTTCATAGTGTCTTACGAATAAATGCATTCTAGGGTTTTTTTGGGTATTTGATTAACATGGATCTCATCGATTGACAATTAGAGAAGTAATCTACGTATCTTATAAACATTGTGATGTCTTCCCAGCTTTCCAATGTGAGATTCTTAACATGCCCCTAATTAGGTGCTTCTTTGAGTTCACCAGTCTTGGGTCGGATCTCATTTTTATTAGACCGGATACTCATTTAGATTTTATGAACTCTAATACCATAATAGATGAACATAAGGTCCATCTCAAAACAATTGACAATGAAAGGAGTAATACATGTATCTTGATGTAAGTTTCTTCTCTCGGCTTCCTTTTTGCAATAATCTGAATGATTGATATGTTTCTATCCATGAACTTCGCGTCTGGCTTTAGATATTGTCACTATGTTAGAAGTCTCCGCATCGTCGCTTTGAGAACGTAATGGATTCTTATTTTTATTGATGCGAAATTGTTGCATTTGGATCAGAAAGTGAAATATTGACAATTAGCCAATTCATCTTGATCCACGCTTGAATTCCTAAATGAAGGTTTTCAGCAATCCTTGGCTTTCTATTGAATTGGCGTTTTATGGTTTCCCAGCAGGATGAACTGCTTCACTGGAAGTCAATTTTCTGCGCTTGGTTTGGTTTTGGAATTGTATGATGGAGAAAAACGAATTTCATCCCTTGTTTTTTAACAGTGATGATGTTGAAGAAACATATGTTCTTGATATTTGAGAATTTGAGGAATAAGCTCCGCGCTCAGTTTGTTTATTCAATGATGCGTGAAGATATGTGTAATAACTGGTAATTACAAGATTCTTATATTGAGAGGGAAAAAAAAACTCGTTACAAGATTGACTTCTTGGGCTGAGCACTGTTCTTTCTTTGGTAAATAAATTGAGGACTTTCTTGTAAACATAGGGGTATTAGTTACTAGTTCGAATCAAAATCTGGTTAAGGAAAAGGAGAGATGCAAGTTGATTATCTGATTATTGGATTGTATGACTTCTCTTTTAACATCCATTAGTGCTCAAGCTTTTAATTTACTTTTCTGCAGAACATCATAGGTCAGGAAGTTGGGAAAAGTGTGATAGATGAGTATTTGCGGCTGCGAGGCCACTCTGACCTCTGTAGCAAAACGTTGGATGTTCCATCTTCAACCTTACATGCCTATGTCAAGCCACCCTCCCATGAAGGTTCTTTTGGCGGATCCAAGAAACCTGTTAAAACACCAAAGACCATTTCTATCTCCAGTAAAGAGATAGAACCAAAGAAGGCTACTAGCTCTAGTAACGTGGAAAATCAGGTTTCATCGGACACTCGCAATTCATCGTCTGGCAAAGGGAATCAAAGTTCATCTAGAAAGAAGAAGGCTACCAAAGTTGTTTCTTTGGCTGAAGCTGCCAAAGGATCAATTGTGTTCCAGCAAGGAAAACCATGTTCATGCCAAGCTCGTCGTCATAGACTAGTCAGCAATTGTTTATCATGCGGCAAGATTGTATGTGAACAAGAGGGAGAAGGGCCATGCAGTTTTTGCGGTTCCCTTGTGCTGAGAGAAGGGAGCACCTATGCTGGTATGGATGAAGGTTTTACCCCACTTTCAGATGCTGAAGCAGCAGCTGAAGCTTATGCAAAAAGATTAGTTGAATATGACAGAAACTCTGCTGCAAGAACATCTGTAATCGATGATCAAAGTGATTATTACCAGTTCGAGGGTAATAGCTGGTTGTCTAACGAGGTATGTCAATTTTGTGCAGCATCAGTAAATGGTACATTCTCTAATTTTGTACGAAAAATTTGACTGACAAATTTATCTTTTTTGGTTTAAGGAAAAGGAACTTTTGAGAAAGAAACAAGAGGAGATTGAAGAGGCTGAACGAGCTAAACGAAACAAAGTGGTTGTAACCTTTGACTTGGTTGGCCGCAAGGTAATCATCTTTATTTAACCAACAACATATGGATAGACCACCATCCCTTGCCCTGAAATGTATCATTGGAAATATTTAATCTTAGATTCTTTCTGGAAATATTTAATCTCATCCTCCACCTTCATTTTTCTCTCTATCTTCATGTTTTTGGCTTATTAAATTTATTCTTCTGTAGGTTCTTTTGAATGAAGATGATGCTTCTGAACTTGAATCACGCAACAATATCTTGCGGCCACCAGATGAAAGAGAAGTGAACAGGATTAAACCAAACCCATCTCTTCAAATACATCCTGTGTTTTTAGATCCAGGACCCAGAGAGAAATCCACCAAAGACAGAAACTCAAACAAAGCCGTAAGCAAAAAAGGCATTTGTTTGGAAATTACTGGAAGGGTGCAGCATGATCGCGATGAATTGAAGCATCTTATGATGGAAAATGATTTGAAAACGTCATTCAATAGGAAAGCTTGGGAAGGGCTTTCTGTGAATCACCAAGCAGCAATTGCAGGACAATTATGAATGTTCTTTAGTTGCTCATTGAAGCATAACAACTTAGCAGACTTCTAGACTGGTGGTGTTCAATTATACTACTCTCGAGTGTAAAACATTTTCACAAGGGAATATTTCTTTTGTAATTCCTTAGACCTCATATATCTTGTGTTCTTTCCTACAAGAAAATAGGTTATTATTATTAAAAAAAATTACACCTTTGAGAGTTCCACATTTTACGTCCTAGCCGACAGCTTTTTGTTAACTATATTATATATTCCCAACAATATTTGAAGCTTCTGTTCAAAAAATAAAACTGGCTGGTAATGAAAACTAATAAAAAAAAACAATAGAATTAACAAACACGAGAATTTATTTGAAAAATTCTAAAACCGAAAGACAATCATGAACCATAGAAAGTTCTACTTTGTCAAAAATTATTACAATTATATAATTCTCTTCAACCGAAAAATACTCATTCAAAGCCTTGTACCATTCACCAAAAGTTTTTCTAATCGAGATCAACCTTTCGTGTTCTATGAGGGATTAAAAAATTAATATGGTTTGAGAAAAGTCAATCAATATTTGAACATATAATATGTTATCACAAATTTTGCAACAAAGTGGAGATGGCCGAGTTGGTCTAAGGCGCCAGATTAAGGTTCTGGTCCGAAAGGGCGTGGGTTCAAATCCCACTCTCCACAACTTTTTAGTTTTTTTTTTTCAACGTCTGTCTGTACACAAGTGATTCAAAAAGGAGAGTCATAAACTAGAGGTAAGTAATACTATTCTATTTCCGTATGGTCTTTCCATAATTTTCCAGAAGAACAAAATGTGAAAAACAAGAGGGGAAAACTTAAATGCCTCTGCAATTCTTGGAAAAAATAAAAGAGCATTCACCATGTGGCTTTTAAGCATAGAATTGAAGACAACAAACTTTAAAGTTTCCAAGTCTATAATTTCAACAATGATATGGATTTCCATGCATTATAGTGTTTCTGTTTATAAAAGCTCATCTGAAACAGTTGGAGAAATCTTTTAGTTTACACAACCATATCTACTACTCTAATTAAGTAGTAGGACCCTTCAATTTTTTTTTTATTTTTTTATTTTTTTAACTTTTTGGTGTCTATGATCCAATCCTTTGAAGCCTACTTAAGATGTGAAGGGGTTTCCAGACTTGCCACGCTACCTGAAACCTTCTTTGCGTTAATCAGTTTCTTTCCTTTCCCATCTTTTTATTTCTTAAAAGCTTGTCTTTGCTTTGAAATCTCTATATAAACTCCTGTACATCATCAACACTGGTCTTTGTCCATTCTGTACTTTTTTTATTGTTTGTTTCTGCTCTTCCCACCAGCTTCTCTCCCTTTCTTTCTGTGTGCTGTGCTCTCTTCTTCCCCTCAGATAGTGTTTTTTTCAACTCCTTCAGCCATCTAAATTCTTCAAGTTCTTACAGTTTCCTGTTTGTGTGTTAACTATGGAAAGTGAATGCAAAACCCATCTTGCCAATGTTTTGATCTCTTCATATCTTGCACCAACAGAAGACAAATTTGTACAGAAGAATCCTCCTGTGAAATCTGAACAGCAGCAACTTCCTTCTGCTATCAGTTCAAACCAAAAGGCTTTGTGTTCCAAAAACATGAAGAAGACGACAAGTGCAGAAGAGGAGATTGGAGTATTCAGAGCTGAAAGGTACTATGGCATGAAACTTGAAGATGACAGCACAAGAGTTGTTGAGAATTGTGGTAGCAACCAGGCAAAGAAGAAAGAACAACGACCTGATGTGCAATATAGGAGACAAAAGAGCAGATCAGGAACTTCAAGTGTGACTTCTGAATCAAGTTGGAATAGCCAAGCTGCTTTATTTCCAAGTTTCTTGAGAAATTCATCTCAGAACATTCAAAACAAGACAAAAGGAAGAAGCCTGTTAGTCAACCTTACCTGCAACAGGTCTTGTTCTGATAAAAAGTCTATTCTTGTCCATAAGAATTTGCATGAGCAAAAAGGATTGCAAGGGAATGATGTCAGAAAAGAAGCTTCGAGGAATGAACAAATTCCTGTCATCATGGATGGTAGAATGAAGTTTCAAACAGCTACTTTGGTGAAACACAAACCAAAAAGTTCAATTTCTGGTGGGACAACTAGAGAAGAAGAGTTGGTATTTCCAATTTCAAACTCTCAGTTGCAAAATTTTGCAAAGATCAAGGATGAAGATCCAAGAAAATCCATTGAAGTATTCGGCTCAAACAAGTTGGACAAGAAAGACCTAGTGGCTAAGAATCTTGAGAGGAAGTTGTCTGTTCTAAAGTGGGATGCCATTCCAAAAGCTAAGGCCACTCAAACTGCTCCAAGAAGCGATCAAATGATTGAAGATATAGGGAGTGATGCAAGTTCCGATCTGTTCGAGATCGAAAACATATCTGGAATCAATGGAAAGCCATTCACAAGACATACTTCAGATGTTATATCAAGCTCCATGACGGCTTATGAGCCAAGTGAATCCAGTATTGAATGGAGTGCAGTCACCGCCAGTGCAGCTGATTTCTCTTCTGTTGCAGAATATGATGAAAAGAAAGTCACAGCCAGGACTAAAACCACAGTACTGGATAAGGATTTGCAGAAAAGTCACCCTACTGGACTGTTAGGCTGTAAAAGTCACAGAGCAGTCAGCATAGCTGAAACTGCATACAGAAATATTGAGAAGTTGAATTCTGATTCTAGACGTTTCCCAAGGTTGGACTCAACCGTGATCCCTACTAATGCAACAGGCTGAGCTGAGATTATTGTGGAAGATTATGATTCCCCTATCAAAATTATGTTTGTGCTTACACAAAACTGCCATTATCTCAGTGTTTAATAGCACTATTATTTCTCTGAATGTGCAGTAGAATTGAGACATGTGGATGGAAGACTGGGATTTGTCCATCAAATGATGCTTTCTACTTTACACCCTTTTAGTTTATGCATAATGGATAAGCACATGATCTAGCCTTTGAAAATGAGACAATCTTGATTTGCAAAGTCAGTAAGGTCAAAGAGGAACATTTACTTGGCAACAAATTTCTGAGTTGCTGTTCTGGTTTTTGTTTATCATTCATTGATTCACAGCCATTTTGGTCTTCAATGTTTCGTTTTTTAGTTTCAGAGATACTTTTGGAACAAAACCATGGCCTTTTAAGGTGGCCATGTAGCTTCATTATTTTTCCAAAAAAGAAAAAAAAAAAAAAAAAAAGGAAAGTGAAGGCCCTACAGGTTATGCCTGCCTAACAAAGCAACACACCGTTGAAATTATGTCCCTAACTACTGCCTGTGGCTTCAAGATATGTGTCGTTAAGCTTTATATACACAAATCCGACATGACAGAATTGTTATGTCTGCATGATATGGAAATTACATTATATTTCACCAGTAAATCTGGTTCAGACTTTATGTCCAAGTGGAAAAAAGAAATCCCTTTGAGATCTTTTTGCTCTATAAAAAATATTATGAGAGATTGAGAACAAGAACTTTATGAAATGGCAGTTAAAATAGATCAGAACTACAAGCATGGCACTACATAATCAAATTCTTAAGTGGGATGTTAACTGATCTTTAAACTTTCACAAATTCTTGAACAAATGAAGAATCCCAGTTGGAAAAACTAATGAGATCCTGTTTAAGTGAGGTTTAGGGACAAGACCCTCGTGACTTGTAACATCAAAGTTCAAGAAAAAACAATCCTGTACTTGTATTTGGAGGGTGAGAAAACTTCAATGGGTAGTGGAGTGGACATTTTCAGGTAATTAAGTAATGGTACAGAGAGAAATATAAGCTGGAACAAGTTGGGTTGGCAGCATTAAATTCTGCAACCATCTCATTGCTATGGTGGATCCCATTTGTCTTTTCCTTTCCTTTCACTCCACAGAAACTGGGTTGGAAATCTAGTAAACACTGCATCCACAAGATTGTAGCAAATCCATAATCAACACAGCAAATCAAACTATCGGATAATAACTAAACATAATACTGTACAACTTCACAAGCATATACCTGAAAAGTTATGTGATCAAAGCATATGGCAGGCATGACAAGATTGATCCATTGCTGACTTATTTGGATAACAAAACATTCATCTAACAGCTGCTTCCACCACTTTCCCACACATTAAAACTTACTTAATCTCTAGCCTTTTTTGCTCATGTTCGTCCAATTCAATCAGTCAATACCATCCATCCAACTTTAATGTGGAAAAAGCAGCGATTTTGACATATGGGAAGTGAATTTATTGAGCTCTAAGTAAAAAAGATGAGGCCTTTTTTTAGAAGGGTTCTGTTGAAAAGGACTATTAGTGGGCAAAACTATTACAGAAGCATTGTTTATAGATGAATGACAACACTTAGTGAAACAAAATTAGGAACTTGGGATTGGTCCATAAAGAATATGTCATGTTTGCCACTGAAGGAGCAAGTTACTGTATACAAAAAATATGAATTTTACATATTTGGATGCTAACACCCTTTCCAAGCAAGAATATGTCACATAATTTCAAATTTCATCTATATAATAAAACTAGTACAGGGAGATGAGAGTTTATAAACCCATGTGCATGATGTGACAAAGAAGTAATACAAAAAAGTAGGTAAAATAAGTTATAAATGCACATGAGAGAGAGAGAGAGAGAGAGGAAGAGAGAGCATTAAATTAATTTAAATTAAAAAGAAAAAGAGAAAATTTGAGCCTCTTGTTGTTGAATAACAAAATTGAAGGCCATGGTCCAGGGAGGAATGTTGTGAAGGGGACTAAATTGGAGGTTGGATTAATATCACATCTGTAAGCTAAAAAGAATGGTAGATAGTGATTAGAGTCTTCACTTGAACCATTTAAAATGGAAGGATGTTGAAGCCTCTACCTCCCTTCCCCTTCATGTTTAAATCTCCATTTTTTTAATTATATATCAATCAATCAATCATATTATATCTCAATCAAAGTTTATTTTATGAGTTTATACAATTATTTGTATAGTTGGAAGGATAAGGAATAAAGAGTTGTCTCTGTTTGGAAACCAACTTATTAGCTATATCTAACTCCTAAGTGGCTCATTAATAAAGGTTCAACTAATAAAGTTTAAATTAAATTTTTCAAGAAACAAAGACCTATAAATGCAATGGATTAGTAGCTATGTACTGATTTCAATCAATTGGGTCTGATCCACTAAACAATGAAGTTGGGCTCTTGGAAAAGTCATGGGCTTAGGAGAGGGACTATGTTGTCTATTTTTCAATCTTATGATGGTCTCATCCTCCATCCTCCTCCATCTTCAAGACTATTGGATTAAAAAAAGAGTATAAAAAGAGTATGTTAGTCAAAGTGAGTTTAGCTCAACGATAATTGGTATGACCTTCCTCCGTAGAAGTCAAAGGTTCGATTCTCCATCCTCACAGTTGTTGTACTAAAAAAAAAAAAGAGTTTGCTACAAAGTGAGATACAACGTAAATTGTCTATAATATTGTTTAGATTATTCACAAAAAGAAGCTTATGGTTGTTCAATCAATATTAGATCAAGTCATAGCTCATATTGTCAGACTTTTGTTTTTAGCCACTACCAATGTCAAACTAATCAATTGACTCATGAAACAGCTAAGTGGGCATTGCAGATAAAAGAGCATAATCTGAAAAAACAAATGCAAAGAGTGGAACTTGAACCTAGGTCTAGAGGGGGCTGGAAGAAAGATTTACTAGTTATATATATACCCTTACATTTGTAATGTTATTCTTATGGGTAAAAGTATCCATCACATGTGAGATTGGGCAAGCAACGGGGTACTTAATTGCCTAAGGTAAGTCATTCAACATACCGTACTTGAAATAAAACTAAACACCACACTCACAGCTAAGATGACCTAACAATGTTGAAGACACCGCCCCACAAAAGGATATTCAATGTGATATTCTCTAAATATAAAAAATGCTAGCAAATTTGATGTTGTAAGTTCTAACTAATCATTTTAGTTCCCTATAAATAGTGGGACTGACCGATCATATCCAATATGTACAGAAATATTATGCTCACATCAAGAACATCTCAAAGTTGTAACTGATTTAAACATCAAGTATAGTTAGCAAATTGCATACTTGAAATTATTACTTAATTGAATTAGTTATTGATTTTAGTGAAAAATAAGTTGGATTGAAAATAGTTATAAAATTCCTAATCTCAATCTAATCAAGGAAAAAGGCAATTTAGTAAGAAAAGGAATTAGAGGCAGGAAAGCGTGGAGCATAGGTCAACACAAAATCGTTGATTTAGTCGTACATATGATGAGGTGGCAGAAACTGATTGGTGGAAATAGTGGACGCTAAGATTGTGTAATTGGAGCAGATTTAAGCTCCAAAAACCCTAACTTGTGTGCTCTGTCTCATTTGACAATAATCCGAGAGTCCCCAACGAAGAGAAGCACAAGGGTTTTAGACACACTCCTCTTCTGGGTTTTACCGCTTCTTCCCCCAACGCCAAGATGATTACTGATAAGGGCAAGAAAGCCAAGCACTCTGAAAAGCCCGAAGACGACAATTCGGAGGTCATCGATGAGAAACTCGTTATATCCATCGAGAAATTGCAGGAAATTCAAGACGAGCTCGAGAAGGTACTGATTCAATGCTTCTTTTCTCTCTCACTCTATCATTCTATCGCGTTTTTTTTTCCCTTTTTGCGACCCCCTCTGTTTAATGCTTACCCCAGGAGGTTAATGAAGCCAAGCGAAAAGCGTTACCTTGTGATCTATCATTTTCTTTTTTGGGTGCTCAGTTGAGCTTGTGCCTTCTTGCAATTGAGCTGGACGGAATTGGGTTCACATTAACTCAATTGGTGCTTCGGAATTTTCTTTTATGGGTCACGTCTTCTAATTCTACTTCAATTGTTACCCAAAGCTTAAGGCTTTATGTAGTTTTGTTGAAGAACGTCAATGCTGACGTTCAATTCCTTTTACCTGCTCTTGGGAAATCTGATTGTTGGTTTTTAAACTCATTAAGACTGAGTGGCTTTGTCCCTTGTGTGATTTATAAACTAATTCTAAAGCTTTGTTAACATTTAGCCCTTATTGATAGTGATACATCCCATGATACCTGGATAAAATGAATTACGTTGGGATAAATGTTCATCTTGAATTATACCCTGCGAGTTCACTGTTCCTGCGACCAAACAGTTATAAAGTCTTCCTCTTACTCCTAAGTACTGTAGAAAGCTGGTATCTTATTAATAAGGGTGTATATTTAATTATATAGTATCACTGCTAGATAAAGATTGACGTATATTCTACAAGTTAATTAACTTTTTGCCAGTAAGTTTGTGATAATCATGTTGTTTATTTGGCTTGATCTTCAAGATCAATGAGGAGGCCAGTGATAAAGTCTTGGAAGTGGAACAGAAATACAATGAAGTACGAAAGCCTGTCTACGATAAGCGGAATGAGATCATCAAATCAATTCCCGACTTCTGGTTAACAGCGGTTAGTATTATCCTCTCAAATCTGTCATCTTTGAACTGATTATGAACTTGTTATCACGCTGATGAGTTTCATGCCGGTCATAGTTCAGTAAAGATTTTAAGTGGGTCCACTGATTCTTCCTCTCTGTTTCCTATGATAAAAATAACTGTTTCTTCTTCAACGTGCAGTTCTTGAGTCATCCTGCTCTTTGTGAACTTTTGACTGAAGAGGACCAGAAGGTTTGGTTTGTCTCTCTCTTTTTATTTTTTCTGAGTTTTCAAAATTGTAAATGAAATTGCAAGTAAAATGCTGAATTTTAATAGTGAAACTGATTTTGAACTCGCATAATCTTGTTTTAGTATCTTCTGTCCAAATGGCTATTAAATTGTTGTTGTTCGTTTTGCCTTTGTTAGATATTCAAACATCTCACCTCCCTGGAAGTGGAAGATTTTAAAGATGTCAAATCGGGTTACTCAATTACTTTTGTGAGTTTGAATCATTTCCCTAGCTTGCTCCTTTTCTGTTCTGTTCCTACATTTTGCTTTTATTTTTTCTATAGTGATTTCTTGCCCTTTGTGTTTCCTACATTCTATTTCTTTAGGAGTACTTATTTTGTGTCTTTGATTCTACAGAACTTCAACACCAACCCTTATTTTGAAGATACAAAGCTGACGAAGACCTTCACCTTTCTTGATGAAGGAACAAGGAAAATTAATGCTACATCCATAAAATGGAAAGAGGGAATGGTGAGAGGTCTCCCCTCCGATTAGTGCTTGTATTGGTTCGCCAAATTATTTTCACTAACTGTTTACTGTACTCTACATATTTGAAGGGTTTACCTAATGGGTTTAACCATGAGAAGAAAGGGAACAAACGACCTCAGGCTGAGGAAAGGTTGGTTATTAAACTGTTTATTAATAATCATCATTTATAGTTTTTATTATTATTAAATTTATATATATATATATTATTGCTTTTATGGTTATTTGTGAAAGAACCGTCACTAGACTATCTAATATATGCTAGTTCTTTTGTTATACAAAGTCGTAAAAATTTATGAGGAAATAACGGTGATTCAGTTTAGCTATTTGAGTCAAAACTCATGCAATGGTAGATTATAATCAGTGTTATAAAAGGCTGATCTTTTGAGAATTTTTATTGTAAAAAAGTCCAAGAAAAACTCTTAACAGTTAAATGAGGTATGTGCTTAAATTCAAGAGAGTGTTAATTCCTTAGTCTATATTTGTTTGATAACTTTCCAAGTCTAATATGACTTTATTTTCAAATTTTTGGCGTTATTAGAATTCAATAGACTGAATTGCATTGCATATCGAGAATAGATTTCTAGCATTTCATGAAAATAATTTCGCATTTCAGAAAGCATATAATCTTTTGAGAAGCAAAAGGGAAGAATGCTTAATAAAACAACTGAATGATAGAACTCTTTCTGTTACTAATAATCAGAGAGATTATGAGCTCCCTACCTTTCTACTCTTTGCAAACCACTAGCTGAAAAGACACCGTTATTTTCACTGCATCTGACTATGTACAGGGTAACCAACTATTCCCAAAACATTACCACCATAACTAACTTGGGCCCACAGGCGGGCCCCCCTCTCTCCTCTCCTGTGCCTCACGAACCCTTCTTTGTTTTTTTGTACACCTTAGGAAGTTGATAGTAAGTTTATTAGGAGATATATTAGTAATTAGTTAGGGAAGTAATGGTATTTAGTAAAAAATAAAGGGAGTGGAAATGGAGGAAGGTAGACATCGATTAAATTAGCTTAGGCATGAGTTTTCACTATAAAGGGAGGGTCCAAGTACCTTGAACTATCTGGTTATCTTGTAGTTCTTTACCTTTTATATTTCAATATCATTTTAGTTCTATATGGGTTCTATCAAAAGTCCTATTAACAAGGTAAAGCCCGATATCAAGAAAATGATCTATCTGAGAAAGCTGACTGCAAAAAGAGCGAAAGAAAGAAGTTAAATCCCTGATGCCATTTAAATGAATAAAACCTTGAGATGAGGTAAAAAGAGAGGAAAAGAAATATCTAGTTGCTGATAGAGCAGATAATTGAAAACTGAAGTACAATCAATCAGAGATGGGGGAATCACGGAATGAGCTATAAAAGGAACAGAGAGAGAGGAAGAGTGGGAGGGACAAAATCTATGTTGTAGTAATAATTTAGATGGTGTGCTATTTTCTCTCATCTTCTCTTCTTTCTTTCTCTTTCCAATTGTTTTTTTTACCCGACTTCAGATTCAATGGACATCCAGAGATTCAAGGATTTGAGTTGATAATAAAAAGGCAAATGGCCAGAGAGATTTAAGCTCTGAAAAATGAGGTGGTTTATTAAGTGTATGCCTCAAGTTTTTTTCTAGTACCTCAATACTAATCATGCATTAAGGCTAAGGTATCAAATGCAAATTAAGACAAAGATCACTAGTTTTTTTTCACATTATGCAAGATCATGACAATTATAGAAACATCTCATAATAGGGAAAAGAAAGCGTTTTTGTTTGCTGATTATACGTCAGTCTGATTGATTGATTAGCTGTACTTTACTTGCATTTGAGACCTGAGCACTGAAGTTTAGCTGTTCTACCTCTTTAATTGGGCTGGAATTTACTTTTCTGTGAAAAAGGGTTTTTCTTTTAATCTCTTGAAGTAATTTGTATTGGAAAACTTCAAAATGGAAGGAAAATGTCAAAAAGTTTTTGTTGCTCAATTCACTATCTGTCTATCTCTAGTATTAGCTGATGTCATATACTCATAGCTATAATCTTATTATCGATGAATGCATTTCCAAGTGACAATGCCTCCTGTGTGCATGAAATGAAGAAAATGCCCAGAACCTTCTTTTTCTTTTTCTCAAATAATTCATATGACCTCACTGGTTGTACACTTTTTCCTGTTTTGGGTGCAGCTTTTTTAGCTGGTTCAGCGATACAGAACAGAAAGATATTGATGACTTTCATGATGAGGTAAGAAAAAATATATTGCATATTCAGATCACCCCCACAAAAAGTTCTTGTTTTGAATATGGCGTTTGCATGCCTCAGAGGCTGGCTGTTACATAACTGACCAAAACAAAAATTTTCCCAATTAAATAAATAGGAATACTATAATCTTTATGACGATTCCCCTTTCACTTCAAAATAAAAGCTATGTTTTGAAATCCTCTCTGGGTTACAGGTTGCAGAAATTATCAAGGAGGACTTATGGCCTAACCCTTTATCCTACTTCAATAATGTATGTTTCTTTCTGCTTCGTAGGTTTTCCTCTTCTCAGCACACAAGCTGAAATTGTACTTAATTAATGTTTGCTACATAGCTATTTTCTCTAACAGTTATTGTACTGTGATACAGGAGGCTGATGAAGATGAATTGGAGGAAGAAGAATCTAATGAAGAGGTGAAGGAAAACAATTTTACGGGCGTTTGCTAGTCTCATGATTAAGGCAGCTAATTTGTTGTGCTTGGTTGTCGGATAGTTCACTAGATGGCTGCTCTGTAATCTTTTCTGTGTTTGTTTATCCCTTGCTATCTTCACCGAGATTATAATTTTTTGTTTTGGTATTTCTTCTTTTCAGGGAAAGGAAGATGATGACTCTGATGAGGATGACGACGACCAAGACGATGACAATGACGCCGGTGATGATGAGGATGATGACTAAGATGACTAGTGAAGTTTGATGCATCTCTCCAAATGGCTCGTTTCTGTAATAGTTGCTCAAGTATCAGTTGGTAAAGGAGAATGTTGATCGTTTCTTGTGGTAGCCTTCTTCCGGTCATGGTAGGGTAACGGTCTGTAAGTTCAGTTGGTCAGGCATTTCGATTCGACTTTACTTTCTCCCTAAGAGCCCTTTCCTTTTCTCCTTCCTCGTTGCCTAAATTACACTCTAATATATAGATTGTTGAGGATATTTATGGTTTTAATCTTATGTTTCGTTCTAATGCTAACATTGGAGAAAGCATTTTGGTGTGTAAAGTTATTTGGACTCCCCCTTAATGCATATGTTATTTATTGTGTTTCTATTGCCATCCCTCTCAAACCTTCCCTTGGTTCTGTTCTTGCCATGGCTGTTGTTTCTAAATCAGAGCAAGTATTTTGTGCATCCAAAGTGTTCATCCATACACAATCTGCTTCCAAGCTTTTTTTTTTTTTTTTTTTTTTTTGGTTCAAATCAACCAATTAATACAAAATTATTTTCTATAGGACTGTGGAATTCAGGCACAGGTTTTGAACCTCAAGGCATTATAGAGTTCAGGTGTCAGCTTTTGAATCTCAAGACAAACTACTTGCATGTACATTGCAAAACAAGACAAATTAAATGATGCAAGTAAATTGTAACGAGTGTATCAGACAAAAAAAACTAATTGTTATAAGATATACATGAATGTTTTTTACAAAGTGATTTAAAAAACTTACCAATTTTACTTAAATTCACAAAAAAACGTGTGCACTTTAATTGTTAAGTACTTATTTATATATTTTGATAATTTTTAATTCTAAATTATGAACCAATTTTGATCTTTCTAACCATGGTTATATATTGTCAAATTCATCATTTGCTCGAACATAATTGACATATATGATCTCTTTTAGAGTTGGAGGTTCAAATCTCCACTCTTATTTGTTAATAAAAAAAAAATCTTTTAACAGAATTCTTTTATGGATGTGCAACTCCTAGTAGCACAATTAGTCCTACCGAAGAGTTCTCGAGTTCTCGTTAGTTTCTAACTGAAAGTTGATGTGGCACTTAATTTTTATTAAAAAAATTCTTCATTTTTTAATTGTTAAAAAAAAAAACAACTTTTTAATACTTTTTTCCCCTCCCTCTTCCCAACTTTTTCCTCTCATGGCTGCAACCTCCATCAGTCCTCGACTTGTTTTTCTTCTCTTTTTTCCTGGATTTGAGATCGGGGGAAGAAGAGCTTCTCCATCTTTTTTAAAAGAAGGTAAAATGGGAAGGGAGAAAGGAGAAGGAAAAAAAAAAAAAAAGAAGAAGAAAATCAGTCGTTACAGTCTATGGTAGTACGTCAACTTTCCGTTAAGAATTAACGAAAAACTTGACAAAGGAATAAAAGGTACTACCAAAGCAAACCCGAAGATAAAATTATTGAATTTGATTTTAATGATCCAAATGTAACTTAAACCAAAAACCTCATAGATTAAAAATGTATTTTTCTATTATAAAACTATCTAATAGGCAAATATTTAGTCAAAATGAGCATAATTCAATTGCAATAATATTTGTACAATCGACCTAAATATTAGAGATTCAATTCTCCTATTTCACATATTTTAAAAAAAAATGTAAATATTTGACTATTAAAGAAATATTTGGCTCAAAATAGTTTTCCAATTGTCAACATAGGCGTAGTTTAATTATATGTACTCTCTTTTGAGATTGGAAGCTTAAATTAAATTTCCATATCTCCAAAGACTTTTAAATTGTTTTTGATAATCAATTGTATACAAATATTTAATAAATCGAAGAAAAGATTATATATATATAACAGAAAATGCTTTACAAAGTTGGAGATGAGGATGGATAGTTTATATATATAAATATATAATTTATCGTTGTCTCTGAATCAGAAATTGTGTGTCCTAGAGAAAAATCTCATTTCATGATGAAGTATACACACGTATAAAAACTAATAGAAAAGAAGTAAAAAAAAAAAAAAAAAAAGGGAAAACAAACAAATAGAAAGATAGAGCTGAATGAACATGCATTTAATATCATTGAAGTCCTCGAGAAGAAGAACCAAGTGTCTACTCTTATTTCATGTCTTTTTGTGTATGTTTATTTACTTTGTGGAATCAAATTTAAATACTTTATTATTTCACATTCAAAGGATGGGAAATGTAACCCTTACTAATTGACAAAACCAATGTCTTCTTACACTTGTATGGAGAATCTTTTTTATTTTTAAAATTACCATGCAACTCTTTCTCTGATTGACACACATTTATCTTACTTTCATTTTTAAGAATACCAAGTAATATCAATCATTGACACATGTTTATGTTCCAACCACTCCTTGTCTTATACTTTTTACAATTTTTCTCCACAAACAAAATCACTTCTCATTAAGTAAATTGCACATCATGAGTAAAGTAATTAAATTTTCATAATTTTTTTTTGAATCTCTATCCTACTCTCAACTTGAACATGGGAATTAAGAAGGTATCCCAAGCATTATTTCTTGTTTTCCCTTTTTTAAGTAATTGTATTTAAAAAGACTGAAAATTATAGGGAAAGAAATTAAATTAGGTAGAAGCAAATTTAGAAGGATGAGAAAGAAACGCTTCCTAAATCTCTCTGAAATGACCAAAGCATGTATTCCAAGTGTGTCAATTTCCATATTTGACTGCTTTTTGTTTGGTATAAAAATGAATCAAAAGAAAAACTCTCCCACTTCACTTTGAAAATGGCCAACAACACAGGCATTCCAACTGTGGACCTTTCTGTGTTCTCTAGCCAAGATGAAACTGAAGCCAAAAAGAAGGCTTTTGAAACCATATTCCAAGCTTGTTCCAGCTATGGCTTCTTCCAAATTGTAAACCATGGCATCCCCATTGAGTTTCTTAAAGGAGCTTTGGAACTGTCAAGAACTTTTTTCCATTTGCCTGATGAGGTAAAGCTCCAATATAGCTCCAAGCCAGGGGCACCTCTTCTTGCTGGTTTCAACAAGCAAAAGGAAACTTGTGTAGACAAGAATGAGTATGTTCTTGTGTTTCCTCCTGGATCCAACTTCAACATTTACCCTCAAGAGCCACCACAATTCAAGTAACTTTTCTTTTTTTGGCAGATGTAATTTCATTTTCATCTAGTTCTCTCCCTTCTTTTTGATTCATGGTTTTGAGTGTGGTTATAGGGAAGTGCTGGAAGAAATGTTCAAGAAATTAAGCAAGGTTTGTTTGCTTCTGGAGAGCATTGTAAATGAGAGTTTGGGGCTTCCTCCTGATATGCTGAAACAATACAACAATGACAGAAGCTGGGATTTCATGACTACTCTTTACTACTTCTCTGCAGCTGAAGAAGGTGAAAATGGACTCACTCACCATGAAGATGGAAACTGTATTACTTTGGTAACCCAGGATGGAACTGGAGGCCTTGAAGTAAGGAAAGATGACCAATGGATTCCAGTGGTTCCTGTTGAAGGAGCTATAGTAGTCAACATTGGAGATGTAATTCAGGTAAAAGTTTCAAACTTTGTTCTGAATCAATTCTGTTTTTTGGATGTCTGAAATCAATTGGGGTCTTGATGTAATTAGGTGCTGAGCAACAAGAAATTCAAGAGTGCAACACACAGAGTTGTGAGGAAAAAGGGAAAAGAGAGATTTTCTTATGCATTTTTTCACAACTTGCATGGAGACAAATGGGTTGAGCCATGGCCACAGTTCACAGAAGAGATTGGAGAGAAACCAAAATACAGAGGATTTCAGTTCAAAGATTACCAAGCCTTGAGATTGAAGAACAAAACTCATCCACCTTCTAGAGTGGAGGATGAGATTCGCATCACACATTATGAGATCAGTTGATATATATATAAATATATATACCAACCCGTTCTTTCAGTTTCAACCACAGGGAAAAAGAATGTAGTACAAGTTAGTTAAGTGCTGTTGCTGTCTCTGTTTGTTTCTTTTACTGTCTTGTGTACTTGGGAGAGCCATTTAAGCTTAATTTGTTATGTAATGTCTTCATTTCGTCATCCTACATTATATTCTCTCTTTGTATTACAATTATATGAAGAGAGAAAAATAAAAGTCTATACTGATATATCCTTCACTCTGCTTTCTTGTTAATTTAGAGACCACTTCCTTAGATTCACGAATATTAATTATCATATAATATGATATTCTTCACTTTAGTTGGAAGAGGTTGGTATCTCAACCATCATTTCCTCAGATAGTGCCATCTATACTCGTCTAACTCTTATCCAAACCGAACTCTTCTCTAGAGCACGTTAAGACTCAATGTGTGACTTTGGTCACATTTTCCAACTATCCTCCCTTCAATCAAACAGTCATTTTATGACTTGGTCACATTTTATGACTAGCTCTTATCGAAATCAGCTCCTCTTGTTTGGAGTATACTAGGATTTAATGTGGGATTTTGAGAGCATTCTCAATTTTATTCCTCTCAATTAGTCATCTATCTGTCTAGTTCTTACCCTGCTTCTATTCTCCTCAATTAGTCATCTGCTTCTATTCTCCTCAATTAGTCATCTATCTGTCTAGATTCTATTCTCCTCAATTAGTCATCTATCTGTCTAGCTCTTACTCTGCTTCTTTGGAGTACTACACTGGACTCTATGTGGATCATCCCCTTAAACAATCTATGTAGCTCTTAATTATCTAGTCAACTAATCACATCTTAATTATCTAGCTCTTAAAATGTTGGATTCATTAAAAGGGCAAATTTGGAATACAAAATTTCAAAGTTTAATGTTTTGTCATATACGCAGAATCCCAAACATGGAAAACAAGCTTGCTAAATTTCATTCTAAAATCTTCAATAAAAAATTGAAAGAATGGGTCGTCACACGTCAGATTTATTTATATTTTTATATTTATTAATTTTTGTTTTAAAATTGACGTTAATGACAAAGTGTGAAGGGTCAAGGGTCAAGGGTCAGAAATTTTTTAAAATTTACTCTACTAGTTGATAAGCAAGTGGCGTATAATTATACAATAGTATCATAATTTTTTTTTTCCAGCTTATGCAAGTGGCGTATAATAATTATACAATAATATCATATATAAACAAGCCGAAAAAAAAAATAGAAAAAAACAAGTGAAAATTAAAATGGTGAACTCATCAGGAACAATCATCCCCACAGCCGATCTTTCTCCATTTTTGAGAGAAGAAGGATCCGACGAAGAGGGAAAGAAGAAGGCAATTGAAATAATTGGAAAAGCTTGCTCTGAGTTTGGGTTTTTTCAGGTTGTTAACCATGGTGTTCCAATTCACCTTATGCAAAAAGCACTTTTGGGATCAAATCAGTTTTTTGGATACCCTTTGGATCGTAAGCTTGAGGCCAGCCCTCTTCCCGGAGCTCCTCTGCCGGCCGGCTATGGCCGCCAGCCGGATCACTCGCCGGATAAAAATGAATTCTTTATGATGTTTCCACCTGATTCAACCTTCAATGTCTTCCCCTCCAATCCTCAAGGCTTTAGGTTGTTCTTCTTCTATTACTTTTTGCCTTCTTTAGGTTTCACTCTATACTTTTCATCCATATATATACTTTCATTGGAATTAACGAATTTATTCTCAATGTTTGGTAATGATTTCATTTTTTTTTTTTTTTGTTCGTTTATGTTTGTTTTCTTCCAATTTTTTAATTGTAATTTTCACCTTTGATAAAAAAAAATACTTAAATTTCTAGTCAAATTCTATATATAAAAACACACATATAAGTGAGAACTATATATTTTTTTTTAAGTATATATTAAATTTGCATTTACCTATTAGCTTAAGTTTTTGGGTCAATTAGCGATTTAAGATAGTAGTATCAGAGCAAGTTCGTACAAGAATGTCCTCTTAAGCTTTTGGGTAAATTGGTGATTTAAGAAAAATATTGGTAAAAAGTGGATAGCAAAACATAAAAACTTTATAGGTAAAAATATAGCTAGTGTTTATACATTTAATTTTAAAAAATCAAATGGTAATTATCAAACAGGGTGTTAATAATTTTTTAGTATCGATCCATGCTCAAGTTAATTGGAAAAAAAATGTGCTTTATAAACTATAAAAACTAAATAGTTGTATAGTAAAAATAATAGACACTTTATTTTGATTTTGATGAGATTGTTCATAAATTATATTATAAATTTAAAAGAATTTGAATTGAATTGTTACCTAAATTATAAAAGTAGAAGTAAAGACAACTAATTTAGGACCTATTTGGTAATGATATCATTTTTAGATTTTTTGTTTTTAAAAGTTAGTTTCATAAATTTATGTTTGTTTTTTCTTTCTCAATTTTTCAATTATAGTTTTCACATTCATTAAAAAAACACTTGAACTCTTAACTAAAATGGACTCTTTTCAAATATAGAAAAATGAGTCAAACTATTTACAAATATAAAAATTTGTTACAGTCTATCACTGATAGACTGCGATAGAATTCTATCGTTTTCTATCGCTCAAGCGATTAAATTCATTTGCTTGAGCGATAGAAAGCGATAGAATTCTATCGCGGTCTATCACTTATAGACAGTGAAATTTTTTTATATTTGTAAATAGTTTGATATTTTTTCTGTTTATAATAATTTTCCAACTAAAATCCTAAAAACAAGTTTTTTTGCAAAGTCGGTATTTTGTTTTTTTAGTTTTTAAAACTAAGTGAGTAATAAAACATCGAAATTTATGGGTAGAAGTTGTGTTAAATTATAATTGGATTAATTGAGGAGGTTAAGCATATAAATATATATATATATATATATATGATTATTAATTGCAGGGAAGTATTGAAGGAGTTATTCTCATGTTTAGTGAAGACAGCATCAATAATAGAAAACATCATAAACGAATGCTTAGGGCTTCCACCAAAGTTGCTAAGTGAATACAATAACGACAGGAAATGGGATTTAATGTCGACATTCAGATACCCAGAAGCAAGTGAGACTGAAAACGTTGGACTTAGAGAACATAAGGATGTTAATTTCATCACTTTGTTGTTCCAAGATGAAGTCGAAGGCCTTCAACTCAAGACACAACATCATCAATGGATCCCAATTACTCCCAATCACTCAACCCTTGTTGTCAACGTTGGAGATGTCATTCAGGTATCTTTTACCTTTCCATATAAAAATGTTACTTTTTTACTTCTTCTTTTTTAACTACATTTTTTTTTAACTAATGAAAACTAAATTCAAAATTCAAAGAAAATAATCATTTCGACTTTGAAAATTAATAAGCCTATTTCCTATTAATTCCTTACTATGAGCTTCTATCTTTCTTTTAAGTAAAGAGCTTAAATTCTAAGCCAAATTCTAAAAATAATTTTTTTTCTTTTAGTTTTCAAAATTTAGCTTGATTTTTTAAAATATGAATAGAAAGTAGATAAGAAAGTAAGACATTTAGGGGTGAGAGGGGTGTTTGTAGTAGAGGTGATCGTCGGTTCGGTTTTTTCAGTTTTGAGGCCAACAAAGAACCAAACCAAACCAATATGTCCAATTTTATATTAAAAAACTAAGTCAAACCATTGGATCAGTTTGGATTGGTTTGAATTTTCAGTTTTTCGATTTTTTGTTGCACTCCTAGTTTGTAGGCTTAATTTTCAAAAACTAAATAGTTATCAAACGGGCTGTAATATTTTAAAACTTAGAGACCAAATTAAAATCATATATTTAAAAAAATTAAAATTATACTAAAAAAGAACTCAAAGATGACCAAGAAAAATAGTTCCTTTTTTTTTTTTTTTTGTATTTTTCACCTATAGTTCATAGCAAGAAATGAGTGAAAAATTTGAAAATAATTGTGATTGTTTTACATAGGCTAATACATTACTTAAATTAAGTCAATAGATCAAAATAATCTCTATTTGAGTAACCCTAAAAACAATTCCATTATGATGTTATGTAAAATTTTAAATTCATCGAAAGTAAACACATGAATCTCTTAAATACATGCATAAAGTTGAAAATAAAGCACACGCAACACTCTATTAAAAACTTTTTAAATTACAGTCTACACACATGTTAGATTGAGAAAAACACCTTAAAAGTTTAGAACTAGAACTAGAGTAATCTTAATTAGACCAAAATTGTAATTTAACCTTTTAATAATTTAATTATGATTATGTGCTTATAATTAATATAGTGGAATTAATTGTTTTTCTTGAGTGGTGATCTACTTAAAATCATACATATATATGCAATTTTTGTTAGGTATTAAGCAACGATAGGTATAAGAGCGCAAGCCACCGAGTGGTGAGGCAAGCAGGGAAAGAGCGTCACTCTTATGCATTTTTCTACAACATTGGAGGTGATAAATTGGTGCAGCCATTGCCACATTTCACTACGGACATTGGTCACCCACCAAAATACAGACCTTTCATCTACAACCAATACCTTCAATTAAGATTAAGAAACAAAACCCATCCTCCTTCTAGACCTCAAGATATCATCAATATTTCTTATTATTCTACTAATTCCTCTTTAGATATTTAGCTTCAATAATCTTCTCATTACTAGCTATGTCTCATTTTATATATATGTTTCCCTCTCTTCTTTAATAGGGATAGAGTGAAACAAATGTTAATGAAAAACTCTCTCTCTCTCTCTCTCTCTCTCTCTCTCTATATATATATATATATATATATATATATAAACAAATATTGTTGTGTTGTTTGATATTGTTAATTCTCGTCGTTAATTCATAGTTGAATAAAAAAAAATTGTGTGGGTAGTAGCTGTAAATTTTGAAAATTTACATTGAAAATGATGGTAAAAGGGAAAAATACGAACCCTACTCATGCGTCTTTGTGAATTACACCCATGAAAAAGTTTGAAAGGGAAAGAGAAAGAGAGAGAGAGACAATACTTTTCAATGGAGCAGCCTTTTCTCTTTTATTGACAATTTATCATAAATCAACCACTTCAAGTAAAACCTGAATCTCACTTTATATATCAACTAAGTTTTGTCTACTAATTTTTCTTTTTTCTCTCTTTTTTTCAAAAAAAAAAAAAAAAAAATTTAAGTTAGAGTAAAAGAAAAATGGGTCATTTGGATAAGGAATCCTCAAATCCCCAACATAAATGCAGAGTGAAAAAAGAACAAAAAGAAATTATTCCGAATGCGACCAAAATCTCACATTAGCTAGATAATTGAAAATTCATGAATTTATAAAGGAGGACAATTATCTCCTAATTGTATTAGACATTTTGAATGAAACTAAAAGCAAAATCACGAGGGTATATTATCCAAAATAGACAATATCCATACCATTATTGAAATATTTAAAAGTTCCAAGTATTTTTTAGCACAACAAATCTCGAGCATGAAGAATTTATAACACACCGACTTTAACATAGTACACGTTAATTACTGGTCAATTACTATTCAACTACGTTTACGTTGACAGTTTCAAAGTTATTTTGACCTGAAGTTGAGCCGGCCCCACCCTTGGCCACCATTGTCTTTATAAATTACATCATAAAAAGCCCCATTTCACGTGGACTCTGAACCAATGGGTCTGCACAACCCACAATAATAGCAACCCTATAATTCACTCTTTTTTTTTCCTTTTTCTTTTTCTTTTTCTTTTTCTTTCAAAGCATTATATATATATATATATATATATATGAGTGTTGTGTGTATAATATATATTACTCCCCATTCTAAAACCAAACATCTCAAACCACTTTCAAAGGTTGAACCAATTTATTTATTTTCTCTTCAAGTTCTGACGATCTACATTATTGAGACCCACCACAGATCCAAATTAAGAGATCATTTAGAAGAGTGATGGAAGGAAATGACCAACTTCACTATCACCAAAACCATCGCTCAACTACTTCTTTTCCTCTCCAATTGTTAGAGAAGAAGGAATATGATAATAATCCCCAACCTCCTCTTGACATCTCTAAGAAGCCCTCTCCCAAGAGGACTTCTACTAAGGACCGTCACACCAAAGTCGATGGCCGTGGTCGTCGCACCCGAATGCCTGCTCTTTGTGCTGCTAGAGTTTTCCAGCTCACTCGTGAGCTCGGCCACAAGTCCGATGGTGAAACCATCGAATGGCTTCTTCAGCAAGCCGAGCCTGCCGTTATCGCCGCCACCGGAACCGGTACAATACCTGCAAACTTCAACTCTCTCAATACGTCGTTAAGAAGATCGGCCACAAGCATTTCTTTACCATCTCAACTAAGATCCTCATCTTACTACCACCCGGGAGGTAGGTTGAACACCTTTTAAGATATTTATCATATATACCATTGATTCCAATTACATCCTTTCAAATGTTTCATTTTAAGAAGTCTTGCTGATTCTTTTTTTTGTTTTTGTTTTTGTTTTTTTTAATTTTCTCATTATAATTAAATTAATAATCTTGCCATTGAGTTGCAGTTTAATTAGATGTCTCCATCTAGGGAGGAAAAAAAAACGAAACTCGTATTTGATAACTATTTGAATTTTCAAAATTTGTGATTGTTTTCTTATCATTTCTATACAATAATTTTATTTTATTTTAAGATAAACATTTTTAAAAACTAGTTTCTTTTTAGTTTTCAAATTTTGAAAATAGTTGTAAAAGATAGATAACAAAATAAAGAAACTCTCATAAGATTAATTTTAAAAAAAAAAACTAAGTCCTTGTTTGGTAACTATTTGGTTTCTTTTTTTATTTTATTATTATTATTTTAAATTAAGCCTATAAACATTTCACTGTCATTTATGAGTTTAGAAAATTATTATAAGTGAAAAAAATATCAAACTATTTATAAATATAGAAAAATTTCAATGTCTATTAGCAATAGACAACGATAAACGATAGACTTCTATCACTAAGTGATAGAAGTCTTTGTCTATCGCAGTCTATCACTCAGTGATAAAAGTCTATTGCAGATAGATAGTAAATTTTTTCTATATTTATAAACAGTTTGACCATTTTTCTATATTTGAAAATAACTCATTGGTTTATGTGTCTTGTTGTCTAGATTAGGATCAAGGGTTTTTAAAATCAAAATCAAAATTTTAAAACTAAAAATAGTATTTTTCTAAACATATTTTTGTTTTTAAAAATTGACTAAGAATTCAAATGTTTGTATAGAAACTATGAAAACTATGAATAAAAAATAGTGAGAAAACAAATATAATTTTTAAAAACGAAATGGTTACTAGATGGACGTGAAAATTTATGAAATATGGCCTAGATAAACAAAAGGGTATTTTCTCTTACTTCCTCTCTCACTCTCAAGATCCAGGAAAAAAAAGGAACTTTTTTACTTACAAATTAGAAAAAAAGAAAAAAAAGAAAATTAGGGCTAAGATGAACTAAAAAGAATGTGATGATCTTCCATTTGCCTTAATTACATTATGTATCATGCATTAATTCCCATGAAATGATTGAGGTATTATTAAAAAAAAGGGGGAGAAATTAGGCTATAGGCTAATGGAACATGATTAAAGTTGTTCAGTGATGGGGTTCAACTCTGAAGCAATGAATAATATGGGTCAATTAATGACGACGCAACCAAAAGAAGATCATCACTATCTACAACAATCCACCACAGGCCTAATCCCCGCCACTACTATTCCGGCCAACTTTTGGATGCTTTCCGACGCCAACAACCAATTACTCGCCGGCGGAGGCGACTCTTTATGGAGGCTTCAGTCTGCCAACAACCAAGACGCCGCTTTATACAGATCAGGACAACCCTCCGGTGGCTTACGTTTATCCAATAATCTGGCTGCTCCATTGACGCTCCTCCCAGGAAAGCCACTGTCATTGGGACCCACTGCCGGAGGTGGACGTGGAACCGTGAATGATGACGGACACTTGAATATCTACGCCGCCCAAAATCCGCCGCATGGGGCGGCGCCTGACACTGGCGTCTCCTAATCATAATTGTTGCCTATGGATTTGCTTACTAATTTCTTCATATATATGGTTTGAGACGTGAGGTTAGACATATGATTCTCTTCTCATAACAATCCTTCTTATTACTATTAATTTTCACTTTATTGTTTCATTTTCTCTTTTTAATATTACACCTTTTACAAAAATAGAAATTCATCATGGTTATATTAAAAAAAAAATTTTTAAAAAAAAAACAATCTCTAGTATCTAAAAATATATATTATCTCAAATCAACATTAACTTTTATCAATTTATAATATGGCTTTTAATTAAATGAGTAATGTTCAGATTCTCATCGAGAGTTCTATGTTATCATCATTAATAAACTGATATAAGTTCGTAATGCTTAATGACTATTGCAATTTTATTTTTTTATTTTTTTATTTTTATTTTTTTTGTATTGAATGCAAATACGTTGGGGAAGATTTATTCGATGTTTAGAAAAGTATTTACTCTTGCCTTTGATTTTTTTTTTTTTTTTGTCAAAGGTACATTCTTTATGCCCATTAAGTTAACCTCTTAATTATTAGCAGATAAATAATGTTCAATTGAGTAGGCCAGTTAGGCTTAGAAATATGTCACACTACATTATTATATTAATGTTTCTTAAAATGATATATTATCATGATATTTAAATTAATATACTAAAATTGTTGTCATTATTATTCTATCCTGATATTTAAATTAGAATTGTTTTCAAATATAGAGAAATAAGTTAAACTATTTACAAATATAAAGTTTTTTTTACCAATAGATCTCAAAAGAATTCTATCACTTGAGCGATAGATACCGATAGAATTCTATCGCAGTCTATCACTAATAGACAATGAAAAATTTTCTATATTTGTAAATTGTTTGATATTTTTTTCTATTTATAGTAATTTTCCTTTAAATTAATATACTAAAATTGTTACCATTATTATATTTAAAATTTAAAAATACTACTATTACATGTTTTTTAATCAATTATTACATGAAGGCAAGATTCAAGTTGTCAATATATAGTTCAACTAATATATAGATGTGTTAGTCTTCATAACTTTTTTAGCTAAAAATAAAAAGGAGAAATGTCAATTTGTACCTCTAAATTAAATTTTGGGGTTGTATTTAATTAAAACACAAAACTATTAATTCTATAAACTTTAAACTATTAATTGTTTGACAAACTTCATGTCAATTATGTATCAATTAAACTTCTAAATTTTTGTAAACGAATCAATTTATACACTTTATTTCAAGTACATTTGAATAACATATCCATTCATCAATTGTCACACAACATGTAGATTTCTTCAAATGTCAGTTTTATAAAATGGACCACTAGAGTTAATTCATGGACAATTCTCAAAGGAAATTCTAATGAAGAGTCTTAATTAATTCATACTTTAAAGTTTAGAGGTTTAATTGATACAAATATAAGTCTTACACAATATTTTCCAAATACAATGTAATAGAGGGTGTAAAATTGATATACTTACAAAAAGTTCATGATTTAAATTGATAAAATTCCCAAAGTTCAGAGTATAAATTGATATTTTTCTAAATGAAAACATGTGAAGAAGTAGGATTAAAACTCCGTACCTTTTGGTCAAATTTAGATCAATTTAAGTGTAATTAAGTTGTGTTCATGTTGGCAAATTCATATGATTCTATTTATAATTCGATGATGAAACGTTGTATATAAACCCCCAACCCAAGTTTTTGTCATAAAATTTTTAATAGATTATATTTAATTGAAACTCGACATATACATATGTAATCAATAGCTACCTGCTCGATCAAATATTTGCAAAGCTTAGATATTACAGCGCTAATTGAACCTAAAATAGATGTCAAAGGCTTAACCTCATATCCTCTTAAACTATATATATAGACCAATTTGGATAATGTTTGTATTAAAATAAAAGTTTTTATTGATTAAACATTAATGAACAATGACAATAACAATAATAATGGTATATTATTATTATAAAATTATTATTATTAGTATAGATTGTAGGGTAATTATTTTAAATGACAAAACAGTTAAAAATATTTTCAAATATAGTAAAATGTTACTGTCTATTAGTGATAGATAATAATAGACCGTGATAGATCAAAATGTTGATAGACAATAATAGACAGTGATAAATGATAGTAGTCTATCAGTGTCTATCATTGTAAATAGGTTAATTTATTTTGCTATATTTAAAAATAACTCGAAATAGTATTCATTACCAATTTGGATATAATTCAACTATATTCTCCCAAAAAAAAAAAAAGTCAGAAGTTAAAATTTCACTTCAAATTGCATCTATCGACAATTTAACTAAAAATAAAATCAGCTCCTCCACCATGATTTAATTAATTAACACACCTTTTAAACCAAAAGTACAATTTTTTGTTACAATCCTTCCTTTCAAAAAATGCAACATATCTTTTCTTTACCCATCCTTTCATATCTCATGTACTTTGGAGATTGCAATTT
The DNA here is from genome assembly GCA_002890555.2 of Lagenaria siceraria. Lineage (NCBI taxonomy): Eukaryota > Viridiplantae > Streptophyta > Magnoliopsida > Cucurbitales > Cucurbitaceae > Lagenaria > Lagenaria siceraria. Next base: position 530,821 of record CM016487.1, on the reverse strand, counting down.
AGATTTTGTCAAAGGTTTCTCAATGCTTCTTGGTATAAGTTACACAATACTTCTCTATATCATTATCAACTTTGACCATAATTTTATTAGCTAAGGCATATACCTTCGATCAAGATGTTTGAAATTTGATTCTTTTGCTTCCATTGGTTAAACTCAAAGAAAAGAAAGAAAAAAAAACTTTCCTCCTTTAATTTTATTGTATTTTCTTTATTGAAAGAAAAAAAAAACTTTAATACCTATATCTTCTTCACATTTGAATTTTTTTAAAATGAATCCATAAATTTTAAATTGATTTGATATTGAACATAATTTTTAAATAATTGTCATTCTACCACACAAGCATATTGAGACCTCATGCCTCTTGCTTGATATATAATAATATATATTTAAACTAATTGAGTTATGTTAAATTGGATAGTTGTTTCCTTTCATTAAATGATTCCAATGAAACTAAATTTAATTATTGTTTGAGTGTAACTTTGAATATGGTATTAGATGACGCCAAATAAAATATCGATTACAATGTTAAAAGTCGTAACTGAATTCCATGAACCTAACATAACTTTTGTTCAAAGAGACAGAGGAGTGAGACTTGAGAGAGTATAGCAATAGGCAATAACCCATTGATGATTGAAGGGTAATGAACAGAGCACTGTTAAAAGTTTTTTAAGCCTTTCCCTTTCTTTCTTTCTTTCGTTGCCATTCTTTTACTGCTTCAATGATTCATAAACCTGTCTCTGCAAATGGTGGGATCGTCTTGTTGTGTCCACACCTTATCACTTGCAGGCTTCCCTCACCTGACTCTGTCCCCACTCTGCTTCCTCTTCTTTCCTCCATTAATGGCTTCCCTTAACCAAATTTCCACTTCCCCCAATCAATCCTCTTAATCCCCAGTTGAGTTCAACAAGTGGGTCATTTCCCCTCTCTGTTACCAAAGGACACCTCCTACTTTAAAGATTCAACACGTTTCCAAGAACCCCATTTGTGTCAACTCTGTAATTTCTAAAGCTACGTGGTCTCTGTCACTTTCAGTACGATGATGATTCACTTAACCCATCTCCTCCCTTTCATTCTGTTGCTCTTCTTAATCCCCTTTTTTCTTATATGATTAGACTTATGATTTTGTTAATTACACTTTTTGATTTGCCGTCCACCGACTCCAACTTTCGATGCTGAGTTATCCTTGGAATTGATTCCTCTGCTTTTTTTCTTTTCTTTCTTTCAATGACACTTGTTATTCTTTTTCGTTTAACACGCACGCAGCTGCACCGCTTTTCGAGCTTAAGATCTAGAGGAAGGATAAGGAAAGTTAAAGTGAATGAATTTGGAAGAACGAGCTCTTTTTCTCTTCATTCTTTCGTTTTGGATTCTGGGTTTTGAAGATCATTGATATATTGACCCGAAGATGGGATCTGGTGCTGGAAATTTCTTTAAAGTTGTTCTTAAAAACTTCGACGTTCTTGCTGGGTATCTCTCTGACTCTCTACGTTCCTTTGTTTGCTTGCTTCTTGTGCGCCTGATTGAAGCAGTAAAAAAAAAAAAAAAAAAAAAACCCCATAATGGGGAATTAGTTTCTTAATGTTCCCAGATATTGATACATTGGCATGATTTGATTTGCAGGCCTGTTGTCGGTCTTGTCTATCCTCTGTAAGTTCTTTTTTCACTCCCACCTTCAAAATTTATTGCCAATTGGGCTGATTTCGATCTTTTTAATATTGGGTTTTGGGCTTTTTTTGTAGATATGCCTCAATCAGAGCCATCGAGACCAAATCTCATGTCGATGATCAGCAATGGCTTACTTATTGGGTTTTGCACTCCATGATTACCCTCTTCGAACTGACCTTCGCCAAGGTTCTTGAATGGTAAGCGTTTAGGGGGTTTCTTCTTTCTCAATTGCTTTGAATTTGATCTGTTCACTGAAAATTTCTCATGGCAGGATTCCAATATGGCCATATGCGAAGCTGGTTCTGCTCTGTTGGTTGTCAGGCTTTAGTGGAGCTTCGTATGTGTATGAGCATTACTTAAGACCTTTAATGGTGAACCAGCAGAGAGTCAACGTTTGGTATGTTCCTAAAGGAAAAGACCCTTTGAACAAGCGTGAGGACATTATCACTGCTGCAGAGAAGTACATTCAGGAGCATGGAACTGGTGAACTTCAATACATGCTCGACAATGTGAGGATGATTTTGGTTGAAATTGGTGCTTCTCCCTTTAATTCACAAAGCTTTACAAAGTTTTCTAATGACTAAATTGGTGCATTTCTTCTTGTTTTTGTTCTACTTCTACAGGCCGAAGTGCACAGGAGAAATAGCAGCAGTTATTATGGTTATACAGAGGACTATGGATACTGAAACTGATGCCACTCGCATTCCACTGGCTACTTCAGACTAAAAATAAGAGTGGAAACTCAAACAAAGCTGAAAGTTTTTTCCTGTTTTGTGTTTTTTTTCTTTTGGGTCTGTGAAAAACTAGTCTTTTTTCATTATTGTAGATGTCTTGTCCAACTTGGTACTGTTTTTGGTCGTCTTTTTGTAATATCAAAGCACATTCAAATAAACATCAAGAGAACTGTAGTCATTATCAAAGTTCACTCAACAAAGCTGGTCAAACTTAATTAGAAATCTTAAGACTGCAACATTTTCTCGAACAATGAAAAGAATTAAGGAAAAGAAGCTTGATGTTGAGCATCTTTTGTTATTACAAAACCCCAACGGTCGATATCCAGTTAACAATTTTTCCTTAGTACGGCACAGACAAGGATTTTTTAAGTCTTAAGATTTGTATTCATTAGAGATCATTAAGTGATGGATGATGATGAGTGAGAGCTGTGTAATTGCTTGGCAATGCTCCAGCTTTTTCTTGCTCAAAATCTACTAGCCCAAATTTGTCTGAAACTTCAAATTCACTCCTCTTCATTTTCATCTTCAACGTCAGTCCTATTCTGTGACTTGTATATGTACTCTTGAGCCTCAGTTAGTGCCGATTCCTTTGCGTCTGCTGCATACAAAATCATCTTGATTGCTGCTGCCATCTGCATCAAACGTACAATTATCAACCATTCAATTATCAATGTACTCTTAAAAGTTGATAGTTCTGACAATGAATCGTTTTCTGGTCATTAATCCTGAAGGCTTCTCTATATCCATGGATTTCTTACCGGGAGATCTTCTAATTCAGACATCTGACAAAAGATTTCTATGTCCCTTAATTTTGCAAAGTAAAAGTCTCTTTCTTTTTCCAAAAGATCTACAGACAGTTTCAGATCCGTAATCTGTACACAAGAAAAAAAAAATGCAACAAAAAGAGAAACAACTTGTGAGAGGGAGAGTCAAAATAGTAGTATATAACATCAATTTGGAGAAGAAAGAGGAAGCAAAAAGCAGTAGCCGTCCTTGAGAACAAAGAATAAAACAGAAATTAGCAGTGACATTATTTTGCAGACCTACCTCCTTGGACAAAGCTTGGATTTCTCCAGAAGAATTTGCCCCGCCCGTTACACCGTTCTTCGCTGGCTTGGATCCTGGTTTGTCATGACATCAAATAGCTTAATCTATGGCTCATTACCAACGAAAATAAGTCACTGGAACAAGCTGAGCAGAAGTTTTACTTGGTTCAATTGGATCACTAGAGCCAGGGCTATGCATATTATGTGTTTGCAGCGATTTAGCAGCCTTCTGGCAACCCTTCATTGTGGCGCCACCCTTTCCACCCTTGCATCGTCGCTCCACCGGATTATAGTTCCTGTTAAAACATTCAAGAAAAATTCGATGACAAAATTGAAAGAAGACACTCTTTATAGTCTGATACTCGAAAGAAAAAAGGCGAATAAACAACGATAAATTTAGCATACTCATTCATAATGCCACCATTAACTGAATCACAGTAGCGTTTCAGCCATTGCAAGAATTCCAAGTTGTCCAGAGGTCTACCTTTTACAAGCCTGTTGACTTCAATGTGCTGCCACAAATAACATCAGTATTCAGTATATGATGTAAAGGAATGAACAACATTCTAGTTACCAATCACAAGACATTAGGCTTTAAAACGAACAGTAGTAAGGCACCATTCAATTCACTAAGTATGCTGGTAGGAGGAATGAAAATGATATCAAAACATGTCCAGCTCTTAAGTCACCCACGTCATCTAAACAGCTGAGATATCAGGCAGACCATTTGGTTACATACCTTTTCAATTTTCAACTTATTGAATACATCCTGAAGAACTTTGTAATTCTGGATCATATCGTATTCGGTTTTTGCATCAAAATTGACCTTATATATACATCCAAGGCAGACAAGTCAGTATCATACAGTAGCCATTAATTATTCTCACAATCTAAAGCAGATGAAAATTGGAACTAGGAAAAAAAAATGGATAAGAGAACTAACCTTATGCATTGGGACAGCTCCTGGGTAGGTCATATCAATCATCTGACACTGCACAGCCCCGGAAGCAGCCTAGGCAGAAAGACAAACATGGGAAAAGGGATACTTTCATACTGAAATAATCATGATCACTCCAAGAACTTATAATGGAGGGAAAGAGAACAAAGAGAGAACCAGGATAAAGGGAAAAAAAACTTCAACAGTAATTTACCTAGCAATGAAATCAATATCATAATAATAAACAAAAGACTTGCATCTAACTGAAAAAACAATTCTGAGTTGAACAAATGTGGCTACACATAATAATATGAGAGAGTTATTCAGAGAATATCATAAACAGTTTTGTTTCACTTGAATTCATACATAATCCAGTTCCCATAATTACTTCTAATTACTATAGATTTTAAGCTTTGTAAACTAAGATTTTAAAAAACAGCTTGCATTCCATGTTTTCTATCACATGCTTCAAATTGAAGAGGAACTAGTCAATCCTCAACTACAAGTAGTAATTGCGTCCAAAATGAGTAGAATGCAAAAGGATAATGTGAGTTTAACACAAAAACATTATGACCCTTTTCTTTCCTGGAGCAAAGGTAACAAAATTACTCCCAATGAAAAATCCAAATCACTATCATATGGCATGGTTGGCCATTGCCTAGAAACCTCTATTTGCTGTTAAGAAATCCAACCAAAACCTGAAGAAAAGACAACTAAACAACATTCTTAGAAAATGTTTCGAGGTAGGAGCATATTGATTCCTTTTTTCCAAGCATTTCTACAAAATGACGTCTATACTCCCATAGACTAACATTTTGCCATCATGAACAATGAATAATCACAAAGAAAGAGATGGAGAAATAAAATAAAAAAATAAAAAAAACACAGCCTCCCTTTCTCCAAGAGGAAAGAGGGGACCAAAGAGAAACTCAAAATACAAAAACAGAAAAACCCACTTCAGGCATTACAATACAAGCATTTCCCAAGAACAAAAGGAAAAAAATGGGGTAAAAAGGAAAAGAAAAAACCTCTTCAATGCGAGAGAGATTGAGTTGAAGGCAATTGTTGATCCATGTCAAAATTTCATTCCTACCGACAAAGTAAGCACTGTCCATCATTCCAATATTGGAAGCCATAGTCGGAAAGCAGCTCCCAGAAAACCCAAATCATAAGAAGGGGAAAGAAACAAATGGAAAGAGGGGAAACAGAGGGAAGAACAAAAAAAAAATTGTTAAAATAAACTGGAAACGAAGGACGGCATTAAGGAGGAGGCGGCTTATGGCCGGATATTAAGGGGGAAACGCTGCTTAGTTTAAACAAATTTTTAATTTTTAAAAAAACCCATTTGGAAGATTTTAACATTTGAAAACGGAATGTGTAATTGAACGGTGGAGGGAATTCACTGTTCCTCACCCATAACTAATTAGCGTTAGACAAACAAAACTACCCTCATTAACCATTCTTTTTAATTCCAACTAATCAAATTTAACTCAAATTCCCTTCCTTTTTAGCCCGGGATCTCATTTTCATCAAATTAAGGAATAATTAGTTTTGCAAAAAAAAAAAAAATCGTCATAATTACATCAATCAAGCCATAGAAATATTTTTAATATAAAAAAACATTGAACACCCTTGACAATGAATATTTCTGGTGTACGGTTCAGTTTATTTTTTTCTTTTTTTTTCCAAGTCACCTCCCAATAGGAAAAAAAAACAACCGACCACCGACAAAAAATCGAATTTCTTCGAAAAGATATTGAATAAAAATCCGTTAGAAATAGGATCGAATTAAATATTCGTATAATGACAACAAAAAAAAAAAAAAAAATAGCGTTATTAAGAATTTCCTTTACGATGTTATCCAGGAGAGCAAATTTCTTGTAAACAAGATTTTTATACTTAATAACAGACAAAAAGTTTCCTCCCGCCAACGCTAAACAATAAATTTTAATTGGTTTTAAGGAGTTTAATTTTTCTTCCTTAAACAAAATAATTTATTTTTGAAGATTAACAAAAAAGTTTTGACCTTCATTAGGGTTGAAAGACGTGAAGAGGCTTTTGTATTATTTTTTTTACTTTATAAATATAATATTTTTGACTTAATGGTAAAGTTGTATTGGCATATGTTATTGTAATAAGTTATATATGGCTAAATATTAAATATATATATATATATATTAGAGAATCTACCTTTTCTTAATTCGTTGTGGTTAGTTAAGGAAGAAGTTGTCGTCTTTAAAGAACTGTCTTGCAATGAAATCTTCTTTTACCAAAAGTTATTCTTTTATATGGTCCATAGGAACCAAATTAATGTGGTTCACAACTTTTATAGGAATTAATTAAAAATTTGTAAATAAATCCAAATTGACAGGTGGGATGTTTATATGATTCCATCATGAAATTTTGCTTTCAATTTGGTTATTCATCCGTCTTCAAAAATTAAAATTTTTTTAAGGGGAAAAAAAGGGTTAAATGGTAAACTTCATTCCGATAATTTGAAAAAAAAATAATTAAAATTAGTTTCTATAGTTTATAATTAGAGTTTTAGTCTCTATCGTTTGATAAAACTTCATAGATTGTCTTTGTAATAGGGACTATATATGAGAATGAACTTTATCAAACTATAGAGACTATTTATGAAGTTTTATCAAATTATATAGACTAAAATTTAACTTTTAAATTATAAGGATTAAATTTTAACTTTTTACAAATTATGGGACCAAATTTAAAATTAAACCGAACAAAAAAGGAGGAAAAAAAAAAGGCAAGTGGGGAGCAATTGTTCTTTGTCCAAATGGAATGGAAAGGCTAAAGAAACAGTTAATGGGCAATGGGTGTGGTGTGGTTGGTATATAACATTTATTGTTTTTCTGTTATTTCTTTTTCCCCTTTTTTTTTTAAAAAAATAAAAAAATAAAAAATAAAAAAAAATTTATTTAGAAAATTATTTGAAATCAATAAGCACACCCGATTATCCTCTTTCTTCTATTGGTTGGCATTTGGCATAACCTTAAGATCCATATCAAGGGGGGAAATAATTATTTTTAAAATATGCTATATTAATATTAAAGTTTCATGTAGAATTGGTGAGAAACAATTAACCACTTGTCAAAAAGATGATGTAAGATACTAACTATATTGGGATATTAAGAAAGCCTAAAAAATATGTCAAAATCTATCTAATCGAGCTTAGTTCGACAATAATTGACATGTACTCTCCCTTTTGAGGTTGGGATCTAATTCTTAGATATTTAAAAAACATTTGAGATTTTTTGAAACAAAAAAAGTTTTTTGTATAGTCTGTCATAACAAAGGTTATATATATAGCTCTTGATGATATAGAGCCAAATTTGACAACAATTGATATAACCTTGTTTCTTTAGTTGAAAAATGGATTGGATGTTGAGTCGAATCTTGTCGGAGAAAATGAGATGTCATGCAAAACAAAACTCGAGGCTACTTCTTTCCATTCTAGTATATCTATCACTTGGATTACACCTTTTTTAGTTGAGTCTTTGCAATTTTTTTTTTTTTTTTTTTTTTTTACCCTTTTAATTTGGCTTTTATTGTCTTCGATTTGACCATTTTCATGATAAAATTTCCTTAACACTTCGGTAAAATTTCAGCTGATTTCTTTATATTTTATTAATTACTTCAAGGATAATTTTCTAGTTTAGTGTTAGCACACTATTAATCTCATTACATATTCAAAATTATAGTTCAATTTGATCCAAATAAAAAAGTAAATTAAAATTTCAGTCATCAAAACCCAAATACAACAGTAAATATGACAACAAGAATTCCCCCACCTCAAACAAGAAAACAAAAAAAATGTAATTTAAAAAAACTTACTCTAATTTTGCATTTTATTTATTTATTTATTTTATTGGGTATTTCTTTAGACTTTATTGGTCAAATGGTTACGTCTCCAACTCATTCTTTGCATTTGGGCTTTTAGTGGCAACTCAGCCCAAACAAGTTCAGAAGTTAGCAAATGGTTTTGAGCAACTTCAACTTAACTTTTCATGCTTAAATTACATATTTAATCTTGAGATTTTCAAATTTTTTAAAATTCATAAATTTTGTTAACATAAAATAGAAATTTTAAATTTTCATTAGACATAAAATTCAAATTTATGTTGAATAGATAAATTAATATTTAAATTTTTTTTAATTTGTCATAGACCTATAAAACACAAAATTAAAAATTAAGTAGTTATTAGACACAATATTGAAACTTTGGAGGAGACACTTTTAAAAGTTAACCACTTTTAAATTTATGTCAAATGATAAGGAACCAATAAGTTCTTAAGAGCAAAAATAAACTTAACTATAATGGACATGCAATCATCTTTGAGATTAGAGGTTAAACTACTATGTATGATCTCATCACTTCGAATCTATCCATCCGAGAACTTAAAAATATACATATAATATATTGAAAAATACTTAGGTATATCTCGAATTGTACCCATCTTTGTACATTCTACGAAATTGTCGAATCATAATATGCTACCAAGCAAATTTACTTTCATTCTTTTTCATCCCTAATATATTTATAGATAGAAATGAATCCCATTAAATTGAAAAATTGTCAGAAATAACCTCTCAAGTTTTCACTTTTCAAAACCAACATACTTTTTGGAAACTTGTTAAACTAGTTTTCCATAGTCCATCTCGAGTGAGATTGACCACTGAGATTTAGTTAAAAAATAATAATTTTTTTTAATTTATCGATTCTTTTGGCCTTCTTGGTACAGGAGATTCCACTAATTTTTTAAAATTTTATATAGTCTAATTTATGTTTTCACAACTAGTTTAACGAGTTACATGCTAGTTTTGAAAGTGAAAACTCGAGGGTGTTATATTTAAGACAATTTTTCAATCAAATTATTCAAATCCCCACGTTGAGTGGAATAGATGAAAACAGTGGGTTTATCTTTGACTTTGCCTTTGCCTTTCCCTTCCCCTTTCCCTTCCCCTTTCCCTTCCCCTTCCCCTTCGGCCAAATCAGAACCACTTGAAACTTCCTTCTCCAAATTTTATCACAACAAACACATATCAATTTGATTTCAAACCAATCATGGATCAAATCAATGCTCTCAAAGGCTATGGCAAAGTGACTCACCTCGAGCTCGAAGATCAAATCCCCCCGCCGTCCAAACCAAACTCCAAATTCCCCAACCACAAATCTCTCCGTCTCACCGCCGCCATCTCCGCCGTCCTCCTCACCGCTCTCATCGTCGGCTTGATCATCGGAGCCTACATCCACAACTCCACCGATGGCAACAAATCATCCAATTCGGCCGACACAATCAACATCGTCTGCAACGTAACTCGTTACCCTAATTCCTGCTTCACCTCAATCTTTTCTCTCAATTCCTCTCCCGAACCCGATCCCGAACTCATTTTGAAGCTCTCTCTCCAAGTTTCCCTCAACGAACTCTCGAATATGTCCCGATCGCTAAAAACCCTAGCCGCAACGGGCGACGGCGGAGAAGCTTTGAAGGACTGCGAGAGCCAAATCGAAGACGCAATTAGTCAAGTCAATGACTCAACGGCAGAAATGGAATCCGGCGCCGGAGAAAAGACGTTGACGGAGAGTAAGATCGGCAACATTCAGACGTGGATGAGCAGTGCGATGACGGACCAGGAGAGTTGTTTGGACGGACTGGAAGAGATGAATTCGACGTCGTTTCAAGAGGTGAAGACGAGGATGAGAAAGTCTATGGAATACGTGAGCAACAGCTTGGCCATCGTGGCTAATATCCACGTCATTCTTGAGAAATTTGATATGCCACTTCACTAAATTAATTTTAAATTTAATAATGTCAATACCAATACGCGTTTATTTGCTTGTTTAATAAAATTTTGTTTTCTTGTTCGTAATTGGAAATTTGGTGTTTAGAATGTTGATGGTTATTGTTTGTATTTATTTGAAAAGTTGTGAATTTGTGACAATTTGCTAGATTGTATCTATGGAGAGAAACTTTTCTATTTATAAACTTATCATAGACAATATGGGTTTGGACTTGGACTTGGTTGACATTTGAGCAAAATTAAGCTTATTTTTTTTACTTAATTATATCTAGGCCCAAATATTAATATCAAATTAGCTTATTTAATCCAACAATCATAACAAAAATATGTGACATTGTTGTGATCTGCCAATTTTTGTCTTCATTTTCAATTTAGAACATATGTTGGGTTTTAAGTAATCTCAAATTTGATCACTTATAATTTTTTCATTAATTTGATAAATGACCTGACAATTTATAATTGGTCAAAAATTTTTATATTATGTTTTTTTAGATTGATTAAATTGTGGATTCACCAAATCTCGGTGTGACATATTTTTGTTAACCAACTTTTTAATTATGTGATTGCAAACAATTTTTTCAATATATATTTTGTTCTGTATCTAAATTTTAAGTAATTGAGAGAGAGTGTGAAACTATTGATATAATTAAACTTACTTTAAAAACATTTCTTCAAACGATTTAAGTATAGTGGTGATATAACATATTATGAGAGAGAGAAAGAAAAAAAAAAAAAGTAAAACTATTGTTATTTATTAAAAAAAAAAAAAAAAAAAAATTCCTGAATCGTGTTGGAATTAGGCTTAAGGAAGAAGAAATTGGTGTGCGAATAGTCAAAATGTTAAAAATTTATGCATTGGTTCATATGGAGGTTGTTGGCTTAATTATTACAAAAATAAATAACAGAGAAATTTCTTAAGTTCTTTATCACACGTAAAAAGGCTCAATTTTCTCTATTTAAGATAAAGCAAGTTGAGATAATTAGTCATCTTTGTTTGTTTGTTTTTTTTTTTTTTTTTTTTAATTTAGGAAATTAGTCATCTTTGTTGTTTTCTAATTGCATGTAAATTTTAATTGTAAACAAACACATGGTAAATAACCTTTTTTTAGTTCACATGGTGATTCAGATTTTGGTAACTCGTTTTTCTTTTTCCCTTTATTTAAAAAAAAAAAAAAAAGTTTGTCGTTTGTCGTTTGTTCACTTTAAACATCAACCTTCTTTAAAGGCGTTTTCGTTTTTGAAATGTTCAAGTTTCGAAAATTTTAAACCCCTTGAATGTATTATCATTATACCATTTTGATAATAAAATAATCATTATTATTTTAGTCTTGAAATATAATCTTATTCATTTTCATATTGATCCACCCATGATTCACATCATATAAATTTTAAAAGTGTTTAAGTATAATAATATAACATAATTAGATACGTTAACATGAGCATGGTTCAATAACACATAAAACATGAACTGTTGACTAAAGGTAAAAAATTTGAATCTCTCACCTCGCATATTGTTGAACTAAGAAAAAAAGACACCACATAAAATTCCACAATAACTATTTACTGATACAACTTAAAATTTCTAATATACCCCTCGTGTATATTTTAAAAGTTTAAGGGAAAAATATTCTTTTAGTCGTCCTTAAATTTTGAGTATTTATGTTTTTATTGGTCTCTAAGTTTCAAAGTATTACAATATTGCCTTTGAGCCTTGAATTTAAAATTTCTATTTGGTTCATATGTTTCAAGATTTTGCATTTTTAGCACCTTTAAGTTTTTACTAATGCTCATTTTGAGTCCATAGAGTTAACTTTTAGTTAATTAATTTTAAATAAGTTTGAAGTTAATTTTTTTAATTAATTTTAATAGTAACAATAATTCTTTTCAGTATAATAGGAGATAGAGAGATTCAATAACCGCATACCTATTAGTCACTAACACATTCATATGTCAGTTGAACTATGCTCGCTCTGGCAATAATGACGATAAATGATTGAAAAATAATTTGATTATAATAGAAAATTAACAAAAGTGAGCATTTAGAGAAAACTTGTAGGTAATAGTGTAAAATCTTGAAACGTATGACCCAATAAAAACTAAACTCAAAATTAAATAGTAATAATATAATATAATTTGAAATTTTGTAACCAAATTTAAAACTAAACTCATAACAACTCAATAGTAAAAATATAATATTTTTTTTAAATCGAATAGAAACTAAATTCAAAACTTGGAGACCATTTTTTTTTAAGTCAGTCACCACCTTTTATCTCTTAATTATTATTATTATTATTATTTCAATTTTCAGTTAAAGGAAAATAAGGAGGGGAAATGATGTTGCATAGAATTAGATAATACATATATTAAACATGAGACCAACATATATAGAAGAAGGACAGAAATAGAAAAATACATTTAAAATCCACCATTTTTCTCTCTCAACTGTCGGTTGGTAATGCTGAAGAGACCAAACTCATCAGTTTTAAAATACAAACACACAGTGAGACTAAGAAAAAATCATCTCAAAATATTAATTCCAACATTTTCTTTTCTTTTTAAGTAAGAAGAAGACTCTTAACCATCTCAAAGTCAACACCCATTGAATCCAGCTGCTTCCATAGCCTCTCACTTAAATCATCCACCTCCTTTTGCAATTTCTTTATATAATCACACGTCTCCTTCAATATCTCTGCTGTCGATACCTACATACATGTCAAATCACTATTCAACTCAAAAGCTTATATGGTAAGTTAAGAAGAGAATATACGACATATTAAGTATATATATACTGCAGAGTCGTCGGGCTTATGGTTGAGGTGAGGGAGCAAAGTTTGCAATTTGAAGACGAGATTTTGAAGCTCGTCATCGCCTAATTTGGAGGAAGCCATGAATGAAAGAAGCAAAGTTGGAAAGAAGAAAAAAAAGAAAAAGGAAAGAGTGTTTTAGGGAGGGGAAGAGAGAGGGTTTAAAAAGGGAGGAAGAGAAAAAAATAAAATAAAATAAAAGGGGTTGAGAGAAGTTGCAATCAGGGCTGGCCCATTTACTTACACGTGAACAGTATAAAGGCCCACAATTAAAGCCCATCAACTTACGACAATCCAACACGTGTCGTTTCCACCATTTGATCCCTTCTATGGTCTCACTTTTGTTAGGACAAATCAACGCAGCTTCTTCGGATATGTCGTTCCCAGTGATCCAAACCCTTCACTTTTTAAATTACACCTCTTTTTTTGGATTTATACATTTTTAATTATTTATATAAAAATATAAAATTGAAAATTCCCCAACTAACCACCTCTTTTCTAATTCATAAAACAAACTACCAATACCAAACCACATTCGTTGTTTCTTTCCAAACTTTATTGTTGTGAGGGAATATATGTATATAAATCTATGTGCCCATTTTGAGCGACAAATCAAATGATTTTTCCATTACAAAACATATGGACAACGTCAATTTGTGTAAATAATTATTGAAATTTTAATGTTGTCTGTGGAAGAATTTAATACGGTATTCTTAAAAGTCTAATGTTTGTTTTTATTCTAATAACGATAAGGGTTTTGTGGACATGTGTGTGTTTGGAGAATGGTACAAAAGAAAAAGTGTCAGAAAAAGGTGCTGTATGAAACGAAACATATATAAAGTTATGAGTTAGGTTAAGGGTTATTTGAGTTCCTTCAAATCCAAATGAAATCTTTCAACCAAATCCTTCTCTCCTTGAATGGTCATTTCGCCTCTACTCTCACCTTCTTTTTGTCTTTCTATTCGTCACATAAAATCTAAATCTTCCAATTTAGTTTTGAACTCATTTTTCCATATGCTTTACCTTTGGTTGATGGTCACAAAAAAAAAAAAAAAAAAAAAAATCAATAAAAGTCGTGTCAACAAATTCAAAACATCAACAAAAAAGGGTTCTGTTGACGGTCAAAAAATATTGACTAAAACTCTTTATTTGACATTCTGTGGACTATCAAGTAAAGCCTATTTGTTGACACTTTTCAAATGTCAATGTAAGGTAATGTTGACGTTTTTTTTACTATCAACTGTTTCAAAAATTTGTCAACTTTACCTTTTTTGTTGACGGTTTATAGCTGTCAATAAAGGTAATATTAATATCTTTTAATCGTCAACTATTTCTAAATACATCAATTATACACTTTTTATTGACATTTTAGTTAGCGTTTTTGGACTGTCAACAAAATTATATTTTATTGACATGTACTAACTGTCATTGTATCTTTTTATTGACGTTTTTGAATATCAACTATAACGAAGTTATAAACGTATTTTAGTCATTAACTACGCATATTTGAACGAAAAATAATGGTCATTAAGACCCCTAGAGATAATTTACCCCGAACAAAATTAAAACTTTAGATTTGCATTATCACAACCAGATATAACTATTAGTTCTCAATTTATATTTTACACCACTCACAAATCTAGCATACCACAAAGATAAAATAAGCTAACACCTGCAAAAAAATGAACAACTACACAACTCTCCGAATTTTCATTTTCACGTAGCTATGTTATCAGCATCATATCATTCTAGTTAAACAAAATTTTAAATTAAAAAATTTGACAAGTTTATGTGGCCTTTCTATTTCATGGTGAACTGTCATAATATCCATGTGCTATGTGCTAACCATCGCCTTGGTTAATTTGTCCATATTTGGGTTGAAATTGAATCCTACTTTAGTTCGTTCGTGCTAGTCTATGTCAATTCATTACTTTATTATAATAACGAGTTACCTATATTATGTAATACACAACAATTTCACTCTCCTTTTAACTCCTACTTCCTTGATTCAAGCATGTCCATAAAGGATATGAAATAATTATACACAAATTAAACCATTACATATCAATTCACAATTTTGAAACCCAACGTAAACATCAGTTCTTTTTTTCTTTTAATAATGTATATGTGAGATGGAGATATCAAACATTTAATTTCGAAATTTAATATTACAAGTTTTAGATGTCATTTGAGTTATACTCAAAATGAATATTGATTAAATGATTATGAGATTACACTTAATTATATTTGTTCAATTTAAAAGGCACATAAATAAAGTGCTCATTTGCCTATGATTGTAATATACTAAAAGGGAAAAAATAATAAAATAATATTAAGATAATCAATACAGCATGTGTTTTCATTTAAAAAAAATATATATATTCATTATGGAATGCTTTCAATTGAGGGAGGACATACCCATTTTTATGGTCATGATTTTGACTATTCACCTTGAAATTAATATTGTGGTTTTTTTTAGTTCAATAATTGCATAATGGAATATTGAACTACTAATCTTTAAGATGACGTAATTGATGTTTAATACATTATATTATGTCCGGTATTATTGTGGTCTTTTTATATCAACTTTGTTTTTATGTTCCATATGGCAACATTATAATTAAATTTTCCTTGCCAATCTTGTACCTTTTGGGGGTACATATTAGTCTAGTACCTATTTTCGCTATAGCTACTCACAAAGTATAATTACTAGTTAACTATATCGCACCAATTTTTCACTATAAATATTAACTTTAACATGGTAATTCTTTTTTACTTTCCAAGTACATGAGTGTTTACATGAGAGTAAGATTAATAATTTCTTGGAAATAGTTCATACTTTTTTTTAGTAAAGAAACTATTAAATTATTCTACAAATAACAGAGTGCATTCTAGAATAAAAGTGGATGAGAAAAAGAACCAATTAAACACACACACACATATATATGGAAAAATTTTACAGATAAAAAAAATGTCACATTATTTACAAAATATAGCAAAAAAAATACTGATAGACATTGATAAATTTCTTCTATCAGCATCTATCGGTGATAGACTTCTATCAGCGTCTATCACAAGTATCTAAAAATTTTGCTATTTTATGTAAATAGTTTCCCTTATTTTTCTATTTTTACAATAATGGTTTAAAATGGAAAGGATAACTCAATACAATACAAGTGTAGTAATAGCGATAAGATGGAGTATTCACTTTGACCTTTTCATTTCTATGTATTGAGATGATGATTTTACTTTGTTTCCATGTGTCATATGGCGACGCTAAAATTAATTGTCAATGCCAATTTAGTACTATATTTAAGTACATATTATATTGGTCCATTACCTATTATAATTAGACATGTGAGTATATTAAAAAAATAGGAAGGCAAAAATATAATTTTGGTCTCTGAAGTTTGAGTTAAGTTGTATTTAGGTCATTGAATTTTTCAACTCAACAATTTTACTCTTAAGCTTTGCTTTTGGATTCGATAGCATCTTTGTCCCTCTATCAAGCTTTCTGTTAATTGCGGAAGAAAAGTTGATATGACACCTATTTTTTATTAATAATTTTTTTAAAAATTTTTTAAAACAAATTAATTACTTTTTTCAACTTTTTTTTCTCTCTTTTTCTCTCTTTCCATTCTCCTTTCATCTTCTTCCTCAAATCAATAGTCGTCGACCGTTGCTCGCCGACAGTGGCGACAACTGTCATTTTTTTTAATTATTCATTATTGTTTCTTTTTTTCTCCTCTTGATCTTCTTCTCTCTTTCTTCTTCTTATTCTCTATTGATTTTTTTTCTTCATATATTTAATAAAAACAAACAAATAAACAAAAATAGGTAGATGATCGTCACCGACCCCAACAAGAGGCTAGGGTTGTCAATGACTAGAAGGAAGATAGAAGAACAATTAAAAAATGCAAAAAAAAAAAAAAAATTGTTTTAAAAAGTGAAACTTATATTTTATTTTAGAAATACATTTGATTCTTTTAATACATAAATATTGTCACGTCAACTTTTGTTATAATATTGAATTTGAAAATTCAGAGATTCATATACAAAGTAACTCAAATTTCAAAGGACAAAAATATATTTTTAAAAAGAAAAAAAATTAAAGAGTCAATTAACAAACATAATTCTATACACCAATTAGAATTAAAAAAATAGGAGTATTCATGAAATATGAGCAAAAACAACCATCTTAGTACAAAAGTAAAAACAACCTTCTTATTGGTACACAGACTTTTTTATGTAAGAAAAAAAAAAACAAAAATTATTTAAACAATTTAGATTGATTTTTTTTAAGTACTTATAAACACTTTTTTATATTTATAAATAATTATTTAAACACTTCAAAAAATTAATCTAAATGACTCAACAATTAAACAAAAGTTATATGTTTCAGAAATGCGAAGAATATTAATTAAAATAAAATAAGAAAATTTCTTTTTGGTAATTTAAGTTTATTACCTATTTCAAAATTTTATATATAAACAAAACAAGTAAAACTGTAAAAGCTATTTGGACAAAAGAAGCCGCCAACCTAGTAAGAGAAGAGGGAGAGGAACGACTTTTAAGAACCAATCAGACAGTATAATATTACTCAATTTCTCAACTAGCCTTTATTTTAACTTTAATAATCAATTTTGTTTTTTTTTTTATTAATTAAAAGTCAGTTTTTTTTTTATTTCGATTTTTCCTTTACATTCTAAAACTAGTTACATTATTCCACACAACAAATAAAATGAAAATGTTTTCATTTAATTACCTCACTCTTACAATTTATTACAATACAGTAAAAACCCTCCACTAGAAGTTTCTGTTATAATTGAGAATTTAAAAATGTGAGGAACAAACTTAAGAACCCGACGTTAGATTTTTCAACTTTGCTTCCATTTTTTTTTAAAATTTCGTAATAGACGTTTTAATGGAAATTGCCAACAAAGTGTTTTTCCTTTTTTGAATTTTTTTTTAAAGAAATAAAATATAAATTATTTTCACATACACACACCCATATTACATACATAAATAACTATTTTAGTATTTTCAGCGGTTGTTTATAGTTAATTAGTTATGTTATATTAATTAAGTAAATACATTATATTGCCAACTTTGTTTTACTAATTTTACCAACTCTAAAATGTATGATTCCAAATTTTCACATGTAATTAGTAATAATATAGTCAAAGTTTGTATGAGAACACGTGAATCTCCTAGCCAATGGAGTAAACAAACAGCATTATACGAAATACTCAAAAAAATAAAAATAAATAAATCGTTCAAAATTTTGTATCGAAAAAAAATACTAAGAAAAATAATAATATAGTCTATATAAAATGGGCTATAATGAAAGAACTATTTTGCCCTTACATTATATTTTAATAATTTATATTTTATCATTTTCGTTACCACTAGCGAGTAGAGATAATTATATGAAATATCTCTAATAATATAATGTATTCTATATATAAACTCTATTTTTATTTTTTTCATCAAAGTAGCTAGTCACACGACCAAGGCGGTGTATCTTTTTCTGTATGGGCGTGATTTAGACCATGTATATGAAATATCACAATCTAACGATAGAGATAAATGGAACGAATAATCACATCATTTGTCATGTTACAACTATTAGGATCGAAGTGGTTACAAGAGTAGTGACATATCTTTTCGTGTATGAGTGTGATTTAAACCATAAATGTGAAATATCACGATCTAACAACTGAGATATATTTAAAAAAACAGTCACATCTTTTACAATTATTCAGTTCAAGATGTTTACACGACGAAGTAATGCATCATTTCATGCATTGGTGTGATCTAGACCATAGATATAAAATATCATGATCCAACCGTAGAGATATGTTTGATAAACTTTTTTGCCCTTTAAAATTTTATAAAATTCTATTTTGTTTTTTTTTTTTTCTTTCAAATATTTACAACTGTTCAAACAATAAAAAAAAACCTATTATTTAATTTCTATTAGAAAGAGGTTAATGAGAAATAATAGAAAAGAAACGCCCCTGTGAATGGGGCATCCTGTGTTAATGTGGAGAGGGCCCACTCACCAAATATAAAGAAAATATAATTTTTATTTCACTGACATTGGATTGCATTTTGTATGTAAATCCAATAATTGTATTTCCGTCCTAATTTACCAAACCTCTTTGGATGTTTTGCCCTAATTTTCAGGGCAGCCTACCCCACAGACTGAAATCAAGGGACGGGCCACGTCACCTTACTGTGGCTTGCAAAATAAATAACCAGTACCTCACGAGTCACGCAGGCACTTCAAAAACCCCATTAAAATTGGTTCTAATTTTTGTCCTTTTTTTTTTTTTCCTAATGAAAACCCATTTGCGTTTTGTGCTGCTAAAAACCATATATTCTTAAAAGTAAATAATAATAATAATGATAACAATAGTAATAATAAGCAAAGGAATATTAATTTATCATTATTATTATTATTCATATATAGACAACAACGGTTGTCAGTTGTTGAGTAAATAATGATATTACAAGAATCTCCCTCTCTTCTTCTCTCTCTCTCTCTCTCTATCCCCACCTTGATTGAGTTGATTTGAAGCACTTTCTGTTTTTCATTTTTTTGCTTTTTAATTTATGGGACCATGTTTCCATGGTTAATAGGCAACAAGTAGGAGTTATAGGAGTTTCAATCATATTCAAATCTTAATGTAAAGATATTAAAAAGTTGGCTAATGAGAAAAAAAAAAAAAAAAAAAAAAAAAAGAAGAAGGTACAAAGAAGAGATCTAAATGTTAGGAAGGGGAAAGGGAGGGGCCAAGAGCAGGTAGTTTAGAAAGTGAGAAATGGGTTAATGAGCTGTGCACCACCACCCACGTCACATAAGAGTCTCGGCTACAGTTTCAGGTGGGCTCTTTCAGCCCATAAGTACACCCCACGACCCTTTGTCCGCGGGGGGGAAGGGCAACCCAGTGGTGCAAAACTGCAACTGCAACTGCAGCTGCAACCCCCAGTTTTCCTTCCCTCTTTTTCAACATACCCCAAAACTACTATGGCATTATCTCCCAACTCAGATCATGTATGAGGGCCGAGGGCTAATTCCTATTTGGTATTGGAAGAAATGTATGCCAAGGAAGTTGATCAACTCATCATTGGGGGCCACTTAACAAATACGTGAAAATCCAGACTAAATAAAGTAATTTTGGGTTGCCTGACATGGGCATTCAGAGCTTTCACTGTATGGTTAAGAATGGATACAATGTCTACAGGGAACATTTATATATCTATAATCATAGGATGAGAGAGGTGATACTGATAAGGATTCTAGTTGCTGATCAGGCCCCCCCTCCCCTACTGAAAAGGATCTCGTTCTGGAAATTAAAAACCACCCAGTTGAAAAAATATTTCAACAACTTCACAATCTCTTCATGGTTACAATTAATTTATCTCATCATTTCAATCAAAATCACAAAACGGGGAAACCCAAAAAGTAAGCAGCTCTCATATGCTATATTCCAGTTACTGTGAATATGAGAAAGGAGAAAGAAATATTACAGATACACATTACACACTGGATCCTCTTTAATTTTTCTTTGCATCTTTTTCGGGTTTTTACGCGTTAATTGCTTGCTTTGGGAGGAGGGGGGACTTTGATTTCAAGGGAAAAGATGAGGCAGCTATGCAAAATTATTTCACTTCACAATTCGGTAATTTCGATTTGAACTTGTGCACATAGTCAAAACAACCTAAGAGCATGCATCGGCACTTCAGATTATTTGTTTGACTGTTCTAAATGATACGGACATATGAGAATATCTCACAGTAAAGGAAAAACAGGGGAGAGATAAAGCAATAAATAGAAACAAGAGAAAGATTCTACCTTCTTCAATTGGACCTATTCTACCTGTGTTTAAATATCACCGCAATTTCCACAGCAGCAGAAGGCAGAGATAGCTTGCCTTGAAAAGTGAGGATCATGAAGAAGTCCTTTATGAAATGACTCCAGACAGCACAGAGGGTTGTTAATTAAGCATACCGGATGCCTCAGCATCCCATGACTGCACAGTTATACACAAAATTACCTAACTGCCTGCTGGCAAGCACACCCCAATGCAGCTGGCCTTGATCTGGGGCCCAAGAGTATATCTCAATCATACGTCCACCTAAAGCCCTCGGTCCACCAATGACGATTAGTCGATCTCCGCAAGCCCTAAATGCCAACCCCCAACCATTTGTTGAGACCACACGCTCGGGCAATCGGCCTACAGCCACCCACACTTGTCTTGCCTTTTCATATCTTTTAACCTCCCTATGTGCATAATCTGCAGCATACAAATTATCATTTACAACTGCAACCAAAGGAGGTGCCTCAACTGCAGCAACTGGCACAGCAGTCCCATCTCCAGCATTTCGCCCTGGGTACATGTTAGGTATCTCACGCCACGTCCGAGTCTTCAAATCGTATTCTTCACCACAAGTAAGAGTTGTGTTACCTGCCCCAGTTCCACCAATCACATAGAACTTTCCCTCAAGAAATACAGCTGAGCACATTTTCCTTGCTTTGTTCATTCTAGGAAGAGTGACCCAAGTTCCTGTTTCAGAATTATAAAGCTCAGCTGAGTTCAGGAGATTCCCTTTCGGATCACAACCACCAGCAAGTATTGCAACTTCACCAAGACTAGCAGAACCAAACAGAAATCTGGGTGTATTCATATTCATCCCAGACGACCATTTGTTATTTAAAATACTGTATCTATATATAACTTGGGACATTGTTTCCTTCCCAAAAACAAGAAGTTCAGTCCCAACAGCCAAGGACTCCTTGTCTGATGACATGAAACATTCATTTGATGCCATTATAGGCAGACGCATCCAACGGTTAGAGTTTGGATCGTATGCATCCCATTCAAGAAGGCTGCAGGAGAAGTAAATCCAATGTTCAATGATGCCCATCTGCCTCCGTAGTTTATAAAGTTCACCACTCGTAATAACAGATCGGAAGCCCCGATTCAACGAGGCAATTGAGCCATATTCTGATCTTGAGCAGTGGAGGAGACAATTAATTGACATGTCCCGACCAAGTTGGTGGATCAGCGAACTTGAATCTGACTGGTCTCCACCGCAATGCTGCTTATCCTCATCGTCAACTAAGTGTGCTAGAAGATTTAAATCTTCCCCTCCATTGTGAGCATCATCTGGCAACTTGCATGACTTTTTTGCTGAAGGTTCTTCCATATCTTCTAAGAGATGCTTCTTATTCGTCAGCTCTATCACACGGAAAGTATTGTAAACCCATTTGCTCTCTTGTTCGCAAGAGCTAGGCAAGTCCCTTGAGATGAGATAAGATGGACCCTCCAACATGTTTATGGATTTTGGAAATTGGACGCAAATGAACCGACCCTCTTAAAATTAGCAGTATTAAAATGCAATGTCAGTGAACAATGCAAATAGATTGTTAAGTCCTTAATCATTCCATGCGAATGACAGTGTCAATTAAGTGATTAATATGAATGGTAATACAAAAATGCGTTGCATAGTGTTACAAAAAATGTCAAGAGTGTATTCAGGAGGCAAAATCATTGAACAATTTCCAACAATCTGAATTCAGAACGAAACCTAAGTGCATGCAAGCAACGGGAACAGATCGAGAAACATATTATGTGCATGCCCATCTAAAACAAGAAAGACAATTAAAGTTACAGAGACAAGAAGCAATGAAAAGAACAATTGCCAAAACCTAAAATCAAGATCTTGAGATCAAGTCGGGCATAGGCATAAGTAAATAATCGAAAAGGGGAAAAGGGTTAAACCAGAAAGCATTCATAAGAAATGCAAAAACATAATTGAAGCCAATCTAAACTGATTACTTCATTTCTGGAACTGAAAACACAATACAACAAAATCCCATTGGAGCTAATTATGGTATTGACCGAAGAAGCCGTTCATCCTTCTATTTCCTACCAGTAATTACAAATTGAGTGGGTGCCCAGGAAAGCATGAGGCTAAAACTACAAGCCAAAAGATAATAACAATAATCAAAAGCGAAAAGAAACAACGAAGGAAACAGAGGTAGCGCTTACAAATTGGATAAGAAGAGGGCGGAGAAGGTGTGAAGTCCGCGGAGGTGTGAGTTATTTGTTGTTTGTGATGAAAATCAAAGACCCAAATGCTTCTCTATCCCACTGTGGGCTGTGGCTACAGATTCTCTCTTTTGCTTCTGGAAATATTCGCTGTGTGTGTGTGTGTGTGGGAGAGAGAGTATTAGATTAGCATTAAATATAAGATTACTGAAAATATTAGTTAATTAATTTTCTTTTTTCTTGGAAATTATTTTTGGTTTTTACAAATAACAGAAAAAAAGAGAATTGGCTGTAAAAAGTGGGACCTACAATGCGGTGTAACCGTGTAAGAATCGCCGTTTTTGAAATTACGAATCGGGTTTGAACTTTGAAAGGTAACTGAACCCTCTTCTCCCAAACTCGCCGTTTCTTCACGCTTTCAACATTTGGACTTTCCCTCTTTTTCTCTCTCTCATTATTTCATTTTTCAACCTCTTACATTCCCTCTATTTATATTCATCTTTTTTTTTTTTTTTTTTTTTTTTTTTTTTTTTTTTTTTTTCAAATTATTTTTTTCGTATACAGACAAATTATAACCGAATCCATTATATTCTTTTAACTTCTATTGTTCTTTAACATTTTAAATTAATATTATATTATTATTCTCACTTATACGTTTCATAACGCTTTTATTCATGCAGTGAATCCTTTATATTTGCTTTTATCTAAATTTTTATCTCTACTTTTCAAAAGTCTTTGAGACTCTTTTGACACATATGTATTATTATTATTATTATTATTATTATTATTATTATTTCGTTCAATAATATGTAGGGTAGAGATTCAACTATGAAATTAATCTTTTGGTCGAGAGTAAAGACTTAAGGTTATGCTCATGTTGGCCATATGTACATTTGTTGCGCTTAGTTAAATGTAGAAAATTTATTATTATTTTCATGAGAAAGTATTTTTTTTATATGGAGCAACAACTATATAATTCTTCCTTTTTTAGGTTATCGGTTATACGTTACCTAAGTCGACACACAATCTTTAGATAGATTTGGTTCGTTTTTGGTAATGATTCATTACCAAGTTCGGATAACGTCCAACAAATATACCGAAAAGAGAAATATCGTTAGTTGATGCTGTAATGATGCGTTACGATCAATTCACCTTTTATATCGTGAAACATGTCGCATTTTTGTCGACTCGTGTCTCACATTTTGTCGTCATTTGCGAAATCTGAGGATGGGCAACAATAGTCTTTCTTGAAAAGTAAAACTTACCATCCTAGCCCTTATATATATACATATTACACTAATTCTTTATACTCCAAATTGAAATAATTAACATCAATTCGAACATAAGATCGTTCGATGGAAGTCGTAATTATCGTCTCAAAGCTCACTTGATAGAAGTAGTAATTATCATCTTAAAGGCTGATGATTCAATTCCCAACTTTATAATACTTGAGCTCTAAAAAAAATTGAAATGATTGATGACGTAGAAGACGTACTTAGAATAATGAAAACAAAAAATTAATATGTAAATAATATAAGAAATATGAGAGCATGCATTTTTTTTAAGAATTTGTAAGATGGTTTTCCATTTTTTTTAATTCAAATTTCTCAGATGATTTTTTAATTTGAGAGCATGCAATTCCTTAAAGAATTGGTTGTATTCAAACTATAGTATTAAATTTTTATCGATATGTCAAAATTTCCATCAATATTTCTATATTTTCATGGATTTGATATCGATTGAGGGGTGAATTTATATTTCTATTATATCGTAGAAAAATCTACGAAACACAAAAAATAAATATCAAAATACTACTATTATAAACATAATATAAATAGTAGGCATGTTTACTTATTTGAAAATAATAAAATGTTTATTTACTAATTTAAATTTAATTTTTGAATTTTTGTTTTTATAATTTTTCCAGAAATATCCATTGAAATTTTGATAAAATTAAGACTTCGATATTTCCATCGACATCGATATTTTAAACCTTGATTCAAACTCATATATCTCTTTTCTCTTTTTTTTTTTTCAAATTTTTCGAACGATTTTTTCATATACAAACAAAATATAACTGAATTCATTCTTCTCTTTTTAACTTCATTCTTTTTTTCATTTTGAAGCTAATATAAAATTGTTATCTTCACTTACGTTTTGTAACAATTTTCTACCATTTAAAAAAGCTTCTTAATTCATGCAATGAACTCTCTATTTTTTTATATTTATATTTTTTTGCTTTTATTCACATTTTTATCATTACTCTTCAAAAGTCTATTAGACTCTTTTGTCACATATGCATTATTATTATTTTTTAGTGCATGCAACAATTTTTGAAGTGGAGATTCAAGCATCTAAAAATAATCTCTAGATCGAAAGTGTATATTTTATGTTAGTTGAACTATGCTCATCTTGCCCACAAATACACTCTTGCGTTTACTTAAATATTAAAAATTTATTATTAATTTCATAAGAAAATATCTTTATAGAGAAACTACTATATAAGTCTTCTTTTTTAGCTTACAGTGAATATGATACCTAAGTCGACATACAAGATCTTAGATAGATTTAATTCGAATTTTGTAATATTTTTTTACCAAGTTCGGACAACGTCTGACAAAAATATTGGAAAAAGAAGATATTGTTAGTTGATTCTATAATGATGTATTACGTCAACTCACCTTTTATATCATGAAACGTTCAACGCTTTATTGTTGACTCATGTCCTGCACTTTGTCGTCATTCATGAAATCTAAGGATAAGAAAATAATAGACTTTTTTTAAAAAATGAAACTTATCATCCTATAGTCCTGATATATATACATCTTGCACTAATTTGTTATATTCTAGATTAAAAAAATTGACGATAAATATAGTAATTAGCATCTCAAAGCTTGATAATTCAATCTCCAACTTTACCATTATTAAACTTTTAGAAAAAATGAAATGATGGACGACGTAAAATACGTACTTATAGAATAATAAAAATTAAAAATCATTATGTAAATAAGATTAAAAAAAAATGAGAATGCATTTTCCTAATATGTTTTTTTTTTAATTTAAATTTTACAGATAATTTTTTAATTTGAGAAAATGTAATTCCTTTAAAAATTGGCAATATTCAAATTCATTTATTTTTTTTAATTTCTCATATTTTCTTTTCATATACAAACAAAATATAACTGAATTTCTTACTCTTTTTAACTTCATTTGTTTTTTTCTTCATTTGAAACTAATATAAAATTATTATTTCACTTAAACGTTTTGTAACGCTCTTTCCACCTTCTAAAAAAGCTCATAATTCATGCAATAAACCCTCCATTTTTGTTTTTGTTCAAGTTTTTATCTTTACTCTTCAAAAGTCTATAAGATTCTTTTGACATATATGCATTATTATTATTATTATTATTATTATTATTATTTAGTGCAACAATATTTGAGGTGAAGATTCGAACATTTTTATTAACCTCTTGGTCGAAAGTGTATACTTTATATCAATTGAGCTATATATTTTCATCCTGGCCACGTATATACTATTTGTGCTTAGTTAAATATTGAAAATATATTATTATTTTAATAAAAAAATATCTTTATAGATAAACTACTATATTAGTTTTCTTTTATAGGTTACCGTCGATATACAAGATCTTAGATAGATTTTCTTTATTTTTTGTAATGTTTTATAACCAAGTTTGGACAATGTCCGACAAATATACTAGAAATATAAGATATCGTTAGTTGATTTTATAATGATGCATTACACCAATTCACCTTTTATATATGAAACGTATTGCACTTTGTCGACTTACTTCTCATACATTTTGTCATCAATTCATGAAATACGACGATGTGAGAACAATAGACTTTTTTTAAAAAAAACGGAAACTTACCATCTTGGCCTTGGTATATACACATATTACGTTAACTCAAAATACTCTAAATTAAAATAATCGACGTTCATCATCTCAAAGGTTGTTGATTCAATTCTCATCCTTACCATTATTAAACTCTAAATTTTTTTTTTTCGAAATAATAGACGACCTAGAGACCTACTCATAGAATGCTGAAAATTAGAACATTAATATGTATATAAGGGATAAGAAATATGAGAGAATGCATTTTTTTTAAAAGAAATTGCAAGATGATTCTTTTTTCAAATTTTTTAGATGATTTTTAATTTGAGAGAATGCAATTATTCCTTTAAAATTTGGATGCATTCAAATTCATGTATTTCTTTTTCTTTTTCGAATTTCTATGATCTTTTTCATATACAAACAAAATATAACGGAACATTATTCTCTTTTTAACTCTATTTTTTTTTTATTTAAAACTATTATAAAATTATTATTCATTATTCTCATTTTAACTCCATTTATTTTTTTTATTTAAAACTAATATAAAATTATTATTCTTCACTTATATTTTGTAGCACTCTTTCCACCTTCTAAAATAAAACTTTATAATTCATGCAATGAATCCTCCATTTTTGTTTTTATTCTTTTTATCTTTACTCTTCAAAAGTTTTTAAAACTTTCTTGACATAGATAAATTATTATTATATTATTATTTAGTGCAACAATATTTAGGGTGAGCTTCAAACATTTAATTAATCTCTTGATCGAGAGTGTATACTTTATATCAGTTGAGTTATACTCATGTTGGTCATGAAAAAGTTATTGCACTTAGTTAAATATGTTAAAAATTATTATTTTCATGAGAACATATACCTAGAAGTAGAACATATACCTATAGAATAATGAAAATTAAGAATTAATATGTAAATAAGGTAAGAAGTATGAGAGAGTATTTTCCTTTAAGAAATTAGAAGATGGTTTTCTTTTCTTTTCTTTTCTTTTTTAAAATTCAAATTTCTCAGATGATTTTTTAATTTGAGATAATGCAATTCCTTTAAGAATTGGCTGTATTCAAATTCATGTATTTTTTTTTTCAAATTTCTCATTTGTTTTATATATATCAATAAAATATAACTGAATTCATTATTCTCTTTTAACTTCATTCTTTTAGTACAATTAAGAGTAGGAGTATTTAAACCACAGACTTCGTAGTTGCTAGCACACTCTTATGTCAGTTGAGTCTATATTGATTTTGACTTTTTCATTGAAACTAATATAAATTTGTTATCTTCACTTATACGTTTTGTGTAATGCTCTTTCCACCTAAAAAATTAGCTTCATAATTCATGCAATGGATCCTCCAATTTTGTTTTTATTCAAACTTTTTTTTCTAATATTTACACTTCAAAAGTTCTATAAGATTCTTTTGACACAAATGTATTATTATTATTATTATTTAGTGCAACAATATTTGAGGTGGAGATTCAAGCATCTAATTAACCTCTTGGTCGAAAGTGTATAATTTATGTCAGTCAAGTTATTCTCATCTTGGCCACGTATACACTATTGCACTTTGTTAAATATTGCAAATATATTATTATTTTAATGAGAAAATATCTTTATAGATAAACTTTACTATATTAGTTTTCTTTTATAGGTTACCGTTGACACACAAGATCTTAGATAAATTTTGTTCATTTTTTTTGTAATGTTTTATTACTAAGTTCGGACAATGTCCGACATCATATATTGGGAAAAAAATATATCGTTAGTTGATTCTATAATGATGCATTACATCATTTGACCTTTTATATCATGAAACATATCGCACTCTATCGACTCTCGTCACTTATGAAATTTGAGGATAGGAGAACAATAGACTTTTTTTTTTAAAAAAATGAAACTTAATTATCATCATGGCCTTGGTATATATACACATATTACGTTAATTCATTATATTCTAAATTAAAATAATCGACATCAATTCAAACATAAGCTAATTAGACAAATTAAATGGTAGTAATTATCATCTTAATGGTTGTTGATTCAATCCTCACCCTTATAATTATTAAACTCGAAAAAAAATTGAAATGATAGATGACCTAGAACATTATTCATAGATCAGTAATGAAAATTAGAAATTAATATGTATATAATATAAGAAATATGAGTGAATGCATTTCTTTTTAAGAATTTGTAAGATGATTTTTTTTCCAATTTCTGAGATGATTTTTAATTTGAGAGAATGCAATTCCTTTAAGAACTGGCTACATTTAAATTCATGCATTTCTTTTTTTTTTTTCTTCACATTTTTTAGTTGTTTTTTTTTTTCATTCTTGTTTTTATTCAAATTTTTATCTTTACTCTTCAAAAGTTTGTGAGACTCTTGTCACATGTATACATCATTGTAATATTATTATTTAGTGCAACAATATCTGAGGTGAAGATTCGAACATCTAATTAACCTCTTGATCAAGAATATATATTTATATCAGTTAAGTTGTACTCATGTTGGTCACACGAACTATTGTGCTTAATTAAATATTGAAATTTTATTATTATTTTCGTGAGAAAATAGAGAAACTATTATATAATTTTTCTTTTTAGGTTACCGTTGATATGCTACCTAAGTCGACACACAAAATCTTAGATAGATTTTGTTTGCTTTTGGTAATATTTTACTACTGAGTTCGGACAACGTCGGACAAATATACCGGAGAAAGAAGATGTTGTTAATTAATTCTATAATGATGCCGGAGAAACTAGTATATAATTCTTCTTTAAGTCAACGTTCATATGCTACTAAGTCAACCCACAAAATCTTAGATAGATCACTTTATTATGTTTTTTGGTAAAGTTTTATTTCCAAGTTTAAACAACGACATCTGACAAACATACTAGAAAAAAAAAATACCTTAGTTGTTTCTATAATGTGTTACAACCAATTCAATTTTTATATCATGAAACGTATTACACTTTGTCATTCATATTATGACTCACCTCTCGCAATTAGTTGTCATTCATGAAATCTATGAATAGAAGAACAACAAGCTTTTTTTAAGGAAAGAAACTTACCATCCTACCCTAGTGTATATACTCATATATTACGCTAATTTATTATACTTCAAATTAAAATGATTGACATCCATTCCAACATAAACTCACTAGATACTAATTACTATCTCAAAAGTCGATGGTTCAATTCTCACCCTACAATTATTTAATTTTAAGAGAAAAATAATTGAGATAATCAACGACATAGAATACTCGTAGAAAAATGAAAATCGAAAATTAATATGTAAATAAGATAAGAAATATGAGAGAATGCATTTTCTTTTCGAAACTTGTCCATTGTAGTATTAGCAATAACATTATAGTTTTGCAACTTGTAAGAACATTGTTGGCTCCGTTGATAATTATTTGATTTTTAATTTTTTAGTTTTTTAAAATTAAGCCTATAAATGCTCTTTCCACCTCTAAATTTCTTAATTTTTTTTTTTTATCTACTTTCTACCAATGTTTTAAAAAATCAAGCCAAATTTTGAAAACTAAAAAAATAGTTTTTGGAATTTGGAATTTGGTTAAGAATTCAGCTCTTTTGCTTGAGAAAAATGAAAATCATTGCAAGAAATTGAGAGAAAATAAGCTTAATTTTTAAAAATAAATAACTAAAAACTAATTTATTATGAGAATTTATTTTAAATGACAAAACTGCTAAAAATATTTATAAATATAGCAAAATTTTATTGTCTATCTGTGATAGACTACTATTTGTGTCGCAATAGACTACAAATAGACACAGTAAAATTTTACTATATTTGTAAATATTTTAGTTCATTTTTATATATTTGAAAAAATGTTATTTATTATCCAACATGGTCTTTAGATAGTTAATATTAGTGCTACATCTATTTTTTGTAATGATGTGGAATAGGATTTATTTTTGACATTAATTGATTCATAGGATTTTAAAATTTCTCGTATTTTATACAATATCCATTCTTTTTTGAAGATTTAAACAATATATATTGTTAATGTCTTAATAATATGCTAATATTTTTTATAAAGAAAACCCAAAATGAAGAATCTATAGCGCACGTGATGATATCATAGTGTCATATAAAGAAGATTAGTAATTTATCATGGTCCTGTATAAGAGTATAAATTCGCTTTTAATTTTTAAAGAGTTGTTTTTGGAATAAACAAAACAAAATAAATTAGTTTCAAACTTTTTTTTGTATAAAATTAAAGAAAAGAAAATACAAGGAAAAGAAAAACAGCGACAAAAATATCTTAATTCAGTAGTATATTAAATTTCGATTGATGTCTGTTTTATATTTTTCTGAAGATACACGAATCTCCACTAAAATTCCATCATAATTTAAAAATAAATATATCCATTTTTATAATGTATTAGTACTGAATAAAACCAATTTATCATGAGAAAGTGGTGGGGTTTATGTTTTAATATTATAAATCTCTTTTGGGTTTTGGGCCATTTTCCCCTCCATTTGCACAATATTTTAGGCTCACCTTTTCATTTATTTATGATTAAATATATAGAAAAATATTAACAATCTACTTGACTACAACTCTGTAGCAAACAAGAAAAAAGAAAAAAAAAAAAAAGAAACCCCATAGTTTTAGGGTTGTGACCAGCATGTTGAGATCTATTTTAGAATACCTATTTATTATTTTATTTGAAGGGCAAGTTGTGTCATCTTCCACTTGGCTTTTAAAAATATTCAATAATTGACCATTCCAATTTTCTTATGTATATTATGTTCATATCCTCCTAGGATTTAGAGCCAATACATTTTTAATTAAAGGATATATATATATATATATATATATGGAAAATTTTTACAAATAAAAAAAATGTCAAACTATTTACATAAAATGTCAAACTATTTACATAAAATAGCAAAAAAAAAAAAAAAATACTGATAGACTTCTATCAGTATCTATTAGTGATAGACTTCTATCATTTCTATTGCTGATAGATCCTGATAGACTTCTATCAGCGTCTATCACAACTATTTAAAAATTTTGCTATTTTGTGTAAATAGTTTACCTTATTTTTCTGTTTTTAAAACTTCTCCTATATATATATATATATATATATATATATATATATATATATATATTTTCAAAAACTTTTTTTTAAAAAAAATAAAATGATACGCAACCAAATGAAAAACTAATTTTAATTTAAAACGTATTTTAATCTAGTTAAATTTAAATTAAGAAGTAAATAAAAAATGGTCATGATAAGTGTTTATCAAAATCATAGTTAGTTAATATTGAGATTAATATTTGATGGTTATACTTGATTATTTAAATATGTCCTATTTAGTATTTACATTACTCTAAGAGTACAAAGTTATTTTTTAGTACAACAAGTGAGGTATGAATTTGAAAATCCAACATCACATGAAATAATACATATCAATTACCACTAAACTATGGAGATTTTAGTGTATATAAAAAACTTACGTATTTACTCTCTTTTAACAAATAGTAAATTAAATAAGATATTAATTTACTTTATGGTTGTACTTATAATTAAAAACTACTTTATAGGTATATTGTTGATCATTTATGTCTTTTTTTTTTTCTTTAAAAGATCATTTATTATTTTATATGTTATATTTGCATATAAATCTACAAATAGTAGAACAATCAATGAATGTGTACGTATTGGCCTTGATTTTATCAAAGATAATGAAAATGTGAATTCTCAATCATTTACTAGTAAGATGCTAAAATAGGAGAAATCAAGGGACATTACATAAATGACATTGCAAGTACATAAGAACAAATAATTAATAATTTGAAGGGTCATATTTGCCAAAGACTTTAACTTTACAAATTTATAGTTTTTATGGAAAGATTAAAAAAAAACTTAAAACAGAAGTTCTAAACATTCATTCAAAATAATTAATTGTTGTTGTTTTTATATGTCCATCTTTAACTCAAACTATAAAAATATTACTTTCTATAGGTGGATGTATAGGTAGTTAGCATCCTATTTCACTAGATTCTACTGAGTAAGCCTCAATTTCACTCTACTTGATTAAACGAGTCATTTTAGTCTAGTGATAACTTTTAAATATATTTCCTTTTTTTTTTTTGTCATTCTTTAAAAGATAAGATAAAACATTCTTATTAATAAATATCAAAATGTCTTAAACCGATTACAAGCATAACAAAAAAAAAAAAATAATAATAATAACTTATCGTAATAGACACTAAAGTTCCTTATATACCTAAGTTTGGATTTCAAACCCCTTCTCAATTGTTTGTGAGATGTTATTTAGAGAATTGCAATGAGTGGCAAAACTAATTAGGGGGAATTACAAATGTAGCTTGAGCTTTTTAGATTTTGCATAAATAGCAAAACCCTCACCCACACCCTTCACGCAAGCATACTCCCTTCTCAGCATCTCTCTCACTCTCACGTTCCAGTCTCCAAGTCGTTAAGCCAATCGATCGTTTTGCCTGCTTTCGTCGTACCGCCACTCGTCAATCACTGGTGCTAGAAGCTTCCTCTACGAGTCTTTCTCTCTCTAAACTCTTCTTTCAATTTTTATTCTAGTTTCAACCACCGCCTTCGGCTACTGTCACAGTCGTTTGTTTGCCGTCAATCATGTTTTGCCACCACTTTTTGTCGGAGTCACTAAATTTTACTAGTGGAGAGAATTTTTCTCTCTTCTTATTTGTAGCTATGATGTATGAACTAACTCTAATCCTCACGCCGAAAAACCAGTTGACAGAGAGAGAAACAAATAGATAGGGCATTTGCGAGTATCAAGTGTATAACAGTAGTGTATCAAGTGTATCAATTGTATATCAATAGTATATCAAGTGTATCAAGTATATATGGGTAGTGTATCAAGTGTATATCAGTAGTGAGGGCATAAAAGTAATAAGTAGGAACACGAAACATGAGTTGGACTTGGTTTTTTGCCATTTTTGCAAAAATAATAAATTTGGGCTACGGGCCTAATTTTTAAAACTTATTTTACCAAATTTACAAGAAGCCCTATTACTTACCCCCTAATTCACATAATCAAATCCATTCTAGTTATCCATTTGATCGCCATCAATTTCATCAACTGTTCCAACTTTGGAGTCAAAATACTTTTGTAATATCCTTTTAGTCATTTAGTTAAACAAGAAAGAGCAATGCACAAATTCCATGTCGAATAGTTTAATTAATAATATTTAGAAAATTCAACATGACAAGTGATTTGTCAGAGGTCATGATCCATAGTTGATCTTTTCTATCATGGATTTGAATTACACTAGGAAAATATTGGAGTAATGGTAGAATGACTAAATTTGAATGACCATCGTGAAATATGGTTAATTGACTTTTTTTTATTGAATAAATGACAAGTGAAAGAATGGAAAGTTAAACCTTCAAATCTAAAAGAAAGACTATATATCAATTAATCATTAAGCTATATTCACTTTGATAGAGATATTTTATGTGGTTTTATATACTTCAATAAATTTATCAAAAGGTGCTAAAATTTTGTAATAGAGAACTCTTAACTTTTATAACCTATTTGCATTCTTCGATGTCATTCCATAAAAAAAATTATTTTTAAAAAAATAGGTCAATATTTTAAAAAAGAATTTTTTTTAGTAAAATTAGCAAATTTTTAGAAAGTTAGGGTTATGAGGTTTGTAAAAAGAAAAAAAAAAATCTAAAATATGAGGTTATAGGTGAGTTATGGGCCTTTACTGAAAAGCCCGATAATTTTGGGGCACAGTGCGTTGAGCCCAAATCCAAATTACCCTTCTGGAAGATTCATCGCTCGTTTGCTTCCCTCACACGAACGCAAACGCAATCGCAAGTGATTTTTGCTTTCTGCTTGTTGGTTATCGCTGGTCAATCTCTCTAGGTGCGAAGGAAGAGGGAGAGAGGGAGCCTGCCAAAGGGGTTTCCTCTGGATTTCTAGTTCGAAGGGAAGCAATCGAGATTCATAGCAATGGCTGGGAAAGAAGTTCGGGAATACACCAATCTCTCCGACCCAAAAGGTACCCACATTAAATTATTATACTGCAGCTTTGATCCTTGTTCTTATTTTTGTTTTTCTGAGCCGCCATTCCCATTGCTGTTTATAATTGCAGACAAGAAGTGGGGTAAAGGGAAGGATAAAATAGACGATGAAGATATTACGTTTCAACGGATGGTTGCGAAGGTTAGCGCAATTTTGCCTCAACCACCCTCATTCGCGCTCTTTCTTGAACAATAAGTTTCCTTTTATTTAGGTTCTCTATCTTTCTTTGTTCGTCGTATAACCTTATCAGTTTATTGAGTTAACATTTTTCTGAATTGGACTGAGCATTTTCAAGGGATAATTGGAGAGTTTCTTAATAGTTTGTTCTCTTAAGACTCTTATTGGTTGTAATTGGACATTGCATTGAATACATAAAAAAAATGGAGGAAATTAACTATCAGCTTGATGATATTCATTATTGTAGGCGTCATTCACTCATTCTTCTATACAATCATTATCGATCGAAAGAAGACACAGCAAAAATGAATTCCTATTTTTCTTCGTAAAACTAAAACTTTTTAATGTAGGCTCTGTTTGGAAACAATTTTGTTCTTTTTTGTTTTTGTTTTTTAAAAATTAAGTCTATTTCCTCTCATTTACTTACAATGGGTTGCATCTTTTTTAAGTAAAATTTTTAGGCAAATTTCAAATTCCAGAAACATGTTTTTAAAAACTACTTTTTTTTAGTTTTCAAATTTTGGTTTGAATTTTGAAAATATTGGTAAAAAGTAGATAACAAATTAAGAAATTTAGAGGTGGAAGGAGTGTTGGCTTAATTTTCAAAAAATAAAAAAATAAAAAAAATCAAAGGGTTACCGAATGGAGCTGTAGTAATTTACTTGTGATTTGTGAAACGTGTATTGACTCAATGCCACCCTCCCTTCTTTTAAAGCTTGGAATTCAAATACTGGGAGATGTGATACAGGGTAGGAATTCTGATGCATAGCGTAGTTTCATACTTCTTCTTGGGATATTTTGGACCGTTGATTACTATACGTTACAAATATTATATCACTCTCTACTTTCAAGTTTTCAACTTAGATCTTCAAGAAAAGCTCAAAAAGGTGTTAAATGTTGTCTTGGAGCTAGCGTTGGTTGGGCTACCAGCTAAGCCTCTCCGATGATTAGTGGGGTGGGTCATGAACATAGAAGTAAGGCTCCAACACTCTAGTTGTAAAAGGGGGAAGAAAATAATAAAACAACACCATGTGGTGTAGCAATAATATGATCAATTTGAACTGAGAGGATTCTATAATCTATGACTTATGATAAGACCAACCTATGGAATGGTAAGTGACTATATACTGCTTATTCATTCCCTTGTAATTCGCTGATTTAAGAATTTGTTATTAAAATTTTGCTGCCACATTCTGTTTGTCATAGTCTACTTCTTAACTTTCTAAGACAGAGACAGATTTGGATAGGCAGATAGGCATTTTGGATAGGGCTTTCATGCTTCTCTGAGTAGCCGGCATTTCTTAAACCTGGAATGTTTTAAGGCTAAAATTCTCATTAATAGAACACTTGCCACTTAACAGTTGACATTGTGTGGTAGAGTCAGCTTGTCATTTGACAAAGCTCTAAATTTCCATGTGCTTGAGCAAACAAGTTTATCCTCCTGTACTAATTCCATTTTGGATAGAAGGTCAAATCTCAAATCTATTTTCCTATAAGACTATAAGTATGAACAGAAGGATCATTCTGGTTATCTCAAGCGTGACCTAAAGGTTGGTTTAGTGATGGTAGCTCCCTGCCCAAGCAATTGGTTCCCTGATCATTACAGAGATGCATCTGCAATATTGATATTTTTGTTAATTTTCCCAAGCTGTTTAGACCTAAAGCTTATATGTATTTGGGCACATGAGTTGTTGAATTTATAGATACAGGTAACCAATATTTCCTGGTGACCTAGATTTAAATTTTAATTTTTACCCTTGGTTCTTTTCAAGTTCTTGTTCCCCCACTCCCTTCCTTTTGATCATTTTCATATTCAGTATGTGACGTATAGTATTTTCGTTGATTAAATACCCATGTTGTGCTTGTCAAGAAAAACGTTTCTCCTTGCCCCCTTGTGTTATGAAACGCATCTCATTTCATGCAGTAATTATTGGCCTTCGTATGCTGTTAATTGAAGTGACCTGAAGTGACCGTTAAAGAAAATATCAGATGCCCTGGAGATTTAGGTTCTCATGTATTGTGAATATTGTCCTGTTGAAATAATTCATCAGAAAAAAAAAACGTTCTTTTGAAGTATTCAGTAGGTTGTTTCTTATAGTTCTCTATATCCATTTCATCATTTGATCTTTTCCCCAGCATTGGTTTTTTTTTTTTTTTTTTTTTTTTTTTTTTTTTTTTTTTTTTTTTTTCTGTAAGAGACAAATTTCATTATCCGCAGGTTTTCCATATTTTCTCATTATGCCTTTTTAGTAGTTAATACCTGTTATAAATGGCAGAGTGACATTGCTGCCACGATCTACCGAGATCAGCCCTTCGTTGCTCCAATTCATGGAAAAAAGAATAAGAAAAAAAAAAGTAGTTAATGCCTGTTTTACTTTCAGTCTTAAGTTGGTTGGTTTCTCCTGTGAAATCCTGAGGAAAGTTTTCTAATAACATGCCCTGGCAGGGATCTTGGCTTTTCTTACCGGGTGGCTGATACAAGCAGATGCAAGAGGTTGCAGGAGAACGTGGAGGTTACCTTCATGGACGAGGCGGTAACCCTTTCTTTCTCTGTCTCAGTGTGTCTTTGTGTGTGCATCCCCTAACAATTCTTAATATTAGTTTTGGATTCTTAATGTTCACTGAGTTTGGAGTTTGCAGCCTTGGACAGTGATGATTTGCTCTATCTTAAGGAGCAGATGGAAGCAGAGGAGGATGCAGAGCGCCTCCTTAGACGCACTGAGAAACGAGCCTTTGCAGCATTCAAGATATCCTTTTTCATTATGGAACTTGTAGTTATGCAAATTAAAGATACTATTGTGTTGATAACATTCAAAGTAGCTATGGTGGTTTTCTTTTCCCTTGTAAAAGATTTCTCCTGTTGGATAAAATAATGTCTCAACCCCTCATGTTGCTGTCTCATTTCCTTAACAAATCAATACAAAGCTGCTAGTTTGGCTGATTCTGCACCTGCATCTGTTCCCTTGGCGCTTCGTGTTGAGCCAAAGCCAAAGAGTGGAATCAGGTCTCTGTCTGTACGCCACCTTATGATTGCACCCCCCATTACGCTTTTAATGTTTTCTAATGAATCAGGCTGGTTGCCTCTGCCTGTGTACTTCACTCATATATGTGATCAATGCTTTCTCGATTGCAGACAGCAAGATCTATTGAAAAGAGTAGTGGAAGTTAAACCCAAAAGGCCTAGAGTTTCAAATCAAGCAGATTTATCAAATCCCAAGCATGACATTGACAATGAAAAGGTGAAAGAGAACCCCTTACTGAAAACAAGCAAAACTGAAGGCGAAACAGAAGCTGAAAATCCTGTCAAGAGTTTACTAGGTTTGGCATATGCTAGTTCTGATGATGAAGACGAATGAAAGATGTTTGTAGGCTTCCATGTAAGATAGTTCAGAGTGTAATATTATATGTAACTTAGAAGTTTTGACAGGATGCTCACTTGTTCTAAATTTTGGAAGACTGTAATTAACTGTCGAGTTGAGCCAGTTGAGTTAATGAAATTAGTTGTGCTCCATTGAAGTTCCGATGGAATGCATATTTGATAGATGGTAGAGTATGTAACCCTTTCCATGGATTTAGAGGAAGCATGTTTGGATTGATTTTTTTAAGTGTTTATATATATATATATATATATATATATATATATTTCACTTCAAAATATTTTTTTTAACCATTTAAAGGTCAATTCTAAACTAATTCACTCCCTTTCTATGATTTAAAGTTGATTATAATCTTTATTTATTGTTAAGGACTATGATAATATAATGGTAATTGATATGATAACATAATGGTAATTAATAAGGTAATTATTTCTTCCTTTTCCATATATTTGTAAATTAAAAAGAAAAATTTGGATATTGTAGTCCTTTTTTTAAACTATAGATTTGCCTTCAGGAATTACAGTGCACATCCTACTTCCTATAAATTTTTCCGACCAAAAGGTCGCTGGAAAAAACTGTTTTTTTTGTTTGTTTTTTTTTGGTAGTTGTGTCAAATTAAATCAAATGTAGATAAAAACATGGGCATGTTCCTAGTTTTCGAAATGTTTGGTCAATTGCAGGAAGAAAACAAGGCGAATTAAAGCCATTACCTCAATTGGAACGCAAATATCTTCATCCTCTTCTTCCATCATCCTTCAATCAATCAGAAACAGCTCCATTAGCATCATCAGAGATTACCAATGGCCGCTCTTCTTCTTCATTCCTCTTCGACTGCGAGCGTTCTGGTATGTCCATCTCTACTCTTTAATTACTTTCGCTCTTTTCTATAATTTCCCTTTTATTTCTCTTCTTCGATGTTATTGATTTTCCTCTTTGATTCTATTGAAAGTTTGGAGGAGTGGGGAAACTAAAGGGACGGAATCATCATTCGATTTTATCATCCAACAAACCTATGCGCGGTAACTATCTTAGTCTCGGCTGCAATAATTCTACAAATGGCATCTG
This sequence comes from Lagenaria siceraria, assembly GCA_002890555.2. Lineage (NCBI taxonomy): Eukaryota > Viridiplantae > Streptophyta > Magnoliopsida > Cucurbitales > Cucurbitaceae > Lagenaria > Lagenaria siceraria. Next base: position 491,209 of record CM016487.1, on the reverse strand, counting down.
CGCATTTTTCTTCAATCCTGTTGAGGATCCCGTTATCAAAGAAGCTCTTAAGGTATTCTATTAACTCAATCCCTTCCTGAGTTTTTTCTGTTGTGTTGATTCGCCTAGTTTCTACTTCGATTGAGGTATTGATTGCTGAATATGTTCAAAATATGGAGGATTTAATTAGTTTCCCATCGTATTCCCATAGCACTTAAGAGACAGATTATCTTCGAGTAGAGTTACATACATGGTCGACAAGTGCGAGTTAAGATAATATGGATGGATGGATCTAAGATTTTTCTAGTCATGTCATCTTGAAATTATTAGAACTTCGTAGGACCGTAGGGAAGATTTTCACTGTATAGGAAACCCAATTTAACCATTCTATCTCTCTGATAACTAAAGACTGCATAACATAAGTATTATTCAGTCAACTCTTATGATCTGCAAATAACAATCTCGAATTAACTTCAAAGGAGAAACATTATATGCCTTTATGATCTGGAAGGCTATTTGTTGAGGAAAATGTACGCCTAGAGGATATCTTTAGTTGGCTTTACCTTTTCACAAATCCTTTAAACCATGCTTTCACATTTATGAATCTATATTGGTAACCGTAGAACTAAAATCCTACCAGAAGAAGATAATAAGACAGTTGTTGTATTGGTTTCTTAGTTTACTGCTAGTCTACTACCACAGTGACAGAGCATTCACAGGTGCAGCTAAAAGGTGTACACTACTCTGGCTACTTTTCTCCGAGAAAAAGTCTCCTCTTCTACACTTCTACTTCATTCATTTCATGTTATACAAAAGACTGAAACTAAACACTTTTTACCTTACACCTGCCCTGCTATGATTTTTCTCTCGATTAGAATTCTGCCCATCAATGAAATCTAAGTAGGAACTTTCCCAATGGATGACCACAGGATTGATGAGTCCCGTTCTGGCTGAAAGAATCCAGCATTGGTGTTGCAACACATTTAATTTTGCCTGAAGCCTGATATATCAGGACACTAATTGAATTGTTTGAGTTTGGGAAATGTTTATTCTTCTTCTTGTTTGGTAAGATTGAAATTTGCTAGAAAGCTTACTGACATCTCATCTCCAAGACCCGTCATCTTCATCATGTTGCATTCGCTTTCACACATGATATTGTTTAACTGACCGTTTGGCACTAGGCTCACTTGAGATACCAGTCGTGTTTGGTTTGATTTTTTTAAGTGCTTAAAAACTTTAAACACCTAGAAAGTCAAAAGTTACTGCTATGGAGACTGCTGAAGCCAAAAGTTAAACATCACTTCATTATGCCAAATACATTTCCATAGAATTGAAGCAGTCCCAATTACTTCTTGCGACTAAATATTTGAGAGTTTGTTGGTTTTTCATCATTCATAACTAAATAAGCAATCCCAGTTCAAACTCTTACTGTTGCATGAGCGTTATGATTCTTTGTTGGTACGGTTCTTTCTGGACTATATAGAATAAGATGTTAAGGCTTCGTTAGCTGGGAAGCATGAATTCTTTAGATGAAAACACTCACTTCAATAACTTTGATTTTCCCTTGTGGCTTTTGGAACTGCTCTTTTATAGTTCATATCAAAGATATCGAGTCAAAGTAATTTCAATTGTTGTAGGAGCCAGTTGCCTTCGCAGGTGGGCTATTTGCTGGCCTTCTAAGGCTTGATTTGAACGAAGATCCATTGAAGGAATGGGTTAAGAAGACAGTGGAATCAGCTGGACTCACGGAAGAAGTTGATACTCAAGAATCTGTACAAGAGGATGGCCCGACCGCGATCGAGATTGAATGATCCCATCAATGGACCTAACCTCTTACAGTTCGTTCTTATTTATTCCAATAATATATAAACTGGAAAAGTGGGAATGGATTGATATTTGATTTGATTTAGTATTACTACAGCTACCTTGATTTAAAACAAGAAGTAAATCTGAGTTAGGAGTTAACCATTTTTCATATCCAGATTTAGGAGGAAACACGTCATTAGTGTTTTGAATTAATTAATTGTTCAAGTTGAATTAATATCTTTTTGTGATAATTTATTTAATAAGTTAGCTCCATACTAAATTTGATATTAATTTATATCTAGTTATTTAATGAAAAGAAAATCAGGAAATTAGCTTTTATGTGAATTATCTATGGTGGGTTTAGTTTAGGAGGCAAATGCACATGGTGATAGCAATTAACATCTAACTTGTTAAATGATTAATGTGGTTAGATTTTCTTTCTAATTTTTAGACTATATACAAGCATAGTATTAAATTTTTGTCAACATATCGATATTTTCATGTTTCCATGGGTTCGATATCAACATGAGGGGTGTCAAAATTTCTATTATATCGTAGAAAAACCCATGAAACATAAAAAAGTAATCAACAAAATGTCACTAATATAAATAATAGATATGTTAACTTGTTTAAAAATCATATAATATTTATTTATTTATTTATCTTTTTTTTTTTATAACTTTTCCATCAAAATTGACATTTTCATTCAATATTTATGTTGATATCATCAATTTAAACCTTGTGTGCAAGGCACATGGTAAAAGTTGCATTTATTTATTCATTTTGTTACAAATTTTAAACAATTGCATAACTAAATAATTACATATTAAAATTCATGAACTAAAAATATTAAGATTATGAAAAAATTAATTAAATTTCTAAAACTTTTTAAAGTTTAGAGTTATATAAGTTTAGTTTAATAGCATATTAATTGAAAATTCAAAGTCTAAACCTTCTTTTAATCGATATTTGCTTCAACTAGTTAAGACTATGCCCAAATTGATAAAATATTTGGTTTTCATAGTTACCTCTCTTTAGTGTTTATGTTCATATTTACGAGTTGTACATATATTGTGGGGAGAAACCTCAAATTAATTGTAACATTATAAAATCAATGAATTCTATTATCTGACCGTTGCAATCCTGTTTATTCATTTTATATACTTTATGTTTTTGTGTGTTTCGAATGAAAATGGTTTTTTTTTTTAAATAATAATATATTTATTGGTTACCTTCACAGATATATCTTTAAAAAAAAAAAACAGAAAAAAAACCATAGTTCAAACTCTAATTTCCGTTTTTATTTTTTTCTTCTAGATTTGAATCTAATTTCCATGACTAAATTACACTCACAATTTTAGGAAACTCCTACTTCATTTGTTCTTTTTTAATGTAGTTAACAACATTTTTTTTTGTTCTTCTAGATTTTTTTTTTCCTATTGAAACATGTATCTCCTCTTTATTTATTAAATTAAAAAAATATTTGAATATAGAAAAATAATAAAAATAACTATTTAATTATTAAATTAAACAATATTCAGAAAATAAAAATAATTTTTAAAAAATTACTTTTTCTTTCTAAAATTATTTTTGTAATTCAAAATGTCATATAATTATATAAAATAATTAAAATAGACCTTTTAATCTATTCAAATCAGGAAAGTAAATACAATTATTAATTCAAATGTCAAAAAAAAAAAAAAAAAAAAAGCCTCCCTATTTTCTCAAGTATAAAAGTATAATTAAAAATAAAAACCCTAGTTGGTCTGATCGCACCGTCTTTCTTTGGGGGCTGCGAAGGCTACCATTTGTCAATCAAAACCTTACCTTCTCTTCATTTTCCTTCTCATATCTATCAGTGGTTTCTCCACTTTAATTCGAAAGAGGTTAGAATTCAATTACACCATTCTCTTTTAAATCTTCATTCTCAATTGTGATTATATATATTACTTCTAAGTTCATGTGATGTATTGCAGGGTTTTGATGTACCATATTTTGGTAGAATCTTTGGATTTGGTCTTATTATTATTCCCCTCACTAGTGACACTTTTTCATCAACACTCTGAAAAACTTCAACTCCAACTATTAACCATTACAACAACGAAAATGTATACATTCTCGATTCTTGTTAAGCCTTTCTCATATATTTTTAATTTTGGTAATTGTTATTAATTTCTTTCTGATTATATATTTTTACCCCTTGATGATATTAGTGATCATATGACGTAGGGTACAAATTATGAAGTCGTGAATTCACAATCTTTCTGAGTATTGATTCGTTTGATGTGAAGCCAATTGGAATACCTTCTTCAGAATTTTCAACTATAACCTTCCAAGCTCGAGTATTGAGTGGTATTCCATCTCATGTTATTGAGGTTGAACTCTGTAGGCCAAAGCCGCTCCCTAATTAACCAGCTCCTACTATATAGATAATGAAAACTATTTCTTTTTTTCTTTTTTTTATCTGTCTGGGTATTGATTCGTTTGATCAATTTATGTCGAATTCAGGATAACACATTATTTATTATTATTATTATTATTATTTTGGAAATTTAGGTCCCTTCTCAAAAGAAAATTTTTAAGAACCGCCTGTAAAAGCATCAAACAACCTCTTTTGAGATATATCAAGCTTTTCTTTTCCACACATTTTGTATATTTAGATTCATGCATCTAAGTATCTTTGTATAATATTAAAATGAGAGCATTTGAAATGTCTCTTTGATTAGCAAAAGCCTAAAACGTTACACATTAGTTGTTCCTTCCCCTCTGTTTTATCTTTGGATAGGATAATCTTCCTAACAAATGCGTGCTGCCTGTTGACTTATTCTCCCATAACCTCTATTTCCCCATTGTTCTCCCCAACTATTTTTTATAGTGCAATATTTTTCACCATCATTATCTTCTTCAAACCCAACCATGAACAATGAGAACTGCATGCCAAAGAAGATCGTCCACACTTTTCCCGGTCAAGGAAGTACCAAAATATATTTCCTACAACAATAAAATAAAGAAAGTTCATTTTCCAATAATAAAATTAAATATGTAGATAGAATGTTTATATTTTAGGAAATTTTTTTAAAATAGAAAAATAAGGAAAACTATTTACACAAAATAGCAAAAGTTTTAGATAGATGTGATAGAGTTGGTAGAAGTCTATCAATGTCTATTAATTTAGTAATTTTTTTTTTTACCATTTTCGGTAAATAGTTTTCTATCGGTTAAAATTTTCTTATATTTTATTTATAAAAATGATTTTTCATAATTACATAAAAAAAAAAAACATTTGTACTGATTCACTTAAAACTATTTTTTTCCTTACAAAGACACTTACATTTTTCAAATTTTGTAGCTCTTCCGTAAATTTGATCCCACCCCCTATTGGCTGTTCCATAATTTTTGAATTTATTATTTTCTCGTAAGATCTTATCTTGATCGGTTGCAGTTAATACATTAAAGTCATTATTAATAAAATAAATTTATCTTTTGCAACTAACTAAAAATTATCAAACCATTGGGAGATAAAAGTAATATTTTACTTGAGTGATTGGATTGTAGACTCCTCTTTCTGCTCCGATGGGGAAGCCTTTACTATTGAAGACAAATAACATCTTTTGGAATCAATTTTATCAGGGTTGAGATTGAGACAATTTTATCAGGTGTGTAATATGGTTGAACTTAAACATGAATTTACATATTTTATGGTTTTGAGTTGTTTCATAGCACCCTTATTATATTTTAGACACAAGTGTGTACAATCAAGAGCTGGAGTTGAACCCACAACTCCTTAACTCTTTGACTTTTTTTAATATTCCTACTACTACTAGGTCAATTCATGATGGTTACATCATAGAGATGTAAATGAAAAAGAAATTATAATAATAATAATAAAAAATATATATATATATATATATATATATACATACGGTAGGAAAATACCATCTTTGTTTTGCTTCTGTTTAAGGGAATATATAGAACGTGAACTTTTCCTAGAAATTCAAGAAGGAAAACGAAATTTCATTAGTATTTTGTTAAAAAAAAAAAAAAGAAAAAAGAAATTAAAGGAGAGAATATAATCACAAAAGGTTCATAGATGTGGTTCATAGGATTTGTTTAAAAAAAAAAAGAAAGTGGATGAAAGAGTTAGAGAATGGAAGCTTACAGAAAGAAAATGAAAAAAGAAAGACTTTAGAAGGAATAGAGAAGAGAATGAAAACTTACTCCATGGCTAGGGTTTGCCCATTTTTTATAGAGTGAAATTTCAGAGTTAAGCCTAATAACAACTAATATTCTAACGTCTTCAGCGTTTAGCCTTAAATTTTAAGGAGAATAATATGTAAAAAAAAAACAAACACAATATCAATTAATTAAGCAAAAATTTAATTTATACCTACAAAAATCATACATTACAATAAAATAACAAAAGTAGAGTTTTTTTTTTTTTTTTTTTTTTTTTAATTAAACAAAGGTCATGTGTTGATCATGTTTTGTTGGGAGCACTTATATGTATTTATTTATTTTTCTTATTCTTCTTTTTGTGATTTCAAAGAGGGTGAAGTATATAAGAAAAATTATGTGTCGTGGTTGTGTTGCTTGATTGGTTCTATTGAATTAATTAAGTAGGGGAAGTCAATTTCTTTGAATGAATTTCAAGTATGAACTTTACAGTGATTTATGTTCTTATATTGGATTATTTCTTAATCATCGTGTGTTGTTATGGTAATGTGCATTTTATCTTTTTTTTAATGGTTTGTTATCATAAAAAAATGGGAATATGGTTGATTTTTTTTTTGCCCTCCATCTAAAATTAATTAATTAATTAATATTTTGATGATAACAAACCTTATTTTGTTTACTAATAATTTTAATCTTTTCAATAGTCCATAACGCAGAGCTTGAAACAACTATTTTGATGCCTCCTGAATCACCCAAATTAGAATTCAAACAAAAAGTTATAACCAAAATAAGATTAAGGAAAAATATTTCAAGTAGTGACGTGGTGGAAAAATTATCAAGTTGGTCCAATAAAGGATTGTCACTTGAAGCTATGTAGCGAGTGACACATAGAGGCTTAAGTTCGTAATGGATGAATTTTCATTTTTTTTTAAAAAGAAATCAAAATAAAAAAGAAATTTGATTTTATAAAATTAAAAAAAAAATTGCATTTAACCCTTCGTATTTTAGAAAGAAAAAAAATTTAAATTTTTTTACCGTTGCATTCACTCAACACACATGCACATATATTTTATTATATTTTTTATTTTAATTACTTTTAACTTCTACCTTTCATTTCACTTTTAATACAATCTAACTGTTCAAATTCAAATCTGATTTTTACTCTACTTTCCTTTTTTTTTTATACTTTATCTTCCCTAAAATTGTTTTAATTTTTACAACTTTTACCATCTTACAAAATTGAAATCACTTTTAGGAGAAATCTATTTCTTTTGCCGGCGCTTTTCTCTTTTTTTTTATATTTTATCTTCTCTAAAATTGTTTTAATTTTTAAAACTTTTACCATCTTAAAAAATTGAAATCACTTTTAGAAGAAATCCGTTTCTTTTGTCAGCGCTCATATGGAAATTAAAGTTTGATCCTTAAACTTATATTGTAGTATTCCTCATGGTTTTTGTGACTCACATTCTGTTACTCTATTCCTTTACCTCAATTACTTGACTTGAGTTACTCTAATCAGAGTTAAACTTTTATTAGGCATAAGCTGATGGACCTGGATTGGACTTTACCTCAATTACTTGACTTGAGTTACTCTAATCAGAGTTAAACTTTTATTAGGCATGAGCTGATAGGCCTGGACTGGACTTTTGTACTATTTGCTGTGCTTTATAAAGATCAGTTGGGTGTTTAGTGTTTGAGAGAAGCTTTCATGTACGCCGTTTGATTTCTCTCTTGCTTGCGAAGAGTGGATGTAGACTACAGTCGAACCACTATAATCGTCGACTTCATCTCATTGTCTTTCTATTTCTGTGTATGTTTAAATTTGTTTTTCATTTAGTTTGTTGATTTGGTTTCAACAATTCCTTTTCTCCTTAGATTAGAATTTAGATCAACGTTTAATCCTTCTTATACTCTATAAAGTACAAATACTTCATGTGATACAAAGAATCTGTATCATAAATGTATCATATACCTATAAGATATCGATATTTTCAAATACTTTTCAGATACAAATTTTGGCATATTTGTCTTTCTTAAAAAAAAATATTAAAAAATATTAATATCAACTATCCTCTCATATGCTGCAATCTTTATTCATGTCTACAATAAATAAATTCAGTATTATTATAAAAATATATATATATATATATTATTTTTATATTAAAATATTAAACTATTAAACTAAACTAATAACATAAAGTAAAGTATTTTTACCTTTGAGGTTGGTTGACAAACCCCTTTTTATGCTTTGAAGGGATAATCTTTCTCTCTCCCTATTCCTTCATTATAGATAACCCATCCAAAAGCTTTTACAATGTCAGCTAAATAACATTCTTTTTCATCATATTCTGGTTTTCTTGGTTGAAATATGGGACACTCAATAAGACAGTCAATTATGTGTTGGGGTGCTAAAATAATTTGTTTATGTTATTACTGTATTTTATATTATGAACTGCTTCAATTGGCTGTAATTGCCCAACAACAATCTAAAATTAATTATTAAAAAAAAAAAGACAAAATGTTAGTATCAATACACTATATAATCAACTTTATAAAATGATTTATTAATGTTAAACCTTGAGCATTAGGACATTTTAAGAAAAATGCAATAAACCGATCAACCTAAATATTTTTCAACCAAAAGAAAGTAAAATTTACTTACATTATTTAAATATAAATAAAAAGGTTAGACTATTTAGTTGACTATCCACTAAATTTCATAGGTATGTAGTTCTCAGATAAAAAACTAGAATGTCTCATGAGAATATAGATATTCAATTTCTTGTCTAGTTAATTTAACCGTAATTTATTCTGTAAAATAACTTTTTACATATCATGCACAATGGTTTTGCAGAAGTAATACATTTTTAATTTTAAGAATATAAAGGGAAAAAAAACGGTAAATAGGGAGCATAATAATTGAGAAAAAATAAGATTTGAAATTTAATGGAGAGAAAAATAAACCAAAGTACATGACCACTTATTAATTTTAAAATAGTATAGACTATTTTTATAATTGCATTATAAAAAATAATTGCATCAATCAATCATGTCGTTAGTCCCCTATTAGAAATGTATTTCAATCAAAAACAAAAAAAATCATATCTTTCCTAATTTGTTTTAAAATTACAAATTTTGCTTAAATTCTTTTAAATGTATAATATTATTCCATAAGTCCTAGGCGAATCCACTAAAGGGTGAGCATACATGTTCCCGTCAATGTGAAAGCATATGATTTATAGTTTAGCCTTTATATAACCAAAAAAAAAAAAAAATGCTCTTGGCTTGTTTATGAAATGAGTTTTTTATACATACATTCAACACTCAATTTTAGAAAAAGAGAAAGACTTTAATGTCTATTCAAAGATTATTTTTTTAGTATATTTATTTTGATAATTAAATTATATTTTCTTTGTAACTTAAAAAAAATTAAAAAAATTATTATAAATAAAAAAATATCAAACTATTTATAAATATAGCAAAATTTTACTATCCATTATTGATAGACAAACAATTTTTTTATATTTATAAATAATTTTCTTCATTTTATATATTTGAAAACAATCTTTAAATTTATGTTATTAATATCATACTGATTTGATGATTTATTATAGCTTAATAATAAATATTATAACTTAATAATCGATAATTTATCTTAATAAATATTATATTAAATTTTTTTAAATTTATGTTATTAATAATTTGATGATTTATTATAGCTTAATAATCGATATTTTGTTATTTGTATATTGTATTGATACATCCAAATTATATTTATATGAATTTGTCTCTATATAACATCTCGAATTTGCCACGGCCTAATAATAAAACAACTTTACACATTTATACATAAAAATGTTTTTTTAGTTGTTACTCAATAGTAAAAAATTGACGTTTTGTAAATACGTATTATCATAATTACAGTGTAATACTTAGGTATCATTTATATTACTAAAAAATTTACATGATAATTGTAAACATTGTTTTATCAATGATTTAGTGCGAACACGTGAGACTTTTAGTGCATATATAGTATCCGAAGTTCTTATACAAACAGCTCTTCAAATTAGATAATTTAATATAAATATTATTATTTCAAAAATTAACACTCCTTTCTATTGGTAATCGTTAAAATTAAAATAAAATCTCATAAATTAATTAAATAATACAAAATAATAATAATTTGATAAAAAAAATGTTTCAGAACACATTTTTTTTCCTTTGAACAAAATGCAATTAAAGCAATACTTTCAAAATGTTTATATAGCAAAAAAAAAAATAATAATAAAAATAAAAAAAAAATAAAATAAACTTTATACTCACTGCAATCTCCTTGATCTCGAATTAGGTGAGAATATCATGTTGACGCCAATAAAAAAGTTCCTCGTTGCATTTTGAATCAATAAATACCTTATTTAGATGAAATATAATAGCTAAAGAAAATTTTTGATTGTGATATAACTTACCTTTGTAGAAAAAAAAGATGCAATAATAATATAAATGTATTTTTAAAAAATAGGGCAAAGAAGAACAATACCGCCATTTCCGATGCTATTGAAGGAAGATATGGTTCAAAATGGTGGTTTGCAGTTGGACTACCTTAGGTTTTCGTTTTTGCAATAATGTAATGTGAGAGTAAAAAAAATTATGGATGGAGAAGTTGCTAGTTTCTACCATGTATGCAAAAGCTCAAAGTTTCATCTAGTGCTAAGAAAAATGAGAGTGTAATTTTTTTTTTTAAATACACTAAAAAAATCAATATAAAGCTTAATCAGCTCAAAATTTTATTTCTAAAATTGTGTGTTGGCACTCAAACAAGTATATACATGTGTGAGATATTTTCTATCAATTTTTTTTTTAACATCTCGAGTTCATATTAAAGCTCAAGCATGTAATGATAGGTTTAAAAGTGGTTTTTTGTAATACAATATATTTAAAAGTGATTTACTCATATATTTATATATATATGAAAAGATAATTAAATAGATACAACATAAATGAAAAATTAGAAGAGAGTGATGTGAGTTCTTCACCTCTTAGCTAGCTTTTGTTGTGACTTGTGAGCTTGTGAGCATGAATGAAAGAAGAGATGTTTAGGCTGCACAAAAATAGATGTAGTCAGAAAAATTTCTATACTATTGTAGTATAGACATAAATTAAACATCGTTTGAGTAATACTAATACTTAGTTTAGGTCATACCGAAAATTTAAATATCGATGTGGATGGAAATATCGATAAAATATCGATTTCGATAGATATTTCTGAAAAAATTATAAAAACAAAAAATTCAGAAATTAAATTTAAATAAATTAATAAACATTTTATTATTTTCAAATAAGTAAACAAGTTTATTATTTATATCATATTTATATTAGTGACATTTTGATGCTTATTTTTCGTGTTTTGTAGATTTTTTTTACGATATAATGGAAATATCGATTTACCCCTCATTTCGATATCGAACCCATGGAAACGTAGAAATATCGATAGAAATTTCGACACATCAATAGTGGAACACTCTTTCTTTAAATGTGAGATTTTACCTTTCCATTTTATTTTTCATGCTTCCGGATTCAAATTTGTATTATGAAAATGTTTTAATTTCATACATGAGCTTTTCAAAGACCCTTTTTCTAAAAAAAAAAAAAATCATAACAATACTAATGCGTTTGATACAGTTTTTTATTTTATTTTATTGATTTATTTGTCTTTTAGCTTTGCCCATCTATCATTACAATTGAATAATGTTAATATTATATGTTTTCAGGTGATATATGTTTTATTTTATTTATTTATTTGTCTTTTATTATGCCATATACAAATATAATTGGATAATGTTAATTATATGTTTTCAAGTGGCATAAATGTGAGATTAAAAATAAATAATAAAAAAATGTACTGCGACTTTGGAAAATTTTCCTCAAAACACCAAATATAGAAAGAAAAATTATTTTACCAATTTATATTTTCTAATTTTGAAAACAGTATCTTTTGATACAGTTTTTTATTTAATTTAATTTATTTATTTTTCTTTTAGCTTTGCCTATGTACAAGTACAATTAGATAAGATTAATTATATATTTTGAAGTGACATATATGTGCTTAGATTAAAAAAAATAATAATAATAATAATAATAATAATAATAATAATAAATGTACTGTGGCTTTGAAATTTTTTTTTTCCTTAAAACACCAAAGAAAGGAAAATTATTTTATTTTCCACTTGTGAAAACCATATTGTTTGATACAACTATTTTATTTTATTTTATTTATTTATTTATTTGTCTTTTAGGTCGTACAAGTACAATTAGATAATGTTAATTATATGTTTCAATTGGATAATGATAATTACATGTTTTCAAGTGGTATATATGTGGTTAGATTAAAAAAATTATAAAAAAAAAAGTGTATATTGTGGAAATTTGCGTATTATTTGATACAATTTTTTTTATTTATTTTTCTTTTAGCTCTGCCTATGTACAAATACAATTTGATAATGTTAATTATATGTTTTCAATTAGCATATATGTGCTTTGATTAAAAATAAAAAATACAAAACAATGTAGTGAGACTTTGTAAATTTTTTCCATCAACACCAAAACATAAAAAGAAAAATTATTTTACCAATGGATCTTTTCCATTTTTGGAAACCGTATTGTTTGATACCGTTTTTTATTTTATTTTATTTATTTATTTGTATTCTAGTTCTGCCTAGTACAACTACAATTAGATAATGTTAATTATATGTTTTGAAGTGACATATATGTGCTTAGATTTAAAATAATAATAAAAAAATATACTTGCGGACTCTGAGAATTTTTTCGTTAAAACACCAAATATAGAAAAGAAAATTATTTTACCAATTGATCTTTTCCACTTAATCGTATCGCTTGATACAGTTATTTTATTTTATTTTATTTATTTATTTATCTGTCTTATAACACTGTCTATGTACAAGTACAATTAGATAATGTTAATTATATCGAATTTGAACAAATTTTTTCACTAATTTTAATTTCTAGATTTTAGTTTGATTACAATTTGCAATATTTGTGCTTTTATAATTCGTTCCTTTTAGGTTTATATATCAATTAAAAGGAAAACAAAAATAACATACACATGCTTCTTTGCGAGGAAAATTAAGCAATCAAGGACATTGCAAAAAAAGGAAATTAATTTATATGAGAAAAAACGCATTAATGCCTAGAGAAAAACAATGGTCGAAAATTAAAGGAAAATTTAGGTAGATGTAACCAATAAAGGAGTTCCCACTTTCAAATTCTATAAAACCCCCCAACTACTCTTTACTCAAGTTTCAATTAAGACCAAACAACATTTCATTGATTCTTTTGCTTTTTTATTTCAATTTTCTGAGTTCTTTATTCAATATATCAATTACAACATAAAAAATAAATAAATGTGAAATTTTTTAGTAGTCTATTTCCCTTGGAATGACGAATCCCCTTAATTAAAATTAATAAGGAGTACCTTGGAATTCATAAGGGATTTACTTGTCTTTGTATCGTTCCATTCGATCTTTTAGGTCCCAACTTCACCTCGACGGTTATGCCACGATGTCCTTAAAGCCTATATGCGATGGATAGACTCCTTTAACCATGACATATTTGCTTATTTGAACATAATTTCATTCTGAAAGAAAAAGGAATGGTTAATTACACAAAAGAAATAAGTTTTTTTTTCACGAGGTAGAACTAAAATAACCGAACTAATGATGCACAAATAATATTCCGACTAAATATATTTTTGGTCCATCAAAAATACTTTTAGTTTCGAGATTTGAAAAATGATCTTTTAATTAATTTGATCATTAGTTAAGGTGATATGCATGTTTTTTTTTTTTTTTTTAACAAGATACTAGAGAAAGACGGATTAATAGGTGCACTATGATATCTCAACTTGATTGACATCTCATTGGCACCCTCATCATTAGGCTAGAACCAAAAAAAAGTAATATACATTTTAAGTTAACAAATTTTTAAATGAAGTGAGAATTTTTATTAATTTTAAATTATATAATTACCGATTAAGAGAAAGAGAGAAGGAAAGAGAAAAAGATAAAAATCCACCACCTAATATTAAAAAAAATGAAAATAGTAAACGTTAGAAAAATTGTGTGAAATGAACTAAATTTTAGGGTATATTAATTTTCAAAACCGTCTCAAATAACTTTTTATTTATTTATTTATGGGATTTCATCATTTTTCCTAATTTTAAACTTACCAAAATATACTCTTATCACAATTAATTATTATTGTGTTTTATTATTAAATTTGACTATTTGAATTTTCAAAATTGGCAAATTTTAGAAAAGGAAGTTTTTGTTTTTAATTTTTAATTTCGGTGGCAAAAGGTAGCAAACTGAATTTTTTTAATGTAAATTTTATTTATTGGTTTGTTTTTTTTTTTTTTTTTTTTTTTTTTGGTTGTAAAATAGGGAAAGGAAATTCCGTTTTATTAATCGCACTACATTAAAGGAAATTATTTCATTAGTTCATATTTTTATAAATCTTTGTAAGATATAGTCTAAAGAAAATTTTGTTCTGGAATTTTTTGTCCATACCGTTTTTGTGTATATATATATATGGAGACAATTTTATTATATATGTTAAGCTTTTTCTCCAATTTGAATTATATAGCAAGTATATCCATGAAAGGAAAAAATTATTATGGTACTTTTTTTAAACATTAAAATAATTTTTTTACAAAAAAAAAAAATTTATATTGTTGTTTCTATTTAATGGCAGAATAATAACCATTTTTATGAGCTTTTCTTGAGACTTAGAGATTTGCAGGTAATCGCTTCTCTCCAAAATTTCTCTACCATTCATTTTCTCTCTTTCTCTAAATCGCTTCTCTGCTTTAACGTTTCTCTCCTTTGCGTGTTGTGAGATTTTCATTCCTAATTAAACCTATTCTTATGTTTCTCAGCCAATCATTTATTTTATATTTGGTTTTGGATTACATAGTTTTTTTTTTTTTTTTTTTTTTTTTTTTTTTTTTTTTTTTTTTTTTTTTTTTTAGATGATTCTATGTTTCTTTTTATTTACTGGTAATTTCTTATCGCAGATTGCATAATGCATATTACTAAGTTTGGATTTTTTACATTTTTCAGAGTTTTAATGCATATTACTAAGTTTCTTATTTAAAAAATATGAAATTTTCTAAGATGAATTTTAATGAAGTACGTATTTGCAAATTTCTCTTCTCTTCATAGGACCAGTGTCTTTGGTTTCAACGCACTATTCTGTTTCTAACCTTTGATTTGATTACCAAATAAGGGAGTTTATCTTTGTTGCTTTGATGGCTTCATCATCAAAATTGGAATGCTCCAACGAAAGATTGCCTGATGAAGAAAGTGATGATGAGATGACTGATGAAGAGTGTCGATTATATTATCGTGCGGAAGCAGAGAGTGAGGTTCTTTTTTTAAAAAATAAAATAAAATTCCCTTCCTTTAATTTTTTCTGTTTTATTATTGCTATTCAAATGTTATTTTAACAATCGGATTCTATTTTATTAAATGGATGTAGGGTTTTGATGTTCCATTTTTTCCTAAATCCGATTTAATGGGTATGACTGTGCCCATTCAGGATTTAGATAGACACATGAAAGAGATTCAACCATTTGGAGAGATGGCCATGAAACATTACAATGAAAAAAATGTATTCTTCTTCTTCCTCTTTAATTTTGTTTCTCAACTTTATGGGAATATAATAATATTTTAGTCGTTTTATGTGTATGCAGTCAACCAACTTTGAGATTACAGAATACATTAGGGTGAATTGTGCACCGGTGTCGGGTTATCTTTACTATATGACATTCAAGGCAAAGCCAAAGGAAAGTCCGGTTGATCATCCCACCACAACATTTCAAGCTAGAATCTTGGATGGCATAAAAGAGGTGGTGGTTCATTTTTGTAGGGTATCAATTTGGAAATTTGACCCTTAGTAGTGAAGCTAATATTCATAATATAATGCTTATATCAATGCCTCCTTATGTAGGGGGACAAGTTTATTTTAAGTGTTATTGTACTTGGTTGAATAAATTTGAAGATATTATTGAATACTAGAACCATTTTGCTTTCAAGGCAATGGATTTTCTATGGCACAACAACAATCTACATTTGATTCCAACAAAAGTAATACGGGTGATGGAATCTATAAAAGAAAAACCCACATTTATATAATATATATTGGAGTATTGGAAAGGGATGGCATTTACACTCTCTGATTCCACATTTATAGTGGAGAATGTAATATGTGTTGAATGTCACAATCACCTGCTTTAAAGTAATGACCAAATGAATTTCTCTATAAAACCAGCAGAAAGCTAAGTGTTCGATAATTGGTTTTTTTTTTTTTTTTTTTTCTTCTTTAAGTTAAATCAACTGTTTTGATCTTTACATTTTAAAAATATTATATGTATAAACAATATTGGATATTCAAAATAAATTAATCTCGAAATTTGAAAGATTAAAATTTTATTGGATTGATTTGTTCGGCCAAATTTTCATATTAATGGCTACAACTACAACTACATGTATAGTATACTTTCCCGCTCTAAAAGAAAGTTTATTTTATACACAGAGCATAAAAATAAAGCAGTTTATTTTTAGTATATAGGTTTTGATAATTAAAATGGAATGTATGGGATGAAAATTTCCAAATTTCATGTATCAAAAAAGCTCTTCATCAACCTGGCCATAAGTTCATTTAGTTAAAAAAAAAAAAAAAAAAAAAAAAAAAACCCACATTTATATAATATATATTGGAGTATTGGATAGGGATAGCAGGCATTTACACACTCTGAGTCCACATTTGTATTGGTGAATGTCTCTATCAAAAGGATTTTGGAGTATCATGGATGCAGGAAGAACAATGAGAGCTAGTTTTGAATGTCTCAATCACACACCCTGCTGCAAAGTAATGTGGCTGATGAATTTCTCTATAAAATTTCTTTCTTTCACCTCCTCTTTCCTTACACTACTATTCTATACTCTCTTCTCTTTAGTTTTTCATTTCCTGTTTATGTGGAAAGTTTCAAATTATCTCACCAACTCCAACTGCAACAATATGCAGGTTTATTTCTACCTTTGTTTTTTATTTTATTTTATTTGTTTCTTAACATTTTTAATTTCATAAATCTTTAAATATGGATATAGGAAGTAGCAATGTTTGACTGGAGAAACCACAATGTGCTCACCCCGGTTCGTGATCAGAAACTATGTAGTAAGAAAGAAATATATATTTTATGCTATTATGTGTTGTGTTGTACACAAATAATAATCATGTAGATAGCTAATGTCCAAAATTTTCTATATATTTTTCTCAGAATGCTGTTGGGCCATTGTGGCTGCAGGAACAATCGAATCATTGTATAACATTAACTATCGAAGAAACCATGAAAATCTACTGCAGCTTTCACCCCAACATTTAATCAACTGTATCGCAAATCCTAACGTGTATGAAGTTGATATAATGAATAATGAGAGGTGTTATATACTATCAATGTCAAAAACATACCAGTGGATAATGGTGAATGGTATTGCTCAAGAGTCGGAGTGCCCTTTTATAGCAGAAATTGGAATCTGTACGCATAAAACAACGGTAAATTTAATTTATTTATCCCTCTCAAATTACTACTTTGACCAAATTAAAAGTGCTTTCTATATATATATATATATATATACACACACACTAACCACCCTATTCGATTTCATTTTTAAAAGCCTCTCCTCAAAATTCAAAATTTCGTAAAGATACGAAATGCTGCTGATTCCAATTTACACATTCAACGGCAGCCAATAGCGGCTGGTGTAAGGGTTACTTCAGAATTTAAAGAATTGACAACGGTAAGTAAATTACCCATTTTCTATATTTTTGCAACACCAAGACCCAAGTTACTATATGTATTGGTTTACTTTTATTTTCTTGATGAAATACTTATTAAGGGGATATATAGAGGACCAGCAGATTTGGAGTTACTGTTTAAAAAAGGTCTGCATGCAGTTCTTGTAATTGGGTTTGGAGTCGAACCTACCGGCGAGAAATTTTGGATTGTAAAGAACTCTTGGAGTGAGACATGGGGTGAGGGCGGTTACGGGAGAATTAGTCAAGACATTGTCAACACTCCTCAAGGCCCCAAATACTTACTTGAAAAGTTCAGTTATCCCACTGATATTGTGCTCAACTAATTATTAATAGTAAGGATGTAGCTATCTTTGATCTTTTTTTTTTTTTTTTTTTTTTTTTTTTTTTTTTTATGTTGGACAAACGCTTCATTAGTTAATTAGATTTTGCTTCTGCGTAATGATATCATTTAAACTATCAAATTGACTAATTGTCATTTTATTTCATATTTCATTTAAAACGGAATTCAATTGTGGTGTATATTGAAAGACACAATATATCATTATTTTAAGAACATGGGAGGGTGTATGTTATAAGATCGAATTCAATAGAAAATTATAGAATTTTGTAACTTATGATATCTATACTAAATATTATATTATATAAAATAAATGTCTCGTTAAAACCTACTAGACAATTAATTTCTTATTAGATGTTTATTAATTTTTATTAATTAAAACATTAGAACGAAAAACTTATAACGTTTTTTGTTTTTGGTTTTTTTTGTTTTTTATTTCTTGTTTTTTAAGAACTAAAAATAATAATATGTTTGTAACTATTCGGTTGCTTGTTTCTTGAAAAAAAAACATAAATATAAACTTGTTTGATAATCATTTTTTGTTTATGGTATTTTTTCCTAACATTTTTTCTTATTTTATAGGTTAAATATAATTTAATTATGTAATATAAAAAATATATAGCACACATTAATAACTATAAAACAATTGTTTCTATCATTCATATGTTGCTAAAATTTGATCTACAATATTATTTCTTAACATGTTGACTCAAATCTAATTCAATTATATTATTACATGAATGACGTGGTTGTAAAATATTAAAGTGAACATAAATGAATGTCTTAATAAACAAAATTTTATATTGAAAAATTATAACTAATTTCGAATGTAATTAAAATAATATTTATAAACATACCCATTGAAAAATTTTAATTTCAAAAAATATTTAAATATACATATTGAAATTTTGAAATTTAAAAATCAAAATATACATTTAAATATTGGAAAGTTTAAAATTCAAAATTAAATTAACATATAAATATAAAAAAGATTTTCATATTTTTTTTAGTTAAACATTGGAATTCCTAGACTATTTCTAAAAAAAAATGGAAAACTATTTATTTTAGTTTTCAAAATTGAACTTTTTATTTATTTTGCAAACACAAACACATAAAATATAAGACGACAACAAAACATAATAAATAAATAATAAATTAAAAAGAGTTTTTTCACAGCCACACATCACCACCAAAAACCTGTTTTCTTCTCCCTCATTCCCATTGATCTCTTCTTCTTTTTCCGTCTTCCGCCGTCGCCCTCCGCTATACAGTCTCTCTCGCAAACCCTTGTAAGTTTCTATTTTTTATTTTTAAAGTAATTTAATTGAAGGGTAGCTGTATGAATTGATGTGCGAAATCTAAAGTGAATTAAATATGAAACATGAGTGTTGGTTGTTTGGTTGGTCTGATTTTGATATTTGGTTTAGGATTTAGTTTTTCCATTTTGCCAATCTGCTCCTTCTAAAGTCATAGGGAAATCAAATAAACCCCCAATTTCATTTTCCTAAACTCACTTTTAGGGTAAATCAATTTTCTTTGGTCGGCGCCCATACGGAAATTAAAGTTTGATCATGTATTATTCCTTTTCTCCTTAGATCATAATTTAGATCAGTGGCTAACCCTTTAAAAACACAAATATTCCATGTGAGACAAAGAATTCGTATTCGAATTTAGATCAGTGGCGCATTTGTCTTTTAAAAAAAATTATATATTAGATATGTGTGTACGTTGGACCATTTTTTTTTATAGAAAAAAGATAAACAGCTCATCTAATCTTTCTCAACCTATAACTAAGCAGCCCAGTCCAAACTAAAAGAAAAGAAAAATATTTGAATCATCTAATTTTTATCTTCAAGTTTGAGTCCCCACAAAATTGTTTATCTTCCTACTTCTTTCTCTAATCTTCATCTTCTTCTCTAATCAATCTGAGTCCAGTGCGCCACCAACTTTTTCTGTTGTATTCTATCGACTATTGTACTTATATTGTACTATTGCCATTAACTTGACATTTTATGATTTTTCATGGATTTAATGAATTACACTTAGTATCTTTACATTAAATTTACCTATATGTTAGATTTTTTCTTTTAAACAAAAAAAACATATCCTCAACATATCAATATCGTAGTTTTTTAGAAATTAGTGTATTATTGTATTCTATCGTCTTCCATATATGTGTCAGTGCTTCAAAAGTTATACTTATATAGAGTCTATATACTATTCCTTTAATTTTCTCGGTGCTGCTTCTTATCCACAATTTAATCTTTTCTCTGCATCTGGATTATTCCATGCCCTTGTCTTATTGAATTGGGTTTATTATGTATATGTATATTCGATTTGGAACGCCAGCTAGGGGTTAAGTTCACATGGCTTCTCCATTCTCGTATGAGAATTATCTGTTTGATCCTGATGATCATTGTGAATACGGTACCCGTGAGCTGACTGCGGAACTGCTGGAGCCATACTTTAAAGCCGTACACGAAAGCGATGTGCCTTTTCTTTTCTATTTTGCCATTATTAGTCGATCTCCATTCAGTTCCAATTCAGGGTTTTGATGTCCCGCCATTACCTAAAGTCGACGTTTTTGGGAACATTAGTCCTATGATATTCTACCCATTACCAGATGAGGTTCGAGAATGCGCAGAGGAAGCTATTAAACATTATAACAATCAAAATGTAGGGTATATATATACATATATTGTTTTTTTTTCTTCTGTCTAATGTCTAATTATATATTTATATTATATGTAGGGTACAAATTTTGAGGTTGTGAATATTGTGAAGGCCAATAATTAAGCTGCACGTGGTGTCTTATATTACATCACCTTTGATGTCAAACAAGTTGGAACACCTCCTGAGTTCCCAACAACTACCTTCCAAGCTCGGGTTTTGGCTGGTATTGGTTCCATTATAGAGGTCGAACTCTGCCGCCCAAAACCCTCTAATAATTGACTACTCCCAAACAACAATTGCTATGCTGCAATTTTTATCACTATTTTCATGCTTTTTCACTTTTATATGAAACTATGCTTCTAACTATTATATTCTTTACCTTTCTAATTGCCTTTTACGCACCCCTTTTACAAGTATTTGTTAAAACGGGTGTAATTGATGGGGATTAAGTTGTACAACTTTGCTTGGTAATAAAAACTTTTGCACACCAAGTTGACCATGTTGCTACGTCTATGTAACTTTCTAATTATGATGGCATATAGTATTGGGTAAAAGGAGATTGTTTTCAAATTGCCTACCAAACAAGCTCTACAATGAAGTTTTTATAGTTAGTTCTTTTTTTTATTTAACTTCATGAATGATAGTTTGGAGATGTATATATATATATATACACTTTGTTGATATGGTTTTTAGCGGTATATAAGTGTTCTGAATTGTTTGACAAAATTGTTGCAAATGATCTGCTAGTTACAGTTTCAATATTGTTGCAATAGGAAGCTCTTGGTCCCTTCTATAAACCACACAATGTGCTACTATAGACCGAAACATTTGTTGCGGTAAACTAATACAAGTGTTGCTATGACTTGAAACATTTGTTGCTATGAATAAACAAAAGTGTTAGCTATAGGCAACCAAAAATGTAGCTAACGGGAGCACTAGACAGATCTGAATGAAGCGGTACTGTAGAAGAGGAGGTTTTTTCTCGGAGATAATTAAGTAGCCAGAGTAGTGTACACACCTTTTAGTTTCATCCGTGAATGCTCTGTCGAAAGAAACCAACACAACAATTGTCTTATTATCTTTTCATGTAGGATTTTGGTTCTTCAGTAACCAATATAGATTCATAAACATGGCTTAAAAGGATTTTGTGAAAGTGAGGCCAACTTAAGATATTCTCTAGGTGAGAAAATGCTAAATTGCCAAAATTTCCATTGAAGTGATTGAAGTTCTCTATTACTAGGAGTTAACAAAGTATAAGCATCTTTACACATTTTTCTCAGCAATTATTCTTACAGATAATATAAGGCATATCTTTGAAGTTGGTTCAGGATTATTATTTGCAGGATTATAAGAATAGGTTGGATAGTGTTTATTTTATGCAGTACTAGAGATTGTCCACTTTTTCCATGAGAACAGGTCCCATAGAGACCCTTCCTGAATGGGGCAGGGAATAGGGAGGAAGTGATCGGATCTAAATCATACATGCGTAGCAAAAACGAAAGAGGATTGAAATAACAATCTAGATGAATATTCAAAACTTCAAAAATTTCAAGATTTTCAAGAAGGATGAACAAATACCTTCTTAAATAGGCAAAAAGCATGCAACTTTTGCATGTCTAAGTTCACCAAATGTTGACAACACACATTCCACTAATGCATGTTAAGATTATGTGTCAAAGTGTAGAATTTTGAGATTAATAAATGTTCCACTCATTAAGTTAGTGGATTTTTCCACTTATTTGGGAAGCTACATTAATTTAATCTCATGATCAAGTTCTAAACAGTTTGACTAAAAAAACAACTCTTTGACTAGCTCGGGTCAAAGTCAACTATTTGACTTTTTCCAAAAATCAACTGTTTGACTTAATCCATATCTCCGATTATGAAACCGCATTCATAATTTCAATATTTAAATTCCATTTAAATATTTTTGACCAAATCTCTCATTTGATATCATATATCAATTACTTAATCATATCTCATATGATTAACCTAATTTGAACAATTCAAATTATTCCTTCATTTTATTCCAAGATTAATCCTATATGAGCTAGCTAGGGGACCTTATGGACCTACAGATCATGAGCTCCAACGATCCGAGATTAACCGGTTAAACTTCTTAACCTAGTTAATCAACATTCGTTAACTACCAGGTCACTCCACTAAAGTCCGTAGTTGCACTCTCCTCATTGTAGATATATTATGTCCATTTGATATAATCATGATTGGTAAGTCGACCCTTCACTAGTTGTTCATAATTACAGCTTGGTCAAAAATACCGTTTTACCCCTGTGATTACCTCTGGTTCCTTAAGTCCCATTTATCCTGTAATGAACAATGATTTGTAGTCCAACTACCCAATCAAAAGTCCTCTCAAACCCTATTTGAGAGGGCGGCGCCTGTTGTTCAAGACCTGGATTCAGCACTTAAGAGAACAACCTTTCTACTAACCCAAAAGATGGAAGGCTTATTGAGCTAGCGTTGTTGAGCTGCTCTCACCTATGCAGATCTAAGGATAATCCCGAGTAAGCAGAAGTTCATAGTTAGCTCAGGATTAAGATTGAGTTACCTAGGCCATAAAAGTCGAGATAGTTAGTTTTAGACAGTAAACGGTGTTAAAAAGTAAAATTGACTATTTCATGGTCCGGTCTTATGAAAACTCTTTGCACATGACGCCCCCACTCGCATGTCCCCACATGAACGAATTAGGATCACTTCGTTCGTACTAGCTACAAAGTGGGCCGCATCCATAGTGTCCCCAGAATAAGGCGCCCAACCTTATTCATATACTATAGACCATTTACACTGTTAACTTAAACTTGATCCACATTTATGTCTCTACATAAAGTTTGAGTCTCGTGAGTAACAGTCTAGGATCCTTTGATTGGATTTAGATTTAGTAAGAACAATTTATAGAATCAATAACTACTTATTGATTATAATTTCAATAACAACTTTATTGAAAGATAAAAGTATATTTGGTATTTACAAACTATGAGTTTTAGGACATAAAACCCAACAGAAAGTGGGGAAAAAAATTCTCCGGAGACGGGGAATGACTTTTTTTCTTATATTTATTATAGTAATCTAATGTTATGTTATTTATTTTTATTTTATAAATATTATATTTAATTTTCAAGATGTATTGTTTAATGGTCAAAATACAGAACATGTTTGAATAGTGTAAAAGAATGATATGTTTGAATTTTATAAATTTATATTACATATATGAATAATTTGATAGATAATTATTTTCTTCAACTAACTAATCATATAAAAGTTAATCATTTAATAGTGATTTATGTAATTTTTTTTTAAAAAGTCAAATGGGAAAAAGTCTCCGTCAGGAATCCCGACCTCGATCCCTATGGGAAGTTGGTGTCACACCTCACCCCAAGTTACCTAAACTACTCTACTAAACCTAGGACGTGGCATGACGACAATAGATTCCAATTTAACTATGAAATCCATTGTCAACTCTAAGAACCTTTAAATAAATATAGGTTGCTAGGAATTACTTTCTTTATGAAATTTATTAAAAATTTCAGCAGTATTTCCCGTGAAATTAGGATAAAATCTCACCTGAAAAGAACACACACTCCCAAATAACTTCAACTCCTAAATCAATTCAGCAATCAACAACTACTACAGTTCAGAAATCCACAACCTTTCATAATTAATGATGATTTAATAGAAAACATACACAACTATATTTACAATCCATCACAAATCAAAAAGTGTTACTAATATCCTCAAAAACATGCTAGCCACCATAATTACAAAAATAATGTATCTAAGGTGATAGCTTATACAAAATGATTTATAACCTATCAAGATGGGTGGCAAAAATTGACTTTGATAGGTTTGCCGGAAACTCAATTGCTACCTGCTGGAAAAAAAAAAAATTTAGGAAAGAAAGGTGAGCTAAACACCCAGTGATTGGTGAGTTATTAAGAAAATAACTTCCAACAAAAAAAAAAAAAAAAAAAAAAGTAATATAAAAATATAAAAAGTAACAGTCAGTAACAATAATTGCTCTTAAAAACATGAAATCATAAGCCAAAAAATTTCTCACTAAAAAATGTATCTAAAACTCATGCACAACAGAGTAATCTCTGCCATACTATACATCAAAAGTCTCTATATGCATAGCAGAACAAAATCTCTGTCATGCTATGCACCGAGTACTCTTTGGGTACATAGCAGAGCAATTCTCTGTCATATGTGCATGCAAGCGGCCCCCAAAGGGCAAAACACCCGACACACAGCCCAAAGCCTATGTGTATCCCGAAGTGGTTCCCAAAGACCTATTTCTCTATAATACATATACTACGGAAACACATTCACGTAAGTGTACTGAGAAATAACAATGGATGCATAATCTAGTGGTTTGAAAACCACTTCCAACCGTGAACTCTTCATTCTTGAACACCTTAAAAATCATACTTCTTCTAAAATAACATTTTAGAAACTTCATAACCTTATTACAAGGAACATATTTCCTCCAAAAGCATTTCACGGTATTCAAATACTCTTCTCAATAAAAAAATAGCACTTTTAAATTTCCAACAAATCATAAAACATTTACAATCACAAAAATAATTAGAGAACATCTCAATTGTTGTTAAAATGATGGTCCATACTTAAAAAAAAATATAAACTTTTTAAAATTTTCAATTTTATGAATCTCATAACAAATTCTCTAATAACATTAAATTTTCTTAAAATTCCATAAATGCATAGCAAGATTATAAAACCTTTTAGCAAAATAAACCACTCATAACACTATAGATGAGAAGAATTTGGATTGTAGGCGTTCCCGATCTCTGCTTGACCTGAAATAATGGTTTCACCGTCGCATTAGTAATTCTTAAATACCCAAAATAGAACACAACTTCACTAAGTTACACAAATCTTTAAATTATCTCTCACACTTGGGCTAACCAAAATTTTTATGAATTTAGACTCTAACTTCCATGTCATCAAGGCTATATTTTCAATTAGCTTCCTTATATCCATCTTATAAAAGGATAAAAAATTTCATTCTCCCTCCTCAACTCAATGGCATCCTTTCTTCTTAAGGCTTGAAGTTTAACCCACCAAATAGTTCCTTTTAAAAAAAATGCTCTTTATGTTGACACCCATTATTTCCATTGAATTTAACTTCAATGCTCACGAGAAAACTTCACACAAGAAAAGGAACCATGAGTTGAGAAACAAAATAAATCTTGATAAAATATTGAGTTTCTCCATATCAAATAATATGAGATTTCATCTTAAAACCAATTGGCAAGGAGAGAAGTAAACTATCTATCTTATTAAGAGTGTAAGGTCTCTTAATTTTTCTAACGTAGGATCCTTAACACTCTAAGTCTCATTTCCTCTTTCAATGATAGCTAAGAAAATCTTAAGAAGATCTTCTACTTCTTCTCCTTTTTTTTTTCCTTTTCTCTTGTTCCTTCTGTAAAAAAAAATGTGAATTTTTTTTTCTAGAGAGAAAGAAATTTTCAGATTTTTTAATTAAAAAAAAATTGCTTTGTGTGGCTTCCATTGAGCCACACGTCCCTCCTCCTTCTCTTTTAAAGAAAATATCTAGCTTTTCTTTTTTTAAAAAAAAAATTAAATAAGACAAGCTTCTTCTCTTTCTTTCTTTTTTTTTTTCAAAGCTTCTTCTTTTTTTTTTTTTATAAAATTATTTATTTATTTATTTAACTCACATATATATATATATATATGAAAAAAATTATAAATTGAAATATAATTATCAGTTTTTAACTCTTTATTTCCATTTTTTTCCCTTAAGTTCATTTTACTAATTAGTTACTTAATGGAGGAATTGGAGGTTATATTTGGCGGAAACGGGAAATGAAATGGAGAACGGGGACGGAGAGTGGAAAAGTCATCCCTGTCCCGTGGTCATCTCTAAGTCGTATTCATCAAAGAGAAATAATGATTAAAATGAATTTCTTATACAGTGAAAATTTACGGTTCTACTTAATTGTAATAGTTTGTTTCAACGTGACATGACATAACTAGAAAAATATTAGATCCATTCATCCATATATTTGTACACCATATTTGTAACTCTACTCGAAGAGGCAAATGATTATGAAAGATTATATGCGCTTTAAGTGCTATGGGAATACAATGGGAAATTAATTGAATCCTCCATATTTTGAACATACTTAGCAATCAAGACCTTAATCCGAGTAGAAAGTAGGCGAATCAACACAACAACCAAAACCTTGGAAGAGTTTTTTTAATAATTAGATCTACATTTTGCTTTCCACTTCACGTACTAAGGATGAGGGAAGTTTTCTCAGGGAATTACTCTCGGTAGAGATCTTCTTCAAGGCTCTCACTCTCTTTCCTCTCAATCTCTCTTTTTTTTTTTAAATATTCACAAGGCAGGAGGGATCAAGGGGTGCACCGAGACATCTCAACTAGGTTGACACCTCTCTAGCACCCTCATCACGCCCCAAGACCAAAAGATTAGATTAATATTTCCTCTCGATCTCTCTCAAGTAATCCAGAGAGAAGAATCTTAAATCGTCAATTGACCCAAAAGCTTAAGCGCTAATAGGTGAAGGACAAATTTAATATAATATCTTAACACTCCCCCTCACTTGCGGGTTTGAAATATGAAGAAGAGCCAAGCAAGTGGAAATAGATATTAATTGGGGAGCGCTAATAGGTGAAGGACAAATTTAATATAATATCTTAACAAAGAATTCTCTATGAAAATGTCCTGCACAATACAAAATTCTCTGCTCTTCCCAAAAAAGTTCTCACAAACCAGCTCCTTGTCAGAGAATAGTAGGGAAGACCCTATGAAGGCGTCACGATCAAGTTTGAGAAGATATTTTTTATTGTTTGTTGAGGAAGATCATGAATTTTTGCTGGAATTCTTGAAGAGTGTCTTCAAAGGTGAGTTCTTTCTTCTTCTCTGTATTTAAGTTAAATATGACTAACCTCATGCTGCATTGTGAATTGCGAATGTTGTTTTTTTTTTTTTTTTTTTGTTGAATTTCAAAACAAAATTGAAAGCAAATCAATAACTCATTTTCGCTGCGAGATTTGATCTCTTCAAAATAAAGCCTCTGAAACCAAGACCATAGTCGTCGAAGAATCCTCTGAAATAAGATCCAAACCGCGCGGACAAACTTCCTCTCCAAACTGGAGAACCACACACTAAAATTTCCTCTGCAAATTGAATGCCCAATCGCCGAAAACACCTCTGAAAACTGAGGACCACGCCAACGACGAATACCCATTGCCTAACGGAACCGATTGGACCGGAACAACTTTGATTTTTCTCTCAATCTGCACAACTCTCTTTCTCTCTCTACAGGTGTGTTTGGCTCAAAGAGTTTGGAAGTAGGAGTGGGAAAATAAAGAGTTGTGAACTCCACTCTTTGTTTGGCCTAAGAAGTTGGTGAGTCCTACTATTAAAATACATCAATTTTATATCTTATCAACTCTTTACGTGTGAATTTGATGAGTCCACAACTTCTTAAACTTCATAACTCTCTACTACTCATTCGACTCCCTAAGTTCATTGGACTTAAAATGATACACGATGGAGTCTAAATTAATTATATTGAAGATTGAATTAATGACAAAATTGCCATTGGACTTTAATTACTCAAGTGCCATTAAACATAATTACTTAATTGCCCTGAAACTAAAACCCACTTAAATATCTTGGCACTTTTAATAGGAAGTTTCAAAAGGGCCTCAACATCAGGGTCAAAGGGCAGTTCCCGTGCCTTCCTTGTCTCTTGTTCTAAAGGTGGATGTGCGCCTTGATGAGGCTCCTTGTGCGAGGTTCGGCATTGTTATTGGGGTTGCCGCGGATTCAATTTGGCGGTGGTTTATGGGTTAAGGACGCTTCTCTATCTCCATTATGTGCTGAGGCTCTTATAATATTGAAGGGTATTCGCTATTGTTCTTTGGTTGTTTATTCGGACCGTATGTTACTAATTCAAATGTTGAATAATGAGATTGAAGTTTATTTAGAAGTGTTAATTACTTGGTGTCGTCTGATATCATTGTCTTTTGTGCTAAGTTTTTAAGATGTCTTCTTTGAGGAGTTAACTCAGCTACACATGGCTTGGCTCCTCTCGTAGTTCTGCTAAAGTTGTGTACTTGTAGTCGTCTAATTTTCTTTCGTATTTGTTATCTAATTTTAACTCTAATTGTTCAAATGCTGGTCGTGAGACTTGTAGGGTAATCTTGTAATTTGACTTTCTTTTCTTTGGTATAAAAGAAAAAGAATTGGTTCATAAAAGAGTATTTGCATAATTTTAAAACAATTGTACAAAACTGATCACCACATGATTGGCAAGATGACAATTGGTGTTAACTATATAATCCATTTAAAGAACAAAAAAAAAAAAAAAGAAAAATCCACAATCATTGAAGCAAGTCCAACATGCAAACAAAGTCGACGTTCAGTACAGTAGAATGTAGGAAAATCTAACACCGGGCTTAATTTTTTTTAAAAAAAATCCTAAACTAAACTATTACATTAGTTATCACTCTCTTTGATTTTCGGATAAGAAAATCTTGACAACAAATGTGTTGAATTTTTCCCCGTTTCAATGATGTTTTGGGATATTTTTCCATAACCTTTGTCTCCCCATTGCTCACCCCATGAATTCTTGATAAGCCAATACTTTTGACCGTTATTTTCTTGGCCAAACCCTACTATCAAAACTGCATGTAGAGGGTTCTGTAACAAATGGTTCACATTTTCTGGGCCATGATATATTTCCTACAGTGAAACAAAAGAAACGGTTAGGTTTAGTTAAAAAATGTTTGCATCTTACATGTAAAAAAGATATACCTTTTTCATAACTATTAATTGATGTTGTAACTACTAGTAGTTTACTTACCTTTTTCAATTTTCGTAGCTCGGTAGTAATTCTTATAGCAGCTCCAATCTTTGAATTTAAAATATTAATGTCAACTATCCTTTCATATGCTGCAATCTTTATCCATTTCTACAATCAATAAATTCAGTATTATTATAAAAAAAAAAGAAAAAAAAGAAAAAAGAAAATATAAATAAAATATAAATATTAGTTTAATATTAAAATATTAAACTAATAACATAAAGTAAAGTATTTTTACCTTTGTGTTTGGTTGACAAACCCCCTTTTCTGCTTTGAAGGGATAATCTTTCTCTCTCCCTATTCCTTCATTATAGATGACTCATCCAAAAAGCTTTTACAATGTTACCTAAATAACATCTTTTTTTTATCATATTTTGGATCCTTTGGTCGAAACATGGGACACCCGATAAGACAATCAATTATGTGTTGGGGTGGAGCATGAAATAATTTTTTTCTGTTATTATGAACTGCTCAATCGCACCCGCAGCGATAATTGTCCAACAACAATCTAAAATTAATTATTAAAAAAAAGACAAAATGTTAGTATCAATACAATATATAATCAACTTTATAAAATGATTTATTAATGTTAAACCTTGAGCATTAGGACATCATGCAATTAAAGCAATACTTTCAAAATGTTTATATAGAAGAAAAAAAATTATACTCACTGCAATCTCTTTGATTTCGAACTGGGGTGAGAATATTATGTTGACGCCAATCAAAATGTTCCCCTTGCATTTTGAATCAATAAATACCTTATTTAGATGAAATAAAATAGCTAAAGAAAAATTTTGATTGAGATATAACTTACTTTTGTAGAAAAAAAAAAGATTGCAATAACAATATAAATGTATTTTTAAAAAATAGGGCAAAGAAGAACAATACCGCCATTTCCGGTGCCGTTGAAGGAAGATATGGTTCAAAATGGTGGTTTGCAGTTGACTACCTCACGTTTTCGTTTCTGCATTAATGTGAGAGTAAAAAAAATTATGGATGGAGAAGTTGTTAGTTTCTACCATGTATGCAAAAGCTCAAAGTTTCATCTAACCGTAAGAAAAGTGAGAATGTAATATTTTTTTAAAAAAAGAATACCCTAAACAAAGAAACAAAGAAGAAAAAAAAATTCAAGAAGTATTTTGTAAAAAAAAAAAAAAAAAAAGGAAGAAAAAAAAATTCAAGAAGTATTCTGTAAAAAAAAAGGAAAGAAAGAAAGAAAAAAAAGAGAAATTTTCACAAATAAAAAAAATGTCAAACTATTTACATAAAATAGCAAAAAAATACTGATAGACATTGATAGACTTCTGTCAGCATCTATAAGTGATAGACCTCTATCATTTTTATCACGGATAGATCTTAATAGACTTCTATTAGTGTCTATCACAACTATTTAAAAATTTTGTTATTTTGTGTAAATAGTTTACCTTATTTTTTTTATTTTTAAAACTTCCCAAAAAAAAGTTCAAGAAGTATTCTGTAAAAAAAAAAAAAAAAAAAAAAAAGAAGAAAAGAAGAAGAAAAAAATCAAGAAGTATTCTGTAAAAAAAAAAAGAAAGCAAGAAGAAAAAAAAAATTCAAGAAGTATTCTGTAAAAAAAAAAGAAACAAAGAAGAAAAAAAATCAAGAAGTATTCTGTAAAAAAAAAAAGAAAGAAAGCAAGAAGAAAAAAAAATTCAAGAAGTATTCTGTAAAAAATAAAAAAAGAAACAAAGAAAAAAAAAATTCAAGAAGTATTCTGTAAAAAAAGAAAAACAAAGAAGAAAAAAAAATTCAAGAAGTATTCTGTAAAAAATAAAAAAAGAAACAAAGAAAAAAAAAATTCAAGAAGTATTCTGTAAAAAAAGAAAAACAAAGAAGAAAAAAAAATTCAAGAAGTATTCTCTAAAACAAAGAATAAAGTGTCGTCCGAGGATAAATTGCCGTGAATTTTATCGGCTCCGGCTGAATTACTTGGCCCTAACCAGTCTCTAGCAAGAGAGTTATTCCCTTTGCAATAATGGTCGGCGTGGGTATAAACTCCAACTTTGAGTTTGAGCATTCCAGGCATCATGGACTGTCATCAGAGGGTTGGTAGTCAATGCATAAAATCTGTGAGCAGATTGATATAGTTGGCTGGAGTTGGTCCGTTTTTTATGCCAAAATAAAGTGTCTCTACCATTTGCAATATTAATCCAGCTAGCATGGGCAGTAACATGGTGATGAAGTTTAGCTATATTATACCAGGGGGATTTAGAACTACTGAAGTTACTTTTGACAGCAATGGCACCCTGATGATCGGCTTTATACTTGGCATCGATAACAAACCTCCATAGATGATCTTTTTTGGTTAAGTATCTCCATATCCATTTACAAAGCAGAGCAGAGTTTGTGATTTTTATCTTGTCGATGCCCAAACCTCCCACCGATTTAGGAGTAGTAATGATATCCTAACAAACAAGGTGGGAGGCACCATTTTTTTTCAGATCCTTCCCAAAGAAAATCTCTCATAAGTTTCTCAATTTTCTTGTAGATGGAGGCAAGGGCATTAAATAATGAGAGGTAATATGTGGGAAGGTTGCTGAGAA
This sequence comes from Lagenaria siceraria, assembly GCA_002890555.2. Lineage (NCBI taxonomy): Eukaryota > Viridiplantae > Streptophyta > Magnoliopsida > Cucurbitales > Cucurbitaceae > Lagenaria > Lagenaria siceraria. The sequence continues at coordinate 458,888 of CM016487.1, read as the reverse complement.
CCGCATGAAGTAATGTGAGTCGACCACCTTTGGAAATGTATGAGAATTTCCAAGAATCTATTTTCTTTTCGATCTTTTCAACCATTGGATACCAAAATGCAAGGGATTTAGGATTGTCATCTAGCGGCATACCAAGATAAGTGATAGGAAGATTTGCAGAAGGGCAGCCCCATATATTCTCAATATGTGCATTGAATTCGGCATCAGTGTTAATCCCCGTGATGGAGGACTTCTGGAAATTGATATTAAGTTTAGAGGCCTTCTCAAAAGCAGATATGATATAGCGGAGATTTCTAAGCTTATCATTATCGGCGGTCGAGAATAGTAAAATGTCATCTGCAAAAAGAAGATGGTTGAGTTCAATCTGATCATTATTAAGTCGACAACCCAAGATAAGGTCTTTATGCTTAGCAAAAAATGTATTCTCTTCATCTTTGTTTTTAATCTTATGGAAATATAATAGTTTGTTAATTATGATGAAATTGAAATGTTTTGTGCAGGGGACCAAATTTGAGATTACAGAATACGTAAGAGTAAATTAGGCAGCTGACACTAGTTTAATTTACTTTATGACGTTCAAAGCAAAGCCAAATGAAACTTCTGTAGACCACCCAACCACTACATTTCGGACTCAAATCTTTGATGGTATAAAAGATATCGAGGTTTATTTTTGTAGGGTATCACTTTCATAATATATTGTTATTAATGTTTACTTTGTCTATGGTGTTTGTTGTATTTTGTTGAACAAATTTAAAGATACTAATTCTACATCTCGTGATAGACACTATTTGAAGGAAGTATTTTGAAGATAATTCTCATGGATTTAAAATATGAGTATTTGTCTGATTATAATTTGTATGATTTATCTTGAAGGTGCTTTTTAATATCAAAATTTAAAATATGGTATTAATTCTTATGGTTTAAAAAGTTTTTTTTTGTTAAATGTTTTTTCGGTTATATTATACTCATTGCATGATATACTTACCTCAGAAAAGAAATGAAATTATGTGTTTTTTTTTTATTAATTATATACTTTTATTTGCAAATGATGAGTATAAGAATATTTAGTTTTAAAGAAAAATATTATATTTTCATATAATATTTTTGTAGCTAGATAATTCAATGGTATTTTTTTTTTAACAATATACATGAGGAGATCGGGAGATTAGTAAATGCACCTAAATATCTCAATTAGGTTGACACATCCTTAACACCCTCATCATATCTCAAAATTAAACCACATCAAGAAATTACAAGAATTGAGTAGGTGCCTAATGCCAAGAGGAGAGGCTAGTAGAAAGTCTTCTAATTAAAGGCAACGGGTGTTTCTCTCCAGCCACATACACCATAAAATAGCACTAATGATATTAGATATTAAGATATTTTTGGTGAGACAAAATATTGTTTTTAAAAGTGTAAAATTATATATTAAATTAATTTCGAGTGATTAAAGACACATTTATTTTACATTTGACAAAATTAATTTTAACAATTCAAAATCACTCCTAAACATATACTAAATTCAACCGTTATTTGATTTTATTTTCAAATGTGCTAAGTTTATTCTTGAAATAACCAACTCCTTAAAAGTTTTTTTCCTTAAAAAATAGTTAGACAAGATTTTATATTGTATACAATTTAATTTGCTTAAGTAATTTGATGTGGCAGTTTATTCTTTCCTTACTAAAAAAAAATAATAAAATAAATAACCCTCAATGATTTCTGCACACTGGCTGTACGAAAGCGATCAATTAGGGCTTTTTCCCCAAATTTGTGAAGAGGTAGAATTCAAATACCTTTTTCTTCTCTTCTGCGGCTGAATTCAAGTTTGATCCAATTTTCTCCTCTAACTTCGATCAGATCACATTCGCAGGTAATCTCCTTTCAGATTTCGGTTTTCAATCGCTTGTCTCCAAATTTTCTTTACTATTTATTTGCTTTTTACTCGAATCGCTTCTACACTCTTTCCTTACCTCTTATGTTTTACATTACATTCCTAAGTAAATCTATTATTATATTTGGCTGTCAGTACATAGTTTGTAATTTTTATTTTTCTTTGGATGACTCCCTGTTGGTTCTGATTTTTTTTTTCTTTTTTCTTTACTGGTTCAGGTTTTTTTTGTTCTTTTTCTTTTCCAGTTTTCAGAATTTGCCAATGAAACACTCTGTATACACAAAGTCAAGAATCCTGTTCTTTATTTTCTTGTCTATACCCTTTTGATCCCTTAACTCAATTGCCGTACTTTTCTTATTATGTTACTTTCCTTTGATTGCTCTGTTAACCGAACCGTGAACACCCCTAGTAATGAGTGACACATGGGGTTCAAGAGCAGATGCATTAGTGTGAACAAAACAAAAATATCAATGTCTTGACTAATTTTGCCTTTACCTTTTTCTCTCCACTCTTGAATTTTTCACCGTTTAGTACTTTTGACCCATAGAATCAAACCCCATATCCAAAACAACTCAAAATTTATGCAATAGATCTTTTACATTTGTCAACAAACAAAATAAATGGAATTATTAAATTATGATAACATACACTTAATTTGTAGATCAATGTTATTGGTTGTCGTCGAACATACAATTTAAACTGTTATTAGCTTCTTTTATTCTTAGATACTTCTAAATTTTAAACCAAAACAGTAGAAATAAAGTTAATTATTAGTTGGTACAAATAATATAAATAATTATATATTTTGTCAAATGGACTTACTTTCACACCTTTGCACTCCCTTAGTGCTGAATAGAAAATCAGATTCTATTACAATCTCATTTCTAATGATCCAATTATATGTATTCGACATAGATAAAGTTTATCGAAGTTATCTCTTTCATATCATATATGTTGGGTGATATAATACAATTTATTAAGCATTGAGTTGCTAACTGTAGCATATGGATGATTGGTTGCATAGTTAATCTTAATATTGTATAGGGACTCAACCACTTTTGTAGCTACAATGGCCCAACAACACCCTATGCTACTAGCTGTAGGTTGTTGACGGCTGCTGATAATTGTCATTGGCTGCATGTTGTGGACGATTGCTGGTAGCTGCTAATGACTACAAGTTGTTGACCTTTGTGTCCCGTTGTTGCAGCCTCGTGTGTCAACCACTTCTTAATTGGTTATGATTATTATGGTGTTAGATTTGTCATTTTTAAGATAGAATAAGTAGTAATGAGAAGATGAAGTGAGAGCAAGAAAAATAAGTAGAGAAAAAGTTAAATGTTGTGGCGCTAATTGTACAGCTTCATCATTATTAGCTGCATCTTTCATTATAATATTGTACAGTGATTCAATCACTCGAGTAGCGAGGATAGCCCAACAACATTTTATTAAAATACATACATTAGCATATTTATATACAAAAAAGATTAGTAAACAAACAATACTTTTTTAATATAAAAAATTATTTACTAGAATATAATAGTTAGTTATGATGAAATTGAAATGTTTTGTGGGTATATGCATGAGATCAAATTTAAGATTATAGAATATGTAAGAGTGAATTGTTCCATTGTCGCTGGTTTACTTTACTATATGACGTTCAAGTCAAGGCCAAATAGAACTTTTGTTGACCATTCAACCACCACATTTCGAACTCTAATCTTTGATAGCAAGAAGATACCGAGGTTATTTTTGTAGGGTATCATTTTTTAAATTTGACCCTTAATAATGAAGCTGATTTTCATAATATATTGACCGTTAATGTTTACTTTATGAATCTACCTCTGTAGCGAGAATTATATTTCAAGTCAATAGTGTTTATGGTACATTGTTGAACAAATTTAAAAATATTAATTATATATATTCGTATTAGGTCTTGATAGACACTATGAATCATTATTTTTTTTTATTACCAACAAATTGTGATCGATAGATTTTAATATTTGTGTTTTTTCATATTAAATGTTAAACATAATGGTTTTAATTTTGATGGTTTAAAAAGTCTTTTTTTTAATATTTTTCAGTTATATTATATTTATCGTTAATTTTAAAATTTATCCATGATATACTTAAGTTCTAAAATGAGTTGAGAGGGGAAAAAAAAATGAAATTATGTATTTTTTTTCTTATTAATTATACACATCTACTTTTAGGTTAATACTGCATGACATATATTTCTATTTGGGAATGTTAAGGGTAAAGATATTTAATTTTAAATAAAAAAAATATTATATTGTCATATAATATTTTTATATTACTTTTGAAGCTAGAAAATTTTAGAATTTATTACTTTTTAATGTTTGTCACACACCTGACTAATATGGAAAATGAAAATACTAGAATTAGACAATTCATTGAACGATAACAAGTTCACATGCATTTGTGATCGGCGGAGAATATAAACAATGTCTTGACTAATTTTGTTGCACCCCTTTTTGTCCCCAGCCCTAGTGAATTTTTCATTTTTGGCCCATAAGATCAACCCCATATTCTATTTTAATTTTAAAATATTAAAAAGATATAATACATTATATAATACATATTTTAATTTAACAAAAATAATTAAATTTATAACATGAAATACCATATTTATTAATATTTTAAATTTGTTAATAGAATTCTACATTTAAAATTTTTTAATTCAAAACCTGAAAACAATTAATAAATACAGTATTTCATTTGAAAACAATAGATTTGATTAAAATAGAGTTGTAATTCATGTTTTCAATATGTGTTTCGCATAGTAAATTTAAAAATTGAATTCAAGTTTATACCATTAATCAAAATGTGTTTAATAATATATTTATAAATCATAGACTAATTGTAATTACCAACTATCTATTAGGTTTAATATAAACTAATATTAATTAATTTATGACCTTGTTTTATGTTAAAAAATTTGTAGTTGTTTTTAAATATAGTAAAATATCATTGTTTATTGGTGGTAGATGGTGCTCACCATAATAGACAAGACAGTAACATTTTGTTATATTTATAAATATTTTTAATAGAGATTGATTGAGATTGAGTACATTACTCGCTCCAAAGACTTTATTTTTTATGATTAAGCTACAAAATAAAGGTTAAACTCGACAAACAAGAAAATAGATAATAATTACATGTGGCTTTTTATTTTTCATGATTTCCGAAGACAAAAAGGTTTAAAGAAAGCCCACCACTTGAACAACATTAATCTTATTTTAATATCCAACACCAACATTCTGTCAAAACAATCATCCCATCCTAAACCATAAGAACCATTCTTCTACTTCAGTAATGGTTTTTTTTATTGCAAGTAGAAAATAAAGAATGTTTGTGTCCTGTCCATGTGACATCCTTTCCTTTTGTTTGACAAGTGGGATGCCACGTGGCAAAGGTTATGAGTTGGTGAGATGGAAAAGTGGTTAAGACAAGGTACACGTAGGACAGGAAATAAGTGCTTCTTCTGAACTCCAAAGGTCATTTTAGCATACATGGCCTTTTCCTATCAGCATGAGTTGGTTTATCCCTTCCACGTAGGACCAAAAAGATCACCCTTTCCTTATAAGATATTTGCTAATTAGATTCCAAAAAGGTAGGGCCTACGTGGATTTTTCTAGAATTTCTTTTTGCTTGGATGTAACATTTCTCCGTTGCACCATTCGCTATCACTTGAACAAGTAAACCTTACCTTTTTATTTCTTTTGTGTTCTTTAATCCTTTATCAAACTTTTGATTGATTACTTTTGCATATAAAATGTAAATCCATTTTTGTCACTTTTAAACTTTATTAGATTATCAATATTCAATTTTTTATATTCTAAACTTTTTACCATTATTATATTTTTAGCATCTTTTTAATTATGTCATCCATTCCAATTTTACTCGATAATCATTACAACCATCTTTGAAATATAATTTGCAATCATTTAATTTACAAACCTACCAATTTGTAATATTCATTTTAGTCTCTTTAACTATAGGATTTAGTCTCTATAAATTTAAATTTTGTAATAATATACTTCTTACTTGAAAAATATTATTAACATTTAATGAAATTTAATTGTACATCGAAACAAATGTGTCTATAAACTATAAAAATTAGATCGTTACAAGATAAAAGTCGGACATTTAATTTTGATAAAATATTTCATACAAGGAATTAAAATGTTATAATATTTAAAGTCCCTTGATTGAATGGTTATGTAAAGTGCAAAAGCAAAAGTATTACAAATTTGAAAGTAGAAAATAAAATTACAAGAATTAAATGGTTAAAAACTAAGGTTCAATGTTGAAATTGTAGCTTTCCTAATGTATAATATATGTGATATATTTTAATATGGGTAATTATTTTAAATGATAAAATTGGTGTAAATATTTCCAAGTATTTTCAAATATTTTCAAAATTGCTGTGATATTTCATAATTTTTCTTAAGCAAGTTTGATGTTGCCGTTTCATTAAAAAAGAAAAATGTTGCCGCTTGAATTTTAGTTTTTTTTTTCTTATTGAAGTCTTAAATAACATTTTAGTATAATTTTTTTAACAATATTTTTAATATATTATTAGTGCTGCTACAAAACCGTGAAATAGTTATATATAATTGACTTTCATCGGATTAGAATAATTAAAAGCATATTTTAAAATAATTTTAAAAATAACAAAAGTGATTTTATGCTTTTCAAATAAACCTTTATACTAATCGCGAAAAATGTTAGAATAAAAACAACGCAAATGCATTTTTCAAAACAATGACATTGAAATCTTTCTAAATCAATTTTTTTTTAATCTTTCTAACTTGATAAATTGTATCAAAAGTCGTTTCAATTTAATTGGTTTGCATAAGAAATTTGATGATTTTTCTTTTTACTTCAACAATAGTTTAATTTTAATACTGTAATAAAATTTTGTCACACAATTATAATATAATACGTATATTATGAAAGTAATTGATGGATCACTATAAAAAATAAAAATTAAAAAAAAAACATAAAAGTTAGGCTCTTATTAGAATTTATAGTTTAGAGGTATTTGATTAATAATTAATTTTATGCATTAATTGGACTTAATATTATACCATTGTAAAAAAAGGGGGAAAAACTTAATTTGATAAGTTTTGGATATAAATGGATTTTCTTTAATTAAGATTAGAAAGAAAAAAAGGATAGGGAATTTGGAATATTTGACAGGTGGCAAAGAAATAAAGGAACGCGTTGAGATTGGTTGGATTTGCTCTAAATTGAATTCTTCTCCTAAAAATTGGAATCCAAATAATTTGATAAATTGCCAAAAAAATCATGTATTTAACATATGTTGTAATCTCGGTCCCGGACCTTTCTTCGAGTCCGAATGGGACCCAGTTTTGCTTACGCGCATTTCGTAGCGCGTGTTCTTCACGTTTCCTCTCATCTTATCTGACTGGTTGCTTCGTCTTCGTGTGGCACTCCACTTCTAAATTCTCTTTCCCTCGCCGCCTATATATATAAATTCAATGGTGCCAATCCAAAGCCAGCTCTCTTCTATTTTCTCCTTCTCTTTCTCACCATCAACACTCATTTTTTTCTCTCCATCTCGATCATGGAAGCCCTTCATCTTCCCTACGAAATCCACCCCCATTCCCTCGCCGCCGCCGTCAAGGATCGAAGACCAGAGTTCCAGGAGCTGCCGGAGCCTGACATTCATATCGCTACCTCCGGTGGACTTCGTATACCTGCGCATTCTACCATACTGGTACTCCATCCCACTTCTTTCTCTTTTTCATTTTCTCTTTTCGATTTTTCTTTAAATCTCGTCGTAACTGAAATTTCAAGAAATTTCGCCTTTAAATGTCGGTTTGTTGCAATTAGACCTCACAAATTAGGGTTCGGAATTTAATCGCCTGCGTTTTGCTTTATTTTGCATTGGATTGGGGGATATGATTTCGTTTCTTTTTCGTTCTTTTATTGAATCGATTTCGATTACAGGCCTCGGTTTCATCGGTGCTGGAAAACATGATCGAGCAACCGCGAAAGCACCGGAGCTCCGACAAAGTAATTCAAATTCTCGGCGTTCCGTGCGAGGCAGTTGTTTCGTTCGTTCAATTCGTCTACACATCTAGGTCAGTACGCAATTCGCAATTAGAAATAGTCGGTTTTAATTTTGGTAGCCAATCGAGTTTAGTCAATCTTGGTAGGCGGAGTAAGTCTAAATTTGTCGGCGTTTCCTTCAGGTGCGCTGAAGAATATCTAAGGAAATATGGAATTCATCTATTGGCGCTATCGCACGTTTATCTTGTTCCACATTTGAAGCAGCGATGCACCAAGCACTTGGCTCGAAATTTGACCATCCATAGCGTTATCGATATACTCCAACTCGCAAGAATGTGCGATGCGCCGGATCTCTCACTCAGCTGTATGAAAATGGTGTCCAGCCACTTCAAGGCCGTCGAGAAAACGGAGGGCTGGAAATTCCTGCAAAAACACGATCCCTGGCTCGAGCTTCAAATTCTGCAGTTCATGGATGAATCCGAATTGGTATTTAGCTTTTCATTCCGCTAGTTCTTTCTTGTTCACACCAAGACAAGATATCAATTCAATTGTTAATTTGCATTATTGATTGTTTGTATTATGTGCAGAGGAAAAAAAGATGCAGAAGGCAGAGGAAGGAGCAGAGGGTGTATCTTCAGCTAAGCGACGCAATGGAGTGCTTAGAGCATATCTGTAAAGAAGGGTGTACAAACGTTGGGCCGCTGGACGTGGAACCCACAAAGAAGCAGCCATGTTCGAAATTCTCAACGTGTCGTGGAGTTCAGCTTCTGATTAAGCACTTTGCAACGTGTGAGAACAGAGTCCATGGAGGAGCCTGCTGGCGGTGCAAACGAATGTGGCAGCTTCTACGCTTGCATGCCTCCATCTGCCACCAATCCGATGCTTGCAAAGTCCCTCTTTGCAGGTTCATTCTCAATACCCCTCTTTCTTTTTCCCCCTTTTTACCAAACTTTGATTTGATTTGGCTTTGACTTTGACTCGACGTTTTATTTTTAATCGTTGATTGATTCATAATTATTTGGTTTGAAATTAAATGAAATAGTATGGCCAGCGGTGGGCTTCTAGGAAAGTTTAAGGCTGTTTTTCAAAGAAAAGGAAGGGAAAAATGTCTTCGGCGGATACCTTTTCCAAAAGCAAAATGATTGATCAAAATTCCATTTTGCTTGAGCGTGTTTTAGTCAAATGATGGATTGTTGCGGTTGTTGGGGAGACCCAATGATTGATTTTCAAGTTTTTTTTTTTTTTTTAATAATTTTAGTTTTTAACTTTGTTGGGTTTGACAGGCAGTTCAAACAAAAAATGAAGCAAGAGAATAATGGAAAAGAGGATGCGAAGTGGAATCTGCTGGTGAAAAAGGTGTTGTCTGCTAAAACCATATCTTCAGTTTGTCTTCCCAAAAGGAAGAGAGGAGCAGCAGGGGACGCCATGAGTGCCAACCGCATCAGAAGCTTTAGATTACAATCTGTCGAACAAAATCGATCGCTGTTATTAACTGCTTAGAAATTAGACAGTAATTTTGTTTTCAAATTAGAAATTAGAAGGAGGGAGGGGGCGAGAGTCTTTCTAAAAATTTTCGTGGTTTCATTTTATTTGTTCTTTATGAGGAGCTTTGAGGTTTCCTTTCCTTTCAACTGTTTGTATTTGTATAGGGACAGGGAGGAATGTGTTGTGGTTTGTAAGGCAATATATATATATTAGATAGATAATAAACAGAGTTTGTTCTGTTTGCTGCATTTCTAATTTTCCAATATTAGACTTGTAGTCTTTGTGCCCAAAGTGCCTTACAATCCAAGAAACCTCTCTTTATATGCTCTTATCCATGGGCAAAAGTATGTGGATGCAGATGTTTAAAACCCTAAATATAGTGGGCTAAAGTGAGTTTAACTTTGCCTGATGGTTTACTTTAAAATTACATCTTACAAGTGATTTTTATCAAAATAATTCTTCAAATGTCAAACTCAAACACACTTTTTGAAAGAGGCAAAAGGCTAAACGAGATTCCAATAAAGTGTGTGCGAAGCAATTAAGTCGCAATTCAATTTGGCCGCAAGGCCAACTCATCCCTCTCATTTCGGCCAATGTCAAAGACAAGAGAAAGAGCAATTGGGCCACTTCGGCTTTGGAGGCAAAGGCCAACAACTCACCCCCTTTCATGCCAAAGATGACAGAGTGAGCAACTGGCCTTTAAACGGATGCCAAAAGGAGAGAGGGTAAAGCAATTAGGCCACTTGGCCTAATTGACCCACCTCGCCTTCGGAGGTCGAGGCTCAGGCCAACTTGCCTCGTTCTTTGGAGTCTATTTTCGGTAGGCAACTATTTGAGACTCCGTGTGGTTTGATCTTGTCCTTGAGAGTCCTATTCAAGGATAAAAAAATCTAAACCCTTTTTCTAAAAGGATAAGGATGAAGGATCCACAAGTTTAGCTCCACTATATATATAGAACATGACAATTTCATATTACGTAAGTTCATCTTTTTTCTCAACTTATTTAGTTATGACTCTTTTGTTGAAAACTATTGAGCATTGGAGTGTCTACGACAAGCACCATACTAGTGTGCTATTTTAATTGTTTTGCAGGTGACCTCTTCCTCAAAATACATATTCACCGTCGGTTTCTTTTGGGCCCAAAAATTGGGCTAAAGTTAGGCTTGGGTCCAATCTTTTGTTTGACCCAAATTTTCATCATGGATTTGAATTGAGTTGAACTTTGGACCTGAGCGACTTTAATTACTCGACCTGATCCAATTTATAATTTCAAGTCCAATTAAACATCTAGCCAAATTTATTGATCGAAATCCAAGCTTAATCATCGTTGAATTTGATAAGCCTCTCATTGTGATCAAATAATCAGAAATGAGACATGTGATATTTTTTTTTTTTCATTTTTTTGTCTCTAAAATTTTAATTTATGGATATAATAATTCTTAATTGATCCTAAATTTAATAAAATTTAATTTTGTGGTGATGACATAGTAAATTTTGATGGATCAAAACTTCTTCTCCAACACTAGTTAATTAATTTTTTAAAAAATAATAATAAAATTACAATATAACCCTTTCACAAGTAGTAGGGTGTACATTTAAAAAAAAAATAGTAGGGTGTATGCAAACCAAATCAAAATCCCGGTTGTAGGAGTTGGGCCAATGGGCTTAGTTATACAGATCCAAACAATACTTGGAGTTGGGTCAAAGCCCAACAAGCCCATTTGAAGATCAAACATGACCTATTTATTAGTGGACTGGCTCCACAGGATAAATTGTCACGTTATGGCGTGTTTGATTTCATCTATAAGATCAGATAGTTGAATTTTCTTTTTTCTCAATTAAGAATTCAAATTACATACCCCGTGGTTACTAACACGCTTGCATATCATCTAGCTTATACTTATTTTGACAAGATAGTTCAATTTTTGAAATAAAGTGTGATCAGACTCGCACTAATACACTTGATTCTATTAGAATACAGTAAATAAGTGACTCGGTTTATACTTGTTTTTTTGTTTTTTAAAACTATATTTGTTTCAAACTATTTTGTTGGTATGTTTTTTTTTTTACCTTCTTTAAAAACACATTTGAATTATAAGCAAAATATTAAAAATCAAATCAATTTTTTTTTTTGTTAAAAGAAAAAAATCAAATCAAATCAAATTTTTAATAACTACATTTTTTTATTTTTTGAAAAATAAAGTAAGAAAGGTATGGATAGAAATAGTGATTAAAAAGTAAATTAATATAAAAAACAGAGAATAAAAAATAAAATAGTTATAAAGGAAGAGTAGCATGAAGCAGAAAATAATAAAATAAATAACCCTCAATGATTTCTGCACACTGGCTGTACGAAAGCGATCAATTAGGGCTTTTTCCCCAAATTTGTGAAGAGGTAGAATTCAAATACCTTTTTCTTCTCTTCTGCGGCTGAATTCAAGTTTGATCCAATTTTCTCCTCTAACTTCGATCAGATCACATTCGCAGGTAATCTCCTTTCAGATTTCGGTTTTCAATCGCTTGTCTCCAAATTTTCTTTACTATTTATTTGCTTTTTACTCGAATCGCTTCTACACTCTTTCCTTACCTCTTATGTTTTACATTACATTCCTAAGTAAATCTATTATTATATTTGGCTGTCAGTACATAGTTTGTAATTTTTATTTTTCTTTGGATGACTCCCTGTTGGTTCTGATTTTTTTTTCTTTTTCTTTACTGGTTCAGGTTTTTTTTGTTCTTTTTCTTTTCCAGTTTTCAGAATTTGCCAATGAAACACTCTGTATACACAAAGTCAAGAATCCTGTTCTTTATTTTCTTGTCTATACCCTTTTGATCCCTTAACTCAATTGCCGTACTTTTCTTATTATGTTACTTTCCTTTGATTGCTCTGTTAGCTATATATCATTGAATTGTCTGGTTTTGATCTATCTAATTAACCCGGCCACAAAGAGCATGGGGGAACTGCGATTGCAAAAAATAATACTACTGTATGTGAAAATATTACACAAAAATATTAGAAATTAGATGGTTTAACTGGAAAAAGTGGATGCCTCAACAATGTGTTTGGTTTGTTAGTTCAATGCTTGTATTGATAATTTACTGAAATACTTAACTTTGGATGTATTTGTCTACTTTGTGAAATCAGAAGCAGTTTTCTAAAACTTTTTATATAAACAAATCCAGTAGCTATGTAGCATTGAATTATATTGAATAACGAAATAGTTGAGATAGCTAAATTTTTAAAAACTTACAAAATATGAATTTTTATAAGAGAAGAATTTCATTATAGTATATGCTTGCTGATCTCCATTTTCTTCTAAGAGTAGAAATTCATTTTTCTAATTTACTTTGGTTTCAGCACACTATTCTATTTTTAATATTCAAATTGATTACAAGCAACGCAGTTATCTTTGTTGCTTTGATGGCTTCGTCATCAAAATTGAATTGGTCCAGCGACGGTGTTATTGAATATGGATTGTCTAATGAGGAGGATGATGGAATGACGGATGAAGATTGTCGAGCATATTATCGTGCGGAAGCAGAGAGTGAGGTTCATTTTTCTGTTTTGTTTTGTTTTGTTTTCTTTTATTATTGCTACTAATCAATGTTATTTTAACAATTCTATTTATTAAATTGCACGCAGGGTTTTGATGTTCCATTGTTTCCAAAATCTGAATATTTGGGTATGATGATTCCCATAAGTGATTTAAATGGACGCATGAAAGAGATTCAACCACTTGGAGAGTTAGCCATTAAACATTACAATGAAAAAAATGTATTCTTCCCCATCTTTGTTTTTCAAATTTTATGAGATCATAAAATAGTTAGTTCTGATTAAATTGAAATGTTTTGTGCAGGGGACCAAATTTGAGATTACAGAATACGTGAGAGTCAATTGTGCAGTTGTCGCTGGTTTAATTTACTATATGACGTTCAAGGCAAAGCCAAATGGAACTTCGGTTGACCATCCAACCACTACATTTCAAGCTTGAATCTTTGATGGCATAGAAGATATCGAGGTTTATTTTTGTAGGGTATCACAATGGAAATATGACCCTTAATAATGGAGTTGACTTTCACCATATGTTGGCTATTAATGTTTACAGAATTCTATTTCAATTTACTCTATGGTGTTTATTGTACTTCATATTATATTAACTATTAATGTTTACTTTATCTGACTCGTTATTATTATTATTATTATTATTTTTATGACCGTCTGTGACAACTTAAATTTTTAGATAATTTCAATTTAATTATCTCTAATTATTTAGACTATTTGTTTTATTCATTTTTAAGATTTAATTCAATTATTTTGGTTAAGATAATTCAATTTCGGTTAAGTAGTAAATATTTATAATAGATAATTCAATTTCGATTAAGTGGTAAATATTTATAATTTTAGTTTAATTCAATTGGTGGAAGATTTAATTTTTTAATTTGAGAATTTGGATTTAATGTGGAGTTAGTTTAAAGGAAAAATTGAAGAACTAAATATAAGGTTTGAGGAAATTAATATATATAGGGTGTGAAGTGCCGACAAGATTTATAAAAAAAAAAAAAAGAATTTCCTTTTTTCTTCTTCTCTTCGTGAACCCTATCGCGCAACAGCCACCTCCCAGCAGCCTCAGTCGCCAGCGTCGCTCGGTCTCCGGTGCGAGTAGTCTGCTGCTGTTTGAGTCGTCTCGCCGCCGATCAAGTAGTTTGCATCCGACCCACACTCAAACCCTTGCCGCACGCTGTCACAGTAGCGCCTGCGTCGCCCACTCCATTCGCCGTCAGTGAGCTTCGTTTGGACCGTGATTTTAGCCTTAATGCCAGGCGGCCAGATGGTGGTGATTCATTTTCTATTTTGTTTTCTTTTATTGTTGCTATTGATCAATGTTACTTTAACAATTCTACGTGATTTAAATAGACGCATGACAGAGATTCAACCACTTGTAGAGTTAGCCATCAAACATTACAATGAAAAAAAAATGTATTCTTCTTCATCTTTGTTTTTCAACCTTATGTGAATATAATAGTTTGTTAATTATGATGAAATTAAAATGTTTTGAGATTACAGAATTGGAATTTCTATTCACCACCCAACCACCACATTTCAAACTCGAATCTTTGATGGCATAAAAGATATCAAAGTTCATTTTTGTAGGGTATCACTTTGGAAATTTGACCCTTAATATTGAAGCTGACTTCCATAATATATTAGCTAGCTATTAAACGGATGCCAAAAGGAGAGAGGGCAAAGCAATTAGGCCACTTGGCCCAATTGACCCACCTCGCCTTCGAAGGTCGAGGCTCAGGCCAACTTGCCTCGTTCTTTGGAGTCTATTTTCAGTAGGCAACTATTTGAGACTACGTGTGGTTTGATCTTGTCCTTGAGAGTCCTATTCAAGGATAAAGAAATCTAAACCCTTTTTCTAAAAGGATAAGGATGAAGGATCCACAAGTTTAGCTCCACTATATATATAGAACATGACAGTTTCATATTATGTAAGTTCATCTTTTTTCTTAACTTATTTAGTTATGACTCTTTTGTTGAAAACTATTGAGCATTGGAGTGTCTATGACAAGCACCGTACTAGTGTGCTATTTTAATTGTTTTGCAGGTGACCTCTTCCTCAAAATACATATTCTTTTTTCCCAATAACAATTGAGGTGGGAATTCAAATCAAATACTTACTAACATGTTTGTATATCAATTGGCTTGTACTTACTTTGACAAAATAGTTCAATTTTTTAAATAGAGTGTGATCAGACTCGTACTAATACACTTGATTCTATTAGAACTCAGTAAATAAGTGACCTTGTTCATTTTTTTTTCTTTCTAAAACTATGTTTGTTTTCACACTATTTCGTTGGTATGTTTTTTTACCTTATTTAAAAAAATACACACACATTTGAATTATAAGCAAAATATTAAAAATAAAATCAAAATTTGAATAACTACAATTTTTTTTTAGTTTTTAAAAGTTGGGTTAGTTTTTTTAAAAAATGAAGTAAGAGTAGAAATAGTGATTAAAAAGTAAAATAATTTTAAAAAGAGAGAATAAAAAAAATAAAATAGTTATAAAGGAAGAGTAGCATGAAGCAATTGAATGCAATATATGTTTATTAAAAAGAGAAGGAAATGAAAATTGGGGATATTGAATGAAGATAGAGTAAGAAGTGGGGAATTGTGTATGTGTTTTTGGACAGTTGGATAATTCAAGTGGAACCAATATTTAAATATATATATATATATATATTTAATTATAAAATTTTATTTTTCAAAAGGTCAAAATTCGATATAGATTTTAAAAAGTGTCATTAAAAAGTAAATAACAAAAAAATCACAAGCAAAAAAAATAATGATTAGGTGTAGCATGGTCTCCTTTTTCTTATAAATAAAAATAAATCAATTTTTCAAATAAATTCTTTTTATCACATTACCATTGTTATCGAAGGTTGTTTGGGCTAAAAAAAATGGAAATTCAATTTTTTTTTTCTAAATTTAATTAAAAATAAGAAAAAATTATAATGAGTAACAATTTTAGAGATAATAACCAAATATTTAGTAACATTTTTTAAAAAATTTGCAAATATAGCAAAGTGTACCAATGATAGACTCTTATGGTCTATCAATGATAGACCACCTAAACTATAAAGTGGATAGAAGTCTATCACTAATAAATTTTATTATATTTATAATTTTTTAAAAATATTATTATATATACTAATATTTTAAATTGGATTGTTATATTTGCCAATTGATTATGTGAAAAATTTCAACAATCAATTGAATAATGGATTGTGTAATGAGAATAGGATTAGAGGGCGACTTGTGGATTAAAATTGACGTTTAAAGGGGAAAAAAATAGGAAAAGCGCAAAGTGGGTCTTCTGATGACAGCTCATCAATATTTTTGGCGGAGTCATTCCATGTCTTTTTCACAGACCAAACATTTTGAGAAGGACAGCTGTCCATCTCTCGGCCACATATTAATTATTCTCTTTTTTAAATAATTAAAATAAATTAGTCGGTGTTTTTTTAGTGAACCATGAAAATATTATCTCCTTTCAAATTTTGTCGGGGGCCTCATTTTTAATACCATCTCAATCATTATTAAATAAAAATCATTCTTTTCCATTTTAGATTTTCAAAAAGTTTCCGTCCAGATATTTTTTTTATTTGTTTTATTGCGCCCCAAAATTTTACAATTTTTCAGACATACTTTTACTTTTCTTTCCCTAAATATTTAACAATTTGATACCAACTTTTAAATCGATTTAAAACAAAATACAACCTTATGTAATTTACAATAAAATAAATAATAATTATTTTTCTAACATTTTTCTTAGACGACGACTTTCAACCATTGGTCCGGTCCAACCATGCCATGTATGGTTAATTAAAATTGGTAAATTTGACAATTATGGCATTAAACCATAATTAATAACATATCCTATTCCTAGGTGTAATTAAATCTTTAGATGTATATGTTTTTTTATCTATACCATATGTCAACTGGTGGAATTAATTTTTTTTAGAAAAAAACCAGTAGAATTAATTAAACATGTATGAGAAATAATGCCAATCATAAATTTGAAAATAATGATAAAAATAAGATGTTGACGTGTCAAAATCTAGATAGAAAAAAAAAATACATCTAACCTTAACGTGGCAGCAACATTAAATTTGTAATTTAGGAAATACGTTATATGCAAAACAAGAAGAATCTGGGTACGAATATGGTACTTTTCACAATATTTCTGATGCCTAAGTCAATTGTAGACTTTTAGTTGTAGACAAGGATGAACTAACTTCTTCTAAAGTTATAATGTATTTATAGTGAAATTCTGACCCAATGCGTTCATATCAAGGTTTTTGAGTCATATTAAATTAATCCTCGAACCAAATGGATTAGAGCATGTATTTAGCATGTCCCGTTCATCAAATGGGGAAGCTCGACCTCAACCTCATTAAATGGGCCAATTTGGACTTTTAACTTAAATTGTTTTCTTCTCAAAGCCCAAATAGGTCGGAGCATGTCCCGCTCATTAAAATTATCCCAAGATCGAGCAAGTAAGTTTGGTTATTGTCCCAAACTTCACTCTTTCTCTGCTTTTTTATCAGATAGTTTGCAGACTCCATTAAAGTCAATTATATCTTCTGCTTCAAATCTACCCATAACCCAATATATTTTGTAATTTTAATAATGCAAATTTTGAAAACAATTTTATACTTTTAGTGTATCAAAGATTTAAAATTTAAAATGTAGAATTATATTTTTAAAAATAAAAATGTTTAATAAATATAAAATTTCATATTACAAACTCAATTTATTTTTGTTATATAATATGTATTATATAACGTACCATAAATTATATGATGTTATAATATAATAATTATACAAAATTTTCTATAACATAAAATAACTACAACTAATTTTATAATTTATAAAACATATTACCACACATGTCTTGAACAACAGTTAAATGAAATCTAATTTATGAATATATTATCCAACACACTAAAAATATGAAATACAACTTTATTTTTATTGTATCATTTATTTTGAAATTTTCAACCAAATAAGCATCATGAAAACAAAAGTATTGTAAATAAATAAAAGTTATTCAACAAACTTGGCTTTTTTTTCTTTTTCCTTTTTTTTTTGAGGCACTTTGGCTGTTGTGTGTTGACCGTTGTGGTTTGTGTCTTACTCATTTTCCACATTTTAATTAATTAAATTTAGTTAAGTTAATGGTCAATCTGTATATCTCAAAAAAAAAAAAAAAAAAAAAAAAAAAAAAAAAAAAAAAAGTCTAAAATACACACGTTAATTCGTAAACCACGAATCACGGTGCACTGAAATCGGTTGAAGAAAAAAAATTGAACAGTCTAGGAAAATTCCATAATTCTTCGAAGCTTAAAGTGAATTTAACATAAATAAAAATTAACAGGAGAAGAACAAATTTGATAATTTAAAATTGTGATTTTTTTTTTAAGGCTGGAAATACCTTATAAGTTATAACTTCAAAGCACTTTGATAGGCGAGCATTAGCAAATGGAAGAGTACTATTTCAATCATTTAGGAGAAAGACTATTGATATATGTATAGTGTCAAATAGTAATTTCCACTTGACAAAATAAAAATAAAAAAAAGAAATCTAATCTAATGATTTTTTTTTTTTTTTAATTTAGGGGAAAAGAAAAAAGGAGAGATCTTGAATGGAGAAAGATGTGATGGAAGTGTTTTGAGTTGTTGTAAAATCATAGGGTTCATGGGAGGAGGTGACAGAGAGGCAATAAGTGGTGGGATTGAATTTCATACACAAACACAAAACACACAACAAAGATTGGGCACACATTAATCTAACTTATTTCATACTAACTTTCCTATCTCCTTTGCCCTTTCTCTCTGCCTCCATAAGGACAACGCATTCGATATTATTATTTCAAATTCTTTATTCAATCATTTTTCGCTATTTACCTTGAATAATTTTATGGACAAAAACTTTTTTTGTCCCTTGTTTTACACTCTAGTAAACAATGTATTACACTAACATACTACAAAAACCAACTATGCTTTATTTTACAGAAATTACTCTAAACAGAAAAAAATATCAAATTATTTACAAATATAAAAAAATTAAACGATAGAAAGCGATAGAATTCTATCGCAGTCTATCAGTGATATATTGTAAAAAATTTCTATATTTGTAAATAGTTTGGCTCATTTTTCTATATTTGAAAACAACCCTTTATTTTATTAAAAAAAATTATAGAAAATTTTTAAAAATAAAAAATAAGAGAAACTATTTACATAAAATAACAAAATTTTTAGATAGTTGTGATAGACGCTGATAGAAGTCTATCAGGGTCTATCAGCAATAGAAATGATAGAAGTCTATCACCAATAAATGCTTATAGAAATCTATCAATGTCTATCATTTTTTTTTTTTTTTTTGCTATTTTCTGTAAACAGTTTACATTTTTTAAAAAAAATTCAAAAATTATTGGCTAAAAAAATGTACAGTTATCTTTTCTTTGAATTATTATTATTATTATTATTTATTTTAACAATAGGCAAAAATGATACTTTTAGGCAAAATGTTAGGTTTCACAAATGATTGGTTTTCCTCCTCTTCTTACTGCACCCAACTTTAAGAAATTTCTTGCTTTAACAATAAACCAAAACTTGCATCTCTTTTTCTCGTCGCCATTAATGGAATTAAACCCTCTTTTGTTTTTTTTTTTTTTCTTTTTTTGCTTGTTAAGGAAAAATAAATATTCCATGAGAGAAAATGACTTACTTTGGGGTCCAGGGAGCCAACGGATAATTATATATATATATATATATTTGACATTTTGATCTTTTTTTCTAAATTATAATTTTGGTAAAAAATTTATGATCATGTTTTGTCTTTTATCTTAGATTTTGTTTTTTGTTTTTTAAAAAATTGGTTTATAAATACCACTTCCTCTCTACCAATGAATTTATTTGTTTTGATATTTACTTTCTACACATGTTTTGAATCAAAACCATGTTTTTTTTTTTTTTTGAAACAGAATCAAAACCATGTTTTCAAGACTAAAAAATATCTTTAGAAATATCTTTTTGTTTTTACAATTTAACAAACAATTCAAATAATTTTTCAAATGAGATCTAAACTTGATCAAAATTAGCTTACTATTTCTTAAGCGATGTGAGCAAGACTAAATTAATTGAGCCTAAGAAGAAAAATAAAGAAAAAAAGTCGGATAGTGTAAGTTAAGTTGGTAAAAAGAAATAGAAAAAAGGGGTAAATAAACTTGGTGGAGAAAAAGAGAGAGAGAGAAGGCAAATAGGGAGAAAAGAAAGTGGCGATAAGATAGGGAGTGTTTGGACGCAGAAATAGGAACACATTGAAAATGGAAAAAAAGTGAAAAAGAAGAATTCGGATTGGTCGTGGAAATTAAACCCCCATCTCCTCAAAGCTGTCAACACCACCATAAAATATCTAATTTTCAGTTAATAATAATAATAATTATTATTATTATTATAATTTATAATTATAATTATTATAATGTTAGATTTCTTAGTTTGGCATTTTATGATTAGGATTATATCCACCCACCCATCTCTTCAGGCTTCAATGTCTTCCACAAATATATTTTTCTCAAATATCTTCTTTAATTTTGAAATATGAAATTGAAAATGAAAAAAGAAAATAGTAACTAAGACTAATAACAAAAAAGAAAAAGGGTGGGGCAAGAGAGTGACGCGTGTGCGTGGCAAAGTGGAAGCTCAGCCACAAGATTTAGAAGGCCTTCTGGAGGTTTCCATGTGGAATTAATAAAACCCCCAAAATATATGCGTCTGACGTGTCACCCTCTCCTCTTCCTTCCTCTTCTCTTTCTCTTTCTCTTTTCTTTTTATTATGCCTTCTCTCTCAAATCCCATCTCCTGCTTTTCTCTCTACTGCTCTCCATTCTTCTTCTTCTTCTTCTTCTTCTTCTTCCTCGCCTTTCCCTCCTTACTTACTCCTTTCTGAATCTCACCTTCGATTCTTCTTCTCCTCAGAATCTATTCATTTCCAATCGACTTACAAGGTTTGTTCTTTCTACTCTTACTCCTTTTCTTTTTAATTCCTCTATTCTATTCTGGCTCTCTTACTTCAATGTTTCCTTTCTTTTCTTGTTTCCATGTATTTTCTCTTTACTGCCTTTATGCACAACTTCAATTTTTATAACTAATTTAGGTACTGCTAGTTTTGGGGGTACCGAATGGCTTCTGATTAATTCCTAAATAATATTTTTTTTTTTTCAATTTCAGGCCCTTTTGGTCGACTCTGAGATTGAACCTCATCGCCGGTTTTGTTGCCAGCGCTGATGGGTGTCCAGGTAAAATCCTACAGACTGATTCTTCCCCCTCTTCTTGTTGTCTTCTGATGTATCTCTAACTTTTCATGGATTTTTTTTTTTTTTCTCTGTGAGAGTTGATTGATTGTTAGGAGCGTCCCTCTGTTTGGATTTGACTACCCAATTCATTCTTGTTCTCTAGTACTCATATCTCACTTGGTGGTTTCTTGTCGTTAATCTCTTTGCCACTTTAGTAACCTAACCCCTGTCGCTCTGTCCTTTACTAAAGTAATTGGCTACAAAATTGAGCCAAAATCTTGTCCTTTTACTCATTAGGTTCTGATTTTTTTATTGCTTGGTTTCGGGTTGAGTCATACTGGGTGCCACCAATAGATCCTCATGTAATTTATAAGATTCCTTGTTTGTTGGTGGATTGGACTCATAATAAAGTCAGCTTCCCCCTTCCCCCCTCCTGCACTTTAGTACTCCTACAGACCACTTTTATTTTACTGCCTAACATATGGAGCTCTACATTGCATTTTTTACAAGGGTTACAAGGTTATCGTTTATGAAATGGGTTGCTGTTAGTTGATGATGGAATTCTAGAATTATTAGCTCCAATTGTTTCTGGGCTCTAACTTTTGGTTTTTTATTATTTGAATATGGAATGTAGGAAACGAATGAAGGCACACTGTCAAACGGCTCAATTGCAGCTAATAATTGCCTTTCCAACGATGGGCCACAATTGGATCCACTGATGCGAGTTAGCTCTCTATCCTCCTATGGCAATGAAAATGCATTGAAGGTAACAAAATTTACTTCTATGATTTCTTCACTTCTTTTTCTTTTCTCGAAGTGTTTGGCTCTGAATTGTAATGGAATTCTAATGTATGAACAGGTTAGGAAGCCCTACACTATTTCAAAACAAAGGGAAAAATGGACAGAAGAAGAACATCAGAGGTTCCTTGAAGCTCTGAAACTCTATGGTCGTGGCTGGCGTCAGATCAAAGGTAAGGCAGTTTGAAATCAGTTGTATGAATCTGGTATTTGCAATACCCAGCCCATCATTTAGTGTTACCTTGATCTTCCTGCAGAACATGTAGGCACCAAAACAGCTGTTCAGATCCGAAGCCATGCTCAGAAATTCTTCTCTAAGGTCAAAAATGCCTTTTGTTTTAGTACCCCCAAAAATATAAAATCATTACCAAACAAAATATGACGGGGATTATAGTGGATTTATCACCAAAATAGATCGTCAACAAACCTTTTACATACTTTTCTTACACATGTTTTGAGCAACCATTCTGACCTTAAATTTTATGTTGTCTTTTGTGTTTCAGGTAGTGCGGGAGTCTAGTGGTAGCAATGAGAGCTCCATTAACCCAATTGAGATTCCTCCACCTCGACCGAAAAGGAAGCCACTGCATCCTTACCCTCGTAAAGCAGTCGATTCTCTTAAGGCAATATCAGTTGCAAGAGAATCAGAGAGGTCTCCATCCCCAAACCTATCACTTGCTGAAAAAGAGACCCAATCACCCACCTCTGTACTGACTGCATTTAGTTCGGATGATCAAATTTCTGCGGTTACGGAGCAACATAATAGATGCCCATCACCTATTTCACAAGCTGTTGACATACAGTCAACTAGACTATCCCCTGTTAGGAAGGAGGAGCTGTACCCTCCATCAAAATCAAATGGAGGAGAAGAAAAAGGAATGTTATCTCTCGAATCATCCTCAGAGCGGTTCCCAGAAGACTTTTTAACTCTGGTAATTTGAAATGCCCTTTGAATCTTGCACTTTATTTCCCTTATGTACTTAACGTGATATCTAGGATCTGACTTTTTTTTTTTCTTTCTGTTTCTCTTGTGCCTAATCATTCAGAAATTCAAGCCAGGATCAGCATGTAAGAAAGTGGATAACAAGTTGCATTCTCCTGTTAGAAGCATAAAGCTTTTTGGAAGGACAGTAACGGTAACTGATGACAAACAACCATCCCCTCATGGTTTTGAAGTCATTAAATCGTTGGCATTTGATGGTGACAGTAAGAATAAGTGTAAAGTGTATGCTGAGAAGCCTGTTCAGATGCTACCTTCAAAACATATGGATGTAAGTTTTGCTCTTGGAATGGATAACAATGGTGATTGGAATATGTCACCTGGTGAGGCACCTACATATACCTTGGGGAATCAGGACGAAAGTGTCCCTTATGTTAAGGCCATGCCTAATGCTCCTCTAACTTGTTGGTCTATGTATCAAAATGTACCATATTTTTATCTTGCTCCATCTGATCAAACTTCAACTGGAACATGTACTGACCATGTTATGGAAGAAAGGATCCAAAATGACAATTCCATGGAGAGTTCTTATGCGGATTCATGTTCTGGCTCCCCGAGTAAGGATAAAAATGAAACACAGAGCCCAGAAGTAGAATGTCAAGAGCCTTGTTTGGTAGGAAGAGGTAATGCAAATGAGAGTAAGAGGGGGTTTGTGCCTTACAAGAGATGCTTAGCTCAGAGAGATACAAGCTCTGCGCTGATTGTTTCAGAAGAGAGAGAGGGTCGGAGAGCTCGAGTTTGCTCATAGCCTAGCTTCTGCAAAATCATAGTGGAATTGGTTCAGCAACAGATTTAATCTCCATAAAAAGCAAATAACCACGATGCTCTGACATGGGTTTCTGAGTTCTCTCTCTTTTGCTTGAGATTAAAAAAAAAAATGGATGCCTGATTTGTAGCATATCACATCTAAAGTAAACAAACAGGGGGAGCGAGGTTTGATTTAACATTGAAGGGTGGGGGGGATATTTGAGTGACAATTATTCATTCTGTAAAACAGAACGGTGTTGCTCCATGACTTTTGACATATTTGCAAGTGTTATTTTTGGAGGTTTTTATTTCTATCTTCATAACGGAAAAGTTTGATTTCTCGGCGAATAGAGCTTGAAAGAGAGAGATACGATTAATCTTAACCTATCTTTAAACAAACTTGGTTTAAACTCCTGGTGGAAATGGTTCAATTTGAAGACCAAAATGTTTAACGGCCAAATATTTAATCTTCCTGAAGGTGAAGAATGAATAGCACTTTCAGGACAAATGAATCCATCTTCCAAGCATCCAATCAGTGGCAATCTTACACACTCGTGCTACTAATTCGGAATTATTTTATTCACTTTCGTACTCTCAACTAAAATAATATAACACAGATCCGAAGGAATGGGAAAATACCTCCTTTGTTCTTCTCCACTTAAAAGTTTGATGGAAATACATTGAAGTATATTTTCTAATACCTATCCATCCTTGACCGCACATTTATCATTAGATAGTCAATACCATGTAATTATCAGTCTTAATATGCATTACACTGATGGTTCATGAACAATCAAGTACAAAAACTGACTTATTAGTTTAATTAAAATTAAAAACTTCGTAGGTTCCTGTGATTACAACAGGAATCCTTGATTTGTCCTTTTTGTTAAAGGGAGAATTTAACAGGGACGGAACGGGAGGGCTCTCCTTGTTTGTTTCAAATGATGTCACTCTCTCTCTCACGGGTACATGTCTGGTATGGACACCCCTTAAAATCCTCTTATTATTTCTAAAAATCTGCGCATCTCAGGATTTAAGCATTCATATTCTTCTTCCAACCTGTGATCTTTGACCATAGCCCATGTCTCAGAAGTTCATATTTGGTTAGGTGATCCACTTGACCAATCCCCAATATTAATATCATTCAATTTCAAGAGAAAACGCTGCTCCTGAAATACGCTTTAACTATATCATAATCATACAATCAAGATCAAGCTTTCTCAGACCAATAACAACCAGAGAGCCCATCAATGTGTATATTATATATATTCCTAAAATACGTTACGGCTCTTTTATAAATGAATCTGACTTTTGAGGGAAACAATGACTCCCTATTTAATAGCAATTAGCCAGAGTTTTCTTTAAGGCCAAGGCGAAGCTCCGATCTGGATTTTGCAACTTCCACAAAAATCACCCTGCCATCCAGAAACTAAACCAAAGTTTCCCCTATTAGCCCATGATGCTACCATGATTGAAAATAACATGCACCAATAAATTTAAGACAACAAGATCATCAAAGATTCTCTTTTTATTTTATTAAAAATATATATAAAAAGCCCCCCATAATCAATTAGCATAGATCAGACCCTCATAGCTATAAACTTGATTTTAAAAGTAGCCTTTTTCTCTTGAGGTGGCATCGGAATTTTATCCATGGAATCCAAGAAGAGAATATCATATCAATTCATGCTTTCCAATGAGAAGAGGTGGGGAGAGTATATCCATCAAATAAACCTGGGAATAAGTTCTTTGACTGTTAACTTCGTCAAACATAGTTGTCACTACAAATTGGAGGAAGCCTCGAGGCCAAAAAGTGCCTCATATTTAACAGCAATATGGCCAGTTATGGAACTTGGAAACACAAATATTTTTGCTAAAAACGTGAATTTATTGAATCTAGTGTTGTTTTGAGTTTAATTAAAAATAAATCCTTTCATATAACAAGATCATTAAACAGTGATCATTTTATGACAATTCAAGCCAGCAATTAGGGTTTAACCATGATATTTCTCTAATCAATTCTTTTCCAAGTCCATATGGAATTATACTGAAATTTGTTACAATTAATTATGTAGAACATGCCGAATATTCAAGAAACGTTTGATATTTTGGTTTAAGCAGTATTTGATAGGCCTCCTAAGCCTTCCACATGGTTTACTATAATATGAAGGGCAAAGACGAGAATGACCACCAGTGGTAGTGAGTTGGAATCACTTTTAGAAGGATGAAAAATTACTTTAAAATATTTTTCAAAATTTTCATAGTATTTAGTTAAATAATAATAATCATTCTGAAGATTTAAAAAACACTCGTGCTTTCACTTTAAACACTTTTGCCCTTAGCCAGAGTTAGTTGGAACTAGTTAGTTTCTTAGGTAAGTGATTGTAAATAGGAGAGCTTTGACAAGGAAAGGAAAAGGGAGTGAATTAGGCTCGTGATAGAGATGATGTTAGCTTCGGTGAAGATTGAATTACCTATTCAAAATGAAATGGGATTCTCATTGTCATTGGATTTGGATTTAGAGGTAGCTCCAAAAGGGATTGGCTTAGTTTCTTGCATACCACATAGAAGACAAGGACAAGATCCAAATCTTGTCCAAGCCGTGAAGGAGATCTTTCAGGTGGAGTTACTGCCTGCTGGTAAGTTTTACTTGGCTCAGGAGACAGGGGAAGAGACGATGCCTCTTTAATATTATAAGATCATGTACAAATCTCTGGTGAGTTCCATCCAAGGTTTTGAATGTAGAGGGCAGGTTCAATTAATTGCCTTTGTTCCTCCTAACAATGTTAATCTACCTGCTGATATATACACGTTCACCAATGTAATAAAACAAAGTTATCATAATAGCAAATGCTTAGATCAGCATTCAACTATTAACTATCCACTGACGCAGTTCATTTTTTCGTTTGAAGGTATAACAGTTTTAATGTTCCACAGCTGGGAAAGACAGCAAGATTAAGAATAACTGGATGAACGCTACCTTATATCCTCTTCATGCTACCTTAAATCTATTAATTCCAACTTCTCCTATCTAGATAAGATATCTATTCTCTAACTAATTTATAGAGGATTTCAAGGTTTCTTGCTGCTTTGTGTAATGCCTAAACTGGAGGATTCTGATTTCTATGATTTTATATCATAAATACTGAAAGGCTTGCTCAAGATGGCAGTTAATGGAATTAAATTTCGTAATTTCTGGATTAGTTATTTAGGGTTCTAATAGATGGATCTACTGTCTTCAGCTAGAGATGATGACTAAATGAGATATACTTCTAGACAGCGAGTCATATGCATTACAAAATCACAGTGAATAAGAAAATAGCATGTTAAGTGGATTTTGGCGATTAAGAGGATAATATAATATATAACACATAAGAAAACAATATGCATTATGAAAACTACACTCATTTGGAAAATAATAGACAGAGCATCGATTGCAAAGGTAGAGCGTTTAAATTACCTTGCCGTGCATTCCCTCGATAGCTTTTTGAGATTCTTCTTCAGTAGCATAACGGAGGAAGGCAAATCCTCTTGGTCTATTGGCTACTTTATCCATCACCAAATTGACTGAAATTTATAAAAAGTGATAACAGTTAGCGCCAAGCATCAACTATTGTGACAAAATTAGACGTTCAGAATACACGAGAACTAGTCGACGACCTTCTTCAAGTTGGCCAAAGCTTTTGAAAGCATTCCGCAAGCTCTCTTCAGTGGTCCGGAATGAAAGTCCTGCACGCGTGAAGTTGGAATCATTCAATAAATCCAAATTGTCTCCACAGACATAGTTAGCAAAATTACGCCTAAATACACAATTAAGAGAGAAAATCAACCACTGACGTAGAGCCTAGTTGAAGGCGTGTATCTTCTGGGAGAAGGCGAAGGTGAAGAAGAGACACATGCCACTGAAAAGAGCGGTGAGTCTGAAATTGAGTGAGTCTTCCTCACAGAGAAGAAGGGGCGTGGCGTAGAACCGTAAGCCAATTGGGATTGAATGCTTTGAATGCGCATATGCGTCTCGGTTGAACGGATATTGTTGTGATGAGTAGTCTGAAACTGAAAGAACGGTTTTGGAGCTGCTGTGACTGTGAAGTGCAATCCGACGGTCATTTTCGTCTTCTCCGGCGTTTCACCCAAAAGCCGCTACAACAATTTGAGGAATTCGTAATCCGGAATATTGGGGACCGTACTCCATTTTTCTGAAAGTTCTGACCTCCTGACTAGGAAATGTGGGTAGTTTTAAGAAAAAAATTGGTAAAAAATGGTGGTTTCAAAATTATTTAGAAAAATAGGATAGTTTTTTTTTTTTTTTTTTGTCTTTTAGTGAAAATTTTATTTGAAAGTTGAAATGGGACCTATATAATGAAGAAAATGTTATTATTTTAATTTTTTTTTTACAAATTAATTTACTTTATTTTTGTTTAAGGAAATATTATATTTTTTTTTTATAATTGTTATTTTATTATATCATATAATCTTCTTTCATTTTTTAGCAAGATTAAATTTAATTTAAAAAATATTACATATTTAATCATTTTATTTGTAAAATAATAAATTATTAAATATAAATGAATATAATACCACTATTTTTTTTAGTCTTACATCATATTGTAGTTTTATTTTAAAGCACACAAATTTGTAATAGATAGCAAAATCAAGGGAAAAAATCTAAACATATAGTACTTCATTAAAATGTTTGCGAATATGACAAATGTTGACAAGTCAATTTTTGAATTTTTTAAAACTTTTAAATCTGTCCTTGTTCTTATGTTAGGGAGCACATGTTTCCATCTTCTTCTTCCTTTTTTTTCTTTTTTTATTTTTCTAGTTGTTGCAGTCTTCGATTTCATTATACTCACTCATATTATACCATTCTCTTTTTCTTCTCTTCATCTTCAACTTTTCCTACTTGAATCATGAAATTTCAAGTTAATTCTTCATTAATTTTTTCAAAATTACAAGTTTTTCCTTCTTCTTCTTCTTCCTCCGCATTCACGCAAATATTAGAATTGTCAAAACCCAAAAGATCAACAAGATATATTGATTGAGATTGATTTTAATTTGATCATTCATTATGAACATATAATCATTATAAATTATTTATTATGATTAAATTTTATTACTTCATTCATTATTAATATATCATATTTATATAAAAAAAAAAAAAAAAAAAACTAGTATCATATTTATATAAAAAATACTAGTATTCTTTATTAACATATTATATTTTTATTTGTTTGTTTTACTTTTTATATAATTTATTGTTTATTAAAATATATTTTCTTATATTATTTAATTAATATTAAAATTACTAGTGTTGAACTTAATTAATTATAAAAATGATTAAATAATATATTATAATTAATATGATGTTCATTAAATACATTAATTGGTTAATTTCAATTATTACTCAAATTTTAAATATTTATAATCAAGATTATTATTGATTTTTAACTAATTATTTTTTATCAATGTATTGAATGATGTCTATTGTTTAATTAATTAATCTATTACAATTATATAAGATTGTCATGCTTAATTTTATAAATCTTTAAACCAAACGACCCATAACAGTTATGTTATCTAAAGGACTAAAATTGAGCATTATTAAAATCTCAAAAACAAAAGTGTTAGATTTTGAAGCATATGAACCAAATAGAAACTAAATCCAAATCTAAGAAACAAAAAGTTATTTTTTCGAAAAATATAACTATCCACTAATTTTACTTAGAAGGATTAGTTATATATTAGAAAAAATTAGAACTTTTGATATTTCCACATAGCAAGGTTTTAGAATTTTACTTATCTATGTAATAAATTTATTTTACTGTATCATATTGTAGTTTTCTTTTTAAATGTTACCTAGTTCACAAATTTAGTCAAATAAAACTGCAATATGACGTAAAAAAAATAGTGGTATTATCTTTATCCATAGATAATAGTTTATTATTTTACCAATAAAATGATTAAATATATAATATTTTTTTAATTGAATTCAATAAGATAATAATTATAGAAAAAAAAGGTATTATGTTTCCTTAAAATGTTAAAGAAAATAAATTTGTAAAAAAAAAAAATCACAATAATTATCATTTCCTTATTTATGTGGGTCACATTCCAACTTTCAAGAAGAGTTCTCACTAAAAGACAAAAAAAAACTACCATACTTTCCTAAATAATTTTAAAACCACCCATTTTCACCAATTTTTTCTTAAAACTACCCTCATTTTCTAATTGATCCCCTATAACGACACCGTATCACATTAATAAATATTAAATTATAAGTTCTTTCATCTTAAAAGAAAAAAAAAATAGGAGAATTTAACCTCTTAAATGAATTTTATAGTGTTTGGAGTCCATGAGTTGTTTGAACTTTTCCAAGTAACTACACTTTATTATTGTTAAGAAATAATACAAAATTAGAATTTATATTAAAATTTCTATAAATTGCATGATCTAAATTTGGATGTTTGAAAGAATCTAATTTCTGATTTTTCTAAATAATAATAAATAATATAAGACCACGAAAAATATAGGGCCAATTGCTGCCATGGCAAAAACATTTGTTAAAATTAAGCCCATAATATATGTTTTATGGTTTTGTAAAAATGTCAAAGTTCATAAGCCTAGCTCAATTTTGTTGATAGAAAAAGTAAAAAATACCCTTACATTTGATTACTATATGATTTACTGCTGATTTCTATTTGATTTATGCTGATTTCCATTTGATTTCGGTTGTCTGCTCATTTCCATTTGATTACGGTATGATTTTCTGCTTATTTCCATTTGATTTTCATACGGGGGTTGTTTTCCTGGTTTCCATTTGATTACCGATATCCTATTGATTTTCATTTGATTCATTTGATTTCCACGTGGGGTATGATTTCTTGCTGATTTCCATTTGATTCTGATTTCCATTTGATTCCCATATGGGGTTGTCGGTTGCTTTCTATTTGGTTAGTATAGAGGTTGTCTGTCGATTTCTATTTAATTACTATATGATTTCCTGCTGATTTCCTATTGATAGTTAATAGTTTCTTATAGTCAATTGATTGTCGTGTGGTTACTATATGATTACTTTATGATTGTCATTTAATTGACTTATGATTGCCTTCTTTTCATCTTTTGTTCAATGTCATATAATTGCTTGTTTTTTTATTGCAAAAAATAGGAAGAACAATATAGATGGAAAAAAAGCAAAAAAAAGACTAATGAAATTTGAGAAGGGAGAATCTTCAACAAAAAAAACAAAAGAACAAAGAAAGCAGTAAGTAGCATTTTACACATTGTTAGATTACCCTATTGATTCACTCATGTTTACTTCATGTAATTAGTGATTAATGTTTGTTACACTCATTTATTAAAAACTAATATAGTGTCAATATACTTTAACAGGACATTCCATCACATGGGTTCAAAGTTCATCCGCATATGATATATAATATCTTTGGAAGTCGAATGATCATAGTTGTATATTAAACTCTCAAACATACAATGACTAATAAATTTTGAAGATGCTTGCTTATGAGAAGCACAAACCATCATAGAACAATTATGATTACTAACATATTTTCGAATCATCCATAATTCGTTACTTTTATAACGTGGTGCTCTAACAAACCATTGGCAACCATCTTGACTACATACCAACTCAACCGATTTTGGATTTGATCTTAACGTCCTAAACTCAAAATTATTCTTTACCGCTATAAAATGAAACGAATTCAATAAAATTTTCTTGCTAGCAAACAAATCCTTATTCTTCAAAGACAATGTAGAAGACATTTTGTTAATATGAACATCTCTAAAGATTTCTATGTCACCTTCAAAATCAGCCTCAACTATAGAAGAAGAAGCAATGAGACATTTTGTAAATTGATCCTTTAACCACAGTAAAAAAACCAATATACATCACAAACTACTAAGTATCAAATACTAATTGGATAGCAATTAGATGATAATCAAATGACAATCACAAACTAAATACTATCAAATAACAAATCAGATAACAAAGAAACCACAAGAAAACTCATATCAGACCTAAGCGCAATCGTAAGGACAAACTTTAACAAAGAAAAATCAAATGGTTGAAAACTTTCGAAATTGGCTTCAAGAAATCTCCAGCTGACGAAATCAAAACCAGTAAAATTGTGTTTACAATCGTGAATGAGAGAGGTGAGGACGAAATTCAAGCAAAAATAAATAAAAAATAAACCGTAGCTTCAAGAAGAAATCGTGATTTTGAAGCCGTGAGTTTAGCTAACGAAATCAAAAAAAGATTTGGAAAAAAAACTTGCGCAATCGGATCTTGTACTTCACATCTTGGAGAATCCAAGAATATTGGAGATTGAAGAATCTTGTTGTTGCATAAACTTGGAGAGCACTAAAGAAGAAGACGCGCGTGGAAGGAGAATGTCGAAGAGATGAAGAAACGCGCCTAGGAAGAATATCAAATGATAATTTTCTATTTTTGGAGATATAAGTGTAATTTTGGAATATATTTTCACATAAAAATCAAATCAAACATAATCTTTTTATCATCTATGTTGTTATCAATATATTTTGATATATTTACAATATTTTTAAAGTTGATGATATGGATGTTAATGTATAATCAATTTTTTATACCTAATGCAATTTCCCAAAAATATACATATATAAGACATTGGTGGGTATATATGTAATTACAACCTTATTTTGGACTTTATTAATCTTTGAGAGTAGGTTTTTCTAATCGCTATCTACGTAACTATCCAAAAAACAGTGGAGAGTTGACATAAAATTGGTAGACAAACTCAAGTGTGTAACTGTAACTGTAACTGGTGTTAAAATATTTAAGAATTTGAGGGGAAGAGTTTAAGATTTAATCTTAAGATTGAGATTGGTTGGATGAACAAAACATTGTGGGGTTTAGTTCCTTTCATCATGAATTCGGTAACCACAAAATCTACGGCGGTGCTTTATCACTATCCCTGTCCCGACGGTGCTTTCGCCGCTCTGGCCGCTCATCTCTACTTCTCCGCCGCTTCTCTACATCAACCACCGCCTCTCTTTTTCCCCAATACCGTCTACAATCCCCTCAGGTCTCCTTCTCTCCTCCATTTACCTTCCACCTTGTTTCTTAAACATTAAACTTCACCTTTGACTTTTTTCTTTCTTTCAGAGCTGACCAGCTTCCCCTGCATCAAATTGCCGACGTTTACCTTTTGGATTTTGTGGGGCCTTCTGGATTTGTTCAGGACCTCTCTTCTAAAGTTAACAGGTTTTTCTGATCTTCTTGTTTGTTAATTCTGTAATCTGGGATTGGGAGGGAAAGGGTTGATACGAATGTGATATTTGTGTTGGTAATGCTATCTGTAATATCAATGGAATTTTAAATTATTATGGTTGCTTGGAAACTGTCTCTCTCTACTTTAATGATCTCTTTCTTTTTCCCTTATTTATATATGTTCAGGGTGATAATACTGGACCACCACAAGACGGCTCTTGAAAAGCTCACTCATGAGTCTTCATTTGGTCAAAACGTGACTAAAGTTATAGATATTCAGAGAAGTGGAGCTACAATAGCTTTTGACTATTTCAAGCAAAAGCTAATACAAGATGCTGTCGGTAACTTTGATGTTGGTTCTTGCCATCACAAAGTGCTTAATGAATTTGAGCGTATGAGGAGACTTTATGAATACATTGAGGATGGGGATCTTTGGAAGTGGAGTCTTCCTAATAGTAAAGCTCTAAGCAGTGGTTTGAAAGATTTGAATATTGAATTTGATGCCCTATTGAATCCTAACTTATTTGATCAGGTAATTTCTCTAGTGTCATTATGTGTTGTGACTGTGAGATTGTTCTTGCTCTGATATTTTTCTGATTTTCTGATACCTGAGCATGCGAAGCTCTTCTAACTTGTTTGTCTAGTCATCAAGTGTCTTCTTTGTGCTTGGAATATGAAAATTTTGAAAATTTCCAATTAGTTAGAAAATGCAGCACAATGTTGTAAAATCTTGATGGATTCTAGGTAATGTAGATGGTTTTACGGTTTATTCGATCGCTTATATGAAGCAAGATTGATTACAAAGACACTGAGTTGCGAGAATGCTAAGGTTGTACTTACGATTTCTATCATGTGTCTATTTTCTAAATTTTCAATGAAGATCCTAATGAAAATGAATGCATAAATTGTTTGTCAAACGGAAAATTAGGACTTTTGGCCATCCTTCCTCCATTCTAATTTTATTCCAACCAGAGAGCATATTACATTACATCCTTCTCCTTTCTCTTGTAGAATGTTTCCATTCTCTTGGATGACTACAATGTATCTATAGCACTAGAGATGATTAAGGAGTATGTGTTTTTGCAGTTACTATCACTGGATATGGAGAGTATGATTAGTCAAGGAATAGCGAGTTTATCACACAAACAAAAATTGATAGACGATGTCCTTAATCAATCGTATAGCATTACACTCGGTGGTGGAGCTTTTGGATGTTGTCTGGTATGTTCACTAGTCTCACTTTTGTTATCTTTTATCCATCTTTCTACCTGAATTGAAATTTGAAACTAGATGTTATTTATCATGTTGTTTGAATTATTAGTTAAACAAGTAGTTGTTATGTTGGCTTGATTAAATTTTTTTCAAATAGTTGTTCTGAATTCAAGTAACTAAATGTGTTTGAGGTCTTTGGTCTTGGTCATGAGCTTCATTTGACGGAATTTTGCTTTTCAAAAGGTCGATATCTTATTTATCAAATGAATAATCATCAATTCACAGTCCATGCTCGTTTGTGCCCATTAAATTATTTAATAGAGTGGAGCTGAAAATTGGAAAATAATTAAGATTAAGAAATAGTCCAAAATAAAGAACCTTTTATATTCTCTAATCTTGTTTCTCCCCCAATAGGCTGTTGATGCAGATTCTATTTCAGAACTGAGGAGTGAATTAGGACACCAGTTGGCTATTAAGAGTCAAAACTTAAATTTAAGGTAAGTTTAAAATTAATTATCTCCCCTAGAATGAGATTTTCATCTCATAGTCCTATGAATGTTACTTATATTGAGATGGTAATATATCGTATGAATAGTTCATTAGCCAAGATAGTTGATATCTCTTCTTCTCTAGTATCTTTCCTGTATTTTGTCCTGGGGAGAATTTACAGTATGATGGTATCTGCATTGATCATTATTCCTTCACCTGAACTTTTTGCAATGTCTTTTCTCCTTTTCTTCTTTTTATTAGCTCTTGCTGTGTTCTCTGTTGATTTTGTCGTTTGAAGGTTTCGAGTCTCGCTCTTAAATATGTAATCATCTTAAACTCTTGTTCATTGGGCTCCATTAGGCTGGTCTTTTATGTGTACCTCATTGATTATTAGTATGTACTTCCCAGTAATTTGTAATCATCACCTATTTGTCATCATAAATAATGGTCTATTTGAAATAACTTTTTAAGTGCTTAATTTTTTTACTTAAAAACGCTTTCTTAAACACTTGAACATTCATTTTGATCAGGCTCTAGCTTCATTTAAATGATAGGGAGGTTTAAACAAACAGCCCATCAATCCATCTTCCACTCTGTCTTGAATTCTTGACATTTGTCTTTTTTAATTTTCTCCTCAATTTAAACGTCACCTTTGCAGTTTATTTTCGTTCACTTGTATTCTTGTAGAGGCATTGGCGCTGTTGTATACCGAGTCCCTGCACTTGGGAACGACCAGATGTTGAAAATAAGTCTTAGAAGTGTGCAGGACGAAGACACAACTCGCATCTCACAGGTTGAATGCTTCCTCTTTTATCTTTTGAAATCAAACATTAAATCAATAATGAGCTAATAATGGCAATGATTTTTTGCTTCGATTTCTCAGGAATTTGGAGGTGGTGGCCATAGAAATGCAAGCTCCTTCATGTTAAGCTCAACAGAATTCCAGAAGTGGAAGATTTGAATAATCAGCCATGGGGGATTTCATGTGTCATACTCTTTTCATTCAAGGTAATGTTACAGCCTTGTGACATACCAGCATTTCTAAAGATAGCTCATCATAACCCTTCTACAGATTCCTCAAAAGCCAAATGGATGAGTCTACTTTAAATTATGGAAGGTGCTAATTAAGCATGGAAAAATTCTTAAGAATTTCATGCTAATGGATGAACTTATATGTGGAATGAATAAAGTTGTTATAAATTCTACCTACACAGACCAATCTCGGCAGTGTTCGAGATGGCTGGTGGACGATCTTGTGAAACTGGCTAATGAGCTCCTGTCAACTGTTGAATAAGTAAGTGTTTTATTGCTTGTGGATATATTATGGATAGCTTTAGAGAATAGAAAAAAGGGAAAGGAATGAGTATATATGATGTTCTTTTTATTCAAATAACACCCAGAGGCCAAAGATGAGAGATAATTCACTGAGAAAAGGTGAAACCAAAATATATTCCATAGAGGTCTTGTTTCTACTTGATTAAATTTGACCCTACAGAAGTCACCAACCACACCCACAATCCAAAATACATAATCTACAGATGGAAATTGACAAATCTCACCACCCTTCTCCTCACTCTTTCTTCCCAATCCCATCAACTTGTATGTGTATGTATATATATATATAGAGAGAGAGAGATACATGTCGTTCGTATAAATTATTATAGTAAAGAAAAAATATACGGACCATTAAATCTATAAAATTATTAAGAACCAATATGAGTTTCAATTGGTGAAAGTCAGGTGAGAGAGGTCGTCGAGGCCGATGGCCGATGAATTGGAAGCACACCATGCATCTTCTGTAATGAATTGCATCCATGAATCATCCTTTTCTTCTTCCTCCACACAAGAAGATGAAGCTGCCATCAGAATATCAGGTGATAAAGTTTCGTAATCATTGACCAAAGTTTGTGATGTTGAGTTTGAGTTTGAGTTCTCCATAAATGATAAGCTGCTACTTTGCCCACCTACTAATTGTTCTTCCACTTCTGAACATATTCCATTTTTCTTGAATACTCTACACAATGCGTAAGAATCCTGCAACCCAATAAACAAAAACAAAACAAAAAACACTTGCAATTTTCATCTGATCACTTCGGATTTATCTCTTTTCTTCTGCTTTATATTTTTAATTTCAGCTTTCGATTTTTCGTCTCATTCACTAACGCTTAAACTTAAACTTTAAGCGTCAATCTAAATATAGTTCAATTAATTTTAGGAATGAAAAGAGATGAATGTAAGGAGAAATTAATGGCGAAAACTTTAGAAAGAGTAAGTTGTATGTGTCACAAGTTGAACAAAACTCGTGGACAAAGAGAGATCCATTGGGTGATTTTAGTGATGGAATAAAGTGAAAAGTGAGAGACATCTTCTTACAACTAAAAAAAAAATAAAGCAAATGATGGGGGACTCTTCTTTTGCCTTACTCTCTCTCTCTAGCTTCATTTTGGTAGCTAATTTATTTAATTTTAAAAAAAAATTAATAATAAGAGGGAATCCAACTTTCATAATAGAATAGATGATCTAAAATGGTGGAAAGATGGAATATATTAAAATAAAATAACAGGTTGTGTGTGTGTGTGTGTTTTTTAAGTCATAGGGGATAGCACTTTTGTCTCATTTGCCATAAGAAAACAAAAGCCAAACTCAACTTTATGACTTGAAAGATCCTGGTACAAGTAAAGAATATGTATGCCACTCATTTCTTTTTATCATGCTTCCCTCTAAATGGACTTTCTTTTTTCTTTTTTTCTTTTTTATTTTTTTCAAGTCTTCTTCCTACTCTCAATTTCTACTGATATTATTACATTACAAATTGCAGAAAAAACAAAAAAAGAAAAACTGTCAGTAACTACCTATCCCTTTCTTTTAATTCCACACAACACATTTTGGAGCAGCTAATTATATCGATTATAGTGATAGTAAGAGATAAAAAAATAACATATTATTAGTTAAAATATACACAATATTGCTATATATGTTCTCTTTTTTTTTTTTTTTATTAGTGAACTGTTTAGCAACTAGTTCTAGTTTTAAAAAAAAAACACAGTTTTTAAAAATTGTCATCCAGTGGCCTTGTTGTAGATAGATTATGATTAGATTTTCTATCTACAATCAAATAAGTTATTTCTTAACTTTAATAAATGTTTAAAATCGTTTTAAAAAATGTCTAACATAATGTCTAAACTTTTAATATTTAATCTAACAAATTCAATATTTAAGTTGAGAGACGTGTTCACAAAACTAAAAATTTAGAAACATTAGAAATATTTTTAAAAGTTAATGACTTCATGGACATAGTATAGACATGATCCCAAAGTTTAGATATCATTGTTCCAAAAAAAAAAATTAGATATCAAATTATTTAGCCTAAAAATAAAGATAATAAAGAAAAATCAAACATATTTCTTTTAGAGTGTTTAATTTTAAAAATAAGTCATTTTGAAAAAAGTTGGAGTGTCTAAAAACTACTCAAAAATAGATTTTGAAGTGTATTTTAAACCGTTTTATATATTAAAAAAAAGTTTAAATAAAACTAAATTTTTTGAAAAACATTTTTTTCTCAAGTGAATTCACACCGAGCCTTAACCATGTAGCGAAAAAATGGGGAGAGGAGAGGAGCATGCGCGCATATGTCAGTGAAACAAACAGTAAAACTTAAAGTTTAATGAGAGTTTAAAACAGCTTTCGGTGAAGTCCTTTGATTTAACACCGTAGAGTAGAGTTTTAGGGATGGCTTAGGAAGCTGGAAGAATATTATGTATATATATAGCCAAACTTTAGGAAGCTTTCTATCCCCAATAATGCAAAAGAAATTAAAAGTGACGAGTGGCAAAAAAAAAAAAAAAAAAAAAAAAAAAAAAAAAAAAAAAAAAATCTTTGTCGATGTTCTCTTCTTCTGATGGCTCGTGTTCTTTTAAACCCAATCATAAAAATTCTAAAGAAGAGAATATGATTGCAAAGAAACAAAAATCAAAAGAGCAAAAAAGAAAAGAAAATTCAAAGAAGGTGGTAATCATTGTGCATGGGAAAAAGAATGGAAAAGAGAACAAAATTCGAAATTGGAAAATTCAAATGTAGGAGAGGAGATAATACCTGAAACTAATTCGAATTATTTTATTTTTAAAGTTGAATTATTTTTATTATTTTTTCTTTTATTACGTAGTCTAATCATTGCTTATACCTGAATGCCAGAGCTGTCCTCGCAGTCTTTGTCGTCGAGACGATATTCATGCATGACCCAGTCGGTTCTAATGCCTTGAGGGGCTCTGCCTCTGTAGTAAACAAGCGTCTTCTTCATCCCAATGGCTCGGTTTTGTGAACTCACTCGCCTGTCTTTTCCAGTGGATTTCCAGTACCCTGCTCTTGTGGCTCTGTTTGTTCTGAACCCATTTGGATATTTTCTGTCTCTTGGCCCAAAGAAGTACCATTCTGGGTCTCTACTTGGAAGAAACGACTTCTCTACAAATATAATTCACCAAATAATATAATTATTGTTTCTTCTAATATATAATTTCTCAACTAAAATGGGAAATGGGAAATTAATTAACCTGATAATTCCCAAGGCTCGCATTTGTAGAGATCCACCTCCGGAATGATATCAAGCTCGATTTCTTGGCCACTGATCTTCCTTTTGAGATAATAATTGACGAGCTCTTCGTCGGTGGGATGGAACCTGAACCCCGGAGGCAACCCCACTGGCGCCATTTAATTTGATATATATTTCTTCTTTTAATTTCCAAACTCTTTTCTCACTTCCCCATTTTCCCCGATATATATACTAAACCTTCCTTCCATTTCTCTTTGAGGGATCCTTTTCTTTTCTTTCTTTCTTCTTTTCTTTTCTTCCTTTCTCTTTTCCAGATTCTTGGACAAACGTTTCTTACAAGCCCTTTACTTCTTAACTTCACACACCACTCTCTCTCTCTCTCTCTCTCTCTCTTCCTTACTATAATACGTATTCTCCAAGTTCTTCTCGCTGGACGCTACTAATTAATTATAATTCTTATTTATTGTTAATTTCTTTACTTTTAATTGACCATATTTAGAATGTCGGCACCGCGCGTGCTGCGACATTGATACTCCGGCCCTTACGGTTATTGCTTCTCTGTTTTTCAATATTCCTTTCGATCCTTAAAGGCTCTTTATTTAAGTGTGTTCATCAATTTTTCTCTTTCTCCTTCTTAATTAAGTGTGTCTTTGAATATCACTTCATTTAATCACAACCATAATATATCCAATCTACACACATTATATCAATTAATAAAAGTGTGTTAATGCATTGGCCTAAATTGAGAAGGTACATCAGATCGGGTGGATTGTCCCATCCTTGTTAACTGGAAATGAAAGTGCAATCAATATATATACTAAAAACAAAAAGTAGTGATTAATTCTCTTTATTTCTAGTGGATCAAAATATTTGATGATGGGATCCATTTATTTATATAAATTAATTATAAGGTTGTGACAAGACAAATTATTATTAAAATGAATTGGATGTGATAATATCAACATTTTGAGTTTGATGAGCAGCGTAATGCCCCGGAGGAGCTTGTTAATGATCTGAGCCACTTGGCATCTGCAACTGGAAACCGTTGTTGGGCGTTGTAATTTGGCTTTACACCTCCTCTTCCCACACCAATTTGTGCAAATGAAGCTCCGTTTTCAAATACGTCTCTTACTGAATGAAACTTCCATTTAGTCTCCTCTACCTTCCCTGTGCTCCATATAATCTGCATTTGCATTAATTAAAAAAAAAAAAAAAAACTCAATTTTCAAATCAATATTATTTTATATATATATATATATATATATATCCAAATTCAATTTAATTTTAGTATTATTGTTACCTGTTTTGACTTTGATGCGATGAAAAGGTTGGCTTCGCTCTTGACGCTCGGATTCATGCTCCCTCCAATTGCGTATTGCGTCCAACCTTGGTACAAATTGTTCGCCACGTGTGCATACCCATATCGAATCCTACAATATGAGTATATTAATACCAAAAATACTTTATATTAAATGTATTCCGAGCACCACTTATTTTTTTCATCTCATCAGCAAATTTGAGAGGATGAATAAAGATGGATGCATATTAAGATACACTCAAATATTATCCTATTAATATTGTGTTTGATAATTATTTAGCAATGTTAATTATATTTCATTTTCTCAAAAAAAAATGTTAATTATTTCATAATATATATTGGGCTAAATTATATAAAAAAATACCTTTGAACTTTACACTTTGTATAAAAAATATCCTTTAACTTTTAAAAGTTTCAAAATCAACGTTAAACTTTTATAAAGAATTCAAAAGTACTTTTGCGGACAGTTTTGAAAGAAAATCTTTAATGTTTTGTTACAAAAATACACATAAACTTTTAAAAGTGTCAAAAATATATTTAAACTTATAAAATATTTTAAAAAATACCTTTACTACTGGTATATATGAACAAGAATTGTTATTGTCCTCTTCTATAATTTTCTACTTTTTTTCTCTCGGATGTATATATGACAGTAAAGATATTTTTAAATATTTTTTTTAAAAGTTTAAAGGTATTGTTTACATAAAACATTAACCGTTTTCATCCATATAGATAATTTTGATTTTTTTTTTTTTTAATTTGAGGATATTTTAAAACTTAAAAGGTATTTTTAACAAAAACAAAAAATACAGAATTTAAGAATATTTGATACCTTGGCATTCTCTGGTTGCAATTGGGTCCAAAATGGTTATAGACGACAGTGACTCTCATGTTCCGATCTCGGACATAGCCGTCATCGTGACCAAGAAGAATAACCTTGTCTTGGTCTCGGAACCAATTGTTGGAAATGGTGATGTCAGTGGACCCACGGGTGACGTCAAGCAACCCATCCTCGCAGCGGTACAGCGTGTTGTGGTCAACCCACACTTTGGAGGCCGTTACTAAACGAATGGCATCACCATCCACGTGTCCAAGTGAAATGATCTTCGAATTGGGGCCCATGACTTGACCCGCCGCCTGAGCCCTGCAGTGGTGGATAATAAGGCCGTGGATTATGATGTTGGTGGCCTTGAAAACCATCAGACACGCATTCCCGGTGATGTGGACGGTAGCGCCTCGGCCGTCGATGGCGGTGAAGCTGCTAATGAGAAGCGGCTTCTTAAGCACAATATTCATGTCTTTTCGGAATGTGATCCAGACTTTGGGTTTGATCATTGTTGCGCCGTATCTGAGCGTACCTGGGCGTGGGTTTATAGGGTCGTCGCTAGGGTCCGTGACTTGGTAGCGTATGAGATTTCTTCCCATGTTGTTGGTCATTTTTCCAGCGAACCCAACTGAACAAACGGCGAGTTGTTGCCTGTTTCTTCTCCAGTATGGGTTTGATCTCCAGCATCTGTCAATGGCGTTCATCTTCAAGCCATGGGCTTCTGAATAGGAAACTGCGGCGGAGAGGAGAGTGAGGGAAATGAGAGACAGAACAAAGAGTTGTTGAGTGGTGGTCATTTTCGGTTTTGATTGATTGTTGTGTTGTTGGTGAATCCTTTTGAGGGAGTTCGATTTTTATATGTATGAAGAATTACTGTTGTTTTTTAGCATTCAAATCTTTCATGAATTTAGGTTTAAATGCAAGTGGGAGTTTAAAGTTTTTTCCATCATCGACTTTGTGTTTTTAAACGGAGATTTGATGAAGTTGCATTTATATGAAACTGCTTCTTCATATTTCAATGTTCTAATTTGTAACAACTGCATTGATTTCCTTCTTTTTTTAATTAATAATGTCTGTTTCTTTTTTAGTTTACAATAAGTGTGTGGTATGAAATTTGAAACTCCATGGAAGAAGTCCATACTTACTATGGATAAACTCACTTTCACAATAAATCTTTGATATATAACACTTCTTCTCGACAAACAAAAATTTGTTCGAGAAAATAAACCAATGTTTTTTTTTTTTTTTGAGTTTGGACAATAAACTAAAAGCATTAGAATTATATATATATATATATATATATATATATATATATATATATATATATATATATTAATTGTACTAAACTAAGTTTATGGTCCATCTAAGCTAACTTATGAATAATACTATAAATTATTATTTCAAATATTGATGTTTAATCTCTCAATTCAAACTTTAACTAGAAAAATACTTAGGTGCATCATGTGAATACCTATCTTTGTGCATCCCACCAAATTAT
This sequence comes from Lagenaria siceraria, assembly GCA_002890555.2. Taxonomy (NCBI): domain Eukaryota; kingdom Viridiplantae; phylum Streptophyta; class Magnoliopsida; order Cucurbitales; family Cucurbitaceae; genus Lagenaria; species Lagenaria siceraria. The sequence goes on along the minus strand of CM016487.1, from coordinate 415,885 downwards.
CATATCATAATGTGACACGTGCCAAATTATTTTTATTTGTTTTTTGAAATATTTTAATTATTTTTTTTGGTGTAAGTGATGAAAGGAAAAATATAAAGATGAGTGCATCTTGAGATGTGCCCAATTATTACCTTTAACAAAATATATATAGTTTAATGTAAATCAACTAATTTATTTTAAACCAATGTATTTGAAAAGCTACATTGGAGGTTTTTTCTTTCCTTTAACTTTATCATTAGTACTGATAGTTTCTATCCATATATTAACACCAAGCATATTTTTTAAGTTTAAGGTTATTGTTTAATAGAGTATTTTGAAACAAAGTACTAATGGATTTCATCTAAAACTAAAGGTTAGAGTATTTTTTAGATAAAATGGTATGGATAACTCAAAATAGGAGGCCCAAATAAAATTTGAGCTAGGATTTGTTTTTAGCCTTTTGTTGTTTTTTTTTTTTCCTTCTTTCTCACTCGTCCGCTTCTTCCTCCTCCTTCTATAATCAAATAATGGAAGCTAGTGCGGGAGGAAGATTACAAACGAAAAAGGAAAAAGTTGCAGTTTTGATGAGGAATTAATATCGAAGAAGACAAGAGGAAGGAGTGAGACTTCATGGGAGCGTCAGCCCCTCACGCGCATTTTGAGATCAAATTGGTACTTTCATATATGAGGACGTCAGCAAAAAGTCATTTTTCATTTATTTTTTAATGTTTGGCCAAATTTCAGTTCGCCCCTAAAAATTTTCCTATTTCTTAACATTTTTTTTCAAGTTTAAAGATAAAAGTTTGAAAGTTAATTTTTTGAGAGGAAAAAAAGTACAAAATTCATGGATATTTTCTATAATTTGGCCTTCTTTTAGTAAAAATAAATTAGACATGAAATTTAAACCCCCAATCTTATAGAAGCATACTCATTACTGTTACAATAAACTCACATTGACAATTAATGTCTAATAAATAACATATATTATTTTTTAGAAATAAAAAATTGTTTGATAAAATAAACTGAAAATTTTGTTTGGGTAGATGAATTTACTGATCCTAACTACCAACTAACCAATCAAACTCAAGTTACCTAAATCGAAACACCAAATTTTACTTACTAATTAAACATTTATAAACCAAAAACTTGCAATACATAAATATGTTATAGAAATCTAAATGATGATATATATTATACCTTTCTTGAGGTGGAATGTTCAATATGATTTACAACACATTTGTTGATATTAAAAAAAAAACAAATTTTTTAAAAAAAAACTGTGACTTGTATCTTTATCTGAATTCAAATACTTAGTGTGACCTAAAATATTCCAACTCAATTAGTATATAATCGCTTTTCAAACTATAATGATGTAATTTGCAATGGTTGATTGAAAATTGAATACAATGTACATTCTATCAAGTCTTTACAACAATAAATAGAAACTCGTTAATAAATAAATTAAATTATAGCAGTAGCTGGTAGCCGTTAGCCGGTAGGCCAACACCAAACCATAGTCTATGGGGCCCTTGGGAGGTCCAGTCTGTAAGCGTAGCGGGCCAAACATTGCAACCCACAATAATTTGAGAAGAAAAATACATGGGCAAGGAAGCAACACTACAACCATTATTTTCCCAAAAATAAATTGAGTTTCTTTAACAAAAAATCAAATTTAAATAATTTTTTTCAGAATCAAGAGAGTTATATTTCTAACGATGGGGCAATATCTTTACATGGGAAACTAAACTAATAAAAAGTAAATCTGAGTGGTTTTGTTAAGTTTAATTTTAAAAATGGAAAACTACAAATATAATGGAAGGGATTCGAAGAAGATAAATAGGTTTCAAAAAAATAAAAATAAAAAAATTCTCCTTTAGGGAATTTTACTTCTTGTTAAAAAAAATTTGTATGATGGGTAAATAACAGAAGGATGGAGATTGATAATTAATTTTGTTTTTCATTTTTTAAGAACACAAAAACAAAATCAAAACTATTACCCACGGTGATTTTGGAACTTTTTTTTTTGCTAAATTATATTTTTAAATAACCTTTGAAAGTTCAAGCAATAGAAGTTTATCACTGATAAGCCACATCGTTGATAGGAGTCTATCAGCAATAGACTATATCATTGATAAATTTTGCTATGTTTGCAATTCTTTTAAAATGTTGTCATACACTTAGTTATTATCTCTAATAGTACTATCCATTGCAAATTGTATGACAACATTTTAAAATAATTGCAAATATAGCAAAATCTATAAATGTCCAATGATATAGTCTATTGCTGATAGATTCTTACTAGTGACATGGTATATCACTGATAGACTCCTATTAGTGATAGAGTATATCAGTGATAGACTCTGAGAGTTTGATATGATTTTTCTTTTCTCTTTATAATATAATTTAGCCAATGAATATTTTAGGTTGTATGGAGTCAAATAAAATGATAACATATCACAATCAATGTTCAATTTTGTTGGTAAGTAACAGACAAAACAAAATCAATTGTATTTACTATATAAGCACCTACACAATAAAGCACTCCTATGAAATTGTTGACAACATAAATTCTTTAATTAGATATTTAAGTTGGAAGCTTCTAAACTAGATAAAATACATCTATTCACATTACGCCATTTATAAATCACAATCAAGAAGATGCAAAACGTATGACATATAGTATATACTTGGAAGTAAGTTTGAAATAGATCAAATCACTTTTGTTGTGTTCAAAATCTCTCTCAAACACAATTTTAATTAAAATTGATTTTAAAAATGACGAAAGTGATTTTAACCATTTTATAATATTTTCAAAACATGTCTAGAATTTAAACGGTATACTAAAAAACGAACATGTCACAAACGTATTCCTGAGATTTTTGGCATGAAAGAAAGTAATTGTATTTTGGTATAATGAGATCCTTTTGAGTGAATAGGTAATTGGTGAGAGCAACAACATTGTACACTTTTTTTTTTTTTTTTTTTTTTTAAGTACAACAAAATTGTACACTTACACTCACCAAGGAATGGGTCAATTGGTAAAGTTTAATGTACTTGGGAATAATCATTAAAATAGTTCATAATGTTGTTCATATTAAATAAAAATTAGTTTGAAAAAAAAAAAACTATTTGTTTAGTTTGATAATTAATGTAGAACCCATTTCAATTAATAAATGAAACGAAAAAAAATCAATGATGCTATTTTAAACATCAACTATACCGTGACACAGGAAATATATTGTGACAAGAATAAAAAGGAAAGAAGTTTGCCCAACATACTTCCTTTTAATCCAAAATACAATAAAGATAGTGATGTGTGTTCACTTAGGGTGTGTTTGGCCCAAGTAGTTGAGAAAGTAAGCGTTTGTGAACTCTACTCCTTGTTTGGGCGAAGTAGTTGGTGGGTCTCACTCCTAAAAAACATCAATTTTATATTTTATCAACTATTTACAAGGGTTCTATGAGTTCACGACTCGCTAGATTTCATAATTTCTTACTCCAAACCTCCCTTGAAGTGAATAAAGATTTAATTTGATTATGATAAAAGGCTATAAAAGAAGAGGGAAAATAATGGAGAAGATGTAATTTGATTGGACATTTATTTAAAATTAGGAGTTAGGCTTCCATTGGAGGCTCACTCATCCAACAGCATTTCTTGTAAAGCGTAGGTTTGCCTTTCCTTTTCAAACACATGCTAGCTGCTGTATAAGCTCATTTAATGGCACTTTAGGTTTATTAGGCTGAGCTCAACTTTCAAATGTACATTTGTTTGAGTAATTTTCATGAATTACAAACTTTCTATTTGTAGTCGCCCTGTTAAAAGAAAATAAAAGGATTGACCATATTATTCTTGCCATTTTTCATGGCCTAATTTACACATTGAATCATACTAAATCACAAATTTTGTCACAACCTCGCGATATTAAAATATTAATAACTAATAGAAATATAAAATTAAAAAAAAAAAAAATGGTGTTCCTTACAATGGAAAAAACAATTAACTCCTTGAAATTTATTAAAAGTAGGTTGCTTTCTTTTATTTATCTAAAATTCTACAGTTTTTATAGAAGATTACCATAGATAAGTCATTGTCATTATTATATATCTTGATTATTGGTCAAACATTTATTTATTTTTTCTTTTTTTAATATATAATTTGGGTTGATATAAATATGGCTTCAATGACTTCATTTATTTGTGAGATGATGATAAAATAACATGAAATCTTTTATACTCTATAGTTTTAATTGTGTATTAGTAATTTAGTATGAGAAAAACCTCTCACTTCTATTGCAGGAATAAACAGATAAATTAATAGAGATATAAGCTTATTTTATAATGACTTAGAGTTCATGACTTTCTTGAACTTTTACGATATGGAATAACTCTACTTCTAATATTTTGCCAAAACCTAACATTTTGGTGTGTGTGTGACTATAAGATTTGTGGTTTTATTATTTATTATTTTTTGGCATTATAACTTGTTTTGTTTTATCTTTTAATACAAGTTGTTTCATCGTTAATATCATAGTCATTTACAAAACTAAAATCTTAACGATATTTCAAGGTTAGTTTCAGGTTAAATTATTACTTATACTTTGTGCTTAGTTTAATTTTGACATTCTTCATTTACAACAACAACAACCACACTATTATTTAACTTTATGTTGGTCACATTACTCCAAAGTTGAAAATTCACGCCATTATTGAATGTCAATAATGTTATAACTTGTCGCATTTATTCATACACAATGTCTAGAAAAAAGAAACAAAATGTTATCTATGCTACAATTTTTAATATTTTCAAAATTAAAGAATGAGGATTAATTGTCACCTTAATCTCTTAAAACACTTTAATTAGTTGACATGTTGAATTAGAACGTTTTGACCTAAAGTTGTTTGAGTTTGACGTTTCTTTTTTTCCTCCCCGAAGATAGAGATTGTAGTGGGCTGTAGTATCATTATTGTTTTTCAATAAGTATTTAATTTATTGAAGAACAAATAAATAATTAATTTATATAAAAAAGACATTTAAGTGGTCCATTAGTAATTTAACATGAAATATATTTTTATTATTGAAGAAATATTCAAATTTATTTAAATCGGATACAAATAGTCCTTTAAAAATTTGTCATGAAATAGCCCAAATGATTCTAACTCATATGACATACAAGTCCGTTGAATAATTATTAGGCTCTTATTGAATACTATTTGATGGGTTGGTTTTACTTTTCGAAAATTATATCTATAAATATTAATTTTCATCTTTAAATTTATTGTTTAATTATCTACTTTATACTAGTATTTTAAAAAATCAATTCTAATTTTGAAATTAAACAAGTAATTTTTAAAACTTGTTTTTATTTTTGGAATTTGGCTAAAAATTCAACTTGTTTTACTAAGAAAGATGAAAACCATTGTAAGAAACTGGGAGAAAATATATTTAATTTTAAAAAATTAAAAATTAAAAACTAAATGGTTACTAAATTACTTAATTTTTTGTTTTTTAAAATTAAGCTTATAAACACAACTTCAACCCATCAATTTTTAGGTTTTGTTATTTACTCACTACTCTTATCTAAAAAATCAAACCAATTTTAAAAATAAAAAAAGTTACAAGAAATTGTTTTTTTATTATTTAATTAAAAATTCAATTATTTTTTAAGATAAGTGAAAATGATAATAGAGAAATTGGATAGAAACCAATATAAAACTAAAATCAAAATTGTTATCAAATTGCCCTAATTAGTTAAATATAGGCTAACTGGAATCCAAACTTTTGTAATCATAAGATAAGATATAATTAAATAAATATAGAATTTCCAAATAATCTGTTATTTTGTTTGAAGAAAATTATAAATAAACTTTGTTAATTTTTGCACTGGCTCATTTTCATTAAATAGAGCTCCGCAACCAAACAAAAAGATATATGTGATGCGAATAAGGAGATAATGAAAAATTAAAAATGAGAGTCCCCCACTGATATCAAAGATTCATGGTACAGGCGGACTCCATGATGCTTCGGTTCATATCTGTATTTTAACTTTTAATAATTTATATTATATTTTATGTCTTTTAAAAAATATGGAATTTATAAATATTTTCCTTTACTTAAAATACGTAATATTTTCAAATTAGCCTATCCTTATTTTAAGGATATTTAAATTCATCCAACAGCGCCGGACATGACTGCTCATTAAATAATTTTTCTTTTTCTTTATGGATTTGACTTACTTAAATACATTATTTTCAACTAAAAGATATATGAACGAAATGATCTAACAAGAATCATATTTTCAACTAAAAGATATATGAATGGAATGATCTAACAAGAATCATATATAAATAAAGGTCCAATAAATTCGACAAACAACCAACCATTCTTGATTTATTTGTGATAGAAGTCTGAAAAAATCTTAAGAAAAGCAAATTTTTTAGAAGAGAAAATTAAATTAAAATGAAGAAAAAATAAAATTATATAAATTAGAAAAGGAAGGAAAAAACGAGAAACTAGTTGCCAATATCAATAATTAGGCTGATTGAAAACTGTTTACAATAATAAGTCAATTGACCTTTATTAATTTATCGCGTGGTGAGCGGTAAGTGATAATAGAACAGAAGATAGGCCGGAGCGTGAAAAACACTCGCGAGAACTTGGACAGGTGGCAGGTCGAGAGAGCGAGTAGAGAGAAGGGAGAATGAGGTATTCGGTAATGGAGAAAAAACGGGCACAGGGGATAGTGGCGTGGTGGTATGAAGAGGGGTCGGGGCCAATCATGTGAACTTCAGCCACTACCCGTTTACCCCGTTGTCCCGTTCCGTTCCACTTACTAGACGGGCCCACCACCAACCTGGAAACGACACATAAGCAAGACAGAAGACATGCCACGTAAGACGGTAGACCAGTCATTGTCTTGATATATTGCCACGGAGGACGAGAGGGCTTGGTAATAATTAAAATTGTTTAAAATGGGGGGATTTTGTTTCTAATAATAATAATAATTATTATTATTTTTAGGGGAGAGGGATGGAGTTGTCTTTTTCGAAGACCTACCCGGTGCTTTATATGTAGGGTGTGGGGAGCATTATAGGGTGTCCTTCCAAAAGCAAGTGAAAGTAACAAAGTAGTGTAGAGTAGAGAGGCGAGGCGCAGGCGAAACCAAGGGCTCTCTCTCTCTCGGCTGTTGCTCTTTATTATTACCCTCTCTGGCTCTCTCGCTCTGTAAAGCAAACCCAAAGCAAAGCAAAGCAAAGCGACGCGACTCAGTGCCTCTCTGTTTCTTTCTTCTTTCCCTTTTCGTTTTTCCATCACACCGCAGCCGGCGCTTTTCCGGCTACCTGCTCGTCTAAGGTTAATCATCAACTAATTTTCATTCTAGGTTTTCGCCTTCTTTACTTGCTTCTTCTATTTCTCAATGCGATTGGTTTTTATTTTTTATAACGTTCTGATTTCTTGCTTACTTCTTCTTCAACTGTCTGCGGATCTACTCTATGTTTCAGTGGTCTTTGCTTTGCGAGTTATTTTCAGAACTCTATATCGTTGGATCTTTCCATTTCTCTCCCTCTCTCTCTTTTTCCTCTGCGTTTATTTAGAACTTTAATCCTCTTCCGTCGGTGTGAGATCGATAGATCGTGTTCAGCGATTTACCGATTTTTAGTTACTCTGAACGTCTTTTAAACATATTATCTTGTGCTACGTTTAGGGTTTTCTAGTTATTTGTTGGTTTTGGTGTCGATACTATGGCTGGAAATTATTTTCTATTGTTAGGGTTTGGCCTCTGCTCTATTTTACCTTTTAATTTGCTGCAGGTTCTCAAGTAAACGCTTATAATTTTCCGGTCAGTTTTTACTGTCTTACCGAGCAGAAAATACTGTCAAATTCTTTGACCTTTGTTTGATTTTTCTTTTCAAAAACCTCCGCATAGATGTTTCTTCAGTTTAGTTTAGTTTAGTTTAGTTTTTTTTTTTTTTTGAAGAAAGCCACTCTGATAAAGCATTGAGGAAATACGAAATTATTTTCCGTTTAAAGTAACGGAAAACATTTTTACTCGGATTGCTGGTGTATCTCGGTTTTTGATTAGTATTTTACAGTTTTATATCTATTTGTTCATTAAGAATCCCTTTGTTTCTGTCTATTGTCACAATAAGTATGTCTTGATAGAATGTCTGCGCTACTTTTAGTTGTCACATATCAATTCTAACTTGCCAGGTTCAGCTCTCCATTTTCTTGTAGTGATCATGGGGAGGAAGAAGAGGGCTGATGCTGGTGGTGAAAGTTCTGAGTCTCAAGATGGTGGTGGTCGTGGCTCCCAACGATCAGCTGAAAGGAGAGACGGCCCACAGCAACATGGTGAGAGTGGGTACCAGGGTGGTAGAGGTTGGAGTTCTCAAGGGGGACGTGGAGGTCAAGGTGGTGGTGGTCGTGGCCGAGGAACGTCTCAACATCAGCACTATGGAGGACCTCCTGATTACCAAGGCAGGGGTAGAGGTGGGCCATATCAGCATAGGGGACGCAATAACTATGGTGGTGGTAATCGCGGAGGCATGGGTGGTGGTGGCATTGGGGGAGGACCTTCTTCTGGTGGACCATCCAGGCCACCAGTTCCCGAGCTGCACCAAGCAACCTCAGTGTATCAAGGAGGGATGACTCAGCCAGTCTCATCTGTGGCGAGTTCTTCCTCCCATCCATCTGACACTTCATCAATTGATCAACAATTTCAACAATTTTCCATTCAACAGGAATCTTCTCAAAGCCAAGCTATTCAACCTGCACCGTCTAGTAAATCCATGAGATTCCCACTGAGGCCAGGAAAGGGTAGCTCTGGCATAAGGTGTATTGTTAAAGCTAATCACTTCTTTGCCGAGTTACCAGACAAAGATCTTCATCAGTATGATGTGGGCATTTACAGCTACTCATATATTTTCTTTTATTTTTCTTATATATGTTTTTTATATTTTAATTCTACACTGACATTTTGTTTCATTTAGGTTACCATTACCCCAGAAGTCACTTCGCGGGTCTACAACCGAGCTGTAATGGAACAACTAGTGAAATTATATAGGGTCTCGCACCTTGGAGATCGGCTTCCTGCTTATGATGGAAGAAAAAGTTTATATACGGCTGGTCCCCTCCCTTTCATATCTAATGAGTTTAGAATAACTCTTTTTGATGAAGAAGATGGATCCGGAGGACAAAGGTGCCTTACCCTCACCTCTTTGAATTTTTCTTTGTGTGCTATTTGCTCTTTTCGTTTTTCTTAATGATCTTTTTCCTCTTGGTGCAGACGGGAAAAAGAATTTAAAGTTGTGATCAAATTTGCTGCTCGTGCTGATCTGCACCATCTTGGACTCTTTTTGCAAGGCAGACAGGCTGATGCCCCTCAAGAAGCCCTTCAAGTTCTGGATATTGTATTACGCGAGTTGCCTACTTCAAGGCATAACTATTACTATACACCTCTGTTTTATGTTTTTTTAGTTTATTGGGTTCGATTAATGAATGAGATTGTTATATCTTCCAGGTATTGTCCAGTGGCCCGATCATTTTATTCTCCAGACCTTGGCAGACGTCAGACACTGGGTGAAGGGTTGGAAAGTTGGCGTGGCTTTTATCAGAGTATCCGCCCTACTCAAATGGGACTCTCCCTTAATATTGGTATTAGCCCCACCCTTTGTTCGTTGCATTTTATGTTTTTGTAAATGAAAGTCATGGAAACTATTTTTTCAGTTTATGTTTTGCCCTTTGTGTTTCGTTTTGGTTAAGTGACCATTCTCTAATGGATGCAGATATGTCATCTACTGCTTTCATAGAGCCTTTGCCTGTCATTGATTTTGTGACTCAACTTCTCAATCGTGATGTGTCATCCAGACCATTATCTGATGCCGACCGTGTGAAGGTTGGATGCTTGTCACTGTTTAGGTCATGATATTTTAATTAACGAGCTCATGGGACTGCTAGGACTATTTTCAGTTGTTTTTTTACCTAATATTTTTTTATGTTACAACTTGTCATGGTAATGCTATTACTATTGGAGGAGATGTGCTTTAATTTTTCTAAGTGATTTCAGATAAAGAAGGCTCTTCGAGGTGTCAAGGTTGAAGTGACACACCGTGGAAACATGCGCAGAAAATATCGCATTTCTGGTTTGACATCACAGGCAACAAGGGAGCTAACGTAAGTAGTATTTAAACTTGAATTGAAAAGTTTTGCATGACTAAGTTTATATAGATCATCACTTACACTAATTGTATTTGTATTAGTTTCCCGGTTGATGAAAGAGGTACTATGAAGTCGGTGGTTGAGTACTTCTATGAAACATATGGGTTTGTTATCCAACATACCCAGTGGCCTTGTCTTCAAGTAGGGAATCAGCAGAGGCCTAACTATCTACCCATGGAAGTAATGTTTCTACTTATATTTTCAGTTTGCTGGTTGAATATTCTAGTATGGCTAATTTATGTTGTGTATCCCGATATGTATTATGAGTTTTAGCATTGAAAATAATTTTGATTCAGGTATGTAAGATTGTTGAAGGCCAGAGGTATTCCAAAAGGCTTAATGAAAGACAAATAACTGCCCTGCTCAAGGTTACATGCCAACGGCCAAAAGATAGAGAGGAAGACATTATGCAGGTCTTGGAAATAGCTCTTATCTTTAAAGCCCAATTTATATAATTGGGTGTAATTGCATGGAGGAAATTAATTGCTGTTTTTTTACCCTCCCCCAAAAAAATGGGAATTTAATTTCCATTTTGTCTTTTTTCCTCTAAATAGTTTTGTTTTCTCCCTACCTTTCTTGTTTTTGACACTTCATTACCTTGCTTGTTCATAAATTTTAGAGTTCTAGTTATTCAGCCTTCAGATAGACCATTGTTAAACATGCTAACATTTTCTTAATTTTAGACGGTACGTCATAATGCATATCAAAATGATCCATATGCAAAGGAGTTCGGAATTAAGATAAGTGAGAAGCTTGCTTCTGTTGAAGCTCGTATTCTTCCAGCACCATGGGTAATGTATCCTAATTCTTTTATAATTGAGCTGAGATTGCTGTCTGAATTCCAAAATGTTAAACTAATGTATGGATCATTTTGTTCTTTTTTACAGCTAAAATATCATGACACCGGCAGAGAAAAAGATTGTTTGCCACAAGTTGGACAGTGGAATATGATGAATAAGGTAATTCTTGTAGTTGGATTTAATGCGGTTAATTTGCAGTTTTAGAGGGGTATTCTTTTCCCCTCTCTAGTTTACCTTTTCTGGTGCTGTGGTTGAATCTTTTATTGTCTGGAATTTTTGGTTCCCTGTTTCTCCCTTGTTTTGGGATGCTATAAGAGGAGAATAAAAAACATAGTCAATTGATATATTATGTGTTATACAGTTTATGGACTAATTTTTTTAATGTATTCTACGATAAGTGGGATGCCACATTTTTTTGAATGAAAATTTTCCATATTCCTTTTCTTAAGTGGTTAAGCTAGTTTGTTTGAGAAAAATGCCCCTCCCTGTCTGCTGTAGATAAGTTGACTTGAAATGCTTGCTTGTGTTGTTTCCACTAATATGCTGAATGATTGTCAATTGATGGTTTCGGAGTTGTTTATGAATCGATAATCTGACCACTTTTCTTTGTTGATTATGAATTATTGCAGAAAATGTTCAATGGTGGTACTGTTAACAACTGGATGTGCATTAATTTCTCTCGCTATGTGCAAGACAGTGTAACTCGTGGGTTTTGTTATGAACTTGCTCAAATGTGTTACATTTCTGGCATGGTAATAACCTTGGTTCTTTTAGATTTATTAATTTATTGCCTTCAGTAAGTGATGAGATTTACATCGAGTCATCAAAGTGTTTTAACACTAAAGCTCTCTATGATGATTGTAGGCTTTCAATCCAGAACCAGTGCTTCCTCCTATTTTTGCTCGTCCTGATCATGTGGAAAAGGCCCTTAAAACTCGATACCATGATGCCATGAGTATTCTCCAACCCCAGGGCAAGGAGCTTGATTTGCTTATTGTTGTATTGCCGGATAACAACGGATCTCTTTATGGTATGTCAACAGGAATACTGTTTTTGTTATTTACATCTCAATATTTTTTAATTATTTTTTTGTTATGCTTTTTGCAGGTGATTTAAAACGTATCTGTGAAACAGATCTCGGCCTCGTTTCCCAGTGCTGTTTGACTAAACATGTCTTCAAAATGAGTAAACAGTATTTGGCCAATGTGGCCTTGAAAATAAACGTTAAGGTCGGGGGAAGGAATACAGTACTCGTCGATGCGTTATCTAGGCGCATACCTTTGGTTAGTGACCGGCCTACCATTATATTTGGTGCTGATGTAACTCATCCTCACCCAGGAGAAGACTCAAGTCCATCCATTGCTGCTGTATGATCAATGGCACCTCTTTTTATTTTATAAGTTTCTTTGTCTAATCTAAGCCACTGTCAAGTTCTTAGTATTATTTTGACAATAGGTTGTGGCTTCTCAAGATTGGCCAGAAGTTACAAAATATGCTGGTTTGGTTAGTGCTCAAGCCCACAGGCAAGAGCTTATTCAAGACCTTTTCAAAACATGGCAGGATCCTGTTAGGGGGACAGTAACGGGTGGAATGATCAAGTATGACTCAGAAACCTTGTAGTTTTTAGTGTTTGTCTTTTGGTTGCATATTGAACTTATCTTAGTATACTCATGTCCACATTTTTGTCCATCCCCGCTCTGGTGATACAGGGAACTCCTCATCTCCTTCCGTAGAGCAACTGGACAGAAACCTCAACGAATTATATTTTACAGGCATTTTCTTTTATCTCTTATCTATTGTCTGGTTGTTAAGAAAACATTACTTTTATATGATGTTTGCTTGATGTCTATCTGAAAATTTTATCTTGTAGGGATGGGGTTAGCGAAGGACAGTTCTACCAAGTTTTGTTGCATGAGTTGGATGCGATTAGAAAGGTAAAGGGAATATTCATGAGTAGATTCTTCTTCAGTATGTTTTGAGACACTCCTGTTTTCGAAATTTAATTAATAAGTGATATATGTTTGTAAATTTCTCTGATATATTTTTCCTTTTGAATTGATTCGTTTTTAGGCATGTGCTTCTTTGGAACCAAACTACCAACCTCCAGTGACATTTGTTGTGGTACAGAAGCGTCATCACACTAGGTTGTTTGCTAACAACCATTCTGATCGCCATGCAGTCGACAAGAGTGGGAACATATTGCCTGGTAAAATGTAGTATACAGCTAGCACATTGTGTATAGACTTTGTTGGCTTTTTTGATATTTGATTAACGCAAGTAGGAGAAGTTGGAGGTTTATTATAGATGTTGCATGTGGAGTCAATTAATTGGAGAGGAGAGCGTACTATAAGCAATATGAACTTATTTCAGCTTCAAAATCTCATAATTTTAGCTAATCTTAAAGGTTTTTAACTGGACAGTTGGTGCATACCAACTGAAAAATCCACTAGTAGCAAGAGAGTTGTTTTTACTATCGAAGCACAATTTCTTAATTCATAGTTAATTTTTTTCTTTATTTTTACTCACTCTGCCGTCGGAAATGTCAGGTACGGTTGTTGACTCCAAAATTTGTCACCCTACGGAATTTGACTTTTACCTATGCAGTCATGCTGGAATCCAGGTAGGATTATATATAATAAAATATCTTATTTTCGTTTAAAGATGTATGCGTGGATTATTAAATAACCTTTGATATTTGTTGACCAGGGTACAAGTCGTCCTGCTCATTACCATGTTCTGTGGGATGAGAACAAGTTCACAGCTGACGGATTACAAACTCTAACGAATAATCTTTGTTATACGTGAGTTTGTTCGATTGTTTTTTCTGATAAATTTCCTATACGCAAGTTATTTTCCCAAGTTCCTTGTAACATTCAGAATAATTTCCACTAATCTGGTTTTGCTTTAACTAGCGCTAAAAAATTACAAGCCAAGTTCTGGATTATTATTTTACTTGTGAGATTGGCTTTATTAAATATGAGATTTTTTATTTTTGTAGGTATGCAAGGTGCACTCGCTCTGTTTCTATTGGTAAGTTTTCAATTGACATGATTTGACGACCCTCTGCCCGATCCTCTAATCTTCCATTGGGAATTATTTGTATGTTCTTTTCCTTGTTCATGGTTTGTTAATTTGGTATAACCTTTTGCAGTGCCCCCAGCGTACTACGCTCATCTTGCTGCATTCCGAGCTCGTTTTTATATGGAACCTGAAACCTCTGACAGTGGGTCAATTAGCAGTGATGCTGCTGCTGGACGTGGTGGCATTGGTGGTGCTCGTAGTACACGGGCACCGGGGTTGAATGCTGCCGTTCGACCTTTGCCAGCTCTGAAAGAGAATGTTAAGAGGGTTATGTTCTATTGTTGATGTCTTGTTTTTATTGTACTACCACTAGTTTCACTCCCCAAGTCTTGAAGCGTGTCTCGTTTAGTTCCCGGAGCTTTGGTTTGAAGGTCTGAAACCTTCTCACTTGTGTGTTATTAACTAACTATGACTTAGCATCCGCAGGCTACTTTTTGTGTATTTTGTGTCGTTTATAACTCTCATTGGTGGCTCATGTCTCCCTTCGGTGCCATGCTTTGCCGTCCATTCGAGAGTGTATGATGTCAAAACACCAGATTTCAAAACTATTTTTTACTGCTTTGTTTGCTTTAATCCTTGATGGCAAAAGAGGATAGTGGTGGATGTTTGTGGCCAGTTTTTAGGATAATGCCATTTTATTTCCAAAAAGAAAAAAAGAAACTTATACCAAGTGGTAGTTTACTTCATTTAGAAAGTCTAAAGTTGGTTTATTTCTTGAAAAATATTATTTACAAAATAATTTAAAACGATTTCTTGAAAGGTTTCCTTGCAGTAGAAATGTCTGCCAATCCACTAATCTTTCTGTATATAAGACTGCTCTGTTGCTTTTTAAACAGTTTCATTGGAGATCTCAACCTGGTCACAATCTCTTTTAGTCGGCCCCACATAGTTGAATGGATATAGAAATTCATTGCTATATCGTTTTCAAGGAGAGCCCAACAGGGACATTGAATAAGAAGTATAAACCCCTTGTTGATTGATAGGGTTGTTGATATGGTGCATTTTATTCTTCCCTTCTTGCTTTACAAGCTAATTGTTAAGTTTATATAATTTGAGCAAGTAATTGATTCAGGTTGTCGCTGAGAGAAGCAAACCAACTCAAGCAAATTTTATTACTGCCAAATCAACCCCTAGGTGAATGGAACTTATCTAAACTAATATCAAATTAACAAATTAAATTTCAGTTTCGAATTTTGTGAAACTGTTTATTTCTAAATTCACATTCAGGAATTAATTGTGTCTATACTTATTTACATATAATATATTTGATGTAATTGATGAGTCGATTATAGTATATGATAATTAAATCATTATGAGGTTAAAGTTTACTTCAATCATATTTATATGCTTATATTTGTTTACATCATGACGCAATTATGTCCATCTGTTATATGATGGATTATCTATCATATTAATTATTAAACTTTAAACGGATTATTGTGAAGAATGCATGTTGAATTATATCCTGAAATTTCTATAATTTGGTAGAGATAATTGGCAATTGTTTTGCAATAAATCAGCCATTGTAAAAATATTTTTTTTAGCTCAAGTGGGGTGTAGGATACGAACTAAAAAATAGTTCTTAATGATTTTAGAATTTCAATAAACGCTTGGTTAATACTCAATAATCAATTTTACATTGCAAAGCAGAAGCCCCAAAAGCCTAAAATTCCCAATTGTACCTTAAGAATCTCAGGCTGCTGCGATTATGGAACTGAAAGAAGGAAAGAATAAAAGGCAGCCTCTCCAATGCCAATACGAATGAAACTAAGAAAAAAAAGACAAAGAAAGTCGCTTTGCTTGAAGTTCTTTACCTCCACCTCTTAAAAAGCCTTTTGTGAAAAGGAAATCTGAAATAACTTCCCACAATTACAATTCCTTTCTTGCTTTCAATATTTCAAACCTCAGAAATGTTCTTCTCTTCATCATTATCCTTGTTTCTGCTTCAGCTTTTTGTTTCTCTCACTCTTCATCAAATATAAAATTTTCTCAAACTCTGTCAATTAAGGTATATATATCTCAGATCACAAAACGAAAGCAAGGCAATCATCACTTTATCATCAAGTTGAAAACTGTTGCAGAAGACAATAAGAAAGAAGGTTGTGTAATTGTAGGAAAAAATGGCCATGGCATCAGCCAGCTTGATGAGATTAGACACACCAATTTCTGACAGTCTAAACGATGCATTGAGGAGATCCCATAACCCAATGAAGAAATGCTTTGCCAGGTACAGAGTTTCTCTAGCAACATAAAGCTTAAAAGAAAGTTTGTAACTTTTTGAGATATGAATTTAACCCATCTGAGTAAATAGGTTTGTTGAGAATGGGGAGAGGCTGATGAAATGCCAAGATTTGATGAAAGATGTGGAGTTAACAATTGAAGACAAGCGTGAGAGGAGCCATGTTTTGGAAGGCTTTCTTGGCTACATTCTAAGTAACACTCAGGTAATATTGAAACTCTTTCTCTCTAATGTTTCTTCTTTGAAGGAGGATGGATTTTCATGGCTTATATGCAGGAGGCTGCTGTTGTCCCTCCAAACATCGCTCTAGCCGTGAGGCCGAGTCCCGGTTTCTGGGAGTTTGTTAAGGTGAATGCTACAAGTTTGGAAGTAGGAGACCTTACTGCTTCAGAGTACTTGAAATTTAAGGAAGCCATCTTTGATGAGAATTGGTGAGTCTAGAAATAGTTATGATTTCCCATTTCAAATATTCAGAGCTTGAGACAAGGCTCTTTTTTATGTTTACTTGCATTGTGTAGTGATCTTTGGATTGATGAATGAAAAAGTTGTTAAAATGATTTGTTTGATGCTGCAGGGCAAATGATGAAAATGCTTTAGAGATAGATTTTGGAGCCATTGAATTCAGTGCCCCTCGCTTGAGCCTTCCGTCGTCGATTGGAAACGGAGTCAACTTGATCTCAAAATTCATCAATTCAAGATTTGGTGAGGATAAACAGAATGTTCAGGCACTTGTTGATTATCTGCTGGCTCTTCACCATCGAGGACAGGTATGAAAATGAACATCCAATTGCAGATAGTTGAATATTTTAAGAAAAAAATTTGGCAATTCAAATCAAGGAAAGACAACATTTGGATTTAAATCTTGCAGAGTCTTATGATCAATAAGAAACTTAACACTGTTTCCAAGCTTCAATCGGCATTGTTTGCAGCTCAAGTATATCTATCTTCACTGCCAAAAGACACGCCATATGAAGAATTTAAGCACAAGTAACCAAGAATTCTTATTTCTTTCCCTAAACCATAAGAATCTAGTTTGAATTTCCCTTTAATCTAATTGCACTTTTTATACTTAATGTCTAAAGGATGAAAGGATGGGGATTTGAGAAAGGATGGGGAAGTACTTCAGAGAGGGTCAGAGAAACAATGTTAATCCTTTCTGAGGTCCTCCAAGCACCAGATCCAGTAAAATTGGAGTTACTGTTTAGCAAGCTTCCAACCACATTGAATATTGTAATCTTTTCGCCTCACGGCTATTTTGGCCAGGCAGGCGTCCTAGGCTTGCCCGACACCGGTGGTCAGGTCAGAATTTGATCAACTGTTTATTTCAGCATTCCTATGGACTTGTATATCACTCACTTGCTACAAAAATGACTAGATTGTCTACATTCTGGATCAAGTGAGAGCTTTAGAAGAAGAGTTGCTGCATAGAATTGAGCAGCAAGGCCTGCAAGCAAAGCCTCAGATTCTTGTGGTATGTTTGTTGCAGGCACATAGATCACAACAATATTGTCGTTGCTTTTGGCAACTGCAGTTTATGCTTTAATATGTATTACAATTGACATATTTAGGTGACAAGATTAATACCCGATGCGCGAGGGACGAAGTGCAATGTGGAGTTAGAGCCTATTGAAAACACAAAGCATTCTCACATTCTCAGGGTCCCATTCTTCACACAAAATGGAGTCCTTCGCCAATGGGTTTCACGCTTCGATGTCTATCCATACTTGGAGAGATTTGTCAAGGCATTTGACCCCAGAAATTCTTTCATTTTGCCTAACCAATTCATTCATCTTCTATTAACTTTTGTTCCTCACTCCACTTTGCATTTGTAGGATGCCACTAGTAAGATCCTTGAAGTCATGGATTGCAAACCAGACCTCATCATTGGCAACTACACTGATGGAAACTTGGTTGCTTCTTTGATGGCTAAGAAACTTGGGATTACACAGGTCCACCTCATTTGCTCCACTTACAAACTAGAAGATCAGGAACTAAATAGAAAAGCTTGAGAAAAATCTGTCATGTTTGGTTTCTTGTTTTCTAAATTCTTTAAGTTTTTCCTTGACCTCTCAGGGAACTATAGCACACGCTTTAGAGAAAACAAAATACGAGGATTCAGATGCTAAATGGAAGGAACTTGATCCAAAGTATCATTTTTCATGTCAATTCACAGCTGATTTGATCTCAATGAATGCAACTGATTTCATTATAACAAGTACATATCAAGAAATTTCAGGAAGGTTAGAAAATTCTATATAGTAATGAAGAACTCAACTGGATTTGCCTTCTATAAACACATAATCTTTAAGTAGCTAACTAAGTTTTGTCCAACAGCAAAACCAGGCCAGGACAATATGAAAGCCATGAGGCCTTTACTATGCCTGGACTTTATAGAGTAGTCTCAGGTATTAATGTGTTTGACCCAAAATTCAACATTGCTGCTCCTGGGGCTGATCAATCTGTCTATTTTCCTTTCACTGAGAAATCAAAGCGGCTGACTAATCTTCATCCCGATATCGAGGAACTACTTTATAGCAGAGAAAACAATGATGAGCACATGTAACTGATATCTAGTCTCCATCTCTTTTCCATTGAACACTATTAGAAAATCATCAGTATACTTAATTTCCAATCTTGTAAATTTCTGGAACAGAGGTTACCTTGCAGATAAGAAGAAGCCAATTATTTTCTCAATGGCAAGGCTTGATACAGTGAAAAACATTACTGGCTTGACTGAATGGTATGGTAAAAACAGGAAGCTGAGAAGTTTAGTAAACCTTGTGGTGGTAGCTGGATTCTTTGATCCATCAAAATCAAAGGACAGGGAAGAAATTGCTGAGATAAAAAATATGCATTCCCTGATAGAAAAATATAAACTCAGGGGGCAAATCAGATGGATAGCAGCTCAAACCGATCGGTACCGCAATGGAGAGCTATACCGGTGCATTGCTGATACGAAAGGAGCTTTTGTGCAGCCTGCACTTTATGAGGGTTTTGGCCTAACAGTCATTGAGGCAATGAACTGTGGACTGCCTACTTTTGCAACAAACCAAGGAGGCCCGGCCGAGATAATTGTTGACGGAGTCTCGGGCTTCCACATTGATCCAAACAATGGAGACGAATCAAGCAAAAAGATTGTTGCTTTCTTTGAGAAATGCAAGTCAGATGGTGGATATTGGAACAAGATGTCAGAAGCTGGTCTTCAGCGAATATATGAATGGTAAATAAAGGCACAAACATCATTTCTAACGAATTTGGAATGTTGGTATTCACTTATTCATTATGGTTTTTCAGCTACACATGGAACATATATGCAAAGAAGGCTCTGAATATGGGATCAATTTATGGATTTTGGAGGCAGTTAACCAAGGACCAAAAACAAGCCAAGATCAGATACATTGAAATGCTTTACTCTCTCTTGTTTAGGAACTTGGTAAGCATCTAAAGGATATTACATCTTCAACATAATTAGATTAAACATTTCAGCTTTTTTAAGCCGTCTAAATCTTATTACAGGTGAAGAACATTTCAATCCCTACTGAAGAATCCTTGCCAGCTCCAACCGCCACAACCACACCACAGCAGCCGACGGCGGAGCTCCGGTCCCGGAGACCAGCAGCCACTGAGCCTGAGCCAAAACCAAGGCAAATTATCCACTCTTGATTAGCATTGTTAATTTGCCATTAACCTTAATAACTTAAACTGACATTGTCTTAATAACTCAAAGCTCCCACACATACACAATAGAAAGCTTTGAAGTTTAGATCTTTGGACCAATATCGTGTAACATTAGTAGAAATCTGGCAAGAAAATTGAAACCATATGACCCAAAAAATAAAAAAAATGAAAAACTTTGATATTTGATTGATGAAGAGATGTGCCAAGTCCTGAAGAACACAGTTAAAAAAAGAGTGTTTATTTTGCAGGAGTGAAGATAGGGGTTCAGTGGAGCTTGGCGAGAGTGAGAATGGGCTATCACACACCATAAAAAAGATGTTCTTTTTGGCTGGCTCTCTCTTGGTTGCTTACTACATTCTAAAGAGGATTTCTGGAGTAAATCTAGCATATGATGATTTACCATTATAACCTTCTAATATTTCAACTTTATTTATGTAAATTAATTATAATAATCACTCATCAACTCAAAGAACTTGCTGAGGTTGCCAACCCATGTGGACCATTCTGTATCAATTTACCCACATGAATAAATTCATTCCTTTTCTTTTAGTGTAATGCTTGGAAAGGGAACCAAAAGTCTCAAAAATGCCTCGTAACAAAGAAGGTTATGAACGTATAAGTAAAAGACAATATGTCAAGACCTTTTGGGTGGTTCTAAAAACAACTACTGGAGAAATTTATGCACAAAATAGACACTATTGTACCATTGCATAGATGGTAAGTAATTTTAGTGTCCCTGAAAAGTGATATCAAAGCTATACCCTACCTTAACTATGTCGGTGTGTCTCCTTGATGATCTAGTTATAGTGATCCTTGGTTAAGCTGATCGATTCAAGGGAGGCTTCATTGGTGGTCATTCATTAGTGGGAAGAATTCTTAGGGTTGCAGCCAAAATCGCACATTGACTTAGAAAGAGGAAGATTATGAATATAAGTGAGACAATATTTTGTTGGTATGAGGTCTTTTATGTAATTCCAAAACCAAAGTCACGAAGATTTATACTTCGATGTGAAGAATATCGTATACCAATGTAGAGATATGTAGGTAGTTTTCCTTACAAGTGTTGTCAAAGTCATGCCTCTTGACTTAACTGTGTCGTTGTTCCTTGATGACATAGTAAAGTGATATGTTTGGAAATAAACACGAATAGATGACTATTTGAAAAGAGACTTTATGACCCTTTATTTTGAGGGGATATTGATATATTCCTTTTACATATATATATCCATGGTCTTGCCTGTGCTAGTAAATCTAATATTCTTTTCAAAGAAAATCAGGTTCAATTAAAGAATAATTTATGATGTCTTATTGCGGAGAAAATAAAGCATCATCGGAGGGTCTTTATCCATAAAAGGTATCTGTTTTATCTTCTATGATTTCCTTTTCTTAATGAAATGAGTATAATTACAGAAATTTATTGTTTAAAAAAAAACTACAGAAAAAAAAGATGGCGCTCAATAATTGGTTACTTTTTTGGGTTCTTTTCAAATATAGAAAAATCAGTCAAACTATTTACAAATATAGAAAAATTTTATAGTCTATTAGTGATAGATTGCGATAGAATTCTATCGCTTTTTGTCGTTCAAGCGATAGAATTTATTTGCTTGAGCGATAGAAAGCGATAAAATTCTATCACGGTCTATCACTGATAGGTAGTGAAATTTTTTTATATTTGTAAATAGTTTGATATTTTTTCTGTTTATAGTAATTTTCCTACTTTTTTCAATAGTTGATTTATTTCTAAATCTAAGATTGTATTATTAAATTATAATCGAACAAATATAGAAAAATGAGTAAAACTATTTATAAATATAGAAAATAAGTCAAAAGAAAATGATTTTTCTATATTTATAAATAGTTTGATATTTTTTTTCTGTTTATAGTAATTTCTCTAAATAAAAATTAAAACCATATGTTTTATTTTTTCTTTTGGGTTAAATTATACAAAATACCCTTAGATTTTTTACTTTATGTCCTAAATATCTTTGAACTTTCAAAAGTTTCAAAAATGCCCTTAAACTTCCAAAAAGTATTCAAAAATATCATTGTCGTTAGTTTTCAATAAAAACCGTTAGTGTTTTGTGTCAAAACTACCCATAAACTTTCAAAAGTTTCAAAAATATCCTTAAACTTAAAAAAAAAGTTAAAAAAAATACTCTTACAGTATATGAACAAAAACCGTTGACACTGTCCTATTTCCTTATTTTCTATCTTTTTTCTCCTCTCCCTTCTTTAATACGCTTTTACTCCCCCTTTTGTTAACTATTTGACATTTGTTTATCTAAAATAAATAAATAATTAAAAATTGCACACTTCAGTCAGGGTTAGGGGTGTTTATGGATTGGGTTGGGTTGAAACAATTTTTAGACTCATACCAATTGTTCAGGTTGTAAGTTTGTTCAACCCAAATAAGAAGAAAGAGAATAAATGAAGTACCAAGGGATTTTAGAACTTAAATGTTTTAACAAAGTTGTACTTGACTATTATCGTTTTGGTATGTTTTAAGTAGACATTTTGATTTTGGAATTTGTGAGATCTTATGTTTAAACTAAAATTTTGGTTTTTATTTTGATTCTTGAGAAAATTGGTATAAGCTAAAAAATGGAAAATTAAGAGAAAAATGAGAGGATCTATATGTAAAAAATTGATGTCTATATAATTTTTTAAAAAAATTAGTTCTTTTCAAATTCAAAACTTCAAACAAAAAGGAGCATTTTTAAACTTTTGAAATTTAAGTTAATTTTGTAATAAAGTATTAACAGTTTTTGTTCATATACTAATGGTAAATGCATTTTCTTTTTTCTTTTCCCAAATTTTTATTTAAATTGGTTTTTTTGCTAATTTTAAATTAAAATTGGGTCTATTTCTTCTTTTATATATTGAAATTAGATTTTTTTTTTTCTTGGCACTTATCTAAATAAAAAAAAATATACACTCCATAATAATTGATTTTTTTTTCTTCTAAAAAACAATTATATATGCACCATGATAATTAAAATACTAAATAGTACATAATGTTAGAGCTTACTTTACCCCAATTTGATTTGATTTTAATTGGTTTTTTCAATAAAAAAAACTAATCAAAGCCAATTCTTTTTTAGTTTTCTCTAAATATAAATCAAAATATTCAATTTTATACCTAAAAAAACTAAATCAAGTCAACAGATCAATTTGAATTGGTTTGATCTTTCAGTTTTTTTTGTTGTACTCCAAAAGTATCTCGGCAATTAAATTGACGGATTGTATTAAAGCCGTTGGGGAAGATGACGGACTTGAAGAAATTATCAATTATGGTTAATAATAATAAAAAAAAATTAAAAAAATGAGGTTGAAATTAAGCCAATCAGCGTTGGGAATTGGGATAAAAATCGTAGGGAAGTAAGGGCAACCGGCAGCTAGGCAAACATCCGGTTGCCCGTTGGCTTGAACTCAGCGTTGAAAGGTATCCAAATCAGGCTTTCAAGTTCAACTATGGCCTCCCCATTTTTTCCTTGACACCTTTCTACTTGACCACGTGCTTTGGTCTCCTTTATATTTTTCATTTTATTTATCTACTTTTGAAGAATTTATTTTAGTTCAATTTTTTTTATAAAATAATTAATCAAGTAACCATTGTTAAATTTTGTTCAGCTACATTAATATATTTTTCGATTCCTTGTTTGAAAAGCACATAAATCCAGTATAAAGTAAAAAAAAAAAACAAAAAACAATATATTTACATACACAATATTTAAACTTTGGTTGATTTTTATCCACCGGAAAATGTATTATTTTCTTAAATCGCTAATTGACTTAAAAGTTTAAGCTGATGGATGAAGGCAAATTTAATTATATCATCTAACACATTTTACTTAGATTTTCATGATAACCGGCTTCAAATTTTAGAAAAGATGACGACAGAATCCAATTAACTAACAACAAATGATGAATGAAATAGAAGCTCCTAAGTATCGATTGGAAAAATCTCCCACTAATGAAATTGAGAACACAACAATTAATGTGAAAAAACTTCAAATTGGAGAAAAAGAATCACGGATAAAAAAAATTTCACTATGTGAAAAATTATTACAATCACACATAAATCTCTATCCGACCTCAATTACAAAAAAAAATATACATCTTCCCATTATACCACTACTACTATTTTACCACTCTCAAACTAGATAATACGTCAAAGAGAATTTAATTATAATTATCCCACTTAAACTTAAAATGTTTCTAAATACACGATTTGAAAAAAAAAAAAAAAAACATAAACTCTTTTTATAGAGTATGCAACAAATCACTTCTTTGAGTTTTTCAAATATGGAATAACTGTATTTCTAATATTTTATTAAAACTAACGGTCTCAACGACACACAAGTTGGCATGGGTATAAAATTAAAAATAAAATTAAAAACAAAATTATGAAATTAGTGAAGCGTAGGTAATTAAAATATAAGACTAAAATAGAGTGGGAGATCAAAATGTGGAAGTTAATGATTGAATAAATGAAAACATAGGAGAGATTAAAGCAAAGAAGGAAGAAAAATCAAAATGGGGAGGCTGAGTGCGAGAAAGATTCCCCTTCTAAATTCCAGTCGTTTTCAGAAACAGAAATACAAGCAATTTGTATTAAAAAAAAAAAAAGAGACAAATTAAGGAGGGGAGGGACCAGACAAAGAAATTATGAAATAAAGAAAGGGGCAGCCGGCAATAAATTTAAAACTCTCTCTCGTATTAATATCTTCGCCCACTGCGTCTCTTCCTCTCCTCTCTTTTACAGATTAACCCCTTTTTTAGTTCAAGTTTTATTTCTTCACCCTCTCTGACGTCAACATGAAAATAACGCCATATTTCTTCTTCTTCTTCTTCTTCTTATTCTTATACCTCTTTTCATCATCTAATTCCCAGCGCCTGCGAGTCAACCATTACGCTCGTCTTATAACCAATTAAAACTTTCCTCTTTTCCTCTTTGCCTCCGCCTCCTCACAGTTTCAGCTTCCAATGAAGAATAATTCCGCCGCCGACGGCGAACCCGCCGCCAAGTTGTCGGCTCCCTCGGCCGTTCATACGGCGGTGGTTCCGTGGAGGACGGTGAGGATCTCCGTTGTGTTCGTTGGCGTTGTGTTGGGCCTCCTTGTTCTGTACAACTCAGCCATTAATCCTTTCAAATTTCTTCCTGTTTCCTACACCTACCGCGCTTTTCGATCCTCTTCTCCTCACAGAGATCTTCTTTTGGTTAGTTTCCATTTCTTATCACTCTTTTTTTTTTTTTTCTTTTTTCCTTTATTCATTTCAATTACCGAATTGCGTATTTGTTTAATTTTTGTTTAATTAAGGTTGATTGTGTTTACGAGTAAAATCTGAATTAAACGGAAAATAGTTCTTGCTTCTTAATTGTGACAAACGCGATTCTGGAGTCCTAGGATTGACGAATAAATCGAAGAGAGCCAGCTGGGCTTTTGTTTGTGAATTAATATATAATATTTTTATTTAAAGTAAAGGCTGCATCTGCTGCAGTTCTTTAATGGATCATTTAATAATTTTTCCTTATATAAGTTTTATAAACGCACACACAAAATAATTTTAAAAAAGGAATACAAAACGCACAATTATTGGGTGAATATCATGGTAAGTTGGCGATAGGCTTATTAGCCGGCTGGTCATCTGCAGTGCCAGCGCGTCAGTCGCACGTGCATTTATTATCATTTCTCTTTTTTATTTATATATTACTTTTTACCGGGTTCAAAAAGATAGAAAAAGATATTTATATTTCAACTTTGATGTTTTAATTTGATGTTTAGTCTGATAATTTTCTAGGTTAAAATGTCATTGACATTTTCGTCTCTTACCAATTTTTAATTGTTCAATTTGCTAATTTATTATCAATTTTTTTAAGAACTTTTTATTATCTGTAGTATTCTTTGGATAAATTTTAAAAATATATTCACATATTTTATTTTCTTACATAAAAATTATTGTTATTATTATTTAATCGATTTTGGTAAAAATTATTTTTGAAGGACTAAATTTTAAGATTTATTGATATTTTAAAATTGAACAAACTTCATAGTATGGAACCAAAATGGTATTTTAACCTATATTTATTTACTATACACAAAATTGAAATTTTATTAGGCAAAATTTTTATTTGTTTTCAAATAGATCAATTAATTTTTTAAACTTTTAAATTTGTAAGGTCCTATTTAATACAAAGTTGAAAACTAAGTACTTAGTACACTCAAAAATTAAAATTTAAAAGACTTATTAAACACTTTAAAATAGATAAAAACTTCAAAATTTAAGAAATAAACTTATTAGGTTGGAAAATTTATTTTCCAAGTGAAAACATTTTATATCACTTCTAGAAAGTCTATGAAATAAAATAGCAATAATTTATCATTTATCAATTTGAAAAGTAAAAGTGTGATTAAATTATAAGTATAGTCTTAGAGTTGTGTTTATTATAAAATTTAGATTAGTTGTAGAGTTGACGAAATAAAATAACAAGTTATGATTTTATGAATTTGAAAAGTAAAAATATAATTAAATTATGTTTTTAAGTATTGGGATATGAAGCAGTAGGAGTGGGGAAAGGCAAGGGCGAAGGGGACAGGATTTTACAAAGGAAAGTGGGGGATTGTGGTGTAATTATATGTTTCTGTCACAAAGTCCAACAATATTTTCCCCTATATAAAAACAATTTCCTCCTCTTTCGCACTGCTCTGCTCATAATACATGGTGGGGTCTGACGTGTATTATATATATATATATTTAAAATACCACCATTCAAATAAAGGAATGTGTGTATATGGTTTCTAAGAAATTTTGAAGAAACTTGCTCTAAATCATTTTTCTTTCTCAAACATTCTTTTTTTTTTTTTGAGAATTTAAAAAAATAGAAAAATAAGAAAAATTTTAGATAGTTGTCACAGATGCTAATAGAAATCTATCAGAGTCTATAAGTGTTTTTTTTTTTTTTACTATTTTCTGTAAATAGTTTGACATTTTTTCTATCTGTGATTTATTTTTTTTAGTCAAATCCTTTAAAATTAGGTTAGGTTTAGGAGTAATTTTTGAATAGTTAATTCTTTGGGAAATTTTCACAGATAGAAAATATATATAACTATTTACAAAAAATAGCAAAAAAAAAATACTGATAGATATTGATAGACTTCTATCAACATCTATCAGGACTTCTATCATTTCTAATAGTCTTCTATCTGCGTCTATCACAACTATCTAAAAATTTTGCTATTTTGTATAAATTATTTCCCTTATTTTTCTATTTTTAAAAATTTTCCTAATTTTTTTAATCATTCAAAATAAGTTTAATATTTAATTTTACACTCCATAAATAAAAAAATTCACAAAACATGCTTTGAAGTGATTTAAAATATCACACAAATGATATTGACTATTTTCTAAATCATTCTTAAATATGTTATTTTTTGGTCCCTATATTTAAGGTCAAGTTTTCCTTTAGTCCCTAAATTTTAAAATGCTACATATTTAGTCTTTAAATTTTGAATTGGTTTTAATTTAGTCATTCGAGTTCAAAATGTTTCAATTTTAAATCTAAAAAAGCATTCCACTCCCCCCTAGATTAAGCTAAAAGTGTAGAAATGTATGTTCTAACTTTTTTTAATACAACAATAACAAAGAGAAATATCGTATCAATTAGGTTAACCTCACTTTCACAAGTATTTTTCTAATTGAATAATACTAACCAAGTTCAAGTTTATTTTACTAAATTAACAAATA
Source organism: Lagenaria siceraria (assembly GCA_002890555.2). Taxonomy (NCBI): domain Eukaryota; kingdom Viridiplantae; phylum Streptophyta; class Magnoliopsida; order Cucurbitales; family Cucurbitaceae; genus Lagenaria; species Lagenaria siceraria. Next base: position 388,146 of record CM016487.1, on the reverse strand, counting down.
AAGTATTCCGACATATTTATTGATATCTCCCACAAATGTTTGGGCTTAATGTTTACTTTGAACATGAATATACCTACATTCCCCAACCCTTTCTTTATTGATACCAAATTCTAAAATCATCGGACCCTTTTGAAATTTAAAAAAAAGTTATACTTATGGCGCATTTTATGTTGAATGAAACAGAGTATAATGTAAAATCATGTTAATTAAAACTTATAAAAGTTTGTAAAATGACAAAAATGAAATATAGGAAAAAGTTCTGAAAGAAGCAGCAATGGAAGATGGAACAATAATCTTGACGACGTTGAATGATGCATGGGCAGAGCCAGATTCCCTCCTCGATCTGTTTCTTAAAAGCTTCCACATTGGAAACGGTACTCAAAGATTATTGAAGCACTTAGTCATAGTCACGTTGGACCAAAAAGCGTATTCTCGTTGCCTGGCATTGCACCCTCATTGCTATGAATTGGAAACTCAAGGAACCAACTTCTCCAGCGAAGCCTACTTCATGACCTCTGATTACTTGAAAATGATGTGGCGAAGAATTGAATTTCTCATCTCTGTTCTCGAGATGGGTTACAGTTTCGTATTCACTGTAAGTTAGTCACGGTTAGCTTAAACTTTTTGGTTAATCGTTGATTTAAAATGGTGTTAAAGCTTCTGAATAATGCAGGATTCTGATATAATGTGGCTGCAAGACCCATTCAATCACTTCTACCCAGAGGCAGATTTTCAAATTGCTTGCGATATGTTTTTGGGGAACTCGGAAGATTTAAACAACACTCCCAATGGAGGGTTTGTGTACGTGAAAGCGAATCCAAAAACAGTAAAATTCTACAAGTTTTGGTACCAATCAAGGACAATATATCCAGGACAGCACGACCAAGATGTGCTGAACAAGATCAAACACAGTCCATTGATCTCTAAAATTGGGCTGAAATTAAGGTTTCTGGACACTGCGAATTTCGGAGGGTTCTGTCAAATGGGGAGGGACATGAACAAGATGGCTACAGTGCATGCCAATTGCTGCGTTGGACTAGAGAACAAAGTTCACGATCTCAGGATTTTGCTTCAAGATTGGAATAACTTTTTTAACCGAACTGCAGATAATAAAGCTTCCTCAACCCCTTCATGGACTGTTCCTCAAGATTGCAGGTATATATATACATTATTATATGCTTTCTTTCTAGCCAATTATAATAATTTATATATGCAAAATCTTTACTATTTTTTTTTTTTTTTTTTTTTTAAAAAAAATTAGAGTTATTAATATTTTTGGATGGCAAATTCAGAACTTCATTTCAAAGAGGGAGGCAACGGAAAGACAGTAAGAAAACTGGGAACAGAAGGTTATCATCATAGGAAGCCTAAATTGGTATGATGATTTGAAGAGAAAGGAACAAATTAAAATGTGTTGCAATCGCTCCTGCTGGATAAAATTTGCTTCGAATGAAATGGTTGCATTCTCTTTTCGATTTTTTAGTACACAATTTTTCTGTACATTGTTAAAAAGCCAAGAAGAATGAAATATTGCTCTCTTTTTTTCGTTTTTTTTTTTTTTTTTTTAAAAAAAAACTCTTAGCGGCAAATTAATTACTTTTAGTTGGTTTTACATTTTCTTAATTTTCTTGGTTTAATCATCTCAAGTGGAGATTCAGTTATATACCTTAAGTTTTCCCATACTCATAACAAATTGGAGAGTATTTTACTTATATTGGCTATATTTGGTCTACTCGTGTGATTTTTTTTTGTTACACAATGCGTGGATTTCTTTTTAATTATTTGTGATGTTATGTCTAATTTTACAACGCAAGTATGGAACTTGTCAATACGTTGACTTTTGTTTTTTAATAACTAATTGAGTATATATAAAGAAAAATATTTAAGTGCTCTCAGCTGCATCCATCTCTATGCAATTTAGAAGAAAATTCGTCTAAAAAATTGACTTTCTAAAAAAAAATGGTTTTTTTTTCTTTTTTTGTGTTCAAAAGAGGGAGTATGAGATTACATACAGTTTGACTGCATCTAATTGCTCATATATAAATATACTTTTGACATCATTATTAAGTTAAAAATGATTGTCTTTGACATCTAGTTCGATCGAGGTACCCCACTTTTTAGTAGTTTAATAAATATTCTTAGGCTGAGTTGAGAAAAGAATAATAGTTTAAATCATTTAGGGCATGTTTGGTAATAAATTTTAAAATAGAAATTTAAAAATAAAGAATTCTATGAAAATAGAGTTATATTTTATGTTTTTATATATGTGTTGGATAACATATTAACTTAAATTTTAATTTAAACCATTATTTTAAATGTGTTTATAGTAGTATATTTATAAATCATAAAATTTGTTGTAGCTACCTACTAAATATTAAGTTGACTATAAATCTGTTGGACCACATTTTAAAAAAAATTTAATTTGAGTTTTGGCCTTCATTCCTTGCAACATTAAAAAAAGGGGAAAAAAAGTTTTCAAATGTTTGCTTTTTATTTTTATAATTTAACTAATAATTCAAATATTTCGTTAATGAATGTAAAAGCCATAGTGCGAACAAGAAAAATCTATAAAATTAAAAATATATATATATATATTTTTTTTTTTATCAAAATAGTGCCTGAAAAACCGAAATGTCGTATTTAAATATTTTACTATGTTTACAAAACCGCCGGGTAAAAAGAAGCGTCTATTTACAAATTTCCCATTAAAAATCTATATTTTATAGATTTCAAAGAGAAACATAGACGAGCGTTCTTTATTTTTATTTTTTAAGTGGATTTTGGGTTTAGGGTTATTGCTAATTGGGCCAAGAAAGAACGGAAGATTCCCAAACTTAGATATCATCGTCATCTCTGCAAGCATCAAGCAACCGGTAAGTACACAGAACGGCGAACATTTCATCCCTTCCGGTGATCATCAAGCAACCTGAAGGTCTGGGCAGGCGAGGAACTGACCTTAGAGGACGGTGAAGCCGTGCTACGATGTCGGATCCATATGCAGGGGCGAAGGGAGGTAGGCTCACCTTCAAGGGAGGAGTCTTAGCCTCTCGTAGCAAGGATATTGACAAGAAGAAGAAGAAGAAGAAGAAGAAGAAAGAAAAAAGTAAAACCGACGAGAACCCCACGGACGAGGCCGAGATTTTGACGTCGGCTGATGGTGTAGAAGGTGGAGACGGAGCAATGTATACTATTGACGCGGCCAAGCGTATGAAGTATGAGGAGCTCTTCCCTGTGGAGACCAGGAAGTTTGGTTACGATCCTAACAACTCCAATACCAACTTCAAGTCTGTGGAGGATGCTCTCGATGACCGTGTCAAGAAGAAGGCGGATCGTTATTGTAAATAATTAGGTCACTGCTCTCGCTACTCTGCTTTAGTTTGTCTCTGCATTCCTTCTCGCAATTCCATAAATGCAGTTTGTAATTCCTGCCTGACTTTGATGGATACTTCAGTTAGGATTTTCAATTAGATGCGCAATATGTTAAAAGCATTAAGCATATTGGGTTAAGATCGTACCAATTAGGTCAAGTGTTGGTTTCTAACGAAAGAAATGTTTGTCCAATTTGCCTTATACTCGGAGAATGTCAGAATTTTAGTTAGGGAAGTATATTCTTTTATTGTTTTTTTTTTTCTCTTCTGCATTTGCCTCTTAAGAATCCTTGAATAAATATGCGTAGGAAGGAATTTGTTGCATGGTTCCTTAGGTAGCCACCAAAAATTCCTCTAGTCTTATACTGTGGAGATCAGGAAGTTGGATCTGAACTAGCGAATTTCTGATCCACTCCTATAGAAAGGCCAAGGAATCTCTAGTCTTATACCGTCAGCTTTTTTTTCTGGATAGTAGTTTTGCATACTCATTTTGTATTTTTAGTTCCCAGCCGTTCATGACTTCATTAATTATCAAGGCTGCACTTTAACTGTTCCCCTTGGCCTATGGTAAGGAACATCGTTTGTTTCCATCCAAGTACAAAGGAAAGGCAGTTCAGGTACCTAACTATACTCCAGAAGAAATTGGAGATACGGAAGAAGTTGGAAATTAGTCCTCCAATTTGGGGTGCTATGGAGGTGTTAACCTAGTTGAGATGTCCAGGAGCACCTACTGATCCTTAGTCTTTCGGATTACTATGCTATTATTATTCTGTATTTTTGAATTTGGAACTTTGTATCTGGAGCATTAGTCTGTTTTCATTATATCAATGAAAAGTTCGTTTTTGTTCCAAAAACAAAACTTGTTACTTTGTAAAAACAAGGTAAAGTCTTGCTAATCATCTGTGAATGATAGCTGTGAAGTAATTATAGGTTTAGGCAAGCCGGTGCATATATAACCCTGGATTACAAAGGATGTCTCTGAGTTGTTAGTAACTAGCATATAAAGTTATATAACAAATATCCTCCGCAAATGCCATAAAGTGGAGTGGCCCTTAGTGAATCTTTTGCCCAACACGCTTGAAGTCCCCATATTTATCTGCAGATGTTCGTCTATTATCACCTTCTAGATTCACCAGTAGTGTTGGGCCAATAGCATTAGTTGGATTATTTTTAATCTAGCCTCGAGTGTTGGAGATCAGCAAGTCTTGGACATCTAAACTGATCTCTCTCTCTTTCTCTCTCTTCTGGGGAGAACATGTTTATGGCCAGCCTTTGTCTATGAACTATGGGGAGACGTGCTTAGGCATATGTTAGTTACCTGCTTGACATGATATGCTGATTTAGACTAGTTAACTCATGTTAGGCATAGCCCAAGGCAATAAGAAAAAAAGGAGAGAAAGTTTGGAACTGTAGGCACCTCTAATATTTTAAGTTTTTTTTTTCCTCTATATACTTCTCGTCTTAGGGGAAAGGGCGGAATAGCCTCTGATCATATTGCAGCAGGTTTGCATTTGGTAAATGACCTATTCTGTCTTAATGTTCTGTCTGTGCCTGCCCCAATTCCTACAGGAATGATTACTTATTAGAAATAATGGAACTTTTAGCTTGTGATGTAAAGTGTAGAGAAGGCGCCACATTGGTAGGTAGAAATGTTATCTTGGGCAGTGTCATTGGTGTTATTATTATTGGTAAGAAACCAAACTTTCATTGAGAATAAAGTTTCTTTTTCACTATATACTTCTTGTCTTAGGGGAAAGGGCGGAATACCCTCTGATCATATCGTAGCAGGTTTGCATTTGGTAAATGACCTATTCTGTGTTAATGCTCTGTCTTTGCCTGCCCCAATTCCTATACGAATGATTACTTTTAAAAATAATGGAACTTTTAGCTTGTGATGTAAAGTGTAGAGAAGTCGCCACATTGGTAGGTAGAATTGTTATCTTGGGCAGTGTCATTGGTGTTATTATTATTGATAAGAAAACAATCATTCATTGAGAGAGAATGAAAAGAATACAAGGGTCTACAAAAAGAGCTCGATAAAAAAGTAAAAAGCAAGAGGGAGCTAAATGTAACTACAAAAAGAGGTTCCAATCCAACAAAATCAAACTAAGTCATTTGTGGTGTTAATTAAAATCAGGGTACCAGTAATACTCTTCACTGGATGCCTGATCTGATCGGATCTCTACTTCCCCCATATCCTTCCTACTATTCTCTAGTTCTTTTGATAATCTTAATCTCTTTGAGTTTTCTTCGAGTGTGGTTCTTATCCCTTTCTGGGAGAATAGCTGCCAATTTTACCTGTGTGGATACTTGCAAACTGCAGCGCAGTGATTTGTGCAATTTACATATCATATTTCTATGTCTGAAAAATGGTTTATACTTTTTTGCATAGTCTTTAAAGGGGGGAATGCAAAGATTGCCTAATTTAATGATACGCTTGTTGAACCTTACATAGCTTCAAACTAATCTGCGAGTTTGTCTGAGGTCAATTGCATTGCACGTGTTGCTTCAATGCGGTGGTGCACATTACCTTTTGCTCTGCATTTACTCACTCGTGATCTTAGTGCATAAACGTGAAAATCTAGCATCCTTCCGTATTTTAACGAATTGATGTTTGTTCCACGTTCTTGTGGAAGCTTTTGGTCCTGAAAGCCTTCATCTTATTCATGTTTTCCATAACGCTCATATCGTAGTTGTTTGTTGCAGGCATCGGTCATAGTGGAGATTCCAGGGATTTCTTGTGAGGATGCTCATCATGCTCCACTAAGCAACGGGTTTAGCATCACTATGCCTAAGATTAATGGGTTTCATGGTATTGTTATCTATATAGACTCATGGACCCATTGAAGAAATTTTAGTATCGTGCTGATTGTAATTACTTCCCTCCTCCCCCCTGATAGTTTTGCTATCCCACACCGTGTCTAATGGGCCAAATTTGTAGCAGCTAACATGAGAAGATGGCTTAATCTTTCGTTGTCAGTATTTTGTATGGATAATTCTTACAATTTAGGAACCAAATAATATAGCATGGATTGGAATATAAATCTTCTTGACTTACAAAAAATCATTGTAATGGTCTTATGTTGGTTAAAGTTAAGAGTATGGAAAGGCAGGCTATACAGGAATATGGGATTTGTCTCAATTTAACTTCTATTTTTGAACTTCCTATAGCGTTTAGTTTGTCTTCTTTCCTTCTTTCTGGAGCGGGAGACTGCCATTACTTTAATTATATCTATCAAGCGTTATCTGAAAAATAGACCCAAAAAAAAAAAAAAAAGAATTCATTTTGGGCCATTATAATTTCAGAAATTGTTTCAAATAAATAAATAGACTTAATTATTATTGATATAATTCTATGTATTTATTAGACATTTTTTCTTACCAAACTGCCCTAATGTAATAATTTAATTAGCCCACATTTAGTTTAATAATTTTTGTTTAAACAACATTTATTAGTTTAATAATTGTGTAGTTGGTATTAAACCACATTTGAATATTAGGTTAAGAATACTTGAGTAGGCGATGCTGGGCTGAACATATAAATGTTGAGACGCACCATTTGGGGACACAAACCAAAAGAAAAACACCATTTCATTTTCAGTTCGAATCGGTGCAAGATTTTCAAAACCATATGTTGTGTTTCTCCCACCCCATATTTTTCCTTTTTATTTTTCAAATATAAATTAATTATAAAATAACTTAATAGGGGACAAAATTCAAAATTAATGTTGAATTTTGAACTATTGACAAAAATAGGGTACATAGTAAAGAGTGGTTGAATAAAATATTGACAAAAATAGGGTTGTAAAATCGTGTACCCCGTACACGATTTCCACATGGCATCCACGTAGTTGGTCAATGAGACCAAAATCGTGTACGGGTACATGATTTCCATTTTTTTTTAATCAACAATTACATTTCTTAATATTGTTATTTTATAGCATACTGAATAAATGCGTCTGAAGACTAGAAATTCATAAAAACTTAAACTTTAAATTACAAACAAAATTCAATAACCCTACGGCCCAAATCCAATATCAGTCTAAGATATAAACATACAACCCAATACATATTTAAAGTTTTTTTTCTTCCAAAAAATAAATAAAGATACACCTAATATAAGCCTAAATTATTAAACTTAAAAAAAACAACTCAACTTTTCATGCCAAAATCGTGTACCCGGTCCACGATTTTACAACCCCAATTTTGAGATTATTTTCCCATCTACTCTATTTTTGTCATATATTATTAAATTAACATTATTTTAAAAAAAAAATCTCAAACTCATGCAATCTAAAAACAAAATTATACAAAACAAATAAATATTCAATATTAATCAACAAACAAGCTTCACACTCTAGATTTAGTGAATATTACCGGCAGCGACGGCAGCACAGTGGTGGGCGGCGGAGGAATTTGGGCAGCAGAAGAAGAAAGGAGTGAAGAAGAGAAGGAGTGAAGAAGAAGAAGAGAGGGGCGGTTATAGGGTTGAAAATCGTGGACCCAGTCCACGATTTCACTATGCAAGCGTGGCAGTGGGAATCCTTTGACCTGCAGATGTGGCAGGTAACTCGTGGACCCGGTCCACGAGTTTCATGCCAAAATCGTGGACCGGGTACACGATTTTACAACTCCATTTTTTACATTATTTTCCCATCTACTATATTTTTGTCATATATTATTAAATTAACATCATTTTTAAAAAAATTCCTTAACAGGAGGTTATGTAAATTCAAGTCTTATCTTTTACTTTAATTAGCTAAGTCATTAACAGAGCTGTAAAATTTATGAATTCTATACATTTGTGTAAATTAGCTCGACCAATTAAATTTGAGCCCACTAAGGCCCATTAGATATTTTTATTATTTAATCTATTTGAAGTAATATATGGACCGTCGGATCAAGATGTATTTTTGATTTTGGTGCATCAGTTCATAGCTTTAGCAACCTATTATTATATGGAGGGAAAGGGCATAACAATCTGTTAGCGCCGTCCGGGAGTCTACCTTTCTTCCGCGAGCCTCAGTCTTATCCCCTAATTCCAAAACCCTAACCCAAAGGTAACTCCCTCCGTCCTCTCCGCTCCATCATCTTCAATCTGTTCTCCCGCTTGTTTCTTAGATTCTTTTTTGTCGGGACTTTTTCAATCTTTATTCATGGTTGGGCTTGAAAGTTTAGACGAAGCTTTTATAGATTGGTTAAGCCTGTTTCTCTATCTTTTTGCACGCTAGGGTTTTCCTATCGTTTTGATTATCCTCTACTCCTGCAAGGTTGTGTTCTTTTCTTGTTCTGCATTTAGGTCCCATTTCTTAACCGAAATTTAATTTATGCTTGCAGTCGTTTGTACCTCATTCTATAATCACGACATTTCGCTTTGGGTATATTTCTATGATTGAAGGATGTGGGTTTGTTCGGTGCAGTGTCATTACTTCTGCTGATTGAGTCTCAGTATGTCGGTTTTGTTTGTGCAGTCTCTTTTCCGATTCATATTTTTTTAGTAATTAATACCGGTAGATGAAAAAAATATTCTTGCACATAATACTCGAGTTGCCCCCACTTTGGTGGGTATCTGTTCCTGCTCGTAGCTTTTGGATTTTACTTTTATTATATTTGTATTGTTTGAAATATTCTGTTCTTGTTATAACTTATACCCGAACAAGTGGTTGCTCCCCTTGTGCAGCTTTATGACTTACTTATGATTGGCGTAGTTTTAATTCTGTTTGGTGTCGTGCAGATGGATCAAGAGAGGCTTAGAAAGATTGCCAGTGCCGTTCGCACGGGTGGAAAGGGTACCATGAGAAGGTAATTTGTAATATTTACTGCAACTTTGTGCATGTCTATTCTATTGTTCAGCACTGAAGGAAATGTCGTCGAAGTTTGTATTGCTGCCTGAAAAAATTTTAAGCTTTGATATATCGTAACTACCCTGCCTCTTTACCTTAAATTTGATGGATCGTAAGAACCATCCAATTGTGATAACAAATTATGCGCCGCCCCTTGAAGTTAGTAGATTCACACTAATTTAAATTTATTATTTACAAATACAAACTAAAATAGAGGATATTAATAGGAACTTCTTTTGAGCCATAATTCATGCCACTATTGAAACTTCTAGCTTATTGTTTTGCTCTGACCTTGTTAGTCTGACCTTAAGACTTTAAAGCCTTCCCCAAGGTTATGCAATAATGTCATCATCTTGGTTACCTTATTGTAACTTTCACTTGGTAAGTCTTGTCATTCACATCCCACAGTCTTGTATTTGTAAAAATATGATTTTTTTTTTCATGTCATAATCTTTCTATGATTTCTTCAATAAAATTCACTAGAGACATTACCATGTTATTCCATTGGTTGGATTTGTATTTTCAAACAATTGCCCTTGATAATAGAAAGAAGAAGGCAGTGCATAAGACCACCACAACTGATGACAAAAGGCTCCAGAGCACCCTAAAGAGAATTGGGGTGAATGCCATTCCTGCTATTGAGGAGGTCAACATTTTCAAGGATGATGTGGTCATCCAATTCAACAACCCGAAGGGTAACTTTTATTAGCCAATTTATGGTCCTTAACCCTTATTTGCCTTATATTCTTGGATGGCTCATAACTAACCTTTTTGAAACTTTTTCCTGTTCAGTTCAAGCATCTATTGCTGCAAACACCTGGGTCGTTAGTGGTTCTCCTCAAACAAAGAGTATGTATCTCTGCTAAACCATGTTGTAAATCTCGTAAGATGATTGTCTTCTTTCCATTGCTTCAATATAAATTGACATACTGGACAACCATCAAAGGCATCTTGGGGAGTACTTGTACTTCTTTGAGAGAACGTATTCTTGTTTTGGGCAACTGTATCATGGCTACAGGGAAATAATGTTCTTTAACCTTGTGAGATCTCATCAGTTTTTAAGTGGATTTGATTAGTTTTCATTGTGTCTATTTCATTGAACCTGCATCTTCTTGCCAACCTTCGAAGTATGCCTTACTGCTAGAAATCATCTGGCTTGTACAATTGTTCTTGTTGTCTATTTGGGCTGAGTTGAATTGTCTTTCATTCTCATCTTTCTTGGTTGAGATGGTCCTCTGATTTTTTTTTTTTCATTTTTAAAATTCTAATAATTTGTGCGTTTCCCAACTTACAGAATTGCAGGATATCTTGCCCGGTATCATCAATCAATTGGGTAATTATCTCTTGAATTGTTTTATAGTTAGTTCTCCATTGGTTTGAACTTCAAAATAACATTTCTTGTTCTACTATCCTCAGGGCCAGATAACTTGGACAACTTGCGAAAATTGGCTGAGCAGTTTAAACAGCAAGCACCTGGAGCAGGTGGTGATGCAAAGAATGCACAAGAGGAGGATGACGATGTTCCAGAACTTGTTGAGGGGGAGACTTTTGAAGCTCCAGCCGAAGAAAATCGTTCTTCTTAGAGATATCCTTTTGAAGGAAGGGAGTGTTTTATGCCGTTTTATACTTCCTAGAGTTGCTTCAGACAAGTTTTTATGATTTCGATAATTCTTAAATCTTATCATAATTTAACTTGTTCTCTTTATGATGAGGAACGGAACTTTTCGTGTTTGTTTAATGCCCTGCCATACTCTTAAATCTTCCAATGATCCTTTAAAAAAAAAACGTAATCTACAAGTGCAATCGTGGGAAAGATGGCTTCAAGGTTCAGTAAGTAACCGAATATATATACAATCAAAAGCTCTGCCTTAACTTCGATTACAGTGACGGGTAAGAATTCATTTTCTTATCGTATGTCTGTGTTACATAAAATGTCTACGAACGAATTGAAAAATAAAAGTGTTCCCGAATTATCATTGAGATCTGCATTGTAGTTTTCTGGCAATACTGTCAAATGTTCGGTTGAAACACATTATGGGGATCAAATCGGAGGCTCAATATTGCAGTCAAAATAGTAATTTAAAAGTGGATTTTGTTCAAACACATTCCTTGGGTAATTCCGTGAACCTGACAGTATCTTTACAATAAATCGTATACCAAATGCCTTGCACGAACCCACTTGAGTTGATGTGCTTTGTGCCTGCTTAGCCCTCTTAACGATGGTTTGTCCCACCAAAATTGCCTTGACAGTCCACGCTTGGCCTCTGCATCCTCCGTCTCTGGCTCCAATTCGCAAGCTTTAATCTCAAAAGACCGAAATGTTGCCACAAATGGCGCATTGCTCCTTCTTGTGTTGCCCAATCGTCTGCATTCCATATCGAACCTCCAACTCCTATGGCTTGGTTCTTGGGTAAGCCACACCACTTTCTTCTTTGTTCTCAAACACTCTTATAGGAATTCTGGCCACTAGAAACCTATAAATTCAAACATATTAAACTCATGTGTATGATATTGTTAAATTGAAAAAAGTGGTGGTAAAATAATCAAATTTGAAATCTGTGTCCGATGAAAGTGCAAAACTTACACTATAGAGTGGCGATTCCAGAAGAGGGAATAAGTATGGAAATCGGTTGTGGGGTCAAACCAAAGAGTGTGTCTTTGCTCTCTATTTTCAGTGCCATTCGTATACACATTGGTTTGAAACAAATATGGTTGTCCCGAAACATTTCCCAGAAACTCAAAATCTAGCTCATCGTGGTTTAGCCCCTCTGAAGACATCTGTAATTTTACACAAAAATAAGTGGAAGGAACTCATCTTTGTAAATAAATTAGTTTGGAATTTAGATATAAATGTATGTGTTTTACGTAGAAGGTTGTCACTGTCCCTGCAGAGTCGCCCTCCATGAGTTTGATTTGGACAGTGGCTTCCCCGAATAGATACTTCTTCTTGGATTCATATCCACAACCTGAAAAAGAACAAACAAGCAAAGTTAAAGCCATGAAAAGGGGAGAGTTGATTTTGGAAGCAGTTTGTTGGTATACCAGAAAGAGAGTCAAGTGTTAAGTTTGCGTAATCTCCTTCAATGAGGAGATGATGTGGTTCCCAATTTGGTTGAAAAAATTCATCAAAGTTAGTGCAAGAAACTACAGAAGAAACGAGCAATATAGGGAAGTAGCTGAGAAACCTCATTGCTTCTGAATTTGAAAGCCATTCTCCAACCGCTATCTGATTTTAAAGAAATGGAGAATGTGACAGTGTAATACAAGTGGGATGGGAAGCAAAGTGGGGCGGCAGCTGCAAATACGTCAGCTAGCCATTACTTAGTTTTAAATAAAAGAAAGGCTATCAATCAAAGCCAGCTTTTTTAATCTTCCACTTTCACCGCACCACTCCCACACCACCCACTTTTTCACCCTAGCTTTCTTGAATTTCCACAATCATCATACATTCTAAGTTTTCATATTCATTTTGGTTTGTTTTCTTTCTAATCACTTGATGTTTTAGGCAAATTTAGCTTTACTGGCTAAACACAAATGTTATCATATTAGTAAAGAAGAAAGTTCATCTAACATTCAAGAAGAAGAAGAATAAAACGAATTTGCAAATTTACCTATGTAACGACCTAAGTTCAGGATTCGGAACCTGATGGCACCGACACTTCCTGCATCTTCTGCGACCTTTCAGCACGCTTTGTGCTCACTCACGTGCATCTTAGGAAAATTCCCAGGAGGTCACCCAATATAAGACTGTGGAGTTCTTATGATTTAGTCACCGAAAAGGAAGGTGCACCTTATCGGTATAGGTAGTAACTTTCAATTCTTTTAAGTCTTTCTTAACCATACTTTTATGTCCCCAGGATCTTCTCATTCGGATGTGATCCCGGTTCATTCATGTCCCCCTCCTAAACTTGAGGCGTTACAATCCATCACATCTACACACAAACTAAAGTAATGAATCACATGAGGACAAAATTATTGAATTTACATATTATCAATAGACCATCAATTGAAGACAAAAATATCAATATTTACAAATGTCATTTAAGTTTTTTAAGTGTCATCGTTTGTAATTAGGTATCTATGAACCGTTGTATGTAAATATTTTGTTTGTGATGTATCTCCTTGAAGAGATAAGTGAGAGTGGCACATGTATGAAAAAGTTTTGATATGTCACTTGTGTTAAGTTATCCATTTACTTTCATCATTTATCTATCACACCCTATCAACTCAACCAATATTTGTTGGGTAAATATGATATGTTATATCATTGTTTTAATAGGTCAAATTGTATAGTATATTGAATTGTAAATTAAAATATAAAAAATGCAATCAAAACTATTAAGAATTTGCAGTTTAAAATCGAAAGAATAATAATATAGCAAAGGAAAGCAGAGGGATAGAAAGGGGGAAGGAATGAAGGGAAGTGTGTGTTTCCTCTGCGCTCCTCTTCCATTTCTTCCAAACCAAACTTCCTTCTCTTCTTCTTCTTCTTCTTCTTCTTCTTCTTCCAATTCCATTTCTAAACCTAGCCCTATTCATGCTCACACTCACGATCAAGAGATTCGGGTTTGCACCAATCGCACTTGCCGCCGTCAAGGTTCCTTTCACACACTCGAAATTCTCAACGCCCTTGCACCTCCCACCATTACTGTCAATTCCTCTGGTTGTTTAGGAAGGTGTGGCGCTGGCCCCAACGTTGCTGTTTTGCCTGATGGATTCGTCGTCGCTCATTGTGGCACGCCTGCTCGAGCTGCCGAGGTCATCATCCAATTATCTGGTGGAGACTCAGATTCTGTTGCTATCTCAAAGAGCTTGGAGGCTCTTGCTCTGAGGAAGAGAGCTCAATGTGAGTTGGAGGACGGGAATTTCTCCCAGGCCGAGCTACTTCTTTCGCAGGTAAACTCTTCCGCCTTTTGCTGTGTGAGTGGTTTTCTACTCTTCAGTCTGAGAATTTTGTTCAGAATAATACTCTATGTATGATGCCCGGCTTCAATTTGTTGCAGGCGATAGGTTTAAAACCATGTGGAGGTATCCATATAATATTCAAGGACAGGTGTTCTACTTCTAGTTCTATGTTGTATCTTATTATATACAAATCGTGAGCTATATGTCCCTTCTTATAGTAATTTTGGTAACGATAATTGAATTTATGCCAATAAGCGTTGACAATTATTATTACTCGTTCAATTTTAAGTCGCCTAAGTTCTTCCCTCATGCTCCATGCTGTTGATAATTTATTCCTGCATCTTTCTAGCATTTGTATATTTCTTCACTTAAAAATTGTTTGCCCATGTATTTACTCAAGCAGCTGCATCCAGAAAATTTAGTTACACAGAACTACTTAAATTTTCAGGTCCATCGTAAGATTGACACTTGGAAATCATTCTGGTGCTCTCGAAGATGCAAATGAAGCTCTAAGAGTAGCTCCTCGATATCTCGAGGTGAGAAGTATTTTAACTAATCATCACGTGCATTACATTCTATCTCAAAACTAGACGTTAATTTTGAGAAAATAACTATGCTGTTACACTTCAATGAGTCTGGATTGTGAATATAATAATTATCAAAGGGGGATATTGTTTGAAACTACCAAGTTGGAGACCAGGTAGTAGTACCTCAATTAATGGACAAGGTTTACGATATATAGAGTTCCCATTTCTTCCACTCCAAGCAGATTTGAGTAGTGCAAAGCTTTAGGGGTCAAGAGCAAAAGAAAATTTGGAGGATAACAGGGAAATTTTGGCCACGAACATAAATTATAATTGTAAATTCATGGTGGGCACTTACCTAAAATTTAATATCTTAAAAGTTTTTGTAGCACCCAAATGTTGTGGAGTCTGATAGGTTGTCCCATAAGGATTAGACAACGTACGTGGAATCTGTTCTGAACACTCACAGATATGTATATATATAAAATTATGATTGTAAATTTGGAGATCAACTTTTTCTTAGGCTCCTTCAGCCTTTGTGATGCATGAATCTTTATATGTTAATATTAAAAATAAATGTTATGGGAAAAAAATCGATGGACGTGACACTCTTGGATATTAAGAATTTTAAAAAAATAGCTCTTAGTTTAAAATTCAAAAGACTGATGATGCTAAACTATAATTTAGAGGTCCTTCGAACCCTCAACAAACTAATTGAACATGCAGCCCTTTTGAGATCATTACAAATTCAAGTCCTTTAATCTAAGAAGCACGAACACTTTAGTTTGGCTAACGTGTTTGTGTCCGACATATGTCGAACACTTCGACACTTGTTGGGCACGTATCAAACACTTGTTAGTGCAACAAATGTGTTAGATATGCATTGAATACTTGTTGAGTAGACTAAAAAGACACATATATGACAATTAACTACTTTTGAGTGTGAAATACAACAAGATAAGTCTTTTAAGCATATAAATGCATCAACACATTTACTTTCAATTTTATTTTGGTATGAAAATGATATATATTTTTAAAAATGTATACTTTAATAAACGTGTCCTTGTCGTGTCGTGTCCTAGATATTTAAAATATGGCATGTCGCCGTGTTCGTGTTGTGTCATATCCGTATCCGTGCTTCTTAGCCTTTAATTGAGAAAATGTGAGAAAAAAGGATTGTAGCTCTAGAGTAGATTATCGTATTGTTCCTGTGATGTGTTTCCTAATATTCAACTTGCAGGCTTACATTTGCCAAGGTGATGCATTCATAGCTATGGACCATTTTGATTCAGCTGAGACGTCATATTCAACAGCTTTAGAAATTGATCCTTCAATTCGCCGTTCAAAGTCATTCAAGGTATTGATTCACTTAGATTTATGTTAGAGTGTGGATATAATATTAAATTTACCTTCACCCATTAGGCCATCAACTTAAGTTTTTGGGTCAATCAAGGATATAATATTAAACTTACTTTCACCTATCGACTTAACCTTTTGGGTAAATAAGTGATTTAGTACTTTGTATGAGTAGACTATGGGCAATTTCATCACTGGGACAAAAAGGGACAACCGCTTTAATCAACCAATTTTCAGGACTTTTGCTCCTTGGTTGGGATTGGCTTGGTAGAATTTTGGAGCTATTTTTCTGTTTTTTGAGGACATTTTTTTTTTAATTTAAAAAATAACTGTTTTCAAGTTGTTATTGTCACTAATGACCAACCCATAGTTCAAAACAACTTAAGCTTTCTTCCTTTAATAATCATAAGCTTGTAGATATTAACTATAAGTTCCATTTACAAGCCACTTGATAGCTTGGAAAACAAACTTGTTTCTTAAAACAGTCTCCCAAACAAGACTATTCGTTTATGAACTATTTTGGAATCCTGTTCTGATCCCAAATCAGGCACAGTTTCTGTAACGCTTGCTATAAATTCTCACTTCTCTTTCAATCATACAATGCACACCATTTTGAGTGATTTTTTCCTTGTCATTTTTGCAAAATGAGATTGAAGTCAGTTTTTGTCTAGTGCTGCTAGAATGCCGCTTTAATATTCTTCTAATATTTACGCACCATTTCTTCTATAGGCACGAGTTGCTAAACTTCAGGCGAAGCTCAGTGCTGTGAGAACACAATAAATCTGAGATGTGGAGCAAGGAAGCAGAATAGTCAATGAAAAGAGTTCGAGATTCAAACATTCCTTCATGTTGTTTCCAGGTTTCAAATTTCTGACTCAGATTGTCTTTGAAATCTTAATTAGGTTAAATATATAAAATTTGATGCAATTTTGGAGTTTCAAGGAAATCTGTATGGGAATGGGTATAGAATGATTTCAGCAATAAAAATAACTAATCTGGAGATCAATAATTTTAAGAATCTTCAGAATCTCCAGGCATGAGATAATTCCTAAATTCCTAATCGTTTTTATGTTGGAGGAAAAACCTCGCAAATTTCGCAATCTCATAACCATTAGTCTTAGGGCATGCATTCACATGGAGAAAGTGATTTACTGACCTGTAGAGTAAGATGGAGATTTTGATTGGGGATTTTGACTTTGGCTTATAATTAATGATTAATATAATTGCTACAGGCATGAATTAGTATAGCAGGCGAAGGGTTCGAGTTAAATCTTTGGTGTTCAAAATTTTTAATCAGATGTTGTAATGGGAAGGTTCACTACAATCTATGAAGCACCAAACATTTTGTTCTCGGTAAAGTGTTGGACACTAAAAAGGTGTATAAATTTTCCCCCTAATTTTGGACATGTCTAGACACAACTGGTGAAAAATGTTTAACGTAAAAACTAAGGAAATTTTTTTTCTCATAAAATTTCTCGTATATCAATTATATCAGTCAATCCTAAAGCAGGATGATGACATCTTCATCCTCTAGTTATAGCTAACTATTTTTTTTTTCATATCTTTTAAGACTTCAAATATCATTAGTTGACTTAACTTGTATGTTTCTAGTGAAAGGATATCTTGTTTTTGAGAAATTTTTCACAAATAGAAAAAATGTCGAACTATTTAGAGAAAATAACAAAAGAAAAAAAAAACATCGATAGATTTCTATCAACATCTATCAGTGATAGACTTCTATCATTTCTATCGCTGATAGACGTTGATAGACTTTTTTTAGCGTCTATCATAACTATCTAAAAATTTTGCTATTTTGTGTAAATAGTTTTACTTATTTTTAAAAATTCTTCTTGTTTTTATGTCAAGTTTACATTTTTTTTATATAAAGTAATATTAACATATCAATATAGACACATATTTCCCTAAACGGATGTGTCCCCGTGCTTGTGTCTGTGGGCTTCTTAGTTAAGACTGCATAATACTATTAACTCCAAGAAATCTCTCGTGAAAATTTATTTTTCAAGTAAGTGAACATATTTCATTTTTCTGGATATAGATTAAGCAAATCCAAATAAATGCACACTTTGGCTCCTATTCTGAGCTCTGATCCAGTATAATATCAATACTAGCTTCTTTTTCTGCTTGGAATGTTTCTCTTGTAGTAATCTCAATGATAAGGGAACTTTATACATCTTCCATTACTTGCCTCCTTGATAATATTCTCTTCTGATGGTGGAGATTTTGAAAGTGATTCATCAGACAAAGCCATTGAAATCTACCCTTGACTTGCAGAATATGAATCTCTAGGATTTAGCATTTTCTAAAATATTATTTAAGAATTAAGAGCGTGTTTGAAAAACAAGGCAGCTCAAGAGCTACTACCTTAGCGAGCTGCCACCTTATCTCTATACTATGCTGTCTAAAGTTAGTTCATAGGTATTTAGTATTGTGTGGTTGAAATTCAGCATTTAATGACTGGTTTTGTTGATTACAATAATTGCAACCTTTTTCTAAAGTACAAGGCAAAATTATTATAAGCTTCACGAGCTTCAAAATGTCGGAGTGGGTTATGATATTGAAACTGAAAAGTTTGATACTTTATCCAACAGTACATAATTGGGTTGGTGTTATGGTGCATTATGAAGCTGTCAATTGAATATAATTTGGCTGTCATAGAATCATTCCTCTAATTATATCACAACTAAAAACAGATAAAAGTTGGCGTTAAGAAGGTGAGTGAACTTAAAACTATTTCATACTGCTTTCTAATACTAGGGTTTAGTGTCCATCCAATGTCACAAGATGCTAATAAAAGATACTTTCACCAAGTTATTTATAGGGGATTGGCAAAAATCTTAATACTGCTACCCACTAAATATCTCTAGTTATGGACGGCTTTCCCAACCCAAGTGAAAATGAAAAAGGAATTGTTAAGTAGGATTTGTGCTGTGACCACACAAAAACATGTCCATGCTCTTCACCTTTGCCCACCACCTGTAAGTCTTCCTTCTGCTGTTACTTGTTTTGTCAATGGCACTGCTGTTGACACCAGAATTCCTCTTGGATTTTAGTTTTCCAATTTGAAAGCATGCCTCCAATGTTACCTCATTCCCATTCTGGTCTTTATGCTTGTTGCTGCATCTACTCTCTACCATTGCTTTATCTGTCTTCACAAGTTGATCATAGTACTCTTGATTCCTTTTCTCCAGCCCATTGATCTGGCCCTGAAGATCTTCAATTTTCTGGTTAAGCAGGTAAACCCTATGATCATCCCGTAGTTTCAGCATACAGCGTGCCATCTCGCCTGCCTTCCGTTTCATGAAAACAGACTCTGCTACCAGCCCCTTGTTTTCCTCCATCAAGGAAGCCACCCTATACTCTAATCTTGCATTTTCATTTAGCAGTATGAGCCTCTCAGACTCCAAGACCTCAAGCAAACTCTTCTGAAGCTCTATCTTCCTTGATGAATCGCAGCATTGCCTTTCCAGGGTGTTTACCTCATTTGTAATAATGTCGTACTCCACATTCTTGATGACAAGCTCAGCAATAAAAGCATCATTGTCTACCATACCACAGTTTTTAGCTGATGTTACAGATACTTGCTGGTAGGACAGAGAACTCTCTGCATCAGACTCAATCTGACTGATCCCTGAATCTCCGGCCCCGTCAAAAGACTCGAGGGTTGAAGTAACAGAAGACTGTCTGTTGTGATGTTTGGCAACAGTTTGGATATACCGATCGGATAAGGTGGTGTAAGCAGTGTATAGTTCTTGGAGAAGTGCCAACAGTTGAGGGCGTTTATTGTAGTAAAATTCTGCACGTTCAGCAAAAGAGTCCCCAACATCCTCTACAGCATTTTTCATAGCAAGTAAATTGATCCTCTGCTCCATATCTGTTAAGGAACAGTATGTTTCAACACAACTTAAAAGCCAAAGAAATAGGAAAATAAGTACATTTTGTAGGTGCATCGTATAGAATCGCATTAACAGTTGCTTCTAATTGATTAGGCATATAAGATGTTCATTGGATCCTTATAAAATATAACTTAATAATGTAGATCAGAAAATTACATTCAAAAGGCATAGAGTTTAGAGATTCAAATTCACGTATTATGCCAAAGAATATAAATAGGCCCAACCAAGGACCTGCGACTTATACCACCTATTTAGGTTTGAGAGGGAAAGTTTAACCTAAGATGGGACTTATGGGATAATATGTAATAGAAATTCTATAAACTGACATAATATTCCAAAATCTATTGATGTGACATTTCATCTTTCGAACTAATGATATTGGCTATAATTTTATTAAAAGGTGCAGGGCAACTTGGTTTAATTTTGTTTTGAATTGCCATTTTCTTTTAAAGATAAAAGCGATGGGCCAATATGCTTTAGGGAATATATAAAGGACATAGGAACAAATATTCACGAGGATGGCAATTGAATCTCGCGACAAATTCTAACTTAAAATTTTGAATTTCTGTCAAATCGTGGGGCAGAAAGGTATGGTTCCCCGCCCTAGACGGCTTCTTTTGGCATTACATTGTTATCCAGGAAAACGACCCATCCATAAATAAAATTCCTATCATATATCACCAACATTTAAATTCTATTAAATTATTTTGAATGGAACTTAGCCTTTCAATTCAAAATTCTATAAAATTGAAACTTTTCAAAATAATTTGAATTCCTAAAAGAACAAAATGGCAAAATCTCCCAAATGAAAAAAGAAATGCCTATAGATTCACAAAGTTCAAAGTCATCACGGGTTTGCATCAATCAGGCAAATAATAAGATGCTCTTTTACAGGAAAGTTGTTGAGGACTGCACAGGTCAGGGATGAAAGAACAGAAAGGTCGCTGTTACGAATATCAAGAAAAAGTTCATACATACACTCCCACAAGAAAGGTGAACTTGGTTGGTGTGTAGGATGGAGGCTTCCCTTCACAGTTTTGGAGTTTCAAATTTTAAAATAAAGTGGGAACAAAATACCATGGAGACCACAATTCTTACTTCAAACCACCTACCCTTCCTACTGCAATAAATTTTTCTACATGTATACGTAATGAGTCGGTAGGTAAGTCATTAACATAGACTAGGGCTTAGCCCGCACCCACCACATCCCTGGTCCTTAGTATTATGTTAAACAAACGAGAAAAAAAAATTTGAAAATACAGTAAAGGAGTATGTTTCAACTTTCAAGTCAACAGTTACCATTACCTGCGAGAGAGCAAGATAACATTGAAGAAGGCTTGGTGCCGAGTATTATACTGTTTCTGTTGCTGCTGAAAGTATCACAAGATGGAGATGAAGATGTTAGATTGGTCGAAACCTCTTCTTCCTCCGGAGCCGCCATAGCTATCTAACCGTTAGCCCGTTAGGCTGCGCAATGAAACCTCCACTTTCTCTCAAATGCCTCTCCTCACTCAAAGTGCATCAACCACAGAAACACTAGCAGCTGACAACAGGGTTTATGTTAATCAACCGACAAAAATATGTGCAAAACCATTACCTCCATACAGAAAAGCAATACATTTTTCCACATATCAGGCAATATTAATTAAAAAAATAAGGACAAAGATGAGCAACACATGATTTAATCACCACAAGGCACAACAAGCATACATATTTAATTTTTGGGTACATACACTTCAAGACCATTGCAGTACATGTGCCATCATTATCAACAATTGAAAATATTTTTGTTTAAGGCGAAAGACAATTTAAAACTTTCTTTAAACTCTTCCATAGAATTTATTTTGTAATTACAAATTAAGTATTTGGGTAAATTGTTGGACAAATAAAGATCATTTATGCTGTGATTTCATTGAGTGTCAGGAGTAATGATGGTAAGTTTCCAATTAAAAAGGCATGGCCCATAAGGTCATTGGGGCAGGCAAGTAGAGAAGCACAAAATCCAATAAAAATCCAACGCAATAAAAGCAGCAGGCCGTACAAAAACCCAACCTGCGTTTAGAATAGAAAAATAATAAACAGTGTAGTGTAGTATGGGGAACAATTGAAAAATAATTCAGTCTTAAAAAAGTAGGCGCAGATCTCGAAAAATTTCAGCGGAAAGATAAACAAGTGCAAATCAAATCACAAAGTCTGTCTCAATATTAATGGTACCAGAAGCTGCGAAAAACCGTATTATACTCAAATCCCCAGGCTCATTTTATAATGCTTCCACATTTAGTTTACTTCGATCTTTTCCTTAGGCACTGGACTGGATCGCCACAAACAAATCTGAAAGCATTTGGTGCTAAACTATAGTTAGGGCTAAAACATGAAAAATACATTCCGAAGATTTAGTACCTACTGCGATTCAATTGAAGTGTTGAGACAAAATTTAAGAGGAGATGAGCTTTCTTCTGATTATTTGGAAGAGGAGAGAAAACTGGAAGTAAAGAAGACGGAGAGAGACGGATCAGGGAGAGAGGACGTTCCGATTTTAGGAACCGCCATCCTCGTTTTCAGGTGGAAATTGCAAAACACCGAACGCTAGTTCACTATACTACACAGAACTAGCACAAACTCAAATTACAATGCCAGGAAACCAAATCTTCACAAACAAAAACCGTCTACAGCTTAAGGCAAAGCTCATTTTCATCTTCTTAGCAGCCAAACATGATTCACATCAGTGGAGGAAAGTAAACAGAGAACGGAATGCAAAAAAAACAGTAGATGATTCAGAAGAAATGAAGTAGAATGGTAGAGAAGAGACCATAAAAATTACCTAAAATGGCAGAGCTTCTGAATTAGAATCAGGCAAAGGAAATCCGAGAGAGAGGCATGGGAGGTTGAGGGTTTTGATTCGAAAGGGGTGAGAAGATAAAAATGTATGTTTAAAATTTGAAGAGATTACGCATTTAACGAGGAAAGGAAACGAACCGAAAAAAGAAAGAGAGAGAGATTGTAGGGATCAGGTTATTTCCTTTTGAACGAAACTTCACAGTTCACATAATAAAGTAGTTCTCTTTTTTTTCCCGATACCTTCAAACTTATTAACATTTTCCAATAACGTATGCGTTTTAAATGTTTGAATTTGATTTTTCAAATAAAATAAGAGCCATATCTTTATATTCTTTTTTAAGGTATAAATTTGTTATTTTAAACTTTATGTCATAATTATTCTTATATAAATTTTTAAAATTTCTGTCATGTGGTGGTACTAAACAAATTGTCATGTGTGCTAAAAAACTAAAAATAAAATAAAATAAAATAAAAAAAAATATATATATATATATCATGTGGTACATTTTTTTTATATATTAATTTAATAGATCTAAAGTATTTCCTTTTATTTTATTTTATTGCCATCCACTTGCTACTTGTTAATGTCCTTCATCCTCGACATTTTTGAGATCTTATTTGGTCCTACCTTACCACATATTCACTGGATAAATCATAGATTTTAAAATTTTATTTTCTAGTATTCTAAACTTACTTCTTTTAATGGTGCTCCAAGGTATTTTTTTACTTCAATGTTTTTTTATTCACTTTCTATTTCCATTAACTTAAGAATATGATCTCTTTTTTCCTTAAAGATAAGAATATAATAAATTTAAATGAGCGTATATTGCTGTAAGATGTTATTTAAAAAAAAAAAATCATCTAAGAGCATTTTTAAGATAGCATTGAAACTAGTTAAATAACGTATTTTTTGGAAAAGATTCTTAGTTTACTATATAATTTTATCCAATTAAATCCTAAACTTAGAAAACAAAAATATATAATTTTATCAAATTAAACCCTAAATTTAGAAAACAAAAATACTAATATTCTTACTAAGGCCACTATTATTTTTGGACCGTAGCTGTTCTTGTAGCCTAGATCTTACTTTTATTTAATAAATAAATATTGTAAGCTCTTCCATAACTATTTAGTTTTTTTTCAAAAATTAAACTTTTAAGCATTAATTCCACCTATAAATTTATTTACTCCGTTATTTACCTCTTAAGAAAGTTTTCAAAATCCGAAATAAACTTTGAAAGTTAAATAAATAAAGACTGGTTTTTGTTTTTGATTGGAACTATTAATTCAAATATTTCCAAACAGCATTGGAAAGAAATTGTACAAAACAAAAAAACCAAACACAATTAATTTATTTTTTTAAAAAAAATGTGTCATCAAATAGAGCCGGAGTAAGCTCAGTAATTAGATGAGATGTGTGGTTTGTTTTAGCTCTGTATTAACTTCACTCTTTTTTGAAGTTTTGAACAATAAGAAAAAAGCTTAGTAACAAAAATGTCTAGCGACTGCTTGCTATTTCACTATAGACATAGACAAGAGAAGTTGAAGAACACAAAAAGGGTACCATTGATGTCATTATTACTTCAACTACTATTATAAATAAAGTAGATAAATGCCCGTATTATGGGGTACCGGCCAGCCAAGTACCAGTCTTTACTTGTACTTAATAACACAATGGGGCGTCCACAAAAGCGCAGCAATATACAAATGGGCAGAAAACCCTATTCCTCTGTAAATCCATCTGACGACCCAAAGAGGTTAACTAGCAATTGAACTGAATAATACAACAAAATCTTCATTTCTGTTTGTTGTTATGTATGATTCGATGACTGGTTCGTGTCCCAAAAGTATCATCGTCTATCAAATACTAAGAACAGAAATTGGTCATGAGGTTAAATTGGGTGAATTTAGTGCTTTATCATTGATTTATGAGGTTGAAGCTGAAAAACTAATTACCATTAGTCAGCCGAATCAGCTCCGTAGCGACAATCTACTTGTTCCCCTTCTAATAGCCTCTCTACGACATCCGAAGGCAAACCAACCAACTCCAATGTTTTCTCCCAGAGTTGGTAAGAAGTCTCGACGTTGTGTGCCTCTTCTGAAGGATTTGTTGGACGACACTCTTGGGAAAGAAACGCACAAACAGGCCAGTTATCTGCTTTGAGTAGTTCACAGTACTCTGAAACTTGAGGATCAGTGGCAGCAAAGAGAGTACTTCTTGAACCTGCAATTGACGAATAATGATGTATATTGGATTTTAAATGCCAAAAGGAATAGAGAGAGGAGGTAAAGAAAACATATAACACATTCATCGGGCTAAACGAAGACATTGTAAATCGATTCACCTCAATCAATGCCACAAGTATGTTAACGCAAAGTATCTTAGTAGAATTTTCATTGATGAAAAAGGTTCACAGATGCAACAGGTTCTTTCATTTCCGGAGGAGGCCTTTCTATTCACCCCCAGTGTTTTTTATTTCCTTGACTAAAAACAAAGAACCATTTGAGAGCTAAAATCTTGTTAATTGGAATTTTGTCCACCTTTGGAAAACGCAGCTTTGATCTTGACAACATTAGCAGTTCAGCCTTCTTTCTAAAGGTACTCATGTATTTTCTCACACGGTTCTTTCTTAATAGACCATATCTCAACCATAAAAACTTACGGAATTATGAAATAAGAAATTGTTATCGAATGTAACTACTTTATTTCATTTTAGGATGAAGTTGAAGAAGTTCAGAACAAAGAACAAACAAAAGAAATTATAAAAATGGTCGCTCTGGCTCATAGGCAGCAAAGGCTAAAAAGCATGCATCTGGGTGGTACAAAGTGAGTATTATTTAGGTTAACCCTCCCACATGTTGAGCAGCACATACTAATACCTCAATAAAGATTGAGATTTTTCATATTTACTTGAGACAAGAAACAATATCATCGGTTGAAACGAATTACCTTCTTGAGGACTAAAGATAAAATAAGGAATTAGGCCATAAGCAGCTTGAACAAATTTTGAAAGGTCCCTTGCCTGCATCGACAGACAAAATTAAACATGATATAAATAGTGACAATTCATATTAACTACATTCAAAAGATATAATTCTACTGCCTGGCTGATAGTGAAACCGCTCAGCACAATTCTATAGTTAATGATATTTAAATAAGGTAATAGTAAGGTATAAGGTACAGCAAATATATTATTCCAGACAATGGACTATAATTTTGGTGACATGGATGTGGTTTTGAAGCAGCCATCATCAACATAAGGTTTGGCAATAATCATGTAAATTATGCTATGTTTTGGACTGAAGTGCGAGCTAAACACAAGAACAGAATGTGCAGAAATTAACAGCAGTGTAAGGTACAGCCCTCAGAGTGAATTGCCATACACAGATAAAAGGATATTTCAGTTAGAACATTTTCTGAAAAGTTTCAGAAGCTGCTGGGAATTTTAGTTTGTCATACAAATACTTTAGTAACATACGCTGTTTCAGTTAGGAAATAGTCAAGTGTCATCACCTCTTCTGAAAGATAATGATGGGATAAGAATAATATATATGATTACTTCAATCTTATATCATAGTCATACCATGCGAACGTACGAGATCAAGATGATACAAATACAACTGAAAATATTATATCTAGAGTCTTGTTTCTGCTATCAAAGGCCAATACTTCCTCGAGTAAAAACTTACCACATTTGTATGAACAATCCCAGGTGATACACACACTACGTTGATGCCAGATTCGACAGGCAGCTTCTTATGAAGAACACTGCTAAACATAACCTGTAATCCAGAAACCATCAGACCAAGCTATGTAATGTTGGCACACATGAGCACTGTATATACACAGCTTTTACAAGCCAGTAGTTCAAGATCAAAACAGACAATCAAAAGGTGAGAATATCAACGCACAATGAATGCATCATCTAAGAAATCAACAAATTGCCCAATCAACTATTAGCAAAAAATAATTGAATAAATAGAATGGGGATATTGGTATTGTTTATTTGATAGACTAGCTCAAGACTCCTTACTTAAAGAATACAAAATGAACAAGAATCAAGAACAAGAAGGATGCACAGGGAAAAGCAGGATGTGAAACAAAAATCATACATGCTTGGAACATGTAAAATCTTTATATATAAGAAAGAAATTTTAAGGCTACAGAAGCATCGTTGATTTGTTGAATTAGGCAAAACGATTTTGATGAAGTCACGCTCCCAAAGAGAAGTGCTTCTCCATGGATTGAAATTTTAAAAGGGGGAGAAACAACTAAACAGAATAAGACCGTTGTTTTACATGTTAATAAATGATTATATTGTCCAAGAAACAAAGAACATGGAATTTCATATATGAATTCACATAATAACAAATTAAGCGAAAAAAATGAAATACAGTTATAAAAGGAGAGTTTCCAGGTAATCAAACATGAGAAGGGCAGGAGCTATGGGAAGGAAATGAATAATTGACGAGTAACTACACCTGTGCCAGCTTACTGCTTGAGTATCCAACCAGGCTTGTGAATTTCCTTTTCGATGAAACGAGATTCATGTCTTCCGTGTCAACAAAGCCAACATGGTGCATCTAAATATTAAGCATGTAACCATGATTACAATGACAGAAACAAGCATCAATGAGGAAATACGAAATATCTATTTTGCCACCATGAATCCATGATCTTTAGTAATAACTAGCCAAGATAAAATCGCTTCCAAGTTACAGATGGACCCAGAGTTGTAGGATTGAAACATGTCAATGTTGAAAATCCAATCCTGGACTCTCCATGCAACGGGTGTGTATAATTTACAGAGATATACAAGTTAAATCATTCCAATTTATTCCCAGGATTTATCGTCATTTTATTTTTCCAAAGACAGAAAAAAGAAATTTGTTATCACATATAGACTATATATGCACTTGATTGTGTTATTGATAAGCTACAATTTTCATTACATAATATTCACAGGTGTTGATTACTTCTTATTCATAGAACGAAAAAAGAAGCACTAACAAACGGTTATGATAAAATGAGTAGAATAAAGTTTATTAGCTAAGCACGTGATGTATACAGATATGGCTTGAAACAGACTACCATTTCCAATATATGCACATGAATAGACATTGTATGATGCAAAAAACGTGTTCTATGCTTTTGTATAGTGCCCAAGAAACTTACAACGGAGTTCACATTAATTATTCGGCTTGGGGAACCCTTGATAAGGGATGGCAAGAGTAATATTGAAAGCAAAGCAGGTGCCAAATGATTCACTTGCAGGTGCTCTTCATAACCATCTTTAGAAAATTTTTGTGGCTCTAGAGACAACAAACTCAAATTAAACTAAGACATTGGCACATATTTCTTCACCAAATAACAAATATTATTATGATAAAAAAATGTAACTGCCCCACAACTATATAAGATGAATGAAATGAATAATTATTCAGAATTATTTTATTTACTGAAATCAGTTAATGTCATTGGCAAGTATAGGATCATAAGAAGCATCTATACTCGTAGGAATAGTCAGCATAAATGTTTATAACAGAAAAGAGGTGGACAAAAGCTGGAAACTAGTGTAAGAATGGTAATCAATGAGCAAGGTAAATATTACATATCAAGTAAGCAATCACAAGAAACTTCAACAAAATGCATTATATTCTAGAAATAGAGAATAATAAGCACAAACTATTTCAATGACAACAGTACTCTCACCAACATCATCAATATAGTTCCTGTTAGCATTTGTCAACTGAAGATAGTTATAGTACGAAAAGTAACTGCCATTTGTAAATAACTAGGTTGATTCAGCCGTGGCAATAAGAAAATGGAAAATAAGACAAGCGAGCAAAAGATTACTAACCTCCTATGGAAAATATTCCTGCATTATTGATAAGAACATGTAGAGGTCCCATACGAGCATTATAAGCTTCGGCAAATCTCACGACAGAATCCAGAGATAGAAGATCAAGTTCCATTACCTAGAAAAAAACAACATTTATCACTCATTAACCATACAATAGCTACTATTTCTTATATTCAAAATTGTAGAGTATAATTTGAAGTTTAGAATCCGTTTGATTCAAAGCTACAGAGTCCAATATGATTGCTCTTCTAAAAGAAAGTAAAACATTGTGGATTTTCGATACCTCAATATTGAGAGGAAGGCCCCTGCCAGACCATTCATTTTGCCACTTCTGAATCAAGTCGAGAGCAGCCTTTGGGTTCCTGACTGCCATGACAACATGTGCCCCTGATTCTGCCAGTTGCCTGCTCCATTGAAAGATAAAGAGAAAGGGAACAAAATGATTACCAAATAAGAAACCGCAGTAAGTGACTACTGAATCACGAAGACCAAGGAACGGAAAGCGCCGCCAAGGAGAAGGCTGAAACCAAATTCCGAAGGAGACGCAAAAGAAGAAGTGGAGAAGAGAAAGAAGTAGTTGATTCCATAAAATTGAAATTCGTTGTAAAGAGTGCCCTAGTTAAGCAGGGAGAGGAAATGAGAGAAATGAAAACCTGGCAATCTCGCGGCCAATACCGCTGGTGGATCCGGTAACAATACAAGTAATGTCGTTAACGGGAGGGAGAGGCATAGGATTCTGCAGATGGCTGGCCATGATTCTCTGGAATAGCATCTCGTGAATGAGGTACATCCAACCTCTCAACCATTCAACCCAACCCAACGCCACCTTCTTGTTCTTGTTCTTCTTCTTGTCATGCTCCAAATCCTTCTTCTTCAGTTCATCGGAAGAAGACGTCAAATCCTCCATTCACATACAGCTGCTGCTCACTAACTTCAATGCTGAGATCGGAACTGGAAAACGAGCAACCTCTCTCAAGACTCTCTCTCTCTCTAAATTTTGTATTATTTTGGTTTGGCAGATACTGGAAAGTCGGAGGTTTTGTCATGTGTGTGTGGCCACTGCCCGCCCTACTTAACGCAATGCATCTAATTCTAAGCCTCTTTTTTCTTTTCTTTCTTCATCTTCTTCTCTTTCTCTCTCATTTTCGCTGCTCTTTCATTTTATTTTTTTTTTCCACCTTTTCCTCTAAAATTCTAATTCTTCTGTTTTTTGTTGCTTCGTCCCTTTCCCCATATGCCTAAAGCAAGCATCCACTATCCAACATTCATCTCAACATCCACTTCTTATCCACAAATTAAAATTTGAGTTTCAATTCAATTACGAGTTTTTTTTAATTTTATTTAATTTCTATGTTTAAAAATTAAAACTAATGAAATAATGATGTAATATATTACATTAATTTTAGTTGTAAAAGATGTCTAAAAATCTTTAAATTCGCTTTTTTCGTGACACAATGTTTATCTATATCTATAATCTATAATATATTAAAATGTCAGTATTTTTTAAAAATATTTTTGGACTATATTACTCTTTATGAAAACTTATATTAACAAAGTTTGTCATCCACAATAAATTACTATTAATTATTAAAATATATATTTAATTTAATTTACTTAATGACAATTATTTTATATAACTATTAACTTTAATTATATTTAATTTAATTAAGAAAATTTACTTCCTCACTAATGTCATCTATAATCTATAATATATTAAAAGTATTTTTGAAAAACATTTTTGAACTATATTACCCATTATGAAAACTTATATTAACAAAGTTTGTCACCCATAATTAATTACTATTAATTATTAAAATATATTGAATTTAATTTACTTAATGACATTAAACTTATATTAACAGCCACAATTAATTACTATTAATTATTAAAATATATATTTAATTTAATTTACTTAATGACATTTAAGTAATTGGAATATAAAAGGTTTTTCTTTATTTTACATAACCATTAACTTTAATTATATTTAATTCAATTTAAAAAAATTACTTCGTCACTAATGTCAATTTATTTTGTAACATATAATTAATTATTCAAACACTACCTATCATTGTATTAAATGATTGATGTTACAATCTTATCATCATTATTGTTAAAATTGAAATGGATGTGACTAATAGAATTACATATGAATTATTCAAATATAACAATTCGAGAAACACTCTCAACGTCTCAATCAGTCAATAAGTTATGATTTACGTACACACTGTGCCTAACTTTTTATGAGATGGGATTGTCACTATTCATAGTTTTATTTCTTCATAATACACTATTCACACTTCTGAATCAAAATAATAATATCATCAAATAACATTTTCTTTCCATATTCTTGAACAAATCTATCTCAAACATAGGCTTCAATTATCTTTTAAGTATTTTTAAGTTATTTTATTTAATATCATTGTGGCTATTATTTCTATATGTATTTTTAAATCATTTAATTAATATTATTGGTTATTGTGTCACGATATAACTTTTTTAATTAATTCTTACACAAAATTTAATATTATATCATTATATTACATGACTGAATTTAATAACATTTTACAAAAATAATATATGAGATACCCATATTAAAAATAAAAAAAAAAAAAAAAACTTGAGATGTTGAAAATAATATGAGTAGATAATTTATTAAAGTTTGCAATAAATAAATTTAATTGATATAAAAGTAGATGGGATGAATGCAACTTTAAATTTTCTATAATTATTAATAAATAAATAGAATGTAAAAGGATGGAAGAAGAGGAGTTTTGCATTCATTTATAAATGTAAAGAGGGATAGAGTATAATATAAAACTCTTGTATTAACTGTAAAAATCATAGCATGAATAATATATGATATAAAATTTGAAATAAATATATTTAAAATTCAAAAAATTTTGCAACTTCTCAATTTTCTATTACAAAGAAATTTGATTTTTTTTTTTGTCTAACTCAATAAATAATTAGGATCCATACTTTCTAATTTTTAAAATAGAATTCCAAGTTGAATGTGGTGTTCGTATCTCTTCTTCTCTACTATTGTTTTTTAATTAGTATTGTATTATTAATGTTGTTGTTTTTTTCAAATATCAAAGATTTGTTCATACTTAAATTTTAGTTTATTTTTATTTTTTACATGTTAATTTAATTATAAACATATTTTTTCATTGGTTTTCTCTAACAATAACAATAAATATAGTAATATTTTATATATTTTACATATTTAACTATATTAATTTTTAAAAATAAATATTTTTTATGATGGCGAAAATAAAATTTTATAATTTATATAGTTTATTATTATTTTTAAATAATTTATTTTATTAAGAATATAATTACATTTTAAAAAAAAATATTACGTACATTGTACGTAGTAATAAACTAGTTAAACAAAAATGTCTAAAATATTATCTTTTGAGAAAGGTCTAAAATACTATCTTTCAAACTATATATATATTGTTTATTTTCGATTAAAATAATCAATCAACTTTTTAAGTGTGGGGCTTAAAAATTATCAAATGCTATTTTGTTTGTTTTTTTAATAGCTTTTGAAACGTGCAATAAATTTTGAGAAATTTTTAAAAATAGAAAATAAAATAAACTATTTACACAAAATAGCAAAATTTTTAGATAGTTGTGATAGACGCTGATATAAGTCTACTTTATTGTATGTTTCAAAAGTTATAGAAATTATAAAAGTCTATCAATTGTCTATCCGTGTTTTTTTTGCTTTTTTTTTTTTTTTTTTTTTGCTATTTTCTATAAATGTTTGACATTTTTTCTATGTGTGAAATTTTTCCATAAAATTTTTGGTTAAATTATAAATATCATTTTTTAATATTTTAAGTTTGAATTTGTGTCTAAAAAGTTTGATAACTTATTAAATAATTAAAAAAATTGTAGCTTTTAAAATATACCATAAAAATCAATATCTTATCCTTATTTAAAATATTGGTCACACATATATTTTGTTATTAACCTGCAATCCACATTTAAAAAAATCAAATCAATTGTTAAAAGTAAAAGAAAAATTTTTAATAACTTATTTGAGATTTGGTTAAGAATTTAAACCTGCATCACTGGTAAGAAAATTATTGAAAAGACCCCTACTACTACCATGTTTTGAAAGACTAAACCAATTTTTGAAAACTAAAAATATTAGTTTTTTAAAAACTTATTTGAAGTTTGATGAAAAAAATTCAAACATGTATCCTTAATGTTGATGCCAAATTTTGGAAGAAGTAAACTTGTACCTTATTCTCGCGTGGCAACAACTCTTACAATCTAGGGAAGATCGCTACATGTAAAACAAGAAAGATCTGCACATTAATGTAGTGGCTGCCACACAAGCCACTAAGTTAGCAAGGAGATCGATGCAACTAGTTTGGGAATTTAGTATAAGAGTGGGTTTACTTCCCTTGGGAGCTTCCCTCCTATTTATAGAGTTTTTTTTCGTTTTCCCTTTCCTTTAGGGTTTTTGAGTCATCTATTTAACCCTAATATCTTTCTTGGGCCTATCTTCCCGAACACCCTCCTATTGCGGGTGTGTCCATATGACTGCCCTCAACGTGGGCCAAGGTCGAGGCTCACAATGTGGGCTTTGGCCCACGTTCCATCTTTCCTCCTTGCCTTGCTTCACTATGAGCTTCACCATTTAGCTCATTTCTCCGTTGTTGCTCTTGTTTTTTATGCTTTTGCCCCTTAGTCCAGAATAACTCATAACACTCACTAAGAAAATTAGTGTTAGGAAAACCCCTAACCAATACCACTCAATAAGCATGAAACGATTGATAAAATAAAAGAAAACTAGAAAACACAATAACTTACGTAGAAAACTCCAAAATTGAAGAAAACCAGAACCTATAAAGAAATCTACTATGTGAAAAATTATAAACACACTCTCTCAAATCTTTTATAACATTCACACTCTTTTCTCTATTCTTACAAAAAGAAATTTAACTAAAGTTAGTACACTCAACCTTAATTTTGGCCTAAAAAAAACTTAAAGTATTTATAACTGAACGGTTTGAAACCAAAGTCATATGCTTTTGTATAGTGGTTGGAGCTGATCACTTTCTTGAACGTTTGACAACTACCCTTATGATATTTTTCAAAACCTAACAATTAGGAGAAAAAAAACATAAATTTCAATATAGAAAACTAAAAACAAAAACCATTAATTGTGTAGCATGCATCCTTGCATCTTGACCAAGTCATCTACTTATCTTAAATTACTTCTCAAAGGAAAGACCATTCCTACAAATCACACTTGGGTCCTTTCAACGGTAGTCATGAGGAGGTAATCTACCATATAATTGCTTCAAGCTAGACACACTTAATTTTGGTTCTTATAATTGAGCAAATTGAGAAATTGAAAATGAATGTACAACTTATTGGTACCGGAGTAATTTTAACTATATTTTTATATTCTCATAATCTCTCTTATTCAGATGTAGTCTCTATTTATTCATATACCCCTTATGTACTCGGCGTTACATGTGCATTTTTTCTCTTATGATCATAATTTCAATCATTCATCCCTACAATTCATGTGCTAACAAAAAAATTATCAATTTCAGCTTTCACCCAAAATTGGATGAAAATGTGGGAAAGAGCACTTAAAATAAATAAATAAATAAAATCGAGGGGCCTTGTTAATTATGAAAATTTTGGACAATTTATCGTTTCCACTATTATTATTCAGCAATATTCCGTGTTTCCCCTTAATCGTTTGCCCTAGCGATTAGCATATCCAATTCTGCTTTTTCTCGTCGCATTCCGGTAGCCTCTGCCTCTAAATCCTTCATATCTGCGTCATGGCTCAGACGGCAAATCGATCGAAATTGCGGTGGGGAGAGCTAGATGACGATGACGGTGATCTGGATTTTCTTCTACCGCCCAAGAAAATTATCGGCCCAGACGAGAACGGCTTGAAGAAAATTATTGAATATCAGTTTAACGAAGATGGTAATAAGGTGAAGATCACAACCACCACGCGTACTCGCAAGCTCGCCCATGCTCGCCTCAGTAAACACGCCGTTGAGCGCCGATCTTGGGCAAAGTTCGGCGATGCTGTGCACGAAGACGTCGGCAGCCGCCTCACTATGGTCTCCACTGAGGAGATCCTCCTGGAACGCCCCCGTGCTCCTGGTTTGTTTTCGATAAATCTAGTTATTTTATTTATTGGTTGGTAGATTTCAGAATTGATTGTATATGATTTCTGTTGCAATGCATACTTGCTTGTAATTTAGTCTCTAAATATTCCCTTTGCTCCTTATGTGGGAGAGCATCGAAAATTGTCCAACAACAATGTTGAAAAAATGGGTGCTTGATTATTGAAACGTGTGAATGTATATTTGGTTTGTATTCGAAACAAGGGAAAGATAACCACTTTTCGATGCCGGGAGGATACTAGCATAAAATTTGCAGAACTGTGCTTTTGGTTCGTGCTTTTAGGAGTTTACACAGGCTTGTGTTTTGAAGTTGAACTGAATAGTTCAAATGATCGATTATTGTTTTCACCAGACAATTATCAAATAATATCCTCTTAATAAAGAAGATAGGGAAAGATATCTTCTTAGTTTTGTGAATTTCCCTTTGCATTTCTCATAGGCATTGTGTGTATGTCTGCACCCTTTTAACACCCTGCTCGCATTAACCCTTTAGAGGCTTAATTAGATGCCATTTCTTGCCTCATTTCAATAATTTTTCTTCTTCTGAGGAATGGAAATGATTACAGGTAGCAAACCAGAAGAGCCAAAGGTTGCAGGAGACCCTCTAGCTCAACTTGGAAAAGGTGGTGCTGTTCTTATGGTCTGTCGTACTTGTGGCAAAAAGGGCGATCATTGGACCTCAAGGTGCCCTTACAAAGACTTGGCACTACAAGGTGAGGGCATGGATAAGGCTTCCGCACCAGAGGCTACAGCTGCTGCACCTGGTGCAACAAAGGGAACATATGTACCTCCAGGTATGAGAGCAGGAGCAGACAGGACTGGAACTGATATGAGACGTAGGAACGATGAAAACTCCGTTCGTGTCACCAACCTCTCGGAGGACACGAGAGAGCCTGACCTGCTTGAGCTTTTCCGACCCTTCGGTGCTGTTAGCCGAGTTTATGTTGCAGTTGATCAGAAGACTGGTATGAGCAGAGGATTTGGTTTCGTGAACTTTGTGAACCGTGAGGATGCTCAAAGAGCAATCAACAAACTGAATGGATATGGTTATGATAATCTCATCCTTAGAGTTGAGTGGGCCACTCCAAGGGCTACTTAAAATGCCTTATTTTTAGATGCTTTACCTTTCAAACTCGTATGATTTGTTTACTCTATAGCAGGACCCACCCCCAACATTTTGTTACTTAATGAATGGTGTCTTCTTGAGGTTCCTTGCGTTGAGAAAATGTTAAATTTCAATTTTTACCTTCTGTTGAAGTATATGTGAGTTTACTTTCGTTGGTTAAAATCAGAAGGAATGGTGTTTCTCACCATTTTTTCCCAACAATATGATAGTGTACAAAACTGCAAATAAGAAAATGCTAATGAAATACCATTACCATTAATGAAATTACCATACTTTACAGGACTTTTTGGTTTTGACATTTGCAGATAATATTGATTTTAGGCGACATGAGTTCAAGATTGATTTGAAATTACTTTTTAGGGAGATGGAGACATGATTTGAGTCTTGAGATGATTGTTATTAACCTTTTATTTTTTTTTTTGGAAGAATTTGCTTTGTTTTAGTTGGTGTGGTGGAGATTTTGCTAATTTCAATCTACTTTTGACAGTTTCCTAATTTTCTTAACTTACAATTTGATGCAGTTGATTTGACTTCTATTTTTGAAGTCAGGTCAAGTTGGGTTAATCATCATTCATCGCTTAAATGGGAGTGTACTTGTTCAAGTGTACATTAGCTTCCATTCCAAATCATTATTTAACAATGATTTTGCTATGCCCAAAAAAAAAAAAAAAAAAAAAATCTGCTAGTAAAAGTAGAATTAGAAAAATTAATTAATTTTAAATTCTGTAAAAAGAAAACATAACAAGTTTAATCTTTGGTCTCTCAACTTTTTTTTTTCTTTCTAATTCAGTCTCTCATCTTTAGGAGTTTTGTTAACTTTTTAAATTTTTAATTTGTGTCGAATATGTCATTAACCCTAAACTATCAACCATTTCTTTAATAGATACAAAATTAAAAATTTATCAAACATAATATTTTGTTTTGTTAACTTTCTAAACTTTAATTTGTGTCAAATATGCCATTGAACACTAAATTATCAACATTATCTTTAATAGATTCAAAATCGAAAGTTTATCAAATATAATATTCAATTTTAAATCTAATATAATGTTTTTTAATATTATGATCTAGACAGAAAAAAGTTTATAAAAAAAAATTATTTTATTTTTTATTTTTCTGTTTGAAGTGTTTTTAGATTTAAAATTAAATTTGAACGATTATAAAAAGTGAATAACTGGTAGTTAAAAAAGAAAGAAAGAAAAAAAGTGAAAAACTGTTATGGTTTTATAAAAGGCGGGAAGGAGGTGTATGTAATGCATGAAATTGAATCTACTCTGAGTCTCTCCGGTTCTCTTCTCTTTCACTCTGTCCTCCTCCTCTTCTCGCCGCACCTTCTTCTTGCAGCTGCTTTCTTCCAATTTGAAGAACCACCGTCTTGGAGTGCCACTGGACGAACACAAGAAGCAATTCCTGGTATGATTTAAATTTATCGCCCCACTGCTCTCCTCGATTCTTGCAAGGTCATTACGATTCTTCGTGATTTCTTTAATTTTTCTATCGATCTTGATATTTTCTTTAGTTCCACTTCTTCCTTTGTAACTTTTCCTTTGTCGATTTTCTGTGGATGTAGAGATTTGGACCAAAATGGAGGCACCGAGACCGGGCTGGGCAGTGAGGATGATAATCGTGATGGTAATTACGGCAATTTTCTTTCGCTGCGTCACTGCCACCAACCATTCCGTTGGTGGATCTTCTGGTTGGGATCTCAATTCCAACATCCTTGCTTGGTCTGCGGCCACCACGTTCCAAGTCGGTGACTATCTCGGTTCGTTCATTTCTCCTCTGTTTTTCCCCTGCCCTTTGAAAACACATCTTCAATTCAGTTTTTATGTCGTGTACTTTGATCTTTGCTAAGTTCTCTGTTCGATGATCATTGTGAATTCAAGAATCTTGATTTTCATGCAATTTTCTTGAATTATTTTCCTTGCGAGTTCCAACTATTGCTTGCGCTGACATTCTTGTACTCTAATTATAACTGATCACTTGAATTTGTTTGATTGTAAATACATATGTAAATACAAATACAGTCGTTCTTTAATAGTGACTGTAATCCAATTTATTCAATTGTTTATCACTGTTAGAGCAACTGCATGACTCTGTTTTCTTGAATCAATCAATCCACATTTCTTACGCATGTTTAAAATCACTTAGAAACAAACATGAAATTGATTTCAACCATTCCAAAATCTCGTCTCTCAAAGTTGTAGTTAGTTAAATTTTGGTTAAAATGTGGTACAGTGTTCAAGTACTTGCCAGTTCACGACGTGCTGGAAGTGAACCGAACAGATTTCTTCAATTGCCGCACCGTGAACCCAATGAGCACCCACAGTGATGGAGAGACAGTGTTCCACCTGAACCAACTAGGCAGTCGCTACTTCATATGCGGCCGCCCTCAACACTGCCTCAGGGGTCTTAAGCTCCGAGTCCAAGTCCTCCAACGCTTGACCGACGCCAACAATTCAACGCACGGCGGCGCTAACCAAGAGGAGCGACTTAGGCCACGCCGCCCTCCTCGGTCTCCTCCCTCACCTTCTTCTCCATCTATTGAACGCCCACCAATGCCTGACCTTCCGGTGGCGCCATCGCCTTGCAGTTGTTCCGGAGTGGGCGAGATGATGATGAAAAATGTCCCAATTAACTGGTGTTTCGTGTTGCTCTTGATTATGCTTACTTTCATTCCTTGATTCCACAGCCTTTGCTTCTCCTTCTCCACTCCCAATGCTTAAAAACACGCAGGGTTTGTACTCCTCGGAAACTCTTGTGCAATTTACGGCCACATGCCCATAGATAGATATATAGATTAGCCCTTTTCCCCTTTTTTGGACTGACTGATATGTTGTAGGTTTCTTGAGTAAGTTTCTTCAAAATTTTGTGAAATGTGAATGAGATAAAATGACCTTTGGTTTGGAGTTGGATGGGCATTTTTCAGTTTTAGGAGGAAGGGTAAGGTTTTGAATTTGCTTATTGTAATAAATACCCAACTCATTACTCACTCACAAAAAAATCATAATCACAGCTTATTGTATTTGTATTGATTGACATTTCCGAAATTCCTCCAAGCATCGGATGGAAGTGTCTAAATCAACTCTCACCTTCCAAGGAAAAACGTTGGAGCAATTTAATTAGTCAAATTTAAAGCCTGCGCCTGTGTTGTGGTGGTCAATAGTTGCACCGAACAAGGCATGCAATCATGCTGCCTACCATTCTCAATTCTTTACAAACCTAACGAATCGATTCCCCATCCAACAAGATTCCCACCCCCCACCCATTTAATTAATCACCTTGGACCCTGCCTTTTAACATTGTTTGATTATATTTCATTATCGTTCATGTTATTAGATTTGTTTTATGGTTTTAATTTTTTATTTCAATGTCAAAATTAAAGTTAATTGATATGTCTTTCTTTTCTAGAAGACACTATACTTGTTCTATTCAAAAAAATCTTATTTGAATTGTATTATAAGATTAAGGACACGTTCGGGAGTGATTTTAAAATCGTCAAAATCACTTTTGTCATTTTTAAAATCACTCAAAATTAATTTAGTTTTTAATTTTACACTTTTAAATGCAATTTTCAATCATCAAAATTAGTTTTGAAATATTAAAAACATGTTTCATGATGATTTTAAAAATGATAAAAGTGATTTTAGCAATTTTAAAATCATTTACAAACATGCCCGTTTATACTTATATACAGTTTTTAATGTTGTATTTAATAATATAGTTTTTTATCTAATAAGAACTCTGGCGGTGTTCTCTCCCTCTTTTTCTCATCCTAAAACTAACGCACATAACCCAAACCCAATAAAACTAATTTTTGATTCCCCCAGATTCCAAATTACCAAATATTAGGGAACAACTTTAGAACATACAATCTTTTTTTTTTTTTTCTTTAAATGAAAAAGACTAGAACATACAAAATTTAGTACTTCAATATATCCTTACTCATATTTCGACACCCTTGCTTATAGTTATACTAATACCTTTGCAAATAAAAGGAAATGGCAAGAAAACATTCATTTTACAATAGAAGAGAAGAGAAAATGTATACACATGACATAACATCACACACATAAGTGATAACAGAGCAGGACATGGAAATGGAAAATGAAAAAGAAGCTTAATACAAAATGCACCTCCAAATATTAATGGATTATTAACATTAAGCACTAATTTTTCTGTACCACTAAAAGCTACGTTTCATTGCCTGCAAGAATCGCTGCTCTGATTCTTGCCTCTGTAACCGGATGCCCCGGTTTACCATTTCTATGAACGCCTCTGCCCGGCTCTTCAGTTCTTCCGAAGTCATCGATATCTTTCTCCGAAACGACAGCGTTTGCTGGAACTTCTCCGACTTCCTTACCTCATTCCGATCCCACGCCACTGGCTCCTCGTCGCCACCGGCGGCTCTAATTAAGCGTGCCGGCGGAGGGGAGTCCCATGTCTGGCTCTTCTTCAGCTGCGGCGTCTGTTTCCCTTCCCTTTCCATGATCGCCTTCCAAGTGGCCTCCATCGAGTCATCGCCACCGCCGCCCCCGATATCTTTTTCCTCCTCCACCTTCTCGCTGGAATATGCACAAAACTTCTCCGATGATGGGTCACTGAATTTTTCAGTGAACAGAGTCGGGAAATCCCATTTTACCGGTTTACTTTCTTCTTCTTCTTCTTCTTCTTCTTCTTCTTCTTCTTTCCCCTGTTCATCCTCGTCCGAGATCCCATTCCAGATTTCTCCGGAACGAGCACGGATCGAAAAGTCTCGGTCCTCATGCGTCAATTTATAGGGAGTGGATGCAGACACATGAGTATTTTCATGAGAAATGGGAGTGTAATTAGTTTCGGATGTGTCTTTTTGGCGGCGGAAGGCAGAGGAGGCGAAGGCGGCGACGATAAGGAAGTTGAAGACGATGAAGACGTAGGGAGGAGAGAGCCATAATCTGAAGGAGACCCATAATCGAGGAAGAGTTGTCGTAAGAAGACTCGCAAATTTTGGGATTATAGCCACTTTGAACAAAATTACAGTGGATATGAGCCCAATTGCGAGCAATATCGATTTTGTAACCGAGATTGCCGTCTCTAATGTCAAACCTTGAAACACAGGTTTTGGTGACGGATCAGGCATGAGCTCCATCGATTCGAGTATTACGAATTGAAAAAGAAAAGAGAAAGAGGGATAAATTCTGAACAGAAATGGAAACAGAACACCAGTCTCTGTTTTTTAATAAGAAAAACAATATGCAAAAACAGCATTCAAAACCGCCATTTTTAACATTTAAAAGAAGACCCAGAAATGAAATCTGAAGGATCTCAGATTACAAGAAAAGAAAAAGGAGAGGATAAAAGAAAAAGGGAGAAAAATAGAGGAAGCAGAAACGGCAAGAGCGGAGCCCTGGGGAAGAAGATTTTAAAAGGAAAGAGACATCTGAAAGATGGGTGTGGGATCGAAACAGATCTAAAGGGAAAATTCAAAAGCAAACTTTAGA
This sequence comes from Lagenaria siceraria, assembly GCA_002890555.2. NCBI lineage: Eukaryota > Viridiplantae > Streptophyta > Magnoliopsida > Cucurbitales > Cucurbitaceae > Lagenaria > Lagenaria siceraria. The sequence continues at coordinate 346,752 of CM016487.1, read as the reverse complement.
TGTGGGAAAACAGAGCCAACTGTTTAGAGGTACTGAAAAGCTTTACAGATGGGGGAAAAAAAAAAGTAGAAATATTTCATTGAGGATTGTAAATGAAAGAGAAGCTCATGACTGTGGCCTCGCCATGAAAACGAGAGACAATCATAGAATACAATACAAGTAGAGAGAGAGTAGCTGCCAGCGGGGCCTTTTTATTTAGCCCAGGGCTTCTCTTCCGACCAACTTTGGCCACTTTATGATGCTTTACCCACCGTCGGATGTCCCAGCACATACTGTTCATGTTCTTCTCACAAGGACTTCTAAACCCCACATCCTCTATAGCTAATTTCCCCCCCCTATTATCTAATTTTAAATCTTTTTAATTTATAGATTTTATTTATTTATACTACAACGCAATTTAAACAATTTCTTTAGAATACACGGGAGACTTTGAAATTTATAATAGACAAATCAATTATGCTCATTTTCACCAATTTGAACATATCTAACTATGCTTAGGTTTGGCTATAAAATTTATTCTTAAATTCCTAAATTTTTAATAGTATGTTAAATAAAGTTACTCATCTCGAGGCACGTTAATAATTGATATTTATTAGATATAAATTTTTAAAAATAGAAAAATAAAAGAAACTATTTACACAAAATAACAAAATTTTTAGATAGTTGTGATAGACGCTGATAGAAGTCTATCAAAGTTTATTAATGATAAAAATGATAGAAGTTAATCATTGATAAATGTTAATAGATGTCTATCAATGTCTATTATTATTGTTATTTTTTGTTATTTTCTGTATATAATTTGACATTTTTTCTATCGGTGAAAATTTCCATATAAAATCTAAAAAGTTTGAAATTTTCAAATAAATGTAAATTACAAACGTATGTGTATGGACATATTCTTATGAGTTCTTCCCTTAAAAACTTTCTAAATTTGATATATTTAGTTATAAAGTTTTAAAATGGAAATACGAAATAAAGAAATTGATTAAGAACTTTACAATTTGATAAATATATATAAACAATAGGAAAAATTACCTTTTTAGTCTCCAAGTTTTGAACAATATGTGCGTTTGGTCCCTAAGTTTTAAAAATGTACCTTTTTGGTTCCTAAGTTTATAAGAATAGGTTTATTTGATCCCTATGTTTTCAAAATGTACCTTTTTAGCCCCTAAGTTTTTAAAAATATGTTTAAGAGGTCCCTCAAATAATTTTTTTTTATTTTAAATAATTATTTAACATTGTAAATTAGAAGAATAATTTTTAAAAACCATCCCCTCTCTAAAACTATTTTTTCTAATTTTAAATATAATATAATTATTTTTAAAAAATCAAAAACAAAAAATACTTGGAGAACCTTTTAAACCTATTTTTATAAACTCAAGGATTAAAATGGTATATTTTAAAAACTTAGAGACCAAATAGACATATTCTTATAAACTTGAGGACTAAAAAGGTACATTTTTAAAACTTAGGGACCAAACGCACATATTATTCAAAACTTAAGGACTAAAAAGGTAATTTTCCCTAAATAATAATTTGTGGGCCGTAGCGGCTAACGCCGTTCGCCACAACTGGCCGTCTCATAACATCGACATTAATTTTAAATATGTAATTGTGGGTTTCTTTTTTTTTTTTTGTGGTAAATAAAGGACTCCCAATCTTAGTCTCTTAAGATAATATATATTTAAGTCCAACTGTGCCTTATCTTATATACCTACACTTTTATTCACTAAACCTAAACCAAGACCAGTCAACCATTCAATACAATTAACATTAATCTTCAAATAAGGTTTCCTTTTCAAACCATTTTAAAAATTCATTTTTTTCCAATTTAGAAATCGCTCGGGAAGGGAATTGCTAAGATATTTTCTATTTTTTTAAATACTATTTGCTCTTGAATGATATTGATAAGATATTTCTTTTTTTAAAAAAATACAAATCACCGATAAGATTATAATACGTGGACAAAAAAAAAACATTTCTATTTCATTAGGTCATGAAATCAACATTAATACTATATAATAAAGGTAAAATGTAACGCAAAAGTTCATAAAGTTCTTGAATTTATTTAAATATATTTAAAAATTTAGGGTTTAAAGTTTAAAATTTTGAAGATGGAGAATTGGCTAAAACCAAAAATACAGAAGTACTTTTTTTAGAGTGTTTTAGAATAGGAAAAAGAGACATGGGGTGTCGAGAGGAGGGTTGGCTGTCTGACCCGAGGAAGCAGCCATGGGAATTCTGCCACTTTTATGTTGCATTTGCTTTGACAGCTTGCCTTCCATTCTCACTTTCTGTACTTCATATTATTTTACCCTTCCCAAATTCTAGTTTTTTTTTTCCTTAACACAATAAATAATGGAGTAAAGAAAGTTGTAAATTAATTAGAATTTTTTTTAAAAAAAATAGAAAAATAAGAAAAACTAATAACAAAATTTGTAAATAGTTGTGATAGACGCTGATAGAAGTCTATCTGTAACGACGAATTCGAAATATGGATTCGGCAAGTGATAGCCCCTGCATCCTCTCCGACCTGGCAATGTCATCCTTGACTGTCTTGAATACTTCTAAGAGTAAAGGTGTCCCCACAAACTAACACGGGTCCTTTCAGCATGCTTTGTCCTCACTCATATGCATCATAGGAAAATTTTCCGAAGGTCACCAACATAGGATTACTCCAAGCTAAGCACGCTTAGCTGTGGAGTTCTTATGATTGAGCCACCAAAAAGAAAGGTGCACCTTGTTGGTATATGTAGTAACTTTCAATTCTTTTAAGCATTTCTTAATTATACTTTCATGTCCTCAGGATCTCTCTCATTTGGATGTGATCTTGATTCATTCATGTCCTCCTCATGAACTCGGGTCATTACACTATCAATGTCTATCAATATTTTTTTTTGCTATTTTTTTGTAAATAGTTTGACATTTTTTCTATGTAGGAAAAATTTCCAAATAATTACCTCTAAATTATGATCAATTTGACCATTTACTTATTATTTTGATTGAATTATGTTTTGCTTTGTTTGTGTAATATGATTGGACTTTTCTAGAGTACTCCAATTTAATTTTAAACCCACACCTTTTTTTCATCATTTCTTTCTACTTTATATTATTTTAATAATGTCTCATTCATCACAACTTGATGTATATATATGCCCATATATAAAATATATGTGTTCAAAGTCTATGGAAATTTTGGATAATTAATTACTGGTCCTTTCACATTGTTACACGTAATTTTTACTAATAATTAAACCAAGTCACTTTTTGTTTATTTGTATTTTGATATATATATATATATATATATATATATATATATATTATATTGACTTTGAAATGGATGGAGGGATAGTGTGTCAATGGAAGCTAAGTACTTTTCGATGACATTTGTCCTAATTTGATTTTATTCAACCAAGTCCAAGCTAAGTTAATTAGCAAGTTTTTATTTATCCGTTTTGGAATTAGTTAAATTTGATTAGTAGATAAAAAGGGCAATTTGACATCAATTTTCTACCACAAGCTTTCATTTTCTTTTAATTATTTTAAGAGAATTTTTTAAAAATAGAAAAATAAAGGAAACTATTTACGTAAAATAACAAAATTTTTAAATAGTTGTAATAGACGCTGATAGAAGTTTATCAGAGTCTCTCAGTGATAGAAATGATAGAAATCTATCACTGATAGATGCTGATAGAAGTCTATCAATGTCTATTACTATTTTTTTTTTTGTTATTTTCGGTAAATACTTTGACATTTTTTTTATCGATAAAATTTTTTCTTATTTTATTTTAATTTATATTATATTTCTTTCCCTCGTCAAGAATCAAATGCATGTCTCGTACCTACGAAGTAAATACTTCCAGCTAGGCGTATTTTTTTTATTTTAAAAAAATAATTATAAAGAAAAGTCTGAAGATTAGAGAGGGATATAATTCACACAACCAAAACCAAGACAAATATCCAATTGTTGGTTTAGGACAAGCCAAAACTAAATTTAATTTAATTTTTTTTTTTTTTTTTGTCAACCAGTTGAATGTTGTTGACAAAGTTAAACACTAAGATAATGGGAATCATAACAAGAACAACAAAAAGAAGCAATTCAATAGATAAAATATTATTAATAGAGAAAAAGTTTGCACAAAGTGAAACAATAAAATATATAACTCTACATTAGTTAGTGTATATTAATAAAGCTTAAGAAGGGAGCATTAGAATGTTCCATCAATAATTTGAGTTTTAAAAAAATTAGGTGACACATCAAAACCAAGAAAGATTCCTCTTATGAATTATATTTGAGAACAAATTAAATATGATTAAGATATATTTTGTGTATAAATCGGCAGCCCTAACAGCCTACAAAGGAAATAGAAATAGAGTTTCCAATTAGATCTACGTGATTTTTTGGTTGGATTAAATTTGTCATTATCCATGGAATATGAGGAGGAGCTTTCCTTCCTTTTCTTTCCCAACATAAACATGTCAATGAAAATGATTTATTGTTGATATTGATAATATATATGCTATATTATTCATTGAATTATGCAATAATGCACAATAAAACTATTTAAGGGTTGACAAGTTAAATTACGTCTTAAAATTTTGATGAGTAATACAATAATTACGTTAAATTTAAATGGGTGTTGTGTTGTAATTTTTATCCTTTTTTAACCATTTTAAAAGTAATGAATTGAAGCTACAAAGAATTAGAGCTGATTTTTTTGTTAAAATTATTGCAAGTTTGGGGGGGAAATTATTGAATTGATGATCTTTTTATTTTTATTTTTATTTTTTTGAAACTGGCGAGGTTTATTACCTTTTGTTAAACTAGTAGGTTAATTTTGCATAATTGAGTTCGGGTAAAAATGGTAACAAATATTTAAGTTTTAAGATTCAATGGGATGAAATTCAAAAATTTAAAGTGAAATTTTGGATATATAACTTCTACTTATGATATGAAGCATATGAATTCAAAATATTTTGAAACTTGTGCAACACATCATCGTAATATACTATCGTCAAATACAATTTGTATTTTTATAAAACAATTAAAATAAAAATTCAACTTACCTGTGGTCTATTTGTAAGGCTAAATATTAAAATTTATTTACCCATTCTATTTCTCTGACCTAAATACTTGACACGTCCATTTTTTACATCTCAACATTGCTTCACCGGAATCGACCATTCTGGACTTGATTTCATTTCACTAACCCAGTGTTCTGATTACCTTTAAGAGTATTTTCTTAGGTTAACTCTAGTTAAACACATCTAATTAAACCAAATTAAGAATTAAAATAATATGTGTACCCCTATAAATATGACCTTTTTTTTCTTTTACAACAAAAATACAGTACATACGGAGATTTTGTTAGGCGATGAACAAGGAAGTAGTATTTAGGATTTGAAACACAGAATTTTTTAGACTATTTGTTCTGATATTATCTTAAATCACTGATTAATTAAAAAATTTAAGTTAGTATAAATATAAGTTTAATATTATATTATTTAACAGTGATGAAGTAGGGTATATGGAGAGAAAGAGGGTAAGAATTGATATAATGGAAGAAGAAGAATATGAAGCGTAGGTGAATGGATTATTAATTAGCAAAAATAAGTGTAAAAGTGGAGGGTTCCACCAGACGGCGCCTTGAAAAAATTGCTTGTCTTTTTCCAAACCAAAATACAAATAGAAATAAAGGTATAGATGTCTTTGATGCCCTAATATTCTTTTTGAGTTTAGCTGCTGATCCAAACTCTTTCATTTTTTTGCAAAAATTAAAGCAAGCAAAGGTTTAAGCAGTGGGCTTTGAAACCTCCACTTTTTGTGTGAAATTATCAATCAATTATATTCTTCCTAAATCCCAGGCTTTCTTTCATATGTCACAGTCAACAATAACCAAACTTCTGCCTCTGCATTATTATTATTATTATTATTATTATTATTATTATTATTATTATTTCAAGATAAGTCTTTTGCTGGTTACAACCCCATGATATATTGCTTTGGGGGAGAAAAAATTGCAAAAAACCATAGTGGTTGCTTACTTCATTTAGTTAAATAAAATTTCGTGACCAAAAAAGTAGACCGAGTTTATTGATGTCTAGAAAGGGAAATAAGGAATTTTAATTGAAAAAGAAAAAAGAAAAAAAAAATGAGAAGGGCCCAGTTGGGAATTGATAATGGCTGGGCGGCAGCGGCAAAGGCTTTGGCTTTGGTGCGAAGTTAAGTTCCATTTGATTTTGAGATTTCTATCTTTTCACAATCACAATACTTTCTCCCACTCTTTTCTCTTCTTTATTCTTTTCTTTATTTTACCTTTTTATCTTACCCCACTCTCAAACTCCTTCCACTTAATTATATAATACCCTTTTTAAAAAACACCATATTTTATAATTATATCGTTGTTTAAATAAATATATCTAATATTAGTCGGTAAGTTCTTTTAGTTTAGTCTTTTGGATTGAAAATAAATCAAAGAGAGTTTATGTCTAAATCAATTGAGTCAAATATGATTAAGTCTGCCTATTTAGGTAGTATATATGTAATGCTCCAGCCTGAGATTCGGCACCTGATTAAATGCTTCTAAGAGTCAAAGTTGTCCTTACAAACCAACACGGATCCTGACTTTCAACATACTTTATCATCACTCACATGCATCCTCAGAAAATTCCCAGAAAGTCATTTAACATAGGTTTGTTTCAAGCTAAGCACGCTTAACTGTGGAGTTCTTATGATTGAGCCACCGAAAAAAAGTGCACCTTAATGGTATAGGTAGTAATTTTAATGACCCGAGTTTATGAGAGAGCCAACGAATGAACCCGAGTTTAGGAGGGGATATTGACGACTCGAGTTTAGAGGGGGACATGAATGAACTGAGATCACATCTGAATGAGAGGGATTCTAAGGACATGAAAGTATAGTTAAGAAAGACTTAAAAAGAATTGAAGGTTACTACTTATACCAACGAGGTACACCTTCTTTTTCGGAGTTCAATCATAAGAACTACACAGTTAAGCGTGCTTAGCTTGGAGCAATCCTATGTTAGGTGACCTATCCGATTTTCGAATCTAGGCGTTACAATATCACTTATTTTTTTTTTTATCTAAAAATTAGATAGGATTTAAATGAATTAGTTTTGAGAGAAGGAAAATTTTTAATCGCCAAGAATGATTAAAAGAAAATTGTAAATCGTGATTTTTTTATATTTACTTTCAATAGTTTATAGGTTTTTCTTTGGTAAAAGAATATTATGCCACAAATTAAAGAGAAGGAATTCACGGCCTACAGTTTATGACAAAAGATTGAATGGGTGTAGCTTTATAATCAGCTCTAAGAATTCATAATTGCTTTTGACGAAGAAGATGAAATATAGCATGAATAAATTAATAAAAAGAAAAAGGATGCATAAGAAAAGAAGAGAAGAGAAAATGATATATAGAGTTTAAATAATCATTGCCAAAATATATATATATATATATATCAAATTGATTGCATGTGCACATGGCTCTGCTTGGTTAGGTGTCTGAGCATATATCACAAAATTATGCCACCATTTCCTCTCTAGAGGTCAAAAACAAATGATTTGGGTCACCTAATACACATCACAACAACAAATATATAAACGTAAAATCAATATGTTTTACACTATATATTATGATTCTTTTGTTAATCTTGATTTTTTTCAATTACTCTTCTTGGAGGAAAGGAAAACCAGCTTACATATCCTTTCAATTTTGTTGTTATTACATTTTATAAGTTGTCATTCATGGATGAAAGTAATAGACAGTTATAAGGGATATAATGATATTTTCTTTAACTAATTGATGTTTATCCTTTTTGTAGAATAAAACAAATAGTTGACACTCATCTAGAAAGATATTGAATGAAGTACAATAATTACTTAGTGCATATAAGTACGTTTGACCACGTCAATGGGTATAATTTTATTCTCTAATTATTATTTTTAGTTCAATAACATGTGATTGTGGAGGATTCGAACTTCTCACCTTTTGATCGCAAATATTTATTTAATCAGTTGGAATTTGTTAAATTGACTTATTTTTTGATTATTTCATTCAATAGACAAGGAGTCAAGGACAAGAATTGTGGACATGATAGGAATACTCCTAGTATAAAATTTATAAACATTTTTTTTTCACTTATACACTTATTTAAACCCTTAGAGTGTGTTTGGCCCAAGAAGTTGAGAAATTGGAGTTGAGAAGTAGGAGCATTGACCTCCACTCCTTGTTTGGCTCAAGGAGTTGGTGGGTCCCACTATTAAAAAACATCAACTTCATATCTTATCAACTCCTTACATGGTGGGTCTTAGAAGCTTACAACTATCTAGACTTCATAACTCCTTACTCCTCATCCTAAACACCCTCTTAGAAAGTCAATCTAAACGTACCCAAAAAAATCTAGCCTATAATAACTTCATGTTTGCAATTACCATTGCAATGTCCTTTTCAAACTATTTATTTCATTCAGGTGATTGAAGAAAAGTAGATATTATTCCTTGTGATGGGGGAAATGTATCTCATATTTTTCATATCCATGTTTTGTATATTTGATCTAGATTGTGATTGGTCATTGGCAGAAAAGACAGATTGTGGGACTACTTAAATAAGAACATACATTGATGCGGAGTAACGTGTCTAGAATTGGATACAAATTAAAATTGGAGATACCGACGCACGGTTAAGATGTCATATCAAATTGCTTCCATCAATCTTTACACTAAATATAATATGGAAGTATTAATTCCTTGTCCTCTGTCTATAAACACAAACACAAACGATCAATAAAATCAAAGGGGATAATTTGGGAATCCCACACCGTTGAAATGTCAGCTTCTCAGCTATGGGGATTGATGGGTACTCGAAGGTTCAAAGAAATTGCAGAAATCAAGGTGGATCAATTAGGATCTTAGCTAATGAATTATTTATTCATGAATCCAATTTGAAATGTGTAAAGATTTGATTCTATATATGTAGTTCACACAAAGAAATATTTATACGTTTCAATTCATTCTTAGTTTTTAATCAAGTAGTAAACTCCAAAGGCCACAATCACCACTGCCGCCGCCATAGCCGTCGCTGATTCCTTGCTAAATTTCAACCTCGATAATGGACTTGTTAACCTGGATATGAAGTTCTTTGGCTTAACATTATCATTAGATGCTGTTAGTTTACCGTCAGAGACGGCATCTGGGCTTGGTAGGCTGATTTCCGGCGAGCTGGCTTTCTTAGGCATCGTGATCGAAAGAACAGAGCCACCGAATTTAGCACGTATTTGGTTTGGGTTTATATCCTTTGGGAGTTTGATTTCTCTGTTGAAATGCATCTTCTTCCCATCTTTGGCTGTCAGGTGCTCGCCGGAAACTGTAAGGATAGAGTTGTTTTTTATCCGAACCCTCAATTCTTCTTTCTTGAATTCTGTTTGCAAGTGCAGTTTTGAATTTCAAATCACTGTGAATAATATAATGAGAATGCAGAGGAAACCGTAAGTTGATAAATTATACCTGGGAGATGAACCTCAAGAACGTCGGAGTCTTCGAGTTTTTTCCATTTGCAGAAAGGCTCGAATTCTTCGTACGACACATTCGATGGTTCACCTTTCTCCATTGTTGGGTTTTTTTTTTCTTTTTTTGGGCTAATCTGATTGAATACAGTTCATGTTGTGACCCTCTTTCTTATATAGAGGAAATTTGTAGAGAGAGTTTTCTTGATGAGAAGAAATATTCTTATGCAAGTGTCACAACAGAAGTTATGTGGTTTCTTTTGGAAATGGTTTCTTCACGTGTAGGGCAATCCTCAACGTGAACTGTTTCTTGCTCTCTCTGCCGATAATCATAATCCTGACTTGGAGGGGATGTAACAGTGCTAACTAACGCTAATATGCCTTTAAGCTTTAAAATTATAAATATTCTTTACTTTACCTTCATTCCTTAGCCTTTGACCCCCAAAGCCTCCGGAAGCACCATTTCAAATCTGGCATCACGATCACAGCCATTCAAGTTCAATTTTAGTATTGCCGTGAAGTTGCTAATCGTTCGTTGAAGCCCTGGATATACCAAGACGATGAATCGCTGAGGACAAAATTAAAGAATAGTGGAAGACCCTGAAAATTTCCCGTTGTCTTTTATTGTGTAAACAAAAAAAGGAAAGAAAATCATAAATAAATTTAAGAAATACAAAAGAAAATTGGAACTAAACATTTCCCTGCTTTTATTCTTTTAGTTCAACAATTACATAATCAAACTATCGACCTCCTTTAGAATGACAATTGGTCACCAAGCATTGACATTCATGATACATCTAGCAAATACAAAATAAAGACAAGGTATATGTTATTGGATTTTCAATAATACATAACAATATATTCGAATCCCTAATAATTTAAATATCTAATAAGAAATTTTAAAACACCCGTTTTTCACTAGTGGCTTCTCTTTTTGACTGGAGTTGTTCTAGAACATTTTCCCAACTCTATCAATTTGAGGCACACACTCATTAACGTCCAAACGATGCCATTTCCCCAGCGTTGAACCCAACTGATCAGCTTTGTCATACAGTCCTAATAGTCCTCCTGTGTGAATAAACAGAATCTTCCTCCCTTCCCACTTCTTTGGATTCTCAGCCATATCTTTCATCATCCCATAAGCTGCTTTCCCGCTGAAAACGTCATAAAGAGAGGGAAAAAAAACCAAAGCCATTACATTTTGCTCCATGTATGTATGTGCCGTATGTATGATGCAGACCTTCGTGCACAAACCATGTGAACATATCACCGGTTTACAAGATGAACAATTTATAATAATAATAATAATAATAATAATAATAATAATAATTTGAAAAAAGAAAAAAGAAAAAGAAGAGAGATGGTCTGCCTTCCGTTGTGAGCACAAACTATAGAACTTGACTAGTTTAATAATAACATACCTGTATACTGGATCAAGAACAACGCCCGTGGATTCAGCAACTTCTTTTACGAAATTCAGCTCGTCAGGCGTGTTAATCGCATAGCCGAGACCCCTTGCCTAAACAGAGAACGAGAAGAAAGGAAAGTTCATCACAAGTTTCTTTTGTGGAGATGAAAAATCTAAACCATCACAAAGAGAAGGGAAGAAGATAGATGTGTAGATGTGTACTGTATGTCTACATCGGAGATTTGGCTCCAAAGAACAAATGACACTACAGAGAGGTTTCACCTCAACCTAACTACACAAATGGTGCTGCCTGCTGCCAAACGTAAGCAATCCAACAACCTTCATAGATCAACTAAAAGTTCTACTTACATTATGGATTTCAACTATATCGCGTGAGTCAACACCGGCATGAAGCCCATCAAGTAAACCTTGAACATACTCGTAGAAGTAATCAGGATCATCACAAACAGAGAATGCACGAATCTGCAGATTCAACAAACTTAAAATGTGAGGAACTAGGATGTAAAGAGCAATGACACGAAGATTTTAGAAAAGAAATAAGATATCATACTTTTGCCTTCAATGTACTCAGCCATGATCCCAATGATAAACCAGCGACTGTGCCCCCACTGAAAATAAAGAAAAGTAAAACATCAAAGATTAAAAGTATAAAATAACAAAAAATTGTTCTTATCACCTGTCACTGAAAACTTGTGAATTATTCAGCCAGTTTTGAGGCACTACTTCTCCATCCCATCACCAACTTAGTCTTCTAATCATTCCACCAACCCTTACCCGGACAAAATACATCCCTGGACATTGAACCTCCCAAGCTTATCCATATTTTGTTGGTTTTATGCCACGAACCTTGAATAAATTTTAAGGCTAAGCAAGAATAGTCCTTATATACTCCTAAGAGAAGCCCTATTTCACTTGGGGAAAAACTATTGCATACATTCTTTTATTGTATCTCGTAGACCAACCTGCCCCCACACACACCATCCCCTACAAATTATACTATTTTCTCGAATCTCATAGGGGCGCCTTTCAGAGAGAGACATTTTTGAACTTAGAACGTCCTTATCAATTGCATTTCTATCTTTTACTTTTATGCATTCTTGAATTTCCTATTCCACTTCAACCCCCCCCCCCCCCCCCCCCCCCCCCCCAAAAAAAAACCAATTTAACGCTCTAACTGAAACTGAGGTTTGAAGAACTAATCTTCCGTGCTTTCTTATAGTTCGACCAAGACTTGCCACTTATGCTACTAGTTAGTATAAGTAGTTAGTTTGTGATTATAAATATTATTTGATTTTAGATCAAAAAGGTTTACAACACCCTTTTTGGTTCGATCATATGCTTGTCAGTTTGGTCATGATCGAAACCTAGGTAAAGTGATCCCAAAAATGCAACAACATAGAAAGGTCAAAGATCGGGTATTCCCTGGTGTCCATTGAATGATGCTCATTCCTAAGGAAAATGGTAAATATCCAACATTAAAACTGGCCTCAGCCTTCCTATAGCCAACAAGAAAGAATCCAACATTAGTTTAGACATTCTTGTTCAATATTTTCTCGGACTCCCTAAAAGCATGTTGAATTGTATCGTATCGGTCTCACTCTATCATGAAATGTTGTAATAATTAAATTAATGAAACAAAAATTTTCCACAAGTTTCACTGCAGGTATCACAACCAAGTTAATAAAAAGAAACTAAACAAGGAGAAGGGACCAAGTGATCCCATTGACCAGATAAGCAAAAAAGAACCTGCCACAAGCTACTACAATATCATCAAACTTGATCTTGTCATTTTCAGTATCCAGTTGCTGTTCGATCTCCCTAATTGCTTCAATGTAACCCCTGAACATAACCAAAACACATTTTGTTACTTAATTATCAATATAATAATTATAGAGAGAGAGGGAGAGATGGAAAAGATGTACAGATGATAATTATGCAATTTGTATTTGAATGATAATGTCTCCTTAACCAACAGTAAGTCAATGAAATACATAATCAAGAACTAACACATATTACTGTTCTCGAGGAGGAGGGGGGGGGGGGTACTAACAAGACAAAATAGTTCGAGAGAAGAGAAGAAACAAGTTGAGTTGGATGATTTTTGTCGTTAACTGATGCAAAAATATTATTTTCACATAAAACAAAGATATATTTAAATAAAAACGTAGGGTTGTTTTCAAATATAGAAAAATGAACCAAACTATTTACAAACATAGAAAATTTTCACTATTTATCAGTGAGACTGCGATAAAAGTCTATCGCTGATAGATAGTGAAATTTTTCTATATTTGTAAATAGTTTGATATTTTTTCTGTTTATAGTAATTTCTCTAAGAACATAATTACAAAAATACAGGACGATAAAGAATCCTGTTAAAAATCAGAAATTTAAAGGAAAAAAAACCCCAACAAGAACATGATGAAGCAAAAGAACTATCAGAAATATAAAAATCTTGAGGAAGAACAAAATATGGTGCTAGGAAATGATCCCAATGTGAAGTAGAAGTTTGAAAAAAAGAAAGAAAGAAAACCAAGAACGATAGTCTTTAAAGAAGCAGAAAAAATGGATGTTCAGTATCGAGAATGAAATCTAGAAGATTATTTATGCTCCTTGAGCATGCTTGTTTTATTCTTTTGTAGAGAAGGGCCAGCATGCTATCATCATCAAATCCAACCACGCCTAATATAATGGACGGGAGGAAACAAGCACAGCCAAATCTTACCAAGTTCCAAGGGAATTTGATCCTCCAACAGGAATAACATATGGCTTTCTTCCTTCAGCTACTAATTTTGACTTTAGAAAATCTGTTAGTGCCTGAAATTGAAACCAAAGAACAAAAAAAAAACATCAACAGATGTTGAAATACACACAATAAAAACAAAGCATTGGAAATGTATAAAACAGTTAATGACATCATATCCCAAGTAAATAAGTGGGTAAAGAGTGACCACAGTCAGTTAAACAAAACACTTCTTACCAAAATAAAATACAAAACAAAAATTATATATATAAATATTGATTAAGTCCGGAAAGACGTGAGGAAAAAGAAACCCACATGAATCCACTTTTTGGTGTTTAAAAGAAATTAGCAGCATATTTTGCTTTGGAACAACCACGTAAAATGCTGAGACACTAGCCTATTCGACATGAAAGAAGGATAACCTAATATCAAAGAACTAGTACGCTGAAACTACAAGATCCAAATATATTTAATATGCACAATATTTACAGGTGCCAAAAGCATACGAAGATATTGCTTCATTTTCATAAAAAATATGCAGACATTGCTTTTTGAGCCTTACAATACTCATAAGCTAAGAAGCACGGACACGGATACGACACGACACGGACACGGCGACACGCCATATTTTAAATATTTAGGACACGACACGGCAAGGACACGTTTATTAAAATATACATTTTTAAAAATATATATCATTTTCATACCAAAATATGATGCATTTATATGCTTAAAAGACTTACCTTGATGTATTTCACACTCAAAAGTTATTATTATTGTCATATATGTGTCTTTTTAGTCTACTCAATAAGTGTTCAATGCATGTCTAACACACTTGTTGCACTAACGAGTGTCCGATGCGTGTCCAACAAGTGTCGAACTGTCGGAGTGTCCGACACGTGTCGGACACGGACACGCTAGCTAAACCAAAGTGTCCGTGCTTCTTAGCTCATAAGAGTAACAGTAAAGTTAGCATTAGTCAAATTTTCCTGCAATGTTAAAATTAAAAAATAATAATATATAAATAATAATAATAACGAAAAAAAAAAATAAGGTCATAGGCTCTCGAGGTGTTACTATTAATCAGGAGAAACGATAAACTAGTTAGCTCCATGATTCTTACAACATCTATCAGTCGTATCTAGAATTAGAGAAACTATCAACTGATCAATAGGAGAATAAACCGTTTCTAAAAACCAAAGAAAGAGATGGTAACAGAGAAGAAATCAACAAACCACGCTTCCAATTTTTGCATACTCTTCTTTTGAAACAAGTTCAACATGTGCTCCAACTAACCGCTCAACAAGGAGATTTCCAGTCAATCCAGGGTCTTGATTCACAAGGACCTGCATCATGGATGTAACATAGGACATCAAATCTTAACGATTAAGAAAATCGTGAGAGAGGTCATTTTAAAAAATTCAAGACAAGTGTATTTATAACTAAAATAAGTAGAAAAACAGAGGGAAAATAATGATAACCTTTGAAGTGCGTAGAATTAGATAAGTGTCAAGATTGAAATACTTTGCAGCCACAGCAGTAGCACGACAGTGATTGCTTTGGATGCCTCCTATAGTTATAATACAGTCAGCACCCTGTTGCAAAGCATCTGCTATCAAGAATTCTAATTTTCTGACTTTATTGCCACTCAATTGCATTCCTGAAAGATCATCACGCTGTATTCATTTTTTCAGGAATATTTCCATTAGTGTAAACAAGTAAATAAGAAAAAAGAAAAAAAGTTAAATAAGAATATCTAATCTAGGTACATTTAGAAACAAATTATAAACAGGATTGTTGAAATATGGATCAAATTATACTTGCGACAATACATGAACCACAAATCTGAACTACAGATTTAGAGAAATTGTATGTTACCTCACACCAGTCTAAACAGAATGGGAAAGTTCACGCGGATCATCCTATGTTCGAGTAATGGTAAGAACCAATCCCCAACAGGATGGGAAACTCTAATTCTAAAATGTGAAAACCGAGTAAAAGAACCAATCCCCAATTGGAGTTTGCATGATTTGATGGGGACGACCAAATTGGAATTGAAATATTTTATTGATAGGAAGGGAATCGAAGTATTACTCTGAAGCCCTTGAGCAAAAGGTCAGTCACGCATGAACATGTACTTTAATTGTAGATAGAATTAATTTGAAAATACCATCAAAGTAAAGGCATTGTGGAGTGAGAAAAAGTTATGTACTCCCACCATCAGCTGATATATTATTTATTTTGTGGCTCTACGTTGTTCTTAAATGTTGCTCATACGCCTAAAAGTTTCACATACAAAATTCTCTTCAAACGAAAAACTAAGTCAATTTGATCATAGAACTCGTCCCTCAATTTTCGGATACGGCAAGCAGAGTTCATCTTATTGAATAGAGAGTAGGGTACAAAACTTATTTATAGAGAAATAATAAACTGTAAACCTAACAACCACTCTAACAGATAAATAATGGATATAGCACATCCATTGCCACATCGGCGTCAAGCGAGTTTCTGTAAGAGAAAAAAGTTGAGTCGGAATGAATTACCTTGAGCCAGACCTCTGTGTTGTTGGGCAGATTAGGAAGGTTCCACTTGTGAATGGGAGTAGGAAGCTGATTCCAAAATTGTAATCAGTAACTAACTACAACGACGTTCTTAAGGAAGCAATTATTGGAAGAGACAAGCGGGAAACGAAATTAGGAATAGGAAACTTACATGGGCAAGAGAAGAGAAGTGAGTGGGGATTGGATTGAGGTGTGAGGCCCAGGACGGAGGGACGTAAGGTCTGACAGAGAGGAAGTTGAGGCTGTTGCGGACCTCGTCGTTTTTCTTGCTTTCCGTCCTGATTTCCATCGACTGAGATTGTGAAATACTGCAACGAATGCAATCTAAACTCCGACTTGATGACGGAGAAAAGGAGAATCGCTTGTTGAGGTTGTTGAACCTTCCTGGATGAATTACAGGAGTTGAGAAGAGTGCCGATGATGACGATGACGCCGAGTTGGAGGACGCTGCGGTGAGTAGACACAGTTGGAACTTGCCACTGCTCAACATTTCGTCAGCCGTCAGTGAAAATATCTGCCTCTTTCCTTTCCATTACCGGCCACGCATCGGCATCCGCTTATTTTATTTTCAATTGCCAATTAATTCTTCGATCGGTAGATATGGAAACAAGATACGAAGTACATGTGGCACGGTTGAAACTTGAAAACATGTTCTTTACAGTGAGAAAAAGTTAAAAAAGAAAAGGATTTGGAATCCAACAAAAAAAAAAAAAAAAAAAAAATAGATAAGGATAATACTCATCTCTATATTTTCTATTCTATCATTCATACTAAAAAATAATTAAAATATTTTAAAAAGTAAATAAAAATAATTTATCACATGTTATATTATGATAGAACAATTTGGTGGATGCATAAAGATAAGTGTTCCCAAATATGCATCTAAATACTTTTTAATAGATATCAAAAAAAAAAAAAAAGTACAAGTCCAGTCAGTTTCGTTAATGTGTTTCCTGCCTTTTGCAAGTTTGGGGGACTTCAAGAATGCAATGTTGTTCATGGAATGCTTGTGAAGTTAGGCAGTGAATATGTTAACGACTTGTATGTTGTGAGCTCTGCAATTTTCATGTATGTCTAGCTTGGTTGGCTCGAATTTGCTAAGAAGGTTTTTGACAATTGTTTGGAATACAATGATCAATGCTTTTGTTCAGAATAATTTTCCTCTTGAAGGAATTCAACTTTTTCTTCAAACTATGGAATCTGAAGATGCCGCTCTTGATGAAGTGAGTCTACTTTCAGCTATAGCTGCAGCTTCACACTTGCAGAAGTTTGAATTAGCGGAACAGTTGCATGCGTTTGTCATTGAGGATTGTCATTGAGGATGTAGCATGTTTATTTTTTTATATTTGTAAATAGTTTGACTCATTAACCTTAAATTATAATTAATAGCAAATTTGTTATAACATGTCATATGAATAATATTGTAACTAATTTGTACATACGACAACTTAATTTCTTTTTATCAACCAATGATTAGGAGTGGAAACGTTATGGTTTAGTGGTCGAACCGAAAATTTTAAAATTTTAATATTTGAAACCGAACCAAACTGCGGTTCAAACTAGGGATGGCAACGGAGTAGGGGTCGGGATGTACTCCCCATCTCCGTCTCCATGAAGATTTTTCATCCTCGTCCCTGCCCATTCCTTGTTTTGAGGAGTCGCGGTCAGGTTTGGAGAATCTCATTCACGGATTGGGTCCTCATGATGAAAAATAACAAAATTTGTAGATAATTGTGATACACACTCTGTCTATCAATGTCTATCAATTTTTTTTTTTTTGAAAATTTCCCTTAATATTATTATTGTTTTAGTTTTATTTTATTTTTTTTTTTTGTAAATTTAACCAAAAAAAAATTATATAGCTAGTGTTTTATATAATTTTTATTTAAAAAAAACAGTAATTGAAGCTACTGTTGTATATATGAAATTAAATAGAAATTAATAAATATAGTAATTGAGGCTAATATATATATATATATATATATATATATATATATAAATAAAATATTTGGGCCCCTCCCTGTCCACTGTCCGGGATCCGTTTTGTGTCCCCGGTTTGACCCCATCTTCGACCAAACAAAAAATTTCCTATCTCGATCGGAGCAAGTACCCGCCGGAGATTCGGCCGTGTGGTGATTTTTGCCATTCCTATTTTAAACTGAAACTAACTTCGGTTTTAAAATTTGGTTTTACTATTTTAATATATATATATATATATATATACACACATACATATATATTAGTTGAAAAACGGTTTGATTTAGTTTCAAGATTTCTTCAAACTTAACCGAGCCCCATTTTAATAATGTTTGGTTATATTAAGAAAAGTAATAAAAAATTCAAATATCGCTTAATAATTATTAAATATTTTTAAATTAATGCAAAAAAGAGCGACATAAGTAAGTACTATCAATCTCAATCTCATAAATTCAATCTCTCCACCTCCACATTATAAAAAAAAAGTATTTTTAAATTAATAATTTAGGAGTAGAAAGAGTGTTTGTGGGCTTATATTTTAAAAACTACAAATAAAGAACCAAGTTGCATTAATCAGTGGTTTTGAAGAAAAAAAATACTCTTATACTTTAAAATTTTAATTTCAAAAGTTATTATAAATGATTAGGTAATTTTCTTGGGAGTAAAAGGATAAAATTAAAATATAAGAAGAAGCCGACAAAATAGAATTCCAAGTCTAGGCAGACGGGCTCAGGGAAGGGAGAAAGAGCAATTAAAACTTATACAATCACGTTTTTTGGAGAATATATATATAGTGCAATATAAGGGTATTGTGGGCCAATCTCATTGTGTATTTCACACCTAATCGTTTAATCCATATTTATTTTTTTCACACTAAACTTTTTTCATCATTTTATTTAATCCCAGTTACCCCAAATTACTTTTTAGTATATTTGGGGTAGACAATATCAATCTCGTGATTACTAATCTACTCATATGCCAATTGAGCTATGCTTGATTTGACCTCCTCGCATTATTTTTAAAATCACAGATCCCGTGGTTACTAATCTACTCGTATGAGCTATGTTTAATTTGACCTCTTCACATTATTTTTAAAAGTATGTTGACACGATAAATAAATAATAGTATAGAAATTTAATTATTATTTGCCAAGTAAATATAGTTAAAAAAAATTAGATATTTTTACTAATATTTATAAAGAGATATTTATATGTAGTGTCGAAAGTGGAGTCCAATTGCTTGGAGCTTGTCAAACTTCTCTATATAGTTAACGTGGATTTATAAGGGAAAATTTGTATAGATAACCCAAAAATTGAGCCGAAAATGCCATATGACCCAAATTAAAAAAAACGTCAGATGACCATTTGCTGATGTCAAGTTCGGATGAAATTACTGAAATGAACTCGTGCACTCGGAAAAGTCAATCGCACTCTCGCTCTCTCTTCCTTTCCTCATTCACAATCACTCTCACCTCTCTCTCGCTCTCTCTTGCTCATTGGAGTTGGTCGTATCGGAGTTGGTCGTATGGACTCGTCGTGTTGGAGAAGAAACTGCAGAAGAAGAAGAGGCAGAAGAAAAAAAGAGAGAGGATGTTGGAGAAGAAGAGAAAAGAAAAAGAAAAAAAAGGAGTCGAACCTCGGAGAAATAAGAGAAAAAAGAAAAAAATATATCAAGAAGATCACGTGGTCATGACGTCATCAAAGAGTCATTTGACATTCATTTAAAAAATTAGGTCATTTGCTATTTTGAGTCTTTAAAATACTTTTTTTTATACCATTATTCCATTTATAAGCTAGTTCGACCGCATTTAATCTAGGTACCGTTCCTTTCTCCCATGTGAGCTAGAAGCCATAATTTTGTAGTGCATTTCATTGCAAATAGAGTTTTGGTTGAGCAAGTTACGTGTTAATTGCTTTTCCCGTATTTATTTTACTTGTTTGGAAGGACGATGTTATTTCGTTGTTGGTCATTGCACAAATGGCCAGTGGGCGCGCGAGTACGATCGATGAGCGTCAACTACACAAACACTGTGGACGAGACGAAGGAAGACTGACGGAAGGCTCCTTTGTTGGGTGGACAATAAAATAAGCAGGCGAATGTTCAAAGTCTTCGCAGTCGCTGCGTTGCCTTGGTCAGCTCTTTTACTATTACATTCTCCTCTTCCCCTCGCAATGCAGTTGCAGACTTCTCCAACTGTTCACACCTTCACTCTCTCCTCCTCTCTGCTGCCATGGAATTCGCTTTGGAATCGAGTACTAAGTAGACGTCTGCCTCTCTTTCAGTCTCAGGTTTGCCTTTTCCAGCTCTTCTTCCTACAATTTCTTTTTCTGTTTTCTGTCTGTTTACTTTTGCTGGCGTATTGTAATTTATCCGGATGCTTTTTGAGCATGCAAAGTTCGAATTGCTTGGCTTTCTTTCTCAATTGGTTCTTAGTTATAATATACTTGTAGCTACAATTGCTTTCCTATCTTTTCATCTGCTACTTTCTCTTTCAATCTTCCTGTCTGGTAAAGGCGAGGGCGCGCCACACACACAAGCACATTAGTTCCTTCAGCGCACTCTGTCTGATATTTTCAGCTTTCGATAATTCCTTCTTTACACTGTCTGATATATCCAGTAGTGTTCATTTTCGGACTCTGTGCTTGATTTACTTTTTATGTAGGTCCTGCACTCTGATCTTCATTCCAACTTCAGTAATTCAGTTATTCAAGAAAAAAAATTCAGTAATCTTTTGTAAAACAGGTCGAATATTGAATTGAAACCCCTGCGGAAAACTGAGGTTCCAAGGCCAATATAGATTTCTCAATCCAAGAACTAAAAAATACTGGTCACTCTCCATCTTCGGAGCTCTGGAAACGTGGGGAAGAAAAATTAAAATTCTTCAGTAGCCTGCAATGTTAAAAAAATATATTATTTTCAATGATGAAATCTAGCCGAATATCAGAATTGTTGAGCTGGTGATAATATAAATTCTCAGTTTATGAAGTATATGAAGTAAAACGTGAATGTTGAGTCAATGATGGTAAAATCCCATTGTATATGAAGGGGAGGAAGTAATACGTGAAATGACGAACATGTGGTAGCAAATTTTCATTGTATTTTATTTGATGTTTGATAGTCTTTTCTAAGGAATGTGTATCATCTCTTTAAATGGAAAATTGTTTCTTTGGAATAGTGCACTTTTAGCTCTATTTAAACGAATTGTTTGAAAAGAAACGAGATAAAGTTTGATATTGTTTGCAATAGAATTATAAGTAGTCTAAAATAGTAAAATCTTTAGATTTTGGTATTTCTTTTGCCTAGTCGCATTCTAGGTGGGCAAATATCTTGTAATTTGTTTGTATTTATGTAATAACCTCTTACTCATTAATATTGTACATGTTTTTTCAGTAAACGAGAATCAGACATGCTTAATATTTGTGATGATATGCGGTGGGAATTTAATGTTGATCTACAGATGTTCAAGACATGCATATTTCCGACCTATTTCTTTTCTTGTCATAAGCATCCATGGGTGAATTGACATTCTATTCATCATCTATAATCTGAGCTCCACATGGAACGATGATTCCTTTCTTTTCTTGTGTGATATCTGTTTTGTTGCTTCAAGTCGGTTACTGCCATTGCTTCTGATTATATGGTGCTTTATTGCTCAATTTTTGCCCAATATCACTAGTTTTACAAGCAGATGATGTCAACTTGAGTCCCACATGATTGAGATTTCATTCAGTTCAGACTGACAACTCATGTTTGTCACATCATGGGGAAAAATCAATGTCTCTCGTGCACTTCTCATTCTCATCTCACCTTTTCCTTCTAATGATGTTTACCTTCAGAATAATTGTCTCGTTTTTAACTTGTCCAATTTTCTAGGTCTAGATACTTAGGCATGGCTGCTTTTGAAAAAGACGATATACCAATGCTATCAAACACCGATCCACCAATGTTTGATGAACAAGTGGATTCTTATTTTCCTTCTTATGCATCCTTGGGCCGGAGTTCATCACTATCAATTCCAGCAACTTCTTCTGGGATGTATGGTAGTGAAGCAAATCTTGTTGGTCATACTGGTCCCCTTAGAATCGAAAGAAGTTCATTCATGGTGAGTGGTTCAAAATATACTGGCAGTAAGCCTGAAAAACTTTCACAGTCAAAGCCAGGAGTGACTGAAAGCAAAACGGCAGAGCTGTTGGCAGAAAAATTCCCTTCCTTCAAGATGACAGATGAGTCTGATTGGTCCATTCATAACTATGCTGGTAGAAATGAACACTTGATAAGGTCTGGCCAGCTGGGACTGTGCAATGATCCTTTCTGTATAACTTGCCCAACATATAATTTCAAAGCATCACAACAGAAAAGTTCAAGAATTTCAGGCATATTTGATGCCAAGGTATTTTCTCTCCCACTCAGACCAATCGATTACTTTTACACGTCATGCTTACAGGATTTACATGATACAATTGTTAGTTTTTGACCTATTTATGAATATCTCGTTTAACTCATACTTGCAGGAATCAAGGGAGTCTTGGTAGAAGCTCACTCGCACACACACGCACACACATATAGATAGATGGATCATAAATAGATATTCTCAACGTATCTTTCAAAGACATTTGGACACTAAAGACACCTATCTGTTATCATCACACATACTTTAGATAGATAGATATTCTCAACGTTTCTTTCAAAGGCATTTGGACAGATAAAGAAACCTAGCTGTTATCATCACACATACTTTTAAACTCAACCATTGATGATGAACTAAAATATCTGCATGGAGTCAAAGAACGTCTCTTCATATGTATTCATTTATCTGCTTGATAATGAAATCATCACACATGTTTAATAAGTCAAGCACTGGTAACTTATATGTTAAACCAAAGGGTATCTATTTTTGTACTTTTTTTTGGAGATTGTAAACCACATGCCTCTTCTTGTACAAAATTGCACAATGACTTTGCTGTTTTCCCTCCTCTGTATTCAATCTGGGTCTGGGTCCATTTGATAGTTTGGGAGAAGATGCTTATCTCCTGCCACCTTGTGTTCTCTCCTTTTAGGTTATGAAACCTTTGTGTCTTTTATTAAATATATATATGCTTTAATTAAAGAAACTCTGCATCCGACCCTAAACTTGTGCATCAATTGTAATAAAAAGTTGCACTATAAGGGGCATGGTCTAGGGGAACTAAAAACTAGCACGATATTCTTCTCAAACCCTCCTTGCAACATTACAATGGATAAAAAGAAATGATATTCCTTCACAAGGCATGCACCATTGTCCATTGGAGGTTTATGTAAAACCTAATGGGGGTTTCAATTTTTTTTTGATTGTATCAAACCGTATGTTTTGAAGGATTCTCAATTTCCAAATCATAATTGCCACCTGCCAATTGAGGATTCTAGGCCCATTTAGCAAGAACCTCAAGAAAGACTTCTGACATGAAGATACTTGAATGTTCAAACTCCAACTTAACTTGTTGGGTCCAGCCTCATCCGAACCAATTTTAAGTCTTCAAGGCAACAATTTAGCATTTCAGAACCTTTTTATAATTGAGCCTTCCAAGTTATACAAGTTATTTTTCATTGAAAATGATGAGCTGTAATGAAGTCGTTACTTCATGCATGCATACACCTCAAAATGACACTTTTCATATATTTGACTAAAATCAAAGAAATTTATAAAATAAATAATTAAATTTAAATAATTAAAAATCTTGGATCGGGGTACCCCTAGAAGTTATGAAAACAAAACTGTAAATTTTGCATAAAACATCTAATAGCGCAAAACCAATATTCTAAATTTAAACATTAAGACTGAGATTTAAAAACAAGAAAACATATAAACATGAGCGGACGCATTTGACTGGTCCCAACGGCACAGTCATGGATTCTTCCTGTCATTTGCCTATCTGTCCTTGCCTTTACCTGAAAGTTGTAATATAAGAAAGAGTGAGTATAAAAATACTCAGTAAGTGACCCCATTATCGGAATCACATGCATTCTGATACTGTTCTTGGTGAACATCTAAGTAGATAACTTGCCCGCCCAGTCACTCATGTCTAGTGGCCTGAAGGCGCACTGTCAAAATCATGAAAGTGAACCTGATGGTCCACGGTATGGTAACATGGAGGTGAACTCGTCAGTTCACACATGTCTAGAAGTGAACCTGTCGATTCACGGTATCGTAACATGAGGCCTGATGGGAGGTAATTCACCACTATCTGTCTAACATGTAATTCATATATATATATATATATACCTCTAATAACAGAGTCTCACACCAACAAATCATAAACTCATAAAACATCATAAATGTGCATGCTCAATTTTTGTGGATCATAAAAATCACCCAAATTTCACGGATAACTTTGGTAACATGAACTGGGGCGCCTGACACAAATGCAAGCCGATAATAACGTTACTTACCTCAAAGTGAGGCTTGAATTAAGATTGAGCCCAAACTTTTCTCAACAACCCAAACCTAACACAAGATCAACGTTAGAGAATTAACCAAATTTTTCGGCAGTAAATCAAATAACCAATGGAGACCAAAATCCCAAAACTCACCCAGTTTTATAGGTTCTGTTCAGCAACGATTACGGACAAACCAGAGGTCAAAAAAACGATTCAACCGTTCAGAATTGTACTCTATGTGTCTCGAACAGACTGACAAAATTTCACTACAATCCGGCGGTTGAAACTCTAGCAAATGACAATTTTCCGAGAGCTGTCGCTGAAAAACCGAACTGCACTACTCTCTTTCTCCTTCTCCATTTTTTTCGTTGTATTTTCCTCCTCTCTACCTTATTAGGTCACTTAATAATATATATATACAATCCCAAACCCTAATTCTTTAATAAATTAGGTATATATATATATTTTAAATTTCAACTAAACAAATTACATCTCCCAAATTAAAATTCAATTTTCACCAATTGAATTTAAACCCAAATTTTTTATCCCGCTTAATTTAAATTGAATTATCTTCCCAAAATAATCCAATTAAGCCTTAAAATTCAAAATAACACCCAAATAATTTAAGATAATTAAATTAAAATTACCTAAAATTTTGGGTTGTCACATGAGCAAACATGCAACGGAAGGAGTGGTGTTGATAGCAGTGTGGTAAAGGTATTACAACAAACCTCCACCTATTTCATGGCTTCAGTTTGTACGTGGTGAAACAACATAGATAGATTTTGAGACACTTATTAACCACTTCGCATTGCTCCTTAGTTAAAGGACAGTGGTTTGTACTTTGCTGGAGTTAATGCACGCTCTGTTCGTCATAATGGTCCTTGGTAAACCATGTACATATAGGATTTCATTTTCTTCTTCTTCTTCTTCTTCTTCTTCTCTCTCTCTCTCTCTCTCAATGAAGGGGAAAAAAACTATGACTACTTCCTTGCCACTGAATGGATGTTCAAGTGGTCAGAAATGACAATATTTGGTTGGCTTGTCTACCATGAGCCGGTTAGTATCACCTCCTTGAAACTTAGGGAAATCCTCTACGAAGTCTAAATATGCGGATATATCATATGCTCCCAAATGCAATATGATACGGGTGGTGGATAAGTAAACTAGCAGGGAACGTAGTCAATTATTTGCTTTGCTTGCACATGGCATGGTGTCTAATGAACTCCTTAATTCACATATTTTTAAGTGCCAACAAAGCACACCCCTTAAGCCAAATCATGATAGGGTTCCATAATTCTCGAGTGACCTCCAATAGGACTACAATGGTGTTCTTGTGACACACAATGTTACAACAATTCTAAGGACATACAGTAAAATACAGATAAAAGTACTAAAAGACAAAACACAAGGTTTGGTAATCTAGTTTGGTGCAATACCAACTACGTCTGGGGGCAGCGTGTGCAGGAAAGATAAATTCACTAATATAAAGTCAAACGATTACAACATTGTACTTATCAGTAAATAAACGATTATTATAGTGACACACAAATAGCCTAACATAGTGAACGATCACTTAGGCTCCCCCTAAGTGTGAGACTTCCTCTCAACAAGAATGTTTTATCTTTCCACCTTCAATGAAGATCACTTCACTTGGAAAACTTAGGTTCCCCCTAAGTATGATAATCCCTTCTCAAAATACAGTAGACCGATTCAATATGATCTAGATAACCTCTCAAGATTGATAGTAGCAAAGGCTTCACAATCAGACAGATTAACGCACTTGTATTTTTGGCACAAACACAAGACAATGACTCAAATATTCTTCAAAGCGGCAACCCTAAACAGATTACAACATCCACTTAAATATGCACAACGAAAAAGGAGAAACAAACCCAGACCATTGTCTGCAGAGCCCAGAAAAGGAAACAAAATTGTGAGAATAATCACCTAGAATTTTTCAGATAAGGAAAATATATTCAGTCTAGAATAGCAATCGCAGAGACATCCTGAAGGATAATCCAAGGGACAAGATGACAAACATCTCAGGGTACAATTGCCACAACATCCTTAAAAAAATATTGCCAACACCAAATCTCTAACACTTGCAACAAAAAAGGAATATGATAGGTAGAATGTAACAATTCACACATTATAGTGCGAGATTCCATTGGAGAGTGAGCAGTCTATCTATCTATCTGTTCCTTCTAGGTAGTTGCAAGGCTACCTTGACACTTGATGGGTGGTCATTCTTCTCAATTTTTCTATTAATTCTGCAAATTCACATTAGCTATTATTTTTAGAGAATGTAGATCAACTTGTGGTCGTATTCAAGATAAAACATCCGCCTCCATGTTCTCCCTTCCTGTCTTTTATAGTGAGTCAAACCCATATGCTACAAGTTAGCAGCCTATTTTTGGTTACCCATACTTCTTAAGCAACTTTCTCTTGTATAACTGTAAAAGGATATATTACAGAAACCACATGAGTGTAATTTTTAATTGTTCTTTTTAGCTTTAGGTTATGCTATTTACATTTATCTCATCAAGTAGTTAAATTTTGTAAGTACATATCTGCAGTTCGTTGCTTTTCTGAAAGCTTACAGACTTGCGCACAAGTAGGCAAGGTCATATGATTCACGGAGTAGTCCTGCAGGGGAGGATTACGTATTTAAGCATTGATAAGATATTAAATTTATTATAACCCATCAGTATAAACTTTGGTATTCAATGGTGATTTAACATTAAGCTATTTGATAAATAAATCATCTACTATGATTTTTTTTTTTGAATAAGTTCAGATCATTCGCACAACATGCTTTGTAACTTGAAGTGAATGGAGCAATCCTTAGATGATCTCATTCTGTTTGTTCAGTTTCATAACGATCTCTATGGAGGAGGGAAAGGTTGGGCGGGAAACTTTCAGTCATTCTGGTGCTTCTTGCTTCCATATATTCCTGGAGTTATGAATCCTCATGCAAAAGTTGTTCAGCAATGGAACAAGTTTTTTGTCATTTCTTGCTTAGTGGCAATCTTCTTGGACCCATTATTTTTCTTCTTGCTGTCTGTCCAAGATGTACGATTTTCTTCCTCTTTCTCCAATCATTGAAATCTAAAACTATTTTTGGTTCGATGAAGTTTAAGCTATATCTTACTATATTAATCCATTTGAATCAAGTGATTCAACAAAGTCCATGAGTGAGTTAAAATCCCCTCCCTCACCTCTGTTTGCCATTTTAAAAAAATTGGGGGGAGGGGGATATGAATTTATACCCTTAAACTTTAGGGGTTAATTTAAACCCTGAACTTTTGTAAGTGTATCAATTTATACCTTCCATTATGTTTCGTTTGAGAAAACCTCGTGCGAAATTTATATTTATATCCATTAAATCCCTAAACTTTCATAAATATATTAATTTAGACTTTTAGTCAAAATTTCCTTTGAGAATCGTCCATGCATTTACTCTAATCGTCTATTTTGTAAAACCAACATTTGAAGAAATCTACACATGTTTGAGAATCAATGCATAGATGATTTCCAAAGGATCATAATAAAAGGTCCAAATTGATTGACTTATGAAAATTTAGGGGTTTAATTGACTCAAATCATAAGTTTCACATGATATTGGTCGAACAAAATCTGGAAGAGGGTGTAAATTGATACACTTACGAAAGTTCAAGGTTTAAATTGATACAATTATTAGTTCAAGTTTAAATTGATACAACCCCCAAAGTTTAGGGGTATAAATGGATATTTTCCATAAAAAAAATCTAATTGTTACATTTTTTTTGTTCCTTGAAGACTTTAAAAAGTTTTGTCGATTATTCAATGCTATTTAAAAAGTCCATGAACCTTTTTTAATATAAAAATCCAGTTGATTCAATTGTCGCCTATACCATTTAGTCACGATAATTTGTTTGCTTAACTTGTGCAGAAGAATAAGTGCATCGTTATTGATTGGTCTTTGACCACAGCATTGGTGGTTTTTCGGAGCATGACTGACTTTATCTATTGCCTACACATGCTTCTTCAGGTAGCTGTTTATTATTCTTCCATCCAAATTTTAACTAAAACAAAATTTTATGGTGGATTCCATGTGATAAAGTGATATGTTTGTTGATTACGTAGTTAGTATTAGATAACATGAGGTTCTATCTCAAATCCAATTGGCAACGAGAGGAGTAACCCATGTATTTTATAAACATTGTGAGTTCCCTTAATGTTTTCAATGTGCAATCCTCAACATGCCTTGATGTAATCTAAAGAGAAAAATGGAGAATTCTTTCCAAGAATCCAATGAAGTCTTTATTATGAATCCAAATATATTGAATAAAGGAGGGGGATTCTCTATTTATAGAGAATTTAATGCAAGATAGAATCCTAAAAGGATAACTAAAAGGAAACTAAAAACTAATTAGGAAACTAAAATAGAATTAATCAAGGATTAAACCAAGATTAATTTCAATTTACCAAATTATCCTAATCCTATTACATCATGCCTCCTCAAGATGGTGCCTCTTTGGGTTTACCCATCTTGAATCAGATCCCAATTTTTGTTTTTTTGGATCGAATGCCTGTTTTTGCTGAAGTTCATCATTCGTTGCCATTGAGTTGTACCAATGTTCTTCTCTTTCCCCTTTTCTTCTTTCATTCTTTCTTTTCTTTTCTTTTTCTTTTTCTTCTCTTTTTCAAAACTAACTAAAATGAGTGAAGCAAATTCAAAAATATTTTAGATTTGAAAATGTCCATGAATGGGTTTTTTGAAGATCCAACGAATGCACCAAACCCACGAATCCAACGAACTTATACTCACTGAAAAACCCACTTGATGGAAGCATTGATTTAGGTTGTCTCTTTGGTTGCATGTTATCAACATGAACCTTAGGTCTTATTCTTTTTGTTGCCTTTTCTTCAACAACCTGAAAATGTTACAATGTAATTAGATACTGAAATTGAACTAAAACTTTAAAATTGATAGTAGTTTATCAGTGGACTATCATTGATAGAATATTATTATTATAGATACATTTATGTATTAATAGGAGTATTTCAGTAATAGACATTGATAGAATTCTTTTTGAAAATAAAAGTCTATCAGTGACTATCAGTAATAGATTTCTATTATTATATATGAAGTTATTTAAGAATAGGAGTCTATCACTAATAGTCAATGATAAATGATACAAATGATAACAATCTATCAATGTTTTTTGTTTTTTGTTTTTTTGAAACGAAAACGAACCTCATTCATTGAATTAATGAAAAGAGACTAATGCTCAAAGTACAATATAGGAAAACGAAGCAACAAGTATTCTCTCACAATCTATTAGTGACCATCTATGACCAACAATCTATCAATATTGGTCACAGATGGGCACTAATAGTCACTGATAAATGATATAAATGATAGTATTCTCTCACTGATAGACTACACGTTTTGTGATGAAAGTCTACATTAATGATAGACTTCTATCACAACCCAAGTATCTTGTCTCTTATACAAGTCTATTAATGATAGTAGTTTATCCCTGATAGACTACATGTTTTATGGTGGAAGTAGTCTATAAGTGACAACTTCCTATCATTGATAACTTCTGTCACAACTCAGGTGTCTTGTATCTTATATAAGTCTATCAATGATAGTAGTCTATGACTAATATACTACATGTTTGTGATGGAGGTCTATTAGCGATAGACTAAAAACTAGTTATCATGTGCTTGTATTAGTAAATATAAAAAATCATGTGTTCATGACACAAGTAGTGATTGAAGTCTATCAATATAACACAAGAATCATGTGTTCGTATCAACAATTACACCCAAAAAAAAAAAAAACTGAAAGAAAAAAACAGCAGCTAAACATGATGTGTATTCCTAAAACAATTGAAAATTGACAAGAAAATAGGAAATCAAGGTCAACGAATAATAGCAACCATTGTAAACCACGTCTTTGCTAATTCCCAAAATCAAAAGGTCAATATTTGAATTACAGTGATAGGTGCCTATCACTTATAGACTTCAATCAGAATACATCTACCACTAATAGGCACTAATAGCTTTTTATGACTTATAGCTTGAAGTGTTAATATTTCAAAGTTGATAGTCACTGATAGACTTCTATCACTTATAATTTTAAGGATCAATCTTTCAAAATTGATAGCGAGTGAGAGAAGTCTATAAGTGACATCACTTATAGACTTTGTCACTTATAGCTTTAAGTGTTAATATTTGTAAGTTGATAGTTTCCTTTCAAAGTTGATAGTCATAGGTAGAAGTCTATTAATAATAGTCATTGATAGAAATCCATCAGCGATAGCCACTAACAACTTTCAAACATTGATAACTTTAAGTGTAAATCTTTCGAAGTTAATAACTTTCTTGCAAAGTTGATAACCACTAATAGAAGTCTATCAATTATGGTCACAATAGAAGTTTATCAGTGACAACCACTGAAAGCCTTGAGTATTAATCTTCCATAGTTGATAGTCACTAATGAAAGTCTATTAATGATAACCACTAATAGTTTTCTATCATTGTCCACTGATAGCTTAATCTTTCCAAGTTTATGGTTTTCTTTCAAAGTTGATAACCACTAGTAGTTTACCATTGATAGACACTGATATCTTTCTATCATTGATAGCTTAAAGTGTTAATTTTTCAAAGTTAATTGCCATTGATGAAAGTCTGTCAGTGATAGCCATTGATAGCTTTCTATTACTGATAGCTTTAAGTGTTAAGCTTTCAAAGTTGAGTCCAATTGATGAAAGTCTATCAGTGATAGCTAATGTAGACTTCAAATTGAGAAAAGAAGCGCAAGAAAACTGAATTGGGCTTTTTAGTCTTTTCTAATATTTGTGCCTATTTTTGTGCTATATATGCTATTATTTTGGGCCTAATTACTACTTATGTAACCATCCCAAGAAGATAGGCAGAAAAATGATTATGTCAGTAATCAATTGCCTTATATAGGGATACGAGGTCAATAAGATTGTCAATCTGCTACATTAGAGGAACTTTACATGGTAAATACAAAACACAATAATAAACAATTATGATGATTCTATGTCCCCGCAAGATGGTGGTTATATCAGCCACACCAATCTCGGACCTAGACGATGAAATTGATGGCGTTATAGAGGCTTGGTGAGAGCATCTACTAGCTGACCTTTGGAGGCAACATGTGTGACCCGGAGTTGACCATTTCATACTCTATTATGAACAAAATGAAAATCAGGGCAATATGTTTCATCCATGAATGGAATACTGGATTTGCATATAAATATGTAATGAAACAATGTCAAGTTCATTGAGTAAAGATTGAATCCAACATAACTCAGCAGCAGTGGAAGCAACAAATTGGTATTCAACTTCTGTAGATGATCTTACAATAATTTGTTGCTTTTCCGAACTCCAGGAGATTAGATTTTTTACCCAAGGAATGCAATATATGCATTGGTGGACGTTTGATCATCCTTATAACCTGCCTAATCAACATCTAAAAGGCATGAAGAGTTAGTGGTGACTTTTTGTCCAAAAAACCATGTGTTATTGTGCCTTTCAAGTACCAAAGGACACATTTAACAGCACTCCAATGAGTAGTGGGCTTGTGCATAAATTACGATAGCTTATTGGTAGCATAAGCTATATCTAGCCGAGTGAAAGAAAGATATTGTAAGCTACCAACAACTTGTGGCATAAGGTAAGTTTGAACTATCAACCATCCAACAAGGAGAGAGTTGAAGATGTTGATAATGGTGTTTGAACATTGGCATCGATCATCTTAGGGTGACTGAGTAGATCACGAGTATACTTGTGTTGAGTAAGAAGAAGACCAGTTCCAGTAGTAGTCACTTCAATACCAAGAAAATAATGAAGTGGGCATTGATAACCAAGTTGCTGCATAAAATTATTAATAAAGTCGAAGAATTTCCAGTGACAATAATATCATCAACATATACGAGTAACATTGTAGTATCATGATCACTAGAATTAATAAATGAAAAGGAATCAACATGAGAATTAGAGAAGCCAATTGAACATAGATAACTTCGAAGCTCATTATACCACGCACAAGGTGCCCGTTTAAGTTTGCACGCATATGAAGAATGAGTTTCATCAATAAAACCTGGTGGCTGAGACATGAAAACATCCTCTGTAAAAGTCCCATGAAGAAAAGCATTGGTAAGTAGCCAATTATGGTACAATACCAAACAAAGTATTATTCAAACTGTAGTGTGCTTAACAACTAGACTAAATGTATCATGATAATCTAGTCCAAATCTTTCCTTTAGCCAGTAAGCAAGTTTTGTAGCGATCGATAGAGCCATGTTTTCTTTTCATATGGAAGACCCATTTGCATCCAATGAGATTTTGAGTAGGAGATAGGGGGACAAATTCCCAAGTGCCGTTTCGTATGAGAGCATTATATTCACCGAGCATTGTTGCATGCCAGTGAGGATATTTGAAAGCTTGGGTAATTGTCGATGGTTCAAAGTAAGGGTATGTATTTGGGTAACGACAACGAAGTATCGGGGATTGGGTTTCAAAATGTTATTTCTGGATCTGGTGGTTGGAGGCTGAATTAAGGAAGGTGGATTGGGTTCAGGATCAATGCTCAGCTTGGTGGTAGGTGGCTGGTTGTTTGGTGGAGGTGAAGGTTCTTCATGCAAAGAACTTCTACCATGAAGCCGATTTGAAGATGATGTCAATGTTTGGCCAAGCACCATGTATCTGAAGAGTTATCCGCAAAAGGAGATGAAATTAGTGGAGCTTTATTAGATGGAGATGGAGAATTTCCATGCAACACATGAGGGTGCCTCTTTTGGGTTCACCATTCTTGATCGAATCCTAATTTCTTTTTATTAGACCGATACTCGTTTGGGCTTTATGGGCTCTGATACCATGTTAAATCGAGTTTTTGTCTCAATTCATTATATCAATGAAAGAGACTTGTTTCTTTTTTCAAAAAAGAAAAGATACCATGTTAAATGGCCGATTGACCAAAAAACTTAAGCTTATGGGTGAAGGCAAATTTAAGTTTATGACTGGTAGTGGGCAAGTTAGTCTGGTTTTGAGCTCCTTTTCAAGTTTTCTTTGCGTTCAAAGTTTTATGGCATTCAACTCTCAAGTCTTGCACTTTGCTAGAAGATTGGTAGATTGGAAATTTTTGTTTTTTGGGAGTTGTATTAAGGATTGGTCTCCTTTATCATTCATTTTGTTCTTGTTGCTCCATTTTCATTGTTGTATTTTCTCTTTCCTTTGTTTGTTTCATTGTACTTTGAGCATTAGACTTATTTCATTTATTCAATGAAAAAGTCTTGTTTCCGTTTAAAAAATAAAAAGAAATATATCATATCATCTAACATATATATATTTCCAATTTCCATTAAAAAAAATAACAACATGTGAACCTTTATCTAAACTCCTACAAATAAATGTCAATAGAGATTAAACTTCATAGAGTCATCGAAAAGTAGAATAGGTTCATGATAAGGTAAGTAATTCATTTGGTTCAGCACAAAAGAACAAAAAAGAGGATGAAAGTGAAACCCTGGATCAAGAAACAATCAGATCTGATTTAGATACAAGATAAATTAGAAATTCAAACTAGGTAGACAATCTCGTAAATCTTTTGTATCCCAGATCAATATCTAACCAGAAGTTTTTATGTCTGTAATCAATGCAGTTTAGGTTGGCCTACGTGGCACCAGAATCCAGAGTTGTTGGTGCTGGCGAATTGGTTGACCATCCAAAGAAAATTGCTATGAATTACCTTAAAGGAAATTTTTTTATAGATTTGCTTGTTGTTTTGCCGCTGCCTCAGGTACGACCCCTATCCTCTTGCTCAAACGGGCAGATATATGCTCAAGTAATCCAAATTTTATATTGTTGATTCAAAATTTGAGGTCACCTATGTTGTGCACTACAATAATCAACCATCTCCTGAAATCTCAAGTTCTTGTAGAATATCCTGGTTTTCTGAATTCTAAAATTTCAGAGATGTCCTTGACATGTATCCAAATGTGGCCATGAATTTTTTATTTTTATTTTTATTTTATTTTTATTTTTATTATTATTATTTTTTTTATAAATAATAATAATAAAGAATTAAGCATTACTAGTCATTAGCTAACTGGTTCAATATTATTATTATGTTATGCAAGATGGTCATTGGTCTGGAAGTATCAGTAACCGCAAAAAGTGAACTTGCTTTCTCTCTCTCTTTCTCAGATTATAGTTTTTGTAATTCTGCCAAAGTCTTTGGGGTCATCCGGAGCAAATTATGCCAAAAATCTATTACGCACTGCAGTTACTGCTCAATATATTCCCAGACTGTATAGATTTCTACCTCTTCTTGCTGGCCAGTCTCCAAGTGGCTTTGTATTTGAGACAGCATGGGCAAATTTTGTCATCAATCTTCTGACCTTTATGTTGGCTGGTCATGTTGTTGGGTCATTCTGGTATCTCCTTGGGCTTCAGGTGTACTTCCTATCTCTTTTGATATGCTTCATTTCACGTCTTCGAAATTTTAATGGTGAACTGTATCCCCTTTTCTCACAGTTGTCCCTACAGTAATTGAACGGATGGGATACATTTGGTGGACCATTTTTAATGTGATTTCTTGAAGCAAAATTTTCAATCTTCTTCCCATAGTTTCAAGTTACAACAATTTGTGATAGTACTTAGTACGGGATATGTTGGGAATATTGGTAGGATATTAGTAATGGCATATTGATAATTAGTTTAGTTTAGTTTTTTTTTTTTTTTTTTTTTTTTTTGAATGGGATACGTAACTCTTCACTTAAAGGAAGCATATTGATAATTAAGGGGTGACTTGGCTATAAATAAGGGAGTTAGGGATCTTGGAGGGGAATTATTTTGGAAATTGTCTAATGTGGGACTTGGAGAGAGTGATAGCTCTCTCGAAAGACAATTGATATTGTAATTTCTCTTTGGAGATTGCAATATAGTTCTATTTTGTATTTCCTGTTATTGGGATCCTAACCCAATCACATTGCATCTTTTATGCATCTTTGGAAGGTTTTCAAATGGTTTTCTATGGGCTGCTTTTTCTCCTTTGTTTTCGCTCTGCTGGATTTCGTCTTAGATTTTTCCTTAAAGGATTTTTGTTCGTTGGAGCCTTGTGGTTTCTCAGTGCTGCGGTCCCCAGATCCTTAGTTTGTTTACTCATTGTTTCTTATTTGAGCTTTTTATTTTAATTTATTGTTCACTCGCTTGAGAGTTAGTTTCCTTTCCTGAATATTTCTTTTTCATATCATCAATGAAAAGTTGTTTATTGTTGTTAAATGAATTTTTTTAGAGAAAATATCAAGTTTTACATCTAAACTTGGCAATGCTAATCAATCATCATCAACTTTTCATTTCATTAATTTTGACTCTACACTTAGACAAATGTTGCCCTTTTGTTCACTTCCGCTATATATACTCACATATTTGAACAAAAAGCTAGGTAAAATGTCTCGACTCTCTAATTTCTATGAAAATCAAGTGTAACATAAATTAAGCCAGTTAAAGCACAGAATCAACTATGGAATAAATCTCCCAAGACTCAAATTTTCAACAAAAAAATTAATCTAGCATCATCTTTCTATGAAGTCTCATCAATTTTGTACATGTCTATTCATAATTCAAATGAAAGCCTATTAGAAGGTAAATGATGTAGCAATATAAGCCACTCTTGTTGTTCTTGGCTAATCTTGCTAGTTCTTGGCTAATCTTGTATCTTCTTGGCCATTCTTGTGTATCTTTAGCCAATCTTGACTCTTGTTTTTTTTGAGTCTTGACTGTTATGTTTCTTGTTAGGGCTTGTATTCGGTAGGGTATTAATTAAATTCCCAACCAATTGCCTTCGTTAATTTTCTATTAGCTTAAGGATCCGTTTAGATTAACTTAAAAAATAAATGTTTATTAAAAATTCATTTTCATTTAAACACTTTTGAGAAGAAGTGTTTAAAATAAAGACACTAATGACTTTCAAAATCCATTTTGAGTGGTTACCAAATACTTGTTTTTCTTTCAAAATGACTTATTTTTTAAATTAAACACTTGAAAAGGTTTTTCAAACACACCCTAAGTATGGTCGGTTACCCTTTAACTCTTTAGTTACTGATGTAATTCTTTAGTTGCTGCCTTCATCTCTATAAATATGAAGGTAGCTTGCCATATTGTTGGCTAATAAACAATTGAGGTAATGTACATCGATTGGTATTAGCGCCCCAAGATCCAAAGGCCAAATTATTTTTTTCGAATTTGGATCACCAACTATGGAAGCAGAAGCTTCTTCCTCTGCTACTCTCACAATCTCGACTACCACTTGCCAACAGTTGAGACTTCGATCGTTTCCATCAACCAAAACATGACCACCCTCACCTGTAGTATGGAAACAATTACCGCCCAATTAGCCACCCTAACTACTGGAAATCAACATAGGGTTGTTGCTGGAATTGTCAGCTAAACTTTCAAAAGCTAGTAGAAATAGCCCCAAGAAATGACAATTTTCCTGCAAGACATCCTAATGCAGCCTGGTGAGGATCTTACATTGGACAAATCAAGAGACCTCACACTCTTAATAAGATAGATGAGTTACTCCTCTCATCGCCAATTGGTTTTGAGATGGAACTCCACATTATCTAATATGGTATCAGAGCTCATAAAGCCCAAACGGATATTCAATCCAATAAAAAAAGAAATTGGGATCCGATCAAGAATGGTGAACTCAATAGAGGCACCCTAAACCATAAAAAGTTAGTTGGATTAACAAAAGGGGAGAAACTCAAGTTGTAGAAATTTGCACTGTTACACTATCTATAGGACAACACTATAAAGACCAAATCGTGTGTGATGTGCTTGATATGGATGCATGCTATGTTCTTTAAGGGTGTCCTTGGCAATTTGACAATCAAACCACACATAAGGGTAGAGAAAATTCCTATGAATTTGATTGGTTAGGAAAGAAAATTGTTCTTTTACCTTTAACCAATGAGAAGCCGGAACCACAGACTAAATCTTCCAAAACTCAACTTTTTACGATCATTCAATCCAAAGAAGAGTTTTTCCAAGGCAGAAAAAATTTGGCAGCTTTTGTAGTTAAAACAGAACCTTTAGGGTCTAATTAACCGGTTGTCCCTAGTGAGATTGAGGAAATGATGCTTAAGTTCCCTAAAGCCATTACTCCTTCATCATTGCCCCCATTACGCAATATCCAACACCATATTGACTTAGTTACGGGTAGCACCCTTCCTCAACAAGTTCATTGTAGGATGATTTCAAAAGAGTACCAAATCTTACATGAACAAATCCAAGATTTACTCAACCAAGGTCATGTCCAACCGAACCTAAGTCCATGTGTTTTCCCGGTTTGTTAACACCTAAAAAGGATGGTTCCTAGAGACTTTGTGTAGATAGTAGAGCTATCAATAAGATCACAATTAAGATGCATCTAGCACCTTTGTATGGCCTATGAACCAAGTATTACTTCCTATAAATTTATGATGCTTAAGTTCCCTAAAGCCATTACTGGTTCTTGGAGACTTTGTGTAGATAGTAGAGCTATCAATGAGATCCGAATTAAGACGCATCTAGAACCTTTATATGGCCTATGAACCAAGTATTACTTCCTTTTCTTAATAAATTTATTGTGGTTTACTTTAATGATATCTTAATTTACAGCAAGTCTTATAATGAGCATGTCCGACATCTTTACCAAGTTTTTGAAATTTTTGCATACTAATGAACTTTGCATAAACTTGAAAAAATGCATCTTCTTTTCTACCCAACTCCATCTTTTTAGGATTTGTTATTTCTGAAAATGGAATTTCTGTGGATCCTAGGAAAGTTGAAGCTATTCGTGATTGACCAACTCCCAAAACAGTGTGTGATCTTGCTAAGAAAAGTGAGCACTCCAAAACTTCTCTTTGGCATAAATGCTTAGGTCACATGAGTGAACAAGGGAGATTGAGTTAGTTAAACAAAATATTATTCATGATATAAAAATGTGGACCTAGATATGTGTGAACATTGTATTTATGGTAAGCATATGAGAGTTAACTTTGGGAAGGGTGGTCACTCTGTTCAAAGAAAATTAGAATATGTGCATGCTGACTTATGAGGTCCATTTAGTGTAGCTTCTAATGGGGGGCTAGATATTTTTTATCCATTATTGATGATTGTACTAGAAAGGTTCTACCCCTTTGCACGCTGCCTTCCCTAACATTTTTGCTCTCTCTCTTGCTAAAGAGGCTACGGTCTTTGATTCATGGAAGATAAGGGAGAGCTGTTGGGACCTAAAACTCTGTAAGAACCTTACCGATTTGGAGATAAGTGAATGGGCTGTTTTGTCCCCCTTGTTAACAGATTTTCCGCCACGACAATCAGAGGACAAATGGTTCTGGAAGCTTGAACCATCTGGGATCTTCTCCACCAAATCCTTGATTGCCTTCAAGCATAATACAAACTCCACAGGATGCGAGGGGCCTTTACAAATCAATTTGGTCAGACCACTTCCCCAAAAAGATAAAATTCTTTATTTGGGAACTATCACACAAGGCTATTCTCACTCATAAAAAACTACAACATCGTCTGCATTTTATGACCATTTCCCCTGGCTGGTGCACACTTTTCAGGATGAGCAATGAGACACAAAACCGCCTCTTCATCTTCTGTCCTTTCTCCAAAAGATATTGGGATCTTGTCCTTAGTACCTTTGATTGGTCTGTGGCTTTTCTGACATCTCTAGCTTTCTATGCCTCACTCTCGAGGGTCACCCATTCAAAGGAAGAGTCTCATTTGGATGCACCTTGTTA
Organism: Lagenaria siceraria; assembly: GCA_002890555.2. NCBI lineage: Eukaryota > Viridiplantae > Streptophyta > Magnoliopsida > Cucurbitales > Cucurbitaceae > Lagenaria > Lagenaria siceraria. The sequence continues at coordinate 307,286 of CM016487.1, read as the reverse complement.
GATCTTTTTTGTGGTCGGTTAGGCTCGAACGTAATAGCCGGATTTTCAATGACAAATATCAACAAATTGACCCTTTCATAGAACATGTTATTTTTATTGCTATCACTTGGTGTAAATTGTCTAAATACTTCAAGTCTTATAGTTTTGATTCTCTCTTGTCCAATTGGTGATGTCTTTTGTAACTCCTTTGGCTCGGGGGTTTTTCTTCCCCCTCTTTTGTAATTTCATACATCAATGAAATTGTCTCTTATAAAAAAAATGATTGTACTAGAAAGGCGCACGTGTTTGTCCTTAAAAATAAGCTGACACCTTTAATAAATTTGTTGAATGGGTTAAATATGTAGAAAATCAAACTGGCCTTAGAGTTAAGAAACTTATAACTGATAATAATGAGCTAGAGTTTTGTAACCATGAGTTTAAAAACTATTGTAAGTCTAAGGGCATAGCTAGGCACTTGACCGTTGTAGGAACACCCAACAAAATGGGAAGCCGAAAGAATGAACCGTACCCTAATGGAGAGAGTAAGGTGCATGTTGTCGAATTCTAAGCTCCCTCAAAGTTTTGAAGTGAAGCTGTTGCAACAGCATGCTACATACTAAATAGGAGCCCATCCACTGCTATAGATTCAAAAACACCACAAGAATGTTGGCAAGGTAGTCCTCCTGACCTATCTCACATGAAATCTTTGGGTGTTTAGCTTATGCTTATTCAAAAGAGAAAAAGCTAGACGCTAGGGCTAAAAAGTGTCTAGGGTATCCTGAGAGTGTTAAGGGGTACAAGTTATGGTGCTTAGAAAAATGTTCATACATTATCCTAATAAGTGGTATCCGAGCCATGCCCTTAACTTAGCCAGTAGGAAGCACGGACGACACGAGACACGCGACACGCTAATTTCTAAAAATATAGGACATGACACATTGGAGACACGTTATTTTTTTATTTAATTATATATATTTATATATATATATATATATAGCAATATTTTTTATTAATTATTTAAAATATTAGTTTTTTTTACTTAATTATTAAAAAAAATGTTTGTTTTTTTATAAAAAGATTAATAAAGTAAAAAGAAAAGAGCATTTAAAAGAAAACAAAACCAATAACCCATTCTTTAATAAAACTCATGGCCACATTATGTATTAAGGCCCAAAGGCCCAATTAAAAATAAAAACCCTAACCCTAAATAGTATTATCTTCTTCCAGATTTCCACACACCCACCTTCACAATTTTGTCTTTCACCCTCCGCCGATGTGAAGGTTTGACCACACCTCTCCCTTTGCCGCCGATGTCGAGGTTTGACCACACCTCTCCCTCTTTGGTGCCGATGTCGAGGTTCGACCACGCCTCTCTTCCTTTGCGAGCGTGTCCGGATGTATCCGTGTCCGACATTGGCACTTCGCCAATATTGGCGTGTCCGTGCTTCCTAGCTTAGCCATGTCGGTAGAATCCTCGAGTGCCAAACAAAGATGTAGTGGAGCCTCGAAAGTAGTTATGGTGATGGTGTGATTCGTGGTTGAACTCTATTGGATAGGCGGTGTGCTTTGGTGAAGAAGAGTCAACCTTAATAAGAGTTAGACAGATAAATGACTATTTGAGGGGTGACTCATTGGTCTTTTGTTCGAGGGGAGGATTGAGGCTCCACTACATCTTTGTTCAAACACTCGAGGATTTTACTGACACTAAGTCAAGGGCATGGCTCTGACACCACTTGTTAGGTCAATGGATGAACTTTTAGATATTTTTTTTATCCCTTGTGTACATCATAAAAATTACCACACTCCTTCAAATTTAAGTTAATGATTGAAATACTTATGCAAGTTCACTTGTCTGATTTGATGTCATTGAAAATTCCATGATGCACTTTGCCAAGTTTGAGTAAAATGGATTTTCTTTTTCCCTGTGATTTTTTAGTATCTTATAGTTAGGTTACATGGTTATTGTTAAGATATGATATTAAATTTGTCCTTCACCTATAAGCTTAAGCTTTTAGGTCAATCGGTGATTTAACATGGTATCAGAGCGGGTGGTCCAAGATGTCCTGTGTTCAAGCCCCTGCGTTGTCGTTTCCTCCCCAATTAATATCTATTTCCACTTGCTTGGCTCTTCTTCATATTTTCAAGCCCGCAAGTGATGGGGAGTGTTAAGATATGATATTAAATTTGTCCTTCACCTATAAGCTTAAGCTTTTAGGTCAATCGGTGATTTAACAGTTATAATAGCAAAGGTACCCTAATCTCTTAATAGTCATGCTTTTGCTTAAATTCCTACTCAAAATAATAGTTTGGTTTCAAACATGCAGGCTCTGATTTTTTCATCAACTACAGTTCTTTTTTCTTTTTTGGGTTTTATTTGGGTGGTGATTGTACATGGTAAACCAGACACTTGTATTGGCATGCTTGGAAACAAGTATAGAGGAACTGCATAAACAAGAGGAGTTGCCATCATAATCTTTGAAAATTCCTGAAAATCTAATGATTATTCTTTTATTTCCTGAAATCATTCTATGTTGTTAATCCAGGGGGTGAATCGATGTTTTCGAGACGCCTGCAATAACACTGGAAATACGAGCTGCTTGGAATATATAGATTGTGGGCATGGGGATGAAGCTGGGAGGATTCAGGATCCACAGCGGGATTCATGGAAAACTAATGAGAATGCTACGGCATGTTTTGCCAAAGAAGGTTTTAATTATGGAATCTACCTTCAGGCTGTAAACCTTACTACAGAAAATAGTATATTAACGAGATATACTTACTCATTATTTTGGGGATTCCAGGTATTTCTCACCATATTTTGGCCTCAGAATTTTGACATTGATTGTAATACTTTGAATTCTGTTTAATTCACCAATGACCATATTATCTTTGAATTTGATCTTATGAAATCATTCAACTTCTTGAAATTGTAAGTCGCGGTGCCCATATCTTATTGGACAGTAGAGGGTTATCCAAGTTTTATTTGCATTATTGGTTTCCTTGTATATATATATATATACCTGGCTTGATATATTCCATATCTTTGTGCTCATTCTTACTCTATTACATGCCTTTGGATGATCATTACATGTTTAAAGAATTCCTTTGAAAAATGGGGATGCACAAACCATTTGTCGTTTGTCTTTTAGTTTGTTTGAATGTAACATGATAATGCCATGTTATGCTCAATGATGTTAATTTATTTTCCTCTAGTTGTCTATGGGTTGAACAGAGTACTTGGAAACGATAGGGATGATCATGAGTTAACAGTGAATATGTAATATCTCTAGAGAGTTTAGGTGAAGGGACTTCTTTTTCCCTTCTCTCCTTGTTTTTAATGGTTGAGCAGTCTACTTGTTAGAGGTTTAATGTAAATTTTAAATGCCACGTCACGTCAGCATAATTAGTTTTACCGATTTAATTAGAACATTGTATTGTAAGCTTTTCATTATTATAGTTAATTGAAATGTTAAATAGCAAGTTTAGTCCATGAACTTTCAAGATTGTGTCTAATAGTTCCTTGAATTTCAAAAAGTGTCTGATAGATCCCTAGATTATGAATTTGTATTCAATAAGTCTCCGAAGTTTAAAAGTGTTTTGTTATTCCATAAACTTTCAATAATGCTTTGAATAGTCATATTTAACATTTTTTAAAATTCATGGATCTATTAGATATAGAATTGAATTTTGGGTCTTATATCTGTTCCTCGCAAAAGTTTCTAGTGGGAGTCCTTGACCCTGTTCTCAATTTTGTAACTGCAATTTTAACGAGGATGGGAAATGAATTAGGGGGTGGAGAGAGCATTTCTCATCCCTGCCTCACCATGTTGGAAATTTTATTTTGGTGCTTTGTGAGACCTCGTTTAATGAAGACTTATGCTAGGAGGGGCAAATCGGGAAATTCCCCTCCCACTCCTTAGTTTGACTTAGTTGTCGTTATGTTATCTGTTTTTGTATTTAAGTCGTCTGGTTGTACTTTTATGGGGATGGGATATATTGTGTATGTTTATTGTGATTGGGATATCACAGAGAAGGGAGACCTCCACCATCTTGAATCGGTGACAACTTGTAACCTTATTTTGATCATTGTGAATACTACTCTAAGAAGTATCTTAACATGCTTCTTGGTTCAGCCTTGCAGCACCCACGTCCTTTAGGCTTTGACTGGACTTCAGTTTGGATTTGGAACAAGCCTCTTTGACAATTAGACTCCACAGTCCTAATAATTTTCCTATCTTTTAGGTTTATTATCTATTTTTTCTATTATTTTATGCTTATAATCTCTATGCAAAAGAGTATTACATCATAAATTTCACAGTAACCCTTTATAAAGAAACGATCTACCTCAGTTATTTATAGTCAAAGCCACTCTCCTTGACAAGGAATCGAGCAATATTTCCTTTCTCGGTTATCAATAATCAAATTTACTCTTCTAGAGGAGTGATCTAGTGGTACTTCCTTTCTCCCCTACTTTCCATCATCTTTCGTCAAAGGCCCCGAATCCTTGGACAATACCATTATTCACTATTCTCCTTCTAACTACTGCTGCCTTCTGTTTTCACCATGACTTTACCCTGCTCAGCTGTATAAAATGAGCTAGCAATAAGATTTATCAGCTAATGACACGGGGGACTATATTTTAAATTGGAATCGTTTTAATGTAATCTTAAAATGAATAAAGGTACGACCCGTTGACATTTGTGGTTTCAATTGTGTTTGCAGCAAATCAGTACTCTGGCCGGGAACCAAGTTCCAAGCTATTATGTCTATGAAGTCCTTTTTACTATGGGTATTATTGGGCTTGGTCTATTGCTGTTTGCTCTTCTCATCGGGAATATGCAGAACTTTCTCCAGGCTCTTGGAAGAAGGTAAGGATTGGCTGTAACGCTGTTTTTCTATATATTTAAAATTATCAAGGAAGGACGTAAGAGTTCAAAGGATGGAAATAGTAAACATAAGTAGCCTAAAACTAAGAAGGTTTGTTACCTTGCTGGGCTAAGTCAGCAGCAATTACCGGGTTTCATATAACTATCGTATCAGTCTCATATCACCTAAAACAATCAATTAATTATAAGATTGTTGTCTCTGTTGAATAGTAGAAAAAATGTCTAAGATAGATTTTTTTTAATCATAAAAAACTTAAACATCAAAATGCCAAAAAAGGGCTCAAGGAATCCTCATGGACGTTCAAGGAGGTTCAGAAATGGCCTCTAATTAGTATTAATTATTGAAGAAGAATAATTACGAAAAATTTCCTCAATTTAGGGCCAAAGAAGCCATTTAAAGGCAAAATCATGAAACCGGAAAAGCCCCTGCATTTATACTCCAACGCTTCTAAGTTCCAGATATTACATGAAAATTCTTCTGTGTCGTTAGTTCTTTGGCCTCCCTTGATGTGCAGTCTTTTGGTATGCCTTTGTTTGTTAGGTATCTAAATCCCTGCACACAGAAAAACAAACAACTATGCCAAGAACAGGGGAATATCTTCCTCCCTATATTTCTACATCTCAAACGAAGGATTCACAACCAGTGTTCAACGATTAGAAAGGAAACTAACAAGAACATCAAATGCAAGCAACAAACTCAGCAAGCATAAAGAAAACCACAAGCATCGGCTATTTGAGAGAGCCACCACTTCTCTAGTGATTTCTCACTCCCAAAAACCATTTCCCCTTCTCCATGACTCCCCAAAACCCTACTAAAACCCCTCCAAGGGTCCCACACATATGACCCCTCTTGAATGGTCCCTCCTCCAACTAATTTGTAGTCGTTGCCTTCTTACCTTTCCTCACATAAACTTTCTTAACAGGAGGCCTCACAACCTTCTTGTATTCTTTCATTTTCTCCCATTGGAAGCTTGGTTTCACATTTTTTATAAAAGAGAAATTACGAAAGAGCTTTCTAAATATTCCTCCAAAAGATCCTTTGCTTTTTCTTGGAAAATGTTCCTAATGCAACTCTTGGATTAGAGACATCATATTCAAAAAAAAAAAAGAACACAGGATTGAGGCCACGAAAAAGAATGAATAAGCAGTCAATGGTTTCACCATACTTATTGTTGGGAATTTATGCAAGATATAAATAATTGTATCATAAATTAAATTAGATATCAACTCACATTTCACATATTAGAGCCAAATAAGCTATCGATCACAAAATTAGGAAATAACAACGAGAAGGAAAAAGAGAGAACAACATCGAAAGTTTATACTGGTTCACCCCAATCTTGAGACTAAATTCGATCTTCTGCAATTGCAGGTTCTATTATAACGGAGATTACAAAAAGGCCTAAAACTGGTGCTACAAAGCGCTTTTCAAATAGTCCAACTCAAACTATTGACTTCCAAGTGCCACAACCCGATAGCATGGGATAAACAACCAAAGAGAAACCTTCTAGAGAACGAACGCTATTCTCTATTTTTTATTTACTACCACACCACGAACTTAATCGCTCAAAAGAAAATTATTCTACACTCTGTAGCCAAAGTTTCTTTTTCTTCCGAAGGTCATTTATTCTGCCAAAAAAATTAATTCCTTAGTTAAAGCGCTCTCTCTCTCACACACACACATATATATATATTATATATGCTAAATAAAACCTAACGTGCAATGGGCCTTAAACAAATAAGTGAGCCCAATAGGAGTTTCTGCCATAAGCAAAACATGAGGTATAATTGTTAAGGACAACAAAACCTCAAATTATCTCAACAATGGTATGATATTGTCCATTTTGAGCATAAACCCTTGTGGTTTTGCTTTTCGAACCACCCCAAAAGGTCTCATACTGAAGATAATTGTCCCCAATTAACAATCCTCTCCTCAAACAAAATACTACTTTCAACCTCACCTCGAATAAATTCGTCCACTCCCAACCATCAGAGCTTGTTCTAAATCTCGAGGTACATCTAGTTCATCTCGAATCACCCATTCTTCATCTGGAGGCACATCCCCCGTTCATCCCAACTCCACGTGCTCTTTATCTCAATTCCAAATGGATATCCAGTTCATCTCGGGTTAACATCCAAATAGAGTACGAACACGAGCATGGATCATACTTTCTTTTATCAAGGTAGGGGAAACGACAAGGCTACCCAGATACAGCGCAACTCAAGGGTCACTAATTTTCTTTGTTCTGAATCTGAGGATTTCCTCCAACACACAGCTCAGTTTAGACTATGGCTCTAATATCAATTGATAAAGACAACATAATTTCCACTTGTCTTCATAATACTTTGTTTGCACTCTTAACAACTTACGTGATATACACAATATGAGAGGAAAGATGAGAATGTCTCTTTTGAATCCTGCTGTTTGTATTCAAACTCATAGAGTCATAATGGGCAAAGACCAAAGGAAGTAGTTAACATCTTTAGGATAATTCCTTCCCAGTGCTATCTTGAGAATGGCAGAGCTCAAAGTTGGTCAGAAATTTGAAGAGACAATTGCAGGAGAAAGCCCTTATCCTTCAAGCTTCCAAAACCTCCTATTTTCCCATTGGATAAGATCCACCTCACCAAGTTATTGTCAATCCAGTCGTGACGGGTCCCTCAAGCCTTTTCTGAAATAAAGATATAAATATAGGAATTGTGAGTAAGAAACCGCAGTTATTAATTAGTCAAACTTTTTATATTAGTATTGTAGAGTATACGTACGTTGGAATAGAGATCAAATTTAATAGCCGAATTCTTGTGAATGAAAGTGAAAATGGATTTGAAAAGAAGAAACCTTTACCATTCATTTTTCTTTTGAGTATCCGTGTTTACTGCACACAAGCAAAGTCTGACTCCCTTTTTTTTCCTTTTTTTTTTTTTCTTTCTTTCTTTCTCCAAATATAATTTTCTTGTGTATTAAGAACTTTACCCATATGAGCTATTAAGATTTAAGGGAACCAACTATTTTTTAATTCTCTCCAGGAGGTTAGAAATGTCACTAAGACGTCGTGATGTTGAGCAATGGATGGAGCATCGTCGCTTACCAGAGAATTTAAGAAGGTGCAGTCACTTTATCATTTTAATAATTGAGGATGGTATATGAGTCCTGTAGTAATAAACTCCTCATCTTGATTAAATTATATAGTTTCCTATATGGTCTTATGGTTAATTAAGTTTCTAGGACACTTCTTCCTATTTAAAAAGTTAGACGTGTGGAATTTCAATTTTTTTGTTTTAGTAGAAAAATTGACTATTCAATGTTTGAGTAAATTCAACATACATTTTTTAATTTGTCTAGTTTATTCTTATCCTGACTAGAAAAATATATATATAGAGTCAGTGCCTTTATCTTAATGTTGCAACACGTTGCCTCTATTTTTGTTTTCCCAAGTATTGTGGTCTCTTAAGCGTCGATCAGATATTCCAGAGCCATGTAACACCTCCCCCTCCCCTCCCCTCGTGCTTGTGTTTGTGTGTGTGGTGGAGGTTGACGCTTCATAACTAATGAGATATAATACTGTACATCCTAGCATTGTTTCAAATTGATCCTTATTGTTTCCCTTTATATAGGCAAGTACGACAGGCTGAAAGATACAACTGGGCTTCTACAAGAGGCGTAAATGAAGAGAGGATTTTCGAAAATTTGCCTGAGGATCTACAAAGAAACATAAGACGGCATCTCTTTAGATTTGTCAACAAGGTGGGAATTTTATTTTTTATTGATAACTAAAATTTTATTTATCAATATAAATCTTATTTAAAATGATAAGAAGAATTTTTTTTGTAAAAATCATTTAAATACTTAACTTGCAAGAGGTTTGAACTTAAAACTTTTGACTTTCTAGACCCAAACGAAAAGAGTAGTAAGTTAGAAGAAAAAACTTCATCTAACATACATGATGCAATCTAGTGAAAGAAAGAACATCCAAAGACTCAACATTCTTAGAATTCATAAGAAAGCAAGTGCTTGGTATCAGAATACGTGTTCTTGCAATTTTCTTGTCGCATAGTAACGATACTTTTCTTAAATCGTGTATTCAATGCAAAAGACCTGTAGCTGATTACTCATCCACGACCAAGTGAGATAGTCCATTGCAATTTACATGATTTCTCTTCCAGCTTTTTCTTAGTGAAAATATACCTCCAGGACTCTTATAAAGCATAAAAAAAACTATCAATCAACTGTACTTCTGTAGTGAAACATTGTGCGATAATCGTAGGAGGTAGGGGTGAGAACAACTTCTACACATGATTTCTCTTCTAGCTTTTTCTTTGAGAAAATATTTTGTTTTTCATCCAAACAAACAGTTGGTACTTAGTTTTATACACTCAAATACGATTTCATATGTTGCATATTTGTTGTCTATCGAAAATTCAATGGCACTGGAAATATTAACATTATAATGGACGGCAGATTTTAACTGATGTGACAACGTTTTATTGAAAATTTGACTCAGGTTCGCATTTTTGCACTGATGGACTATGAGCCTATTTTAGATGCAATACGTGAGAGACTGCGGCAAAAGACATACATAGAAGGAAGTGAAGTTTTCTCTGCTGGAGATATAGTTGAGAAGATGGTTTTCATCGTACGGGGGAAAATGGAGAGCCGTGTAGATGGAAGTGGGATTGTGGTTCCCTTATCTGAAGGAGACGTCTGCGGTGAGGAACTTCTCACATGGTGTCTTGAGCATTCCTCCATAAACAAAGGTATTTGTACTCTCAATGCGTGTTTCAAGCTTGCATTGATGGGCCTGTTCTCATGGTTATAGTTTTAAACTTTCAATTGCTTCATTATAAGAGGTCTAAAATCAAGGACGATAGGCACAATTTTACTGAAATATATGATTTAGTTACAGATATGAAGCGGCATCAAGTTCCAGCACCGAGATTGGTCAGCAACCGTACAGTAAAATGCTTAAGTAATGTTGAAGCATTTTCTCTCCGGGCTGCAGACCTTGAAGAAGTGACTAGTATGTTTTCTAGATTCTTGCGAAATCCACGTGTTCAAGGAGCCATAAGGTAATCTCTATAAGTGTCAAAGTTTTTCGAGTTTCTACTTATAGTAACCGACTTTTGTTTGGATAGGCTTCGAATGTTCCTCGTTTTTGTTTTTTTTTTAAAAAAAAAAGAAAAAAGGTTCCCATCCAATAATCTTCCTCAGACAATTATTCCCTGTTTATTTGTTTTATTTGTTCAATTACTCTTCTGTCTCTTAAGGTTGTGTGTGGCTGTGTGCCCTACTCATTAAGTCGAACCTTAACAAATAGTCCCAAATATGATTATTAGCCATAGACTCTGCATTATTTTCTGTTGATAAATCATCCGATTCAAATGTTTAAAGCCTCAAAGTCAAAACCTTAATGTGGAAAATGTTTACAGCAGCGAGCTGAATTTTCATGTGCTTTACTCCAAATGGGAAAATAATTTAATCTGGAAGGCAGTGTATGTTTAAGAAGTCGACCTCATTCACAAATTCCGATTGTACGAACTAACATGAAATTTGGCAGGTACGAATCACCCTATTGGAGGTATCTAGCGGCAATGCGTATTCAAGTAGCTTGGAGATACAGGAAAAGGCGTCTATCTCGAGTTCAAACCTCTCAATCTAACTAATTCCTCAAGGGAGACTCTTTTTGTGGGAAGATAAGTATTACCTTATACATTGGTCAGCTTGAGTTCCTATCGACTTTTTCAATGTGGTAGTTTTATTCGTCATTTATTTGTGTATCTATTAATCTTATTAAAATTTCTAAGCAACTAAAAATACACCATATGACCAAGTTAATAGGAGCTCCTACACACCGGTGCTAAAGCAAGTATTGTTCTTTAAAGAATATGTAATTATAAATGTGCAGAAGTAACAATAGTTCTATTTCTAGTCTAACGCCAAAAGTATATATATTTATTTGTTAGAAAATAGAAACTTAAAAGTGCTTTAAGTGCTTTGTGACAAGCGAAAGTGTTGGATTGAGTTCTTTTGCCTCAATTACTTGACTAAGAAGTACTTTGTAAAACCAAATATGCGTGTTGTTGAACATTTGTTTTTTACTTAAAAAAAAAAAGGATCTTTTCAAATATAGAAAAATGAGACAAACTATTTACAAATATAGAAAAATTTTACAGCCTATCAGTGATAGACCGCGATAGAATTCTATCGCTTTCTATTGCTCAAGCGATAGAATTCATTTGCTTGAGCGATAGAAAACGATAGAATTCTATCGCAGTCTATCATTGATAGACAGTGAAATTTTTCTATATTTGTAAATATTTTGATATTTTTTTCTGTTTATAGTAATTTTCCAAAAAAAATTCCTATAGGGAGATTTTTGTTACTTAAAAACACTCCAAACACCTTAATGTGTCAATTTCCTTAGCTTACAACTGTGTAGACCCTCTTGAACTTTTGTAGCTTTCAAATGCTTTCTTCAAGGATTCTTATTCTTACTTGGATTTCATTTTCATCACATGCTTCTCTAGACATTATTTTGCAATAGCAATGAGACTCCTTAATGAATGACAAGTATAAAAGCCAAACACTTATCATGCCTATCCACGAAGTTTTAACCAGTATACATGACTAATTTTCGAGATGTGTATCAGTTTATTTGTGCTATATTTCAGACTTTTCGTTTTCAAAGAAAAAAAAGTGACTTTTATTATTGAGTTAGAGCATGTGTAGAAGAGTTTTTTATACAGATGACTCATGCACAAGTGTTTTTATGATTAATGACTCGCCCCTTACAAATGTATAAAATCTAACTTTCTGCTTATGTCAGAGTGCACTACTGCATTTTATGACGTATCGCGTTAGAGACCATGTCTATCGTAGCCCTAACGTGATAACCATCTTTATTGCGATAAAATTTTTCTGTTGTGGTTTTCTCATTTTTCTCACCGTTAGTTGTATTTTGCATCACTAATGCAATGCCTACCGTTTATTGTATTTCCCCCATTTTTCTCAAAGTTTGTTGTGTTTATCCATGAATATTCAGTGATTTTTTTTATAGCGATAGAGATGACCATTGGATTAGAGCTACGATAGATATGATCATTCTTAATGTGATAGGTTATGAAATGCGGTAGTGCGTTCTGATGTAAGCAGAATGTTAGATTTCATACGTTTGTGGGAGGTGGGTAATCAATCGTAAAGGTACTTGTGAAAAGGTCATCAGTACGAAAAACTTGTGTGGAATGACTTTTTAAATACTTAAAATAGTAATTTTAAGTGTTTAATAAAAAATGTTTTTAAACATTTGAAAAGTCATTCCAAACTACCAATCTTGTGAAATTTTCAGTATTATCCGTCCAAAGCCCAAAGTTGTATTAATCCTTTGGATTGAGATGAGTTTAGCCTTAGAGCTTGTTTCATTATCTAATGGATTTAAAAGTCCAACCTTTGAGATATTCACATTATATTATACGACGTAGTGATTGTTCACATTGAAGATACAATAAGAAAAATGAAAAAAAAAAGATTTTTTAAAAGTTAAAAAATATATGAGAGTGAGAGGATTCAAATCTTTCGAAAATATATTTACATTCTTCCTTCTATTAGATTAAAATTAATATTATGATTTCACCAAATTCAATAAATGTACAATAAAAACTAATTTAAGATTCATTGAATGTACAATGACTAAATGTGAATATTTAGAAACTCAATATCCAAGATAGAATTTGTCTCAAAGTAAAGGATCGAAATAATATTTAACAAAATTTATATATATATAACTATTTTTGTTAATGTGCATGTGATTACACAAAGATATATATATATATTCATGTTATATTTAAATTTGAGTTAGATTTTTAATTATGGTTTTTTTTTTGTTTGTAAAATTTCAATTTTGTATTCTTTTTTAAAATATGAATTTATCTTGTGATATTTCTGTAAATGCATAAAAAGTAAAGTGGATTTTTTTTTCAAGTACAAGTAGAGTAGATTTTATTTATGAAAGAAAAAGTTAGGCTGATCGTCATTATAGTTAAGAAGGGCGTGATTATTGTGGTAGAATATTTGGTACTGAAACTTGTTAGTAATGGAGCTTTTGGAGCTAAAATTAATACATTATTCAAGCATTAATTGATGATGAATTCTGACATCATAACCCCATAGTAAATCTTCTGAAGCCTCTCCTGAATGAGCAGTTCCCATGTTTAATTTTGTATCCCTTCCTACAAATAAATGACGTGACACAACCACAATTGATCAATATCATCAATCTCCATTGAATTTGAATTCTTTTCCCCTTTTTAGTCGCAGCTAATAATCCTCGGGTAATAAATAATACTTTCTTTTTTTCTTTTTCAATTCAATGAATGGAGAGATATGAGAATTTGAACCTTCAATTTCATAAGTATATATCGATTACAGTTGAGCTATACTTACTAATCTGGCTAAAAGAAGACTCTGAATCTTACTAATGTCGGATTTGGGAGAAACCTTCTTATACATAGAGAGAAATTCATTGAGGAATTGAGCTATACTTACTAATTTGGCTAAAAGAAGACTCTGAATCCTACTAATATTGGATTTGGGAGAAACCTTCTTTTACATAGAGAGAAATTCATTGAGGAATTGAGCTATAAGGAGGCAAATGACAGATTGGCAACTGATCTTCTATTGACATCTCTATGCGGACCAATGGTTCCTTGAGAAAATTACTTTCAAGCTAATTTTCACACTTGCAAGACCTCTCATTGGCTACTCAATTGGTTCTTCCCTTGGACACATAAATCAATCTGTGTATTCTACTAAGCAACTACTTATTCATGAACACTAAAGGGTTATTTAGAGAACCGTATTGGAATGTATTTTGATTGTAATGTAATCCAAAACTTATGTTTAGATTGAGTATTTTGGGTCTGATTTATAATATTAAACTCATCATGTTCCAACAGTTTTTAATCAAATCCTCTTTCCTATCGTTTTCACGTTTCACGATCCCATTTTCGTTCAGCCTTCGATACATCACGCATTTCAGCATTCCTCTGATTCTCAATAATTCTGATTACATTCTAGTCTTCCAAACAGCTCCTAAAAAATTACGATAATGTCTAATTCTAAAATTTTCCATACGCATATAACTCTCCATACATTATCTTGTCCATTAATGACTTTATGATATCACCAATATAACAGGCATTATCTTAACTATCAATATTTTAACTATTTCCCAAAACAAAAAAATTATTACTTTAGTAGATTTTCAAAAGCATCCAAAATAATAATAATAATAATAATAATAAATCAATCAAAAGTAACATCCAAAAATAAGCATGATGCGACATATATGTAAGATTTAAATGTAGAAGGATGAATATAGAAACTTGGGAAAAAATAGTAGTCTAGTAGGGAATTATACACATATAAGTCATGGCCATTTAAACCCAATATTCTCTTTCAACTTTAATTCCATACCTCCCCCATTAATCCAATATTTTATTTCACTAATGTCGTGTGTGTGACACGCAATATTCTACTTCTACTTCTTTTACTTTTAATCATATATATATATATATATATATATATATATATATAATTTATTTTTAAGAAAATTTTTAAAAATAAAAAAATAAAAAATTATTTACACAAAATAGCAAAACTTTTAGATAATTATGATAGACGTTGATAGAAGTCTATCAGAATCTATCAGTGATAGAAATTATAGAAGTCTATTACTGATATATGCTGATAGAAGTTTATCAATGTTTATCAGCTTTTTTTTTTATTACTATTTTTTGTAAATAGTGTGACATTTTTTTATCTGTAAAAGTTTCCCAAATTTTTATTAAATAAAGTTTCATAATTATCCATTAATTGTAGTTGCAAGGTCTAATTATATTGAAACTATTAAGTATTATCTAAACCATTTTCAAAGAAATATATGGCTGTTGAACGAAAATAAATTGCTAGGGTATCTCAATTTGGAAGTAAGTTTTTTAGGTGAGGCAGTTCCTTATCTTCATCCCTATTACCCTCATTGTAAGGAAATTGAACAAGTACATCATTTATATTTATTAAATTATTCAAGTAAAAATGTCAAGGAATTTTATAAGTCCTAAAATATTATCAATAATTTTCATTTGGGCGTGAATATTAATTAATATAATGTAATTAATGCTAATATGAAGATATAGTTCAACTAGCATAATGTATATACTTTCAAACTAAGAATTCAGAGTTAAAATTCGTATATTATTGAATTCAAGGGAAAAAAATGATGTGATTAATAATAACTCTATGCCATTGCAATATTAAAGGAAACTACATTTAAATCCACATTAAAGATGTGGAATGATATTAAAAAAAATAAAAAAAAAATTAAATGCACATCTTACTTGTTCTTGATGGGATGAAAAAGGAAGTATTACCTCTGGAACAAGAAAAAAAAGAAAGGTATATATAACTCTTATTCAAATTAAATGTTCAAATCTGCCCAGCTAAAAAGAAAAAAAAAAAATCAAACTATTTGGAAGTATTTGGAAATTCTTAGTTCAAAATTTAAAAAAGTTGACGAATATCAATTTATACTCTTAAATTTTAGGATGGTATCAATTTAAACTCTAGACTAATAATTTTTTTTTTAAAAAAAAAAACCCTAGACTAATAATTATATTAATTTAAACCTTGAACTTTAGGGGTTGTATCAATTTAAATCGTAAACTAATAATTGTATCAATTTAAACCCTAAACTTTCGTAAGTGTGTTAATTTAAACCTTCTATTATGTTTTATTTGGATAAATATTATGTAAGACTTGTAATTTTATCAATTAAACCTCTAAACTTATATAAGCAAATCAATCTCAATTAAGATTTATTTGAAAATTGTCCATTCAAATTATAATTGTCAATTTTGTTGAATCGACATTTGTAGAAATCTAAGAATTTATGCATTGACGATTTTCAAATATAATCCTAATAAAAGTTCTAAGTCGATTCACTTACAACAATGTATAAGTTTAATCGAAAAAAATTAAAGGTTTTGCATGATATTTTTCAAACTAAATTTGAAGGAAAGTGTAAATTGATACACTTATGAAAATTCAAGTATTAAATCGATATACTTACAAAAGTTTAGAGTTTAAATTGATATAATTATTAGTTTGAGATCTAAATTGATACAATTATTAATTTATGGTTCAACTTGATAAACGCCTAAAGTTCAAGAATATTATAAATTGATATTTGACCTAAAAAGTAAGTTAAAATTTCTTTTGGTTTAGTTCAATACCAGATTGGATAATTTGAAGTTATGACAATGAAATTGTTAGCACATATTTTATTTCAATTGAGTTATGCTCGTTTTGACATATAATAATTATGATATACATCACACGCATACATTACTAATACAAAATTACATACCATAAAAACTATCTTTTCTTTCTTTCTTTGATCTCTTACATATTCTTTTTCTATTTGGTTGACTGCAAGTTGACCTTTTTTGAAGAATCAAGTTGATGTTTCTTTTGTACTCAAAAGAAAAAAAATATAATTGACGTTTCTTTAAATAATTGTTATTTCAATTTTCTTTTTGAAATAATTGCTATTTTAACTTTTAATCACGTAATTAGGTATGAACTAAATATCTTCATTTTTTAAATTGCATTCCAGTAGTTATTATTATATATAAAATCTTGCCGTACTAATCTATTTACTAGCTTTCATTAATTATTTGATACCTAACTATTTTTACGTTGATTTGTAATAAATATATTTTTAAAAAATTAAAAATTAAAGTTACTTTTAAAATAGAAATTTTTTCACCCATAAAAAAAAATTTCAAACTATTTATAAAAAAATAGCAAAAGAAATACGGATAGACATTGATAGACTTCTATCAACATCTATCACAACTATCTAAAAAATTTGTTATTTTATGTAAATCGTTTCCCTTATTTTTCTATTTTTAAAAAATTTCCTTTTAAATGTTAACACATTTTAAAAAAAAAATTTGACTTATTCTATTAAAGTTACCCTTTGAGTTTAAAAAATAATAAAAACTTTATAAAAATGGAGAGATAAAAATTAAAATGCAATAAAGATCACCAAGTATACAAATTTTAAATTAAAAAAAAAATCACCAAGTAGGAGCAATATCATGATGTTTATTTTGAATATATGTACGGTTAAGAAACATTTTTCTTTTTTCCACTAAACTATTACGAAAATAAAATTTTTTATGAAGTTTCATATATAATGATTTAGTTTATGTATTTTTTTTAACAATTCAATTTTTAAACTTTAAAATATACGTGCTTTGACATTTTTAACATTTAGTCTCTATTATAAAAAAATAGTGTTAATATTTAATAAAAAATTATTATATATATTAAAAAAATTAATTAGATCAGGCTAAATGTGTTTATTAGAAAAAATAAATATCAGTTTATCATAAACAAAAAAAAATACTCGTCAACTTGAGCATAACTTCAATTGATTAAGTTATATATCTTAGATCAAAAGATTAATCGTTGGGTTAAAATGAGTTTAGCTCAACAATAATTAATTAATATGACTTTCCATCTTTAGAGATTGAAAGTTCGATCTCCATTACCATAGTTGTACATAAAAAAGATCATTTTAACTTTCATCCCATATATGCCATTGGAAAAAAAAATAATCACGCACTATATAAATAGAACTGCTATAATTTTTTTTTGCTTTTTTTTTTTGTTTTTGATATTCGTGAGTGTCTAGGCCAGCTTACGCACACCTCGACTAATCTCACGAGACAACCCACCCTATATCAATTTACCCGTAGGATATTAAATCATAGGTAGAGAACTGCTCTAATTAAAATAAAAATATGGTAAATTAGAATTTTAAGCCAAATTTTAATTAATGCCCTCCTTGTATTTAATTTGAGATAAGTTAAATGAAAAGGTTTGGTCCTCCTCTACACAAAAACCTCCCCCAAACTCAATAATAATATCTATTTTCGTTATACAAATACATGTCTTATTTTTTTTAGACATTATACAATAAATATCTTCTATCGTTTTTTTTTTTTTTTTGACAATATAAATGAGGTGAGAGATCGAATCTTAAACTTCGAGATTAATAATACAAATTCATGACAGTTGAGTTATGTTCGTGTTGGCATAATTATCGTTATTTCTGCCCTAAATTTATTTTGCAAACATCTAATTTCTTTTAATAATGTCAATTAATCAAGCATATTTTTACATATATTACTACATTAGTTTAAAATATCAATGTCGATAGGAATATCGAAGTTTCAATTTCACGAAAATGTTGATGAAAATTTTAAATAGAATATTATATTTGATGGATATTTCGTTAATAAGAATTTAAAAATTGAAAATTAATATTTAAACTAATAAATAAACATTTTATATTTTTTAAAAAAATTTAATTATTATTTATGTTGTATTATATTTACATTAGCTGCATCTCATTGCTTGTTTTTTATGTTTCATGATTATTATTTTTTTTAATAATGGAATAAAAATGTTAATTCACTCTTTCTGTGGATGTAAAATTTATGAAAATATAAAAATACTGATGAAAATTTAATACTTTCCCTATTAACTTGTCCAAGCCTCATAATTATTGGAAAAAAAAAAGCTAAAATGATTTCTACATTTGCATGTGTCCAGCTGAATTATAATTTATAATGACAAGTGGAGGAGGAAGGGGACCAATGGAGTGCATCTCGCACACACAGCTTTCTAGTTTTCTACTCTCTCACTCTTATTAATGTGGGACCAATTCCTCTTTCTTTCATAAAAGCGCGCGAAAGGAAACCCATCACTTTAATGCTAACCAAATTCAATAGCTTAATGACTTTTAACCTTTCTAATTAATTTTTTTTTCTTCATTTTAAGCTTTACTTTTGAACGTAAAAGTGTCACTACCTAAATTCTTTCCAATTAATAGATAACTTCAAACAAAATAAATAAATAAATAAATATATATATATATATATATATATATATATATATATAATATAGAGTGTGAAAATAAGGTTGTTTTCAAATATATAAAAATAGTCAAATTATTAATAAATATAGAAAAATTTTACTAACAACAATATAAGAACAAAACAAAAATAAAAGAAATAAATAAAGTAGATAGCCACATAGAATAGAAACTAGAAAAAGCAAATATTGAATTCAATTGTGGTGTGTTTTAAAAAGACACAATACATAACTATTTATAGGACATGGGAGGGTGTATGTTACACTATGAAATTCAATGGAAAATTTTCGAATTTTGTAACTTAGGTAGATTAGGAATATATACACTAAATATTATATTTATAATAAATATAATATATTTTGGACAATGTGTCTCAAGTATGATCTTTAGTGTAGTATCTAGAATTCAAATTATAACATTTTAGTTTAAATCATTGAAGGGTTTTTATTATTATTATTTTTTTTAATATAATTTAAGTTGAGGATCCCACATTGAAAACATCAAGGGATCTCACACTCTTTATAAGATAGATGAGTTACTTCTCTAATTGTCAATTGGTTTTGAAATGAAACCTCATGTTATCTAATTAATATTTGACAATCAAACCTAAAATAATGCTACAGACCAATATTTGAAAAAATCGTAAAATCAAAACAATCAAACAAAATAATTCATTCTTGAAGTCTATCACAAATAGATTTTGCTATATTTGCAATTTTTAAAAAATGTTATACTTCTAATTATTAGGAGAATTTTCACAAATAGAAAAACAAAATAACTCATTCTTGAAGTCTATCACAGATAGATTTTGCTATATTTGCAATTTTTAAAAAATGTTATACTTCTAATTATTAGGAGAATTTTCACAAATAGAAAAACAAAATAACTCATTCTTGAAGTCTATCACAGATAGATTTTGCTATATTTGCAATTTTTAAAAAATGTTATACTTCTAATTATTAGGAGAATTTTCACAAATAGAAAAATATCAAACTATTTACAAAAAAATAGCAAAAAAACACTGATAGACATTGATAGACTTCTATCAGCATCTATTAGTGATAGACTTCTATCATTTCTATCACTGATAGACTTTTATCATTTCTATCACTAATAGACCCTGATAGATTTCTATCCGTGTCTATCACAACTATCTAAAAATTTTGCTATTTTGTGTAAATAGTTTATCTTATTTTTCTATTTTTAAAAATTCTCCTAATTATTATTTCTAAAAATGGTATCCATTGTCATTACCCTATTTAAATATTAACAAAAAAAAATTACAATTAACTTTTTCATGTAAAGAATAAAAAAATAACACTTATGTTCAACGTTATATATAAATTTTAATTTTAATTTTACATCACAATGATATGCTTTTTAACAAATTAATGAATGAATTTAACTGAAACGTGAGGCATTCATAAATGAATATCATGGTTGAAATTCATCATAAAAAACAAATCATTTTTTATTTTCAAAATTCGAGAATATGTTAATTGGGTTAAGGTATATATATATATATATATATATATATATATATATGACTAAGAAATCAAATGATTGAGTACACTATATATGTTTGACTAAGAAATCAAATGATTGAGTACTCAGTGTTGTTTAACTCTTTTTTTTTTCCAAAGTTAAATTAATAAAGCTAATTTAACATGTGGTATAACCAAATTTGTTTAATTATTAATAATTTCTTTGAGCAAAAACAATCAATTTAAATCCTGTATTTGGCATAATAATCAATCTTTTCACTATCACCTCTTAATTCCATCAATTTAAACTTTAGGCTTTTATTTTAGGGTTCACAAAATTCATCATCTAATTTTAATTTTAAAAAAATTTAAAAATCTTTCAAATCACAAAATTGTAACAAAAATCAAGCTTGACATACAATTAAAAATCTTAAAAAATTTGACCTGAACATAAATCAATTGATATAACTTATAAAATTTATGCTTTTAACCAAGAGGTGGGATGTTCAAATATTTTCACACTCTCAAATTGTTATATTAAAAAGACTACAAAAACTTATACATACATATTACTTCTTTCTTAAAATTACTTCCACACAAAATAAAATATTTCCACACCCTCAAATTGTTATATTTCCACACAAAATAAAATTACTTCTTTCTCTTTAAAGTTTCATGAATTTGTATTTTGATATATATACATATGTATTATAGTTCATTAGATACATACAAGAATATTTTTTAAAAAATCAAACAAACGTTTATTAAAAAGTAAAATTTGTAATTAACAAACGAACTTAAAGTTCAAGATAATAATTGTAATTGTACTTAAAAAAAATGGTATCACGCTTGTTAAAGTTTAAAATTTAAAATGTAATTTGATGAAATCCAAAGTTTAAATTAATAAATATGCTATGGTCATGTTCTCTTTCTTTAAAAGACTTGAGTTTTGAACTTCATCTCAATCTTTTGTGTAC
Organism: Lagenaria siceraria; assembly: GCA_002890555.2. NCBI lineage: Eukaryota > Viridiplantae > Streptophyta > Magnoliopsida > Cucurbitales > Cucurbitaceae > Lagenaria > Lagenaria siceraria. The sequence continues at coordinate 285,963 of CM016487.1, read as the reverse complement.
TAAAAAAAAAGTTGAGTTAAAAAGAAAGTTACGTAATTGGTATTAATAATCCCCATCTCATATATTGGAATTCTACACTCAACCTAACGTCAAAGTCCTAACCTTTATTCTTCCCTCAAAAAAAGTCTTAAGCTCTATTACTGGTCTCTTAATTAGCCTATACGTTAGTGAAAGGACTACGATATTATATTATTATTTTCTTTGTATACGTGTATAATAATATGGAAAATTTTCATCGATAAAAAAAGTCAAACTATTTTTCAAAAATGACAAAAAAAAAAAATACTGATAAATATTGATAAACTTCTATCAACATCTATCAGTGGTAGATTTCTATCATTTCTATCACTGGTAGATCTTGATACACTTCTATCAGCGTCTATTACAATTATCTAAAAAAAAATTGTTATTTTGTATAAATAATTTCCTTATTTTTCTATTTTTAAAATTTTTTCTAACAATATTTTATCTATTTGTATTTTTTAAGAAAAAGGAAAAATATATATTTTTCCAACGTTGCAGAGACATATATTTCAACTATTTATGAAACATTTCAAATAATCATTCTATACTTTACTTTATATATATTTGATTCATATTTCACTATATGGAAGTAAAAAACAAAAACAAAAAATTATGTAGGAAATAAAATATTAATTTACTCATGTATAACTGAGATGACATAAAATTAAAATTTTAGAATTCTGTTCAACATAAAATTAAATTTACATCTAATAGATCAATTAATTTATAAAAAAAAATGAATTTATTCGAGACCTATTAAACATAAAATTAAAAATTATTCAAATAAAAAAGTTCTATACTATATTAAATTTAAAGATACAACCGACATATGAATGTAATAGAATGTAAAAAGTGTGGTTTGGATTCTTCTATCTCTATTTTATTTAAAAAGAAAGATCTGAAGGTTGAAAAAGAAATTTGAATGGGAAAATTTATATAATTGAAAAGAGAAAATGTGGAAAATAAGATGTAAAAAAGTCAAAAAGGAAGAAGAAGGGAGAGGAGTGGACCAGTGATGTAGCTTTGAAAGCCATCGTAAAGGGAACAACAAAGCCCGCTCTAACTTTTCTGACAGCGTCCCCACGCCTTATAAATGAAGGACCAAAACCCTCACTGCTCCACTCCATCACCAACAAAAAAAAAAAAAAAAAAAAAAAGACCCTACCATATCTAATTTCCATTCATTTAGCCCAAAATTATGTCTTTTTTTTAATAATAATAATAATTAAAATAGATGGAATTTTATGATTAGGTTTGAGGAGAAAATTTGGAATGTAGAGGATGGGGGAAGGGAAAATGTTGAAAATTGCTGAGTTTGATGAGGTAATTTCATGGGTAAAAAAAAACAAGAGGGAATGGATTTGGGAATTGGAAAGTATGAGAAAGAGAGAGAAAAAGAGGATGGCCGGAAAATGGAAAAAGATGGGCGGTTGACGGCGGAGATAGGGAGAGGGGGTGAGTGCGACATTATTATTATTTATTATTATTATTATTATTATTATTATTATTATTATTATTTATTAATATTAATATTAAAATGAAGGGTTTCCATAATAGTGTACACACGTGGGGCTCAGGGTCAATATTTAATATTATGGCCATTCCATTCCCATCCAAACTCTTTTCTTTTCTTCATTCTCCCATCCATCTCTAACCTATAAATCCACAGCAACCCAACTCAGCTCACTGTTTTCTAATGCTTTATTTGAATTTTTGAATGATGGATTTATCTTGTGGCTGCAATTGGAATGGAAATGGAAATGAAAATGGGTTTTCAGTTACAGTTTTGTGTTTTGTTTCATTGAATTAGAAAGAGAGAGATTAGGGGAGCTGGCGGAGGAATGGTGGCTAACGGATCATCACCAGCGCTGACTTTGCCTTTTTGTTTGCCTTTCTTCTATATAATTCTTCCATTTTCTCTTTAATAATAATTATTACGCCCCAAGATTTCTCTCCTAAATCAAAGCCCCCATCCAATTTATCCATTTCTTCAGCTCCGCCGTAACCGTTTCGGCATATTTAGTAATGAGATTTGTGTATTTGGGCATATTCACATTTCACTCACTCTTTGCCGAAGTGAAGCCCACCACCATTGTAGTGGAAGCCTTGGTTTGTCGTCTTTCAAGTTTGAACCCCAATAATTAAAATATATATATATATATTTCATCATCATATCTTCTTCCTTGTTTGTTTGCTGTCGATTCAATTTCAGTCCATGGTATAAGATGAAATGGGATGCTTCAACTCATTAACTGACTCCACACAACACAAGCATTAAGCATACGCAATGGACGACTTTGGTGGTGGCTCCGGTTGGGAAAACGATTCCTCCTCCGACCCTCAACGCAGGAAAAAACGCTACCATCGTCACAATGCCAACCAGATTCAGAGGCTCGAGGCGTAAATCCCCTTTTCTTTTGTTTTCTTGCTTCTCTCCAAAATGCCTTCATTTCTCTTCTTCTTACAATTTTCTACTTCTTTTGTTTGCTATGTTCCGGAAATGAAGAATGTTCAAAGAGTGTCCACACCCGGATGAGAAGCAGAGATTACAGTTAAGCAGAGAGTTGGGATTGGCTCCTCGCCAAATCAAGTTTTGGTTCCAGAACCGGAGGACCCAGATGAAGGTTTCTATGTCTTTTCTCTTTCTTCAACGCCTAGATTTTGGAGACTCTGCATAAAGATTCTAATATGTTTTCCGATTTTAATTATTGTTCTCAGGCTCAACATGAAAGGGCAGATAATAGTGCACTTCGGGCAGAGAACGACAAGATTCGGTGCGAGAACATAGCCATCAGAGAAGCACTCAAAAATGTCATTTGTCCCTCCTGCGGTGGCCCTCCCCTTCAGGACCCTTACTTTGACGAGCACAAACTTCGAATCGAAAACTCCCATTTGAAAGAAGAGGTTCTTATTCTTACTTTCTTCTTTTATTTCTTTACAAAAATTACCCAACCATAAGAAAAAACTGAATTGATGTGTAATTTTCTTCTTGGCAGCTTGATAGAGTGTCTAGCATTGCAGCCAAGTACATTGGGAGGCCAATCTCTCAACTTCCACCCATTCAACCCTCTCATTTTTCCTCCTTAGAGCTGTCCATGGGTAGTTTTCCCTCCCAAGAAATGGGATGCCCTTCTCTTGATCTCGATTTACTTCCTGCAAGTTCTACAAACGTTCCCAGTTTGCCATACCACCACCCAATTCACTTCTCCTCTGTGGATAAGTCCCTCATGACTGAAATTGCCACAAATGCCATGGCAGAGCTGCTCAGGCTTTCCCAAACTAATGAGCCATTCTGGATGAAATCACCGCTTGATGGCCGCGACCTTCTCGACCTCGAAACCTATGAACAAGCTTTTCCAAGACCCAACACTCCCTTGAAGAATCTCCATTTTCGCACTGAAGCATCTAGAGATACAGGCGTCGTGATCATGAGTAGTGCAGCACTGATTGACATTTTTATGGACTCGGTATGGCTACAATACTCTCCCTCCCTCTTAGCACATTGCTGTTTCTTAATAGTTACAACAATGGAATTGAAGTTACTGAATTGAGTGTGCAGAACAAATGGACAGAATTATTTCCCACAGTTGTCTCAATTGCAAGAACAATTGAAGTTATATCGTCTGGAATGTTGGGAAGTCAGAATGGCTCCTTGCAACTGGTATATAGCTAGGTAGATGTAATCTTCCAATGTCACTTTACTTTTTCAGTTTCCTAATTTTTGAGTCCAAAGTGTTTGAATTGCAGATGTACCAAGAATTGCAGCAACTCTCCCCATTGGTTCCAACTCGTCACTTTTACGTCCTCCGATATTGTCAACAAATTGAGCAGGGTGTGTGGGCTGTGGTTGATGTTTCCTATAATATCCCCAGAGAAAACCAAATAGTTTCTCATTCTCAATGTCACCGCTTTCCCTCTGGTTGCTTGATCCAGGACATGCCTAATGGTTACTCCAAGGTTTTGCCACTTTATTTGTGTTCATTTTTTTCTTTATAATTGTCTGTTCCCAAATTTATTCTCATTGGACAATGCTCACCGAAAACAGGTTACTTGGATTGAGCATGTGGAAGTGGAAGATAGAGGCTCGACTCATTGGCTTTTTAGAGATATTATTCATAGTGGATTAGCCTTTGGTGCTGAACGGTGGCTTGCAACTCTTCAGCGGATGTCTGAAAGGTTTGCCTGTTTAATGGTGACTGGTAGTTCAAATCAGGATCTTGGTGGAGGTAACGTCCGATCCAAGGTTGATTTTACTGTTTTACAATCAAGTACTCAAGTTTTTTTGTAATATGTCTTAAAGGATTGTTATATTCTCTTAGTAATTCCATCACCAGAAGGAAAAAGAAGCATGATGAAACTAGCACAACGAATGGTGAACAATTTCTGTGCTAGTATCAGCACATCTCATGGACACCGTTGGACCACCCTTTCTGGGATGAATGAGGTTGGTGTTCGTGTCACAGTGCATAAAAGCACAGATTCTGGCCAACCTAATGGTGTGGTTCTTAGTGCAGCTACAACCATTTGGCTCCCAGTTTCCCCTCAAACCATCTTTAACTTCTTTAAGAACGACAGAACCAGATCCCAGGTATTTGTGAATTCAAAATTTCAGATTGGTCAAATACTTTATGATGACAATGACTTCATTAACTGTGTAAGTTTAATGCTGCATCAGTGGGATGTTCTCTCGGATGGAAATCCAGTTCAAGAGGTTGCTCATATATCCAACGGATCCCATCCAGGGAATTGCATATCTGTTCTCAGAGTGAGACCTCTTGTGTTGTTTTCTCAAAGCTTTACTAGGAAGTTTAATAATGGAGTAAACTGGAGAGTGTATTTATGTATTGTATATATTTTTTCTTTTTCTTTTTCTTGTTTGAAAAGGCTTTCAATACAAGTCAGAACAACATGTTGATTCTCCAAGAAAGTTGCATAGACTCATCAGGGTCACTTGTTGTGTACTGCCCTGTGGACCTACCAGCCATGAATGTTGCAATGAGTGGGGAGGACCCATCAAGTATTCCTTTACTACCTTCAGGATTCACAATTTTACCAGACGGTCGACGGGACCAAGGAGAGGGCGCATCAAGCAGCTCAGACGTTCACAACAGGTCGGGGGGCTCGCTGGTGACGGTTGCATTTCAGATATTAGTGAGCAGCTTGCCGTCTGGGAAGCTGAACTTGGAGTCAGTGACAACGGTTAATAACCTTATCAGCACCACTGTCCACCAAATCAAGACAGCCTTAAATTGTCATAGTTCCTGAGGAGAGGAGGAAGGGACTTTGGGTTTTTGGAGCTCTGCTCCACAACTGTTTGGGTCTTACATAACATTAATACATTGATGAGATGTGGGAGTGTTTGTGGTGGCGAAATTGAATCTGGGAGTTAGTTGGGGGCTTTGAATGTGCTGAACCATTATTTACTGCTGCTGCTGCTGCTGTTGCCAAAGCAAAGTTCCTGCCATCCCATTCCCATTTTACAGCCAATATTGTTGTTGTTGTTGTTGTTGTTATTAATTGGTTTTGTTTAGTTTAGTTTTGGGGGTTTGGGGAGAAACTGTTCATGTTCAATATCTCAGCTCCAGAGTCCACTGAGAGTCAAGAACGCACCATACGTGTTTCCACACTTTTTTCTAAGCCATTCATTCAACCAATGTTGTAAACTTTGTATGGTTCGGGCATTGAGTCTCAAATGGATACTTTACTTTTACTCATTTTATCTCAATCTTTCCTTCTTTTTCTTGTTTCTTGGTTTATCTTTTATCTCACATTAAACTATGCTCAGTCTGGACACTGACCGATATTGTTATGCCTTTTGCTGTGTAAGAGATTGGTTTCAACTGAAATCATTTCAGAATATGATTGTGTGCTTTTATGTGTCCAAATCAAACTTATGGCTCATAATTAACAACTTAATGCTTATTCTCAATAATGTTATTAATTTTAGTGCATTCTCCATAAGTGGACATCCAATTGTTAAAAAATTTCAATATTTAAAAATATATCTAGCACGAAATAATTATAGATTTTTATATAATATATCAACAACTATTAGGACGGTAACAAAAAACTAAAAAATCGAAAATCCAAACTGATCCAATGATTTGATTTGGTTTTTTAGTATGAAATTGGACATATTGGTTTGTATTTGGAGAAAACAAAAAAGTATTGGTTTGGATCAATTTTTATTAGAAAATCCAATCAGAATTGAACCGAACCAATGATGTATATATACCCTTGAAAATAAACTCTTAATTAGATATTTTTTTAGTATTTTAATCATTATGGTGCATGTAAATTTGATGTTTAGATAAAAAATTAATTATTATGGAGCGTGTATGTTTTTTTTTTTTTTTTTTTTTTTTTTTTTAGAAAAGTGGCAAGAAAAAAGAAACAAAAATGTCAAAATTCAATTTATAAAAAAGAAATTGACCCAATCTTAATTTAAAATTAGCAAAAAGGACCGGTTCAAAACAAAGTGGAAATAAAAAAAAAATAGAAGAAAAAGAGAAAATGTAAAAAATCGAGAACCAAACTGATAATAAACCGATCCAAATAAAACCAATCCATTGATTTTGTTCTTTTTTGGACATTGGTTTGAATCTTTTTTTTTTTTTTTTTTTTTTTTTTTTGTAAAATCGATTAGTTTGGTTTGGTTCTTGGTTAGCCTCAAAATCAAGAAAACCTAACCGACTATCACCTCTAACCACTATAATGAGCTTTAATATTGTAATCTTTATTATTTTAAAAAAATAATATTAAAATTACTTAAAAGGAAATTTTTTTTCCATACACTAGCTTCCATGTATACAATTAATGCTATAAAACATTTTATGGTTTAAAAACAAAATCTGAAAACGAAATAATGTGAAAAACAATAAAGTCCGAAGAAAAAAAAATTAGGCCAAACTTTTCTGAAAAATAGAAAATGAAAAAAAAAAAAACATGTTTGGCGAAAATTTTATTTTATTGTATTTATTTATTTTTAAAATAAAATAAAAAATTTGATGGTTTCGTAAATTTAAAAAAAAAAATCTGAAAAGGAAATAAGGTGTTTGAAATTTTCCAACTAAAAAAAACTTCCCTTTTCAAACCCACCAAATTCAAAATAGATTACATAATAAAAAATTCAAAACTTTCAAATTAACAATAAAAATACCTAATTATGATAAGAGTAAAGTTATTTATGATATTTTAAAAAATATACCTTAAAATTGAATCAATATAACACAATTTGTCCTAATTTAATTTAATGTCTTTTAATTTCCCAAGTAGAAATATAGTTCGGAAAATGGATCTGGTTACCTTCTGACACATTTCAGTATGCAGAAAATAAAAATAAAAACCAATAATTTATTATCCTTAGAGAGTTGGAGCAATAAGTTTGGCTCAATAATTCAGTTGATTGCACAAAGGGATACAAAGTTTTGCTATTACTCAACGCATTATTTCTGTGTTCTTTTAGTAATATAATGCACATTGTTTATTCAATATATTTGAGGAAGTCTAAAATAATGATAATAAAATTAATGAGTGAAAAAAAGCAGCCCAAAAGGAAATTTAATAGGGAAAAAAAAAAACTATAGGTATATAGATTCAAGGAGGAGGTGTGGTGTGGGTTAAGCCACCATAGTGGGACACTCAAACGGAGAAAAACTATTAATTGTTCTTCCTACCACTACCATACTGCAATTAATGTTGCAAATCCATGTGATATTAATACTAAACTCTTCATTCACATAAATATATATACTTGATAAGTATTTCGTTTTTTATTTTTAATTTTCTAAAATTAAGTCTATTTCTCAATTTTTCAGCTAAATTTAAACAACAAAAACAAGTTTTTAAAACTAAAATTACTATATATAAAAAAATATATCAAATATTTACAAATATAGAAAAATAATATCAAACATTTACAAATATAGAAAAATAATATCAAACATTTATAAATATAGAAAAATTTCACTGTCTATCAACTATAGACCGCGATGGAATTCTATCGCAGTTTATCGCTAATAGACAGTACAATTTTTTTATATTTGTAAATAATTTGACTCATTTTTCTATATTTGAAAAGAACCCTTTTTAAAAACTACTTTTTACCTTTCAAATTTTGAATTAGTTTTTGAAAACATTGATAAAAAGTAGATAGAAGAAGTGTTTATAGACTTATTTTACAAAAACTAAAAATAAAAAGTCAAATAGTTATCTTTTGGTATCCTTGTTAATAAAATTGACTAATTGAGTACTATAAAGTTTAAAAAAAAAAAAAAGTAATCTGGCTATTGTAGCATTTCTTGTTGCTTACATAACATTGATTTTTTTTTTTTTTTTTTTGAAAAAGAACCCAAGTGTTTAAGAAAAAGAAAAAAGAAATAGCAAGTATTTTCTAGACCTTTTCTTTATACGAAAACATGAAATAGGCAATAGAGTTCATTTATTAGATTATGATTCTTTATCAAATTTATACTATATTAAGAAAAAAAATTGATCATATTTTTTTTCTTTCAAGAAAATATCAAAAGACTAAATAAAGTATTTAAATATAGATCAGTAAATGAATGAATTATGTATGTATCGTTTCTTGTATAAGTATATATAATAGTTTGTACGTCTAATTTCAATAATTTAGTCTAACGAGCGAAGTAATCGGTAAAGGAATATCTTTGACAACTTTCTTCCAAAGAAAAAATAGCAAATATGTATCTATGATAATTTTAAAGCTTGAGTTTTCAGATTCAAGAAAAAATTTAAAAAAAAAATATATATATATATATATATATATATATATATATATATATATATATATATATATATATATATATATATATATAAACAAACAAATATATTAAATAGATCGATTAATTGGATATTAATTGCACGACAAAGTTAAGGAACCATACCATAATTATTGAACCACCTTGCTTCATAAGAAAGAAAAGGGAAAAGGCCAATTTTTCTTTTTCTTTTTTTTTTTCCTTCTTTTTTCTGGAGGGAAAGGCCAAAATAAAACTATATATCTTATACAAAAAAGGTCAAATTTATATGTGTACTGTATACAGTATAAGGAATAAATGAAACTCAAATAATAATAATAATAACAATAACAACAAAATTATAAATGCAACTGTGGAGTGGATTGTTTCAAAAAAAAAAAAATCTGGTTAAAACTAGTTGAAATTAGGAAAAAAAATATTATGATATTATTGCCTCAACTAAAAGATGAATGATTTGAATCTTTACCCTTACCTTTATTATATATAATTGTAATTATAAGATCTTCAATTTCAATTGAAATTTTAAGGTACTCACTTCATCCTCTAAAGAATTCAGGGAGTGTTTGGGCCACCAACTTGAAGTTGATGGAGTAGCTCACTATATATTTGGAGCTCAAATTATAATAGTTGGTGTATTTAACTATTTTAATAACCTACAATTAACTATAGTATTACTATTTCAAATTCCTCTTGGTTACAATGTTTACTATTTGTTACCTTGTTTCTATTTCCTACCAATCATCTCCCTCTCTTTGTTACCTATTTCCTACTCAGATTAAAATAGTTTGTGTTAAGTTAGTTTGCACCTAAACATAGACTATTTTAATTAAGACTAAAATAGTCTGTTCCTAAGCACATATTATTATAACCAATTCAGTGTCCAAAATATCCCATATCAAAAAATCGATTTTTTTTAAAAAAATATTATAATAAATTTGAGATATTTCATTTAATAACTCAAGGTCATTTTGGTAAAAATATTATATTAATAAATCTTTAAAGTACTATGAATAATAATTAAATTTATAGTGGACAAATATGAAAATATGACCTAAAATAAACCCATTTAGCACAAGTTCTCTATTGGATATTGTGATCCAATTACAATTGTTTCATAGAGAATGTAATGGGGTTAGGCCTGAATGAGGCCCACATGTTGGCTTGGGGTGAAGCCCAAACAATCTCAAAGTCACAGGAAGAGAAAGCCCATTTATATGCCTTGTCTACCGTCTGTTGGCTGTTGCGTGGCACTGGCGGGGAAATTGGCAGCTGCACAGTGGGACTGGGAGCTTCGTCTTTGATAAGGCAGAAGAGGCACAGAGATAGGCTTAGAGAACAGGGCCCTCGCAATCGGATTAGCCATGGCGTTCTCTACAACTGTTAACAACTATTCTGTAGTTTCTTCTTTTCTTTCCAGTAATTCTTCGGCGACGCATAAGAGAGCAAGACGGATTTGCATTTGTGCCAAGAAAAGCAGTTCGTTGCAGTACAGAAAACTCGGGGACTCTGACCTTCAAATTTCTGAAGTCACGCTTGGAACGGTAAACATTCTATACCAATGCGCTTTTCGTCCCATGTTTTGAAGTCTCACTTTCTCCCTCCAGTAAGGTTTCATGCTGGAGCACTAAGCGGCGGCGGCAAGTTTATTTTCATCTATGATTGCGTACGAACTTCATGGATACATCTTTTCTAATTTCTTTTTTTTGGTATTGTTTAATGTGTGCCTGAAGATGACTTTTGGGCAACAAAACACCGAGAAAGAAGCTTATGAACAATTGAGTTATGCTTATGAGCATGGAATCAATATTATAGATACTGCAGAGGCAGTGAGTTTTCTAATGAATCTTTATAATCCATATCCAATCCATTATTTAACGGTATACCTCTAATCTCGCATTTGTCATCTGGCAGTATCCAGTTCCAATGAAGCAAGAGACACAGGGAAGAACAGACATCTACATTGGTAACTGGCTTAAATCAAAGCCCAGAGACAAGGTATGTGCCTGATGGATAACTACGTCACCTTAATTTGCATTTCTGTATCACTGAAGGAGTGGAGCTATTTATCCCGTAGATTATTTTGGCAACAAAAGTCTGTGGTTACTCAGAGCGATCACCTTATTTGCGTGAAAATGCAAAAGTTTTACGGGTTGATCGTTATAATATTAGAGAAAGTGTAGAGAAAAGTCTCAAGCGGCTGAACACTGACTACATTGACTTACTGCAAATTCATTGGTAAGTTTATACATTTTTATATATTGATTTGTTAAATTGGTAGAAAGTAGCTAATGGCTAAACTAAACATAAATGTTTTCTATGAGGTTGTGCTTGAAGCATGTAATGCGAACATCATTTTTCCTTTCTTTCAGGTGTTTCCACTTAAACTTATGAGAACCACAAAATTTGTCATGGAGAGCAACTGATAAGATACTACTATCATATATAGTTTTTAGGAGTGAACATTCTAGTTAGAGATATAGTAGGATTATTGGTATAGGGAAGGGGTAGATTAGTAAACAGCTAGTAAGCTTGTTAGAGCTTTAGTTATAAATAGAGGGAGTGAGGTTGCGAGGAGGGCCGGAATTTTGTGGGATTTCTTTTAGGAAATTTGGGAAAGAGTAGCCCTCTTGAAAGGTCATGGTATATTGTAGTTTCCTCATTAATATTGCAGTATGTATTTCTAGATCTGCAGTGTTCTTTGTCTTTCTTAAATGTTCTTGTTAGGAGGTATCCTAACAACAAAGACTTTCATCAAGAAGGTGAAGGTGACTATGATGAGACATTTAGTCTAATGGTTAAATATACTATTGTTTGAGTACTAAACAACCCATTATTTTGCGCAAGAGCTGAACACAAAGATTGACTACCACTTGTCTCCAGAAAAAAAGAAAAAAAAGAAAATAGATTGACTTCCACTTGGTTAGAGAGAAGGCTACAGGATTATTGAGTCATCAGTTAGAGGGAGGCGGTTATACACACTAGTCTGTTGTAGAGTTGTTAGTATGAAGTGGTTAGGCTGTTTAATATTTGTTAAGAGGTTGAGCTGTATTTAGGTTTCTTATTGAAGAATTAGTTCTTTCTGTTATTTTATCCAAAGCTTCTATTTAAGAAGCTTAGACCCACTCTTGCAATCATGAAGAATATTTTAAATAAACTTCTGCCCAAGATTTAAATTAGAGAACATTTTTAACCAAAACTCCGCTTTGATAATGAAAATGCAAGCGTCTCTGCTTACTCCAAAAATAATGGACATGCAAGGGATGTGTGTAGGGGCGTTCTCTGCTTTTGGGTGAATCAGTTGAAGTTAAGGATTTTTATGTTCCAATTGACTAGTGAAATAAAACCAAAACTAAATCCTCAATTTTTGTTTCAATTGTCATCTTGTCATTTCCGTCCACCTCAAGTAACCAAATGGCCATGCACATTAATAATTTTCATGAATACCTGACAACTTCCAAATTTTAGCAGACAAGCATCCAACCAACAAGTGTTTCACTTTTATCACCTCAAGGTGAGAGGTGATTGAGATGTGTGTATTCTTTTCTTTGGAATTGTTCAAATATCTAATAGCTTTTGAGTTTTGAGATGTTGTGGTTTCCTCATCGGATTATATGGGTATGATGACAAGGCCTCCTAAACCCACTTTTTGCAAGGAAGTTATGCTTTCCCGGCTGTCTGATTCTTTCGGATTCATTGGAGTTCTTGAGTCGATAGGAAAAGTATGTTTTTCATAACTGAGGTTCATGAGTGGAGGTTTGGAGCATTGCTCACTTCAATGCCTCCTCCTCCTAGGTTTTTGTGCATAGGTATTTCGTGATTACCCCTTATTCTTAGCCTTTAATAAACGAAATCATTTTTTTTAATCTTAGCTCCTTTGGCAGTGTGTATTTTTGTATGAGGCTTCTCTTGTGTACTTTCACATCTCTCAATGAACGTGGATTTCTTTATATATACACACATATATATACATATTAAGGAAAAAGAGAAGGAAAATGGGCGAATAAGTGGCATTGTGTCTATGAATAAAAAAAATAAATTCCGATCAGTGTTTTTTTTTTCTTCGTGAGTGTTCGAGTCAGCTTACGCACACCTCGACTAATGTCATGGGACATCCCGTCTGACCCTACAATGTTTGAGTGTCAAAGAAATTCACAAGATATTAAATCCTAGATAGGTGACTACTATGGATTGAATCCATGACCTCTTAGCCCTTTATAAAGGTCATGCCCCCTATTTACCACTAGGCCAATTCATGATGGTTAAATTTGGATAAGTTTCTTTTACTTTAATGCTTACTGTGATCAAATATCTGATTATTTTATTAACTTGTCTTCGTTTATTTTAATTTTGTGCTAATACTTGCCTCTTGTAGTGCATTTGTTTTCTCTTGCTATATCTTAGTATGTGTTTGGTTTCTATTCAGGCCAGACCGCTATGCTCCCCTATTTGGTGATTTTGTTTACGATTTTTCGAAATGGAGGCCAAGTGTGCCTTTTACAGAGCAACTGAAGGCATTTCAGGAACTTATTGAAGAAGGAAAGGTGGTTCCTATTTGATTAAGTTAGGAATACATCATATCTTGAAATGCATTTTTAAGCTAAGGTAGGAATCAGTTTACTGAAGAGTTAAACGTCCAAAATGCATGTAACTGGAATACTCACTATGAAATGCATTTTATGCTTTTTCTAAGATAGAATGTCATGACTAGTGAAATAAAATTATTTGGTTGGTTGAGGGATCATGAATATGTGAAAGTAGAAATAGATTAGCGTTTACTTCAATGTTTTGGTTGTTTTTGGTTCTTTTGCGTCACTCTAGGTGATATGTGATTCTGAATTATGCAGATACGCTACATTGGTGTTTCAAATGAAACTTCATATGGAGTGATGGAATTTGTTCAGACAGCAAAATTTGAAGGATTGCCAAAGATCGTTAGTATCCAAAATAACTACAGTCTTATTAACAGATGCCGCTTTGAAGGTGAATTATCTTTTGATACATTTTTCTCAGTTTTATTAATTGAGAGTTTTAGGGATTCTTTGGTCTTTTTAACATTTTATGCTGCCTGACATGTTGATGTGTTTTTACTGGAAACAGTAGAGTACATCTTTAGATTTTTTAATTTAATTTAATTTTTATTTATTTATTTAGGAGTACATCTTTAGATTTCTGTATCTTCCTCTTCTAGCAAAAATATAATCATTGTCGTCAGATACCACCACTGTGCAATTTAGTGTTCTACTCGAGGTCTAGGAAGTTGCACACAATAAGCTATCATCATTATTGGATAGATTCCTAATAAGCTTTATAGGTCTAGTTTGTCCAAAATCGGCTTTCAAGGATCTTGCAGACAAAAATATTATGTAGATGCCACCATATTGACTATCAACCTTGGGCAGTGAAATATGACCAACTGGTCTTCGTGGTTTTGGGATCAGCATATATGTAGGCATAAGATGTTTTGGGTTCAACATATATTTGCAGTAAGAGTTTAAAATGTATTGAGCAATGAATCTGATAACTGCGACCATGATTAGTTGATGTTGCTTTTGGCATTTGTTCATTAGTAATAGAAATATCATCCAGTTGTTACTTGCAGTCGATCTTGTTGAGGTTTGTCATCCAAACAACTACAATGTTGGCTTGCTTGGTTATTCTCCTTTGGGTGGTGGAACGCTGAGTGGCAAGTACTTGGATGTCAATTATCAAGATGCAGGAAAAGGAAGGCTGAGCCTCTTCCCTGGCTTCATGGATAGATACAATAAATCTATTGCCAAGGTTTGTTCCCTCCTCCTGTCCTGCTGGCCAGATGATTAGACCAGAGAATGGAATAGTAGCTTAAAATGTTTGGAACGTGTTGACGTCTTTTACTGTTGAGTTCTCCTAAGCCATTTCTTTGACAGAATATGAATTGATTTTTACCCGCCCAATCTTGATGTTGCCCTTAATTTATCGCCAGTAATCTAAATGTGCTATCTTAGCACTGACATATGTTTATGTTCTGTATGATTTCTTTGATAATGCAAACCATGCTATTATCATAACCAAGAGCATGAATCCCCACTGAACTATTCCCAGAAAATAAAAGTAAAATATATATATCATCAGATGTTAGGCTAACGTTTTGTCAATTTCAGGAAGCAATAACTGAATACGTGCAGTTGGCCAAAAAGTACGGCCTAACTCCAGTACAGCTTGCACTTGGGTTTGCTCGAGACCGTCCATTTATGACGAGTTCGATAATTGGCGCAACATCCATGGACCAGCTTAGAGAAGACCTCGATGCTTTCACGATGACCGAGCGGCCGTTGCCGGCAGAAGTGATGGCAGACATTGAAGCCATTTTCCGAAGATATAAAGATCCAGCTATTTAGGAGCGACTACCCTTTTCTTACTGCTCGTTGTTCTGGTGAATGCCTTTTTGTGTGAACTTAAAACACATTCATTATGCATTACATTAAATATGAAAATTATTTTAACTTCATTCCAGTTAGTTTTCCTCCATTCCATTTCATTTCTTCCTCTTACCTTCTGTGATCCTTGATTCTAGGCCTCGAATTGACTTTTTAAGTACTGTTTGTAAACCTTTAAAAAGTTAATTTAAACATACTTTATTATCATTAAGTAATCAATACTCTACTTTATTCCTGGTTGCAACATTGTCGGTGCCTTTTTCATGATACAATTTTTCATGAATGAGAGAACAAGGCACGAACATGAAAATAGATTCGCGATTAAGGCCACTTTTTCAACCCTAAAAAATCTAATTTCAAACCTTTGCTTTGATTTTTCTTAAAAAAAGAAGAAACTTTAAGATAAATGCAAGACGACGCAAGATATCAAATTTCCATTTGATTTGACCTCACCTCTACAGTTTCCTCTTATTTTCGAGCTTCCACCTGTCAACGGATGTGGGGAAAAAGCACTTTATTTTTCCACTCCACACATTTCTATAATAATATATGATATACTTCCATTTTTTATTTTACGAACGACAGTGTCGTGCCACATCATTTCTTCTCCACTCGACATCTGTCCATCACCTTCATGTTTCCTCTCAATAATGAATGCGTTCATTTAAAGCTAAAGCATTATTTCATCAATTACTTTTCTATTTCTTTGTGTCGTCATATTATTGCAGACCTTTGTATGGAATCTGTGTAATACAATTTTAAGTTGAACTATCCTTTCCGCTCATAAAATCCACCCAAGTAAACTAAAATTTCCGGCTATTGAGCAATCAATAGCTTTTAACTGTGTGGATGAATAGCATTATGGTACGAAAAAGTTGCAGAAGTGTTATGAAGACTGCTCTACATTGAGAAAGGTGGTGGGACCCGAAGCCGACGTGACCGTGACGTGTCCTTTGGTTGCTTCAGGCGAGGATGTGCTTAATAAAACTTAACTTACATCTCAACCCTTCTCTGTTCTTATTTGATTCATGTCTCAGATTTCTCTCTCTCTAATCTGTTTCTTTGTGTGTTGAATAAGAGCATCCCCAAAATATGGTTTTGACGACAGTTGCAGACTCTGGAGAATCTGTGAACTGCACTTTTGGTTCCAGATATCTTCGCTCTCCTCCTCCCAAGTAGGCTGTATACTCTGTTTTGATTCTACTTTTGTTGAAAATGAAAATGAAAATGATGAATTTGTTATTACTAGGTTCAAACTTGGGGAGCAATCTATTCCCAAGGATGCAGCGTATCAGATCATACACGATGAGTTGATGCTGGACGGGACTCCCAGGCTGAATTTGGCTTCTTTTGTTACCACTTGGATGGAGCCAGAGTGTGATAATCTCATCATGGCTTCTCTCAACAAGAACTATGTTGACATGGATGAGTACCCTGTCACCACTGAGCTACAGGTATTTTACTTTCATTGGATTCTATCCCAATTTTCCTGTTTATACTCTCATCTTTCTGCTTACAGAATCGCTGTGTCAATATGATTGCTCGCCTCTTTCATGCCCCCATCGGAGATCAAGAAGCAGCAGTTGGTGTGGGGACTGTCGGATCATCAGAGGCTATAATGCTGGCGGGTCTTGCTTTTAAGAGGAAATGGCAGCACAGAAGGAAATCTCAAGGCAAACCCTATGATAAACCCAACATAGTCACTGGTGCTAATGTCCAGGTTAGCTAGATTATGTACAGTTGAACACTATATATAGTGTTGAAATCCCTCAAGTGCACTATATGAACTCTCTAACTTAGAGTCGTGAATTATTCTCTCTAATAATAAACTGCTCTCCCTCTACTTATAAACTGCTCTCCCTCTCCTTGTGGCAATCCTATCTGCTTATCTTTATTTGTCGTAACATATGGGATTTCAGGAAAGATTTTGTGGCTGTGCCATTATATATATTTGTAAATGCCTCGTGTATGGTTTGTAGGTGTGCTGGGAGAAGTTTGCAAGGTACTTTGAGGTTGAGCTAAAGGAGGTGAAGCTTTCTGAAGGGTTTTATGTGATGGATCCAGTGAAGGCTGTTGAACTGGTTGATGAGAATACTATTTGTGTTGCAGCAATTTTGGGATCAACTCTGACTGGAGAGTTTGAGGATGTAAAACTCCTTAATGAGCTCCTCTCTAAGAAGAATAAGGAAACAGGTTGGGACACCCCAATTCATGTTGATGCAGCCAGTGGAGGGTTTATTGCCCCATTCCTTTATCCCGATCTCGATTGGGATTTTCGATTGCCTTTAGTGAAGAGCATCAATGTCAGTGGTCACAAGTATGGGCTTGTCTACCCTGGTGTAGGATGGGTTGTTTGGAGGAGTAATGAGGACCTGCCTGAGGAGCTTGTCTTCCACATTAACTATCTTGGTTCTGATCAACCCACCTTCACTCTCAACTTCTCAAAAGGTGGTAATATTACATATTGTTGAATTAAATGAACAAATAGCACTTTAAAGTTCTAAAATCATTTCTGTCAGGCTAGTTGAGTATTGATTTGGCCACCATTTCTTCATGGTGTGGGAGGTCTGATTACTGACTTCAGAATTTATCTCTTCAGATGTAGTGAACAGCCTCAAATTGAGTGAAGTTTTCATCAACAATGCCTCCTAAATCTTTATTCATTTATGCTGTTTTCGTTTGGCAGGTTCTAGCCAAATCATCGCTCAGTATTATCAGTTTATACGGCTTGGCTTTGAGGTAAATCCAAAGTTCAAACTAACAATTCTTTTAAGAAATTCGTGCACAATTTGTTAGTGCTGAGTCCTGTTTGTTAGGCATCCAACTAAGAGCAGCCATAAAGCCTATAGTACTTGACACCATATATCCATTGATTTGAAACTCCTCTAGCTTCCTAAAACTCACTTGCAAAGTTAGAGTGGGGTATGAAGCACCTTTGTTATAGTGAAATATTCTTGAATGAAGTTCTAAGGAAAGTCCTTGTGTGAATTTGGTGGAAACAAAGGGATACAAAAACGTGATGGAGAACTGCAGGGAGAATGCCAGAGTGCTGAGAGAGGGAATAGAGAAGATGGGAAGGTTTGAGATTGTTTCCAAGGATGTTGGAGTGCCCCTGGTAGCCTTCACTCTCAAAGACAGCAGCAAGCACACCGTGTTCGAGATATCGGAGAACCTGAGGAGGTTTGGATGGATCGTGCCAGCTTACACAATGCCACCAGATGCTCAGCACATTGCGGTGCTGCGCGTGGTAATTAGGGAGGACTTCAGCCGTAGTTTGGCAGAGAGACTGATCTCAGACATTGACAGAGTCTTGAAGGAAGTCGAGGCACTGCCAACTCGGGTGTCTCTGAAGGTAGCAGAAGTGAAAGCCGGCGTTGAAGATGGTGAAAGAGTTACAAAGCATGTGAAGAAGAGAGAACGGGAGATTGAGGAGGAAGTAACCACATATTGGAGACGGCTTGTGGATGACAAGAGAACTGGTGCTTGCTAGTGCAGTACTGCTTAGTTCAACTCTGCTTGGCTTGTTGTTGCTGTTGCTTTTGATTGTCTTTCAGTTTGCTTCTTGCTGGTGCAGTGTGACTTTGTGTACTGTACTCATGATGGGATAATCAATAAATAAAGATCCCAATCTCTACCTTCTTACCACCATAATGCTGTTTATTTTCTACCTTAATTATGTACTCTTATGGATATACCTTAATTAGGTTTTCTTATGGATATAAACAATATAAACTGTCGACCATTTTATTGGTAGTTTTCTATTTTCATGTTTGTTTCCTTCTATTCTTATAATATAATTTCTTTGGTGTGATTTTTTGTTCGTCAAATTTCAAAAATAAAAACAAACTGCTAAATTTTATTTTTTAGCTTTCAAAACTTTTTTATATTTAAAACGTGGATAACAAAACAAGAAATTTATAGATAGAAATAGTGTATATAAGTTATGGGTGTTAGGTTTTTCTTTTTTTAATTTCTAAAATCTCTTGACGTTTAGTTAGGATATTGTATGTTCAATTTTTAGACGGATAATGATTACCATATTTTGGGTTATCAATTATCAATTCATTTTCACATGCAAAATACTTGCATTAGGATTAGGTTTATGAATTTGTCATTTCAGCTTCTTTTTGTTTCCATGATTTTGCGAGTATGAGCTTAGTTTCAATTTTTTTTTCATAATTTGAAAGTATCTTAAAATTAAAATGTTTAAGGGTTAAATTTATACAAGTTTTAAGGAACTAATTTTACTATTTGAGGGTTCAATTTTAAATGTTTGGAAATTTAATTTGACAATTATGTAAGTTTGTACAATTTGACAATTATGTAAGTTTGAGAGTACAATTTTAATACTTATACAAGTTTAAGGGCTCAATTTTTATAATTAAAAATTTGAAGGTGAAATTGCAAGTAATACCAATCTTGAGGGTGATTTTTGCAATTTCGCAACAAAAAAATTGCAGCTCATAAATTTATTTTTCCCGCCAATCAAGCCTCCATTCTCCAACCCCATCATATAAACGAGATATAAAGGCCAGGTCCCTTTAATTTTTCGCCCAATCTTCAGCCCCTCTGCGTTCTGCCGTCTGGTCGTGTCGTTAGCAACTTCTCTGCTCAAGCTCAAGCCTCAAGCGATTCGGTAAGTCACTATTCTTCAATCGTTCATCTTCTTCTTGCCAAGCAGCAAATTGATTATCTTCAATACCAGGGATTTCTTTTTCGAGTTTGAATTTATTGTTTATGTTCATTTGCATTTCTATTGTCTTTTTTCCCCCTCTGGAGAATTAAGAAATAGCCTTTGAATGGACCAAACAATACAACCCATCTCTGTTTTCTTGCAGTATGTGTTGATCGGCTTTTGGAGATTCTTTTCTTTCTTTCCCCTGCAACCTTTCTGGCTACTTTCATTTTCTCCCTTCATTTTTGCAGTTGAACAGAAAAGGCTAAACCCCAATTCGAAGTTCAATTTTGTGTTCTTTCTTTGTGGTCGATTAGCTTTTGGGTTTATTCTGTTTCAATTTAATGTTTTGGGTATTGTTTTCTATTTTCATGTGGTTAGAGTGTTGGGTTTCCGATTTCGCCAATGCGTCGGATTTCTTCTCAAAGATTGTCGAGCTACTGAGTACACTTTCAATGTCATGATTTGTGGCCACTTGACGACTTGGAATAACTGTTGTCTTGCTCTTCAATTCTATTCTCGAATGAAATTCCTGTTTTGCGTGTTCGAAACTTTCGGCTGTTGACTTGGGCGGGTGGGACATTCTTCTGTGATTAAACGTGGGTTGGACGAGGATGGTGGCGTGAACCATCCTTTGATTATGATGTGTGCGCGGTGGGGAGAATTGGGTGATGCCCGGAAGTTGTTTGATGAAATTCCTGAGAGGGATTTGGTTTCATGAAAATCTATGGTGTTGGGTTACGCGAAGATGAAGTATGTTGGTGAGGCTGTGGGTTTGTTTAGAGAGATGATGGAAGCTGGGTTTGAGCCCAATGACATGATTTTAGTTATGGAAGTTGCGTTTGGGCCGGATGATATGATGGAAACTGAGTTTATGGCTGCGACTTTAGTGTCTTGGGGGCGTGCGGAGAGCTGGGGGATTTGAAACTTGGCACTTGGGTGGGAGCGTTGGTGGTGGAGAATGATGTTGTTGAATTGTTACATGGGTTCTGCATTGATCCATACGTATGGGAAGTGTGGTGATTTTAGTGAAGGAGGATTTAGTGTTCAATTCTTATATGAGGTGACATCATTTATGGAAAATGGCTCAAATGAGAGACCCGAGATCAAATTTTGACAATATTTAAATTTTAAAGTATAAATACTATTATCATTTTTTATTTTGCATTGAGACTTATTTGTCTTAGATACTATCAAGCTTTTGATAACTGCTTTTTTATATGCTTTAATGTTTGTTATATCTTTTTTATATCATTTATACTAACATCTATTTAAAATTTAAAATAGAAAAAAAAAACAAAAAAAAAAACAAACAAACAAACAAAACAAGAAATAGTTATCAAACAAATTTATGTTTCTATTTCATTTTTTCAAGAAACAAGAATCATAAATAGTTACCAAATATATTTCTTAAAAAAAATAGGAAGAGGACGTTACCAAATGGGGCCAATTTTTATTTTTCCATCAATCAATCCTCCATTTTCCAATCCCTTCATCATTCATTCACACTGATTTTGCAGATTGTCTCACTGAAGAATGGACACATTAACTCTGAGGAGAAAGGTACAGAGGAAAGCTAAAATCAGAGGGTTGTACAGCATCAAACTAGAAGCTCTTCATGAGATTGTTTCCTTCGTTTCTCGCTTCCATGGCTGTGAAGATGATGCTATAGAGCTTGTTCTCGACAATCTTCATGATGAATCTTGTACTACTATGTTCCTTTTTCTTTCATACTACAGTTATATCTTCTCTGAAATTCACCTCATTCCTTTTCATGGACAATTTCTTTGTTTTCTTCTATTACGGCAGTGAAATCTTCGATATTAGATAAGGATGCGGTGCATCGGGTTGTAAACATTATGCTTGCAGCTGATGAAGTGGGAGAAGAAAGTCCCACTACCGTTACCAGTACATCTGCTCTTTGCATCATCAACGCTTTTTATATCTCCAAGTTTCGTTATGATCCCATCAAAAAGATCTTCCATCTGTATGTTTTTCTCCCTTTTATATTTATCTGAATAATTGTTGGACAATTGTAGTATGAAAGCCACCAATTGGCCAATCTGAGCATAGTTGGTTAAGCATATACACTTGACCAAGAGGTCAGGGCAAAATCTCTCATTCCCATATGTTGTTGAATACATGAACCGAAGAAAACTACTAGTTGGACTTTGGGATAATTAGACGGGATAAGTGATGGAACTCATTGCAAAAAAGGAAGATGTAATGGGTTTTAACTGAGAACTTATCATCTTCATCAGTTTAAACATTGCTTTTCTCTGCACTTGAAACCAGTTGTTCTTGAACCACGCATATATATTTTTTTAGACACACTGGAAGCCTTCCAATTCATGGGGATGCTCCCGCTAAAGCTGCTCTATATAGAGATAGGTTTCTTCTGCTTTCCCAAAGGCTCTCCCGAGATCAGCATTTCTCCAAACCCGCTTTTGACATTGGCATGTCTCATTTCGGAAGTTGTGAGGTACTCCATTTCTCTTGACCCATGAACTGAGCTTGTTAGCCTCTACTATTGAACATGAGCATTTACACTAATTTCTTTTGTGATATGTTTCCCAGATTTCTCCTATTCAATCTCTGGTGGGGCAAACAGGGAGAAAATGGGTCATGGGAGTGATCTCTCAAATGGAGGACGGCCACTTTTACTTGGAGGACCTTACTGCGTCTGTGGAAATTAATTTATCTAATGCTATATCCTTTACTGGCATCTTCTATGATGTGGAAAAATTTAAACTTGTTTGATATTTGAAGATGACATGCACTGCAGTTTTCATTAATAATCAGCACAAGATAACTACAGGTCTATTTACAGAGAACACCATTGTTGTAGCAGAAGGAGAGATGCTCGTGGAGGGTATTTTTCAGGTTTGTGCCACGTTTGCCTTTAAGTTCTGTATAATTTGGTGGTTGGAATTTTCCCCTATTGTTCTATAAGGCATTTCTAACATCCCCCCCCCCCCCCCCCCCCCCCCCCCCCCTCTCCCGCGTTTGTAGAGAGAACTTTCTTTCTTTAATACATATGATAGCGTTGCCATTAATTATGCTATTTTCTCTACGGATCATCCAGTTTTCCTATTGGCTATTGCTAGTATGCACTTTGCTTTACGATTTTTTCATATTTTATTATATTATCATGCTTGGTTACTTTTTAAAAAATGTCTTTGCACGTATGCCTATATTCTTTTCAACAAAACTTTGCAGTTATGGCACTTGTACTGTATAGCGGCATTTTGTTTATAATGTAACTAAAATGGCCTGAATTAAATTCCTTCCCGACTCAAATATTTTCTGAAGATTTTACGTGCTTATGAGATGATTTTCATACAATGTTACGGGATGGGTCATAGTTATGTTTGGTCCTGGTCAGAGTTTTGCATGCCTAAGTTATATTTTACGTAGTTCTCAATTGGTAAGTGGCTAACACCATCTTGTAGTTAGTTATTTAATATTTAGTTAGGTATCCAGAAGTTAAAAGTTTACTTTTGAGAAATCTGAAACCTCATCGTTCTAAACATAGTTTTATTTTTTTGGGTGAGTTCTGCCCACACTCTTCTTTAAAGGTTTTGAATCTTTGATAACATGAGGTTGACATTTAAGAACAAAACAGCTGAGGGAGAAGATGCAAGTGTCCTGCCCTCATCCAAAGGATATTTACTTCTCAAAGTTGGATTTGCATGTGGGATTTCATTCTTGTGGTTTACTTTCTTATTTGCTACCAAGCACAAGGATACCTTCCTTCTCAAGCGTTTTGGAAAATGTCCCGAACTTGTTTCATAGAAATATTTCAAATACTTTTCTTCATAGTAATAACGTGCTTTTCCTGGGCCTCTATTTTGTTAAGGTTGTTACATGTGGATTTCCTCCACTAGAGGAAAGGGACAAGTCTCTTAAATTGCTAGCAGGCCAGGACTTCTTTGGAGGTGGTGCTCTACCTAAAGAGGAGAATGTATCCTCTTTCTTTTTGTCTATAAAAAGGATTTCTAAATAAGCATTGGAAAGGAGGGCTATAGCTGACATTTTATTATGCTGAATTTTGGCTATTAGAAGGGTGTATACAACAACTTGTTTCCCTTAATTATCAATAGCTCAGGCTTGCAGATCTGGAGAAGAAAGCTGTTAATGATATGTTTGTCATACTCTCTGACATTTGGTTGGATAGTGAAGAGGTGATACATAACCTCTTTATATTTCACGTTTATTGTGTGCCTGTGAAGCTTGGTGGCCTTATCAAAATTTGTTCATGTGATAGGCCATGGGAAAACTGGAGACCATACTTGATGGTTTCGAGAATGTTGAAATGGTTCCTTCCTTATTTGTTTTGATGGGAAATTTTTGTTCCCGTCCATGTAATCTTGCCTTTAATTCTTTCTCAAGTCTCAGGTAAGTATTATCACAATTGTTTTCTGCGTATTGACATTGCTGTTATTGACATGAGTTCAGAGCAATAATGAGTTAGAATGTGCAGACTACAGTTTGGTAAGTTGGGAAAAATGATAGCAGCTCATCCACGATTAAAAGAGCATAGCAAGTTTCTTTTTATTCCTGGTCCCGATGATGCAGGTTTGTGTCGTTATTTGTTAAGAAGCTCCTAGCCTTGAGTTTAACTGTGCATGAGATTTTCTAAATTTTATTTACATGGAGTTTATAGGACCATCAACAGTTCTACCTAGGTGTGCTTTGCCGAAGTATTTAACTGAAGAGCTCCAGATGCACGTCCCAAATGCCATTTTCTCAAGTAACCCTTGCAGGTGGATACTTTGATTGTTGACTTATAGCATTAATGGTCTTTCTAGTCTTAACTGTAGTATTATCCTGCCTGAGGGGCTTCACTTCTACAGCTTACTCGAGAAACAAATCATATTTTTTCCATTTGGAATAAGCAAACAGAACTGTATTTAATAGATTTAAAGGCTAGTGTTAATGGTCTGGATTTAGTTATTCAGTTTTGTTAACTTTATTGAATTTAAGAAATAAAAAATAATAATAAAGTTCATTTATTAACAAGTGAGAACAAAGCCTATGATGGACAAAATAAATGGTTCTTCAAAAGAGCTTCCGATTTTTTACTTAATTAAAAGAAATAAACCGATTTTAAGTGGGAATTATGCTCTCTTTGGTGAATGGTATGTTACTCCATGGTGGTGGATAATTGTCATATTTGAATGCAGGGTCAGATTCTACACCCAGGAAATTGTATTTTTCCGACAAGACCTGCTTTATAGAATGCGCCGTTCCTGTCTCATACCACCTTCGACAGAAGAAACGAGTGATCCTTTTGAGCATGTGATATATTTTTTTTTCCTTTTATATATCTGTTATTTTTTCTAGTTATCAATTTATTGATTCTAGCCCTTTTGGATATTTATATTTGGAGGCCCTAAGGTTTCATGATTCTCTTGCAGCTTGTTGCGACCATAACTCATCAAAGTCATCTCTGCCCTCTTCCTCTGGTTATTCAACCAATTATCTGGAATTACGATCACTGTCTTCATCTATATCCTACTCCTCATGTGGTACTTACCCATATCTCAATCTAGTGTTTTAATCAATCTATTTATACATGCAAAGTTGGATATCTTCTCTTTCGGCACCTGAAGACAGATAATGAACGAGGCTTCTAATGGATGATAATGTTCTGCTGCGATTGAACCTCATGGCTACATGAACTTACAGATTATTATATCAATCTTTATTTGGTTTGTGCAGATAGTTTTGGGGGATAGAAGCAAGCAACAAGCATTCAAATACACAGGAATCACTTGCTTTAATCCTGGTTCCTTCACAAATGATAGCACTTTTGTGGCATATCGTCCTTGCAATCAAGAAGTTGAACTGTCTGCCTTGTAAATTATTACAAAGTTTAGGCCAGATTCAATGCGGGCACTCCTTATGCGGCATAACAATTCATGTCGAATTTTGAAAGAGAAATCCTATAGTATCATTCTTTATCTTGGGAGTTGCATTGTGCCCACCAAGAATTACCACTGGCTAGAATTTCATTCTATGCTGAAGAAGAGTATTCGAAACTTGGTGTAGAATCAGGAATCTGTTTAGATGTACAGTTGTAAATCTGAGTAAAATATTCTTTAGTTTGTATACTTTTAACGGTGGATGGTGTATTGATAAACAACTAACCTAAAAATTCTCCCACATGAGACTCGTTCAGGGTTGTATGTTATAATGTTACAAGAAGATCATGGATACAGGTTAACCGAAAGGAGCGTTAGAAGAGAAGAATGAGGGAAATGTTTTCAACATCCAACTTTGGTGAGTGTGGTTGTCCATACTTTTTGAGAGTTGCTGAAGTGTGTAGAACAGGTAGTTTAGTTGGGTATCCGTTTGATAAGACTTGTCAAACGGATAGGTCTGGTTAGTTGGGGCCATACACATTGCCCGTTGCCCACACAATTAATTCTTTCTTTCATGGAAGGTAAGAAGTTTAATTTTAAGGACCCTCGTCCTTTTTCTTTTCTTTTTTTTTTTTCTTCTCTTTTTGGATCCAAGTCCAACTACACATTCCATTCGCTTAGGATTTAAAAGTGGGGAAGGAAGGGAAAGTGGAAGCTTCCATCTGAGTGGGATAAGTCCATTTTTTTGTTGTTAGAATGATTGCAAACTTGACTTGTTTAACTAATTAAATATCATATTTGGAGATCAAAGCCAACCGTAACCACGTTTCTTTTCCCTTCATGCGCACACAGAAAATTAACTACCCCTATTTTTGTGCAACCCACTCGAGTGTCTAGTCACTAGTTGTCAGATAAGAAAAAAATTTTATTAAAAAAATATTTTTTTTTATATTTTTTTCTCCTTTGTTATGGAAGAAGATGCATGAGTTGCACTCAAGTATTACTCGTGGTATTACAATGTGCCTCATAATTCTAAATTCTCTATTTTCATAAACGAATGTTAGATACCATTTTTATCAATATATATTTTTTATTTTTAAAACAAGTTAAAAATGGGAAAATTATTATATAGAAAAAATATTAAACTATATATAAATATAAAAAAATTTCACTATCTATCACGGTCTATTGTGGAATTTTTCTATATTGGTAAATATTTTGGTTCATTTTGCTATATTTAAAAACAATCCTTAAAAATATGAAAAATTATTATAAACAGAAAAAATATCAACCTTTTTACAAACATATAAAAATTTCATTGTCTATGAGACTGCGATTGAATTGTATTGTGATCTATCGCTAATAGACAGTAAATTTTTCTATATTTGTAAATAGTTTGTCTCATTTTTCTATATTTGAAAACAGTTCTAAAAGTATCTTTATTCTTTTTATCCTTTCAAAAGTTGCAAAATGTTTGAGTAGAAGGGGGTAGCCTAAGATTATTTAAACACAAATTTGAATTTATTGATACTTATGAAAGAACTTCTTTTAAGTAATAGAACAAAATAGAGTCAGGAATCAAACTTTTAACTGAATATAGAAAGTACTGGCCAAACAGTTCAGCTATCCATATTTCAACAAAAGTAGTAAATAATGTGGAGTTTTGAGTAATACTAAAGGATTATTGTGGATATTTCTGCCCAATCAATCTAATCCAATGTGGGTTTTATTTTTCTGTTGCATCAAATTTGAAAGTGACAAAATGGTGATGTGATATATATATATATTATTTTTGTATTGCAAAACGAAACACTTAAGGCGAAAGAAAAGTAGTCTGAAAAACTACAATATTTGAGTTGATCAGTGGCATCTTTTTTACTATTTTATGTAATTTTTGGATGTAGCTGTGCTTTTGTGTATTGTTTTCAATGGCGGCATTCAATAATATAATTTATAGAATGATGGGTAGGTTAATTACCATTTTATCTCTGAATCAGCTGAGTGAACCTCTAGGCTCTAGGGATATTCCTGTAAATAAAGACTACGAACAGTGCTACATTTTACATTAGGTAGATTTTATGGTCAGTTATAGTTATAAAATAGACTGCAAGCTTTCCCTAAAAAGTGTGAAAAATTACACAAAAATGGAGTGTTGATGTTCCATAGTTAGTTTAGTTTTCATTATATATATATACATACATATATATATATATACATACATATATATATATATACATACATATATATATATATATATATATATATTTCCCTGTCTTTTACCTAATTATATTCCCACAATCACAATCACAAAAACCTCTCAACTAAAAGTGAGATGCACTCCAAGTTTCAATTCTCAGTTCGGTTTTGTGCTTAGTGATTTTTATCAACTAATTAAGAAATTTGAAACTATACTTAATTAATAATAATTACCTTGGTTAATTTGTTTGCCTTAATGAAGGATGGAGACTGCTGTAAACATTATTATTATAACCAAACTAATTAAAACTAACTTTGGCTGCCAAAGCAATATTTCATTTGATGATGGAGATTGTTTGTTAACTGCAGGCTTGCTTGCTAAATTATATGGTTTTGGTTTGGTAGCCATTTTCCAACTACCTCTTCTCTCTCGCCCTTCTATATCTCATTTATATAATTTTATAATTTAATTAATTACGAACTCAAAGCCATCATATCTCTTTTTTTTTTTATTTTAATCAGTTTATTTAATTAGGTAATTATAAATATTTCGCATTTACATAATGAAATTAAAGATCAATGTACAAATTGTGAACAGAAACTTCCAGAAGAGTGGTAGTAGGTGAAACAGTAGGTGTGAGGAGAAGTTGTGTGCTTTGTGTTTGCGATGATGCACATAATAATTAAATTATATAACACATTAATTATAATAGAGAAGATCAGAGAAATGTTAATTAAAGTAAATTAGTTAAAATTAGCCAGCAAATTTGAACACATAGTTGTACTGTTAATGGGAACTACATTTACAAGATATCTTATAATAAGCTAAAAGGTGGTTGAAAGATATACACCACTTCACACTTCTCTCCTTAATTTACCCTTCCTTCTTCCTTCTCACACACTATATTTTTTGTCCTACCTCAGAGAATGCTACCCCAACTCTCAAAAATTATTATTATTATTATTATTATTATTATTATTATTATTATTATTATTATATATATATATATATATATTATATATATATATATATATATATATATATATAGTAATTTTAAAAATAGAAAAACAAGGGAAATATTTATGCAAAATAGCAAAATTTTTATATAGTTGTAATAGACGCTTATAGAAGTCTATCAGGGTCTACCAGTGATAGACTTTATCAATCACTGATAGAAGTTTATCAATATCTATAAGTGTTTTTTTGTTTTTTTTGCTATTTTCCATAAATAGTTTGTCATTTTTTCTATATGTGAAAATTTCTCGTACGTTTTTCACTTGAATATAGTTTATCTAAAAGCAAGAGAGAAAATGGTTTTATTTGTGACTGCTAATATTTGTAATAGAAATTGAAAAAGGAGGAAACAACAGAGAGTTGGGTGTGGGGTTGATTATGGTATGAAGGGAACGGCTCTGATGGCTAAGAATTAAAGCCAAAGTCTTACCTAATGTATATATTATTATTAATTATATATGGGTTTATAGAACATATATAACTTGTAAGAATTTACCTCTAAAATAATATATTATATATTATATTGTAGTTAGACAATATAGCTCACTTTGTGTCGTAAGTATAAGTTTAGTGTTTGTTTGTTTTAGCTTTGCTTTTACTTTATGCATTGAAGCATTCAAAAGCCTTTCTCTAGTTAGGGAGCAGAGGCGAAGCTGAAACCATCATCCTAACAGAATCTGAAACTGTTATGTACAATACAAAATTCGTACACCCTAAATTTCTGTGTTTTTGTACGACCATAAAAAATAAATATCAAATTTAAATAAATAACCTTTCTCATTTTTGAACCGGAAAAGCCACCATAAACAATAATTCGCCTCTCAAATTATTAAGAATGTTGATGACAAATTTTAGATGGGGAAAACACACATAATCTTTACCTAACAACTATAAATTTATAATTTACGGAATAGAAGACCTTAAAAAAAAAAAAAAAAAAAGACTCAGATGCCAAAGTTAGAGATCAAAATTGTAGGTAGAGAAGATGTAGTGTTTCCTAGGGTTCAGAGTTGCCTAAGGATAATTAGATAATGCCTAGAAGTGTGCCCGATTTCATGTTGGGTTAGAGTTGGCTTGAGGCCGAGCATCCTCCTTAGGCCATATTCCGGTCCTAAAACGATATCTTGAACGTATGCCCCAGTTGGGTGATTGAGACTGAGGCCGAGCACACTGGCTTGGGCTAAGGTTCCAAACTAGG
Organism: Lagenaria siceraria; assembly: GCA_002890555.2. Classification (NCBI taxonomy): domain Eukaryota; kingdom Viridiplantae; phylum Streptophyta; class Magnoliopsida; order Cucurbitales; family Cucurbitaceae; genus Lagenaria; species Lagenaria siceraria. Next base: position 255,795 of record CM016487.1, on the reverse strand, counting down.
CCCTTTTCTTAGGCCCATTTTGGTCTTTGCCCGTATCATGCCCTCTTCTTGACTTTGTCGTTCCTATTTCTGACTAAATGTCAGTTATACTTTTTGGTCCAAAATCACTCATAACGAAGAACATAACAGCAAAATATGTAACAATTTATTGTGTAAATAAAAGTAATATGTAACTTCTTTCAAATATATATATATGTATATGAGAACGTGGATTAATATCTTAAATGCTAAAGTCTTTTTTTTTTTAACAAGAAACTAGAGATCAAGGGAGCCGTAGGCACACCATAATATCTCAACTAGGTAAACATATCCATAGCACCTTCTTCACGCCCTAGTTCCAAAAGCGATACATTGATCAAAACAAAAAATACATACGAGATGCATTGAACATTCTTAGCACCCTTATCCATGACGCTCAAGTCTTTTCAATTTGGCTGGAATATATAGTTTAGTTGTCTAAAGTTGTGTATTATCATAATGCAGGCACAAAATACCAATATATTTGAGATATTATTTAATAGTGAACTATATCATAATAAGTAGGGTTCAACCTAAGCGCTTGTTAATGTATATATCTTTCATCAAGTGATGGAAGATTTTTAGAAAGGTTCAAATTTTTACTTTCAACAATACAAATGCCCACCCAGAGTACTAATATGATAATTGTGAATGCAAAATTTGGATCATGTTTAGTAACTACTTCGTTATTTATTTCTTTTTTTTTTAATTTAAGTCTACAAACACTTCTTTCTACCTTTAATACTTTTTATCCATATTTTCAAAAACTAAGTCAATTTTTTTTAATTAAAAAAAGTAGTTTTTAAAAACTTGTGTTTGTTTAAACGGGGTCTTAACGGTACACATTCAACATTGATTCATCCTATATGAGTTTAAAAGATCATTAAGAAAAAAAATTGTTGTTGAAACTAACCTTTTGAAAAACCAAATGATCAAATCAACCCATCTAACTAAGTTGATATCAAAATCGAGAAAATTAAACCAACCAACTTTTTGAATGACAGAAATAATATGGAAAAAACGATATGAAGCAACTAAATTGATTTTGTGAAATTGATGTATTGCTCAAGATCAAACCAAGTATATATATTCTTCTCAATTTTTTGGTTTAAAGATAATTTCATCAGCATATATAGATCGAAAATATTTGAGTTGAAAACCGAAAGAAAAGAACACGTGTATTTGAATTGAAGGAAATGGGTAGTTAAGTTTGGAGGTTTAGAAAGTTAGTTAGGTTTGAAAAGTAAAGGCAACCTGAATCTGCTTTCCATCCATAACCATATAATTAAGCATCTAGAGACCTGAACAATAATATATAATAATAATCTTTATTTAACATTTTTTTTCTTTTTAAATTTATATTTAGAGAATGGAATATTGATGTAATTTGAATAAGTGAGAGAATAAAGGTAGGTAGGGTAATTAGGAGAAGAAAGGAAAGGAAATTAAAAAAGAAAGAGAAGAGAGAATTAATGAATTATATAAGAAAGACGTTTATAAGTAGAGGTTGTAGGTTAGAAACTTAGGAAATAAAGACGTTGAAAGGAGAACCAAAATGAGCTAGACTACTGTATGAAGCAAACGGCTGCTCTGTCACACTTACATTGGATTATTACTAATTTATAAAGATATATATATATATATATATATATATATATATATACACACACACACACATATATATATTTGGGAAATTAGTTTGTTTTGTTATTATTTGTAAAATCAAAATAATTAGATCGGATTAGGGTTTTAGGATAATGTGCAGCAGAGGGCATTGGCGGCCTGCTGAAGACGAGAAGCTTCGAGAGCTGGTTGAGCGTTACGGACCTCATAATTGGAACGCCATAGCTCAAAAGCTTGAAGGAAGATCCGGGAAGAGCTGCCGGTTGAGATGGTTCAATCAATTGGATCCACGAATCAACAGAAGCCCTTTCACGGAGGAGGAAGAAGAGAGGCTGATGGCCTCACATAGGGTTCATGGGAATAGATGGGCCATCATCGCAAGGCTTTTCCCTGGCCGCACCGACAACGCCGTCAAGAACCACTGGCACGTCATCATGGCTCGTAGGTCTAGAATTAATAGATCCAAAACCCAAACCCAAACTCAAACTCCATCTTCTTTTCACAATAATCGCCTTCTTCTCTCTTCTTTTCTCCAACTCCATACATATCATCCCACTTCTAATTCATTCATCCCCAAACCACCACCTGGTAATTAATTTTATTCTATTCTTTCTTTTTTTATATGTAATTATAATTATATATATATTATGTTTCCTTATAATTATATATATATTATGTGTATGCAGATGATAGAGTACATACGAATTCCATTCATTATTACGACTTTCTCCACATAAATACGGAGTCCATCAATGGAAGTGAAGTGATAGACAACTCAAGAAAAGAGGAGGATTATGAAGAGGTCAATGATCAAGAAGCCGCCGACACCGCCGGCCCGGTACTTCCCTTCATTGATTTCTTTTCTGCCTCCCAAACCTCCAACAACAACTCCATCTCATCCTAACATATATATATATATATATACATGCATATTATTAACCTCCTTTATCTTACATTTCATCTAACTCATTTGGGGCATCATCAAATCACACCCCGGCTACATATATACATACATGTAATCCATAAATATATTATAATTGTCATTTTGTACACACAATTTCAAACTTACATCACTTTTAGTATTTCTATTGTTTCTAAACTTTCTTGTGTCAATCCCATGCATGTTTTTCTTCTCTGCATGGTTTTAGTCCCACCTTAATTACTCCCTATCATTTTACACTTCATACTTAACTTCTCTCTCCATAATTGTTAAAATTGGATGACATATTTATATATAGAAATTGTGAGATGAAATTAAACTAAAAAGACGTTATTACTTTTCGAATATTACTTCCAACTAGAAAAAATAATAAAATCAAATAAGTGAGATATCAAATTTGAAATGAGAGCAACCTTAAGTTAGCATGAAGAAAGAAAAAGAGACAGCAGTTGTAACTCAAGTGGTTAGATGGATGATAAAGGCCTGAAAAGAGAGGAAAATCTTCGGGATCAGAAAAATTAGTTATTGAATTCAAACATATATTTATTTACCCTATAATATATTGAGTAATAGAAAACAATAGAATTCTATCGCAGTCTATCACTAATAGATTATAAATTTTTTCTATATTTATAAATAGTTTAGCTCATTTTTTTATATTTAAAAATAACCCTATAATATATTGGAACTAAAAGTGAAATATTCTATAAACAAAAATAGATTTGGAGCTCCAATATGGTTTCTAATTCTGTATATTGAAAAATGTACATTTTAGCAAGAGTTTAGGGACTTGTTTAAATAGTTATAAAGCTGTACATAATTAGGTCTTTTTTTTTTTTTTTGTTGGTAGTCCAGTTACTTATTAAGACTTGCGTTCCTTCTTTCTAACTTCTTGCCAAGTGTAATAATTACTAATTAATCCAGCAAGTAAGTTTAACACAATTGAAGAAAAGTAATGATTAGATGTAGCCTAGATTGCACATAATCCACATGCAGTTTTTTTTGTACATAATAGAAAACAAATCATTTAAAATAAATTGTCACAAGACAAATTTTTATTGGGTGCAGCCTGTTTTCCATTGAAGAATTCATTGTGTATCTAATTGACATTGAACATATCTTGTTAGAAACTAGAAAGTAAAAACGATAACTCACCGTGCGGAGTTCAAGAAGAATTGATCTTACAGTAGCTAACACAATTTTGAGAATAAACATTCAACTTTATTGTCCAAGAAAGGACTTTGGCTTTAAACATTCAACTTTACTGTCCAAGAAAGGACTTTGGCTTTAACTTCTATTTTGTTTGGTTATTAAAATTAGATTTTGTCATTCACTTTAGTCCTGGAAAAAAAAAAATTGAAGTGTCAATGAGTATAACTCAACAATTAAGGATGACTTCACTTTTTTTAAGAGGTCTTATGTTTAGTATATATAGTGAGAGTTCGAATCGTAGTTACTCTTTTGGAATTAATCAAGCAACTCATTTTCCGGCTGAGGTCCGCTGCAAAATTAATTTTATCTCCAGTGACCCTGTACTTTTTTTTTTTTTTTTGAAAAGGTGTGAAACCCTGTACTTTTAAGTCTACAACAGATCACTAAAATATGTACAAGTAAAGCGAAGCTCAGTGTACTTCACCCAAAATTCTATTTGACCCAGTAATGTAAGAATATTTGTGTCAAGACCATTACAATCTCATTGAGAAACAGTCAAAATGGATGTTCAGATAAAGAAATTGTAAAACTTTCCTTTCTGGTAATTGGCACACCATCACAACAGACAATGGTCGCTGAGAGCAAGGGCGGGCAATACATTAGTAGCTCAGGTGGTTTTGTTATTATTTGTTAAAATTTTGGACATAGACATTCATAAACTTTGATCGTAGATCACATGTAGCACTCTCCCATTGCCTTGGCTCCATGATTTTGTTTCGACTTTTGAGTTAATGAATGTGAACCTTTGAGGCCTTAACGAACTTACGTATGAATTTGATTGAATACTATTAATCCGAATCAAAATCCCACGAAGAAAATTTTCACTTTTATCTCACCCTCGTCTTTAAACTTTTCATTCCTTTTCTCCGTCGAAGGAAAGCATGCATGCATGCAGAAAAGAAGAATTATACAGACGTTTATATCACAAGTGAATTTCTTGAAGGAATAACATTAATCACATCTAACTTAATTTGTGTAATGAACATCTGTCATATTCAATATCATAACACGAGAGCGAGAGAGAGAGAGAGATGAGAGTAAAGTTGATGATGGGGGAGAAAGAGTGGGATTGGTATTTGTAGCGGACATTTCAAAATATCAGAGCATGAATATGCACGTGGAATATCCATTTCTGTAGTCACCAAACTCCCTAGAGATTGCAGGAAAGCCCTAGTTTCTAATTAAACCTAACAGGCATTCACAACATACGGAATCCTGATACAATGAAAAAGGAAGCCCCAAGGACCCAAAAGCTAGACTATAAATACTCTGACGTAGACGTACCATCAATGACCTTGCCTTGCTACAAATTTTGATGCAAGTATTTTTTTTGCAAAATATAACTGGTAACCTAAAGAATTATCACACATGTACAACAAGATTGCCCCCTTTCCAAATCGATAAAAATAGAGAAACCCCAAGAATACATATCGTCAGCAAAAACTACATTTTGATTGTGGTTAAATAGGGCACAACTTGGCGAGGGGATAAAAAAGTTCGGTACAACATGAAAAACTGAACAAACCTTTCATTCGATTGGGAAGAAATTTGAAGTGCAAAAATCCCTTCAAAAATCAGTTAGAAAGGCCAACCATGTTAACCATGAATCACATTGCGGCTCCATCCTGCTTGAAAAGCCAATAAACTACAATCACGAAGACTCTGTAATATATTACCAGAACTGAAAGAAACCACAGACCGCCTCACGAAGAAATGGGTTCATAAGGATAAGATAGCCATGGGTGTTTCAGTGCCTCAGATGCAGAAGGCCGTTTCTTGGGATTTATCTCAAGCAGATGAGAAACGAAGTCAATGAACCCTTGATCCCCCATTGGCAATCGGTGCCTTAATGAGGTCTTTTTTGGTATTAGATACTCCAGTCTATTGCTTTCCTGGAAAAAAGATGAAAATTTGCATAACATGACATGATAAACAAAAACAAAAACTCCATCGTAGGTGTCAATTAGAAAATAAAAAGAAATAAAGGAGGAAGAACGAGGGAGTAGGGTTTTATAGAATGAAGGTAGTACAGTTACACGGTTCATGGAAAAGTGATTAAAAAAATATTGAATGGCCCAACAGAAGTACTGGGCATTGCTCGACAAGATAATCAAGTGAAATTTAAAATCAAAAGACATCCAAGAAATCAATTTTTTTCAATGGACAACAAAAAATTTCAAACATAACTCAACTAGCAAAAAATTGTTACCAAAGCCAACAAGATAAATACTATATTCTCTATTTATTGTATAAAGAATACTAAAGTGCCTCCAGAAGAAATGAAGAGGCTACATAAAATCCAGATTTATGTCCGCGGTCTGATCTCTTTAATCAAAAAGATAGTACCAAGCAAATACAAAACACTACAGAAAGTTTGGACAGGTAAGAGAAGAAAAACAACAGAGCACTAAAATCACATGCAACAATTTGAAGTTTGAACATATTCAGACCCAAGATTTAAAACTATGTAAAAGATTCAGGTTTCAAAAGTGGATTTGGAAAACTCATCTAATAAAAATCAGATGGTTCCATCCCCTATGTCACCTATAAAGTTCCCTATGCAAGCATACCATGCTTACAACTTATATCGCAATGCTTTGGCAAAGTAACTATAGATTTTTTTTTTTATCCGTGAGTGTCTAGGTCAGCTTAGGTGCACCTCGTCTAATCTCACAGAACAACCCATGACCTATTATAGCTCTTTCATTAAGGACATACCCCCATTTACCACTAGGCTAACCCATGATGGTAAAATGGTTAACACTTTGACAAAGAAGTACCTACAGATCATAGACTATACTAGCAAACTAAACGTTTTCATATTAGAAAACTGATAATTACATCTTTATATCGCAGTCAAAAGAAAAATCTGCACAAGTGAAACAGTAGAGGAAGAAGTTCACACCTTTTTAAGGGAAAAGCGAAAGAGAGGGAGGGAGGGAGAGAAGATTAAAAGCTCTTCAATTTTCTTGAATTTGCAAACAAAAGTCGAAGAAAAAGATCGAAGTCCAACTAGAAAATTCTCGAATTTGCTTGACTGAGCCAATGATATCTGTTTCTCTGCTCTAAGTAATCAATATACATGATGATGAGGTATCTTCTTTGGTTTCCATTAGGTGCCTGTGGTCTGGGCATCAGAAACCTAAAATCTAAGAAGCTTATCTTGCAGAATTTTTTTTATAGGATTATCTTGCTGAAAGAAGTTGGAGAATTCTTAAAGATGCCAAATATTTTTGGCGAAAATCCAAAATGAGCAAATATGTTAGGGATGATCTGGGTAGATTCACGGCATCTTGTTGGTACAGCAGCTACAATAGCACTTGGTTATACAATTCCAAGTTCAACAACCATGTTTTTTACTCCAATTTTTCCTTAGGTAATGACCACTGGATTTTGGGAAGCCCCTTCGCTTGATTGCATGCCATTGCCATCTGATTTCAGGCAAAGGATCCAGCATTGAAGTAGAAGTTGTTCTCACAATTACCCTTTCAGCTAATGAGACCATTTTTCTCTTTGGGCTGGGACTAGGTCCCATATGAAGTTTCCTCCACATTTCTGCAGAACGAATTTTCATTCAGCAGTACACTGGAACTCCTCCCCATGTTATTCTTGAGGTCAAGCCTACATTTGTACTATCAGCTCAAGGTTTTAACCCAACTTATTTTGTAGATGTTCCAATTTCCTCGTCAACTTAGATTGGAAGGCTTTCACAAACCTTCCTGTTTTTATGGGAAAAGGATACCTTGTACCTTCGTCTGTTAGACTATGATTTTTGCTGGTTTTTTCTCCACAACAAACCAATATTTAAACTTCCTCCAAAGAATGTATTGGTTATTTATCTCTTAATGTACTAGTACACTAGATCATTATGGTGTGGTTTCTTCGAGGCTTTATCCTTTAGTTTGGCCTGGTCAAGGAGTTGTAGTTACATGCTGGAGGAGGTTCTTTCCCATTCTCTCCTTTCCGGGATAAGGGTGGTAGGGTGTGGCCTGCTGTCTTTGTGATATTCTGGGGGGGCATTGGAAAAGAAACAATAGAATTTTTAGAGGGTTGAAACCCTTTCTTGAGTTAATTAGGCTCCTTCTGGGGTGTTTCTAGTATCCCGTGTATTTTTTTTCTCACTGAAATTTTGCTTATTACAAAAAGAAAAAGGAAGAGAAAAAAAAAAACTATTCTTCATTTCCTAATCTTGTCGAGATAATCTGATATGACCTAGTACTGTTCACATGAAGCGAAGTTCTTTTTATCACCGGATGTTTTTTCTTTTCGCCTTCTTTTTTCAATTTTTCATCTTTTTGGTGTAAGGTGTGAGTAGAGGAAGATAAGTATATTCTTTCCTAAACCTCCCAACTGAATAATTACGTCCCTCCAGATGCATCAGTTCTTACAACTTTGATCTTTTATTAAGACTTTACCACTTGCAATTAAAAATTTTTTAGAAAAAAGTTAATAAACCTGAAAAGAGATCTTCACCTAGTAGAATTAACTAATGTGATAGAGACGGCTTTTTAAATACTTGCATCACATACTTCTCACCTTGCCAACAGATCATATTGTAAATTGTACGAGGAAAAAAAACAATTGAATTGAACGAAAACATGAAATCGCATGTGCATAATAAAAAACTGCAACATACATCGCACACTACTTTAACATATTTGCAGCATATTTGAGAATTAAATAAATCATTTTGAAGAAACGAAGGCTTCATATCACATTCACAGGTAGTGAAGTATTTTACGATACAGCATACTTTTACCTGATTCCGTTCATACAGCATATGATTCTTGGTAAAATACTTGTACGTATCTCGTCCCTTAGCAAGCATACTTTGATCAATAGGACTTATAATTCCAATCACACGTGCAAGTAATGTAGCAGGTGAATCATTTTGGAACAGAACCTGCAAGCAAAGTATCATATGAATCATTTTCAGCAGCATATTAAAAAAATAAAATTAAAGATTAAAGATTAAAAAAGGGAAGCTACTGGAGAAGAATGAACTTTAACCCTCCAAGAAAAAACCTCAAGGCACTTGCAAAAAGAACTCCATAATTCTAGTCAACCTTGGTAAGAAATGTGTTTGAACAAGACTATGTTGTTTAGAATATGTAAAAGCAGCACACAGAAGGTGCAAAAAAAAGCGGTCACTTTTTTTCTTTTTTTTTTTTGAAGCGCACTATATATAAAAGTACTACACAAAAAAAGAGAGAGCATAGTTGTAGAGGAAATATGAAAATAAATAAAAACCTCTGAACACAAGAAATTCTGCCTTTAAGCTTATTAAATTTGATTTTCTTTAGTTAATAAGGAAAAATCCTAAGTATTACTATTTTCTAAAAATAATGAAAAAGCCCCAAGGCCTAGGGCTTTGAGCCTTAAGGCTTCACAAAAGGTGCACCTTCTTTTGTGAGCCTCACCTAGTCCTGCACCTTCTGCCTAGGCGTGCGCCCAGAGGCTTCTAAAACTACTTGATGATGTGGGGATGATGTGGGAAGGAAATCACAAAACTTTCAATCCATCATAAAGGCTTTAAGATTGCTAATTGGAGAAGGTAGAAATAGCCAAAGGCTTACAAGCATTTTCACAATAAAAGAAGCCAATTCTAACTATTTGTCACCCGTTTAATGTATATAAATTAAGCAAGCATTTTCCATAATCTTACACTCTCTACTGAATAAAAAATAGATAAATTTTTTTTAGACGGAACAATAAATAAATGTTAATCCTAGAGAAATACAACAAACATGGTTGATATATGTAGTTGAGTAAACCTTACATTGCCAGTACAAAGTTCTGCCAAGATACAGCCAAGAGACCATATGTCTATCTTCTTATCATATGGAAGTCCTAAGATAACCTCTGGGGCACGGTAGGATCGAGATTGAACATAGGAGCAGAGATGATCTGTCTCAAAACAACTACTTCCGAGATCAATAACTTTCACCTCACATCTACTGTAACTTTTCACCAATATATTTTCAGGCTTCAAGTCGCAATGTATAAGATCAAGACCATGCAAAAACTGAAGTGCCTCCAAGCATTGAATTGTAATTGACTGCAACGAACCATTTTCATTGGTTTAAAACAACGCCACTTTAAAAAAATTTAACAAAATTATTCACCTTCAAATACCTGAAGTCTTGGCATGGTGAAGTACACTTCTCCTCCTGATTCTCTATTAAATTTGTGAAACTCATACAGGTTTGCCTTCAGAAGTTCACACACAATTAACAGATGCTCCTGGAGGGGAAGGGGGGCCAATTCAACCAATCAGGCAATCATTAAAACCTGTTGAGACAATTTTAAGGAAAAAGAATGACAATAAATGCTAATTTGGCATATTACCTAATTCAAATACCCTTGAAAATCTGAGGAAATTTTTTAAGCGTGTCTAAAAACAATTACTACAAATGGCTAGACTAGACATGACTGGACAAGGGAAAAATCATCTATCGCCTGAAATAAGCATGCATGATCAGTCAGCACTTACTCGATAGTAGAAGTAATCATATAGTCGTAGAATGTGGTATTTGTCCGCTGGGTCGTGCTTATTAACATATTTTAGAAGCTTTATTTCATCAAGGCTCTGATCAAAAAAATCCTTGTTGTTCTTTATAATCTTTATACAGACATCCATGCCTGTGTGCAGGTCATGTGCTTGTATAGCCTTGCTAAATGCAGCTGACCCAAGATATTCAGTGACATGATAGCGTCCAGCTATTACAGAATTTAATACCACATGGAAATTCTTGTCCTCCTCAAAACCAGTTCTGAGTAACAATAACACAAAGATCAAAATCTTGGATATACTAATTGGTAAGTATTCATGACACCAGACTGCAAGATCTTTTTTACTCCCATAGAACTTAAAACAAATAAAATATCTTACTGCAATAAAAAGACAAAAGAATAACTTCCATCTTATAATACGAGTGATTAAAAAAACACACACACGCAATGAAGTCTTCCACTACTCAATAAAGAGATAGAGGCCCAAATACAAGTATGCAATCTCGGAAGAATTTCTCATCAAAATCCCGTAGGAACATTATTTAATTTTATTTATTTATTCAGTATTATTAAATTTAAAAAGAAAAGAGAGAGAGATACAAAACTTTTCATTAAGTAAATGAAAAGAGACTAATACTCGAAAGACACCACAATAAATAAACAAATGAAAAACCTCAGGACAAATAATAAACCTGACAAAACTAGTAAAGTGAAAGAAAACCAAGACAAATAAGACTTGTTAAACAAGGGAAATGAAAGCATCCCAGCTTCGAGAGATATCTTGAACGGAAAAACCACCAAAGAGCTTTGATAACGAACATTTTGAAATTTTTAATGAGATACTAAATGAAAAGTTTTAAAAAGAGGAATACTATAAGGGAAATGTTGTCAACAATCCAAAGAACCAGACGGTTCACATAAAAGGAAACAGGAAGGGATGAAAGTTCAGAAAAAACAGTCTCCACTTGATCACAATCAAAAATCTAATATCTTCCCCTCGTGCAAATCCATACACCTTCAGACATTCCAGCACTCCAAAAGAGAGAGAAAAAGAACCACTTCTTTTTTTCTCATTTAAATTTCCTGATAAATATCATCATCAGAAAATTAAAAATAATAATAATAATAAATTTATTTATTTTTAAAAAGAAGAAGAAGAAGAGTACAAATCAGTCATGAAAGAAATTACATAATGCATATAATTGGAGCAAGACATCATGGACTCCTAACAAATAAGAGACGATACAGCATTTGAAGGTGCAGAGACTTGTAAAAGAAGAATAGAGATTTCCTATGAGAAGACAGAGTGGAGAATGTCTTCTCAGTTACTGGAAACAAAAAAGAACAATAACAAAAGTACAACTTACATATTATTTGTACATGTTTAGTCACGGTCCTCAGATTACTCAATAACAGAATCTAAGATTCTTTTTTTAAAAAAAAAAATGATAAATTCAAAACTGATGTGTGATATCTGGGGCATACCTGTTTTTACGATGAACAATTTTGAGGTTGAAAGACTCAAATTCCTCCTCCTGAGTCCTTATCTGCCTTACTTGCTCTTGTACGGCAGCTGCCTCTTCATCCTCAAGTGATGCCACAGGATCTTCTTCCCTTACGCTACTGATTTTATCATCATTTTCTATCTTGGAGTGCGCTCTTTCCGTGTATTGATAGTTGGAAACCATGGAAGGACTTGAACTCCCGGACCTTACAGCATTAGCATTGTTTTCATCCCCAAGACTATTATCAGGTGAAGAATCAGAATTTTTTGGCCCCCAAGAAGCAAGAATATCCTTGTTAGATTGCATCAAAGCATTTAAGGAAGCATCATTTTCATCATTAATCACTCTGTTAGAGTTGTTAGACCACAAGGACTTGCTTGAACATGCCTGTACCAATTGTCTATCCCCCAAGGGCGGGGGAAATGAAAATCCCACATCACTTGGATTCTGTTTCTGTAAGCACATGCTAGTATCGTTCCTAAATGCTTGTTTATTTGGTTGCTGGATACTAGAGCTCTTCTTATCCCTATTTAATCTATCCAAATATTTTTTGTCTGAATCACTATAAGGAAGTCTGGAGCCACCAATTCCAACCTCATGGTCATGGAAGTATTCTAAATCCCCCTCGCTGCTGCCTCCCACCAAGCTTTCACGTACTTCACTGCCAATATCTGCCACATCACTATTGATCCCCACACCAATTGATCTAACCGAACCGTGCTGATCATCATCCACACAAATATCATCAAGTCTTGGTTTTCTAGACTCATTTACAACTTTCCCATCCCCTAACATTATCAGCTCATTAGTCTGGGTGACAAAACCTTGCCACACAGGTTCAGCGCGCATCAAGTTTAGTTCCTCTTCATCCATCAGCTGCCCATCATATTGAGCCATTAAATCATTTTCATTGGTCCTCCCATACATTTCAGTCACAGTCAACCCCATAGGATCCTCTGAGGTTGTGACTGGCTGGATATGTTTTGATTGAAAATATTGTTCACCAGAAAAATAAGAGTCCTCCTCAGCAAAAGATTGATCATCATCCTCGCATTTGGTTTGAGCTCTATCCTGCGTATCTGGGACACTTCCATGCCCTGTTCCCTTTTCATTGTCACTTGGATAATCGATCTCGTGAGCCAAAAACCATGCCTCATCCTCAATAGGCTGTCGCATGTATCCAACATCATCATCATCATCATACTCATCAGAGTCCCAATACTCATTTGGATAGTCCAGAGACTCACTTAAGCCATCACCAACAGTGGCAAAACCAGAAACTAAATCAGATGTATCTTCTGCAATTCCCTGACTTACAGACAACCAATTGCCACCAGCATTCCTCTTTCCACCTTCAATTCAAACTCAAAATTATATCCTTAGAATATTTATAATCAAATTAACACAATAAATACACACCAAAAAGGAAAAAAAAACATTTTATGTTAGCATACTCTGAATCAGATATGACACTGAAATCTTTTTTCTGAAGTAAGAAACTTGAGGGAAATGAAAAAATGCACAAGGGCCCACAGAGAATACACGCCCAACAAAAAAATTCCAGTGTCTTGCGTGATATTACACTGAAACTTTGACAACAAGAAATTTCGTCATCCCAATTTCATTTTTTTATTGATAATATTGAAATCTCCATAGCCACCACCCCCCGACACACGTGCGCACGTGCACACACCTTCTGTTGCAATTACCATATGCTAGAAATGTAATACTGAAGTACTAAGCATCAATTCATCAAAAAAAAAAAAAAAAAAAAGGATCACGCGATCTTGCCAAATGATAGTGCTGTCTTGGTTACATCTACAAACCTGCTTAGGTGCAGTAATGGACTGGACCATTAGAATTATCGTTGTTATAACTTGTAAGAGGTACCACAAGGTTTGAACGAGGGAAATTGAAAGTTTTGGAGAAAAATTAAGTCACCACCAAGAAGTTCAGACGGAACTACTTTTTATCATTAAAATTTAAAAGAAAAAGGAAAAACAAAAAAAAAATACTAATCTGGTCAATCCATATATTTGCAGGATCAAGAAAGAAAAAAAGAATGTCTCATCTGGCTAGAGAGATTGTTCTAATTAATCCCAATTTTAAATCAAGATAGTGCGAGGAAAGAAAAACATCAAAATTATCAGGAAAGAATGAGGATAACCCAAAAATTACCCAGACAGTATCAAATTGCTATGGAGTAGAAGGAATTGTCTCTATTAGTGTAAGAGCATACCAGCAGATGAAATTTCTTGCCCGACAGGAACATCTAGATAAGACCCTATAAGAAGGGAGCTGTCAATGCTAGTAAATTTTGCAATTTGTCCATCACGTTCAAAGTTTTCCTTCCAACTAAGACTCAAAGGTTTGTCTTCAGACTTCAGTTTGACGGGTGGCAATCGAGGCAATTCCTCCTTCTGACTTTCAGCCACGAGAGCTAAACTTAGACTGCCTAGAGTTGTTTGCTCGGCACTGTCCTGAGATCTGCCAAAATATAAAGCTCTTCCCACCTCATCTACTTGCTCTTTAATTGTTGCCCTTATATCATTCACCTCTGCTTTTCTCTTTGCATCTAGTTTGTCAGAACAAATCGCACTATCATAACTGTTTGACACGTCTCCCTTGGAAAATGGAAAAACAGTCTTCACAGAACAATCCATCAACAAATCTGATGATGAAGAATCTTTACCTTTATACCATGAAATATCTGCAGAGTTTTCTTTCATGTATGCAGAAGTAGCCTTAACCTGTTGATCAAGTTCCTTTGGTTCAGATTTTTGGGCAACGTCATATTTGGTTTCCACATTTGCTGTGCTAGCATTTCCATGCCACAAGTCTCTCTTTTCACTAGATGAAATCACACTTTCACCTGTTTTGAAGTTGGCATTTCTTGATTCAGAAACTTCTCCAGTATGATATCTGGATTTTTCAGATACCTGAAGCTCTGGAAAGTGATTTGCATCCTTAACCCCATCATTCTGAGAGGCTCCAACCAGACCGTTGCTAGATTTTACTTTCCATGAATATAAATCAAGCACAGTATCCTCTGAACCTTGAGAAAAGGTGAAGTTCCTGTCACTTGTTCCAACTGCATCATTTGATTTATTCCTCTCTCCAAACGTATAATCATTTCTCCATTTGCTTTCAGCACCATTTCTACCACTTCCACACTCTATTTCCTTCACGATAAGTTCCTTGGAAACATCAAGATTAATTTGCGAACCTGTCAGTCCGGTCTCGACCATTGGTTTGTCCCCATTTTCTACCTCCAATGAGTCCCCTAAACTCTTGTCGTCAAGCGTAAGTTTCTTGAGAAGCCCATTCAAATCTGGGTGGTTATTGAGCTCACTTCGCAATGCAGCCTCGGCTCTTGTGAACTGATTCCGTTTTAAGAAGTCCAGAATCACATCGATTGAATTTGTATCGACCATTTTCAGCTTCTAAAAATCTGCAAAATCATCAAAGTGGGTATGGGATTCATTTTAGCAAATTATATCATAACATTACTAAGACGCAAACTCCATTGCTTGCAAAGGATATGAGAGAAGAAAGAAGACATGTGGGTAGTGTAACGGGATTTTGCTAGATTCCTTCCAATAATTAAAGAAAGCTGACCTTTCACTAAGCTCAACTTAGCGGCACCATTCTGTCTTCTCGCGCTGTGGAACAACGGGGAAATCCAAGATTTAGGAAAATGGAAGATGCTTCTTCCCGCACATAAAAAGAGCATTCAATAAATGGAAAATAATGATAACAATAATAATAAAATCAAAGCTGCATAAATAAGCCCACGTAGTGCGTCCCACTCCGGTGCCGGCCAGAAACCATCTCTATCGCCGATCAATCACCGGTTCTTAAATTGTGATCGAAAATGGGGGACTTGGTAGTAAAAGCAACAGAATCCGTTGTGTAGGCCTGTCCAGTATCACATGAATCCAAAAGGACTCAACATATAGTGGAGTTGAATTCATTCCGACGGCAGTTTAACGAAATCTCGAGCGAAAATGAAATATCGACAGAAACCCTAAAACAGGCGGGATCTGACGATTTTGTTCTTGTTGCCCCCAATAATAGGTATGTGGATTTAAACAAATATAAAGATGAAAAAGGAGGGACAAGTCCGGAAAGGGAAATTAAAAAGAAGAAGAAAAAAAATGGAGGTGAAAGAGAGGAGCACCTGGTGGTTGCTGTTAAAGTGGTAGTGGTGGTGACAGAGGACGATGGGCGGTTTCCGCGGTGTCGCTGCTGCCTGCTAACGCAACGCTTTCTTTTCTTCTTTTTTCTCTCTCTCTCACTGCCCTTTTCTCTCTCGGAGCCCAGCCTGCTGTCTCGAATTGAACTCGTGGACCTAAGGCCAGTTAGATACTTTTCGAGGCATTCATTGTTTTTTTCCCCATTATTTTAAACTTTTCTTACATCAAAATTTTAAAAACAATATTCCACTCTCCTTGTTTTCTATTTTTTTAATGCTTTCATCATTTCGTTATGCGCAACATCTCTCATTTCTTCTCCCCCAACAAATTACGTTTTTCATTTTCTGAAATTCATAGTCTCTCCTCCATAATTATTTTCTTATTCTTTTAAATTAAAATAATCTAAATATAGACTAGAATTATAAAATCAAAACCTCTCCCTCCCACGACTCCAGCTTATTGGTGGGTGGTTTTTGTTAAGCACCATAGTCGCAGTGATAGATAATCCAACCTCCGATCTTTAGAAGAAAAAAAAATTGTATCTATTAATTTAACTTAGCTAGTTTTATTGATGTTTAGTTTCAAATAACTTGAAATTGTTTTTTAGTTCAATTATGTGAATATTATATATGAACTCTGGATGGTGTCTTCTTAATTTATTTTTAGTACAATAATTATCAAGTGGAGTCGAAACTACAATTTCTAAAAATGAGTTAAACAATAATCAACATTTACATTTTTAAATTAAAGCTTTCAACTTCAAATATACACGTGGATGTAAAATAAGCTCCAAAAAGTTTTGATGCTTAGAATGATTCTAGAATAAATAATATCAATATGGTCAATCCATAAAGTCAACGACGCAATAGACAATTTTTTTTTTTTTTTGCAAAGGTATTAGATTAAATGTACGAGTGGAAGAATCAAACTTCTGCTCTCAAGGTTAATCAAAGTTGTTAGTTTAAGTACTATGTCATTTGAGCTATATTCATTGTGGCGCAATAAGTAATATTAATGGGATGACATTCCTTTCATACTTCTTGGTGATATTGTTTAGGATAATCTCAATATATATTTCCAAACTGTTTGAAGTTATGCATATTTCTACAAATATTTTATCCAAAGGATCTTCCTAATCACATATTTTTACAAATGGTTCTCTCGGCAGTATTGACATCTGAAATCATGATATTGGTGTTCACATTTGACTTGTGAATAGGTTTGAATGTGGATGTTTTAAGAAATACTTCAACTATAAATTTAATCCTAAAAATGTTGTGATTTATATCAGTTTGGTTTTTGAATTTCCAAAATTACAAATTTAATCTATAAATTTTGATATCTATTAAAATTTGTGAGTCTACTAGACACAAAATTGAAAGTTTTAGACTCTATTATAGACATAAAAATTAAATTTTATATCAATTAGTTTAAAGAAATTAAATTTATCGATGATTTATTAGATACAAAATTGAAAGTTAAGGAGTCTACTAGACATAAAAGATGAAAGTTTAATACTTATTAAATATTATTGAAAGTCCATAGACCAAATAGACACAAATCTCAAAGTTGAATAACCAAACTTATTATTTTTTAAGTTTTTTGGATTTGAAAGGGATAAATTAATTATACCTTTAAAAAAAGATAAATTAATTTTATTATGGTAGAGAATTTGAAAACATAAATATGAAAACAAGAAATTCAATAAAAAAAAAAGGGAAATTACTATAAACAGAAAAAATATCAAACTATTTACAAATATGGAAAATTTTCATTGTCTATCAGTGATAGACCGCGATAGAATTCTATTGCTTTCTATCGCTCAAGAAAATAAATTCTATCGTCTGAGCGATAGAATGCTATCGCGATCTATTAGTGATAGACTGTAAAAATTTTCTATATTTGTAAATAGTTTGGCTCATTTTTCTATATTTGAAAAGAGCTAAAAAAAAAAAAAAAAAGGTTGTATTTCATGTATTCATATATAGTAATAGTTTTAGAAATAATATTGGATTCTAATTTAAACTATTGGTTAAAATATGTTTGATAATATATATTTATAAATCATAAAACTAGAATTAACTAATATTTAGTTAACAATAAATTATTATTAATTTATTTATAAATATAATTTATGTTTAAAAAATTATATAATTATTATTTTGTAATATTATATAAAATATAATACATGTTACATCTAAGAAAAATGAATTGAATTAATAAAATGACATATTATATTTTTAAATATTTTTTTACCTTTATTTAATATTTAGTAAACTCAATAAATTCGAAAACATAAAATAGAATATAAATTTTATATCAAATAAGCCTTAATTTAATTATTAGTTGTCACTGCTACGCATAATCTTCCACTATAGTACCAACTACCAAACCACCCCAGGCTCACATGATGTTTCCCTTCTTTCAACAAATTGCGCTTCCTCCTTCGTTCTTCAACCACTTATTATTATTATTATTATTATTATTATTATTATTATTATTATTAACAAAATTATATATCTAACGGTACAACATTTTGAATAATAGATCAGAATTTCTAATTAAATGGATTTTGTCCCTTCCACTGTCGCTAAAAATACTGCATCCTTCACATCAACTTTTAATAAATTATATGTCATCTCTTCCGAGTTTATCGTCTGTTTTTTTTCCTTTTCACCAAATTATAATATTTACAAAATTACTAAAAAAAACTTTTGTATATAACTTTGCCACGTGTAAGGATGAATGTTGGTTTGATTTGATTCAATTGTTGACTCCATTATTGGAATTAATCAATTTAATCTTTTAAAGAAATAAAAAAACAAAAACAAATCAAACCATTCAGCTATCCAAAATTGATGGTAACCCATACAAATTGGTTCATCAATCAAGCTTTTTACCTCATTTATAATTATAATTTTGGACTAGTATATGTCAAATGTTTCAATCACATTTGTTATTTAGGGACAAAAAAAATCATCTACTAAGTATATATGCATAATAGGCATAAAATTAAAGAGGTGACACCAACAATCAAATGCTTGCAATAAATTGCTTTTTTTTCTCTGGTCAAATAGAAGTGTTTATTAACTCCATAACTACTATATGGTGTTGTTGCAGAAAAGTGGGTGAGATTTTTTTCTTTTTAAACAGCGCGCCTGGATGATGATTTGAATAGAAATCTAGAATTATGCAGGTTCTTAAAATTAATAAACTATATTATTTTAATCATCAATGAACAATCACCACGAAAGTATTTTTTTTTTTTTTTAATCTTCAGGATTTAACGTTTGACTAGATGATCATGAATATACCAAGTCCATGCAAAATAGAAACTATGAAAATAAAATAAATTTTGTGATTGGTATTATGGTTATTGAAAGTTTGTAGAGTTTAAATAATGAAACTTAGAAAACTCCCTTTTATCTCTTAATCAGACATCGTTTATTGTTAAACAAAAAGAAAAAGAAAAATTAAAGATGATGAAGACTATGAATATATATACTAATTTATTAGCCTAAATGAATAAAAATATATATTGGTATTCCCTAAAATTTGAAAGCTCTCGGGAATAGCTTTAAGAGGCCAAGCAAGCTCTTTTTCGATCCCTAGGAAAGTAGGAAGTGCTTCACAATCCCAAAGATTCATTTTAGTAGATTTCTCATCGCAAACATGCTCGATTCATTGAAAACACTACCTCCTTTCTGCCAAAAAAAAGTGATAAAAAGAAAAGGGTGGTACTTATCTATCTCTATACTCTCCCTCTCTTTTAGTAAAAAGAAAAAATATATTTTTAAAAAATAATATGTCATGTGGCATAATTTTATTGGGTCTTGGTCGGGCTGCACAAGAGATGAGTGCAATTCGGCTACATCCAAATTTTTTCCTAAAGAAAATACTTATAAATCGTACCATTAAAGCCTTCGTTCCTATTTTTGGATGAAGGAATTATTCGAGGAGTTTTCGTTAAGGTTATAAGATCATAAGGCTGGAAGTCAAAATTTAATTTAGAAATTTGAACTACTTTTAATAGTTGTTTCGAGGGTGAGTTAATTATAAGTAATAGTTTGTGGGGTTGAATAATTCATGTTAGAGTGCATAATATTTTGTTTGGTTTAGAAAATATGTATTTAGGGTGCAAAGTATTTTAGTTTGGAATAAAAAAATTTGTGTTTGGGTTATTAATTTGTTTAATAGAAAGCGTTTTTTTTTTTTTTTTTTAAGTAGTGGTATGTTGAATATCATATTTTGTAAATAGAAATTAAAATGAAAATTGTTTAACTTGTGTCATTTGATCATTTGTTTTTAACATAAAAACCTTGAATCTGCATGTTTGGATTGTTTATGTGTATTTCTAAAATATTATTTTCATTTAAACAATTCTTTATAAATATTGTTTAAAATGAAAATATTTGTGTGTTTAGTTATATTTTCTCAAAAAGATTTTTATATGCAAATTTATTTTGTTTGCTATACACTCAAAGTGTTTCTATTAGCACCAAATTATTAAAAAAGAAGATAAGTAAACATTATAAATTAATCATTTCAAGTTTGTATTTAAAAACATTCACCCATGATGTTATTTTAGTATATAATAGGGTGAATTGGTTGTTAGCTATAGTTCGTCGTTGACGGGCCACCCACATTTTCCTAACACATACTGTTGTAAGGGATGATATTGTTCACTTTAGACATAAACCTTCATGGCTTCGCTTTTAATACCACCCAAAAGGCCTCATACCAATGGAGATAATTGTCTTCACTTATATATATCTCTGTTCATTCCCTTCTCTAACTAATGTGAAAATTTGTTCGCACTCCTAACAAAAGACAGTGTCATTGAGCCAAACTCACTTTAACGTTGAAATACTCTTATAAATTATAGGTTTGAATATTCTCTCATATATTTGTAATGTTAATATTTTAACATCACTCATAGATATATATAAAAAAAATTAAGTTGTTGAGTCGAGGTAAGTTTAATATTTTCTATATATTTTGAACATTTTATTTTACCTTTTCAAGTAGTGAAATTATTCTTTTACGTACCTCTAGGCTAAAAGACAAACATCAAATACCCATGAAATTTCTCCCTCCTCATCTCCTCTCTATCACTTCTCTAAATTATTCTCCCCTCCTCTCTAATTTCAATTTTTTTCCTCCTTAGCTTCAATCATAACACCTTTTTTTTTTCTCTTATTCCACAACTTGTCAGCATGTAGATCCTGAAAAGTTACACATAGTATAAAAAAGAAACTCATTCAATTTGGTCAACTGAACTCAAATTTATGACTTTGGAAAGTTTAAATTTATCTAAGTGGTTTACGAGACCATTAAAGAGATGTTTGAAGTATTGAGTTGGTTATTATAGTCAATGATTATTATAGTATGTAGGTTATTGTCACACCTTACCATATATTACCCTACCAAACCACTTGAGACGAGATGTGATGACAACAGACCCTGAGCATGGAATGGAGTCTTATCGTCTAAATTATTCCTGAACTTGAAACTTGACTTGAATCATCTCTCACACAAAACAACAATCACACAATTACTAAAATATCATGTTTGGCTACATGTCGCAAGAAATTGATGAGCCGGGTGACAACTTCTTATCAACTAACTCCGGTTGAAACTCAAAAGCAACTTGGTGGAAAAATAAATATAAAAGATTGAGCTAAAAAGCCCAATGAGTGGTAAGAGTTTATAGGAAAATAATTTGAGAAGATTATCATCATACTAAATAAGAATTCGAGTTCTATAAATCAATGTAAAACATAAGCAATTTAGAAAATTGAGAGAGTTATTACGTAAAGAAAATCATAAGCATTCTCTTAGAAATGTAATCATGAACATGTAAAAATCTTCACTAAACCTGTACCCGAAGGTGGTCATACTATATGCAGAGGAACTCAACAAATATAGCAGAGAAACATGGTCATACTAGATGTATAGCAGAGCAAACATGGTCATACTATTTACCGAGTAATCTCAAGGTAAATAGCAAAGCAAACATAATCATACGCATGTAGAGTAGCCCCAAAAGGCAAAACACCCTAACACACGGGCCAAAGGTGTGTGATGAAGTGGGTCCCAAAGACCTCATGTATATCATGGCTACACTACGAAAATACATTCACGTCAGTATAGTGAGAAATCACTATGAGTACATTGATCTAGTGGTTTGAAAACCACTTCAAACTTAAAACATAAAACTTGTCACTTTCGAAAATCTTACTCCACGTAATTTGTAAATCATTCTAAAACCATGATCTTTCTGTTGAATAACATTTCATAAATCCAGAATTTCACATGAAAGACATTTTCTCGAAAGTACTTTAAGACATAAAATCTGGCTAACAACATGACTTTACTTGAAAATCGTGAGTTAAGTTTCCTAAATTATTCATAAATATAAACTCATGAAAATCGTAAACATTTTATGGAAATCCAAGGTAATTCATCTAAATCAAATACAATCATATATTACGTTAAATTCCATAATATTTAGTTAAATAATTAACATTTCATAAAATTAAACCATTCACAAAAGTATTGTCATCGCACTTTGGATCATAAGCTAACCTAACTTCGGTCCAATCTGCAATTTTCAATTTAACCGTGCAATAATTAATCTATAATTATAATAGTAATCTGTAGCATTCAATTAAATCAACTTTTCATTCTTTGGAAACACATAGCAAATTTTCATATAATCTAATATATTTAACTAATAATAAAATATTTTGTAAAATGAACTACTCATTTGAACTTTTTAACTTAACCTTTTGTAATTATTTTTTTATCATGTTGCTCTTTAGTTTCAATAGGAGTTAGCTAATCAGAAGTTGCCACCCGGCTCATCAGTTTTATTGTGACGTGTAGCCAAACATGGAGTTTTAGTAATTGTGTAATTTTTGCATTGTGTAAGGTATCTAATTCAAGTTAAGTTTTAAGTTTAAGGAGAATTGACCCCATTGTACGCTTGGGGTCTATTGTCGTCACAACTCATCTATTAAATATTTGGTTATTGGTATTTAGTTTTTTAAAATTGAGGCATATAAATATCATTTTTACATATAATTTTTTTACTTTATTACTTACTTTACCAATATCTTAAAATTACATTAAAGTTAGTAAGTTTAATCTTTAGTTTTTAAAATCATGACTAGTAAATATTTAAACTTTCAATTTTAACTCTAATAAGTCCCTTACAAATGTCTAATAGTTATATAAACTTTCAATTTAGTATCTAAAAATCACATAAAATATTAAAAATGCTTAAAAAAAATTAACTGCGGTATTAGACAAAAAATTAATTTTTATTCCTAACTGAACCTCAAATTTCCAGTTTTATAGCCAATAATTACATTATTTTTTAAGAAAAAATGTCTGGTACTATGTATTAGACACACAAATCGAGATGTTAGTGATCTAATATATATTTTTCAAAGTTCAAAAACTATATATGACATAAATTTAAAAGTTACTGGCTAAATTTTTAACCTTATATAAAGTTGTACACCTAACATAAAATTATGGATATGCTAATATTTGTATTTCACTTAGTTAGGCTCGTTTTGACGATATTATATGATTTGAATATTATATCTATCCATTTAAAATTATATTTAAATGAATTTGTGTCCCTCTTAAATAAAATACGGGTTGAATATCTTTTCTCTTTCTTTAATACTTGGTTTATTCCATAGTCAATTTGTGCGAAAGGGGAAGAAAAATGTTGTAATTGAAGTTAGAAGAAAAAAACTGTAACGATAGAGGAGAGGAAAACGAGAATATAGAAGAGGAAGAAGGTAGAGTTGAAAGAGACGTTTCATAGGCATTTTTTTTACTCAAGGGTAAGAACATAACTTCACAAATAAAAAGGTAAACAAAATATGCTTTTTTTTTTTTTTAAATTTTAAATTATTATTATTTTTAGAAAAGACCAATAGTGTATAAGTTTTTTAGTTTTTTTTTTTGTCGGTTTGAGCAATTTTACTTAAAAGATATACTAAAATAATGAAAGACATATATGACTATTTAAATATGAGAAGGAAGATTTGAATGCCTAACATTGACATTTCAAAAAATAAAAAGAAGGTAAAATAAAGGACTAACATCAAAAATAAATATATAGTATCTTATCCCTTAAAATTATGCCGTAAGTTTGTAAGGT
The DNA here is from genome assembly GCA_002890555.2 of Lagenaria siceraria. Taxonomy (NCBI): domain Eukaryota; kingdom Viridiplantae; phylum Streptophyta; class Magnoliopsida; order Cucurbitales; family Cucurbitaceae; genus Lagenaria; species Lagenaria siceraria. Next base: position 231,606 of record CM016487.1, on the reverse strand, counting down.
ACGGTGATTTGACCATTTTTTAGTATAATAGAATGTAGAGATATTCGAATATATTAGATGAGCTATGTTTACTTTGACATAATGATTGTGAATCTTTGACCAATATTTAATTATGCTTGGAGTAGATATATGATGTATTACAAAATTGAGTCAACGAAGAAAAAAAGAAGCAAATTATTAAAATGAAACGGAAAGAATTAATAGCATAATTAAACTGTCACCGAACTGAATTAAATAGTTAGATGAAGATTAAAAAAAAGAAATGAATGGTAATGTCAAAGATTAAGGAAAGAGAGGGTCATAGCGTAAAAGGAAAGAAAGGGCGAAGAAGTGCCCTTGCAAAGGCCGCCACTGCAGGGCGTTGGTGACTGGTGAGGCATCAAACATCTTTAAACGACGCCACATCTTTTTCAGTTTCACTGTGTGTGTGAGCGCAGGCTCAGGCTCAGGCTCAGGCCCAGCAAACAAACCCCAGCCTTGACCCAACCCCTCATCGACTTCCGACCTTAAAACGCAATCTTCCCTCGTCATTTTTCTAAACCCCCCGTTATCGCAATCCCTCCCTTCACATCCCCTTCTTCCCATTTCCCCTTCTTCCCTGACCACTCCCTGCTTCTACCTCTCTGCTTCCTTCACAATGGGAAGATTTGGGGCGGTGGTTTTCATCGCCTTACTTTTTCTCCTCTGCGGATCTGTTCGGGTGAGATCTGATGGATCTGATCATCGCTATAAAGATGGAGAAAGCGTTCCTCTCTATGCTAACAAAGTTGGCCCATTTCATAATCCGAGGTAATTCCACTTCCTTCTCCTCAAATCCCCTACTTCCCTCTCTTTCGTTCTCTCATAAGATCTACCAGTTATCACTGTTTTCTCCTCCCTTATTATTTGTTTCGTTGAGTTCTAGCCGCTAGCTTTCATTGGATTCAGTTACTTGTGGATTTGGTGATTTCAATCCAGATCTGAGCTAATTTGTGCAGTCAATGCGTTGACCGTGAAATGTCACTTCTGATCTGCTAAATCGTTGAGCTAAATTACTGCAATTTTTCTTATTCTTAAAGTTCGTCTACCGTTAAATTCTTGAGGAATATTCAAGACACTCGAGATACCATCTTCAAGATTTTCTGTTTATTCCTAAACTAAGTGACAGCCTCACTGACTTTGTTTTGTGGCGTGCCTTCTTGCTAGAATATCCGAATTTCCATCTTTCATGCTAAAGGATTGACTTCATCGTTTTGTTGGTTCTTAGAAATAAGATTTTTACTGAGACCCTAACTTATGAAAAGTATACGATACAGCTGATAGACGTTAGCAGGTCTTGTAATTGGCTACCCAATATTTTATCTGACATATATTGCGTTTCTTTTTTCTCTTGGTCACAGTGAGACTTACCGCTACTTTGATCTCCCATTCTGCGTACCAGGTATGTATCTATTGTGCTAATTCCCATATTTGTTAGTTGGAATTTGGAAAACCAATTAGATGAATCTAAATTGCAGATGACGTGAAGGAGAAGAAGGAGGCTCTTGGTGAAGTATTAAATGGAGATCGTTTAGTTAGTGCCCCATACAAACTTGACTTCTTGCAAGAGAAGGATTCTATTACTGTTTGCAACAAAAAACTTTCAAAGGAAGACGTTGCTAGATTTCGTGCTGCAGTAGACAAGGACTACTATTTTCAAATGTATTATGATGATTTGCCAATTTGGGGTTTCATAGGGAAGGTTGACAAGGAAGGAAAAGATCCAAGTGATTTCAAATATTACCTATACAAGCATATCCATTTTGATATATTTTATAACAAGGATCGTGTTATTGAAATAAATGTCAGAACGGACCCCAATGCCCTTGTTGATCTCACAGAGGATAAGGAAGTTGATGTCGAATTTCTATACACTGTAAAATGGAAGGAGACAACCACCCCATTTGAGAATAGGATGGATAAGTATTCCCAGTCGTCGTCACTACCTCATCATTTGGAAATTCATTGGTTCTCAATTATAAACTCATGTGTAACTGTCCTCCTCCTTACGGGATTTCTTGCCACCATACTTATGCGAGTACTTAAAAATGACTTTGTCAAGTAAGAAGATTTAGTATTCTTTTCTTCCAGTGTTTGTTCTGCCTGTCATTTCAATTTGTGCCTGCTTCTAAGGGAGCCACTGCCCTTTCTTTTCTTTTCTTTATTTATTTTTTAACCCTTCTGTGTCTATGATATAGATATGCCCATGATGAGGAATCAGCTGAGGACCAGGAAGAGACTGGATGGAAATACATACATGGCGATGTATTTAGGTACCCGAAACACAAATCTCTTTTTGCAGCCTGTCTTGGTTCTGGTACCCAACTGTTTACACTGTAAGTAATAGCGGATCTTTTTACCATCAAAGTTAATATTTAGAAACCTCTGGTTCTCCCCATCCCAACATTTTTTTTATTAACTACGCTCTACATTTATCTCTACAGTACAGTGTTCATTTTCATACTTGCGCTTGTTGGAGTGTTTTATCCGTACAACCGAGGGGCTTTATTTACTGCACTAGTTGTAATCTACGCTCTCACATCTGGGATTGCTGGCTATATCGCAACTTCCTTTTACTGCCAGCTCGAGGGAACAAACTGGGTACTTTCTCTTTGAATTATTTTTCTTTCAATTACTTCAATATTTTGAGTTAACAAGGTCTTCAATTTCTCAATGATAGGTTCGGAATCTACTGTTGACGGGATGCCTCTTCTGTGGGCCTCTGTTTCTGACATTTTGCTTTCTAAATACCGTTGCAATTGCCTATACAGCAACTGCTGCCCTTCCTTTTGGTACTATTGTTGTAATAGTCCTCATATGGACTCTTGTAACATCGCCTTTGCTGGTGTTGGGTGGGATTGCTGGTAAAAATAGCAAGGCTGAATTTCAAGCTCCAGTTCGTACCACTAAATATCCTAGAGAGATTCCACCTCTGCCTTGGTACCGTGGAACGATTCCGCAGATGGCAATGGCTGGATTCCTGCCTTTCAGTGCCATATATATTGAGTTATACTACATATTTGCCAGTGTGTGGGGCCACAGGATTTACACCATATACAGCATCTTGTTTATTGTGTTCATCATTCTCCTTATAGTTACGGCATTCATTACTGTGGCATTAACATACTTCCAACTTGCTGCTGAAGACCATGAATGGTGGTGGAGGTATGCAACTGCTGCCCCTATGTAGCTAGCTAATGATTCGTTGTACTCTTTAGTAATTTTACAACGTTCGTCATGTGTGCTTCCTTCTCATTCTTTTTCATCCTTACAAATTTACAATTCTAATTGTTAGTTGAATAATTGGGGTGGGTATTATTTTTGCTCATATTTATGTTCCACCAAATTTTTGATGATATAGAGGCAGGATGAAGCCTGTTTTCATTAATTATGAAATGGTTTCTAGTTGAACATGACATTCATGAGAAATGAATTTGTTTACAAGGTAAAAGTTCTGTAAAGTTCATGATAGTCATTCAGGATGGTTGAGTCGTTCCCCCCCAAAAAAAAAACGATTTCTTCTCATCGTCCTTTTCACCCCTTTCTTAACATTATTCTTTTGGTAGCTTTTGTTACTTTGAAAAAATTGGTTGTTTAAGCATGCAAGAAAGGTGTTTACATGAGGAATTATTATTTTTGTCTGCGGAATATTTGCTGTCAGATTACATGGTAGTTGAATATTTAGATTTCTCATAGTACTCACGTCAGATTTAGCGTCTACACATGAATACTAGAATATTTAGATTGCATTTACGTGCTAGTATTGGCAAGGTTGGATGAGATGGCAGTTTATGTAGCTTTTTGAACATCTTTCTGAGGGTTATAGAACTGTTGAAATGTGCTTCCAATAATTTTGTCTATATGTCTAGCCGCTCTGGTGACTTGGAATATAAAGCCATGCTTAATTTGTTAAACTCCCTCTGTCTTCATTCTTTTGCAGATCTTTTCTTTGCGGTGGGTCAACTGGCTTATTTATCTATGCGTATTGTTTGTACTACTACTACGCCCGCTCAGATATGTCTGGGTTTATGCAAACATCATTTTTCTTCGGCTACATGGCTTGTGTCTGCTATGGCTTCTTCCTGATGCTCGGAGCTATTGGTTTTCGAGCAGCTTTGCTTTTTGTGCGTCACATATACCGGTCCATCAAGTGCGAGTAGTCCTGGGTACCCATCACTCAATACTGAGAAGACGAATTATGTTTCTTTAACTTTTCATATTCGTAGGTTTCTATGTAGAAAAGTTACCTGCAGCAGTCCTTTTTTTTGTTCTTTTTGGTGATATGTCTTGGAAAGGGAACAGCAATTTCTTTAGATATTTTGCTCTAAGAGCAGAGCAGCAGCATGGTGGCAGGATGGATGACCGTGCCAGGCACGAACTTGGGGAACGGAGTTTGTACCATTACATTAGTTGCAACACTTTTGTTTTAATCTGAACTTTGTCCAATACATTATTATTGTTCTTCCTCTCAAGTGTCTAACACCCTTTTATGATGAAATACTCGTCCGGTCCAGGAATTCAACGTCCATTGTTCCTCAATTTTTATTTAAACCAGAAATAAGTTCACTCGAACAAAATTTTCTTGCTCAAATTCCAAACTGTTCCAAAAGACTTAAAACTACATAACAAGTATGTATGAAAGAGGAGAAAAAAAATCAAAATTTTAAAAAATAAAAAAGAAAACCAACAGGATTAACCATCACATATTGTGTAAGTTAACCCCAACTCAACTCATTGTTTTGATATGAGGATGGCTGAGATTTAAATATAACTTGGCATACCCCCAAACCAAATGTAGAATATAGAAATGAAAGCCAGCTATTGTGGAAGTAAAAGACATTGATTGGTGGATGGTAGGGAGATATAACCAAAGCTGGGTGGCTCATTGTTTCAATTTTGAATTTTGATGATGTAAACGAGACAGAGTATTGGTATTTGATGTTATAAAAAGAATGCAAGAGGAAAGGGATGGGATGTACTTAAAAAGGCAAAGTCAGGGAAGCTCAATGGATCCCAAGGTGGTAGCGTTGATTGGGGTTGGACTTAGAATCTTCATCTTCATTTGTCTCCTCATCGCCCTAGTCGTAATTGCCACTGACAAATTGGCCCTCATTGATGGCTTCAAAGCAACCTTCAATGATGTCCATGGATACAGGTTCTCTGCTCTGCCCATCAATCTCATCTGCAATAATAATCATTACAAACTCACTACCATCATTTTTCATACTGTTCTTGCTTGCTAATTGCAATTCAATGCAGGTACGTATTGTCTGTTGCAATTATAGGGTTGGCCCATACAATTTTACAACTGGGTTTCTCTATATACTATGTGCTTACCCAAAACATACCCTTTTGGAATGGGCTTCCACAATTCAACTACTACGCAGACCAGGTTGGTGACTTAACCAATTATTAATTTCTTTATAACATGGGGTTTATGTTACGAGTGAATCAAATGGCATGGAAAATTGGGTATGCATATGCAGGTGATAACTTGGATGTTGGCCACAGCGGCTGGGGCTGGCTTTGCGGTCTCCGCAGAGCTGAAAAGATTCGTGGATTCAAGAATTGAGAAGGAACTTGGGGATTATGGTTTCTTCAGTCCAGAAGTGGATGAGCAGAAATCTTTGATAGATGATTTCTTCGATAAGGCCAATATTGCCACTGCCATTCTCTTCCTCGCTTTCCTCTCTATGGCCACTCTCCTCCTTCTCTCTCCTTTCAATCGGATCAAACCAACTCCTCTCCCCACACAAGATCTCGAGGCCCAGAACCTCGAGGCCCAAAAGCTTGAGGCCCAATCTTCCCAGGCCCAATCTACGGAGGCCCAAACACCGGAGCCCCCTTCCGGTTGATTTTAGATCTCTCTCTCGCTAATTTTGATATTCTATTCCAATATTACTCTCCTCTCTAAGTAATGTACTTGTTGCTGCTTATGTTTACTCATTTCCTCTGTATTTTTTAGTTTCGGAGAAATCAAATTTTATTATCAACACAATGTTGTTGTTAAAAAAATAATAATTTAAGCTTAAATCTCATTTTGGTTTTTGAGCTTTTAAGTTAGATTCTATTTGGTATTAAACCTTTTCTAAATATTTTATTTTTAGTCCTTATTCTCTTATAAGACTAACCATTTGGGTCCGTGCTATATTTTTTTATCATCAAAATAATCACTTGTTCAATGTTCTTCCTTTTAACTCATGTGGTTTGAAATTATGTTCATATTAATATTTTAATATACGTATATTCAAAACTATAATATCAATTAATTTGTTAAAAAAAAGAAATTTAAGGCTAAAATGGTTATTTTTTGAAACTATGTTTAATATTTTTAAAAGTTAAAAAATAAATGAAACAAGGTTTAAAATCTTGAAAATTAAAATACACAATTAAAGTTTAGAAATTCAACTGGAAATTTTAAACAAGAAAAAACTTATGGAAATGAATGCCTTTTAATATTAAATTAAGGCCACTTCTCTCATATTAAAACATGTGTTACTTATACTCCGGTAGCATGAATACGATTGGAAATTATCTACCATGCGACTATTAGATTAGATTAGATACACGAGAGACTTGATTAGGATAACCTATCCCTAACTATTTAGCTATAGTCAGTAAGTTGTGATAGCTAGTATTTGGGATGTATACTATTTAAATATAAGTTATAATAATTTATATTTGGATGGTAAACTATTTTTGTTTGTGTAAGAAATAGTAAACATTGTAGTAAAAAAGAAAAGAGAGAATGAATGAAAAATAGTAAATATTGTAGTTAAGAAGATTTTGAAGTAATATTTACTATACTTAATTGTAGGTTATAAATGGTTATATATACCATTATTATATTTGGTGCCCCAATATGGAGTGATGATTTTGTTGCGAGAAGGGGTGTCGAATTCCCTCTTGACCAAGCAAATAATATTTATATCACCGAACCAAACTAAAACTATAGTAATAGTTGGTCAGGTCGATCCGCAAGGATTCTTCTTCTCTAAGATCGAATTCTTCCAAAAAAAACTTCCTTACTATGACTTTAGCAAGACAACAACTTGTGGGAGTCTCATTTTGAAAGATAAAGGAATTGGAATAGGAGAGAATTTTATAGAGAAACTTTTTTTTTTTTTTTTTTTTTTTTTTTTTTTTTTTTTTTTTTTGTAGAATTGTTGAGAGAGAGCACTTGTAGGGAGAGTAATTTTTCTGGTAGAATACCTAATCCCCTGCAAATACAAACCCCTCTGTATTTAATGCATAAGGGAATAACTCCCCACTTCCCTACATAAAAGGGGAGTAATAACTAATAATCAATTAATTAAATTAAATATTTTATACTTAATCAAAAAAATATTTGAATCATATTCAAATGTATATTTCTCCCCTAACCTATAATTTTAATATGAATCTCATTCATATTAACTTTTAACCTATAGTTTTAATACAAATCTCATTCATATTAATTTATTACTCCCATATTTTATATAGTTTAATTTTGAATCATATTCATAATTAACTATATAATAATGTATCTATATACATTATATTTTATATTAATTGTATCAGATACAATTAACATATGTTCTCTAAATTAATTTAAAATTTTCAAATTATTCTTTCAAAACTTTGGTTCTTGTTAATCTGTTGTGAGCTAGCAAGGGGACTTAATGGACCTACAAATTATAAGCTTCAATGATCCGAGATTAATTAATTAAACTCTTTAATTAATTAACCAACATTTATTAACTATAGGATAAACCACTATAGACTCAAAGTTGCACTCTTATGCATTATAGAACAAATTACATCCATGGATATAATCATTACACGTAAGTCGATCTTTCACGAGTTGTTCGTAATTACAGCTAGGTCAAATGTCCGTTTTACCCCGTAGATACCTTTGTATCCTTAAGTACCACTTATCCTCTAATGAACAATTTATTTATGATCTAACTATAAACCAAGTTCCTTTCGAGCTAATGAGAAAGTGGCCCTTGTAAATACCTAATTGAGATATCATGTGTACCTCTTGATTATGTAGGATTTTTTTTCTTCTTCTTAAGATTATGTAGTGTGAATGAAAATAATAATTGATAAATAGTTAGGGAGTAGTTGGTGTATAATATTTGTTGTATAGGAAAAGAGAGAGAATAGGGGTAGGGAGGTAATGTATGATTGGAGGTTGGGGGAAGAGGGGTTGTTTTAGAAAAGGAGGTGAATTTGATACTTTGACTTTTAGGGTTGAGTGGAAAAATTCTCTTTTTGGATTTAAAAGATGAGTCTTCCCCACTCACATGGTCTGTTTCTTGAGTCATCACTACTCATCCCTCTCTCAACTTTTTAACATAAATAATAATAATAATAATAATAATAATAATAATAATAAAAATAATAATAATAATAATAAAAAGGAGATACCCAAACCCCCCCATGGGCCCTCAGCTGCAACCCAAGTTTTCATGATTAGTCTTTGTTGGCACAACTTTTTTCTTTCTTTCTTTCTTTAGTCTTCCTAAATATAATATACATTATATTACATCATATATAGCATAGCTTTATATTGCATTGCATTGTGAATTTATGAAACTCAATTTACAAAAGAAAAATGTGGTGTGTGCTTTGCGTGTTGTGTTGTGTTGTACAGTACAAGAAATTGGATTCAGCCTCTAATACCATAGCCGATCAGTCTCCTATGCATAAGAGATCCTTCTTCTCAAAGCATATGTCAGTTATGGAATCTTTGATTTATAACAAAATTAATACAATAATTTCTAGTACCTATCTCTCTCTCTTTCTTTCTCTATGTATATGAATATATCATATATATATATATATGTTTATTCTTTTCCGATGAAAGGCGTACTGCATGACGTGTTTTTTGTTGAGCACAGCCAGAGCGCCACAGTGGCAGTGCCACTCACTAACTTGTTTTTTCTGTTGCCTTTCTTTTCTCTCTGGACATCGCTTTTTGTTTCTTTTTACTTTAGTTTGGAAGGGAAATGCGCGCTTTTGGGCACTGACTCGGTTGCATGGAAGGTCCATGTTATCGCCATCACCCGAGGACACGTGGACTTAAAACAGTTATTAATTAATTAATTTATATTTATATTTATATTTATATTTATATTTTTGCAAGGGTGTGTGTGTGTTTTATTTTGTCTTGCATGTGAGATATATAATGTATGACCCACAACCACAACACAAGTGAGAGAGAGAAAAAAAGAGGCGAAAATTAAAGGGCATGGGATTGAAGGCGATAGAGAGGCACATGGACACTAAAACCTTATCTTCCAAACAAAAGGCTACACATTTACAACCAAAACCATAAAAAAAAATAAAAAAATTATATCAAAATTAAGACGGTCATTGCCATGCTCGCTGCCCTTACCCCTAGCTGCGTACCAATATTATTACTCTTTCTTTCTTTTTAAATAAAAAAAATGATATTATATTCTTATCTTACTTAATTATTATCTTTCACTGTACAAAACACAACAAAACAAAACAAGACATATACAATACTACAAACTTACAACTTATATGAAGAGAAAGTAGCAAACATATTGCTGGGTAATTGCAATGAATATGTATGTGTCACTTTCCCTACTAACACACATTATATTCTAATTACTTCACATAATTATTTTCAAATCTATTGATCGAGAGCATATGTTTAGGCTATTTTTGTTGTTTTTAATTATTTTAAGCACATATTGGAAACCTATATACAACAATTGGAGCATATAAAAGAGGTGTTTGGTGGCTAACAAATAAAGATTAGAAAAAGAAGAGAGAAATATGAAAGGGGAGGAGAAAGAGAGAAGAGAATTAGAGAAGGAAAAAGGAAACATGAAAACATGGAGACACAGTGGCATAAACAGTTGCATAATATTATAAATTCAATAATCATATGATGCAGGCCGAGACAACAACTACAAGCCCAAACCCGACATCCCACACCCTTCCATCCTCAACCTTGTCCTTAATACACAAATCATCAACCAATATGTATTTGTCTCTTCCAAAATTCCCACTATTAATTCACACACACTTCATTCTTGACGTTTTTAATTTCAAAATATATATCTATATCCATCGTGTCACTCTAATAATATATATAATTAACTAATTCTTTTAATCAATAAATATAAATATGTATATTTACTCTTCTTCCTATAGCTTCATCAATCAACCACTAACTTCCAAAGCCTAAAACTATACCCATCCATCTTATTTCATATGTACCTAGCTCTTGTATTATTAATTATTCTAACGTCCCACTTCACTATAATGGCCCCAATCAGACAAGACAACTTATATATCAACTTATTATTTTTCCTTTCTTTATCTTCCTGTCTCTCATGATTTGATGTTTCCATATATAGCTACCTCAATTCTTCTTTAATTCCAAATATATTCTCTCTTAATTTTGTTGGTGAACGTGAATCCCCCTTCTTGTTTTTCTTCTGCTTATTATTATTATTATATATATATATATATATATATATATTTAATTTTAATTAGCTTGGAGGAATACCAAATATTTATTTTCTAGCTAGTTTCATCCTACTTCTTTTGATCCCTCATTCAAATTTGTCTGAATGGGAACATGGATTGGAACTTCAAAGTTCTACCTCAATCTATTAAATTCTACATCTTCTAATTAATATTTTCATTTTCTTTATATATTAGCATTATAATCACTATACGTTTGTTCTAATTGCATTATATGAAATTAGTTAGAGACTATTTTTAAATATAAAAAAATTTCACTATTTATTACATTTTTCTATATTTATAAATAGTTTGATATTTTCTATTCATTAGTCATTTTTGTATTTCTGTTTGTTATTTTTTCAATAATTATCGTCTCAACTACTTTTTGTTAATTTTACATAAAAATGGGATTTTTTTTTTTTTTTTTTTTAAAGGAATCAAATTTGGCCAGTCAACTTTTAGTTACATAATAAACACATATATGCTTTAGGGTTTTTATCTTGTTTTGAGCTAAAAGGAATATTGATAAGGAAAACAAAAAGTGGAGATTGTGAAAAGAGCAGCCTTGTGACTGAAGTTTGGTTACTAGATTCTCCACTCCACCAGTGGCTTAATGCAATAATTTGCACTTAATTAGTTTCTTGGTTTTTTGTTCCCATAATGCAAACGAATTTAATGACTCATGACCAGCTGCCCTGCCCTGCCCTGCCCTAATTATCTTGTGCACCCCATTTTCAATGGTCAACCCTTCACCTTGTTGACTACCTCAGACATATATGTATATCATTATTGCACATCCAACTATTTCTAAAATAATTATGACGCGCTTTAATTTCTTCCTTAATTCACATATTATTCGTCCATTATTCACTAATTAAATCTCTGTTTTCTTTTAGTTTCATTAACTAATCTTCTATGCCCCATCAAAATATTCATCCATGAATAATATGAATACAATAATTCCATCGCTACTCAATTGAAATTAAGAATCTTGTGTTGCTTCTTCTCTTCTCATGATATCTTTTCATATAATTAAAAATAAAAATTTCTCCCGTTGGGACCCCTAATGGCCCATTGGATAGCGGCTGTGAGTTTTTGTCCTATGGTTAAGCTGATAGAGATTTTTTTTCCCTTTATAATGAATTTTATTATTTTTGGCTAGCTCTATTGACAATTGAGGGGATAATTAAATTATATATATGTAAATATGTTCTAATTTCAATGGATCGAGTATAATTGCAGATTAATAATGGATTAGATTAGACTGTGGTAAAAAAATAAATGTGACTTTGACTCGAGCGACATTTTATTCGTCTCAAATGAAAATAGGGATATGGATTTGTGGATGAAATGTGTGTATTTATTTATGAAAAATAAATTAAAGAAAGAAAAATTTTTATCGATAGAAAAAATGTCAAATGATTTACAGAAAATGACAAAAAAAATAGTGATAGACATTGATTGATTTCTATCATTTCTATCACTGATTAAACTATGATAGACTTCTATCTAAAAATTTGCTATTTCGTGTAAAATTTTTCTTCTTTTTTCTATTTTTAAAAATTTCTCTTAAAGAAAGAGAGATAAGAAAAGTATTTAGATAGAGTGTTATTAGTATGATTGGAAAATGAGTTAAGTTAAGAAAGAGACTGGATTGAAAGCTTGAAACACATACGGAAACAAATGTAAGAGATTATGAGAGTGTGTAGCCCCAAAGGAAAGAGGACATGAAAAAGCAAACATGGGATTGAGCACCACCCATGTAACATTGTCCCCTCCACCTCCTTATATTCATTCATTCCTCAACCAAAATCATCCATCTAAATTAAAGGTCTTTTTCATTCACTAATAATTTAACAACTTTGAAGGTAGGGGTATATACTTTTCCCATCTTGGTGAAGTTAATATTTGGGTTATGTTCAATTAACTTGATCTTGAAGAGCAAGGTTATATATATATATATAAATAGATAAATGAGAGTATATAAAAATGGAAAAATGGAAAAAGGCGGAAAAAAGGAAAAAGTGTAAGGAGAAGAAAATAGAAAGAGGCTAAAATAGTGGTTGGAATAATATAGTAAAAGATAACAAACATATAAAAATAAACAAAAGATAATAGAGAGTATAAGAAAGTAGACAAGGAGAAGGCAATGAAAGAGGAAGGGAAAAAGACAAGGAGGTAATTAGAGGAGGGAGAGAAGGTTCGGCCCAACCCACTAAGGAATTGTGGAAGCCCATGATTGTGACAACTCACGGCCCACCACTCACAGGCCCCACAGCCTTGGCTAAAATGGAGAGGAGGCACGTATGACTGGAGAGGCACGTGTGGGGGAGTGCCGTACTGGTACCTACTACTACTACTACTAATGTAATAATAAGATTAATTAAAGATTAAAATTAAATGGAAATGAAACTTGAAAAAATGTACACCATTATTCACCCAACATTCATACCCTCCCATGATCCCACTCCAACTTCTTCTATATCCAAAAATCCATCTTATACTCTCTCTCTCTCACACATTTTGTATTCTCTAGTACTCTCATAGAGGACAGTTTTAATTAAAACGTCAAATCTAGACCGTTTAATAAATCTGTTGTCCCTAGCTACCTATATGAGTATACGTACAAATTTATCTTACCCTGCCTTCCTTTCCTTTCACGAAATCATTCACTGAGGCTGACATGCATATATAATCTGAATATCACTTCTTCTTCTTTTCTTTTTTCTTTTTTATTTTTTTTTCTTTTTTTAATTTTTAATATTAATAATTAAAATTAAAAATAAAAATGTTTGTCCTTCTATTCATTTACTATATGAGAATTACGAGCTGGGTGTTCAAGTGGGCGTGGACAGAGGCTTCTTCTTCCTCTCTATCATTCTATTAATTTGTAGATTAATTGGATTATTGGCTAGTACTCCTTCATTATTTATGTTATTTTTGTGCTTTCTTAATTAGTAACGTAATTAATTGATCAATTTATAGAATGAGGTGGGATTGCCGAGAGCATGTAGCTTAAATCTTCCATGGATGTGTTTATAATTAATGTTTAATTAATTAATTAAATGAGAAAGGTGGAAGTAAAGTAGTGAAGAATGAAATAATAATATATGAATTAATAAAAAGTAGAGAGAAATGGGGGAGATGATGGGGAGAGTGATTCTGTCCAGCATCGATCGCATGGACGAAAAGAGAATAATGTGTGAGTCGTCTGTAATCATCTTCCCCAACCTTCTCTTAACTGATCCCGAATCTAATCATGTTTCATTATAAAGTACAACTTCCACCCTTTTTTCTCCCTTTTTCCTTTTGTTTCCCTTTTCTTAATTAATGCATATATGCTTCCCATATCTAATTAATAATCAAATTACTTATTTATTAATTAATCCCTTTTGTCTCTCTCTCCTTCATGTGTTTTTATTATTCTTTTTCATTTATTTTGTTGGCTAGGTTCCTTGTTAATTAATCTAAACAGAAAGCGAGAGAGAGAGAGAGTAAGTGCGGTGAATATTATTTATGTTAGGTTTAAGATTGCTTATACAAAAATGCTCCTCCTCTCTGAGTTGAATTTTTAGTAAAATATTAAAAGTGCAGCTACATCGAAAAAGTTCAAGAAAGTTATGGGCTTCAATAAGCTTAGATGTGCTAACTCTAGTCAAATTTTCTTTTGTATTCTCTAGTTTGAGAATGGAAAAAAGGGTATCAGCTGTAGTCAAAAGTTTTGAGAGAATGCTTTTATAATTAGGGTTGGGGAGAGATTGTAATAATTTTAGTGGAATTTTTCTAGTCCGTGGTTTTTTCTCCAGTTTGGAGTTTTTCTACCTTGTGTTTCCAGTTTTATTGCTTTCTTTTAATTTCTCAGTTATTTTCTTGCTTATTCCTATGGTAGAAACGAGAGGTTTTTTTTTCCAACAAGTGGTATCAGAGCTTTAGGTTCATACTTTCTTGAATTTTTTAGTATGCTATGTGGTTGCAACATTATTTGAACTTCTACATCAAAAAAGAATTCTTGAAACGGGTTGTGGTATTGTGAATAGTATGAGTTGTGTTCACTATTTGCTATTTTTGCTAGGAAGTGAAGTAGATATGTCAAGCTTTATGAGTCGAGTAAAGGTTGATGTGGAGAAATTTGATAGAAGGATTAATTTCGGCTTGTGGCAAGTGCAAGTCAAGGATGTGCTGATATAATCTAGGTTACACAATGCCTTGAAGGAAAGACCAAGAAGTGATACTTCTAAAGGGTTAAGCGGTGATGGTGGTCCAGTAGAGTCCAGCGGCAGTTCCAATAAAGGTCCCAAGAAGTCCAACATGAGCGATGATAATTGGGAGAAAATTGATATGAAAGCTGTAAGTGCAATCAGGCTAACTTTGGCTAAAAATGTTCTTGCGAGAATGCATGTGAATGGAATTTCGACAGCCAAAGAGCTTTGGGAAAAGCTTGAAGCAATATATAATCAGGCCCAAAGCATCTCAAATCGATTATACATGTAGGAGCAGTTTCACACTCTGCGAATGGTGGAAGGTACGCAAATTTCAAATCATTTGGGTAACCTCAACGACGTCGTTTTTGAGCTGAAAGTGATTGGAGTGAATCATCTTGTCACTTTCTCTTTCTTATGAACACATGAAACCAATCTTGATGTATGAGAAGGAAACTTTAGATTTTGCTGAGAATATTAATACACTTTTGTCAGAGGGAAGAAAACTGAACAGTGAAGGGCGTACTTCACAAGAGAATTCAGTACTAGTAGCTAGCAAGTGGAAGAGGAAGAAGAAAGAGTTCGTGCAAAAAAAGGATTTTCTGGAAATGAGGACAGTCTGGCGCATGAAAAGGGATTGTTCTAACAAAGTAGGTTCATTGAATGGCTCTGAGTCAGATGCTAACGTCGTCTCCATTGCCACGAAAGGCAGTCCGTTCTTTTGAAGAAAGACAAAGTTCATCCTTGTGGTATGTTTGTTTTACCATGATAAAGGGATGTGATGTTAGTAGTTCTACAAGTTTGCACATGGGGCATTGACTTGATGGTTAAGCAAGGTGTATGGTGGAAATTGTGTCGATGGCTGAAGAACTTCTGGGTGAGCCTAATAGGTGGTAGTTTACACTATAAATTTCAGCAAGGTTTATTGGCAAGTGACGAAAAAGAAAAATCTTGGAAGGAGGTATTTCCTAGTGGTCTACTCTTTATAGTGAATTGAGTTACAATTCTCTCAATTGGGAATTATGATTGTCGGTGAAGATAATAGATGTAGCAAAAGCTGTGGATTCTTCAAATATCTTGCCAATGTGGAATTTGTTGGGTTTTTGGCAAAATATTAGAAGTGCAGTTGTCCCGTATCAGAAAGGTTCAATAAAGTCATGGGCTCCAAGCACTATAAAAGAAGCCTATGCCTTTGATTTCGAATTGTACTAATTAGAAACACTTTAAGCTTAGATGGTGCTAACTCTAGTTAAATTCCCTTTTGTTTTCTCTAGTTTGAGAGTGGGAAAAAGGGTGTGCTTTCTTCAAGTTGAAGTTTTTCTTCGTTAATTCTTGTGTTTCTAGTTTTATTGTTTTTGTTTAATTTCTCTATTGGCCTATGGCCTTGGGTCCCAGTTTCTCTTCTTTCTTCTTCCGGCAGCCACCAAACCCATAGGACACTTTTTTTCCACTTAAAGTTTTGTTATAAGATTCCTTATTTTTTTTTTATTTTTTTAATTTTTTTTAATAAAATAATAGATAGTAAATAATAAAAAAGTAAAAAAATTCCTTGACAAATTTATCCACTATCAATCTTAATACTAATAACACAATTAGGTAGCTTAATTCCATATTGATTTGATAGATTATCTAATTTCTGATAATTCTAAACAGAAACCCCCGCGCATGCCCTTCCAGTTACCTCAAAATTTTGAGCCACAAATTTGCTGATTTGCATGCTGTTATTTTGTTGGTGTACGAAACTGATGAATAATAATTATTAACTACTTACTATTTTTGCATATTGGGGTTTAATTAAAACAAGCTCCTCCGCTGAGTCTTTGTAACAGGGATTGGAGTTTTGACCATGCAATATTTCAAATCATTACAGCTTTCCGAGTTTTGAATAAAAATCAAACTGTGTACACACTCGAACAGTGGACTGGACCATCTCTCTCTCTCTCTCTCTAATTTTTTTTTGTCACCTTATTTCATCATTATTATGGTAATTTCTCATATTCATCCTCCTAACGTAATTAATTTAATTTCAAGATTAAACGTATGGTCAAACCCACAAACGACCTTCAATCTCAATTTCTCTTGGTGCTGAGATCTTGAATTTTAGTTAATGAGTTGAAATTACAAATTGTAATTGTATGCCAGGGCAGCGATGTGGCAGGCTGGATTTTAAAAAGTAATTATAAAGTCGGGAATTGGAAAAGCTTCTTTTTGCAAGAGTTAATCACGTGGGATGTGTACACATTAAAATAAAAAAGAAGAGTGTTTGAGGGAATTTTGGTGAAGAATGAATTAAGTAACCGGAAGAAAATAAATGATGGGAATTGAAGGCAAAATTTAATTAATTTGAAGAAAGGGAAATGTACCTCTAGATATATAAAATATAATGTATATAATTGAAAAGGAAGAAAGGGTATATATAGAGTTGAGGGAAGTATATAAAATAATAATAATAATAATAGGTAGGGGGATTAAGATTAAGGATTAAGGCGAGAAAGAAAAGGGGGGGTTGATGGTGTGAAGTGTGATGCAGAAAGTTAAGGGAAAAAAAGCGAAGGAGGGAAGAGGGAGCATCTTCCACAGGGAATTATGATTTCATTCACTATCATGTCCTTGGAAGGTGACTTTACATCTTCAGTATCAACTTTATAAAAGCTGCTTCTTTCCACACATTTAATTAATCCTACTCAGAGACTGGGTTTCTGTGGCAGGCAGTAAACCCTCAGAGGGCATTTCGGTCAAAATGCTAATAATATCATTTTTTTTTTTGATAGAGATAGAGATAGAGATAGAGAGAAAGAGATGTTATTATATTGTTGGGAAGGGAAAGGAATATAATGGGAGTGGGAGAAAAGGGTAGCGTACGTGTATTGTTTTGGAGTTTGGCAGTGTGTATTATGATCATGCACAACCATCATTTTACGCCCCTTGTAATAAATTTTCTGTTTTTGTTTCTTTGTGGGGATGTCTTTCCCTTATGGAGCCCATTGCTGCCTGTGGGATCAAGTTCCAAGTTTTTTTTTTTTTTTTTTTTTTTTTCTTTATTTTTTTCCATTTAGGCTTGAGAGAGAGCTAGCTAGTTCTGATCTTAAGAGGACACCTTCACAATATCAGATGAGGATTATTAGAAGAAAACAACGAGAGAAAGCTGGTAGCCCCTCCCCTTCAGAAAAAAAAGAAAAAGAAAAAGAAAAGCTGATAGTGTTTTTTTTTTTTTAAAAAAAAAAAATAAAAAAAAAAAGATATTTATAAAAGAAAGCTGAGGTAACCGAAAGTAATACCTTCCTCCTTTTCCTTCTCTCTCTCTTCTCCGTCCCTTAGCTTCACCCTCTTCCCTATCTAATATCTATCTATCTATCTATCTATCTTCCCCCTCAGGCCCTCAAACCTTTTTTTCTCACTACATACACTCTCCTTCTCCCCACAACTAAACCTTCATTCATTCATATATATATTTTCTTTTAAATAAAAAAAGAAAAGAATTAGAAAAGGGTAATTAATTAGTCTGTTTCTTGAAAAATTTCGATGATAGGCAATACGGCCACTTCGGCCTCCCCAGTTCTTCCTTCTTCGGAACCATACTCTTGCTTAGAAAATGGAAACAACAACAACAACAACAAGAGGAAAAGAAGGCCTGCAGGAACCCCAGGTACGCCATTAACATAATGTTTTGATTTAGGTTTAAGGAATTAAAATGAGTGAGAGGATTAATAATAATAATAATTATTCTAATGCTGTGTGCACTGCAGATCCGGATGCAGAGGTGGTGTCTCTGTCCCCTAAAACACTGCTAGAATCGGACCGGTACGTGTGTGAGATCTGCAACCAAGGGTTCCAGAGGGACCAGAACTTGCAGATGCACAGGCGCCGGCATAAGGTCCCTTGGAAGCTGCTGAAGAGGGAGACTCCTGTTGTGCGGAAGAGGGTTTTCGTGTGCCCGGAACCCACCTGCCTGCACCATGACCCTTGCCACGCCCTCGGCGACCTTGTTGGCATCAAGAAGCACTTCCGAAGGAAGCACAGCAACCACAAACAGTGGGTTTGTGAAAAATGCTCCAAGGGCTACGCCGTTCAGTCCGATTACAAGGCCCATCTCAAAACCTGTGGCACCCGAGGTCACTCTTGCGATTGCGGCCGCGTTTTCTCCAGGTACACTCTAAAAACTCATTACTCTACACTACTCTAAAACTCAAGCTATTTTTGACCTAAAAAGAAAAGGAAATCCCCATATTAATTGTTTTGCGTTCAACGACCTTTGTTTGACACATTTCCCGGAGATCACCCTTATTCCTAGCCTCCCTTGTTTTTGTAATTTCAAATCCTCTCTTTTTGGACTCCAAACCCCGAAGCTTCCGTTTTAACATTATTTTAATTTCATGTCAACGTTTCCCACAATTCCTCCTCTCACACCAACTATAATCATTACCTTTCAACTGCTTAATTAATTAATGTGATGATATTGATATACGCACTCTCGATCACTTCTGTTTATATATTCAATTAATTAATTAATTAGTTAGTTTTTGTGCTCTGTCCTTAAAGTCAATTGTACTAAAAAAAAAAAAAAAAAAAAGAGTTTAATTAGGAAATATATGATAAATAAATTAGTTGGGATGTTGATTATATTAGAGAGTTGGTTGAATTAGTTGATGAGGTGATACTGGTGATAGGGTGGAGAGCTTTATAGAACACCAAGATGCTTGCAATATGGGGCATCTCCGACAAGAATCCCAAACCATCCAGCCCGCATGTTTGTCCAGAACGGCTTCGAGTCCAAGCCCATCCAGTGACACTAACTTCAGCAGCGCCGCTCCCAATAATTGGCCTTCTCTCGTAGCGCCACCCACATTAAAGCCCGTGGATGCCATCTTCTTAGCCCCCACGGACGACTCCAACAACAACACTAATAACGATCATAATTTAGACCTCAAACTGTCAACTGCATCAAATGGTGTGGAAGGGCGGAGCAATAATAAAGGTTCTTCAACGAAACTCCAGCTCTCAATCGGGTCATTTGATTTCGGGGATAAGAAGAAAGGTGGGGTCCGAGGCGGGGCTGGGGACGTTAGAGAAGAAGCTCGGGAGGAGCTAAGGGTGGCGATGGCGGAGAAGGCATATGCGGAGGAAGCTAGGCAACAAGCAAAGCGGCAAATAGAAATTGCAGAGGAAGAATTCGGGAATGCAAAGAGGATGAGGCAACAGGCACAGGCGGAGTTAGATAAGGCCACAGCTCTTAAACAAGCAGCAATCAAACAGATAAACTCAACCATTCTTGAGATCACTTGTCAAGCTTGCCAGAAGCAGTTTCAAGCCAAAACTAAAGCCGCAGCAGCAGCAGCAGCAACAACAACTACTACTACAACCACTGATCATGACAATTATTCCGTAGCATTCAGTTACGTCTCCTCCGTCATTACAACCGAAGGTGAAGTAGAGAAAGATCAATCAACCATTATGCTTAAACCGCCCAACAATTAACCCTACCCATCTCATATATCATATATTATATTATATGGATCTTTTTTCTTTTTTAATTGTTTCTTTCTTTAATTTGTCTCGGTGATAAATAATCTTCCCTTTAATATTAATATTATTATAATGCTTCTACTTCTACTAGTCAATAAATATACAGAAATTAGAGTGGTGTGGTTGTAGGTGGAGGGAAGGATGGAGTGTTGTACCCTTTTCGCAATTGATAGTTTTGCTAATTAATAATTGGAGAATTGAATATAGAATAATTATTTGATAGTAAGCCATTTTGTGTTTGTTTGGGTTAGAATGATCAAGTGAAGAAGTTGATGATCAAATTGAGGTTATAGCTAAGCTATGGTATATATATATATATGAGGGTAGCAGTTGAAATGTGGGATTTTGGATTTAGTGTTTGGAGTATATATATATATATGCAGGTGCAGGTGCAGAGGCGTTGTGTGTTGGTCATATCACTGCACTGAAGGATATGATATGACTATTTTTTTTTTTTTCCCTTCCTTCCTTGAGCAATTAATTAAGAGCGGCACTGACCAATATTTATAACTGAATATTATTACATTGGGTCAGTAGAAAGTAAATAAAAAAAAAAAAAAAGGAGGGAGAGAGAGGAGAGAGGAATGTGAATATATGAAGGGCATGGAGTGAGTGATAAATGTGTGAATGGGATCCCAGGCAGAGGCAGGCAAAGGCAAAGGCAGAGGCAGCATGTTTTTCAGTGCCACTGTGGTAAAGGGGTTGTTGATGGCATAATCAGCATTCAGTCGTCCCTCTCAACTCAGCTAGCAGACACCATTCATAATCACCATTTTCTCTCTCCAAACCCACATCTGAATCAGCGCCCCTTTCTTTCTTTCCTTTCTTTCTTCTTCATGCTGCTTCTTCTTGCTGTTTATACATAAATTAAAAAACATTCTTTTCTTTTCTCTAACTTACTTTATTTTGTCCAATTTATGTGCTATTCAGTTTATCATTTTCAATGCCATTTATGTTCATGTTTAGTCCTGTCATGATATATATCTAATTATATAACCTTTTTTTTTTCTTTTTACTTTGATTGAAATAAATAAATAAAATATATATGTAATAAATTATATTGATCTGCAGACACAAGGCATCCATGGCCTTTGGACCTCTGAAACTTTTTATCAACTTTGACAAAAGTTCTCTAACCCAGACGAGCTTTTTGCATGCATAATTTATTCACTGAAAGCCCCGTGACCTTTTCATCCGTTTTCTTGTTTCCAGGCAGGCACAATTTAAACTATTACATTTCCTTCCAAAATATTACCTTTATAAAATTTGGTCAAATTCCCGGTCAACCCTGGGTCCTACCCTACACTCCTCAATATCAATGTAGCAGTAGCACCACCACGTAGGGTCACTCATGATCTCATGCTTCCCATATATTATATGATATTGTATCATTTAATTTTAACACCTCCTATTCTTCAATACAATCATTCTAATAATAATGTGGATGCATAACATTAAGAAATTAATTTAAATTACATTCTTACACATTTCAATTGAATGCTAATTTCTTACCAACAATCTCTAAGAGACAATTGAGTTTTTGGCTAAATATTAAAAGAGTGGTTGTCCCACATTGAAAGGTATGGTCCAAAAGAGTGATGAGATCCAAGCACAATAAAAAAAGCCTATGTTTTTTTGTTTCAAATCATCCCAATTTGAAGTATTTAAGCCTGGTATACTAGTTCAGTTGTAAGAGTGGTATAATGCTTTAAGAAATTACTCTTGTAATTTGATGTAGCGGAAAAAGGTATTTAAAACCAAATCCAATGGCCAAACAAGGGAAATCTATCCTAAAGAGATTAGAACTCTCTCAAAAGAATCAAAGTTCTATATTCCAAAGATAATCAA
Source organism: Lagenaria siceraria (assembly GCA_002890555.2). Taxonomy (NCBI): domain Eukaryota; kingdom Viridiplantae; phylum Streptophyta; class Magnoliopsida; order Cucurbitales; family Cucurbitaceae; genus Lagenaria; species Lagenaria siceraria. The sequence goes on along the minus strand of CM016487.1, from coordinate 209,527 downwards.
AAGTTCTTTTTTTTTTCTTATTACATTCAACCCCAAATTGGCTATTTATAGCCTTACAAAGAAATCAAACACTTAACTAATTAATTCTAAAATACTAATTAAACATTCATTAGTCTACATTAACAACTAGACAAATATTAAACTAAAAATATATATTAATTATCCTAGATTATCCTCATCATTCACCCCGACTTAAAAAACAAGGAATTCGTCCCAAGTTCGAAGTGATAAAAGTAAAACTTTCTTCTCTAGGCTCTTTGAATGCAGTAGACTCCAACTGAAAAATATTGATGCAAAATTTTCCAAATCCAAGTTGGAATTAGAATCCAACTTAAAATTAAAATGATGCTCCATAAAAATTCCATCCAATCGAAATGCAAATTCATTTTGAGTTGCAATTAAAATAAAATTTCATATTTGAGCCCATTAAGCCCACTGTTGAAGAGAAGCCCAATAAAGTATCCAAGGTTGAAGTCATCAAAGTGCCCTTTAGAAGGCTCCAAGGTTGAAGTCATCAAAGTGCCCTTTAGAAGGGTGTTTGTTTCACGGGCATCTGAATTATCATATTTATTTTGCAGTATTGAGCAACTTCTAAAGTCATAAATACTTAATTTTGTATTAAATAACTTAGAAATTTTGCCAAGCAACTAACATTTCTAGAAATTTACCTTTCATAAGCTCTAATAATACAAATAAACCATTATCCCTAAAGTTGTACATATACATAAATTCCTTGAAATTCAATTATGCTAAACTAACAAATCATAACCATTAGCCTCTTTCAATAGTAAACAATTACCTAATGAGCATATGAACATTAATCTCAATTGGTTTCAAAAACACAAATTATAATTTGCTAAAATAGGAGAATTTGCAAAATAAATAGAAATGATTTCTTTTACGAGAGATTAAAACTTTCCAATAAAATAGAAATTAGAGGTTTTCTTTTATTTGTATAAGAAACATTGAATCATGTTAAAATGGAGCTTTGAGAATTCAAAATTTTATTTTCGTCAATGAAGAGATAGCATCATCATCTCGAAATTTAAAATTTTATGCATTCTAATTCAAATTTAAATTTTGGTAAAAATTTTATATTACATTAAGACACATCATGACAACACAAGGACACACGATACCAAAAAAAAATATAGTAAATTGTAAACGATTGAATGGATAAACAATTCAAATAAGAAAAAAGATATTCTAGAGAAAAAAGTATTTTAGAGAAAAAAATTATTAAAAATTATTGAACATAGAGAGCAAGAAAGATGTTTTAAAGAGAAAAATTTAGAGAGAGAAACCAAGAAAGAGGAAGAAATTTTAGAGAAAAAAAGCTAATTGAAGGGAAAAAAAATTAGGAGGAAAGAAAAGAAAAACCGAAGAAAAGTAAAATAAAATAAAGAGTTAAGTAATTTAACCTAGAGGGATGAGTAGCATAAGTAAAGTTTCTTACCATTTTGAACTTTGAAAATTATGCATAATGAGAGTTATTTCATTTAATTTATGATGTTATATCATGCATTTTTTTAACAATACGTGGAACAAAGGGATTGAATCTTTGATTTCAAAGTTGATGGTATATGTTTTAAAGGGACTGAAAGATTTCAAAGTTGATAGTATATATTTTAAGTCATTTTGTTATTTTCAAAATTACCGTGAAACAGGTTTTTAATACTTTAAAACTAATTTTGATGATTAAAAATTGTATTTAAAAGTGTAAAATTGAAAATTAAAATAAGTTTGAGTGATTAAAGTATGTTTTTGAGTGATTTTAAAAATGATAAAAGTGATTTAAACGATTTTAAAATCTCCCAAACATGCCCTAAACACTATGCCAATAAGCTGATTCTTGACATTTGCATGGTAGTTTTGCTTTTAATTCAAATTAAGAGACAATGCTCTAAGCAACTCGATAAAGTTCAAAATACATTCTTCAGACATGTTCAAGTGTTGTTTTTCTGGAGTAGATGATTTACGATAATCTCTCTCCCTAGATGAATTTGCTTTCTCGGCATTATGCAAAATTAAAATTAAAAAATTAATAATTTTAAAAAATGCATAAGCGGAAAGCCCTAAATATTAAAACATAATTATATATATATATAAAATTACAAGAGTCAAATTTGCAGGTTAATAGGCGCCGATATTAAAACATGATGTATTTGCTCATGAAGCAGACTGGCACCTGTCCATGACAGCCATAGCCGCAGCTCTATACCATGCTGCTGCGGCCATTGCACCCGGATCTGGAACTGCTGCGAGGATTTCCCCAAATACATATGACGAACGGCCAGCCTATACAAGCCATCAGAAACTGGTAAGCATGGAAGAAAATATCTACAGTTGTCTACGATACACACCAAAGATAATGCCCGTCATTTCAATCAAATACCCTTCTTAGAAAATATATTTATTGTAGTCTATGGCTAGTGAAATTATTCTATATTTGTAAATAGTTTGATATTTTTTCTATTTATAACAATTTTCCTATATATATATATATATATATATATTAGGATTGATGAGTTTGTAAGTTTTTAATGTTTTTCTTTTGGAAATATTTTTGCTTAAAGTTTGTAATAGATATCACGAATATTTGGTATTTAACATTTGAGTTTTATGAGATTTTATGGTATAATATCAATTTCTAGAATTGAATCAAATGAATCTTTACCTCTAAATGAGGGGAGATAACCTTTATTTATAGGGAAAGTGTGAGTACAAGTTTAAAGAAATCTAACCAATCAAAATAACAAATAAACTATTTAACAACTAACTCACTTAACAACTAACAAACTAAAACTTACAAACTATAGTTTTGTTATTGCACGATTTTAGTTACTAGACATGTGTTGTAGATAAATTTAAATATTTTAAATTAATAAAAAAAAAAATAATAATAACCCAACAACCCAACCTAACCGAAATAGTCATGTTGGGAGATGACGAGACATAATAACCCAACAACAACCCAACAACAACCCAAACTCCCCCAAATAGTAGTTTATTTTTCTGATTCAACAAGCTTCATGACCATTCTTCCCATTCTATCTTTGTAAGAAATATCTGAATTAAAAAAACAAAATTGGTATTTTATCTCTTTGCTTCTATCATAAAAGTTTCCTATTTATTGGTTATTTTATTTCTATCCAAAAAAGAAAGATAAAACAACCATGGCGTCTTCTAGCCCATTGCTGTAACGCTTTGCACTTATTGTGTAACGCTATATATTTACTTTTGTTCAAGGTGGCATCATCATGAGTTCAAGGGTGTCAAAAAGCAAACAAGAGAGCCACACAGATACTGGCATTTTTGTCCCTTTCATACTTGTATGGCTTGTGGTGAGTTTGAACTGCCCAACCTCCCCTTTGCATATTGCAAATGGTAGGTATCTTAGCAGCACAAAACTAAAAGTGGTTTGAACAAACCAACAATAGAGCCAGTCTCAGGCTTTCAGCTTGGTAGGATCAAGGACAAGAATCGATTATATGTCATCACCAGTTGGAACCCTACTCAATGTCCAAGATGATTCCCTTATAATATATAGAAAGTTAATCAGATAATTAAATGCAATGAGATGATACCAGAGCCTGCATGTTTTTTGTTGCTTCAGCCCCAGCCAATGCTGCTTCAGATGAGTGAATAAAAGCGGTGATCGGATTTTCACCAGCATCTAACTTCTGTATATCCAAGTAGAAATGTATGGTAAATCATAAGACAAGATTAAGAGGATTGCGTCGTTTCTTTTTACCTTCAAAAGAACTTTTTATGTTGGATTCAGGCATCAGCTAATGTTTAATAATCAGAAGCAAGCACACAAATTTAGAGAAACATATTATTATTTTTACCTTCCTAAGAACTTCAGACGCTGGAATGAGGGCATCGAGTAATGTTCGATAACCAGCAGTAGCCCCGCCATACTTACTAATTGCAGCTATGGAAGCTTCTAATGCTTCAGCCCCTGATAAAAAAATAAAATAAAAACATACAGATAAACAAAAGGCACATTAGTCCAAAAGATAATCCGACTACTGCTAGGTGAAGATATCTTACAGTTTTGTGGGGTGATGTCATCTAGGCTGGCTGATTTCAAATTTGTATACGCTGCCTTACAAAATATAGTATATCTGTTTAAAAAAAAAATGTAATGGATTAACTACTGATGAAGACCCATAAAACAGAGAAAGGCAGGGTAAGTAACTACATGATCCCACTAGTTCCACCCATAACCCTTCTAATGGATGATCCAATTTCATTCACTGTCTCAGCAGCATCGTTCAGTGGATAGCTGAGGATGGGTAGCAACTACGGTGAGAATGATGATAATATGATATAATTTTAGTTTGGAATGAAAATCACCCGAATCTACAAACAAATATTTTGTTACTGAGATAAAGTTTAAAGGAATGGAGAGTTGTATATGTAGAATTTTCAATTATACTCGAAAGCAAAGCAGATAATAGCAGAGTCCAAACGGCAATTCACATGAGTAAACAAGAGGTGATAGCAAACAAATTAAATTATAAATTATTCACAATTATAGAAAAAGTTGAACCTACTTGGGAGTTGCAATGGCCCTACAGACCTGCCCTAAGGTGGCCGTCGAAGAACGGAAAGATTACCTGGGTGGATTCTCTCACTCACACATTCTCTTCTATCTGCCAATGAACGGCTCATTCTACAATTTTCTTCCTTGTGGCTAAACCTACCACATGCCCATCCAAGCTGAAGAGTGCCTTTTGAACCCCTGGATGTAGATCATACAGTACAAGCCCCTAAGGTAGCCGTGGGAAAAGGGGCACTATTAGCTTTTGGGGGTAAATAATTGGATTTCAAAAAGCCTTGGAAGCTTATGTTCCCTAGATCTTTTCACGCTGCTTCAAAAAAATTGGGTGTGGTGAGAGACTACTAAGGTAGGCGTCAAAAGATGGGATATTCCTTGATGGGGGTAATTTTTAGGGTTAATTTGGGTGAATTACTTGGTTAATTCCCTTTTACCCCCCGTTTGTAATAATTCATATAAATAGATGGCTTTTCTCATGTGTTCTTCACAATTTGAACCATTAATAAACATTGGAGTTTTAGACTTCTTGAGAGGAATTCTCTTGGGGTCCTTTAGGCTACATCAATTTGGTATCAGAGTGGTTGTCTGGGCTAACGTTGATTTCTGCCAGTGGAAGACCGAACAACTCTTGATGACGCTTGTTATAGTATATATGTAATTATAGAACCTTTAGTCTTTTGTCCTTTATTGTAATTTACTATTCTTAGTTTAGGGTTTCCATGTATGCTCAAATGTATAGAATTATGATTAAGTTCTCTCATATTAAGTCAAACATTATCCTGGTGTCAGAGCACTAGGTTTTTCCTAGGGCAATTAGGGTTTTGTGAGAGATTAGAGATTTGCGGACCTTAGGGTTTGAGGTTTGAATTTTTTTTTTTTTTTTTTTTTTTTTTTTTTTTTTTTTTTTTTTTTTTTTTAGGGTTTGGCCATTAACTTGAGTTTTGTGTATCACTACCCACCTTCAGAACCGTCGTTGCCGAAATCTGTTGTCGGAAACTACCATCCTCGCCAGAAATCATCACCACCATGGGAAACGACCACCGTCAAGGTCTGTTTTCGTGTTATTTTTTGTCACTGCCATCCTCAACAGATAACCCATTTGCTGATCTGAAGGAATCTCAAATTCGGCCAGAAGATCATCTGCACATGAGAGCGCATGCATGGCCGGGATCTTCTCCAGTTTTGTGGCTCTTTGTTTCTGCTTGTGTGGTTGTTTTGGTCATATTTTACTGGTGTTAGAGGTCGATTTGAAAAAAAAAAGAAAAGAAAAGAACCAAGTTCTATTGGAGATTTTGTTTAGTTCAGATTTTTCAGAAGTTGTATAGTCCATTGGGTCTGATCTCATGGGTTCAGATAAATCTTTTGTCTCGATCCCTAAAACTGTTCATGAAGCTTTATCTCATTCTGGTTGGCGATGATTGACAAGATGAATGCCTTGGATGATAATGGTACTTGAGATTTAGTATCTCTTCCTACAGGAAAGAAGACTATCGGGTGCAAATGGGTATTTGCAATTAAGGTTAATCTTGATGGATCAGTAGCTCGTTTAAAAGTGTGCCTTGTGGCCAAAGGCTATGCTCAAATGTATGAGATCGACTATTTTGATGCATTTTCTCATGTTGCTAAGCCCACTTCTATTAGGTTATTCATTTCTATGGCAGCATCTCAAGGTTAGCCTTTGCATCAACTTGACATTAAAAATGTCTTTTCCATGGTGATCTTCAGGAGGGAGTATATATAGAGTAACCACCTGGTTTTGTTGCTTAGGGAATAAAATGTGTCGCCTTCACAAATCTTTGTATCGGTTGAAACAGAGTCCACGAGCATGGTTTGGAAAATTTAGTCAAGCACTTGGGCAGTTTGGAATGAGGAAAAGCAAATCAGATCACTCTGTCTTCTACCGATGATCTATGAATGGTATTATTCAACTTGTTGTATATGTTGATGATATTGTCATTACTGGAAGTGATACATCATGTATATTGTCTCTCAAATCTTTCCTCCAAAGTAAATTTCATACCTGGGAGTGCTAAAGTACTTCTTGGATATTAAAGTAATGAGAAGCAAGAAGGGTATATTTATGTTACAGAGAAAATATGTGCTTGATTTGCAATCTGAAATAGGAAAATTGGGAGCCAAACCATGCAGTACTCTAATGATGCCTAGTCTGCAACTTTTAAAAGATGGAGAACCATTTATAGATCCCGAAAGATATAAAAGATTGGTTGGAAAGTTGAATTACCTTACAATAACACGACCAGACATAGCTTATTCTATAAGCATTGTGAGTAAGTTTATGAGCTCACCCACAGTGGATCATTGGGCTGTAGTACAACAAATTCTATGTTATTTGAAGGTTGCACCTGGACGTGGGATCTTATATAAAGATCATGGTCATATGAAGATTAAATGTTTTTTAGATGTCGATTGGGCAGGATCAAAAGAAGACAGAAGATCGACTTCTGGCTATTGTGTTTTTGTTGGAGGCAATTTGGTTTCGTGGAAGAGTAAGAAGCAAAACGTAATCTCACGATCAAGTGTTGAATCAAATTACAAAGCTATGGCACAATCGGTTTGTGAACTCTTGATTGAGTTAGACTTTAATACTACAGTTCCAACTAAGTTGTGGTGTGACAATAAAGTTGCCCTTCATATTACATCCAACCCAATATTTCATGAGCGTACTAAACATATTGAAATTTATTGTCATTTTGTTCGGGGAAAAATTCAATAAGGTTTGGTGTCTACTGGATATGTGAAGACTGGAGAACAATTAGGAAATATTTTCACGATAGCTTTAAATGGAGTTCGAATAGAGTACCTATGTAACACGCTGGACATGATTAACATATATGCTCCAATTTGAGGGACAGTGGCATAGTATATATATAATTATAGGAGCTTTTAGTCTTTTGTCCTTTATTGAAATTTACTATTCTTAGTTTAGGTTTTCCATGTATGCCTATATATATTGAACTCTAATGTATAGAATTATGATTAAGTTCTCTCATATTAAGTCTAACATTATCAACGCTTATCGTAAGTAGGAGCTTCACGAGCTATGCTTGTTGCCGTACAACACATGTATTTAGGAGAACCCTTTAAATTATAAAAAACAAGAAGAAACTTGAAGATTTTGACAAGATTTTGCAAGAAATGGACATTTACCGACTCAAAACGATGGGCAAGAAAAGCTACAATGGTTGGTATAGGCAAGAAAGCCAAAACTACAAAAATAGTGCTGGAATTGTGATTCAAGTGATTAAGAAGAAGAATTTCAACATCACAATGTCACTCATGCTAGATTTTATCAAAGAACCCTATCAAGACCCACGTTGTAATTTTTATTCTAGTGGTTCTAGCAATTCTGATGAAAATTATAAAGTAGTTCGAGGCACAATAATGAGCCAACATTACCAAGAAAGAGCTCGACGGATTCATCGAACTAGATTTTCAAGAAATAAATGTGAAGATTGGGACTCATCGAATTCAGACAATGGTTTTGAGTATGAAGAAAAGTATACCCAGTATCGAAGATTTAAATGAACTATAGGAACTTTGGAATGAATTTCAAGAGAAGAGGAAACTTGAAAAAGTGAGTCAAAAGGTTGAAAACACCTTATTCAAATGGCGATGGATTAAGGCGCTGGAAGTGTAATGGATGTGAAGCTATAACAATCCAAAGCGGAGGTTTTGGAGAACACTATTTCCCATTTACAGTGCAAGAAATGTCCAAAGAGTTGCAGCCAAGATTTGGAGGCAACGAGTCAAACATAGACGGCAGGACATGCGAGTAAGAAGTTTGCATTGGATGAGGAACAATTGATCGGCGAAATCGAAGATAGAGATGTTGAAGATGAAGGCACTGCAGAGGCATGAGAAAATGATACTGATGGACAACCTGATCGAACAAGGTCAAAGGTCTAATTGCAGTCAACTACAAGGCAATGAGGAAGACGACGTGTTTGGAATCGAAAATTTTCGAGTACCCAGGCAAAATTGTCGGCATAACTCGTGATGCTAAGTGTGAAAATGAAGAAAACGACAAGGAACTAGGTACGGTAGGTCTAGAAAATCTCATAAACCTAAGGAGCTCCCCTTGCGAAGAAGGACAAGACACATTTGACCATTTAACTGCAAGCATACTTACCATTTCATGTCCTCAATAATAGTTGTTGCACCCCTGAACATCTGTAGGAAAAATTGAAAGAATGAACACATGAGCATGATTCATAAATGAATAAGATATAGATTACAGTATTACCAACCGTTGACCCACAATCACCATCGCCCACTTTGCTATCCCATTCATTTAATGTGTCCTTGAGACTGATCACTGCTTTGGCAGCTGCCTTAATTGCAGCCTCTAGAATAATGCCTTGTTGACTTAGTTGAAGGGGTCCACCTAATGTCTAATTAAAGAGTACAAATAGCTATGAAGTGTAGTAACTTTCTAAAATATTTATATAATGTAACTTTTTTTCTCAGTTTAATTAGTGGTTTTATAGCCATACCTCACCATTCTTTGTAGCAAGAGCAGGTGGTGGTATTGGAACAGGTATTTTGGAAGGTGGGTGACTGCCTACAGTAAAAGACAATACCTCATTCAAATATTTATCCCATTCTAGAAAAAATATATAATCAAAGAATCATTAGAACAGAAAAACATCTAAGTATAGAACAAAGTATATTCCACACTTGACACGGACCATCAGCACCAATGGGCCAACAAGGAGCCTTGGTTGCAGCATCCAACCGTTGCAAAACTGTTTGATCTGACTTCATGATGGTAATTGAAAAACCTGACAAGCATACAGTTTCAGAGAACCTACCTTCTTCCTTTTCATCTATCAATGAAAAGTTTACTTCTTGCTACAGACCAAAAAAAAAAAAAAAAGAAAAAGAGAACATTCTTTCATGTAGTAAGTAGCAAACCGGCCATATCAAGAGAAGTCATAAATGAACCACTGTACACTCTGTCAACAGCCAACCCATGCTCCAACTGCAACTTAGGAACTGCTTTCCCAGATGCAATCATTAATTCCATCACTGGGGTAGCACCTAACCTGAATTGAAAGGAAAAGAGCAAATGAAGTCACCAAAATTCTTACATCCTTGAAAGTGCATCATCACAGGATTCACAACAGAAAACTTTTAACTCATATTCAAATATTATTTTTCGAAAAGGAAACAAAACTTTTCATTGAAAAATGAAAAGAGCATTAAATATATTAACCTTCAAGAGATGAGAGAAACTGAGAACAACAAAAGAAGACAGTAGTATTGAGATATAATAAAGAGAAAACACCAAAAAGCAAACACTTGAAACCTAAAAAACCAACTCCAGAAAGAACATGTTTGCTTGTGACATCTTCCACACGGAAAAAACCATCTTCAAAACAAATACAAAAGAAGAAATTGTCTACTTCACAACTTCTAATATAGCCTAAAGAGATAAAAAGGAGAATTCTCTCCAAGAATCCAATCAAATCTTTATTATTATGAAAGTTGTCTAATACAAGAGGGGTGATTCTCTATTTATAGAGAATAGAATGCAAGAAAGAATCCTAAAAGGATAACTAAAAGGAAAATAATTTCTAAATAGTAAAAAAGGAATTAATCAAGGTATTAAACCAAGTTATCCTAAATCCTATTACATCAACTTCTGACCTCCATGATGAAACAAAACTTGATATAAAGCTACAACACTAACCGGAACGGATCAAAGAAGTATATTTCTGACGAGAGAAGATGAAGGTTACTGAGGGGGAATGTACTCGACGATAGGGGTGAGCAAAGCCATCCAAAAAATCGAGCCAAACGACCGAAACTGGCCGAACCGACGCCAAATGGCCGGTTTCGTATGAGTGGCGGTCGGTAGTCGGTTGTCAACAAACCGACCAGCCAGCCAATCGAATAAGAAAAATATAAGTTTCTCGACCGAACAGCCCGGAATTTTTTTAAAAAAAAACAATTCAGTTGCCAACCTTCCCACATTAATCAATGAGGTTTTGAAAAACCAAGAAAGGCACACTCACACTTTTCAAAAGAGTAATGATTTCATTTCTTTTTTTTTCCCTTTCTCTCTCATCTTAAAATTTACACTCTATCTCCCACGTTTTTTCCTTTTTCAATTCTTTCTTTTCATCGTTTTCTAGCACCCAAAAAGAGAAGGAATTTAATCACAGAGTTGCTAAATGACCAAGGGGTGCCAACCACATCATTCCGCAAAATCGAAAGCCTTATTTTGGGCTTTTATGACTCTTTATACATGGGAATTCCTAGGAATCGATATATTCCCCTAAGTCTTGATTGGCAATGTGTTACCTCCAATCAGAATTTCATGCTTACTGCTAGATTTTCAGTGATAGAAATCAAATTGGCTTTGAAGATCCTCGAGAAAAGTAAAGCTCGAGGACCCGATGGATTCACGGTTGAATTCTTCATCAAATTTTGGGACTTGGTAAAAGGAAACTTTCAAACCTTATTCGAGGATTTCTATGAGAATGGAAGACTTAATGCCTGTGTTTAGGAAAATTTCATTTGCTTGATCCGAAAGAAAGAGGATGCGGTTCTTGTCAAATACTTTAGGCCAATCAGCCTTACTACCTTAACTTACAAGGTAGTAGCTAAGGTCCTTGCTGAAAGATTGAAGAAAGTTATGTCATCAATCATCGCCCCAACTCAAAGTGCCTTCATTGGGAGAGGAAAAATACTTGATCCAATTTTGATTGCCAACGAAGTAGTGGAAGAATATAGAGCTAAGAAGAAAAAAGGATGGATACTCAAACTAGATCTTGAGAAAGCCTTTGACCGAGTCGATTGCGGCTTTTCAGAAAAGATTATACTTTGCAAAAATTTAACCCTCGTTGGATCTCGTGGATAATGGGTTGAGTCAAGAACCCCAGGTTTTCGATCTTAATCAACGGAAGACCAAAAGGAAGAATAATTGCTTCAAGGGAATTAGGCAAGGTGACCCATTATCACCTTTCTTTTTTCTTTTAGTAAGTGAGTTTTGGGAGCTCTCCTAGACAGGCTTCATGGTTTTACTGATGAAGCTGCGGCGAATGGACAACGCAAGTGAGGAGGCGAGAAAGCAAGAGAGACCTACTCACCGACGGCAAAACGATCAAAGATGGGGACAAAAACCACATTAACTGGGAGACCCACGCAAACTAAAAAACCCATGATGCAAGATCTAAAAATTCCCATGATGCAAGATCTGAAACCCATGTGAACTGTTGTGCAATGGTGCGAAAGACACGACGAGAAGAGATTTCGCTGGAGATGGATAGCGCCATTGTTTGTGGCGGCTAGGGTTTTGGGTTTTACTGATCTAGTACCATATTATTTTTGGAGAGATACTGTATTTTTTCTATTATTTCTGGAGAAGATCCAATAATGGATAAATATAATACAAGAGAAATTCTAAGGAATTAATTATAAAAGGAAAAGATATCTAAAAATAATTAAAAGATATAAATGTTTATACACAAATCTACACTAATTGTACATTTCTAGGTTAGGGTTTCTTTGTTCACCTATATATATGTGTAACTCTAGTCTGAATAATAGAGTATTTTTCCAATACTGAGTATAAACAATATGGTAATTCTCAACAACATGACAGTGGTTATCAAAACTAAGACGCACAAAACTATATCTGTCGACCTACCCGTTAACCATGAGCACCACTCTATTACCTCGTGTTATTGGAACATAGTTAGTTTCCTGCAAATATTACAAAATTATTTTAGAACAAGAATGTGGGTAAAATTGAACCTCGGCGTTCTTTTTAGAGGAAAAAGAACTTTGAGATAAAGAATGTACTCATAAAAATGTAAAAATGCAAGGTTATAAACTCGATAATTATGTTTAAGGTACAAATTTTGTAAGATAAAAAATATTTGAATTACGAACTTCCATTTCAAAAGCTCATCTTGGTCCCTATACATTTACAAACTGACCCTTTGATCCCTAATTGCAAAATTTAACATAAATTTTATACATAATGGTCCCTTTGAGACATGTTTAGGCTTACATATTAAGAAATTTAATTAATGAAGTGTAATGCAAAAATTTTGATCAAAACAAATGAAATAAAAAGGAAAATGAAAAAACTAAAATGTTCACTTTTTAAAGTTTTTTTTTTTTTTTTTTTAAAAAAAAAGAAACATAATTTTTCATTGAAGAAATGAAAATAGACTAATACTAAAAAATACATTAACCTTCAAGAGATGAGAGAAACTTAGTAACAAAAGAAGACAATACTATTGAGATATAATGAAGAGAAAACACCACAAAAGCAAACACTTAAAACCTAACAAACCAACTCAAGAAAATAAACTCAAAGCTAGAGAACACATAAATTTTAAAGCCAAAGCCAACTGAAAACCATTAAGCAGACAAGGAAAGAAGCCCTTTAAGACCAAAAGTGAGAGGATCAAACCACAAAACAAACCAACTTCTAAACTGCCGCTTCCAAGCTTATAACTACTAGGAAAAACACACAACTTCTTAAGGGCAAAATAGTAAGGCTTAGTCGCAAGAACATGAGAATTCCACAATAATAGTTTTATTCCTAAACCAAACCACCAAGCTAAACTTTAACTCAAGGAGAACGAGGTGGAATTGATTTCATATGCAAACCACATTTTTCAATCAAAGCAAAGAGTGTGGCAAGGATTCTAGGTGACTTTTCTGCTTGAAAATTTTCACCATTCTAAAACTAGGTATAAAAACCGTCTGCAAAGTAAACCTCTAAATTCTCCTCAACAAAATCTACTTGTGCCTAAGAGTCCATAATATTCTCACTACTTACACTAACAGTTGAATCTCCATCAGAATCATTAATAGAAAGATTGTCCTTAGGCTTGTCTAAGAGCCCACAAAAGATTTGCTCTCTCCTCTCTCCTCCCCTTCCCTATTCCTCCTCGCTTCTCCATCCCCTTCTTCCCTTCTTCAATTTGCTACTCTAATAATTAGTTTTTTGGCGTTTGCTCTCTATTTGGTTAAATCTTATCATGGAAGTAGGATAAGCTGCAAAGTGAATGGCTCGTCTTTTTGTACTTGGTTTGATTCTGGTTGGTTTTTTGTGGAGGATATGGCCGAGAGTAAAATCTGTCACCCTCCCATTTGGATTGGTTTGTTGAAGCCATTTCTAAGATACTATGGGACCCAAACTGTTTTTTTCTTAAAAATGGTCGTGACGATCGGGTGCTACAAGATTGTCGAAATTCAGATCTGCTTCAGGTTGGTTCCTTAGGTGCGTTGTTGGACCAGTCACTGGTGGTCGTTACTTTATTCAAGTTCATTCGGGAGTTTCTTTTTTTTTTTTTTTTTTTGAAAAGGAAACCAAACACTTCATTGAAATAATGAAATGAAACAAAGCTCAAAGTACCATTCGGGAGTTTCTTGGAAAGGATGGTATTCCTTTTCCAAAATGCTTAATGGCTTTATGAAGAAATGAAAATTTGAATCAAGGCATAGTCAGAAGCATATCATGGTGAATTCTTTCCCTTCGACCATGGCTAGATCAGGGTCATCCCTTCCAAACCCTAAATGCTCAAGTTATGATGAGATAATGACGAAGAAAGGCTCACATAAGTCCTCTGTTTTCGTATCGGTAAAACAGAGCACTTGTTCAGATCTCCGAAAATCACAGTTTTCCTTACATGTTCCAATCGAGCGAAAACAAAGTATGGATGAGTACTAGGTTATTAAAAACTCAAAATCTTTTAAGGAGGATTTTAATAATCTATGGGTTGTTTCAAGATTGTTCATGTTCAATGATTGGAAGGATATTGCGAAGACATTGGTAGATTTTTTCCAAACAAAGGTGATCATTAATCCTCTTTTTGCTGAAAATGCTCTGATTAAGTTTGATCATGATAATTTAGAGGAGATAATTGGCTCCCCTGGTAAATGGCAAGAGATCGGGAATTTTTATTTAAAGTTTGAAAAATGGGATAAATTTCGACACAGTCGGTCATTAGTAGTGACAGGGTATGGGGGCTGGATCTCTATCAAAAATCTCCCTCCAGATTATTGGAGTAGAAACACTTTTGAAGCAATTGGAGCCTACTTTGGCAGAATCTCTGTGGGTTTATGCCTTCAACTATTGAGATTATTGATGTTCAACGTGGAAATATTTTTAAAACTTTGGTAACATTAAAGCTCTTGAACCTTTGGCTAGTTCTCATGGTGACTTATTTCTTAAGAATTTTACTAATCCTTTTGACTTACTCAAATTACAGCAGGTTTTGCAGGATAAAGGAGCTAATTCTAGTTTAGGTATTCCAGAGGTGGACTTCCTTGCTTCAATACAGTCCATTCCAAGATTCTCCCGGAATCCCTTCGCTTCCCTTTCAAAGGAGATTCCAAAGCCATTGACGTCTTTGCTAGAAACAGAGGAGAAGCATTCACATGGTACAACTGTCATCCCAGAAGATAACGACTCAGATAGTGTGAACACAAGCCGTCATTCTCAAGCTTAGAATTTATTGAGGAGAGAGAAGCAGGCTAGCCGTTCAAATTGTGCGCCTATTCAAAATTCTGGTTTAATGAGGAGAGAGATGCAAGTTAACCGTCCACATCGCGAGCCTATTAAAGTGGTTCAGATTGAAAACATCAATGATTACAAATTTACAATAATGCAAAAAGTGTTGGGTTGTCCATTGATATTCCTATAAAGATAGTTCAAAAGGCTTCTTCCCCGACCATTCCCTCTGCCAAAGTCGTTTAAGATTCCAAGACCAACACTCCCTCTCCGGTTATGGAAGAGCCACATCATTCCCTTATATTAATGACACTCATTTGGTTTCAACAAAGATAACTTGAGACCATCTAACATCTAAAGGAACTGATCGAAATCTTGAACGTTGCAAATATAGAGAGGAAAAAACACCAAAACTTTAGCTTTAATGCCCCGAAAAAAAATTTTTTGGTAAAAGAAACAATTTCATTGATCAATGAAAGAGGGGGAAAACCCCAAGCACCAAGAGGTGATTACATCAAAGAATGCCAATTACTGACTAAAAAAGATAAGCTGAAATGAATAAAAGGGTGTTTAATTTTACACCAAGAGAAAGCAGTAAACAAAACAGATTCTATAAAACGGTTGAAGGGGGTAAAGGAGTCGTTGAAAAGCCGACTGTTTCGTTCACTCCACAACCTCCAGAAAAAAGCACGCACAAGAGCCAACCAAACGATCGCTTTTGTACCATCAAAAGGATGACCCACCAATAAAGAAGCCAGTGCATCAGTTATGGAATTAGGACAAGTGTAGGACCACCCAAAAGTGGACAAAACAAGATCCCAAAAATTGGCAGCAAATGGACATTGCAGGAACAAGTGAATAGGGGATTCAGCATGATTTCGACACATGATGCACCAAGAGGGAGAAATACACATATAAGGATATCGTCGCTGCAAACAATCCGCAGTGTTAATGGCGCCCCAACTAAACTCCCAAAGAAAAATTTTAGTCTTCTTAGGATAGTGGTCTTTCCAAATCAACGCATACAGATCAGATAAAGCAGAATCAGTAGCTCCCACCAAATTATTCATAAGAGATTTAACTGTAAAAGTCATAGAAGAATCCAGCGGCCAAATCCAAGAATCAGGAGAGGGGCACAAACTGACTTGAGCCAAGTGTGATGATAAAGTAGCCCATTCTGCAATTTCCAACTCAGTAAGTTTGCGCCGAAGATTTAAGTTCCAAGCGCTAGAGGAGGCAATCCACACATTAGCCACAGTACAATCCGGCTGTCGGGCAAGGCGAAAAAGTCTAGGAAACGCAGTTGAGAGGATACCACAATTATGCCAAGGATCATTCCAAAAAGAGGTAGTAGTACCATCACCAATCCTACGAAGGATACGATTAGCAACCAAATCAATGTATTGGCAAATATACCTCCAAGGAGCTTTTGCAGAAACACGGGAGACAGGTGTAGGCCATATACAATCAATAGGATAATATTTGGCCACAATAAATGTTCGCCATAAAGCATTCCGCTCCAATAGAAATCGCCAAGTCCACTTTGCAAGAAGGGAGGAATTACAGTGTTTAAAATTTCCAATACCAAGGCCTCCCAATGCTTGGGGCCGCTGAGTGATCCCCCAATTCACATTATGCATACCACCATCCCCGTGAGCACCTTCCCAAAAAAAGTCACGAACCATCTTTTCAAGGCAATTGATGATTGAGGAAGGAGCTTTGAACAAAGATAAATAATACATAGGGAGATTAGAGAGAGTAGCCTGAATGAGAGTGTGTCTACCACCTTTCAAGATGTATGCATATTTCCAACTATGAAGCTTGTGCTTAATTTTCTCCACCACCGACTGCCAGAAAGTGATAGAATTGGGATTACCACCTAGAGGAAGCCCGAGATAAGTAGAAGGCCAATGACCTCTTTTACAACCAAAAGAATTAAGCAACCAGTCAAAATCTGAATCCAAAACATGAATCCCAAGGAGCTCACTCTTAGCAAAATTATTCAAAAATATGGACATCAATCAGATTTTGTAAAGTAGTACGATCAGCAGTGGAGAATAGTAAAGTATCATCTGCAAACTGTAAATGATTTAAGGAGAGGGTCGAATTTCCAATAGGGTGTGAAACAGTAAGACCGAGCGAAGCACTATGATAAAGAAGGCGACTCAGGCAATCAGCAACAAGAATAAATAAAAAAGGCGAGAGAGGGTCACCCTGTCTGATACCCCTAGTTGGAATAATCTTCCCTCGAGGACGACCATTGATAATAATGGAGTAATTAGCACTAGAGACACAACCTCTGATCCATGTACGCCAAAGATTACCAAATCCCTTTACCATGAGAATAGAGTCAAGAAATTCCCAATCCACCGTATCAAAAGCCTTTTCCAAATCAAGCTTCAGAACGACCCCGCTCTCTTGTTTGAGGACCAATCATCAATAAGCTCGTTAGCCATCAAAGAGGCATCAAGAATTTGTCTATTAGTCACAAAAGCAAGCCGATTGGCCGCAATAGTTGAAGGAATGATCAACTTGAGACAATTTGATAAAACGCGGGCCACAATCTTATATGCACAAGGAATAAGACTGATAGGTCGGTAGTCAGAAACAGTTTTAGAATCCACTTTCTTTGGAATCAAACAGATATAAGTCTCATTCAGCTTAACGTTGACAACCCCAGAGGTATAAAAATCCTGGATCAACTTCATTATGTCAGATTTAATGGTAGGCCAGAAATATTTGAAGAATTCAGCTGTGAAACCATCAGGACCTAGAGATTTGTTGGTGCCAAGAGAGGAGACAGCCATATACACTTCCTCTTCTGTAAAAGGACGCTCCAAATCAGCAGCTTGTATTGAAGAAATCGGACGCCAATCAATGTTGGTTGGAAGGAAACGCTGCTGATTATCTTTTTTGAAGAGGGTAGAGTAAAAACCCAAGAATTCAGCCTCAATATCTTGATCGGTCAGTAAACTAGTATCGTTTCTAGAGAGAATTTCAGTGATAGAATTTTTACGACGTCTGGCAGCAATGATTCTGTGGAAAAAACATGTA
The DNA here is from genome assembly GCA_002890555.2 of Lagenaria siceraria. Classification (NCBI taxonomy): domain Eukaryota; kingdom Viridiplantae; phylum Streptophyta; class Magnoliopsida; order Cucurbitales; family Cucurbitaceae; genus Lagenaria; species Lagenaria siceraria. Next base: position 191,408 of record CM016487.1, on the reverse strand, counting down.
TTTTCATCTCCTTCAAGAAGCCATTGAAGCTTACAACATTGTTTCCAATGGATATGGTCTTGAACAGTCAAATTTTCAATTTGCTCTCGAAGTAATCTACGTCGGGTTATTTGTTCGATGCTAAGAGGACTACGGTCTTCCATATCGTCTAGATGGGATAGTTGTGTTACAAGAGTGGGAAGCTTTGATGTTTCAGTACGTTGCCTAGCATTCCATTCGCGAATAACCAACTTCAAGGCTTGCAATTTCATCATAAAACCATGACCCGGCTAGCCAGTAATAGGGTGAATATTCCACCAATCCTCAACAAGAGCACGAAAGCAAGGAGTTTTAAGCCATGAGTTTTCAAATCTGAAAGGACAAGGGCCCCAAACAATGCTTCCCGTAGAAAGAGCCAAAGTTAAGTGATCTGAGGTAATTCGATCTAGGTGCTTGAGAGTAACATTTCCAAATTTGTGGAGACAATTATCTGTAAGAAGGAAACGATCCAACAGAGAGAGATATTGGATAGGACCCGAGCTAGTCCATGTAAAACAACCATTCGCTAGAGGAATATCTCGCAACTGATAAGTAGAGATCCATTGGTTAAAAGTTCTCATACTGGAAGAGATTGAATTGCAATGGGATTTTTCCCAAGACCATCGAATGACGTTGAAGTCGCCACCAATAACCCAATTTTCGCCACCCAAGCCTGCCAGATCATCCAATTCTTGCCAAAAATCAGGGTGAAATGCATTATCAGAGGGGCCATAAATGGCAAATAGCCAAAAGCAGTATCCATTGGCTAAGGAGACATGAGTCGGAATAGTATAACGGCCTTGGATGACCTCAAGGATCGATATGTCTGGTTCATTCCAAAGAATAAGAATACCACCAACTGTATCAATGGCATCTAAAGCAGTCCAGCCAATGTATGAAGAGCTCCATATAGACTTAATCAATAAAGAATCAACGGATGGCAACTTTGTTTCTTGGAGGAGAACGATATTTGGGTTATGTTGTTGTATAAGTCTCTTGACCAAGGTTCGTTTCCTCCAAGAATTTAGCCCACGAACATTCCACGAGAAAACTTCATTGATGACCCAAGGTGCCCTCTCTAATAGCCAAAGTTGTTGTTTTGTCATAGTTGATAGATGAATGTAGGCCAATTAGTTCTCTCTGTAGTTTTGGTTTTGGCTTCTTGTTGATAGTGCTGGTTGATGTCTTGGTTTTAATAAGTGGGGGATTGGTTGGAATTGCCATAACACATCATCCATGTTTTGACAATAAGGAGGCCAAATCATTGAGGCGGAAAGGAAGGGAGGATGAGGTTTGTGGCTGCTGATGGATAAAGGATGAGGGGGCAAGTGATAGAGGGACAGTAGCCAAGGGGGAAGTATTCAAAGGAACATCAGTTGGGTGAGGGGCTTCGTGGTTAGGGCTTAAATCGGGTGGGAGGGGAGGGAGGGAATAAAGGGGCAAAAAGTTTGATTCATCCGGATGGTCTCCAAATACAGTCGAGTCGAGGGGAAAATTGGTAAAATCTGGTTCATTGGTAGGGCTGGATATGTATCCTTCTGTGTCAGAGCCAGCAAGTGGAAGATTTGGTAAATTTTCTGTGGAGGGAGGTGGGCCCCCTCAAGGAATGTCACTGTGGAGAGAGAAGGTTGAGAAAAGGATGGGGAAGCAGATGTGGTAGGGCTAGTGTTACGGGTCTGGAAGGTAAAGGATGGAGATGGGTTAGTTAAGGTTTGGGAAGGAGTTTGTATTGGTTCATTTAATGAAGGGGGTGGATGGATCGGCTGAAGGTGGAAGAGGGGTAGGTTCTGTTAATGTTTGAGGGTTTGGAGAAGTAAAGGAGTTAGGGTTGGAGGGCGGCTCCTTAAAATTAGGAGGAAATAATGGGATTGCCGATTGGTTGACTAAAGGGGAGAGAGAAGAAATTTGATTTGATATCTCCTTAATTGTAGGAGATTCATTCGATGGTTCCAAGTATGCTGAGAGAGAGGGAGAATTCATCTGCAATAAAGATTTACCTTTTTCAGCAGCCCTAGGTTTAAGGAGATCCACAATTACAGCACCCTCATTAATACCAATCTTATCCGACGGTTTCAATTCTCTCTGGCGGCCCCTCTGTCCATCGGAGATGGCCTGAATTCTGACTGTAATGTCACCGCCGACCAGCTCTTTGGGAAGATTAATCTCATGTGGTATAAATCCCCTGTTATTTTCTTTGATCTTCAATCTAGCAAAAGAGAGAATGATACCTCTTTCAGTTTGGTTGGAGGAGTGAAGATAACCACCACAAAGGTCACCAATGTGCTTAAAGATCGTTTCTGTCCACAATGTAGGAGGAAGATTGTAAATATCTATCCATCCACCATATGAGGCAACCATGTGCTGTTTGAAAGATGCAGGGGAAGAAGGTATGAGAAATTTAATTCTTTTTTTATCCAGGATTATCCAATCACTGTTTTTAGAGAGATTTGTTGAGATCTCCGAGTTGTAGACATGCAGCAAGGCTTTATCATCAGAAAAAGGGTTGATCGCACAACGAATCGAAAGGGATGATTGAATTGATTCATGGATAGATGGCCAAGAGTCAGCAAAGGAGAATCGATGAACAATCACCATGGCATCCCAATCTGTTTGAGGATAAAACTGAGTTTGTGTTTGGGAGGTGCTTGTCTCGAGTTTGAGATGTTGTGGTTTTGTTGAGTAGCAAAGGTTGACTGATGGTTTTCTGAAGGGCAGCACTGAATGATAAAGGTTTGGAAGGGGTGGCAATGGTGTTTTGGCTGGAATTTTTTATGGTATTCCGAAATCAAAGAGAAAAAGGAGAATCATCCCAATTTATTTTCCATAGATGGAATAAGGATGTTGGTGCGGCGGCCAGATTGTTCTACTAGTGTGAGCTCTACATAGTAACCATTTTTGTTGCTATGCTTTTGAAGCCAAAGGGTGTCACCTTCATCATCCAATTTCCTAAAGAATTTATGGTTGTAAGATTCCATAAAGAGGGAATTGAAAGATGATGCAAGCCAATCAAGAGCTTCCTTGAGACATATATGCAATGGATGTTTGATCGGCTTTGTTCGGATAGTTTGTAGAGCTTCCCATTGGATGATATGTATGGGGAGAGGGAGAAGATTTTCCGATCAATATGAATTGATCGGGCGGTAGCAGAGAAGGAGGTGGTGGGTGGGGGAGGAGGCATGGTGGCCGAAAAATATCCCCTTCAAAGCTGAGAGAGCACTAAGCTGCAAGTCCTGGAAGAACAAGGACTGTGTTAATGCCCCGAAAAAATTGATAGAAATCCCTTGATTAGTCATCAGCTCAGTGATCAAAATCTTTCTTTTCTTTGCTACCAAAAACCAATGAAAAAATCTAGAATTTTCATCACCCAACATTAGTTAGTGCTCTTGCATTTCCAAGGCATTCTACAGAGGACCAACCAATTTCCTTTGAGCTCCGCAAAGATTTTATAACCAATATATCAAACCCCTCCTTTTTAGTTGTCTGAAATAAGATCAAATCCGGATGAAGATTCTGAAGAAACTTTTTGAGAGCCAATCACTTTGATTTATCTCCAAGACTTCTAGTGTTCCCTAAGACAATCTTCATGCTAAATAGAAACATCTACAACAATTAATATTACTGCACAGTGATTTTACACATATAGATCTTGCTAATCTTCCTTCTTCGATTGATCTTAGTATTGAAGCAGAGACAATGATTGAATGTGTGGCCAAGTTGCACAAGGAAGATTCGGAACATTTGGAGAAGATGACTGCCATGTACAAAACCAAAGTTGATGAGCACCGACGTATCAAGGAATTAAAGAAGGAGATTTAGTCATGGTTCATCTCAAGAAAGCTTGTTTTCTAGTTGGAACCTACAACAAACTAAAACCCCGGAAGCTTGGTTCTTTTCAAGACTTGAAGAGTTATGGCGATTACCAATTATGCTTACAAGATAGAGTTGCCTCCTGATTTACACATTAGTCCAGTGTTCAATGTGGCCGATATCTCTGAATATTTTGCTCCCGACTTATTTTTCATTGCTACTTAACTCAAGGACAAGTTTTATTCTCTTGCATGGAGAGAATTTGATGTAACTTGTTAGTTAGAATCAGTTTGGTTTAGAACTCTACGGTTCTTTAAGTTCTTTTAGTTTGAGTTATTTTGTTTAGTTACTGTGTGGTAACTTTTGTTTGTTTAGGATGTTATAATGGTTGAGTACTTAAGCTAAACCATCAGCTCCTTAATGGATTAATTGAGGTATTATTCAAAATTCGAAAACTCTCTCAACTTGATACACCATGTTTCGTTCCTATTTAAACACGTGTACTCCATTAAATGTTTGCTTCAGATTTTGATAAGCAAACACAATCGAGCACCAAGAAAAATCTTGGCATTTAACAAGCAACATGTGCAAAGGTTGAGAAAATTGGGACCAAACTACCAGCATACCGGTGATAATATTTGTTTGAGAACATGAGATACTATCACGTCAACTGGCTGAAGGTCAGCCACAGCAGCACCAGGTTCACCATGCTGAAACAAAACAAATATCTAACATGAGAAATCATAAATAATAGTGATAATAATTCACATAGAGAATACATGCATTGCCCAAGTAAACTGATTGAAAGTGGTGGTGGGGGTGGGTGGGGGGGCAGTGATTGATCACCAGACAAGGAATCTTAGTTCTGTCTTGTCTGTTCTCATTGGTCGTAAGGAGAGTAAACGTTTAGCAGGCTTTAAGCACAGAAGTGTTTTAGTTTTTCTTCTTTAATAAGAAAATGAAAAATTTATAAGATAAGGTGGTTCATACAAAAGAAGGGGAGATGAGATATCCCCACAAGGCTATGGATTATAAAAGACTACCAGAAGTGCTTTAGTTTTAAAGATGTGATAGCTCAAATAATAACCTACAATTCCAAGACCAAGTTCCATTTTCCCTGGGCCCAAACGATCTGATGTGACCTGGCCAGGCAGTGTGCAAACTGACAATGCAACTCCCATCGTTCCTATCACTTCAGCTGCATGTTTTGCTTCTGTGGCAACATCTAAAAGAGAAAGCCCTGCAGCAGCAGCAGCTCCAGCAACCTTTCCTCAACACAATTCAAGGAAAAATAATGTAAGCAAAGAAGTAGTTGTTCCTGTCTGTATACTCATGAAGCAGTGAAACAATATGTTCATTGCTTAGTGTAATTTTATTTTTTCTGAAACGGAAACAAGCCCCATTCATTGAATTAATAAAATGAGACTAATGATCAAAGTACATCAAAGAGATACGATGAAACAAAAAGAACCTAAGGACCAGGGGGTGTACCCGGGAATCTCAACTAGGTTAACATCCCCTTAGCACCCTCATCATGTCCAAGCAACCTATTTAGCTGTCAAAGTAATCCAAAAAGAGCAAAAAGAGCAAATACAACTCAACAACTAAAAGGCAATACATCACAAATTCAACCCTTGCTACAAGAAGTTACATTAAGCTAGAAAAATAAAAGCACTCCAATTCAGACAAATCTCAGAAGTGGAGAAGTCTTCAAACGATTTGGATAGAGAGCACCAAGCAGAAGCGTTCAACCGAGCTACTTCGAAAAGATCAAGTCATCCAAGTTTACTATCTTGAAAGACCCTTTGGTTCCTTTCAAACCAAAGCTCCGCAAGCAATGCCTTAACCACATTAGCCCAAAGCAACCAAGGGCTTTCCTTTAAAGAAGTGTCTATCCTGAATGCTGCTAACTACCTGATTCCATAAAGAAGTGTCTCCATTGAAGAACAGCTAGCCCCAATTTGCTCGAAGAGCCAAATTTTTAGCTTTTAGGCCTCCAAAACCGAGGCCCCAATCAATTTGTGATTTTGTGACAAGGCTCCATTTTACCAAATGATTAATTTTACTTCCTTTGTGACCTTCCCAAAAAAAATTCTCATAATTCTTTCCAATATGGAAATTACCTTTTCAGGCACTAAGAACAAAGACATGTAGAATGTGGGAAGATTTGAAAGAACAGACTTACACGATGTGGCTCTCCCTCCAAGAGATATGTTAAATCTCTTCCACTTATCAAGCTTCTGTAAGGACCCTAGTTAGGAATATATTGAGATAATTAGTATGATGAGGGGTAAGGGGCATTCTAGTCATTAGACATTAAGTTTGTTAGGTATTTCTTTGGCTTTGAAGGATTCAGACTGGGATTCTTCTTCACGGATGGATAAGCCGACAACTTTTTATTTTGAAAGTTGTGTTTCATTATTTGAGAATGCCAAAGGGTCCAAGGCAGCTTCGAGCAAGAGACTAATAGACTTCGAGCATGAAGCAGCCGAAACAACTTTATTGTTGGCGGCAGAAGACCATTGAGTATCTTTCAATAATTATATTAAGCATTGGAAATACAAGGAGCCAAAATTCTAAGCAAATTTTTCTAGAGGAGGGAGAGTCACTCTTTGTAAGTCAGTTCTAGCTAATCTACCTACTTATTTATTTTTTGAAACAAGAAACAAGCCTCTTCATTAAGATAATGAAATGAGACTAATGCTCAAAGTACAAATAGATACGCAAAAAAAAAGGAAACAAAGGATCAGCAGGTGCACCCAGGCATCTCAACTAGGTTGACACCCTCTTAGCACCCTTATCATATCTCAAAGAGGACGATAAGCAAAACAACCAAAATATACCGAGTTCAGTATTCAGCCTACAGACCAAAAACTACTGCTCAAAACTCAGCCCAAAAAAACCCCTATATTCCAGCTGTCACAAAGAGATACACAAACACAGCCTAAAAAAAGCCAATAATCTACCTACTTATTACATGTCTTCCTTTTTTATGCTAGAAAAAGTGCTTTCTATCTTTGAAAGAATTATGAAGAAATTTGTTAGGAACCAAGGTAGTATGGGCTACCTTTGTCCCACATCGGTTAGAATGGGATGGCCAATGTGGTACTTAAGTGGCTTGTCTCTCCCACCTCAATAGCTAGCTTTTGGGGCGTGGTTCTCCAAGGTGCTTAAGTACCTAACAATGGTATCATAGCCAGTTGTTGACGTTTCAGAGTGGAACCGGCAAAGAGTTCTAACTGGGTGTGGCCGAGTGAAGTACCGTCGGAGTAGCCGCTAGGACCTCGACTTTCCGAGGATGGGGTATTGTTAGGAACCAAGGTAATATGGGCTACCTTTATCCCACATTGGTTATAATGGGATGACCAATGTGGTACTTAAGTAGCTTGGCTCTCCCACCTCAATAGCTAGCTTTTGGAGTGTGGTTCTCCAAGGTGCTTAAGTACCTAACAAAATTCTTTTGGGAGGGTCAAAATGGGGGCAAGATCAATCATTTGGTGAAATGGGAGCTTCTTATTAAGGCTCAGGAGGATGGAGGGCTAGGTTTTGGTGGATTAAGAGCAAGGAATCTAGCTCTTTGGCCAAATGGGGATGGTGACTTATAAATGAAGAAAACTCCCTATGGAGCCAATTGGTAAAGAGTATTCATGGGAGAGACATGTTCAATTGGCACACCTCCAGAAAGGTAACCCTTAGTTTACGAAACCCTTGGATAAGCATTTCAAGATCTTGGTTAAAAGTAAAAGCTTTGGCGATTTATAAGATTGGAAACAGAAGTAGAATAGCTTTCTGATCCTTGGCTAGATAATTCTGCATCGAAGGATAGCTTCCCGAATTTATATAGAATTGCTCCCCATCCTATTGGGTCAATTTCGGACAATTGGGATCCTTCCACTCTCTCATGGGTCATTGTATTTAGAAGGAACCTAAAAGAGGAGGAAATTATTGATTTTCAGAACATGTTGAGTCAAATCTTCAATATAAAAGTTAGGTATGACAGGACAAGCGTTTGTGGTTGCTTGAAGCTAACGGATTTTTTTCGGTCAAGTCCTTTGTTACTCATCTTTCAGTGGCCTCCCTTCTAGATAATCAATTGAAGAAAGCTTTGTGGAAGTCTAAGAGCCCTCGGAGGGTTAATATTACAATGTGGATTATGCTCTTTGGGCTTCTAAATTGCTCTTCAGTAATGCAAAGGAAGCTCCCTCTACACTATTTATCTTCACATATGTGTGCTCTTTGGAAGGCAGATTGGGAGGACCTCCAGCATCTATTATTTGACTGTCCATATTCTGGAAAATGTTGGAATTCGGTTTTTTTATTGTTTTAACATTAGTTGGGTTTTTGGGAATGAACCTTGTGATAATGTTTTGCAGGTTCTTGTGGGGCCAAAGGAGTCCCATAAACTTCTGTGGAATAACGCAGTTAAAGCTCTACTTGTTGATTTATGGTTTGAGAGGAATCAAAGAGCGTTCGTTCCCTGACAAGGAAACTCCTTGGTTTCCTCGTTTTGAGTCAGCAAGGCTGGATGATTCTTCGTGGTGCTTACTATCCAAGTCTTTCGCAGACTATTCCACTCCAGATATAAGCTTGAATTGGAGAGTATTCATTTTTCCAGATTGTTAGATTATCTCCAGATGCTGCAGCTTCAGATTTTTATTTTTAGTACCATTTCGATTTAGGGTGGTTCTTTACTTCTGTTACTTGTATTGTTTAGAACATTTCAGTGTTGGAACGCTTGGTATTTCTTGTTGACTGTGTTTTGGCCTCCGTTTGTATTGAGTTAGTTTATTTAGTTTTGTTTGGATATGATGAGGATGCTATGGGGGTGCAACCTGGTTGAGATGCTCGTGCACCTGCTGAGATTCTTTATCCTTTGTATCATTTTGTACTTGAGATTGTCTCATTTCATTATCTTAATGAAGAGGCTTGTTTCTTGTTTCAAAAAAAATATATAATTATTGAAACTCAATAACATAATCTAACACCATCAATAATGGAACAAAAAAGTGCAAAGTATCTCTTGAAGACTAGGCAGAGGGTTAGCCACCAACTAGGCAGACTGGATACACAAGGAAGTCTAAGCCCATAATATCCCGAAAAATAAGAGTGATGCTTGTATTTTCCTCATCACTGGATAGTACTGTTCTTGAGAAGTGAGTTTAGACTATAATCGCTAAAAGGTAGAACATTTCATATCTCTGCTTAGGCTGTTTAACTAAAACATTTAAACTAAATTGAACATTAATTCTAAATCTTGCTGCATTAACCTGCATGGAAAATCATTCCAAACAAAAATCTAAATCACTTGAAATATCTATATATAGAAAAATACACATATGCATGCATGCACAGAGAGGGAGAGAGAGCACCAACCTTGTGAACAAGTACAGTCCCAGCCAAACCTCTACGGCCAGCTATACCCCGAGGTGGAGGCAAAGCACAATCATCCCCAACAATAACAGTCTTCCAGATCAAACAAAGAATAGTTACTTTTTTCTTTTTGGAACAAGATAAAAATTTAAAATGGCTACTAAAAATTATAATACTAAGTTTTGTAAAATAAAATGGTAAGATTCAATTCTATTACTACTTTTACACTCTTACTTGACCAGAAGAAAAATGAGAAAAGTTACCTCTACTTTAAATCCTTCTGATTTTGCTTGCTCAGCAGCCAAGCCAAAATTTAAACGGTCCCCAGTATAATTCTGTGAACATTTATATCAAAGCACTACTTATTAGAGTGCAAAAGAAATGTTAACAATAATTATGCAACAAGGTTACTGAGTTAAAGCACGAGATGAAAAAAATCACTTTCTATCATTTTTTTTTTCTTTTCTTTTCTTTTCTTTTTTCTAAAAAGGACACAAAACTTTTCATTGATATAATGAAATGAGACTAATGCTCAGAGTTACGATAACCCGTGAAACAATAAGCAAATTGATGTAGACTACGAATCTTGGAGAATTCTTGAAGGAAAATCTTATTCATTAATTGTCCATACATGGGGGAAAACTCCTATTTATAGAGTTATAATACAAATGGGGGGCAAAAAGGGAATTAACCTATACTTTATTCCAATTACCCAATTTAAACTCTTTCTACGTACATCATTCTACCCCTCCAAAAAGAAAACTTGTCCTCGAGTTTTAAAAAGAAGAAAAAAATGAAACAACTAAAAAATAAAATAAATTTGTACAACGAAGTATGGCCAAACCAACCTCCTACATCTTGAACAAAAATATTATGAAAAGAACTCCAAGACATAAAATTTTGATCAAATTCATCAAGACTCCAAGCATTGTAGGTGTTCAAATACCCATTGACCAAGCCAATATCTTTAAGCAAAGAAAAGAACTTCTTCCTTAGTGAATCAATAGCCTTCACTGATTGAACAGAAAGAAAGTTCTTCCAATAGATGTCACATCCACCAAAGTTCTTCTCAACTTCTTTCCGTCGCTCATAGGCCCAAATAATAACAAGGTGATCACTATGATTTTGAGAAAATTGGGATTTTGCAATCTCTACAACATCCTTCTTCTTAAGTGGCGTTAGAAAATGGTCTCTCACATTGAGACGGGCAACAACGGTTAAAATTGGTTCCATTGGGAGCATAATCAAATAACGACCTGAAAGCTGAAACATTAAGATTTGTACTCCTATATGGATGTCCTTGCAACATGGCCTCTCGATTTCGGACTCGATTTGGGTTGCCTTGATGTTCTTGAAGGACAACAACATGTTCTTGAACATTTGGTTGAATGCCCGTTTGATCTTGAAACGATTCTTGAACCCATTCTTTGACATTCTTGAATCAGTGTTGTTGCTCATGATTTTCATATGAAAACCGAGAAAAACCTTGCCAACCAACTTCTTCTTTTGGTGTTTCATAATCAAACTCAACCACATTTTGAAGAAAAGGTTTATGAGGAGGATGGTGTTGTTCAAAAACTGGATTATAATTGTTCATACCCGATTGATTCCTTTGGATGAAGGGTCTTGGTGGACTTCTTGCAACTTCTTGCATTCTTGGATTTTCTTGGTTATGAATTTCTAGTCTTCTTGGAGATTGAATTGGTTGTCTATGATTTTCTTGACAATTCTATCGATCGCGCTCGTGAAAATCTTGATGAAAATTCCCACATTCTTGGTCGCGGATTGAATTGTCGTGATGTTCTTGATTGCGTGGAAGGTTATGATGTTGATCTTAGATATGGATGGCATTATTTGGAGCTACAACATTTGGAATCTCTCACTTTTTGAGTAAGACTTTCTACAGCTTGCTGGATGCACAAATTTGTGGCCATGATTCCAGCCATATTGGTTTGAACTTCAAACAATTTCACGTTTAACTTTCCTCGAGAAGTTTCTACAACAGTTAATTGTCAGTTGAAGCATTGAGGGGAGAAAGATGATGCTTCCGCATCTAAGGTAGGAGAATCAGGATTCTTGTTGGTGTTCTTGATCACCATCAGGCCCTTTCACGAAGGCACTCTGATACCAATTTGATGTAGACTACGAATCTTGGAGAATTCTTGAAGGAAAATCTTATTCATAAATTGTCCATACATGGGGGAAAGACTCTTATTTATAGAGTTCTAATACAAGTGGAGGGTAAAAAAGGAATAAACCTATACTTTTATCCAATTACCCAATTTAACTCCTTTCTACTTACATCACAAATAATAGACAAACGATATTGAATTACAACAAAAAGATTAAAGCATTCAAATTAAGATAAAATCCAGAATAGAGTAATCAGCAAAGTGCTTGGATTAGAAGCACATGATGTAGCCTAAAAAAATAATAAGGAGAATTCTATCCAATAATCCAAAAATCTTTATTATTATGAAAGTTGTCTCAAGTCTTGTACTTTGCTAGAAGATTGGCCGCTTGGAATTTTTTGTCTATTGGGTGTTGTATTAAGGATTAGTCTACTTTATCTTTCATTTTGTTCTTGTTGCTCCATTTTCTTTGTATTTTCTCTGTTCTTTGTTTGTTTCATTGTACTTTGAGCATTAGACTCATTTCATTAATTCAATGAAGAAGTCTAGTTTCCATTTCAAAAAAAAAAATGAAAGTTGTCTCTAATACAAGAGGGGGAGATTCTCTATTTATAAAGAATAAAATGCAAGAAAGAATCTTAAAAAAATAACTAAAAGGAAACTAATTTCTAAAATAGTAAAAAATGAATTAATCAAGGAATTAAACCAAGTTATCTTAAATCCTATTACATCATATTCTATCCCATCCAAAAAACTCATCCTCGAGTTTTAAAACGAAAATGAAGGTAAAAATAAAAAAGTAAGCCGTTCGAATAGAAACATCTCTGAACATCGGGCACCAATAACAACCAAATTTCATGCGCTCGCACCAATATGTCTAATATTTGACTCTTGAAGGAAAATTGTTTCCATCAATACTACCATCAATGAACCCAAGATTTAAGTTATTCAAAAAATCCTCTATTGTCAAAATATATGCAGACTCCTCAGAGAATGGAGGAAAAAAATTTCAATTTTCTTCGAATTGGGTTGCCCATGGGTTTTTTTTTCTTCCACACTTGAAGAATCCACATCTTGCCAATATTTCCTCTGATATAATCTTAATTTTGGTTGTTCTTGAACAATTTGGACATTTCTTGCATACCATTGGTGTTGTTGGTTCCCTTGTTGTCTTTCTTGGTGGCCAAGGTTAATTTCTGCTCTACTCTCTTACGATGGAGGTAGTTGTGATTGGTTGTGTGCCTCAGTTAATTGATCTAATCGAATGGACACATTCTCCGCAGTGGCTTCATCTTCTTCAACACCTCCATCTTTGTTTTCATCGATTAATTGTTCTTCATCATCTTATTCGAATTGAAAACCCTTCGTGTTAGTTCCATCAATTTTTTTTTCTTCCAACACAAGCTCTTGGTTTTGGTTTTCTTGAATTATTTCTTTTTTGAACTCTGGCTATTTTTTTATTTTTTTTTTAAACGGAAACTAGTCTCTTCATTTAAATAATGAAATGAGACTAATGCTCAAAGTACAAGAGACAAATACATAGAAACCATGCAAAGCTTGACAAGTGGAGGAGATTCAATTTGTCTAGAGGTGGGCGAGCTACTTTGTGTAAATCAGTGCTATCTAATCTAACCTTCCCACATATTATACGTCCTTGTTTTTAATGCCTGAGAAAGTCATTTATGCTTTAGAAAGAATCATGAGAAATTTCTTTTGGGAAGGACACAATGGAAGCAAGATCAACCATTTGGTGAAATGGGAACTTGTTACACGTTCATTGGGTGATGGAGGACTTGGTTTCGGGGGCCTTAAAGCAAAGAACTTGGCATTATTAGCTAAATGGGGTTGGCGGTATTTGGATGAAGAAAATTCCTTCCGGTGTCAAATTGTTAGAAGCATTCACTATCAAAACTCTTACAATTGGCATACGGCTGGGAAAATTGTTGACAGTTTGAAAAGCCCTTGGAATAGCATTTCTAGAACTTGGTTGAAGGTGGATACATTGGCTACTTTTAAACTTGGAGATGGTAATAAAGTTGCTTTTTGGCTTGACCCGTGGGATGGCTTGGTTCCTTTGAACACTTGCTTCCCACGTTTATATAGAATGGCTTTACTTCGTAAGGGATCGGTAGTAGCATATTGGGATGGTATTTCCTCCTCCTGGTCCATTATTTTTCGTCGTTTGTTAAAGGATGATGAAATTATTGACTTTCAAGAGTTGCTTGGCCAAATTTCTAATAGGAGGGTCTCGGAGAACTTTGATAGAAGAATATGGTCTTTATAAGCCTCTGGGACTTTGCTTCGGGTAACCACCAAGAAGCAGCCCATTATCGATAAGTGCACTCAAAATTGGATAGATGGAAAAGATACAATCTTTCTAGAGGGGGAAGGTTAACTCTATGCAACTCTGTTTTAGCAAACTTACCTACTTATTTTATGTCCATATTTCAAATGTCTTGTTCGGTTGCTATAGAATTGGAAAGGATTATGTGCAGATTTTTGTGGGAAGGGAATAAGGGCAGCAAGCTTAATCATTTGGTGAAATGGGAGATTGCCTCAAAGGCCATTCAAGATGGAGGTATTGGTGTTGGTAATCTGCAAAACAGAAACACGGCTCTTACATTTAAACGGAATTGGTGATTTATGAAGGAGCAAGATTCACTTTGGTGTAGGGTGGTCAAAAGCATCCATGGTTCTGATCCACACAATTGGCACACATCCGGCAAGCATGGTTTGAGCTTGAGAAGTCCATGGATTGGCACTTCCAAGACGTGGGATAAATTTGGTGCATTTGCACATTTTAAATTGGGCAATGGCAGAAACATTTTTTTTTGGTCAGACTTGTGGTGTTCGGAGACCCCCTTTAAGGTGTGTTTTCCTAGGTTATTTCGTATTGATTCATTGCCAAATGGTAGCAATAATGATCAATGGGATACAGACACTAGTTCTTGGAATTTAATCTTCAGAAGACAGCTCAAAGATGAGGAAAGTGCAGAATTCCAGCAGCTTCTGAGTTACGTAGAAAGCAGCAGAATCACTCATAATTCAGATGCTCGGATATGGTCTTTGGATGCCTCAGGAAGATATTCAGTAAAATTTTTGTCAAAATTCTTAAATTCTTCCTCTCCTTTGGACAAAAATGTTTACCGAGGTATTTGGAAATCTAAAAGCCCAAAAAAAATTAACGTGTTGATTTGGAATTTGTTTTATGGAACTCTTAATTGTTCAGCCACTTTACAAAGGAAACTCACAAATCAAAGTTTATCTCCATCTATTTCCCCATTGTGTCAAGCTAATGATGAAGACTTACAGCATTTATTGTTTGATTGCTTCTATACAAGTAAGTGTTGGTGGAAGTTGTTCTCCTTCTTCAACTTATCTTGGATTTTTGGGCAGTCAATCCGTGAAAATATGACCCAAATACTGGTTGGCCCGCAGTTGTCCTCTAAAGCACAAATTCTGTGGCATAATGCAGTCAAAGCCTTAGTTTCAGAAATTTGATTCGAAAGAAACCAACGAGTTTTTAATGATAAGCCTTCGATTTGGTCAGATCAGTTTAGTTCTACTCGTTTGCTAGCATCTTCATGGAGTTCCCAATCTAAGTTCTTTGAAACTTACTCTATTTAGGATATATGTCTTAATTGGAATGCGTTTATATTCTCTATGTAATCATGTTACTAAGTCATATTGGCAGATTTCTATGTAAATGGATGTGATGAGAGTGCTAAAAATGTGTCAACCTAGTTGAGATATCTGGGTGTACCTCCTGATCCTATGGATTCTATTTTCTTGTACTTCGTTTCACTGCTCAAAGCATTAGACTCTTTTCATAAATTACGTTTCTGTTTTAAAAAAAAAAAAAGTCTCTGGGATTTTCTCTGTGAAATCACTTTCAACATACTTGGCCTCCTCCTCCCCACTTGACAAGTTTTTTAAGGCACTTTGGAAGACTAAACGCCCTCGGTAGATTAACATCCTTGTACGGATTATGGTTCTTGGCTACCTAAACTGCTCCTTGGTGATGCAGAGGAAATTCTCCTCTCATTGTTTGTCTCCATCTATCAGCCACTTATGAAAAGAGGATGGAGAAGATTTGCAACATTTATTTTTTGATTGCTCATATTCAGCCTGCTGCTAGTGGAGATTATTCTCACTATTTAATGTTGTTTGGGTGTTTGGGGAAGACTTTAGTGATAATGTTCAACAGCTTCTAATGGCCCAACTTTGAAAGTGGGTCCTCAGATGATCTGGGCTAATACAATTAAGGCATTGTTTGCTGAAATTTGGTTTAAAAGAAACCAAAGAGTGTTCCATGACAAGCAACTTGGTTGGTGGGATCGCTTTGAAATTGCCAAATGAAATGCTTCTTCTTGGTGCACCTTATCCAAGCCTTTTGAAGACTTTTCTATTCAAGACTTATGTTTAAATTGGCATGCTTTTATTTTTCCAGCCTAAGGATTATACTTACATTGTATTGTTATTATTTGGACAGATTTCTCTTTTTTGTTGTTGTTTTTGGTTGCTGGATCGTTTTTGTTCTCATTGTTGTATGGACATGATGAGGATGCTAAAGGGGTGTCAACCTAGTTGAGATTCCTAGGTGCATCTCCTGATTTTTAGGTTCTTTCATCGCTTTATTCTTCTTTTTTTAAAAGAAAACGAGTCTCTTCATTGAAAAAATGAAATGAGACTAAAGCTCAATGAAGAGGTTGGTTTCCGTTTCAAAAAATAAAAAATAAAAAATAAAAAAATTCCACGGATCATACCAAACACATATCTGAAAACATGAAATATAACTTTGTTTTCATTTAATCCATTGTTTTCAAATTTTTGTTTTAAGATTACCTACCAAATAGACCCTTAGTAATTCCATCCCCTATTGGCTGTGAAGAACTAACAG
Source organism: Lagenaria siceraria (assembly GCA_002890555.2). Lineage (NCBI taxonomy): Eukaryota > Viridiplantae > Streptophyta > Magnoliopsida > Cucurbitales > Cucurbitaceae > Lagenaria > Lagenaria siceraria. The sequence continues at coordinate 175,181 of CM016487.1, read as the reverse complement.
TTGTCAACCCTTGAGAAATAAATGCGCCATATGAGTGTATAAAAGGTATCAAATGCTCAACATACAAGGAAATAAAGTTTGTTTCTTGGTATAAAGAAAAAGACATGAAAGAACGAATATGACACAAATGAACTTGCAAAAGGAAGGGTCCAACAAAATGAGAAATTTAAAAACATTACACAGTTAATGAAGGATAAGAAATTTCAGACCTTCACGATGAGAAGACATCCCATAGGTCCAGTTACAGCTCGAATTCCCTGAAATTTAACTACTTTAAATGCAAAATAATAACACGTCAGAAAGCTAGTACATGCAATTAAGCAACCAAGAAAACATACAGCCAAAATTGAATCAACTGGTGGAGAGGCAAAAACATCCCCACAAATAGCTGCTGTCAGCATTCCTTCCCCAACAAATCCAGCATGTGCAGGCTCATGTCCACTTCCACCGCCTGTATCATGAATTACAGAATAGAGAAATTAGCATCATAAAAATAAATAAATCTATTCCGAGAAAGCAAATGTACTTCCATGCTTCTAAACAAATGTTTCAATTTTGTTTTTCAAAAGGAAACGAAGCTCTTCATTAAGAAAATGAAAAGAGAGTAACTAATTATGAATCCCAAAAAATAAATATGATATGTCAAGTTGAGAGAGAAGTCTAAATTTTGAAATGCTTCAAATTGTATTCAAAATGAAAGAGACGTTTAGTTTCAATACTAAACTATAGAGTAACAACTTAAAAAAATTAGTTACCAACGGTAACTAAAGAACTAAAGAATTACAAGGGAATTAATTAAAGAACCAGCTAACTAACTAACTAAACTTAAAGAATCAGTAAACAACTAATAGAAAAATACATAATACATCAAATTCCTTCCGTGCTAATGAAAGATAACTCGTCCTCAAGTTAAGTTGATAGAGAAAACTGGTCAAGAGAAAAATATTCAATCAAATCAGCTATGTTGTATACTAGACTGAAGTGTAGGTCATCGGGTAGCTCAATCTTGAAGACGTTGTCACCATTACTTCTTCACACTCGAAATGGTCAAGTTTTCTAGGATGAAGCTTGTTGTAGGACCCTGCTGGAAATCGAGTTTTACGAAGATGGATCATCACCAAATCACCTTCCTTGAAGTCTTTAAATCTCCTATGTTGATCAGCATCCGATTTGTATTTAGCATTCATTTTCTCCATGTGTTCTGTAACCTCTTTGTGCAATTGAGCTACCCGCTCAGCCATGGATTCAGCTTCTAGATTAAGATCAACCGAAGAAGGTAAATTTGGAAGATCAACCGTTAATCTAGGAAGTTTTGTATAGACTATCTCAAATGGGGACTTCCCTATGGACCTATTTTTCATGTGGTTGTATGCAAATTCAGCTTGAGCTAGAACAAGGTCCCATTGCTTTAGTTTTCCCCTCCAAGGCAACGTATAAGATTTCCGAGGATTCTGTTGGTTACTTCTGTTTGCCCATCAGTTTGTGGGTGAGTTGTCATGCTGAACTTCAAGCTTATGTTGAATTTTTCCACAAAGTTTTCCAAAAGTAGCTTAGGAACTTCACATCAAGATCTGAAACTATAGACTTAGGCATACCATGTAAACGTACAATTTATTTAAAGGTTAGTCACCTATATAGCATCAGAAGTTTTATGACAAGGGAGAAAATGAGACATCTTGCTAAATCTATCAACCACTACTAATACCAAATCAAAACCTTTTTGGGTTTTTGTAAGGCCTAATATGAAGTTCATTGAGAGATCCTCAAATATTTTCAGGGATAGGTAAAGGAGTGTATATTCCTGTATTTTGTTTATGCCCTTTTGTCGCTTGGCATGTGAAGCAATGCTTAATAAATTTAGTCACATCCTTGCGAGATTGTGGCCAATAATGTCGATCATTTAAGAGCTATAAAGTTTTATCCATTCCAAAATGTCCAGCCAAGCCATTACTATGCAACTCTTTGATTAATGACTCTCGAAGTGAAGTTCGGGGGATACATAACAAGTTATTCTTATAGAGAAAGTCAATGACGTGATGAAAATCATTACAATTTACATGCAAGTTGCACATAGCCCAAATTTGATGTATTATATATTTTTATATTAGTTGTTTACTGATTCTTTAAGTTTAGTGAGTTAGTTAGCTGGTTTTTCCCTCAGACCCTGTTTTTTCCACATTGTTCACATAAGGTAGGAGTTTGATCTTGTTGGGTTGTATGTCCTAAAACTCATAGTTTGTAAACAATTAACTTATTTTTTATAAAATGTTATTGAGGTTTATTCAATAAAATTGTTATTGAATAAAGTGAATTCTGCAATTAAATAACTCTAAATCCAATAAACTAAGAACTCATGGCTATTAGAATGAATACTTGAACTCTATGTGGAGACATAAAAGTGGATCAAGTTCGAGTAAATAGCCAAAATGGTCTATAGTATAGGGATAGGGTTGGGTACCTTGTCCTGGGAACACTATGGATGCGGCCCACTTTGTATTTGATACAAACGATGTGATCTTGAATCGTTCATGTGGAGACATGCGAGTGGGGGCATCTTATGCAATGAGTTTGCATAAAGACCAAACCACGAAATAGTCACTGATACTTTATAACGCCGTTTATTGTTAACACTGACTATTTCAATTCGATGACCTGGGTAACTCGATCTTAATCCTGAGCTAACTATGAACTCCTGTTTATTCGGGATTATCCTTAGATCTGCATGGGTGAGAGCGGCCCGAGTTAGCCGACTCAATAAGCCTCCCATTTCAGGGGTAAGACTGGATATAGCAAGGGACATAGTCCTGCAAGACGGAATTCCCTCCTAATTGCTTGCCAATTGCTTCGAAGACTGATTTTATCCAATATGATAATGGGAGATTCTTGGTTTTTATCCGGCCACCATAACAATTAATAACTTCCATTTAGCCAATTTTATCTTCTTCCATGAGTAATGTGCTTTCATTCTAGTGATGACCAAGATGGAATCAAGCTGTAAATCTACCACCTTCTTCTCTTTTCAAACTAAAAAGTACCTAAAAAGTGCTTTATTTGCTCTATTTAGGGATGTTTATATTGGATTTGATGTTTTTTACTAGTGGTTTTCAAATAATAATGAAGAAAATAAGTTTTGGAAGCCAAAAAAATCGAACCGAGCCAAAACCAGACGAAAAATAGAAGAAAAAGTGAAGGAACCCTATGCAGGGCAACACCTAGGCGCAAGCGTTGCCCTGGCGCTGTCAACCAAAGAGCCATAGTTTTTGGGATCTAAAGAGCGCCTAGGCGCACTAGGCAGTGAGCGCCCAGGCACTACTACTTCGAGGGTAGGCGCTCTAGGCACCAATATTTCCAAAAATTGAAATTTCTGCATTTATGGAAAGTTCTTGGTGACCATGTTTCCGATTTTCTATATATTTGGAGGTGTTCAGTAGCCCTAAGCACGAAATATCAGAGCCTAAAGGTGTGAGTTTGCTACCAAATTGAGAGAAAAGTGTTAGAGAAAAGTTGGAGGTTGTTCGAGATCCTGAGGTGCCGACCAAATGGAGATTGACGGAGTCTTCATAAGATTCTCTTAGTTTTAGGGTGTTGAATAATTTAATTATGAACTTAAGTTAATGTCTTGGTGTTTTTCATGGATATTGTTGAATGATATGTTTTTCATGTCATTGTGGTTTATTATTTATTGATTGGCCTTCAATGAATGTTAGGTTAGATGTATGATTGAGTAATTGTATGTCTAATTGGATCTATGATATTGAATCTTTATCAATCTTTCATGAAAACAGCTCGATTAATAGAGAAAGTTGTTGATGATTATGCTTAATGCTATGCTTCTTGACTTGGTTTCAAGAAATTAGCAATCAATTAAGTTGCATGAGAAATGATTGTTTTTTAGATAAAATAATCCGAACAATAGTTTCTAGACTTAAACATATTGTTTACACATAATTCCATAAAAACCTAAAGCATGACTTAATGAAGTAATTAATGAAATCAACACCCTAGAACGCTTTTGTCTCTTAATTTTCAACTTGTCTTTACTCTCTTTTATTGCTTTCAAAGTTTGCATTCAAACTCGATTTCAATTCCTTAGATAAAGTTGATTCAATCCTAAGATAGCTAAGCAATTAAACCGTACACTAGTCCTTAGTGGAACGATACTCGCTCTTGACTGTTTTATATTATAACTTAACCCGTGCACTTGTGGATATCGCTATTACAAACCCAAACAGAGAAGTTTTTAACGCAAGGCTTATCCAATGCCACTGTAAGATGAAATTAAGATTGTAGAACTTCAAGGATCCTTTAAAACAACTTCTGCAAAGCTTCTCTTGTTCAATCTTTCAACGCTCAAGTTACGCCATCTAACAACTTTTGGTCAGATCTAGCTTGACAACATTCAAAACAAGAGAGAAAATCTCTTATCATTTCTCAAATTACTAGCCATCCTCTTTTGTTAAAACCAGCGGGAACATGTAAGTTTGACCTCCCACCATAGAGGGTGTCACAGGGTTGACAGTGGGCCATAAAGCACGCTCCAAAAACTAGCCCGTCTGAGTTTGAAATTTTGCTAGCCAAATCACTTCTAAATCATTTTTATATTTCTTTTGAAAAAAATCCTTAATGGGAGACTGAGGCATTTCCACTAACCTTTCTTCAAACATTTGCAAATACGAAAAAGAAAGAGAAATCTTCCTCTTAGGAGTCGAATCTTCCAAAATAAAATTGTTCTTCTCATGCCAAATGTTGACATAAAAATACCTAATACAGTAACTTTTGCTTTCCATACTAGAAGAAACTTCTCTGAACTCAGTAACCCAACTTTTGAAGGAATGGACAGCTAAGAGTAAGAAAAACTGGCCAAAAAAGGAATTTCAATGGGAATGGAAGCTAAACGGAGAGGAAAATAGCCGTAAAGAGGTTGGAGGGAAGGGACGAGAGCATACCCTTTCCTCCCGAGGTTGATAGTAGAATAATATTGTTTCTAGTAATGACGTTATGACAGCACATAAATGAAGACAAAACATCCCCTGCTCTGTTTCGTCTCCAACAAAGATGAACTCCTCGAAGGTTCCAAGTTCCTATTGGGTTCGAAAAGACTCGGAGGTGGTTAAGGAAAACTTCAACAATTTACGGGTGATTTCACGTTTATTTGTTTTTAATGATTGGAAGAAGATTGTTAGGACCTTGAAAGATAAGTTTAAGACCAAAGTACTTATCAATCCTCTTATTACATATAAAGCTCTAATTAAGCTTGACCAAGAAAGTTTAGATCAGTTGATTGACTCTCCAGGAAAGTGGCAGGATTTTGGTTCTTTTCATTCGCACTTTGCCAAATGGAACAAGGATCTTCATAGTCGTCCACTCCTTATTCAAGGCTTTGGGGGCTGGATTTCTATTTTTAAAAAAAAAAAAAAAAAAGCATAGCTCCCATTAGATTATTGGTGTTGAAAAATATTTGAAGTTATTGGTGCTTATTTTGGGGGGTTAGAAAGTATTGCAACAGACACCCTCAACTTGATTAATTGCTCTGAAGCAAGAATTCAAGTAAAGTGAAATTTATGTGGTTTTATGCCTTCATTAATTTTTTATTTTTTTTATAGAAACGGCTTTCATTGATTTAAAAAAATGAAAGAATACAAGGGCATACAAAAAAACAAGCCCACAAAAGCACCCCTCTAAAGAAAGGGTTTTCAACTAAGCAAGATATTACGTAGGGAATAATTACAAAAAAAAGCTTCAAAACCGAAGCCGCCCATGGTGAAACATGAAACCTCACTAAGAACCAAACAAACCTCTAAACACCCTATTGTTCCTCTCCCCCCAAACATCCCACAGTAAAGCACACACCCCAAATAAGAATACTGACGCGCTTTGGGCCTCGATAGCACACAAAATGTTACGTTCTAGGCTTAGGTTTCAGCTAGTTTTGGATTGAATTTTGGTACTTTCACAAGTTTTTTATAAAAAAAAAAAAAAAAAAAAAAAAAAAAAAAAAGGAAACGAGGCCTGTCATTGATATAATGAAATGAGTCTAATGCTCAAAATACAATAAAAACTAAAAATAAAAATTCAAATAAAGATACAAACTAGTTAAACTAAAAATATGAAAGCATTCCAATTCAAACAAATATCTTGTATAGAATAATTAGAAAAATCCTTAGAATAATTAGAGAATGTCGTTAAAGCTTTAATTTCAGAAATTTGGATTGGATGGATCGACTCGGCTCAGCTCATCTACTAGCCTCTTCTTGGAGTTCCCAATCGAAGTTTTTTTCTGACTATTCTATTCATGACATTTGTCTCAATTGGAACGCTTTTGTTTTTTCTATGTAATCATGTACGCTATAGTTTTATCTAATGGACTTCTTTTGTAAGGACATGATGAGGGTGCTATGGTTGTGTCAACCTAGTTGAGATAATCGGGTGCACCTCCTGATCCTAGGAATCTTGGTTTTGTTTGTAACTTTGCTCTTTTGTTTCTTGTACTTTGAGCATTAGTCTCTTTTCATTTCATCAATGAAAAGTTTTGTTCCTATTTCAAACAAAAAATGAAGAGGCGAGGAGGCGAGCTGAATCCAAATGAATAGACCAAGAAAGGGATTTTTCATGAAAAACCCGCTGATTTTTTTCAAACCAAATCTCAGAAAGAAGAGCTTTAATTGCATTGGACCACAAAATTTGTGAACTACATGCCAAATGAGGGCCCACCAAATTCTAAAGAATATTTTCCTGAAAAGTCTTGTCAAAACTCCACTAAAGCTGAAAATAGATAAAACTATTTACACGTATATTGAGATTCGAGCACTTGGAGCACTGTTGATGAATTGAAAGAAAAATGAAGATAAAAGAAGCTAAAAATGAACATTGATATAAGAAAAAAAAAATAAGGTCTTTTTTTAAAGAACACAAAGCTTTTCACTGAAATGATGAAGAGACTAAGGCTCTCCAAATACATAAAACTATGCTGGAAAAGTAAAGGCATTCCAAATTAAACTTATATCATATATGGAAAAACCAGCAAAATGCTTTGAAAGAGGGATCGTTAATCCGAGTAATTTCCAGGCGATCAAACCACGCTATAGAGTCATAGACTTATCTTGAAAGACTTTTTGATTCCTTTCAAACCACAAATCAGCAAGTAAGGCTTTAACCACATTTGACCATAACAACTGAGTTAATTCGTGCACTCTCCAAGATTGGTTCCCTATGAAACTACTTATAGTATCCTATGAAATCTTAAAGGAACTCTAGAAAAAGTATGTATTGTTTATAAAGCACAACCATCTAAGGGGTGTATGGAGCAAGGTGTGGAGTTGTGAAATCTGGGGAGTTGTGAACTCCTGAGGTCCATAGTGTAAGGAGTTAATAAGGCATAAAATTGATGTTTTTTAGTAGTGGGACCCACAAACTCCTTGGGCCAAACAAGAAGTGGAGTTCACAACTCTACATTTCCTAACTCCCAACTCCTTGGCCCAAACCCCCCTAGATTTAAGTTTATACTAATGTTGATTGAACAAGAAATATTAATGGATATAACGATTACATTTGGCTATTTATCCTTTATTGGTGGTAACTTAGTCACTTCACAAAGCTAAAAACGAAATGTGGTGATCAGAAGCAATACTGAAGCATAATGTAAGGCTTCAATCTATGGTATCTGTGAAGATATATGAATTAAAAGGCTACTTGAATAATCAAAAGTTATTCAAAAAACACCTATACAAGTTTACTATAACAATAGGGTTGTCATCTATATAGCCCATCATCTAGGTCAACATGATAGGACAATGTACATTATAGTCGACAAACACTTCATAATATTAGAATATTAGTTAGAATTGTAGACCTGATATTATGGCGACTTTGTCGTATGTTGCACCTGAAACATCAGCTCGTAAAACGACCTTCACCTGTATTGCCATAAAAGGATTGGTCAAAATTAGTCCTGGTATTACCAAAGACCATTTCCAAATCAAATAGGGTAGACAAACATAATAACCTTAGGAAAACCATCCAAGTACTGTAATCCAGGATATGTTTCCACCAAACCCTCAATAAATTCTGTCACCACATCTGAAATGCATCCATATCAGGGAAAAAAAACAGTTAAATGAATCCTCGCTCTTTTAGATGTAAAACATCTATTCAGGTTAAGAAAGAAACAATGAGAAAGGAGAAAAAAGAAAAGGCTTGGTCCAATTCTTGTCATATCATGAACTCTAAAGAGTCTAAAAACTGAGGGAGTGCATATAGCATTTGCAACTACCACAAAATCTAATGTAGCCACTCTCCTGCAATCAAAATCTAATCGAGTAATTCTCCAAAATAAATTTTATATCTTTAGGAAAAGGAAACGTAACTTTTCATTGAAATGATTATTTTATAGAAACAACTGCCTTCATAGAGAAAAAATGAAAGAACATAAGGGCATACAAAAAACCAAGGCCATAAAGAAAACCCTAGAAAAAGGGTTTCCAACTAAGTAGAATATTGCCTAGGGAATAATTACAAAAAGTCTTTGAAACCGAACCCAAAGAGAGACATGAAACCTCACCAGAGACCAAACCTCATTAGAGTCTCTCTCCACACCATGAAAAAATTTGTTGTTCCTCTCCCCCAAAGATACCATAATAAAGCACACACCTCCACAAACCAAAGAAAGCAAATGGAGGAGGAACTCCCCGATCATCAAACTAACATCCCTCTGACGAGCAAGCGCAAAATCAAACTCCTGAAAGAAGCCATTCCACACTGATCTTGCAAACTGACACTCCCAGAGAAGGTGATCCATGTTTTCCTCCACCTTCTGACAAAGGATGCAACAAAAAGGATCCGTTAACGAAGGATCCTCCACTATCCACCATGTTCACCCAACCAAGCAAAATTTGCCACGAAAAGAACTTGACTTTCTTTGGAATCTTAATCATCCATAAAACATTAAAGACCAACTCAACAACAGGAGAGGGATCTAATAAAATCCTATAAAAGGACGTACAAGAGAAGCCCTCCGTGGGGGGTGGGACTCCAAACACAGACATCCTTTCTCCCAAGCTTAAAGTCGAAACCCTCAATCAAGGAAAGAAGAGAGGTCACCTCCATCATTTTCCTATTGGACAAAGGCCAACGGAAACCAAAGGAGAAAGAAAACGAATTCCCCGACCAAACCAAAAAATTTGACACCTAACAATTGAAATGATGTAAAGAGACTAATGCTCAAGATACAAAGATTCAAAGATATAAAAATAAGAGGACAAAAGATTCTACAACAAAGCTAAAGATCTATGGAGAGAATTAAAGAAATCCAAATAAAGAATCAATCTTGGGAAAAAAGGTACTCGTGAAATTTTGGTTCCATGGGGATTTAGGATCAGCACTGGCGACCATGTTAAAATCCCAACTATTGGAGTGTGTTATGAAATCGACAATCAAAGAAAGTAAGAACACGAAGACAGTAAAAAAATTGAAACAGAGATTTACGTGATTCACTGACAGTATGTTTGCTAGGTCCACGGGCAAAGGAGAGATTAGTGTATTACTAGAGAGAAATATCAAATATTACACATTGCAAAGGCGCCTATAGGGATAGAGGGTTTATATATGACACTTCTTTAAGCTCTAGGCCCAAAATCATAAATAATACAAACGCATACAAATTAGATTTCGGGGCGCTAGGCAACAGATTCCAAGGATTCCAAGTTGTATGTTTATATACCTATGCCAAGAGTATCAAAAGGGCTCTCTAGAACTCAACTCTAAGAAGCGCAATATTTAATTTAATTTAATCAAATCGAGATTCTAAAAACTTCCAGAGGTTTGGCACTAAATCTAGAGACTAACAGGCAAGAGACATTTCACTTCACAAGCAGGTGAATCAAAAAACGAGGAAACGAAAATAAAAAAGAACTTTAACCTATTTTTCAAACATTCTTACTCTTTCATTCGTTCTGACGCTTTTTATCGAATACAGATGTGGAGGTAATAAAAGAGGGTAGCGTTATATCCTTTGTTGATGGCGTAAAAAACCCAAAAAAAAAAAAAAAAAAAAAAAAAAAAAAAAAAAAAAAAGAGACTGGTAATCAGGAATTTCGGGTTTTCACGAACTAATAGTACGTATGAGCAAAGTAGATTAGAGGTCAGTTAACACATTTTGTTTTTCTATCTGCTTCATTGAGAGTATTTGATATGCAATTATAATTAAAGATAAATCAGAAATAAAGAATGCAGAGTATATCAGCAAATATAGACAAGTAGAAGCTTCTTCAATTGACCTTTCTCGATACTGAATCAGCAGACAAGCAAAAAGTCAAACAAACGAAATCGGCGATAGATGGGGTTGGTAAGAGGAAAGGATCAGGTAAATAAACAATGCCAAGCAGGAGAACTGACCGTCGGGCTTGTTGATGAGCTTCTTTCCTTGAAAAGCCATGCCAGCAAGTCACGGATGTTTCCTTGGCTCTGTCGACCTTTTTAACTTGGGGAGATAAAGACCCCGAGGCTCTTATTTCTCAGGTTGCTTTTTCCCCCTAATAGTAATCGCGTCCAGTCGATTAACCGCCTTTTCTTTTTCCTTTTCGTTTCTACGATTTTTTCGGTACAACAGAGAGGTTGGAGATTCCTTTTCAAACAAATAAATAAATAAGAAATTGGAGATTCAAACACCAACCTTTAAATTGTAACACATACTATTTCGAATGAAGATTGAAATTTGGATCTGTTAGTCGCTAACAAATACCTATATACAAATTGAGTTCGGTTAGTTTGGGTTAGTTTTTAATATTAAAAGTTCTTTATGTTTAGTTTTCTATAAATTTCCAATTTAATTTTGACATATTAAAATTTAAAACTAGATGAAGATAAATATTATCACAATTTATAACGTATATATAGATTTCAACATTCAATAGTTTTCTTTATTTGTATCATTCATAATTTATATGTTTACACGAAGTCTTTTGTAGTTCAACTTGTTCCAACAAAACAAGAATCATAATCATTATCTATCTATGTTTCTATTACTTTCTATCGGTGCTAAAGACTAATAGTCTTCTATCAATTTGTGATAGACAACAATGGTCTTCTATCACTGTCTATGTGTGCTAAACTCTTATCACTGTCTTAGTAACAATGTATCTTCTATCTTGAAAACATTTTCTTGCAAGAATTTGAGGAAACTGATATTGTCGAAGACAATGATGATGATGAGAACCAAACAAAAGAAAATAAAACAAAACAAGCAAGTGATAAGAAGGTAAATGTAAATATGAACTAAGATTTAACTATTGTTATATTCAACTTTTATATCATTATCATTCTTATGATATCAAACTATTGAAAAGAAGGCATCAAGCATTAAAAAATCAGACCAAAGGTGGTAGATGATAGCCACCTTGACAATGTGAGGCCAAAGAGACACGAAAACCAAAAAAAAAAAAGTTGTGGACAATAAAGTTGAAAAGAAGGATGATGGAGAGAACTTGTTAAAGGTTCTACCCTACCAAATAAATTTATAATATCAATTAAAAATTTCTACTACTGGTAGCATTAGTAGCAAAATTGAGTTGATCCACAAAAAGCTATGTGTTTTATTCTAATCAAGGATCAAAGTTCTTGAAATAACCAAAAGGAGGGGGAGGGGGTTGTTTGTTTGTTTTGCAATATAGAAGTAAATATCATGAAAAGTAAAGGAGTTATCAAGTGAACAAAAAAAAAAGTAGTTTAGGTCTTCGGATTCACCCACGTATCTAATTGTTCGTTGAACACTAAAAGTAATCGTCAAAATCATGTAAGTGCTTAGCCAACTTGTCCGGTAAGGCTGCAACAAGTGTCCCAAGATAAAATAAGACACTTAATTAAACTAAGTGCTCAATGAGTTGCGAACGCACTCCATAAACATCTCACACTCTCATTAAGATTAAAGGGAAAGCTAAGACGATCAATCTAACCGATTTTATTCTTAAACTTAACCAATTGTGCAATGTTGTAAAAGGGTCATAAAAAATAACCAATCAATTTACGGACAAACATGCTTTGATTTGTGCTACTAAAGATTAACACACAACTAGAAGTCACATATTACGAGTTAATACTAGCAAAGCAATGAAAGTATGCAGGGAGATTAATCCAAAGCACAAAAATTTAAATACATTCAAGATTCACAACCAATCATAAAATAATAATGTAAATGCGAGTCCTCACAACTAAATACACAACGGGTTTTCTCCTCAACTTAAGATAGAAATTACCTTTTAGTTGCTAAACATCAATATCTTCAATGGATACAAGTTTAGGAGGTTAAGATACACCATAAAATTAACAAAAAAACGTAGAAAAGAGAGAAGGGAGACTAAGGCTTGGATGTGAAGTGGTGGATGATTCATTGACCTAATGCAAGGAGTGTATTTATAGAAAAGTACGATGTCACGGTTCCATGGCTTTTTGCATTTACACAATTCTTTCCATAAATGCACTAGCGTCGAGGCGCCTTAGGACAACATCACAACACCACCCGCTTGTGCAGCTACTGTCTTTAGCATCTTCTAGTGTCGCAGCACTGCGATGGAGTGGCATTCATGGTCATTTGCACATTTTATTGACCTAATTTCCTTTTTAGGGTTTCAATTGACCCATCTAAGTTTGATTTTTGCCCTAACATTCAATTTTACCTATCTGATGCTCTATACTTACAAAATTATCATTTAAATAAATTAAAATCGCACAGCGAACTCAAGTTAAGCTGAGTAAGATAATACATTTTAGGTGTTATTGAAGGACAATAATAAATTCTCTTTAGATAAGCCAACAAGACACTTACCACGATTAACTGTATAATTTTTTATTTTTTATTTTGTTTTAGGACTACTTCTGCAATTTCAAGTTGTAAATTATCTTTTTTTAAAGTAGACTATGTTTTAGAACTACTTCTAGAAGTTAGGGTAATAAATTGCCTTTTTTTTCAAGGTTATCCATGAATGAAATTGACCTTATTTTGATAGTTTTATACTTGTGTTTTTTACATAATTGATATAATATGATATCACTTTGATCACAGTAGATAGTGATGGAAAATATCATTGCCTATCCATGATACTTACAAGAGTTTTGACTACCATTTTGCTATATCTGTAAATATTTTGAACAATTTTGTTATTTAAAATAATTTTCTCCAAACAAATTCTATTTAAAAAAATAATTAAAACTAGACATTCACGTCTATTGCACGTACCGTCCGACCGACGCAGGAGTTGTTTGGTAGGTTTTCGCAGTTCAGTTTTCTATTCTTTTCACCTTGCGCGTCTCAAGTCCTACTCTCTCTGCACTACTGAACGGTATCTGTCACTCTCTACGTGCTCCTCGACACCGGTCTCTGGAAACGGCGTCGCCGTCTCTGACTCTCTCTGCACCGCCTTCGGTCACTTTCGATTCTCCTCGCCGTTGATTCTCTCTCGGTATCTCCCAATCGGCACGATTTTGAATCGAATACTCACTAACATTTTCTCACCAACGACGAAATCCCATATTGAACCCCCACTAACATTTTCTCTCTGTCAGTGTAGCGGAACTTCTCCGGCGACTCACTTGCAGGCTGCAAGCTTCCAAAGTGTCCGCCGACTCTCCGATGTCTTCTCCGGCAAGTTATATTCTTCTCTTAATTTCTCTATGTCTGCATCTTTAAGAAGAAGAAAGTATTGTTGTTTGGATTGTTTCGATTAGATGGAAGAAAAAAAAAGGGCCTTGTCATATTTGATCCTAGAATTGTCAATATTTTGTTCTTTGCAATTATTTGTAAGCTTTCAAGGCTGGATTTTGGGATTGAAGGAGTTGGAAAATTCTGAATTACCATTTATGATTTGAAACGCAACTACACACACACACATTTATGATTTCTATCTCTGTATATGTTACAAGAAAAATGTGGCTGTCTAGATCGATGGAAATGTAGTTTCGAATTTCTGTTGATTGTTGTTTGGATTAGAATACCGTCGTCTTTGTAGTTGACGATGGGTTGTGTTTGGTTGACAAAATGGACTTCTTCTTTGGTCGGAAGTGGGAGAGAGAAACTCTAGGAACTCTAGAAATTGAGTTGGTGATTCAATTTTATTCTATGGTTCTAAATTTGTATGAATTTTATTTGATGTTAATGTCAAATAATGATTTTTGTTCTTTTCTAGAGCTTTAAGTCTAACAATGGAATTTGAGTTATGTAGGGAATCAAAAAGAGTCAAGCAAGTGGCAATGAAATTCATCGAGGTTGGTAGTTGGAGCTTATTTTAATTTTACTTTTGGCAATTTCATTTAATTTATATTTTGTAAACTTTGAAACTTTGTGTGTTTTTTAAAAAAAGAACTTTTTTGAAGATTTGTTAGCTATTTCCATTTAGATTCCAACTTTTTTTGAAAAGGCAAAGCTTATTTTTGTATATTTATTTATTTGTTTTTTAAAAACAAGAAATAGAACTTTTCATCGAATAAATTATTTTTGCGTATACATATAAGAGAAAGGAGAGAGAGCTTCCCCCACCCCCCCAAAAAAAAACTACTTATAGAAGGCCCTCCAATCAAGGAGTAAGAGAGGGAAATTATAAAAAGAATGAGCTAAAACAATGGCACCACCAAGAAGCATTTAGCTGAACATAATACCAAAAAATAATCAAAAGAGGTAGTCCTATCTTCCATAGTCCTTCGATTATGTTCCAACCACAAACTCCAGAAAAGAGTTCATGAAGCATACTTCCAGAGGATCCTTCTCTTTTCCTTTTAAGTCCAAACTGTTCAATGACTCATCAGCCATTTATCCACATTTTTGGGAAGACAAATGGTGTATGGGACTCCTTTCTCCATACGTTTGGCATGACGTTTGTAATTTAGTTGTAAAAACAGAAGCTATATTCTGTTTTCTCCTCTAAATAAAGCTTTCCTCTCCTCATCTAGAGGTAGAGATCATTTTGATTCAATTCTAGAATTAGTAGTAAACCAAAGTGGTGTCAGAGCTCCAAGATTCTTGGACTGATGGCCGGAAGAAGAGCAACCCACCCGAATGGAGGAGATGCTCGTGTGCAAGGCCAAGTGGCAGAAGACACAACCGTCCTCTCTCCAAGATCATCAACGGTACGCTTGTTGTTCGTTGAAAATTTCTTGGGAGATCTTCATGAGAAAATGAGTAGTATACAAGAAGCTTTGGAAACTTCGGTAAGAAGGGTTGAAACAATGGCAATACCTCCCCAAAATGCTGAAGGGACGTTTTTCTTCAAGAATGGGGAAGAAGGGGAAGACGTGGCATGGGGCAACCAAGATATGCTCAAAATCATCAAGAACCCATGCAAGAAAGAGGACAGGGCAATCCTTTTTGCCAAAGACAGCTCCAAGAACATCAAGAACCTCGATTGAATTTCCAAGAACGACGTCAAGAATTCCAAGAATAAGGATTTTTCAAGTGAGGAAGACCAAGAAAGTGACTTCGTTAACTACAGAAGGAGACAAGACAATCAATATGCTGTGGGAAGAGATCCTCATGACTACAAGATGAAGCTAGACTTACCAACTTACAATGGAAAATGTGACATTGAGTCCTTTTTGGATTGGATCAAGAACACCGAGAACTTCTTTGCGTATACGAACACTCCCGATCACAAGAAGGTACATCTAGTAGCCTTAAAACTAAAAGCCGGTGCCTTAGCATGGTCGGATCAACTCGAAGTTAATAGACAAAGAAATGGTAAGAGGCCGATTCGTTCTTAGGAGAAAATGAAAAGATTGTTGAAAGTGCATTTTCTTCCACCCAACTACGAGCAAACATTATACAATCAGTACCAAAATTGTAGACAAGGAGCACGTGCGATAGCTGATTACATTGAAGAATTTCACCGATTAGGAGCAAGAACGAACTTGGTGGAAAGTGAACAACATTTGATTGCAAAGTTCATTGGAGGCCTACATATGGACATTAAAGAAAAGGTAAAACTTCAACCTTTTCATTTATTATTGGAGACCATTTCTTTTGCTGAAACTGTAGAAGAATTAAATGAAATACGGTCCAAGAAGACTTCTAGAAAAGGCCCTTGGGACACCACCAACAGAAGGACGAATAATACAAATACTATGGTTGAACAACCTTATCCTTCAAAGGACAAGGACAAAGAAAGAAATGAAGAAACAGATGAAAAGAAAATAGAGGCTGCTGTCAAGCAGACGGTGCAAAATCCCTACAATCGGCCCTCATTGGGCAAGTGTTTTCGATGTGGCTAAGCTGGCCACCTTTCCAATGCGTGTCCTCAATGAAAGATAGTGGCCTACATGGAAGATGAAGAAGAGAGTTTGACTGAAAATAGTGAAGAAAATGAGGATGAGGCTGAGTTTATTGAATCGGATGAGGGAGAGAGAGAGTCTCTTGTGTTCTCCAAAGGGTGTTAATTGTCCCTAAAGGAGACTCCAACCCTCAAAGACATTGTCTTTTCAAGACAAGATGCACGATCTATGGAAAAGTGTGCAATGTGATCATATATAGTGGGAGTAGTGAGAATTTGTCTCTAAGAAACTAGTGGCAGCCTTGAACCTCAAGGTGGAAGCTCATCCAAGTCCCTACAAGATTGGTTGGGTGAAGAAAGGTGGCGAAGCCCAAGTATAGAAATTTGCACCGTCCCTTTTCAATTGGAAGTAGTTACAAAGACCAAATAGTGTGTGATGTTCTAGAAATGGATGTTTGTCACATGCTATTGGGGTGACCATGACAATATGCCACTCGAACCTTGCATAAAGGGAGAGAAAATACATACGAATTTCAATGGATGGGCAAGAAGGTGATATTACTCCCATTAAACAAAAAGAATGACGAAGGAGTGAAAGTGAAAAAGGAAGGCAACAACCATTTATTCACTACAATCAGTGACAAATCTCTTCTAAAGGAAAGAGATGCTGATATTTTAGGACTTGTTGTCGCTGAAAAGTCCATAGATTCACAAGACATTGAAGTTCCTTTAGAAGTACACAAATTATTTGATGAATTCCCACAGTTAAAAGAAGAACCCGAGGGGTTACCTCCTTTGCGAAATATACAGCACCTTATTGATCTAATTTCGGGAGTTACACTACCACATTTGCCTCATTATAGGATGAGTCCTAAGGAGTTATGAAATCCTTCATCAACATATCGAGGAGTTGCTCAGAAAAGGGCATATTCAGCCGAGTTTGAGTCCGTGTGCAGTTCCAGCTTTACTCGCGCCCAAAAAAGATGGGAGTTGGAGGATGTGCATGGATAATAGAGCAATCAATCGAATCACGGTGAAGTATCGATTCCCAATTCCTCAAATAAGTGATCTACCTGATCAACTTGGGGGTGCTATGATTTTCTCAAAAGTGGACTTGAAGAGTGGATATCACCAAATTCGAATAAGACCTGGAGACGACTGGAAGACAGCCTTCAAGACCAATGAAAGGTTGTTCGAGTGGCTTGTGATGCCATTCGGATTATCGAATGCTCCAAGCACGTTTATGCAGGAATCAAGTACTTCATCCTTTCCTTAACAAGTTTATTGTGGTGTATTTTGACGATATCTTGGTGTATAGCAGGAACTTTGAGGAGCATTTACAACATCTTCGTAGCTTATTTCAAGCATTGGCAACCTAGAAGTTATTTGTCAACCACAAGAAATGCCTTTTTCTTGTGAAGGAGATTTTATTCCTTGGTTTCTTGATTGGCCAAAATCAAATTAAAGTTGATCCAAAGAAGATTGAAGCTATTACTCAATGGCCAACTCCTTCATCAGTGAAGGATATCCAAGCTTTCCTCGGCTTGGCTTCATTTTATAGAAAGTTTATCAAGGACTTTAGCTCTACCACAACCCCTATTATCGATTGTTTAAAGAAGGGAAGCTTCTCATGGGGTGAAAAACAAGAAGACAACTTTGATTGCATAAGAAAGAAGCTAAGTACCAAACGTGTTTTGAAGTTACCAAATTTCTCAGCCCCATTCGAAGTTGCTGTGGATGCGTGTGGCTTGGGAATTGGTGGTGTTTTGTCTCAGCAAGGCCACCCAATTGAGTACTTCAGTGAGAAACTCAGTAGTTCAAGACAAACATGGAGTACTTATGAACAAGAGTTATATGCTCTTGTTAGAGCCCTCAAACAGTGGGAGCATGACCTACTTTCCAAGGAGTTTCTCTTATTAACAGATCATTTCTCATTAAAATACTTGCAATCTCAAAAGAATATAAGCCGTATGCATACAAGGTGGATCTCTTTCATACAAAGGATTGACTTTGTGATCAAACACCAATCGGGCAAAGAGAATAACGTTGCTGATGCCCTAAGCCGAAAAGGCTTAATACTCACTATTTTAGCCACAGAAGTGACTGCATTTTCCCACCTTCTAGAACTATATGAGAATGATAAAGACCTCGCAGAAATTTGGTATAAATGTATTCACTTTATAGAAATGGAAGACTTCCATGTTGTGGATGATTTTTTATTCAAAGGAGAACAACTTTGTATCCCTCATACTTCTCTTCGAGAAGCTCTTTTGAAAGAAGCACACTTAAGAGGATTAGCAGGACACTTTGGCCAAGCTAAAACATTTGAAATTCTATCAGCACGTTTCGTTTGGCCACAACTTTGAAGGGATACAAACAACTTTGTACGTAGAGGTGCTACTTGCCAAAGAGCTAAAGGTACATCTTCAAATGCTGGTTTATACACTCCATTGCCGATTCCCACAACCATTTTGGGAGGATTTGTCAGTTGATTTTGTGTTTGGATTGCCCAAAACTCAACGTGGATATGATGCAGTAATGGTTGTAGTAGATCGGTTCAGCAAGATGACCCACTTCTTGGCTTGTAAGAAGACGAATGATGCAATTTACATAGCGAATCTCTTTTTTAGAGAAGTTGTCCATCTTCATGGAGTTCCCAAATCTATTGTATCGGATAGAGATGTGAAGTTTCTTAGCCATTTTTGGCGCACTCTATGGAAAAAAATTGATACTACATTGAAATTCAACACTACTTCACATCCTCAAACCGACAGACAAACGAAAGTTACTAATAGAACATTGGGAAACCTTATTCGGTGCTTAAGTGGTTCGAGGCCAAAACAATGTGATTTGTCCCTAGCACAAGTTGAGTTTGCTTTTAATAACGTGAAGAATAGATCTATTGGAAGATGTCCTTTTGAAGTAGTATACACTCGAGCTCCTCGACTCACTTTTGACCTTGCTAATCTTCCTTCATTTGTGGATGTTAGCAATGAAGCAGAGAACATGGCTGAATGAATTGCAGAGCTTCACCGAGAAGTCCATGATCATTTAGAGAAGACTACTTTATCTTACAAAGAAGCTAAAGACAAATCTTGAAGGGTAGTTGATTTTGAAGAAGGAGACTTAGTCATGATTCATCTACGCAAGGCTAGATTTCCTACGGGCACGTACAACAAATTGAAAGACAGACAATTGGGACCCTTCAAAGTGTTGGAAAAATATGGTTCTAATGCATACCGCATTGAATTACCAAGTGGTTTGCATATCAATCCGGTATTCAATGTTGCTGACCTAAAGCCTTATTTTTCCCCTGACGATTTCCAATTGGCTTCATGATTTCCTCGAGGTCGAGTCTAGTCTAGGGGGTGAAATATGGTGTAATAAAGAAACTCTAGTTTGTAAGTTTTAGGTTGTTAGTTAAATAGTTAGTTGTTATGATTTGTTTGTTAATTTTGTTTTGTAATTCAATTGTAAACTCAGAAGCTATATTCTATTTTTCCCTCTATAAATAAAGCTTTCCTCTCCTCATTTAGAGGTAGAGATCATTTCGATTCAATTCTAGCATTGGTAGTACACAACATGAATTGTTATTTTTCAACTCATTCAGTTGGTAAATGGCTAGCGGTTAAGTTGATGTACTTTTTTTTTTTGGGCAAAGATTTCAAGACAATCTTTATAGGAGTGAATATGTTGCTTATCACAAAGTTTATGCGGTGAGACTATGGGGTGGCTCTTGGCAATTGTTGCAGCAATTATATGGAGAATAGGGCACCTTCTCATAGCCATCGTGAGAACAACGGTTCTGGTGATTCTAATAGAGAACAAAATTCGAAGCGGAGAAAGGTAAATAATTTGTGAACTGGCACACACAATTATATCTATAATAGTTTTCAAATTTTATAGAAGCTAAGGATGTTTGATGCTTTTTTACTACAAACATAGATACTTGAGCAGAAAAAAGTCAACGATCAACTCATTGATGTTGCTTGCGCTCAAAAGGACCATCTTTCACCTTTTCCGTCCTTTCGCCACTTCAACTGCGGTGGTACGCTTACCATTATGCTGTATTAAAAACATCCCAGAACTATCTAAATTTAATCTTGATAGATTATTTAGTTATTTAAAAGAAAAAAGAAAGAGAGAGAAAAGAAAAACTCACCTTATTGTTATGATTGGCTTGTCAAAACACCGTGCTTATAAATTACGAGGACAAAAGTATGGATTGCATTGGATATTTTCATGCACAGAAAATTTACTTAAGAGAGTTACAAATCATACTTTGCATTTACTTATTTTACAAATCTCAACCATGCATTGTAAAGTGCTTTCAAGCATCGATGTAGTTTGTGAAATTTTGAAGCCATATGTTTCTTCAACAATACATGTGTGTAGAACTATACGAAAACTAATTGATTGAAGGGTATGATTGGACAACTTACAAAGCAGAAGATGTTTATAAAAATTTTCTAAGTATAGAGGTAAGATTAAAAAAGTAGTAAACTCACGTGAGTAATTTATGATTATCCCTCCTTTTTATGTATTGGTCTGTCAAATAGGTCAACTTAAGCTGGTTGGCTATGGTATCAAACCATGGTTAGTTTGTACTTAGGATTCAGAGTATCAGAAGCAAGACTTAAAAATATCAATTGGATGTCTTATTGAGCATATGGGTCTTCTTGATTTTGAATATTACAAGTTAAGATTTTAGATCATGTTATCAGGCTAGGCACATACATTTCTTTCCTGAGTTAGCTGGAATACGGGCTTCTCAAGCCAAAATGAGCATAGCTCAACTGACATAGTACTCGTACTATCAACCTCAAGGTCCGAGGTTCGATCTCCCTACCCCACCTATTTAATATAATACCTTTGCAAAAAAAAAAAAAAGTACGGGCTTATCAACTTAGTTTGGATGGTTTACATGAGTAGGTCTATCGTTACGTAGTTTGTTCTGTTTGGGTCATTATTTTGATTTCCCTGCAACTATTGTCCCGACACATTTGTTGAGGTACAAACATATGTTTCACATGATAGGATGCCTACTTCTCTTTCATTTCTAGGTCTATCTTTATACCTTCAATCAGGCCACGGCGATAAACTTTCTTATTCTATTAAGAAATACATTCAAAATCTACTCAAGGTAACAAATTGGCTGTCTTGTTTCTCACATTTATGTACAGTCATTCTAATTTAGGAAATGTTTCGAATACAAATTAATTTTTGAGTTGATAGATTATTCGCTTTATTTTCTAAGATCAATATGGAGGGGCCATATGGATCCCTGTGGCCAACTGAAGAGAAGGTGAAGCACAGGGAAATGGTTTCAACACAAGCACATTATATATTTGTGCACGAGGCTTTAAATGCTAATGCCAATGGGATGTTTTCAAAATCTGATGCGGAGAAGACAACTACTGCTCGAAATAAAAAGGATCCCATGGTTGCATTCGTACACTTTCGATTTATTATTGAAGAGATGATACCCGTGCTATATGTGTATGAACTGCAGATTGAGCCTCGTTTCCAAGGGAGAGGATTGGGGACTTTCTTAATGGAGTTAATTGAGCTTATTGCTTGCAAGGTTGTTTTCAGTTCTGCCTTTTCTTCGTTTCCTTGTCTTTGCAAACATTGATACATTGAATAAATAAAGTTTCAAACTAAACGTGAAACTCCAATAAACGTTCACAGTTTTTTTGTCTTATGTTAATTTAATTAATTTTTACATATTGTGCTTTTATTTTCTGCCAATCTCTCTCTAGGATGCTTCTTTTATCAAATCGTTCCTCTAATTTGTATGTTAATTTTTGTAGAACTGCATGGGCGCGGTGGTTTTCACTGTTCAAAAAGCTAACTCCAAAGCTTTGAATTTCTACCAAAGCAAGCTGCGGTAAATTACTAAAATGTCTTATCTCTAATTCTTTGGGGGTCTAAGTCTTGTTTTATCTCTAATTCTTTGGTGGTCTAAGTCTTGTTTCTGTTTCAAAAAAAATATTTGTCATGAACTATTTGAACATGTCACTTTACAAGGACCAATCCATTTTAATTTCAGCTGAATTTATTGTCTCCAATATAATATGAGTTGGACGCTTTTATTATTTTTATCTGGGGAGGGGTTCCTCCTGGTTTCATTCTCGATAGGTTTGAAGATTTGTACCAATTCTTTTTTTTTTTTTTTTTTTTTTAGTGAATGGAAAATAACTAATATTACTACTTGTTCTTGGAAAATTTGGGTTGCCAAATAGATTTGTTTGGAGGATTGGGCTCGTTACTGCAATTTGAGTGCTTATAGATAGAGAGGTTCCATAGAAAAGGCCTTACTACAATTTGAGCATCTGCTTATTGGCTATTTTATCAGTAATTAGTACTTATATCTAATTTTTTGCATTAGTCTCTTTCTATCTCCATCGATATGTCCGTCCAGATCTCCCCCTTTCTAAATCTCCCTTCCAGCCCTCCTCCTCTTCCACCTTATCCGGTTTCAATTGCTTTCTTCATACTTATCTATCTCGTAATAACAATTTTTTTAACAAGTCTTCACCAGTCCTATTCTCGTTGAGATTGGTCAGTTCAAGGAAGTGGTAGTGATGCTGCCGTTCGTTTAATTGCTAGGGCACTGTTACATCTTTTAATGAGAGGAAATGATAAATAAAAGCTTAATAAGAAAAAATAATATTAACTCTGCCGATAATTTGGAAAAATATTTAGTTTTTTCCTCAATTTGTTACTTTACAGTTTTTTCCTCAATTTGTTACTTTACACTCAAGAGATTCATCTCAACGAGAAGGATGACCTAAAACCTGAAAGGAAAAAACTACCACAATCATTACAATATAACTACACGTTTTGAATGTCTAATAAGTGGCAGTGGTGCCGCTCATTCATGTTTTGAATGTTATAATTCTGGTGCTCATTATCTGAAAGCTTTAAAAGTTATTCCATCCAAGACTTGTACAAGAGTTGGGAGAGCTTTATACTTTTCCTCTGGTTACTTCTATGTGATGATTATTTTGTTCTTTTGTACTTCTTATGATTTTGTTTTCCGAATTTTCTTGTGTTTCGGTTTCTTTGGACTTTGGACTTTGGAGTATTATTCTCTTTATTATAATAAGTATTAAGGCATAAATCAATAAACTCTTTGTTTTGTTTTGTTTTTAAGAGCACATAGGTTGCTACCTTCCTTTTCTTCTCTTGTTCATTGTGTTGTGGGAGAGGGAAAGGAAACATATTTTTGGGAGAATCCGTTGGTGGGGGATGGACCTCTTTGCACGATGTTTTCTCGACTTTATCATCTTTCCTCCTTACAAAATTGTTTTGTGGCCGATATCTTAGATTGGTATGGGAGCTCATTGTCATTCTCATTTGGTTTTATCGTCCCTTGATTGATAAGGAAATGACAAATGCTATGACTCTCTTGACTTTGATTGGGGATTTTGAGTTTAGGAACCGCAGGAGGAGGGATGTATGGATTTGGAGTCCTAACCTTTGGGGGGCTTCTTTGTTGTTCCTCTTTTCGTTGTTTTTTGGACCATCCTTCCATTAGAGACTACATTTTTTCGGCCCTCTGAAAGATCAAGAATCCAAAAAAGGTTTTAACTAGCAGGTTATTCATGGTCGAATAAACACTCTAAATCAGCTTTCTAGGATGTGGTCTTCGTTGACAGGCCTATTTTGTCGTATCTTTTGTGTAAGGCAGAGGAAAACTTGAATCATCTCCATTGGAAAACTTTATCTCTCTTTTGTTTTTGTTTTTGTTTTTGTTTTTTTTTTAATTTAAATTTATTTATTAAAATAAAATAAGAAAATTGTAATTATTTGATAGGTATCACTTCCAAGATTGGAAGCCCTTTCTATAGAGGTGCTCCCCTTTTATGTGAGCTGGTTTTTTTCTTTTAGAAGCCCGTATATTCTTTCATTTACGGAAATTTTTACAGATAGAAAAAATGTCAAATTATTTACAAAATAGCAAAAAAAAAACACTGATAGACATTAATATACTTCTATTAGCATCTATCAGCGATAGACTTCTATCATTTCTATCGTTGATAGACCCTGATTTAAAAATTTTGCTATTTTGTGTAAATAATTTCTCTTATTTTTCTATTTTTAAAAATTCCCCTTCATTTTATTTTGAATGAAAGCACTGTAAAACCCCATCCTATATCATGCACATCAAGATTGTCTTTGTTAGGAAATCTATAGTTTATGCCAACTTAATAGGACATCTAAGTCACTTCTTGGGTTTTCATGCTGAATTGATTGGAATTATTTGTAGCTGTATTATTCATTTGATTGTATTGACTAATATTTGCCTTCCGTATTCTCTTTTACAGATATACCATTTCATCTATTTCACCCTCACGCGTCAATTTATTGGTATGCTATGCACTGCACACTACCATAACATTAGACTGCATGTTGGCGTTTTCTAAAGTAGTATTCTGAACTTAGTTGCTGCTTATTCCCAGATGGCAATCGAAACGAGCTATGAAATTCTTTGCAAGACATTTAATGAAGAAGCTAAAGTAGTTTTGGAGGCATGATTCCATTCTCTGTAATTCGACTAAATTTTGTTGCGTAAAGGGCCAAATAACACGTGTTCATGTGAATTTCTTGGGCTCCAGAATATATTCTCACTGTTCAAACGCAGTGGCAGCTATTATATCCAAAATGCATGTTTCAAGTATTGCTTTTAGTACGGCATGATGGCTGGATATAATTTATTAAAAGGTTATCGCTATCACAACAAATATGGTAGTGTTGTTAGTTCTTAGTTGGGCTCTTATTGTGGTAATTAAAAGGGTATCGCTATCACAGTAAATTTGTAATAGGGTTCAGCTCGTAATAGTTTGTTTTTTGGTGGTTGTTTCTATTGTTCAGTTTGTATAAGGGGAGTTACTTGGGTCATTAGATTACTGATTATGGTGTTTGATTTATGCTTATTTAGAAATAATGAGAGTGCTAAAGAGTTGTCAACATAGTTGAGATATCTGGGTGCACTTCCTGATCCAAAAAATCTTTTGTTCTATATATTTATATTATGTACTTTGAGCATTAGTCTCATTTCATTACATCAATGAAGAGACGGTAATTTTGCTGTCAAATGTGTTGAGTGGTTAAGTAGATTGGTAAGTTTAGATTTTGCATATTCACTTCTTCTAAGCCAATGTCCAATTATGTCTTTCTGTCCTAGTTCCAGGGTGAGATGAAGACGGGTGCAAGGGGAATGGGCTTTGAAGATGACCAAGCGAAAAATCTCAATTGTTTTTGTTAAATTATGAAGACACGTGAGACAAAATGTTTGACAAGAATGAACAATATTATTTGTTGAGAAATTAAATAGTACGAAAAGCTTGGGATTATGTGAGAGTCCTAGTTAGAGATATAATAGGTTTATTAGTAGAATATTAATATGTAAGAATGAGCATAGCTCAACTGATATCAAACATATACTATCAACCTTAAAGTCAAATCCTCCACCTCATACTGGTAAATAGTTAGTAAGTTTGTTAGAACTTTTAGTTATAAATAGAGGGAGTAACCATCATGGGTTGGCCTAGTGGCAGTGGAAACCTAAAAAATCATGGTGGTCACTTACATAGATTTAATATCCTACTGTTTTTCTTGACACTCAAATGTTATAGGGTCAGGTGGGTTGTCATTAGTCAGGTGCGTATGACTTCTGACAGCAAGATCATTGTTTTAGTTGAGAAATTTTTTTCGGAGACGGAAATTTCCAACATTATGATATGCAAAGTTGGCTAAGATTTTATAAACCCATTTGTGGTCCTTAACGGTACCCTACAAAGTTGAAATGTCGTCTATCACAGATAATCAGCTCCTACCCATCAACTAAATGGAGATTTAAACAATGCAATACAAATAGACAACATAGAGCTGCGGCTTGAGAAGTATTAGCCTTATCACATGTATTCAATTGATTTACGATAATATTGTATTTATTGCTTAGTCTGCCTGCTAAATCGGTTGTCTTTCACTCGTGTGCTACTACATATTTTGGCAGATGCATCACTCACATTTACTGGCGCCATGTACATAAAATTTATAGTTTTAGTTTAATACGTAGAAAATAAATTAAAAAGAATTTTTAACTAATGAAATAGTAGTTTACATTGTTTGATTGAAATAGTTGTAACTATTTAAAGAAAAAGAAAAATGATAGTTTATCTGTAGCTATTGGTAGCTATCACTAGTAGACTTTCATCAATTATAATCGACTTTGGAAGATTAACACTTAGCTACCAGTGATACAAAACTATCAGTGGCTATCACCAATAGACTTTCATAAATGACAATCAACTTTGAAAAATTAATACTTTAAGCTATTAGTGATAGAAAGATATCAGTAGTTATCAATGATAGACTTTCTATAAATAGTTATCAACTTTGAAAGAAAACCATCAACTTTGAAAGATTAAGGTATCAATGATAGAAAATTATTAGTGGTTATCACTGATAGACTTTAATTATTGACTATCAACTTTGAAAGATTAACACTCAAGCTATAAGTGACTATCACTAATAAACTTTTATCATGACTATCACTGATAGACTTCTATTAGCGGTATCAACTTTGAAAGAAAACTATTAAC
Source organism: Lagenaria siceraria (assembly GCA_002890555.2). Lineage (NCBI taxonomy): Eukaryota > Viridiplantae > Streptophyta > Magnoliopsida > Cucurbitales > Cucurbitaceae > Lagenaria > Lagenaria siceraria. The sequence continues at coordinate 148,324 of CM016487.1, read as the reverse complement.
TTTGAAAGATTAATACTCAAAGCTATATGACTATCACACTGATAGACTTTTATTAGTGGCTATCAACTTTAAAAGATTAACACTTAAAGCTATTAGCTGCTATCATTGATGGACTTCTATTAATGACTATTAACTTCGATTAGTTATCTACGGTTATCAACTTAAGTTGCCGAGCTTCAAATAATGTTCTCTACTAATGCTTCATCTCGTGTTGGTTTCTCTGATTACGATGATGATTGCTTATGAATCTACCTAAGTCATAACATCGATATTACTAATATAATTGATATCAGTGACATCTACTTAAGTTATGTCATTGATATCGCAAATATATGGATATCATTAATATCTACCTAAGTTCTATCACGATATCTACCTAAGTTATATCACTAATATCACTAATTAGAGTAGTTTGTTAATGATAGAAGCCAATAGAAGCTTATCACTTACAAACTATAATAAACGTAGTTTATTAGTGATATCACATACTATTAGCAATAGAAGTTTATTACTTATAGACTTCGTACTTTTAAAGTCTTTTAAAAAATTATAAAAAAAATAAAAACCATGGGATCGTTTGATAACGTTTATATTTCTCATTTGTTGAGAAAAAAATTTGTTTAATAACCATTCATGTTTCTTATTTCTAAATTTTAAGAAACATTTCTAAAAAAAGATGTAAATTTTGAGAAACTAATAAAAGTAGTTTCTTTAAGTTTCGTTTCTAATTGGTATTTATGTTCAACATTCCATTTTCATAATCAAACTTGATAATCGGCTCATTGGTTTTGAGGCACCTGAGAAAATGATAATGATAATGATAATGTTGATTGAGCGCTCTTCGAATCTTGGTTCAAAACTTAGCCTTCTCATTTTTTTTTAAAAATTACTTTAGTGAGGTGGATTGAAATGTGGATTACTTTGGGATGGAGAGGAATTGAGAGATGGGAGAAGGTGAGGTGAGGTGGACTAAAATCGGGGAGATGGGAGGAGAGATGAACTGAGAGATGGGAGATTGCAACAATCATCCATTGTATATCGGAGAAGAAGATCAAATATTTTCATCCATGTATGGGAGATTGCAACAATCATCCATTGTATCGCAATCATTTTTCCATTTTTTCTTTCTCGTTGGTCGATCTTTTACAAATACTAGCATGTTTGTATAATTAACAAGTTTGTTCCTAACATATTCTCTATTGCCCTTTCCATCTTTAATTATAGTTTCAACGACTTGTCAATAATATAAGAGAAATCACTATCTTATAGATTATGATACTTGTCAATAATATAAGAGAAATCACTATCTTATAGATTATGATATATAATAGAGAGTCTGTTTGAATTGACTTTCTAAGCGTTAGTAAATAATTTTTTTTACTTATAAATACTTATTTAAACATTTAAAAAGTCAATCCAAACACACTCAGAATTATGTTGTGCAAACAAAACGACACTGTTAATAGCTTTGAACTTTCTTTGTTGATGTATATAGCACTCTATTCTTTTAATAATTTCCTAAAAAAGATAAATTAATAAATTGACATTACTAAATTTGAAAATTGTCTCTATTATTATATGTTTCCATATTTCATCATGTACAAGTTTGTTAAATTTAGTCCTCATGGATGCAAAGACACATCTATATAAACGATACTAGATAAATGAACTTAAACATAACTCAACTGGTCAAGACATATGTTATCAACCAAGAGCTAGAAGTTAAATATTCCATTTTCGAGCTTTCTTTTTTAGAGAAAAAAGAAAAGAAAAGAAAAAACAAAGACTTCTGTTGTGGAGGTATAATTTTACTGTTTTAACCTGCAAGATTAGTGAATGGGCACTACACCAAATAGACCTCGACCGTCAAATTTGAACTCTTAAAATTTAATGATCCTCCTTTGTTTGATATCCGAGTCCACCCAATCTGCTTCGTTTCCATATTCTGAACATCTTGGGTTCGATCTCATTTTCTAATAGGCCACACCTCAAATCTTTTCATAACTAATTATACTATTGAACAAGGGCAGTAAATAAAACAATTTTGTAATGGGAAGCTCTGTATTGTATCTTAGACTCTTGGTTGTAGTCTCTCTGTGTAATTAGCTTCTATATCTTCTACAACGAGTGTATCAGTTTATCATTCAAACGCACCATAAGACAAGCCAGATTGTGGAGTCCACTGGAAACTACACAGTCGACTTAGATATCAGTCCACATTACACTCGCTAGAGAAGAGGCGGTCAGGCGCGCAACTGCATCCATTGTCCAGAATGCTCCAGGAAGTTCATATCTCAATTCATGACAAAATGATACCTGGAGTCCACATACGTCTCAACATCCCACAGAAAAGAACCGAAAGTCACAGCTTCCATAACTAGTCTCTTCAACCCACCAAAGTTGATTTTGATAAGCTCGTCTTTGGAGGTATCTACTGTTCCTTGCGGGGTGATTGCAATCTGGGGTCTTCCAAACAAGGCCTCCGTGTGTCTCTCGATGATGCTAACAGCCTCCTTTGACCTTATATTGGCTAATCTCTGTAGTGTGTCCCCATCAAACGACAATACGTATGTTCTCAAGCGGGAGGGCTTGATCCCCAGACCCGACTCCCCAGGACTAACATCTCCTTGTTCAACTGCCATGGAAGAGATTTCAGGATACACTGGTGCATTGGAGAAGGAGGAATCCCATTCTTCTCCTTCTCCCTCGTCTGTTGCATCAGCTGGTAGCATTTTCACAGTCTTCTCAAGCTGAAACCTCTCATCCACTCGCTTGAGGAAGTATCCGTACATCACAGACGCTGCATACACCTGCCCCACTCTCAGTTTGCTTATCTGCACTACTGAAGCAAAGTCACCAATCCGATTGCCCAAAACGAGCGCTAGGTGGTTCTGAATCATTTCCCTTGCTTCGGACGAGTGAAGCCGCTCCAGCTTTTCATCATCTTGTGCCCATGTGTCAACTCGGCCATATGGGTCCGTACACGATGGGGCAACACCCGGTATAAGAGGAACATCGGCGTCCATGAATCGTTGCACCACCAATGCATACAATATCTCTTCTAAGGCCCTTTTCCTTTCATTTGCTTTAACCTCTGCAATTCTCCTAAAAATTTCAAACGCTAAGCTACGTGAGCAGGGTTGTCCCGAAAAAAACAAGCTTCATCAGCTTTGGTGCTCTTCTAATCAAACAATTTGCTTTTATAAAGAGAAACTGATGCCAAATAATTGTTACGACTTGAAGTTTTCAGACCCATCCTCTACCTGTATATACTTAGCCTCTAAGGGATGCGGAACTAACCTGTACAAGACAATGTCATGAGTAGCGGAAGCAGGGGGCTCTTGAGTTTGTTCTTCAGAATGGCGTTGGGTTTGCAGCTGTTGAAGCTGCTGGTCGACGGCTGCAGGAAGAAGGTGGGGATGGGTAGTCAGGATTTGAGACAGAAACTGGCCAATTGGAGACTGGAGCTGAAGTGGAGCAATTTGGGCAGCAGAACCAGCCGGATCCCCAGACAGGGACGCTTTAACCATTGACAATCCCAATCCCCGACCCCGACCGCTAAAGGGAAGGGTAATCGTCTTCTTTCCAAGTCTTGATGGAGAAACGAAGGACCGATAATGCTGCAATGAAACAACAGAAAGTTGGAGAAAGAACCAAAGAGATCAAAACGAGATACACCGTAATTGACCATGAACTGTTTGATAAAAGGAAGAAAAGAAAAAAGGATTCCAACTTCTTACAGGAACAGAGAGGAGGGATTTGGAAGGAAAAGAAAGGGAATGGGAGGCAAGAGGCCTGAGGGCGGTGTCCCGAAATGGGGATCCAATTCCAATGGCAAAGGTTGAAGTTGAACCAGTGGCAGCTTCCATGAGCGTGTCTCTGCGTTGTGTTGTATGGATCTGGCCAAAGGCATATGAAGATTGATAGGAAGCCCACCCAAATTGAATGATAAATTTCAGCAAGCGAAGGAAAATGAGACAAACCTGGGAAGAAGAAGAAACTCGAAACTGGAGACTGGAGACTGGAGACTGGAGTACCGATTGAGAAGAGGAGATGCTTATAGAATGAAATTGTGAAACACGTTTTGGCACGCGTACGTATGTGTATGAATGGACAAAGAGGCGCCAACGCAAGGACATGCAAATGCAATTTATAAAAAGATCTTTGTAGAATAGAGCCACTTTTTTATAATTTTATTCCTCCAAATTTTTGTGGACGACTCAGTTTTCGTGGTTGGAAATCACTCAAGTTTTTAAAAAAATTGTTCTAGAGAATTACAAATAAACGGAAAATGGAGTAAATATTGAACCAAAGTTAGGTTAGGATATAGATATCTAGTTTCCTCTTCAATGTTGGGAAGAGTCAATATTGCACAATGCAGCCGCAACCTAACCTCACGAATACCATGTAGATATTTTAGGATTTGTAGAATCTTCACGAAAATGAAATCAAATCTCCATTATTTTGTCAAGGTTGATAAGGAAAAATTTGCAAGCCAATTTTAAGAAAGCTCTAACTCTTAGAGGTCTATAAAAGGTGGTAATCTCTTTCGCAAATCATCAAGTATCACTTTCTTGTAGAAACTCTTGAAAATTCTCAACACTTTCTTCATCTTTTGTCCAAGACCTCCTTGGAGAACTGCTTCTTTGATCCCTTCTATAGTTTTCATATCTTTTTTTGACACTTGCTTCAAAAGAACAACTGCAAGGGCTTTGTTCATTTTGAAAGAGATTGAACTTAGCTAGATTAAGGATCAACTTGAAGAGTTGTTATTTGTTACTTGATGGGAGGAGGATTGTGACGTGCCTAAAAATATGAACTATGTAAAAGAAAAACAACCTCCAATCTACACTGACAAAAAAGTAGCAACTAGCAAGTATGAAATATTATATAGTATCAAACCTGGAACATATGTAACAAAGTTTTTTTTAATGTAGCAAAAAAATCCCTCAAGCGAACAATTAAGTGTAACAAAAAATAATAATGTGAAAAGATATTGTGTTTGTGAAATAAAAAGCAATGAAAATAAAGGAGGATTCAAACATCTACATTCTAGTTATTACCAAACTAAACTAACGGTAAAAAATGGTTGAATCTTTTAGACACTTTTTTTTTTAAAAAAAAAGTTTTTAGTTTTTTTTTATTTTGAGGTTGTAAATGATTTGATATCTACGAGTTTTCTTGACACTTAAATGTTGAGGCTTAGATGAGCTGTCACGTGATATTAGTCTAGATACGTGCAAACTGACCTGAACACTGAAGAATATAACAAAAAAAATGAAAAAAATGAAAAAATGAGAGCAATACTAGAATTTTTCTCAAACTAGAGTGCCTCATCCTAAACCTAGTCGATGCACCCAAGTAACCAAGAAACTTTGAGCAATCACTCAAAGATAAAAATGGTAGAGCTAATTGATTAAAAGACCCATTTTTCAAGCCCAAAATGATTTTTAGGCCACATTTTTTAAACTTAAGATTTTTGACATCTTGCTTACATCATTCTCAAGCAATTTTACAAAATTACCCCCACTTTCTTTTTCTCTCTTCCTCCATCTCTCAACGATTTCTTTCTTTTCTTCTTCTTCTTCTCTCCCTTTAGACTTTTGCTTTTCTTCTCTAGCTAGACCACGTGACCAAATTCGGGAATCTACGCAACTAGCTTCAACTGTCTTCTTCTTCTCTCTCTCATTTTAATGTGTGTGCATAATGAGACTGAGCGTTAGAGAGCGAGACCAAAGGCTGAAGAGAGAGACCAAAGAGCAAGACTAATGAGCGAGATCATGAGAGAATGGAGAGATGAGGACAACAATCTGCGAGAGAGAAAATGGAGCGAGAGAAGGAGAGCGAGAGAATGCAAGCGAAAGAGCAAGAAAGCCTAATCCACGTGCGCGAGGATTCAGTTGGGTTACTTCATCCAAATTTGACGTTTTTTTAAAGAAAAAACTCAATTTTTTAAAAGCAAGGCAAATCTCATGTTTTCACCCCAAATTTGGGTCATCGAGGCTAATCTAAAATAGTATTTTGTTGCCCTAATTAATATTTGACGTTTACCCCAATTTCCCTTACTAGTATAGCTGAGTGTTCCAAATTGAAATGCGCTAATGATCGTGATCGTGCTGGCTGCTCCCACGCCTCGTTCCCTATTTCTCGTCCTGTATTTTAGCAATATCGGAAATTGACCATGAAGTATCGTTATGCAGTGGTTTGCTCATCCAACCAGAATCGAAGCATGGAGGCTCACTCTATCCTCAAAAGCAAGGGCTTCAACGTTTCATCCTATGGAACTGGGGCTCACGTGAAGCTTCCTGGACCTTCTCTCCGGGAACCCAATGTATACGATTTTGGTACCCCTTACAAGCACATGTTCGATGATCTCCGTCGAAAAGATCCTGAACTGTATCCTTTTTCTTCTCCTCCCTATCATTTCTCCCCCGAAAACGACCCGAAGACTGGTGGGTACTATTTTATCGTCTTCAGCATTCTTAGTAACTTTCATTTCTTAAATTTGTTGGATTCTCCTCAATTATAATTTAACCTTAAAACGTGCATAGATACAAGCGTAACGGCATTCTGCCCATGCTTAAAAGAAATGCAGCTGTCAAAACGGCTCCTCAACGTTGGCAAGATAATGCAGCAGACGGTTTCTTTGACGTGGTATTTACTTTTGAAGAAAAGGTCTTTGATATGGTCATTGAAGGTTAATTTGCCTACTTCTTCAATTTATGCTTGTGAGAATTAATTTTTTTCTATGCTCACTTTGGCTCTTGTGAAAGTGTGTGTATGAGTGTGTGTGTATATATATATTTATGAGATGGGATAATGGAACCTCGACCCCTTTATGCCCGTTTATCTATGCTCATTTTAGCGCTCTTGTGAAAGTTAATGACACTGCACTATACAGTAGTAGAATCCTTATGACGATATTACAGGGATTTACTTTCAAGCATTTATTTTGAATGGCTATATATGCTTAGTGTTAAATTACTCTTATAGTTATATCCAACGTCTTAAACCGATGCATTGTTGTTGGTTGCATTGGTAAGATTTTAGCTTCGTGCATTAATAATACTATGGTAACATACTGTCCAAAAAAAGAAAAAAACCATTGGTAGTAAAACACTGCTGGAGGAAGTTTTTTATAAGTATTAATTTCCTCTTATATCCAAAGTCTGAAACTTATGCATTACGACATTGCAAGGATTTGAATTTCTCATGCATTAGTAATAGCATGGTAATTTTTTTTTCCTAATTATTAATTAGAAGTCATGAATGATGAATCACAAAAGACTTCCTGTGAGGAAATTTTACTTGTAGAGAGGAAATGGCCAGTTTAAAATCAAAGGGGTAAACATTAGGTAGGAGCGAGTGGGGGCAATTAACCTGGCGAGAAATGTCAACAAATTTTCATATTTTATTCAAATCAGACTTTCTCTTTCATTTGTGACATTGGTTTTTATATTGTATTAGCAATCATATATGGTATGTACTATGTAGGGACAGGAGAGTTGGATTTGAAACTTTGGCATAAGGAATGGAATAGGGGTCTCCTCAACTGTTAAGTTATGCTCATGTTAGCGAAAAACGTACATAGTAGGCCAAATTTTCTCAACTGTAATTAGATGTGGTTTGCAATAGATGCCTCCTCAACTGGTAAGTTATGCTCATGTTGGCAACCATCACCATTAGATGTTGTAAGTGGTGTAATACCAATCTCTAATTTGAATGAATATGAATCTCTACCCTAAATGAGGGGATATGGGCTTTATTTGTAGGGAAAATGTGATTACAAGTTTGTAAAGAATGCTAACAAATCAAAATAACAAACAAACTTATTATCAACTAACTATCTAACTAACTAACTATCCCAACCAACTCTCAACTAGTTACAACAATAAAGCCTCACACTACACCATTAAGGTTTCTCCATTCTTTTGGCAAAGGATATACCAATTAGGCGAAGTGGAAATCCACATAGCTCTCCTCTGTAAGGCATCAATTGTGTTTATGCAGCCATGGCTGATTTCCCAAATGAAGAATTTTATCTCTTTTTTGGATAAGACATCTTTAGTAATGGTTTGTATAAGGAGCTGTGACCTGTGAGATAAGGGGTCACGGGATGGGAGGTTGCAGCCTAAGTATTTGGATGAGAAGGTGCCTTATGTGTCTATCTTCCACCTCCAATAGTCTTCATGATCTGCCACTAGGAAAGGATATGCTTGGCCATTCAACAAACTCCTCTTCATTTAAGTTTCTCCTCAAAACACAAGATCCAACAGGCATCAGTACGGTTCCCATGGTTAGATTGAGAATTCCTTTCCTTTGTAGACTAATGGTTGATTGAGAATTCCTTCCCTCTGCCCGATTAGTGGTTGGCCTAGTCATGGATTTAACCAAAAACATAAAGGGCTGAAACTTGTCTTAAAGTAATGGAGTCAGTCCATCTTTGGTAACAATATGTCACAGAGAACAACCCTCCTCACAGAATTGGATTATATTGACAATGAAGGAGATGTTAATATCGTCACAGAGGCTCTCAATAATAGAAGAACTGATATGAAAACCCTAGTGAATTGGAATTAGAAACCTTTTGGGATGCAAACCTCTAATTCTCAATCACTAAAACCGCCAAATCAACTCGATCTCAACCCTAAAGATTGGGTTAGACACGGATTGCCTTAAGATCAAATATCTTGAGACAAAGAACAAATTCTTAACCTAAGATTGGAACACTCCACAAGATAGGATGATAAATCCCACTTGAATGTTCTTGGCATGCAACTCAACACATGAATTGCAAAATTCAAGAAGCTCTCCTGGCTAATCTTGAAAGAAGCACAAAGGCCAAATTTGATTCATCGTAAAAACTTCTCAAAACAACCTAAAGGCAAGGCTTTAATAGCCTTCCAAAGAAAACCCTAATGACACATCATAATTCATAGTAAAATGTCTAAAATAACCTTACTTAAAATGTCATAAGAAGGATAAATTTGGAAAGTAATAAAATTACATCAAAATTATTAAATAAAATATAAACAATAATATGATGCCTTGGATGGTTCATATCAAGAACAAAGATTAAAGAAATGCTTTTATCCATTGTTTCTGATGAAAAGATTAGATGGTGTCAGAAATACAAAGCCAAATGTAGGGGTGATCATCGGTCGGTTGTAGTCGGTCTCGACTTGTTTTTGGGAGGTTGGTGACGCTGGCCGATTGTCCATGCAATCAATTGGTCGATTTTGGTCAGTTTTATGTCTTCAACGAACTAAAAAAGAAAAGGAATAAACAAGAAGATAAAGTAATGGAGAAGAAAGGAGAAAAGGAAAAAAATAATAATAAGAAAGGAAAAAGAAACTGAGAAGAAAGAACTCAAAGAAAGCAAAAAATATATATATATAGCAGCAGCCAATGGCGGTGATGGCCGGTAGAGGTGACGGTAGCTGGTGGAGGAGGGGAGAGAAGAGAGAGAAGGGAAAGGAGTGGGAGAACCATATGAGAGGTGAGAATGAGGACTAAGGAGAGAGAGAAATTAGAAAAAGAAGATTTTTGGAAATACAGGTGGAGGGAGGGATGAAGATATTTTTTTAATATTTAAAACAAGGAGTGGTTTTTTAAAAACCATGTGAGCTCACATTTTTTTGACAAGTCAAATGGTCATTAGTTGTGCTGAAGAGTGAAAATTGAAGGACACCCTTTTTTCTAAATAATAATAAGCTATTAAATTTGGTTGGTCGGTCAGTAGGTTTTCTCCTCCTTTATTTTTACTCCGACTGACTGACTTTGGTTTGGTCGGTTTTGCTCGGTTGGATCGGTTTTTGACTCACCCTTAGCTAGTAGATAGCTCTTGGAAGGGGATGAGAATACCACTCTTTTCCACAGATATGTGGCTGCTTGGAAACGTAAAAGTGCCGCAACTCAAATCCTTAACTCACATAATGAAAGTTTGCTCTTAGATAGTGAGATCGAGGTTGCCTTTTTGGATTTCTGCAAGCATCTCTTCACCAAAAAATGGGGCAGAAGACTTCTCCCTCAAAATCTTGATTGGGATCTCATCAATCTTGAACAAGCAACCAGCTTAGAAGCTCCTTTCCAGAAGATGAAATTTGGATGGCAGTAAAGGCTCTAGGCAGCAACAAGACCCCGGACCAGATGGTTTCACAACATAATTCTTTAAAAAGTCTTGGAACATTTTCAAGCTCGACCTAATTAAAGTGTTTCATAAAGATTTTCAAAAATGAATTGTCAACTGAAATGTGAATGAAACGTATATTTGCCTTATTCCAAAGACATTGGATGCTAGAAAACTTGAAGACTATAGACCCATTAGTCTCACCACTTGCCTCTACAAGATCATTGCCCGTGGACTTTCCGATTGTCTCAAAAACGCCCTTCAACTATCATGGATTATTAATTGGCCTTTGTGGAGGTTAGACAAATTTTGGATGCTTTGATCATTGCCAGTGAGATCTTAGAACAGTGGTATATGAAGAAAACTCAAGGTGTTGTCATCAAGCTTGTTGTGGAAAAAACTTTTTATAAAGTGGATTGGGAATACCTTGATGACATTTTGAAACCGAAAGGATTTGGTATCAAATGGAGACTCTAGATCAAAGGTTGCATCTCATCAACCAATTTCTCCATCATCATCAATGAAAAATCGAGAGGTAAATTCAAAGCTACTAGAGGCCTTTGGCAAGGAGATCCATTGTCCCCCTTTCTATTTATTATTGTGATGGACTCCATAAGTCGTATCCTCACAAAGGCAGCTGGAATTGGCTCCATCAAAGGCTTCTCTCTCTTTAAAGACATGCCTCAAATCAACCATCTCCTATTTGCCAATGATACCTCACCAACAAAGAAGATGATACCGACATCCTTTTTAACCTCATTGATTATTTATTTATTTATTTTTATTATTTTTTTTAAAGAAGGCATCGGGTCTCAAAAATTTGAATTTTTGGGCATTAGTTGTGAAGATGATTGGGTGGATTTTATAGCCAGCAAGCATGATTAAAAAGTGGGTTTGGTCGGCTGAATATTTGGGCCTTCCATTATATGGTAAACCATCATTATTAACCTTTTGGCAGCCTATTATTGAGAAAATTGATAAAAGACTTCACTCATGGCATCACAGCAACCTATCCAAGGGAGGTAGACTAACTTTGTTAAATGCTACATTATCCAACCTCCCCATCTACTATCTCTGTTTCAAGCCCCATCTGCTGTGATTGAACAAATTGAAAGGAGTTCCAGGAATTTTCTTTGGGATGGAAACCGGGTCAGAAAAACACCTCACCTCTTTCATTGGGACAGACTCAAGCTCCCTTTGGAAGGAGGGCTCGGCATTGTGGACATTAGATTTCGAAACAAAGGTTTGTTAGCCTAGATAGGAAAAAAATGCCTTATGGAGAAAATTAATGAAGGTTAAGTTTGGCTCTAGACACTTTGATAAAAAACCAGCTTTGAAGCTCCATGTATCTTAACGAAGTCCCTAGCTCCACACTAGCAAACAGATGGACATGATTCATGGAAATATTCGATGCTCTGTTGGAAATGGACAATCCACATCCTTTTGGCTTGGCCAATGGAAGGGGACCGAAGCTCTCCACAAGGATTTTCCCAAGTTATTTTGCTGAGTCTAAAAAAGCCTCCATTGCTGATGTTTGGAGTATTGATTACTCTTCTTGGATGTTGAACTTTAGAAGGAACTTGGACGATGAAATTGCCGAATGGGCCTCCTTTTCTCAATTCATCCGCACTCACAATCTCACACAGAGGGATGACATATGGATTATGAAATTGGATATAACAGTGGTCAGTGGCCTTTTTTCTGTCAAGTCCTTAATTTCACACCTTGCCTCGGATACAATTTCATCCACTAAGGACCTCGACAAACAATTGTAGAAATTTCCTTGTCCAAAGAGAGTCAAGTTTCTTCTTTAGGAAATAGTCCACTCCTGCCTTAACACATTTGATAGGCTGCAAAAATGGATAATGAATCCCAAAATCACATCTTCTTCCATTGTTTATTTGCTGCTGGAATCTGGGCTGATTTATTTGATGCTTTTGGTTGGCAAATTGTTGCTCCTTTGGACACTAGTGCCTGGTTCAGAGTGTTGTTCATTGATCACCCTTTTACGGCAACAAAAGGGCATCTATGAGCCAGTATAATCAGAGCCATCCTTTGGAAGATATGGGAAGAGAGAAAGTCCAGGATTTTTTAAGGAAAAGAAAGATCCCCTTGGGATGTTTATGAATCATCTATTTTTAATGCTCTTTTTTGATGTAAAAATATACAATCCCTCAATAGTTACAACTTAAATTTCCTTGTTTCTTACAAATAAAAGAAAGAACTCTCCATGTTATATTTCACAATACATTGTAAATTTAGTAATTTATTTGTATTTGAAACTAGAATGGCTAGCATTACTTTTGACGACATTGTACTATTGTTTCAATTTTATGATGGTTTATAGAAAACTTTATATATTTTCCGTTGTTGATTTATGACTATGTTGTAGTTGTCGATTTCTGAACTAATTAATGAGATGTGTGCGATTAGGCACACTTGATGGTGGAGTTGGAGTGTGAAACAAATTCTTTGGGAGTGTATTTTCTTTTCAGGTGTGGTTTATCTGATTTTTAAGAGTAACTCTGCCAAGTTCTATTTTATTTTATTATTTTATGGATTTTGTTTTAAGAAAGCTTTTGCTTACTACCTATTGTTTTCAAAAGAGTTTAGCTTTTATAAGTTTGACAATAGATTCCATAGGTTGAGATCTTTAGTTGACATAACACGTCCTTGGTTTGGTTGAGGTAACTTGAGGTGGAGTGACATTTGCTTTAAAAAAATACCCATACCGAGGCCTTCTTTATATGTGAGGAGTGACGTAGCCTTCTAATTTACAAGAATGTTGTCATTCTATCACTCCCTTCAGAGGCTCCTCTCCAAAAGAAACCCCTCATGGACCTCTCGAAACTCTGTATAACCTTTCAAGACGCTTGAAATTCGGAGGTAATAGATTGGGATGCCAGAGAGAACCATGTCGAGTGTGAATCTCCCACCTCTAGAACATTAAAAAAAGAAAAGAAAAAAAAACAATGCTTTTATTTGCTTTTGTCAAGATTTATCCCCGAAATAGTAGTTTTCTGCCGGTTGATTTTGAGCCTTGAAACTAGCTCAACGATCTCTAAATCCTAGGAACAATAAGGTGTTGTCAGTGAATTGTTGATGACTTGTACGTTTTATTGCAACATAAGCTTGTGTTGTTTGGTGTTCAATGTATGTTCATGTTCCTGCATACTTCTGATATTACTCATTTATCAAGTGGGCTGCTTTCTGCTCAAGTCTGATGACAATTATGCAATAATTGAGCAGATTTGAACACCCGTGATCATGCACTGATGAAAACTGTACTGATTGTTAATTTGGAGGTAAAAGATAACCACGAGGAGGCAGCTATAGGAGCACGGCTTACTTTTGATCTTTGCCAGGAGGTTTGGCTTTCTTGAGTTTTTTTCTTTAACTATCTGTTTGTGCCGATGGATTTTTATGGAATTTCTTTTCATGATAGATTGAACGGACTGAATCATGGGAAGATTCTATAGATGACATCGTGATTACCTTCGAGAAACAGCAGAGAAGAAAACTGTTGTATAGCATTTCCTTTTACTGAAGACAGTAAAGATACTCTAGAGTCATGGAATCTGCACGTCGCATCTTCGCTATTCAAGTGTAATTTTATGAAGAAAATTGTGTGAGAGCAAATCTTTCTAGTACTTTTTTTTAACACAAGAGTAGGATGGAAGAATAAATATTAATTACTATAGTTATATTCACTTTGATACATTTTTTTTTTTCTTGTTCTTTGAATCCTAAGTGGGAAAAGAAAAACTGTGATATATAGCAACTTTTAGATTGCCGGTTGGAAAAAAGACAAAATTCAGGTTTCTTTCAAAGAAAGGTAAGCACTCTACAGTGCACATTGGTTGTATTTTCGATGATAATTGAATTGGCCTCGATGGTCCTACAACAGATGTTCAAAATATGGTGCAAGTATATTTCACATGGTCAAATAACTATATTTCATATGAATATTTCACATGGTCAAATAACTATATTTCATATGAATTTACTAATATAGTGTAATTATAATTTAAATGTTCAGATTATCATTTATCATATTTCTAGGATTAGACTTAAATATTCAAAAAAACGTGATCTTCGCATAAATTTCAGGGTAGTTTGGGTTTTGAGCATTTATTTTATTATTATTTTTTTAACTTAAATTTTCAATGTGAAAGTCACTTTAACAATGTAGGGGCACAATTTATCCCAAAAAGTCGGATATAACCTATAAATTTTTTATTTTTAAATTAACGCTTATAAGGTGTTATCTATTAACCATTTTAACATTCTTAATGATTAATCCTTATCATTCAGACTCTAGAAGGAGGGTGTACTCAATAAGATCCATGTAATTCTTTTACTTTTGCATTGCATTCTTGAATTTTATGTTGTTTTTTTATTAGATTTCTTCCTCTTCTAGCATCTACATGTCTTTCTCTATTTTTCATTCTACTTGATTTCTTAAGGTTATTGTGTTCGGACTATGGAATGTAATAGGTTAAAGCTAAAATTATGCTTTTAATTTTAGATTTAAAAGTACATAAGACGAAGGAGACTTAATCTTTCTGTCTCTTTTTTTAGTGTTTAGTTGGTTGGAATTACAATGCAATTACTTCAAAAACTAAGTCATCTTCCTAAGCTTTTAGCGATATCATATGAAACAAAGTAGAGTTTCTGTGCTCTTGGTGTCTTTGTGGAATTGGACTTTTGTTATTCATGAGTGTTCTAGACTTCTCGGGTCATAGACTGGTTGAGAAAAAAAATTTCATCTATCCCCGACTGGTAACACCTTAAATCTTTAAAATTTTAAATTTTGTATTTAGATAGCAGATATGATACCCGTAATAAATTTGAAAAAAAATATTTAATTTGATAGTAGATTTAGAAAGAAAAAAAACATATATGATATTTTTAGGAAAACTGTATTATATAGCAAAATCAGTAAACGTATTTACAAATATAGCAAATAATTTAAACATAATGCAAGAGTGACAATTTGATTTTCATTATTAACTAATTTCAATATTACCCTTAGTTTCAAATCTGAAGAGAATCTTATAGTCATCAAGAATCATCGATAAAACATACCTTCTAAAATTTGTGATTGTCTCTACCGATAACTGTGCTCTCAACGAGCTTTTAGAGAAGACTTGAATTTGTCCAAACATGGGCAAATCCACATGGGGGCAAGGAGAGCCATGTGCTCCCCTCAATTGATGTAAGTTGTTTATATATATATATATATATATATATATATAGGAGTCGTTTTCAAATATAGAAAAATGAGCAAAAATATTTACAAATATAGAAAAATTTCACTGTCTATTAACGATAGACCGCGATAGACAGTAAAAATTTTCTATATTTGTTAAGGAGTTTGATATTTTTTCAATTTATAATATATATATATACTACTATTCAATCATATCTTGTGACAATTTGAACTTCCCACTTTTATCTTGATAATTGAATAAACAAAATTCCTGGATTTACTAAAAGGAAAGAAAGAGGCCTTTCCCAGAATTTCTCAAAATGAATTTCAACTCTACCTTCATAAAAATATTATATATATATATATATATATTTTTTTTTTTTGCAGAATTTTTCCATGTATATTATATATTTTTAAAATTTTTAATTAATATTATTTAATTTAAATGTTACATCGATGTATTATATATTTATATAAATATTGAATTATAAGTTTAATCTCTAAATTTTTATAACTATATCTAATAAGCCATAAATGTCGAACATATTTATGAACTTTCAATTTTGTATCTAATTGGTTTAAGAAATATACAAGTTTTTTAAAAACTAAATTTAATTACTTTATTAGATAAAAAATTTAATTTTATATCTAATTGAGTCTTAAAATTTTAATTTTGTAAATAATAGATATATAATACATTGATTTTTTTTTTTAAAAAAAAAATATGATAGGACCTATTAAACACAAAGTTAAATTTTATATGAGCAATACTTTAGGCTGCACTTAAGTATCATCTTCCCTTCTTTCATCTACAAAAAAAAATGTATATTTTTTTATAAAAATAAAAATACAAATTGACACATGTCAATTTTTCATTTAATGCAAATGGCACAATAGATGGGTGCAGACTAGCTGCACCTAAGTTTTCTCCATTTCATATATAATGTTACAACTAACTTTTAAAATGTTTGAATATATGTATATATATTTAAGAAACTTATTGGATATAAACTTGATTTTTAGCACATATTGGATATAAAATTGAAACTATACAATCTATCAAATAAATTATAAAAAAATAGAAATATACCAAATAAACCATAAAAATTTAGGGACATCGTACACATTTTAAAGTTTTGAAATTATATATAGACACAAATTAGTATATGAGCTAAACTTCTCATTTTATATGAAATTGATGCGCTACGATGAAGTTTTGGATCCTCACTGTGTCCAAAGGACGCAGAGTTCTCGTTGTCAATTTTTCAATCTTCAATGCAAGGTGGCCACTTTCCACCATGGCCATCAAGCACTACAAGACGAAGGAAATATTGAGTTAAAATGTCGGTGGAATGAGATGTAGTGCCAAAATATTTATAAATATAGAAAAATTTCACTGTCTATCAGCGATAGAAAACGATAGACTTCTATCTCTCAAGCGATAAAATTCTATCGTGGTCTATCGCTGATAGACAATACAAATTTTCTATATTTGTAAATAGTTTAGTTCATTTTCCTATATTTGAAAACACGACCCTTAAATTTAAGGATTGTTTTCAAATATAGAAAAATGAACCAAAATATTTATAAATATAGCAAAATTTCACTGTCTATCTGTGATAGATCGCGATAGACTACTATCTGCGTCTATCTGTAGTCTATCATGACACAGATAGTAATCTATAACAGTCTATTGTTGTCTATCGTAATCTATTTGTGATAGACAACAATAGACTATAAAATTTTGTTATATTTGTAAATATTTTTCAGCATTTTGTGATTTAAAATAATTTTTCATATATATATATATATATATTTGTGATGAAAATTTTAATATATATAGAAATTGAAAATTTAGAAATATATATGAGAGACCATAAATATATATATTGAAAAGTAAAATAATAAAAGAAGAGGTGCATGAGTGTGGATTTGAACTTTGGGGCTTGAATTGAGAGGCAAAATATGACACCTCGTGTTATCTGCTATAACGAATACCACCTCTATGTCTTTTAAGGAAAAACAATATAATTATATAAAAATAAAAGACAAATTTTTATACAATTAACTTGTACTCCAATAGGCTTAAACGATATTATTTAGGACCATTCCAGAACTCTAATTTATGTGTCCGCTCACTTTTTTGACATTGTGTTTGATCTCCCTGTTCCGGAAGTTCAAGTCGTCCTTGAAGGTCTTCGATCGGCTAAAATGGTCAATTGCTTCCGAATCTATGTTGAATCTGACTCTCTATATGCAATTCATTTGATAAAAAAAGAAATTCTACTCCATTAGCGAGATCTCATATTGTTTTCAAGCAATTTAGGACATCTCGAGCTCATTTGAAGTTAATTTGTTTTCTCATATCCCGAGACTGTAATTTCAGTTTAATTCTTTAAACCTTAACCCTATCATTCAACATGGATATGATGATAATAAATAGTAAAAATGAAATAAAGGAGATAACAATAACCCTTGCAGCTTGGCTTGGTTTCTCACAATTTAGTACCCTAGTACATAATGAATCAATAAGAGCTTCCGCTTTATTGCTTAATTTAAACAAGGTACGCTTGCTATACATACAACACATCCCAAAATCCGGGAAAAAAACCCCCCTATTTTATTAAAGACATGTTCCCATCTGTCCTCAATCTATGAATCATGATATCCATTTAGAATTCAAACCAAAAGTGAAAATTGAAAAATCCTATCAAAAAGTTTTCAATATAAAAAAGTTTTCAATTGAGAACTAAATCAATTCAACTGCTCGTTCCACCTTTCGTCGCAGAAGAACCACAACTGTCCAACTGTCTCAAGTAACTGGCAAGTTATTCATGCCTGGTGAGGAACTTATTCCAGTGCTGTAAAATGACTCATCTCCAACGATATCATACATATTATCGCCCTTCTCTTCTTCCCATTTGAGAACCTCTCGAATATACCTAAATGCATCATCCACTGAGGCACGCTCTCGAGCTCGTGTGTGCCAAACAAACAACTTTTGGCCACTAATGGAGAAATATAGCTCCTTGAATTTCATTGCAATGTAATAGTATGCTTGTTGTGCCAATGTCTGATTATTGTTGTGTGGTTTCACTGGGCAGAAGTCCTGGAACCACTCACAAGTCGACAATGGAACCTGATTTATCTTTTCCTCAAATGCATCATACTTGTTTAAGAGCAGCAGAAAAGGAGTATTCTCAAAACAAGGGTGCCTCACCAAATGCTGAAACAAGTTTCTACTAGCCAGCATTTTATTCTGTAGAGGACCCTTACTATGGGACCACATTTGGTCATAGTCACTCAAGGAAACACAAAATATCATGGCCCTCACGTCTTCAAACATATCTAACCATTTGCAACCATCAACCAATCCGTTGGAATTTATTTGAATTAGTTGGTATCTGTGACAAGAAAAAAGAAGCGACATAAATGTGAGAAAGAAAAATGAGTGAAGAAAAGAACGACATAGGGGAAAAAAAACTTTTTTACTTCGTTAATGGAGGGGGCAGTTCTAGATTTTCACCATATAATTCAGAAATGGGGCTCCTATCATCAAAATAAAACTCCATAAAAGCGAGGCCATTGCTTTGACTGACTCCTTCAGCATACAAAATATCCTTGTCAGAGGGCTCATGATCATTGCTTGATATCTCTATCACCTGCAGAAACATCCATTGAAGATAACGAATTGGATACCTACAAATTATAGTTATACACTTTTGAGGGTTGGGGGAGGGTGGAAATAAAGTTCGAGAGTCACCTTTATAGACAATACTCATTGTGATAGACCACAATTCACATAATCCAATAAACTATGGTGATAACAACAAAGCAAGGAGTGTGAGAGTTGTCATCCCCCATCAAGAGCAGTTTATAGATTCTGATAGTAGAAAGTAGTCAACTATTATTGATTATAAAACAAGGATTTCTGGTAATTTAATGCAGAAATCTAGTATCCTGCACTTTGTACTTTGGAGAATAATCTCAATATGTTATTAATCAAACTATATAGATAGATAGATAGATAAGAAACTGATAATGGATTCGTACTTCTGGGGTTTTTTTTCCTTGATTTGGACCTTTCAACAGGCAAGCCCACAAGAACTTTTGAGGAATTTGATCATCGTAGACACAGACGCTAAAGGCAATGTAAAACTGGAAACCGTATTGACGAAATGTTTTTGGATGAAATATAGAATAAATGTGGAGGAAATTTAGACATTTTGGGATTGGATTGAAGAAATTCAAGTAAGGGTTTTTGTTAGGGTTTTGAGCTCCACGAACATCCGGACAGTGGAAACCAAAAACCCATTCATGTCTGATTTTGAAGTCACATTTCGATTTTCTCTATTCTGGGAAAGAGAACATCAATAGAGTGTTTGACGTGTGTAAGACTCTATTTCACCTTATCAAGGAGAGAAATCCCTTACAAATTACTTTATGGAGGTGAAAAATACATGTGAGGAATTCAATGCCTTGATGCCAATTAGCACTGATCCAAAAGGTCTAATGGCTCAACGTGAGAAATTTTTTATCATGAGTTTCTTAGTTGGTCTTGCACCTGCATATGAGATGGCCAAAGATCAAGTTTTGTCAAGCTCGAACATCTCATCGTTGGAAGAAGCTTATACTTTTTTTATAAAAAAAGTACACAAGTCTCTTCATTGAATTAATGAAATGAGACTAATGCTCAAAGTACAAGAGAAACAGATACATAGAGACCAAACACCCCCCCGGCGGATCAGGAGGTGCACTCGGGCATCTCAACTAGGTTGACACCCCCTTAGCACCTTCATCATTTCCATACAAAATTTGACCATCAAGAAGATAAAGGAAACAACCCGCAACCCAAAATCCATAGATCCAGATACAATGGTCCAAAATAAATATCCAAAACAAATGAAAAAAAACCGCTAGGAGAGTTACAAACAACAAAATCATAACCAAGTAATCTAGTAAGGAGGAAAAATGAGGGCTCTCCAATTCAAACTAAGTTCTTGAATAGAAAAATCTGCAAATCAACTAGAAAGTGTGCATCAAGAGGAAGCATTGAGCCTTGCTATCTCGAAACGATCTATTCAAGGTGTTGCTTTGTCATGGAATATTCATTGATTTCTTTCAAATCAAATTTTAGCAAGATGACTTTGATTGCATTACTCCAAAGTAATTTAGGACCCTTCTTGAGTGGTGGACCAACCAGAATCTGCAAGACATTATCAGTAAAAACCTTTCCGAAAACCCAGCATAGGTTAAAACAGGAGAACAAACGAATCCAACACTTATTAGCCTACAGTCAAAAAACAAATGCTGTACCTCCTTATCAGCCGTACAAAGTGGGCAATTATGAGGAGATAGGCAATGAGAGGGAAGCTTGCATTGCATGACTGAAGAACAATTCAACTTGCCAAACAACATGATCCATACCATAATGTTCACACGACAAAGGTTTTTAGATTTCCATAGTGCTTTCTCCAAGTGGTTGTCAATAGATGCTGCCACAGACAAATGGTTCACTAAGGATTTAACCGAGAATACCCCACTTGGTTCGAGTGACCAAATACGTATGTCTAGATTATTCACCACTTTTTTTTATCAGAAATAAGACCGACGGTTCTGGAAATCAATAATCTCTTCCTCTTTTAGGAGTCTACGGAAGAAAATGGATCATGAAGAGGAAGAGGAAGAGGAGTCCCAATGTTACAAGATTGATCCTTTAGGGTTTAGGGCAACCCTAAATAATCTCGGAAAACATAAATTCAATGGGGTTTTATCTATCCATGGATCTAGCCAAAACGCAATTTTGCATCCGTTCCCCATTTTGAACACGGCCAAATCTTCAATTTTTCGCGAAGAACGAGATACTAATCCACGAGCTTCGAAGACTAGAACAATCCTTTCCATTCGAGTGCCATTTGAAAGGGTTGCTCCCGTGGATACTCCTTATTACCTGACTCCCGTGGAAGAATCTTATACTTGAATACTTCGTAAGGAGAAGCCACAAGCAGCTATGCCATCTGATTCTAGCATTGCTTTGATTGGGTGCACAAATGACTATAGAGGTAATAAGGGGGTTGAATCAAATAGCTCCAAAGGTTATCCCAATAACCAGCGATCAAATTTAGGAGATGTTGTCTATTACTGCCATAAACCTGACCATTCGAAACGTGACTATAGGAAATTGTTGAATAAGGGACAGAGGGTGTCATCTGCACATGTTGCTTCTACTCCTGATAATCTTAAGAAGTCCATTACAATTTCTGCAGAGGAGTTGCTAAATTTCAACAGTATCAGGAGTCATTGACGACATCATCTTCTACTGTCATTACTGCCATCACAGAGACAGGTAACATCTCTAAATGTCTTCTTTC
The DNA here is from genome assembly GCA_002890555.2 of Lagenaria siceraria. Lineage (NCBI taxonomy): Eukaryota > Viridiplantae > Streptophyta > Magnoliopsida > Cucurbitales > Cucurbitaceae > Lagenaria > Lagenaria siceraria. Next base: position 126,612 of record CM016487.1, on the reverse strand, counting down.
CTCCACTTCGAAATGGGTCATTGATTCTAGCACTACAAACCATATGACAGGTAACCCCAATTTATTCTCTAACCTTTGTCCATCTACTTCTTCACCTAATGTCACTATAACTGATGGAACCACCACCCTTGTATTCGGATCGAAAACAACCATCTTACTAAATCAATTTCCTGTCCTCGATTTTAAATCTACCACAGTCTCCTTTAATTTGGTTTCTGTCAATAAACTCACTCGTGATCTTCATTGTTGTCTAATTTTTTTTCTGGTTATTGCTTATTTCAAGATCTTACGACGAAGTAGACTATTGGTAAAGGGCATGAATTTGGAGGTCTCTACATCTTCGAACCACAAATACCTAGTACCTACAACCATCACATGCTCCAGCATATCGTCTCCCTTTGAAGAACATTGTCGTTTGGGTCATCCGTTTATCTCTGTGTTGAAGAGTCTTTGTCCCTAGTTTCAGCATTTGTCTTCTTTAGATTGTGATTCATGTCAGTTTGTTAAGTTTCATCGTTTGAGTTTGTATCCTCGAGTCAATAAACGAGCTAGTGCTCCATTTGAATTAGTCCATTATGATGTTCGAGGTTTGTGACCTATTGAGTCCAAAAGCAAATTTCGGTATTTTGTTACTTTTGTCGATGACTATTCTCGTGTAACATGGTTATATTTAATGAAAAATCGCTCTAAGTTACTTTCTCATTTTCGTAACTTTCATGCAGAAATTCGAACTCAGTTTAGTAGTTCTCTTAAAATCTTATGGAGCAATAATGCTAAAGAATATTTCTCTCGTGCACTCAATTCTTATTTAGATGCCCATGGCATTCTTCATCGATCTTCTTATGTCGATACTCCATCTCAAAATGGAGTTGCAGAACGAAAGAATCGTCATCTCCTTGAAACAACCAGAGCCTTAATGTTTCATATGCATGTTCCAAAGTCTTTTTGGGTTGATGCTATTTTCACAGCTTGTTTCTTAATAAATTGCATGCCCTCTTCCATTCTTAAGGGTGAGATACCTTTTCGTACTTTATGCCTCAAACAATAGTTGTTTCCTATTACACCCAAAATATTTGGTTGTACCTGCTTTGTTCGGGATGTTCGGCCTCAACTTACCAAGTTGGATTCAAAGTCCCTAAAATGTATTTTCCTTGGTTATTCTCGTGTTCAGAAAGGGTATCGGTGTTATTGTCCTAGTCTGAATAAATATTTTGTCTCTCCTGATGCCACGTTCTTTGAACATTCATCATACTTCTACTCCTTTCCTTTCTCTTCGATTAAGCGTCAGGGAGAGCATAAGGAGGAAGAGGATGATTTTCTTGTCTACACAATTGTTTCCTCTTCTGAACCTCTTATTGATTCATCTCTACCTATGTCTACCTCTATTCGTCTACCCATCACTAAGGTATATACTCGACGACAACCTCCTTCAGTTCCATGCCCTGTACCAGAGGCTTCTTCGTCATTGGGTCCGAAAATGCATGATGATCTTCCTATAGCTCCTTGTAAAGGTAAACGTCAGTGCGCTCATCCTATTTCCTCTTTTGTTTCATATAACCATTTGTCATCTTCTACATGTTCATTCATTGCATCCTTAGAGTCTGTATTGATCCTTAAAACTGTTCATGAAGCTTTGTCTCATCCTAGTTGGTGTGCCGCAGTGGTGGAGGAGATGACTACCTTAGATGACAATTGTACTTGGGATTTAATTTCTCTCCCTGCAAGAAAGACGCCTATCGGTTGTAAATGGGTGTTTACAGTTAAAGTCAATCCTGATGGTTCTGTAGCTCAGTTAAAAGCGTGCCTTGTTGCTAAAGGCTATGCCCAAATTTATGGTGTTGACTATGCTGATACTTTTTCTCCAATAGCTAAAATGGCATCTGTAAGGTTACTTGTTTCATTAGCTTCAATCAATCACTAGCCTTTGCATTAGCTTAACATTAAAAATGCATTTCTTCATGGTGATCTTCAAGAAGAGGTGTATATGGAGCAACCACCAGGGTTTGTTGCTCAAGAGGAGAATGAAAAGGAATGTCGCCTTCGTAAATCTTTGTATGGATTAAAGCAGAGTCCACGGGCATGGTTTGGGAAATTTAGTCAAGTTGATAGAAAACTTTGGTATGCGGAAGAGCACGTCAGATCATTCAGTCTTCTTTAAGAGATCTGAGAGTGGTGTCATCCTGTTAGTTGCATATGTTGATGATATTGTGATTTCTGGTGATGATGCTTTAGGTATTCTGTCCCTAAAGACCTTTCTCCATAGTCAATTCCATACGAAAGATCTAGGCATGTTGAAATACTTCTTAGGAATTGAGGTAATAAGAAGCAAGAAAGGAATATTGTTATCACATAGAAAATATGTTCTTGACTTGTTGACTGACACAGGAAAGTTAAAGGCTAAGCCATGGAGTACCCCAATGATGCCCAACTTACAACTCACAAAAGATGGGGAAGTGCTAAAAGATCCTAAAAGATATAGGCAGATAGTGGGAAAACTTAATTATCTTACAGTGACTCGACCAAACATAGTCTATTCAGTGAGTATTGTGAGCCAGTATATGTCATGTCCTACAATTGATCATTGGGCTACATTGGAACAAATTTTGTGTTATCTGAAGGCTGCTCCCGGACGTGTTTTATTATATAAGGATTATGGCCGTACTAATATTGAATGCTTCTCAGACGCCGATTGGGCAGGACCTAAGGAAGATAGAAGATCAACTTCAAGATATTGTGTTTTTGTCGGTGGTAATTTGATTTCTCGGAAGAGTAAGAAACAAAATGTGGTGTCACGTTCAAGTGCTGAATCAGAATATAGAGCAATGACATAGTTTGCGTGTGAATTGACTTGGATATATCAACTTCTTGTTGAGTTGGGATTTGATATCACCACAGCAACAAAATTGTGGTGTGATAATCAAGCAACTCTTCATATTGCATCTAATCCAGTATTCCACAAGAGGATTAAACATATTAAGGTCGATTGTCATTTTGTACGTGAGAAAATTCAATAGGGTTTAATATCTACAGGATATGTGAAGACTAGGGAAGAATTAGGAGATATTTTCACGAAAGCATTGAATGAGGCACATATAGATTATCTATGTAACAAGTTGGGCATGATTAACATATATGCTCCAACTTGAGGGGGAGTGTTATAATGCTAATATTAGGGTTATTTTAATATTGTAAATAGCTTTGTAATATTGTCCTTCATGGTCTTTTTACGCTTTCCTACTTAGGTCACTCTTGTACACTTGTATATATATATCTTTTTGGTGAATGGAATAGATTATTTAGATTCTCTTAAACCTATGAGTTTTACACCAAATAACAATTGAAATACAAGAGAATTATGTTCCCAACTCCAAAATACAAATTTAGATAGAAGACATTGATCTTCCCATCGCTCAACGAAAAGGGGTAAGAACTTGTACCAAACATCCCATTCAAAGCTACCTCTCTTACAAACATCTCTCTCTCGAGTTCAAAGCATTCACATCCAACCTAACCAACATTTTTGAAAAGGAAACAAACTTTTCATTGATACAATGAAAAGAGTCTAATGCTCAAATTACAAGGAAACAAAGTAATCCAAGCAAACTAGAAAGCGAGATAAGGGGGTCAGCAAGCGCACCCGATCATCTCAACTAGGTTGACACCACCCTAGCGCCATCATCATATCCCAATAGTTACATAACAGAGATAAATGCTCGACTTAAATAAGTACAACATATTGTTTGTTTTACTCTAATACATCAAAGAAGTAAAATGCATCTAAGCTAGAGAAATAAAAACACTCCAATTGAGGCAAATATCTTACACCGAGAAACTTGAGAAACTCTTGGAAAGTGAACAAATCCCGAATACAAATCCTGAATAATGTTTACGAGGCCCTTAAGGACACTAATTGGAAGAAAGTTGTTATGGAAGAAATAAATGCCTTAGAAAAGAACAACACATGGGAAATAACAAACCCTATCCCTAGGGAAGAAAACAGTAGGATGCAAATGGATCTTTACTATCAAATACAAAACCAGTGGAGATATAGACAGATTTAAAGTAAGATTGATTGCAAAAGGATTCACTCAATCTTACAGTATTGATTACTAAGAAACCTTTGCCCCCTGTAGAAAATTTAAATACTATTCGTGTTCTTTTCTCTTTAGCAGTGAATAATTGGGTTCTACACCAATTAGACATAAAAAATGTCTTTCTTTATGGAGACTTAGAAGAAGTCTACATGGATATACCAACTGAAGTTGCTCGGATTAATGTTTCCTCACGGTACACTCTCTCCAAAGCCTTTGCTGATTTCTCCTTCCAAGACTTGTGTCTAAGCTGGAGATCTTTTGTTTTAAAGTTGTATTTGAATTGCAGTGTTGGATCTTAGTATCTTTTTTTGTATTCTTTTGTCCTCCGTTAATTATAGCTTGTTTCTTGTATCTGGCCATGCTAACTCTAGTTATTTGTACTATTGTTTCTCAATTTGTAATCTGAGCATTAGTTTCATTTCATTAATTCAATGAAGAGGCTTGTTTCCTTTTTAAAATAAAAAAAGATATACCTACTGGTATGGAATCAACAAAAACCACTAATAAAGTATGTAAACTCAAAAAATCCCTTTATGGTCTAAAATAATCCTCCCGGACCTGGTTTGACAAGTTTTCAAAAGTCGCAAAAGCCAAAGGATACTTGCAATGTCAATATGATCACACACTGTTCATAAAACATTCATGCTAAAGAAAAATTGAAATTATTATTGTTTATGTGGATGATATTATTCTCATAGGAGATTATGAAGAAGAAATAAGAAACCAAAAGTTACTAGTGGCTAAAGAGTTTGAAGTAAAAGGTTTGGGCAACCTTAAATACTTTCTAGAGATGGAAGTGGCTTGCTCAAAGAAAGGTTTGTGTATCTCTCAAAGAAAATAAGTCATTGACCTCCTAAAGGAGACAAGTATGCTCGGGTTTAAGCCCTCCAATACTCCTATCGATCCTAATTACACCTTAGGGCATGAAAACACATTGGTTATAAGGAACAATATCAAAGACTTGTTGGGAAGTTGATTTACTTAACTTACACTAGACCTGATATTTGTTTTGTAGTAAGTTTTGTGAGTCAATTTATGAACAATCGTACTAAACAAGATATGCAAGCTGTTTATAGGATTCTCAAATATTCAAAAGAACTCCAGGAGAAAGATTGTACTTCAAGAAATCAGAAAAAAGAGACATTGAAGTCTTCACAGATGCTGATTGCGCAAGCTCAAAAGTTAACACAAGATCATTTACTGGATATTGTACCTTTGTGTGGGGAAATTTGGTCACTTGGAGAAGCAAAAAGCAATCACTTGTGTCTAGGAGTAGTGCTAAAGCAGAATTGAGAGCTCTTGCTCAAGGAATATGTGAAGGAATATGGCTCAAAAGTATCTTATCAGAATTGAGAGTCTCGTTTAAAGAACCAATGAAGGTCTACTGTGACAACCAAGCAGCAATAAGTATTGCTAAAGACCATGTCCAGATCACATAAAATATGTAGACATTGATCGACATTTTATCAAAGAAAAAATTGAAAACAAAAGCATCTCTCTTAACTACATAACCACCAAGATGCAGATTGCAGACATACTTACCAAGGCTTTATTCAAGAACGTTTTCGATGCATTAAAGACCAAGCTAGATTTAATTAACATCTACAATCCAGCTTGAGGGGTTTGTAATTACTAGTTTTTTTCCTTTTCTGTAATTTCCTTTTGTGTATATTTGATTCGTTTAATCTTTCTCCCCATTGTACAGTTGATCTATTGCCCTTTATGATTTCTCCCTCCCTTTAAATTTAGGGTTGTATGGATGAATAAGAAAAATTCTTTGTCTAATAAAACCACAAATTTGTATCCTTCAGTGACGCTCTACATTATTGTATTTTGAGCATTAGACTCTTTTCATTTATATCAATGAAAGGTCTCCTTTCCTTTTCAAAAAAAAAAATGCATACCCGATCAAGAAAATATTTTGTAACATCAGGAAGGCTGTGCAATTCATCTCTTCTCCTGTATGTTTCCTGAAGTGCAGAATCTTTCCACATTTCATCCACAATTGGAGCATATTCACGAGTTGCAGCAGGAAAGAAAGCATCCAAGTCACCAGTAGCCATAATATTCAATAACCAATCAGAAAAGTGTTTGAATCTCTGGTTGATTGAATATATACATTGCTTACTTTCTGTTGCTCCTGTTTCAGCTGCAGGTATTACAAAAATCAGTCAATACATAACATACTCACCAAAGTTTGGCTGGTTAATTTCTATATTGCTTCCCGTTTCTACTCTCAGGTCACTACCATATAAATTTTAGAATGCTTATAAGGTGCTCTGTAGCTAAAATTAAAATGGTAAAGCCCAAAACCCCAAATTCACAAATCAAAGTAGCATTTCTCAACTTCAATAATTGAATGAACATGGGAAGATTGGAACTCATAATGTTCTTAATGAGAAACTAAACTTTCAGTGAGAAATTTTTCAGAAAAAAGGGCGCTATACACCACTACACCCCAAAAATGAAAAAACTAATAAACAGAAAAGATGACAAAGCTCCTGCTATTAAGATTTGATATATATATATATATATATATATATATATATATTTAGGAGTGTCTTGGGTGTCCAAGCCAACCTGCGACCTTGACTATTCTGAACGACTCAAAAGATCCCTTGAAACTGATGGAAAATTTTGAATTGATTCATAAAAGTGTGCTCCAAGACTCTGAATTGTAGGAATGATACCTTCATCTTCCATAACCTGCTTTAAACGAAAAAGATCAATGGGATTGAAAAAATCGCTCACAAATAAAGCATCATAAACTATATTTGGAGGGTCCAAAATTTCAATGTCACCAAAATGAAGGAAAATATTTCCTATGATTTTATTCTTTCTTTCAATTGTTGCTGGCATAAAACCACAAAGATTACATTGGACTTGAATTCGAGCCACCGAGTAATAGATCATATTGAGAGTGTCAGCTACCATGCTAACAAGACCACCAAAATATGCCTCAGTAGCTTGAAAAGTCTCACGACATCAATAGTCTGTTAGGCCTCCAATAATCAAGACATCCCAAAGAAGGGGCAAGAAAGGAATTTCACATGGTTTAGTAAGTTATTTGTCAGGGTGGGCGCACGTTGTACGTTGTGGGGGAGCTTTTTGGATGTAGGGGTTATATAGGCTTTATCCTTGCCTTATGTTTCTTTTATGTTTTTCATTAGTATTGTTTGGTTTCTAAATTTTGAGGCTTTATCCTTGCTCTGTTTGGTGTTTGTTTAACAAGTTAATATCACCACATTGTGGCTCTGTTATCGTATTGCTCTGCATAGGGAGGATTTCTTTGTTAAACTTGTTGCAGGTGATCGATATTGGATACCTAACGTAGTGGTATCAGAGCACGTTCATCTTGGGGAAAACACAACAAATTGCTCAATGATAGATCGAGGAGCAAATGGAAGCTAGCAAGAAGGAAATGAATACGATCAAGGAGATCGTTATGAGTTTGAGTAAGAATGTAGAGTTATTGAGGTTGAGGTCACGGAAAACGATTAGGAAGCTAATGCGGAAGATAGAGGTGACGAAGAAGAGTCAGGAAGTTTCAATGATCACAACGAGTTCCTCACAGAAAAGGAAGGTTGAAGCAGGGGAGGAGGAGTCGAAGGATTCACGGGAGGAAGGAGAGAATGAATCCAAGCAAGAGGGAAGAGATGGAAGCAATCTGGAGAAGTTTAAGAGGCTTGAGATGCCCGTTTTCTAAGGAGAAAATCCAGACGTGTGCCTCTTTAAGGTCAAGAGGTATTTTGAGATTTATGAACTTACCGATGCTGATAAAATCAAAGTGTCGATCACTAGTTTTGAACATTATGTGGTCAACTGGGCACATAATCTAAAGAAGTTTTTAACGTGGGAGGACATAAGAACTCGTTTGTTCGAGTGTTTTCGATCAACGCATGAGGGGAGTCTCTGTTCCCGCTTCCTGGCGATTAAACAGCACACAATGGTGGCAGAATCCGATATCGTTTCGAAACTAATTCAGCTCCATTATTATATCTAGCAAACGATGTACTGAAGATTACATTTTTGAACGGGCTCTTTTCAGCCATTAAGGTGCAAGTCATCGGATGTGGACTAGTGGGATTAGAGAATATAATGAAGCAGGCACAAATTGTGGAAGATTGGGAGTTAGCCCTAAAATTGGCCCAAGAAGGGGAGGAGTCTAAGAGTAATGTGGGTGGGTCCAAGAAAACGGGTCTAGTAAGCCCAATTAAGGAGGCTAATAGCTCTATGGCCAAGTCTAACGTGAAGGGCCATGAGAACGGGATTAGAACTGTATCCATTCTTGAAAGGGCCCACGCCCAACACTGTGAGCCTGTGATTAAAAGACTGTCTGATGGTGAGTACAGAAGGAAACGCAAAAAAGGGCTTCGTTACAACTTACAAATGTACAAGAAGTATTTTTCTGGCCACCGTTGCAAGGTCCGTGATGCCAGAGAGCTGAGGGTTCTTTTTTTTTTTTTAAAGAAAACAGATATCTTCATTGAAATAATGAATAGAAAGTAATTTACAAAGAGAGATACAAAAGCACTAAAACCTATGGATCAGCGAGTGCATCTGAACATCCCAACTAAGTTAACACTCCCTTAGCACTCTCATCATTTCCTAAACAATAAAACAAACTATTAACCGTGAATACTCCATTAGCTTCTAAAGACCAAGTTCTCTTATCAGGACAATCCATCACCCTTCTTTCGGAAATGAGACTTAAGAGGTTCTGGAAAGCCAATATTTCATCTTCCTTTAAAAGTCTTTGAAAGAAAATGGACCAAGAGGAGGAAGAGGTGTCCCAATGATCCAAAACTGATCCATTAGGGTTGAAAGCAATTCTGAATAAGCTAGGAAAACATACCTTCAAAGGCGTTTTATTGATCCAAGGGTCAAGCCAAAAGCCAATTCTACTCCCATTTCCAAGCTTATAAACAGCCAATCCTTCCACTTTCAGCCAAGATCTTGAAATGCTTATCCAAGGGTTGAGTAGGCTTAGACTAACCTTACCAGCCGAGTGCCAATTGAACAAACTTCTCCCATGAATGCTCTTAACTACTTGGCACCAAAGGGAGTTTTCTTCATTGATAAACCGCCACCCCACTTAGCTAATAAAGCCAGATTACGTGCTCTTAAACCTCCAATCCCGAGCCCTCCATCTTCTTGTCCCCGAGTGACAAGCTCCCATTTTACTAGATGATTTAATTTTCCTCCTTTATATCCTCCCCAAAAAAATGATTCTTTCCAAGATTGCAAGTACCTTTTCAGGCATTAGGAAAGAAGACATATAGTAAGTAGGGAGATTAGAAAGAATTGACTTACAAGTTACAAAGCGTGTCTCTCCCTCCTCTTGATAAATTGTATCTCCTCCCTTTGTCTGATTTTCCATGTAATTTATCAATGACCGGTTGCCAAAAGGATACTCTTTTGGGATAGCCACCCAAAGGAAGACCGATGTACATGTTAGGTAAGTGTTCAGCTTTGCAGTTTAATCTGGCAGCAACAGAAGACAACTTGGAATCATCCACGTTAACCCCACAAAGACCAGATTTTTCCCAATTAACTTTCTGACCTGCGCACCATTCGAATAATTCAATAGTTTTTCTTAAATTCTCAATCGTCTCATCCTCATACTTACAAAAAATCAATGTATCATTCGCAAACTAGAGGATGGAGACATGAATTTTATCTTTTCCCACGATAAAACCTTCTTACTTCCCCTTTTCATGGATTCTTGCCATAAGAGCACTTAACACCTCAACTCTATCAAATATTGAGAATCTTGGGTGTCTTTTTTTTTTTAAATGGAAACAAAACTTTTTCATTGAATTAATGAAATGAGTCTAATGCTCAAAGTACAATGAAACAAATACAGAAAGATGAAATACTAACAGAAATCTGAGAATCAAGAACAAAATAAAAACAAAATGAAGAGACCAATCCTTAGAGACAATGCCCTCCCTAAGAACAAAAAACCAAACGAACAATCTTCTAGCAAAGTGCAAGACAAAACTTGAGTGCCATAAAGCTTTAACAGCCGATAAACTTTAGGATGAGCTCATACACAAACTGACTTGCAAGCTACCAAACCAAGAAACCTATCCATAATACTATTACATAACAACTCCACGGCTGTAGACTTTCCATAACAATAACTTCTCCAAAAATACACTGAGGGAGAATCTTGGGTTATTGACACAACCCAGAATCAACTTAAGATAGCAGTGGTGGATACGACCGTGGTTCATAGCCAACCCCCCTTATTGACGAAGGATTATAAGTGGATTGTTGAGCCCGAGAATGTGGTGGGTGTTCATTGGAATGATCTTCCAAAACCGCTGCTATTTTCATCTAATCGTTATGTGCAAAAATTCATGAAATTACCCAATACCCATAGTACATTGAACTCAAACTGAATCACTTCATGATCTTTCCTAATTCTTACCAACTTTCTTGGACGGTTGGGCCTCAAGGTGACCAACATACTAATCAAATTTCATTGAAGTATCAACAACCCTCAATCTAATTCCTTGTGCAGAATCACTATAATATTCCTTTTCATATCATTCAGCTTTATGCAACCTTCAGTTCTGCATGTTCAGAGAGAAATTAGTACCCACCGAAACTGCCCAGCCACAAGTTCACTCACAGCACAGATGTAGTAGATGCCACAACCAAAATTATCATACATGGACTAATAAATGATGTGGCACCATCCAAGTCAACTCCATGAGTGAAATCTATTAATGATTTCATCTAAATATCGGTTAATAGTACAGCAAGAACCTTTCGCACATACTATTAAAGATTGCTACAATTTGTAAACCTTTCGCACATACTATTAAAGGGGGTGTCAACCTATTTGAGATTCCCGGGTGCACCTCCTAATCCTTAGGTCTTTTATTGTCATTGTACATATATTGAACCTTGAGCATTAGTCTCATTTCATTATTTCAATGAAAAAGCTCGTTTCCATTTTCCAAAAAAAAAAAAAATAATCTGTAAATGTCATTCCCACTATTTGACCCATTGCTTGCTTGCCTAAACGAGTTTATGGAGTTACCCTTGGATCCGTGATGTCTTTGCAGAATGATGAAGTATCGTCCCACAAGAAAGTTTAGAGCTAAATCAACAAATTCTACTCTGCAATTCTGGGATTAATTAAAAATAGAACCATCAAATAGCACTATTATGAATAAATCCATTCAACATATTTTATTTGTAGGGAACGAGCTATAAATGGTTTATCACTAACAAAAAAAATAAATTAAATAAATAAAGGCTGTCCAGAAAAAAGTTCCTTCACTGTCTACTCGATAGAGTTATTATGTACGCTGCACAGAAGTGACTAGTTGAGATGATAGTCCGTTATTGTATCTTTATGGTTCAGTATCATAAAAGGGAATGGCTCGGCTAGTTTGTTGAAGGGACAAAAATTAAAAACAAGAAATTAGTTCCTCCACCACCATGGCAATTAACTACCACACTTTCTGAAGAAATTTGTTGCATTGCTAGTCTGGGGCTTTTTTTTGCTTTTGAAAAGGAAACAATACTCTTCATTAAAATAATAAAAAGAGGCTAATGCTCAAAGTACAAAAAACAAAAACAAAGAAAAAGAAAGATCCAAAACAGGATACAATAAGATTAAGAAGGGAAAATAAAAACACTATTTATCTTGAATAATATAGTCTGGGGAATTTTATTGGTCAATTGTAGGATTTCCTTTTTTTCCCCAAGGAGATGAGACTTCTCAAAATATTTCATAGGTGGGTAAACTGAAGTAAATTGCTCCTACTTGTTAAGTGTGGGTCTGCTTAAATAAGTGTGGATCTCTTTTTATAATACTTAAAAAAAAAGGGAGTTAAATTTCTTTTCAATGCAGAATGTGAGATTTCTAATTAACAAGCGAAAATTTATTAAGCAATCCCAGACCTGTGGCAGCCTTCTCAACATCCAATTTCTCTTCTATAGCGGCTCCAGTTTTCTTCTCGTTAATAGCTTCTTCTTCAAATCGCTCCCGGCCCTCGAGCAAAGTACTAAGATACTTATATATATTGCTTTGAATCATAAGCTTTATATTCTGAAGCTCTTCTGGAGTGAACTTGTTTCCATATAAAAATTTGGCCTGTTCCATAGAAACGGGGCAAATATACCTTGAGCATTAAAAGGATGCTATGAAATTTCAAATAAAAAATACCAAAAAAGAACGGACTTTCACTAAATTAGAGGACATCCAAATCATAATTTACACATGAAAAGTTTTTTTTCCTTTTTTTTCTTTTTTCTCCTTTTTTTTTTATTGATAAGAAACAAATTTCATTGATGTATGGAGTTTACCGTGAAAACAAACAAATCATCATTATTTTTTTTAGTACTATTTTCTATAACCTTATGTGTCTAGGGTCAGCTTATATGCACTTCGCATCAAGATTGAATCATAGTAAGTTTTTTGTGCCACTGAAGATGGCATCAGAATCAGAAATGAAATGAAATGGGAGCAATTTTGGAAGCTAAATTAATGCTTATTTAGGGTAAAAAGAAATAATGTGGCACGTGCCTGCTTAAACAAAGTGCTAGTTCCAGATCCTTCAATCCCAAACAAGAGAAGCTTATGAATTCTCCCACACTCCAAATACTCCGGCACAGACCTTCCAGATATGGTGGGTGGGTCTTCTTTGGCTCCATGGAGATGGCCGGGAGGTACTGGAAGTGAAAATAATGAACACAACAAGCGGGTTGATGCCTGCCTACCAATAGTCATTATACAGTCAGCATGATAAGTCTTTACTGCAATTAAAACCAAAAGGTCGATGCAAATGATAGAACCTTTCCCCATATGTTTCCTTTAATATTATTCTGACCCTCTTCCTCATAAGATCCATCATCATACACCCAGAAATGAGTATCTCGAGGACACTGCACATTGGCTAACTGAGAGAAAAAGACACGATAAGAGCAAATCACAAACATTTTTCAACAGAAAAAGCACAAGAATGTCCGCTCCTCCCCCATACTCATAGATAAACTCAATACAGAAAGAAAATGCAATCGCTTTTTCATTACCAAGGATGAAAAGTTACAGTAGTAGAGCCTGTTAAGAGTGAGAGTAAATAAACTTGCATACTCATTCATTAATGCAAGGCTGTATAAATAGCCACGTGATACAACTGTCAAATAATAGAAAGTAAGAAAGTAATAACACTTTTACTTAATACTACCTTTCAAGATGGGCTAAACACATTTAGAACACCTATCTTGGATAAAAGAGAACTAAAAGTAAAAAGGGGCAAAGCCTTTGTAAAAATGTCTGCAAGCTGCAATGGCGACCAAATGGACAACAGCTTAACTTCACCATGAACAATGCGATCACGAACAAAGTGACAATTGAGCTCAATATGTTTTGTCCGTTCATGACCGGATTAGAGGCAATGTGAATAGCCAACTGATTGTCACAATAGATCAAAGCAGGTGACGATACTTCACCATTCAAATCCCATAACAACTGAGATAGCCAAATAATTCCACTAGTGACAGCAGCCAACGCTAGGTATTCAGCCTCTGTTGAAGATCTCGAAATCATGGTTTGCTTTTCGGTTTTCCATGAGACAAGGGACTCACCCAAAAAGATACAAAAACCTAAAGTATACTTGCATGTATCCAAACAAGATGCCCAATCTGCATCAACAAAGGCCTTCAACTGAAAAGAAGAGGAAGCTGACAGAAAAATACCGTCCAAAAGTCCCCTTTAGATAATGCAAAAGAGTGTAAGCAACAAAAAAAATGGGGTTGTTAAGGATTAGCAACAAACTGGTTTAACTTGTGTACTACAAAAGAAATGTCTGGCCACGATATAGTTAAGTATAAAAAGCCAGTAGAGAAGCTGGCTTGGAAGACAAAAAGCTAGTATCCTCAATAAGTTGAAGAACATAATGTGTTTGAGACAATAGAATGCCTTTAGAGGAACGAGTTAATTCCAAACCTAAAAAAACACCGCAAGAAACCCAAGTCCTTAAGTTATAATCAGAATTCATACGAGTTTTAAGCTTTTGAATGTTAGACGTAGAAGCTCCAGTAATTATGATATCGTCAACATAGACAAACAAGTCAATAGAAGAATCACCAAAGCCTTTAACAAGCAAGGAGTAATCTGACTTTGATTGATAAAACCCCATTTGTAAAGAAGCATGAGAAAACTTGTCAAACCACTGTCGTGAAGTCTGTTTAAGACCATAAATTGACTTGTGAAGCTTACAACCAAGATGCTCCCCCTTAACCAAATGCATGTAGACAAGAGCCAAATCCATATAAACTTCTTTCAAATCACCATGCAGAAAAGCGTTGTTCACATCAAGTTGCACAAGAGGCCAATGTAAAGAAACAACAATGGAAAGAAGAACTTTGACAGTCACAAGTTTAGCTATGAGTGAAAAAGTCTCAACAAAATCTGATTTGTCCTTCACTGTAAGAGCGAGAATCATCACACTACTCCAACCGGTGTAATTCGACTCTTTGGGTAAATCAGAAACGAGAATCAAATTCAATGGATTGATTTAGAGGTTGAATCGTGGAAGACAAAGAAGAATTACTAGGGGTTGGAGTTTTAGAAGAAGCCATGAAATCTTTTCGAAGGATGCAGAGGAAACTCTCAGAGAGAAAAAATTACATTTGATACCATGTTAAGTGTGAGAGTAAATAAACTTGCATCGGTTATTAATGCAAGGATGTATAAATAGCCATGTGATACAACTAGCAAATAACCGAAAGTAAGAAAGTAAAGTAATAGCATTTTTACTTAAAAGAGCCCAAACGAATTAACAAAAAGGTACTTCAACTTCGGTTGACCTGGCGATTTCCCAAGGCTCCTACTTGCTTAATCTATTATTTCCTCCTCGATTAACATTGACTTCTACTCGTTGGGCTTTCTACAATGTCCAAATCTACAAGTGAAGGAGAGTGTTGTAGTATTGATAAAATTAAATTTACTATAACCATCAACTTAGGGTTTTTGGGTTGATTGGTTATCCAACACGGAGTCTACAACCCAATGCTTTGATGTGGGACACCCTCAGCCATTCTTGGATGTTCCTTGGCTTCCGTTTGGTTTTTTTGGGTCTTTTACTTGATTGTAATCTTGTTTACTGTTGAAGTAATTTCTTTTGTCTTTTGTATCTTTAGTTTACCTGATTGTTACCCTGTGGAAACAATCGAACAACAAATCAAAACATGCATATAACATTAAAACGCAATTCATTTGACAACAAAGGATAATGGTAAATAACACATTTATGGATTTACATTAAAGGGTTTTTTTTTCTTTTTGAGAGGAAACAATAAATTTCATTGATTACATAATGAGAGACCTATTTAGATGATTTCAAAAAGGTTTTCCAATGGGCTATCGAAATTTTAAACCATTAAAGGTTCTATTACCAATGCAGTATAGTAATATTGTCTCGGTAATATAACATAAATTATTAGGGAAGTATCATGACATAGATCGGATATCCTCTGCCGAAATGGTTTCATAACATAATTCTTAATTCGTCTGAATATATTCTTTACCTTATTTTCATCCTCTCCTTACGAAAAATTTAACAAGAGAGAGTAATAATATATCATGCCCTCATTAGTTTCTTAACGTGCACTTGATAGTTGATACCTTCAGTACTCTAAGCTCAACCTTTGTGATTTCACGCCCATTTATAAAAACTTTTGTGCTCCCATTGCTTGCATCTGCCCGAAGCTTACCTCCAATATTCAGTTTTGAACTAATTATCCTATCAGGCTTCTCTCCTTCCTAAAATCAAACGAAAAGTAAATAGAAGATAAATAGAAGATAGACAATTGGTGAACATGGTTTGGCTTTTTTTTTTCACCTTTCCCCAAAGCCCCGAGTCCTTGTCGTACCAATACCTTCCAGGTTTCAACTTCTGCGGAGGGATCACACAGCCCAAAATCTCAGCCAATTCTTCTGGACGTAATTGCCTTCCATTCACAATAAGCTGCTCGGGCCGAAGCTGATTCGTCGGGCACTCCTTCTCAGCTCTCATTATCTGTTTAATCTCCAAAGGGCTACACACTCTTGATAAAATCCTGGAACACTTGCCCAATATAGCCCTCTTCAACTCGTCAATCGGTCGTCCAATACAGCCCACACACTTCCGCCCCTCTGGCATTGATCCCATTGCCTTAAGTAAACAATTACTGCAGTACTGAGCATCACAGACCAAACAAGCTTCCCTCTCTTTCAACCGATTCCCTCTCCCACATCTACTACAAATTCCTTTCTTTTTTGCCTGTTTTTCTCGGGAATGAGATAAGGTCAGGGATCTCATCACATCAGTCGTACACGACCTGGGAGAGGAAAATACATCTTCGTCGTCGTCGTCTTCTGAATCTCTCGGTGTAACAAACGTTACAGTGTTTGCACGCTTACCTTTAACAATAGCAGGTTCAGACTCTAAATTTAAGTGCTGAACAGACAATTCTGAACTGAACGCATCGTCTACACCATTTCCAAACTTTGAGTGTTCACCATTATGTGATTCCAGCTGAACTCTTGGAACTGAAGACGATCTCTGACTCTCCACTGGACTACGGGGGACTGCTCCATTTCTCAACCGATTGAACCTGGAAATTCTGGGAGCGATAAGATAAGCAATCGGAATCGAAGAGATGTCGGAGATCGGAACAACGGAAGGAGAGAGGATAGAAAGTGACTCCAAGTCCAGTGGATCGATCTTCGGTAGCTCGTGAGCCACGGGAGGGCCTCGATACTCAACTGCGATTGAGTAATCTAGGTGTTCTTCGTCTGGTAACGGTGCACCAGCAGGCAGCATCCTCCGTAGAGCCTCTTGCCAAACATTCTCCTCATCGGTATCTGAAGCCATGAGAGGATTTCAACTAGTGGAGAGAAGTAAGGTTATAATTCAAAAACCCGGAGGAAAAGGGGCGAGAAGCAGACTGGGGGGATAATCTTCGAGGACAGAAGGAGTTGAGCTCATGGTAGTTGGCAGAAGAAGTAGACGGGAGAGAATTAACGGAATTCGTTAAAGCAGACTCGCTGGCACGAGAGCCACCGATGATTGGCACTGTTATCCTGGCCTTGAATTGGTCGCTAGGGATGTTTAGGGTCTCTTTCACAAAAAATTTGAAAATAGAAATTTGAAAACAACCGATTAAATGAAAATATATTTGTATTTCATGTTTTTTAATAGGTGTTTGGCAGCAGAATTCAGAAAATTGATTCTAATTTAAACAATGACAAACTAGTTATAGTTCCCTACTAAAAATTAGTAGATCATAAACCATTATTAATTTATTTATGAATATAGTTTTATGTTAAAAAAATTGTATTATTATTATTTTGTAATATTATATAATTTATGGGATAAATTGGAATATTTGTCCCTAGAGTTTGGAATAAGTTAAAATTTAGGTCTTAGAGTTTATAATTAAAATTTTGATAAGAGCTTCATAAATAATCTCTATGACACGAATTATTTTAGGGATTATTTAGGAGGATTTAACAAACCATAGGGACAATATATGAAATTATATCAAACTATAGAAACTAAATTATAAATTTTAAAACCATATGAACTAACTTGTAACTTTATCCAAACCACATGAACAAACTTTTGAATTTAACCTAATTTATAATAATTACATAATGAATATTTTAATTAAAATAAATAAATTGAGTTTATAACCTGACATACTATATTTCTAAATATTTTTATCTTTATTTAATATAATTATGCATTTCAAATTATAAAATTCAAATTTTGGTTACAATGAAAACACACAAATGTTGTTTTCATAATTTACACTATTTTAATTACAGAATTCGAAAAACAGTTTTCAGAAACAAAATTTGAGCTGTCTGCCAAAAACATATTTGCTTAAGTCAATGAATCTAAAAATATAAAACGGAATTCGTATTGCGAACCAAACATGCCATTGGCTATTAGCCTATTACCAACTCAATATTTACCCACCAAATTTAAATGTTGGTGGAGTTGAGGGGAAAATTTATAGTACTCTCGTAGTACCATGCTCTATTTGTTCATATTATAAATTTGCCTTTACTAATATTTATAGACCCCACAATGATGTCAGTAGATCTCAACATATTTTTAAGAGTGTATCGACGTGGCACACGATAAGTGGAGGTAGTATGGAGAATTTTACGTGCTACCGTAGTTTAGGAATTTTTCTCAAAGTTGGGTTGTTATTTTTACCAATTCACTTCATCTTTCCCTCCTTCTAATATTTTTAATGGCTTTACCCGTCAGCCACCACTATCACACACTCCGACAACCACCTTCGTGCGGCCAGCTCCAGCGACTACCTCTGGGCTTCGACAACAACTCTGGCGAAGACCATGTCCAATGATTAACTCCAGTGACAACCACCTCTAACGACCAACACCGACATTCACCTCAGGCAACCAACTATGGTAAAGACCACCTACAATCATCAACTTCGAATGACCACCTCTGGCAGCCAACTCCGATGGTCACCTCGGGCGACCAACTTCGTCGTTCATCTCCAAGGACTAACTCTAACGACCGACTCTATCGATCATATATTAAAAAGAAATAAAATACAAATTTGAAATTATTAGTTTAATTGTCGTCTTTTATAGTAATTTGATATTGAGGGATCGTTTGGGAATCGTCGAGTCATCCTCGTAGACCTACTTTTCACAAACATCCAAAAGATTGATAGCTTCTTAGTCGTCCTACCACAATCTAGGAAGAGGTGTTGTTTGTGTCTGCTTAGTATGACTGATTAGCTTAAATATTTTAATGAACAATATTTTTTGTATGCATGAAATTTGTTCATTATTGACTATGTTTATATATATATTCCTCTTTTATGTGAACATGTATAAATAGACCTTCGATGACAACCCTATATTTTTTGTGCATGTTTAACTTATATGTTCCACGACCATTAGAGAATGTCGTAGGATTACTTATTATAGAAATAATAATATTTTATCTACGTTAAGTGCAATAGTTATATGTAGAAAATTGTAAAATATATTTTTTATTTATTAAGTTCACATTTCAAATGAGTGTTAAGAATTTGAGAAAGTATGTGTAGTTGAATGGTGGAACATATAGTTAAGCAAAAAAAAAAAAAAATACACAAAAAATCCTAAAACAAAAGAATAAATAACAAAAAAAAAAACTCATAAAAATGCATATTTTTTTAGGTTACAAGAAACTGCACTAGATATCCATACCTCAACCCAACTCAACTTTGCACCCCAAACACAAACTTCCTAAACCAACCTAACACAACTTTGTACTCCAAACATAGACAATTATTACCAAGGCAACTCAACTTTGCACTCAAAATACAAATAGTCATTACTAACACAAACAATTATTACTAATTCTGCATCCAAACGCACCCATAATGTTTTCATTTCTCGTTTCATGTCTTCTACTTTTAAAAATTGGAAACATGGATATATTTGGCAACTATTAATGTTTCTTATCTCTTGAAAAAAAATAAAACTGAAAATCTTTTGAAAGAAAAATCTTCAATATAGTGCAAGTGCACACTGTCTACAAGTAGTAAAAAAAATTGGAAAAATTCCAAGTCATCTACCAAGAGAACGGTTTTCAACAAAATTTCAAAAAACAACAACGATTTTCCTCAAAGTTGCAACTATAGTAACTTGAGAAAATTAATTTGGAGATTTGATAAAAACTTAATTTGACAAATAGTGATGATAAAATATAGATTCAAAGATGTTAATGCTCCTTTTTTAAATGTAAGTGTAGACTAATATGAAAACTGGTAACTTAGCTTAAATTCAATGCATTGGTGAACCAGATTCTACACTTACACCTTCCATGAAGTATCTTTTAAGTGGCTAAGCCATTAAACCTATATTTCTATGGCTAATGTAAACTTAGGTAATTAAAAATAAAATTCCATGGTTCTAAAGGGTTTGCTTTGTGCCTTAGGTAAAAAACAAAGTCCTATTTCTAGACTCTTTTCCTAAATCGCTTTTATGAGAACCAAATTTCACTTAACTCTTTCAATTTTAGTATACTAATCTAGGTGATCAACCTAGATAATAATGATGAAATGAAAATCAATAAAAGCAAACTAAGCTATGAATGAGCCAATGAGTCAAGTCACTTTATTTTATATATTAGGCTTTTGCTACTTTTTTTAGGCCACTCGCATATTTGAATCACAAGAAAAGTTTAGCTCATGATTAAAAGAATGAAGAACAAAATTGGAGATGAAGACAATTACGTAATAAAATTGATGAAGAAATATATAAACTTATCTATTAAAGAAGATTACAAGATTAAAACAATAATTAAAATGCTGAAAATAATAAAATTGAAACTAAAATAGTACTTGAACAAAAGATGGAAGCTATAAAAAAATTTTACACCTCCAAACGCTAAGCTGAGTGGGCTATTATGGGCCACTCTAAGTTGAGCACAAAATACCCCTTAATCTTTTATTATTTATTTATTTATTCTTAATCTTTTATTATTTATTTATTTATTTTTAAAATAATATGTGAGGTAGAAGATTGAACTTCATACCTCAAAGTTGATAATATATGTTCATAGCTATGCTCATGTTGGTCATTCATAAGGTTTTAATCAATTAAATTTTTTTAAAATTGAGAGTGGCCAAATGCGGCGGCGGCGACCAGAGCTAGTGGGAGATGGTAGCCGCAACAACATAATGGAAGTGAAGTAGATGACTTTTGAGAGTGTTTTGATAGTTGTAAGAATTTACAAATTAGGGAGAGATTAAACACTCAAAAATCATTTTTCTAAAAATTGACTTCAAGTGTTTATCCTAAACCAACTTATTTCATAAACTCATTTTTTAAAAAACTATTTTGAATGGTTGGCAAACATTCTAACTTTTTCCAAAATGATTTTTTTCCCAAAATTAAACACTAAAAGTTAAACTAAATCATCTTTAATTTGGTTGAACTCCAACAAATTTTATACAATGACTTTTTTTAACTTTAAGAATGCTTGGGGTGTTGAGTTGAGTTATGAAATATGCAGTTAATATGTTGAAGTTAGAAAGTTTATGTTTGAGGTGCATAGTTAGATGAAGTTTCTTGATAAACGTGCAAAAGAGAGAAAATAAAAAAGATAAAATTCCTCGATCAATGTGTGAACTTTGATAACTTGTAAAAATACAAGTTATTATTGTATATGTTTTCTTAGAATAATTAAGGAAACTTAATGAATGATGTATTATCTTTGGTAGAAATTCATGTGAAAATACCGTATTTGCGTCCAACATGCACAAAAACTTAAAAAGTGTAGATATAATGTTTTAATTTGTGTAAACACATGATTTACAGGAAAACTTCATTCATTGGCAGCACACGTCGAGCAAGGTATAACGTGGATGCAACAAATCAAAGTTTAAGAATTTGAGCGAAACATGAGCATATTGGTCATCCTGGAGCCGAGCAAACAGTCAATGCAGATGTGAAAAACGCATATACTAAAAAAATGCGGCGAGTTTGAACCTGACATATGCCTTAAGATTTCTGACAGTTGCTTCAAGTGTAGAGAAAAGATTATCTGTCATGACCATATATGGCATTAGGCGAACACATGCAGTATCATCTTTAATGTGCCAACAATGACAATATGACGTCTGATGGTACATCATCCTTTGTATAAAAATGCGACCATGAAGACAAAAATAATATATACATAGATAGAAAGACTAAGAGATACATCACATAAAGGAGAACAATCAACCATCTATCCATCCATCACTTCACCAGAGACATTCAAACCATAAAAGGAAGAAGAAGCTCGAGAGACTTCACTTCCTTCAACTTATCACATCCATCCAGCACAGTAAAGCAAGAATACCACAACAGAGTCGACGGGAAGCAGGAGATTGTGACCGGCGGCTTGACACCTTCATCTTCACCTTCTCATCTTTATCATTTCTCTTTCTTTCATTGATAAACTGGGACTCTACTGTATTGCTACATCATTATCCTTAATATATTCTTCATGCACGTTGCCGTCTTCTTTACTTCCACTCTTATTTTAACATTCGTCATGAGTCACGAGTAGCTAAATCTTTTAAGGATTAGGGTAAATAAATAATCATTTTGACGAACGAAACTTAGGCCAAGATTCATTAGGTTTAGTGTGCGTTAACTCTTATGATTGTTTCCATTTAGCTAATCGAAATAAATAGCAATAATCAACTGCTTGAGAGAGTAAGCAACTGTGAATCTTACTAAACAAAGTAAGAGGTATCTTGAAAGATAAAGATAACCTTACGTTCAAATAACTTTTAAGCATGCACCATAGAAATATGATTTATGTGGCTTATTCACCAAAGTGTTGAGATTTTGGTGGCGGTTAGAACATGAATCAAACCATAAGTGGAAGTTCATAAGAATGATGAGTATTTGTCTCAACCCTATTTCTATCCATTTCATTTATATATTTTCTTAATCTTACTATAACTACTGTACATCTCATAATTCATTCCTTCCTCTATTATTAAGTTTATATTTGGGCTTAGTAAAGGAAAACTTATAATGAATTAGTGCATAAATATCAACACCACGAAAGACAATAAATTTCAATAATAAACACTATTGAAGTTGAGTTAAACTGACTTACGAAGGTTTCTAACATTGGTAAAAGTTGGAGGTTGAATTGATGGGTAAATCTCATTAAGTTGGAGGTAAAAAAATGAATAATTTTTTATATTTATTTGTTAGCCAGCACACATGGCTGTCGTTCCCTGTTTGTCTGTATTTTCTCCGTTCGATGTCGTTCCACCTTAAGTCTAGTCCAAACATTTACTTTCGTCTCTCTGTCTTCAAACTTCTCTAATTTTTCTATGTAGTTTCATCATAGTCTTCAATGTCACTCTGAGCGAGCTGCGTGTCTATCTCTATGCTAGGGACTGCACCGATTCTGAACACTTCCTCCATACCGCAGTTAACACTAGGAACGCGGTTGCTATGGTATTCAAAGGCAGGTTTTTCTCGTCCTCCAAGAAGTCCGATTCTTCCAGCCCTGACGGATCCAGTCCCCGCTTCCTTGGTTCAAACTCACCCATCAGATCCGACAAGAAGAAGAACAAACCAGCCGCCAAAGATGAACCCCAGATTTCTAATCCCAGCAGCAGCAGCTTCAGAGGTACCGTTCTGAAAGATGCTTCCCGGAGCAAGGATTGGAAACGAAAAGACAGTCAAGCTCCATTGCCGATCGAGACGCCCTCGAAGTCTGACTCAATATCCGGCTTGAACTTGGGACCAAAGGCCAAGAAGTCGGCCGATGTGAAGGACGTGGCGTCATCGGTTTCACCTATTCTGGCATCATCCCTTGGACTGAATAGGATAAAGACAAGATCAGGCCCGTTGCCGCAGGAGAGCTTCTTGGGTTTCAAAGGTGATAAGGGCTCCTTGGGTTCGAGCAATCTTTCCAGGAATTGCGGCGATGGAAGCTCAGGCTCAAATTCAGGTTCAACACGGTCGGGGTCTTCTAGTGGGGGGAAGAGAGAGGCGGCGAGTCAGAAAAGATTGGGTTTTCAGGAGAATGCTAAAAGCTATATTCACGATGCTAGCAATTCCGACAGTATGCCAATTGGTAATGCACCATCTACTGAACGAAGTCCAAATTTGTTAGGACAGCCTCGGGTACAGAATGTTGAATCATCCAATGAAGCTGGTATTGTTTTCTGGTCTCTAATTTTGAAAAGCTTGTTGATATTGTGATCTTTGCATTTTGTACCTTCTTTCATTGCACTTTTACTCTTTACGCCAATAAAAGGCGGTACAAAGAGTATTCTCCACAAAACTATCCAAGGAGGACTTATGTTGAAGACTGTTGTTCCTCTGAATATACACAAGGGGTTTGAAAAAATACCTCAATTCATCACTAGCCTAAAAGGACTAAGTCCCTTCACAATTATAGATATGAAGGCAGTTAACAGATGCATTAGGCTGGTAGAGAAGCAGTAAAAGAGATGAAAAGCTATACTAAACCTTAAGGGTGCATTTGGGGACAAGGAGTGGAGTTGTGAAGTTCAGGGAGTTGCTTAGTGGTATATGTAACGACCCGATTTCCTAGGACTTGTTCTAGACCGTTACTCCATGCATGTATATATCTTAAAACAACCTTTTCATACATGTGACTAAAACCAAAAGAATTTTATAAAATAAATAACTTTATTAAATTTAAATAACTGAAAATCTTGGATCGAGGTACTCCTAAGATTATAAAACAAAACTGTAAATTTTGAATAAAACTTCTAACGATGCAAAAACTAAAATTTTGAATTCAGATATCAAGACTAGGATTTATTTATTTTTAAACGGAAACAAGACTTTTTCATTGAATTAGTGAAATGAGTCTAATGCTCAAAGTACAATGAAACAAACAAAGAAAAGAGAAAATACAAAAGAAAATGGATCAACAAGAACAAAATGAAAGATAAAGGAGACCAATCCTTATTACAACACCCTATAGACAAACAATTCCAAGCTGTCAATCTTCTAGCAAAGTACAAGACTTGAGACTTGAATGCCATAAAGCCTTGAAAGCAGAGGAAACTCGAAAAGGAGTTCAAAACCAAACTGACTTGCCTGCTACCAACACCAGAGATCTAGCTAGCCAAACATAAAACACCAAAACCAGCGACCAATAATAAGAACACAAATGGAGGAAAGCACCAGAATCTGAAAAATAAAATAATGCGTTGAACACTTGCACCACATAACCAAAATACTATAAAAACTCCACAACTGAAACTAACCAAAATAAAATCTCCAATCATAACACTATATGAGCAACCACAACCACAACCCAAACAAAACAACCTTACATGTATCAAAAGGCCTCCTAACCAAACAATTCATCTTTCAATGAGTTCAATTACTGGACAAAACCACCAAACTATGCTTTAATTGAAGGAGATTGAGGAGGAATTGCTTCCATCTAAAACCACATTTTTCAATCAAAGCAGTGAACTTGGCAGGAATTATAGAAGACAATTTTGCTTGGACATTTTCACCCTTCTCAAACAAAGTATCAAAACCATCTGCAAAGAAAACCTCTAGAGTCTCCTCAACAATATCAACTTGTGCTAGAGAATTCATAATATCCTCATTGCTTAAACTAGCGTCTGAATCACCATCAGAATCGTAATCAGAAAGAGTGGTTTAGGAGATCGATGACTATAAACTCCTTTTACAAAAGTAATATTTGATCCCAAAACTTTAAAAGTTGACTGACTGATGTTTGAACTATGAGGCAAAGGATGTGGATTATTTGCCAGTTGTGAATAAACTAATAGGAAACATGTACAGGACTCCTCCAAAACATCTAAATTGAACTCAAAATGTTCCTTTGTAGAAGACCGCTTTTTTTTTTTTACCAACTGTAAGAAAGAGGACAATAAGAAAATGGAGAACTTTCAATGTTCACATCCTCTTTACTGCTCTTTAAGTCAACAGATTGGGATTACTAACTGCGGTTTCCATTGGACAATTAAGGCACCCTAGAGGAAGTGGATCCGCCTCATTCGGAACTGAATCAAAACTGGTTTCCTTGACTGACTGGATGGAAACATCCTCTCCAACAAAATCGGATACCTCAAACACTTCTTCATCACGCTTAACTTCAATCAATCTTGCAATATCCAAAGAGTTAGAAAAAGTGTTGAAAAATAACTCGCCTTGAAGGATATTAGGAGTATCTAATGGATAAATATCACCAAATCTAAGGTGAAAATTACCATTAGTCTTATCTTTTATTTCAATTTCAACTGGGAGAAAACCACACAAATTTCTTTTAACTTCCATGTGAGCTTCAGAGCAGTCCACAAAATTCAGAGTTTGAGAAGAAATACTAACCAGACCTCCAAGATTTTCTCCAATGGATTCAAAGGTAGGATGAGTCCAAAAAGGTGAAGGTAAATTTTTTATTGAAAGCTAACCGCCATAACTCACAATGAACTTTGGATGATTATGTGCCTTGTAAGACCAATTTTCAACCTTCAAATGCAAGGATCCAATTTCTCCCCATTTTCCATCGAAATCCATATTAACAAAATTATCATCAAGTTTTATTAATGCCTTATCAGCCATGAAAGGATGGATTAAAACTTTAGACTGAAAATAGTCTTCCAAAGCAAGATGAATGTCCTTCCAAGAAAAGTAGGCAAACAAACGAGAAATAACAAACATATTGTTGAAATTCATTGTCAACACTTCCTTATCTTTTCTAACCCAATAAGAGGAAATAGAGTCAGACGGTTGAGAAACTACTTGAAAGGTAAGTTCCTTATGGAGTCAAGTGGTTTTGAGCATACACGGGAGAGGTAAGTTCGATTGGCACACCTCCGGAAAGTTCGGTCTAAGTCTTCGCAGCCCATGGAAAAGTATTTCTCGATCTTGGCTCAAAGTGGAAGCATTGGCGGTTTATAAACTTGGAAATGGAAGAAGGATTAGCTTTTGGCAGGACCCCTAGGTTGACAATGCTGCATTACTGATTAGATTTCCAGAATTGTATAGAATTGCATTCAATCCTTTTGGGTCAGTTTTGGAGCATTGGGATCAAGACACTTCTTCTTGGTCCATTGTTTTCAGAAGACTGTTGAATGAAGAAGAGATTTATGCTTTTCAGAATTTATTGCGTTTAATCTCAATGAAGCAAAGGCGGGATGGTCCGGATAAAAGATCATAGTCTATTGAAGCTAATGGGCCCTTTAGGGTAAAATCTCTGGTTACTCATCTTTCTTTAGCCTCCCCTTTGGACCCTCTTTTGAAAAAAGCTTTGTGGAAGTCCAAAAGCCCTCGGCGTATCAATATTTCAACTTGGATCGTGCTATTTGGGCTTTTAAATTGCTCGGATGTTATGCAACGAAAGCTGCCGTCTCATAGTATTTCTCCAAACATGTGTTCACTTTGCAAGGCCGATGGGGAAGATCTATAACATCTCGTTTTTTGAATGTAGCTATGCAGAAAAGTGTTGGCAGTCTGTGTTTGGTTGTATCAAGTTATGTTGGGTCTTTGGGCAAGACTTTAGGGATAACGTTTTGCAGCTGCATGTGGGGCCGAAGTTCAAGAAAAATTCGACTCTAATATGGACCAATGCTGTTAAAGCAATGCTTGCTGAATTATGGTTTGAAAGAAACCAAAGAGTGTTTTTTTTTGAAAAGGAAACAAATCTCTTCATTGAACTAATGAAATGAGACTATTGTTCAATGTACAATGAGGGATACCAATATAAAAAACCTTAGGATCAGCAAGTGCAACCGGACATCTCAACTATGTTGACACCCCTATAGCACTCTTCATCATATCCAAAACAAAATAAAGAGAACACCACGAGCCAAGACCACATGGAAGTTCAAACGTATAACAAATGACATCCCGAATACAATGGGATACAACTAAAAAAACAAACTTCCAGCCCACGTGTTGAACAAATTAAAATGCTGGAAAATACACATCACCAACCAAAAATTACAAACATCCATACTAGAACAAATTTAAAGCATACTCTCTGTTACATATCACACTTATTGAGCTGGAACAATAAAAGCCTTCCAATTAAGGCTAATATCTTGTAATGAGAAATCCGCATATTCTTTGGAGAGGGAACACCAAGAGGAAGCATTGAGCCTAGCAATCTCCAACCGATCTAACCATGGAGTTGACTTATCGTGAAACACTCTTTGGTTTCTTTCAAACCAAATTTCTGCAAGTAAGGCTTTGACCGCGTTATTCCACAGTAATCTTGTAGTCGACTTAAGCTTTGGACCAACTAAAATCTGCAAAATATTTTCTTGCAACTCATTGCTAAAAACCCAGCACAAATTAAAAATGTTAAACAGCCTTTGCCAGCTAATTCTTACATAGTTGCACTCAAAGAATAAGTGCTGTGGGTCTTCTGAATTAGCCCAACATAATGAACAAATATTGGGGACAAACAGAATGTAGGCAACTTTTTTTGCATAACTGAGTTGGTATTTAAATGACCAAATAACATGATCCATATTGTAATATTCACTCTTTGAGGGCTCTTGGATTTCCATAAAGCTTTTAGCAAATGCCTATCAAGAGGGGAGGCCAATGATAAGTGTGTGAGAAGAGACTTAACAGAGAATTTACCGCTGCCTTCTAGTGACCATACCCTCTTGTCATGGCTTTCTTTAACTCTTTGGGCTGAAATAAGGCTAAGAAGGATTTGAAAATGTAAGATCTCCTCCTCCTTTAAAAGTCTACGAAAGAAAATTGACCAAGAAGAGGTAGACAAGTCCCAATGGTCCAATATTGAACCACTAAGATTTAGGGCAATCTTGAATAAACAAGGAAATCTGACCTTCAAAGACAACTCATCAATCCATGGATCATGCCAAAAAGCAATTCTATTCCTAGATCCAATCTTGTAAACCGCCAATGCTTCCACTTTGAGCCAAGATCTTGAAATGCTTATCCAATGGCTTCGAAGGCCATGACAAGCTTTACTAGCCGTATGCCAATTATATGTGCTGCTACCATGTATGCTTCTAATTACTTGGCACCAAAGGGATTTTTCTTCATTAAAATATCTCCAACCCCACTTTGCTAGTAAAGCCAAGTTTCTTGATTTAAGTCCACCAAGACCAAGCCCTCCATCTTCTAGTGCTCGAGTGACAATCTTCCATTTCACTAGGTGATTTAATTTTCCCCCTTATGTCCTTCCCAAAAGAAATTTCTCATACTACGCTCCAAAATTGAAATCACCTTTTCTGGCATTAAAAAGGATGACATGTAATAGGTAGGAAGATTAGAAAGAATAGACTTACAAAGTGTGGCTCTCCCTCCTCTAGAAAGATTGTAACGCCTCCATTTTTGTAATCTTGCATGCATCTTGTCAATGACTGGTTGCTAGAATGACACCTTTTTAGGATAGCCCCCCAACGGTAGGCCGAGATACATAATAGGTAGATGTTCAATCTTACAATTTAGGCTGGCTGCTACTGAAGACAACTTGTTATCATCCACATTAACTCCACAAATGGTAGACTTCTCCCAATTAACTTTCTGCTCGGAGCACCACTCAAAAACTTCTATTGTCTTCCTTAGATTCTCAAGCATATCATCTTCGTATTTACAAAAAATTATTGTATCATCCGCAAACTGCAAGATAGAAACGTGAGCCCTATCCTTTCCAACGATGAATCCTTCATATTTACCTTTCTCATGTAGTCTTTCAATTAGAGCACTAAGCACTTCGCTAACAAGAAGAAATAAAAAGGGTGATAAAGGATCGCCTTGTCGAATGCCTCTTGTAGCATGAATTCTTCCTCTAGGTCTGCCATTAATGAATATGGAGAATTTTGGGTTAGTAACACACCCCAAAATCCAAGAAATCCATTTTGAGGCAAAGTTTTTGCCAACTAAAACTTTCTCAAGGAAAGTCCAATCCACACGATCAAATGCTTTTTCCAAATCAATCTTTAAAATCCAACCCTTTTTCCCCTTCGATCGATATTCCTCCACGGCCTCGTTGGCAATGAGAATAGGATCAAGAATTTGTCTTCCTTCGATGTAAGCACTTTGTGTGGGTGCAACAATTGAAGGATTACTTTCTTAAGGCGTTCGGCCAACACCTTTGTAACAATCTTGTATACAAGAGTAGATAAGCTTATTGGCCGGAAGGCTTTGACTAGCACAAATTCTTCTTTTTTCTGGATTAGACAAATAAAATTCTCTTTAACACAAGCATTAAGCTTTCCATTTTTAAAGAACTCCTCAAACAAACTCATGAAGTCTTCTTTGAAGGGTTCCCAAAATTTGATGAAAAATTCTACAGTGAATCCATCTAGTCCAGGAGCTTTATTCTTCCCCAATAGCTTCAAAGCATTTCTAATTTCAACATGAGAAAATCTAGCGACCAGCATGGAGTTTTGTGCTTCTGAAACTAAAGACCACTACAGATTTAAAGGATTCTTGCTCAGGCTCTTAGAATACAGAGAGCTATAAAAGCCCAAAATAAGGTCTTCAATTTCGCGGAAAGACTTAGTAGGAACTCCTTGCTCACTGATCAATTCTTATATCAGATTCTTTCTTTTTCGTGCTGCTAAAAATCTGTGAATAATCTTGTGTTTTCATCCCCCAAACTCAGCCAACTTAGTTTACTTTTCTGCATTAAATTCCTTTCTTCCGTGCGATAAATAGAGAACAAATCTGCTTTCAAGGACATCCTTCTATCCACTTCAACGGAGTTATTTTCAGAATTTTCAATGGTTGAATCTAATCTTCCAATCTCTTCCAGCAAAAACACTTCCTGGCTTTTCTACTTAGTTTCAAACTCTGAGTGCCAATCTTTTAGCACTATTTTCAGACTTCGTACTTTGGAGGTAATAACAAAACCAGCCCAACCTTGGTGATGACCGATGCTCAAAGATCTTTCAATAATTCTGCAACAATCCTTATTAAGCAACCAACTATTGCATAGTCTGAAAGGGGCCGGGCCCCACGCAGATGATCCAGCTTCAAGCAGAAAGGGAAAATGATCGGAGAATGTTCGAACTTGTCTAGTCACTCGGGTATTTTCAAACGCTTCATCCCAATTGTGAGAGACAAAAAACCTATCAAGGAGAGAACGTGACACCACAACACCTTCACGTGACCAAGTAAATCATCCATTCGAAAGAGGAATTTCCAGTGGCTTCACATGTGTAATGAAATTATTGAGCTTCCTCATACCTTTAGTTAATCTTCCAAGAGGAAAACGCTCTTGAGGTTTTTGAGTTA
Source organism: Lagenaria siceraria (assembly GCA_002890555.2). Lineage (NCBI taxonomy): Eukaryota > Viridiplantae > Streptophyta > Magnoliopsida > Cucurbitales > Cucurbitaceae > Lagenaria > Lagenaria siceraria. The sequence continues at coordinate 95,721 of CM016487.1, read as the reverse complement.
AATTAAAATCACTTCCTAGACACCAGGGCTCCTCACAATAGGCTGAAAGAGAGAACAATTATGGCCATAGGTACTTTCTTTCTTTATAATCAGAAGGACCAATACACGTTTGTGATCCAGCAGCTCTTCTTACAAACGGTTATGCAATTAATAGATAATGAATACCCCCCTTTGAGAACTTCAGTGACCGTGATTTTGCCTTCATCCCACATTGTTAGTATGCCTCCAGATTTTCCATAAGAATCTACAAAAGTCCATCCAATGTCCTTCGAACTCCATATGGATTTAATAAAATTTATGTCAACAGCCTCTTTCTTTGATTCTTGGATTAAGACTATATCCGGATTGAGTGTTTTCAGACATCTTCTTAGTGCTAACCGTTTAGAAGGATCACTAAGCCCTCTTGTATTCCATGTTATGATCTTCATCAAGGCCAAATAGAATCACCAGTACCTTACAATGCTCATCCGAAGGTAATGTCACACTCTTCAACTATAGATGCTAGGCTCTGTGGGATCTCTTTCTTGCTGAGAGGAGGTATTGACTAATCTCCTGCCTTGCCAAATAGTGGATCAACGTTTGATGGAAAAAGCTCACAAAAGTCTTTGCCAAAGTCATCTGCTACCTCTCCTTCCTCTTCCTGATTCACCTCTGCCTCAGAATTTTCAAGGTCCTCACTGCTGGCACTGGCTGTTGATTCAATATCAGAATCTGCTTTGCTGATGCTATGGAAGCTCAAGGGGTTGCTCCGAATTCCTCGAACAAAATGCACACTAGAAACCAAAGAGTGTTCCATGACAAGGAAACTCCTTCGTCTTATCGCTTAGAGACAACAAAGTTGAATGCTTCCTCGTGGTGTACATTATCTAAGGCTTTTGTGGGCTATTCTATCCAAGACATTTGTTTGAATTGGCACTCCTTCATTTATCAAGATTCTTAGCTACTGCAGCTGCCCGTTGATGAAGTTGTCCTCTGTTTCAGTTTGTTTTGTCATTGATATAGGATTGAGTTTAGTTGGCTCGGGTTATTTTAGTTGTGCTGGTGTTTTTTATTTTTGTTATTCTTCTTTTGTAATGTTCGTTGATTGGGGTGTGTTTTGCCCTTGGTCTGTTATGGTTATTTCATCTTTATTTTATTTAGGGATGTGATGAGGGTGCTAAGGGGGTGTTAACTTAGTTGAGATGCCCGGTGCACCTGCTGATCCTTACTTGTTTCCTCTTGTAACTTGAACTTTTGTATTTTTTCATTATCTTAATGAAGAGGTTTCATTCTTGTTAAAAAAAAAAACTACTTGAAAGTTTCTATCCACCTTCGAATCATCTGAGATAGCTGGAGCTAATGGCTCACCAAATTTAGGCTCACCAACACCAAACCGAGGGGAAGACAACTAACAAGACTCCGCTTTGCCCAGAAAATCTATGATCATTTCCCAGAAAACCATCCAACCTTTCTTCAAGAAGCCAACCGGAACATGTAGATTTTTCCTACCACCAGTAGGCGGCTAAATAGCACATTCGAAAAATCTTTCATTCAACGATTTGAATTTAGCCAAACGAATGAATCCAGAGTCATCCCGATCTTTTTTGGAGAAGAACATATGAACAGGATCTTGTAATAACTCTACCAAAGATAGTTCAAACCAACGCAAATGAGAGATTGAAAGGAAAAACTTCTGATTATTACTTGAATTCTCAATAGAAAACATGCTCCTCTCACACTTAATCCAAAAATAAGTGTTTCGAATGCAACAACTCATCACCTCCAAAGTATTTGAAGACATCTAAATGGAGAAGAAACACTGTGGGTACCAAACCGGTGACCGGAGACACGACCGAAGAGGTTGGATGGGTGAGGTAAAAACAGAGGGCGAATGGAGGAGAAGTCTAAGATGGAAAGAAAGGGAAAGGAAGAAGAACGGAGGTAGGGTGAGGTACCGGGCGATTAGGATTTTTAGAGGAGGATTTGGGGAGGGAGAGAAGCGGCAAGAGAGGGAGAAGAACGGGAATGTGGCTAGGTTTCGGAAAGAGAGGAGACCAGAAACTGAGAGAGAGAAAAAAACAACGACCGAGGAGGAAGGTCGGTCAACGACGAACGGTAGACGGAGACGTCGTTGGTCAGAGAAGAAACAGAGACGAACGCAAAAAGGACCACTTAAATAAGGCGGCCGAGGGTGGTGACTAAACGATGTTGGTCTTGGAGCCCACAGAAATCGGCGAAGACCAAGGCAGACGAAGTCGGCGAAAGGCGACGACAGAGTGGGGGAAGGAACGTTAGGGGTCGCGGGTCGGGGAGAGAGAACGGAGACGAAGGATCTCAACACTGGGATTTAAAAACATGAGCGAAAGCAATGACTGGTCCCAATGTCACGGTCACAGATTCTTCTTGTCATTTGCTGTCTGTCCTTGCCTTTACCTGAACATGCAACATAGGAAAGAGTGAGTATAAAAAAATACTCAGTAAGTGACTCGCTACCGGGTCTATTAGGTAAACTCATTAACCTTCCTATACGGGACAAGTGTACAAGTCATAACATGGGCATAAGTAGTGATCTCGAAGGAACACAAATCATGACAGTCATGGTGATCCCAAAGGAACACGTATCGTGGCAGTCGTGGTGATCCTGAGGGAACATATATCATGGCAGTCGTGGTGATCCCAAAGGAACACAAATCATGATGGTCGTGATGATCTCGAAGGAACACAAATCATGACATAAAATGTACACAGCCCGAGGAAAACTAACAGTCTCTATTTAACACGGCATGCATCAAACAATCAATAGGCCTTATATCTTAATCATAGACACAATTATCTTAGCATGTAAAATACAATAATAAGGTTTCATGCCATGGTCATATCATCATAGCTCATAGACTTCCAGCATGCCCAAAACAATCCATTCATGATCGAAATGTAGCAATTCATTCCATTACATTCAAGTTATTAATAATAACTTGCTTAGAGCGCCCTGTTCGAAGGCAAGCCGATAGTAAACCACTTACCTCGCTATTAGGCTTAATTAATTTTATCCAAGCACCCTAAGCTCCTTCAAATCCTTTAGAAATGTTGAATCAATCCTACAACATGAATTCAATTAAAATTTACATTTCATGCCTAAGCACAAACATAAACTTGTTCCAATTGTCTCCAAGTAACTTTTCCAAAGTGCAACTAAGTCCCAATCCTCTTCCACACTCCAAACAATGAATCCAACCTAGACAAAATCAATATTAAGGGTTAAGAACCCAATTTCCAGCCACCAATAAAGTTTCCAAAATAATGTTACAAAAAATTGAACCAAAAGCGCCAAAATCGGTTCTTAACGTTGCTGGATGGCGTCCCAACGACTTCCAAAAGTTTGAATCTACGCTCTAAACCCTATGGGCAAACCAAAATTAACCCAAAACTCAATGGGTAATCAAGATAATTTAAGAAACCCACCAGAAAACACCAAAAGCATTTACCCAACCAACTTTTCGGCGAACAAAAGGCGGCTTTAGACGTGATAGAGGGTCGGGCGGTGGCGAACACATGCGTGGCAAACAAAATCGGAACGGTGGCAAACCTTGCGCGGTAGAGGCAGATGTGGGGAGAGAGAAACGAGCCGCTCGACTCACAGAGACCCACGGATGGCGCACTGCTTGTAGAAATCCATGGACGCGAGCAAAACGACGACATGACGGTGGTTTTTGCCGGCGGCCGGCTTCGTGGGTTTAGGCTGGACAGTCGATCGAGAGAGAGAGATTGCGGTAGGGGGGTTTGTGCAAGGCTGGAAGAAAAAGAAGATGCTATTTTTTTTAACTTTGCACGTACTTCGAGGCCACTATGTATATATAAATTCCTTTTCCTTCTACAAATTCAACAAATTAAATCTCCTAATTTTAAATTCAATTTTCACCAATTGAGTTAAACCATAACCTTTTATCATGTTTAATTTAAATTGAATTATCTTCTCAAAACAATTTAATTAAGCCTTAAAATTCCAAAATACATCACCAAATAATCAAAGATAATTAAACTAAAATTACGTAAAAGATTTGGGAGGGCACATAATAAGACATGAAATTGTTATTTTTTAGTTGTGGGGCCACTGGTAGTAGGAAAGACAAAAACTACCAAAAACAAAGGTTAAACCCAAGAACTAAACATCTTAAACCCAATAGAAATGCAAGAAAGCCAAGGCCAAGAACAAGCAAGAATGGCCAAGAACAAAGAATGTTCCTACATCAAACCACTCCACTGAAAACAAAACTTGTCCCAAGTTTAAGCAACCAAGGAAAATGCATCTAGAGTATGAAAGGGAGAAAGACTTGAGACGTTGAAGATGAGACTGATGCACATTTAGGGAGGAAGATCAATCTTGTAGGCATTTAGACAAAGCTTGGACAAGATGGAGAAAAGGTCGATCTTTTTATTTGTCAACTTATTGTGGTGACCAACTGGAAGATGAGCTTTTCGCAAATGAGCCATGACCAAATCACCAACAACAAATGAAACATCCCGTCTGTGAGCATTTACTTGGCGTTTGTAAGATGCATTGGCTTCCTCAAGATGCTTTGTGACTTCCTTGTGCAACTCCTTAATCCTTGAAGCCATGAGATCTGCTTCCAAGCTAACATCAACAGACCAAGGAAGATTAGACAAATCAATAGTTAGACGAGGGAGCCAGTATAAATGATATCAAATTGTGACTTCCTCATGGAAGGATTGGTCATATGATTGAAAGGGAATTCAGCTTGAGGAAGATAAAGGTCCTATTGTTTAGGTTTATCCCCACTTAAACATTGAATCAAGTTCCCCAATGGGCAGTTAGTCACCTTAGTTTGGCCATCGATTTGAGGATGGCAAGTGGTGATGAAAAGTAAATTGGTGCAAACTTTTTCCGCAAAGCGCTAACAAAAAAAATCATGGATTTACACATTTCTACCCAAAACAATAAACTTAAGATTACCATGCAATTGAACAATTTCTCGAAAGAAAAGAGGAGAAATATTTAAAGCATCAGAAGTCTTTTGGCAAGGGGTAAAGTGGGCCATTTTACTAAATCTATCAACAACCACAAAATAGAATCAAAACCCCTTTGAGTTTGAGGAAGACCTAAAAATAAAACTCATGGAAAGATCTTCCCAAATAGAGGTGGGAATGGGAGAGTTATATAAAGACCTGGATTTTGGCTAGATCCTTCAGAAGATTGAAAAATATAACAATGTTTGACAAAATTATTAACATCCCTTTTCAAAGCTATTCTTTCAGAATTATGGCATGAGAGGAATTAGAGAATCTTTCAAAACTCTTTCTTGAAATTAAATAATGGGAATTTTTTAAAAATAGAAAAATAAGGGAAACTATTTACACAAAATATCAAAATTTTTAGATAGTCGTGATAGATGCTGATAGAAGTCTATCAGGGTCTATCAGTGATATAAATGATAGAAGTCTATCACTGATAGATGCTGATAGAAGTCTATCAATGTTTTTTTTCTTTCTATTTTCTGTAAATAGTTTGACATTTTTTCTATCTGTGAAAATTTCCCTTAAATAGGGCTGGTTTTAAAAATAGAAAAAAATAGAAAAAAATATCAAACTATTTACAAACATAGAAAAATTTCACTGCTTATCAGCGATAGACTGCGAAACCACATGGGTTGGTCTAGTGGTAGTGAGAATATCAAAAAAAGGTCCGAGGGCTAAGGGGTCATGGGTTCAATCCATGGTGGCCACCTACCTAGGATTTAATATCTTACGAGATTCCTTGACACCCAAATGTTATAGAGTTAGGCGGGTTGTCCCGTGAGATTAGTTGAGTTGTGCGTAAATTGGTCTGATCGCACAGTGATAGAAGTCTATCACGGGCTATCGCAGATAGATAGTGAAATTTTTCTATATTTGTAAATAGTTTGATACTTTTTCTATTTATAATAATTTCCCAATGATTAATTGATATTAACTAATTAATTAATTAGCCTATATTTTTATTGTTCATTTTCCAAGCATATAAATCCCACCTATATAGAGGGCATTAGAAAATCCATGTCAGATGGGTTTTAAAGTTCCATGGATAATAATATCCTAGATTTTAAAAAGTGAAATCCTGTGAAACGAACAAATATATTAAATGTCTGTCTAAAATCCCATGGCAAAACTTGTGAATCAAATAGACCTTTAAGGTGATGGAATGTATCTTTTGGAATGCTTGATGATTATGTGCTTCTGCCATCAGAGCCTTAGTTAAGGATCTTGTCACCGATCATATTGCATTGTCATCATTTTTGAGGAAAATAGATTTCATTGACAATGAAGCAAAATAGTACTTAAAGAATAATTTTTACCCCTACCAGAACCAAGGCTAGCCTTGCTGGAACCTTTGGGAGGTTCAGTAACCCACCTTGACATTTCAAGCCTGTATATTTTTTTTTTCAAGCCTATAGATGCCAAGAATAATTTCTATCTACAAAGTGCTATCCTTCTGTGTGAATCTCATCACATGGTTGTTGGTTTTCATAGTTTCAGATTTAGCGGTGTTCTTTCAAGAGCCATCTTGTTCCGTTTTGGGTTGTATTTCATTCTGCTTTGCTTTCTGGGACTAGTCTAGTCATGGGCTTTATTTGGTTGTATTTGCCTCATTTTGCTTATTCTTTTTCACTGTACTTTGAACATCAGACTCTTTTCATTTCATCAATGAAAAGTCTTGAATCCTTTAAGAAAAAATCATTTCATTGTAAGAATGTCGTTCCTCAACTTGAAAGAAAACCTCAAGGCCCCTATCAAGGCCTCCATATTGTGTACGTCTAGAGGACTAATTCCAAATCACTGAGTACAAACCTTAACTATAACCATTGCAGATGAAGTCCCTTATCGATTTCCCCTTTGATGGGAGCTTGAAGAAGGGATGAGCAATAAATGGCCAAGCGATTTAAAATCGATAGAGTCAGAGTTAATCTATCTCCCTTAAAGAGTTGAAGACTCCTCCCATTTATCTAGTTTAGCTCTAAGTTAATCAACCATTGGCTCCCAAAAGCACAAGCTTGAAGGTTGTAGCAGCTTTTGGTTCAGTGATTGGCGGAGACTTTTTTCATAGATACAGTTTTTGTTTGCAAGCTCTCCTTAGTCTTTCTGGCGTAGATATTGAAAAAGCTCTTTGTTCTATTAATGCTTATATTCATGTCTATTTCTCTTTATGGGTGTACTTGCTGTTTTGTATTTGTCCTTTTTCTTTTTCATTCTTTTTGGGAGTTTGTATCCCTGAACTTTCTCCTTTTCATTATATTAGAAGTTGTTTCTTGTTTGTTTGTTTCTTTTTTTTTTTCAACCACCCCAAGGGGAACAAAGGTAGGAAAAATGCAATCCTTTCTTATTACATCCAAAGGGGCCGCCAGATAATCACAGGAGGTGCTGAGTAGTCTTTATGATGCATGCAGTCTGAGTCTATTGTTCCTTTTTATTTACTTGCCGTTTTATGGACACCTTCAACACATAATCTTGTATTGTTGTATTTGTCTGATGGCTGATGTATCATTTTTGAGGTAGTTATATTAGCGTAACTGGAAAACTAGTGTAATTTGTGTCCAATATTGTGACTACAGGACGCTATGAATCATCATGGGGATGTTCTGAAGGATTAAGAAATTTAGATTTCTGTACGCCAGAGGTAATGTAATGTTAAAATAAACTTTTTTGAATGCTACCTTCAATTTCATCTTTCCAATTGCAAGATTGATAATTTTTCATATATTTTCTTTGAGTTTAATACATCTCACATTTTCCTTTAGGCTGTGACCTTCTTCTTCTTCTTCTTTTTTCCCATCTCTCTCTCTTTCCTCCCTTCTTTTTAAAAAAAGAATATTCCTTTTCTCATATATAAAAGAACTCACATTTTTGTTTATGTTGTGAGGTACTTGAAATTGTTATTAATACTCCTCTTTCCAGTCGTCTTATGATTGTGAAAATCCAAAGGAGTCTGAATCTCCGCGCTTTCAAGCTATACTCCGAGTCACAAGTGCTCCTCGAAGGAAGTATCCTGCTGATATCAAAAGTTTTTCCCATGAACTAAATTCAAAAGGCGTACGACCTTTTCCACTTTGGAAGTCACGTCGTTTAAATAATTTGGAGGTGCTATCTTTTCTTTGTGTATTATATTTTCTAGCTCCATAATAAATTATGCCTCCTGAAGCTTATGCTGTTTGTTACATCTTTTGCAGGAGATCTTAGTTATGATACGAGCAAAATTTGACAAGGCAAAGGAAGAAGTAAATTCTGACTTGGCTATTTTTGCTGCTGATCTGGTTGGAGTTCTTGAAAAAAATGTCGATACTCATCCAGAGTGGCAAGAGACAATTGAAGATTTGTTGGTTTTAGCTCGAAGCTGTGCTATGTCATCCCCAGGTGAATTTTGGCTTCAATGTGAAAGCATTGTTCAGGAATTGGATGATAGACGCCAAGAACTTCCTCCTGGCATGCTGAAACAACTTCACACTCGAATGCTGTTCATTCTCACTAGGTGTACCAGGTTGCTGCAGTTCCATAAAGAAAGCGGCTTAGCTGAAGATGAAAATGTTTTTCAACTTCGTCAGTCGAGAAATCTGCATTCTGCTGATAAACGCATTGCTCCAGCTATGGTAAGGGAAATGAAAAGTTCAAGTGCAGCCAAGGCTTCTAAGACAACTTCTTCCAGGAAATCTTACAGCCAGGAGCAGCGTGGTTTGGATTGGAGCAGAGAACACGATATACCCCCTGGGAATAATGTCTCAACATCTCCTGATGATACTTCAAAGAACTTGGTATCTCCTACTGGCAGAGACAGGATGGCTTCTTGGAAAAGATTGCCTTCTCCAGCAGCAAAAAGTGTGAAAGAACCTACTTTGAAGGATCAGGGTGATAATAAGAAATTTAAAGCTTTGAACATGTCAAAAATCAGGATGGGTGTTTCTGAAACTGATTTGCCTGCTGCTAAGCTTTCTGAGCTTCCTCTGCCCAGAGATTCTCATGACCAACCTACAAAGCACCAACATAAACCTTCTTGGGGTTGGGGTGATCAACCAACTGTATGTGATGAGAGTTCAATAATTTGTCGCATTTGTGAAGAAGAAATTCCTACTGCAAATGTGGAAGATCATTCAAGAATTTGCGCAGTTGCTGATCGATGTGATCAAAAGGGTATAAGTGTTAATGAACGTCTACTTAGAATTGCTGAAACTTTAGAGAAGATGATCGAGTCTTTTACACAAAAGGATTCTCAGCATGTAGGAAGTCCGGATGTTGCAAAAGTTTCAAATTCTAGCGTGACCGAAGAATCTGATATTTCCCCAAAACATAGTGATTGGTCCCGCAGGGGCTCAGAAGACATGCTAGATTGCTTCCATGAAACTGATAGTTCTGTATTTATGGATGACTTAAAAGGTTTACCTTCCATGTCTTGTAAAACTCGTTTTGGTCCAAAGTCTGATCAAGGTATGACAACATCATCGGCTGGTAGCATGACTCCTAGATCTCCCTTATTAACACCAAGAACCAGTCAGTTTGACTTGTTTTTGGCAGGGAAAGGTGCTTACTATGAACATGACGATCTTACGCAGGTATCCTTTATGTCAATGCTCATTTCTTTTATACATTTTTTTAAACGGAAACGAGACTCTTCATTGAAATAATGAAATGAGACTAATGCTCAAAGTACAAGAACCAATGATCAATAGATGCACCCAAGAATCTCAACACCCCTTTAGCACCTTCATCATTTCCAATAAAATCTAAAAACTTCAACACATAGTTCAAAAGAAAATACATCCCCAACTCAATGGACAAAAGAAAATACAACCACAAACTCATTGGACATCTATGCGATACAAACCAATAAGCTATAGAAGCAAAATACAAAAGTAAAAACTAGTTAAACAAAAAATTCTGATGAGAAGCTCAAAATTAAATGGCTGGTTGAGTGAATGCCCTCCAATTTAAACTGATATCCTGAACCGAGAAGTCTTCAAAAGATTTGGATAAAGCGCACTAAGAGGAAGCATTAAATCTAGCTATCTCGAAACGATCCAACCAAGGAGTTGCTTTATCTTTGAAGACCCTTTGATTCCTTTCAAACCATAAATCTGTTAACAAGGCTTTGACTGCATTGCTCCATAGTAAACGAGGGCCAGATTTCAGCATTGGACCAATCAGAATCTGTGGCGCATTTTCACGAAAATTGCTGCCAAAAAGCCAGCTTAATTAAAAAATTGCCGAAAAGACTTTGCCAACATTTACCAGCATAACAACAATAAAAAAACAGGTGCTGGAGGTCTTCAAAAGCTGCTGTACAGAGAGGGCAAATTGAAGGAGACAAGCAATGGGATGGGAGTTTTCTTTGCAAAACCGAAGCACAATTTAGGAGGCCGAAAAGCATTATCCAAATTGTGATATTGACATGCCGTGGGCACTTGGATCTCCAAAGAGCTTTCTTTACCTGGTTATCTAGGGGGGAAGAAACAGACAAATGAAAAACAAAAGATTTTACTGAAAAAATCCCACTAGCTTCTAGAGCCCAAAATCTTCTATCAGGGATGACCACCACCCTATAATCTGAAAGCAAACCAATAAGCCTTTGAAATTCGATGATCTCCTCCTCTTTTAAAAGTCTTCGAAAGAAAACTGACCATGAGGCAGAAACACAACCGACCCTTTAGGATTAAGAGCAATCCGAAAAAGGCAAGGAAAAAGCACATACAAAGGCAACTTGTCAATCCATGGCTCATTCCAAAAACCAACTCTACTGCCATTACCAATCTTGTAAATAGCCAAAGCTTTAACTTTCATCCAGGATCTAGAAATACTAATTCATGGACTACGTAAACTGAGACTTGACTTACCGGCCGTGTGCCAATTAAACAAATCTTTACCGTGGATACTTCTTGCTACTTGACACCAAAATGAGCTTTCTTCGTTGAAGTACCGCCAGCGCCATTTAGCTAACAAAGCCAAATTTCTAGCCTTCAAACCTCCGAAACCAAGGCCTCCATCCTGTTGGGATCGAGTACCTAGCTCCCATTTTACCAAATGATTTAATTTTTCTCCTTTGTGGCTCTCCCAAAAAAAGTTCCTCAAGATGCGCTCCATGATTACAACTACCTTTTCAGGCATTAGAAAAAGAGGACATATAGTAAGTAGGGAGGTTAGAAAGGACTGACTTGAAAAGAGTGGCCCTTCCCCCACGAGATAAGTTATACCTTCTCCATTTCTCTAATTTGGAATGAATTTTGTCTATAACAGGCTGCCAAAAGGATATCTTTTTAGGGTAGCCTCCTAAAGGCAAGCCAAGATACAAGAAAGGCAGATGAGCCACTTTACAATTCAATCGAGAAGCTACTGAAAGCACCTTATGATCCTCCACGTTAACCTCACATAAGGCTGATTTTTCCCAATTCACCTTTTGACCGGAGCATCATTCAAACAACTCGATGGTCTTTCTCAAATTGTCTATCATTTTGTCTTCAAACTTACAAAATATCAATGTGTCGTCAACAAACTGAAGAATAGAAACGTGAGTTCTTTCTTTTCCCACCTTAAACCATTCATACAAGCCTTTCTCATGAAGTCTCATTATGAGAGCACTCAACACTTCACTAACAAGGAGGAAGAGGAAGGGGAAAGTGGGTCTCCTTGGCGAATTCCCCTAGTAGTTGAAATTCTGCCTTGCGTTCTTCCATTGATGAAAATGGAGAATTTTGGTTGAGTAACACACCCCATTATCCATGAGATCCAACGAGGATCAAAGTTCTTTCCTTTAAGAACTTTTTCAAGCAATGCCCAATCAACTCGATTGAAAGCCTTTTCCATATTTAACTTGAGAATCCACCCTTTTTTCCTTTTTGACCGATAATCCTCCACCACTTCATTTGCAATCAGCACTGGATCTAGGATTTTTCGGCCCTCAATGAAAGCACTTTGATAAGGAGCAATGATACTAGGCATTATTTTCTTGTCTTTCTCGGCCAACACTTTTGAAATACACTAATGTGGTTAGGCTGATAGGCCTAAAATCCTTTACGAAGACATCATCTTCTCTTTTGGGTATCAAACAAATAATGTTTTCTTTAACACAAGCGTTCAACTTCCCATTCTCATAAAATTCTGCAAAGAGGCTCATAAAATCCTCCTTAAAGTGATCCCAAAATTTCAAGAGGAACTCCACAGTATATCCATCTGGACCTGAAGCTTTGTTCTTGCCAAGTGCGTCACTACTTGTCTTATTTCTACCAAAGCAATCTGAGAGACAAGCATAGCGTTTTGAGCCTTTGAAACCGAAGGCCAATTAAAATCCATTGAGCCTCTGAACGGCCCCAATGGATTTTGGGTAAAGGGAGGAATAAAAGTTCAAAATGAGGCCTTCAATCTCTCGGAAGGAGGATGTTGGACAGCCCTATTCGTTAATCAACTCAGAAAACAAATTTTTTCTCTTCTTTGCAGCAAGGAAATGATGGAAGAAGTTGGTGTTTTCATCTCCAAATTTGAGCCAATTAAGCTTACTTTTTTGGATTAGATTCCTTTCATCCATTTGGTGGATAGCAAGGGAGTCTACCTTCAGAGACAATCTCATGTTCAAATCTACGTGAATAGAGTCTGAATTTTCAGCAAGAATGTCCACTTTATCCATTTCCTCTATGATTGCCTCTTTGTGCCTTCTCTTCTTTTCTTTAAAATCCCCATGCCAAACTTTTAATGCAGATTTTAATCCTCTTAGATGTGCTTGCATGGGCGCCCCCCATCTTGGATGAAAAGGTAGGTTGCATGTGTGTCGGGGTTGGCCTATGGGGAAAAACACAGTTGGTTGGCATCGCGGTTGGATGCCCAAGTACATGGACTGGGCGCTCGTGTGCATGCCAAGGCCCATGAAGGAGGCTTGCGCATGGGCGCCCAAGTGCATGGCAAAAACCTCTTTAGAGGTTAGTGACACTAGCCTCGTGTCACAATCATACTTGAAGTAAGTAGATTGTGACCCCGCTAACAAGTGGGGCGGACAGTGTAAGTGGCGACACAGGAGTGTCGACACATCTGGCAACGACAGAGGGCCAAGACAAGTGCCATGATGCGACCGAGGAGGACGGTGCATCATCCAACACACCAAGATAAATGGGCAAGCATGCCAAGTCGAGCATCAAGCGAGAATACAAGCATCAGTGCCATTGGCCGTGTCAGTGACAAGCTCAGTGGGGGCCAGATGGGGCCTCGGGCCGTTTCCTCAAAAGAAGGAGTTTCGTTGTGAGTTTGGACGAGCGACTTTGGAGTTAGAACCATATTGATGGAATATGGAAGCACGTCGAATTTCATGTCAATCGGAGTTCGGACGGGCGCTGTACAAAACTTGTGACGAGGTAGCATTGTCAACGTTCATCGGTGCCAAGGTGAGAAATGCTCAGAATGTACTATAAGGGGGAGGCATGGTGTCAGCTCTCCACCACCCCTTGGCCTGATGGCTTAAGCGAGCTACCCTATGGCACAGACATGTGTCATGGCGTGGGCGAGCATTCCGGGACAAGAGTCTCGGGCGTCTTCCATTGAGAATGGGATCTCGTGGACAGTGTCGGACGGCACGGGTGTGCCGACATTGCGCTTTCTCCCATGGGCCAGAGGTTCGATATAGCACCCGCTATGCCGTTTTATCTCGGCAAATGGTTTAGCATGGACACGGAAGGGTTCATGCCTCGTTATGTTCGGATGGATGGATGTCCGGGTAGTCCCGACGTTGGAAATATGCCCATGGGGTAGTTGTGACGATTCTTGACAAGTAGACCCGAGTTGGAGAGAGAAAGCTAATAACCTTAGCCTTATGCAAAGGCAAGGTTGAGCTGTAAGACTTGGCCTAGATTAAAGGCAAGTCAGATGGAGTCGCTTGATGGAGGGAAGTACACGTACAGGTAACGTGTATGTCTGAATAGAGTTCAGTTCCGCATGAGCTCAGTTCGGTTGAAGACGAGAGAACCTCGTCTAAGGTCCGTTGAAGCTTCAAAAAGAATGGAGAAAAGAAGATTGGGACTTGAGTTCCTCTTAAGGCTGACCATGTACGAGTGACTGTCATGGTGCCGCACGGTTGGAGAAGCCCGACCGTGACACCCCGCGCGCGCATGCCAAAACCCAATGTTGTCCTCTGCTGCCATGCCCATCCCTGTAATTGTATAGAGGTTAGTGACACTGGCTTCGTGCGCACGCCCACCCAGCGCGTGCCCCATGCCCACCCTGCCCCACCTTGTGCGCCCCATGCCCACCCACCTTGCACCCCGCGCGCCCACCCAGCTCCACCTCACGGGCGCCCCACATGCCCACCCTGCCCCCCGTGCTTGCGCCCCATGCCCACCTAGCCCCACCTCATGGGCGCCCCCCATGCCCACCCCGCCCCCGTGCTTGTGCCCCATGCCCACCCAGCCCCACCTCATGGGCGCCCCCTGTCACAATCATACTTGAAGTAAGTAGATTGTGACCCCGCTAACAAGTGGGGCGGACAGTGTAAGTGGCGACACGGGAGTGTCGACACATCTGGCAACAACAGAGGGCCAAGACAAGTGTCATGATGCGACCGAGGAGGACGGTGCATCATCCAACACACCAAGATAAATGGGCAAGCATGCCAAGTCGAGCATCAAGCGAGAATACAAGCATCAGTGCCATTGGCAGTGTCAGTGACAAGCTCAGTGGGGACCAGATGGGGCCCCGGGCCGTTTCCTCAAAAGAGGGAGTTTTGTTGTGAGTTTGGACGAGCGGCTTTGGAGTTAGGACCATATTGATGGAATATGGAAGCATGCCGAATTTCATGTCAATCGGAGTTCGGACGGGCGCTGTACAAAACTTGTGACGAGGTAGCACTGTCAACGTTCATCGGTGCCAAGGTGAGAAATGCTCAGAATGTACTATAAAAGGGGGAGGCATGGTGTCAGCTCTCCACCACCCTTTGGCCTGATGGCTTAAGCGAGCTACCCTATGGCACAGACATGTGTCATGGCGTGGGCGAGCGTTTCGGGACAAGAGTCTCGGGCGTCTTCCATTGAGAATGGGATCTCGTGGACAGTGTCAGACGGCACGGGTGTGCCGACATTGCGCTTTCTCCCATGGGCCGGAGGTTCGATATAGCACCCGCTATGCCGTTTTATCTCGGCAAATGATTTAGCATGGACACGGAAGGGTTCATGCCTCGTTATGTTCGGATGGATGGATGTCCGGGTAGTCCCGACGTTGGAAATATGCCCATGGGGTAGTTGTGACGATTCTTGACAAGCAGACCCGAGTCGGAGAGAGAAAGCTAATAACCTTAGCCTCATGCAAAGGCAAGGTTGAGCTGTAAGACTTGGCCTAGATTAAAGGCAAGTCAGATGGAGTCGCTTGATGGAGGGAAGTACACGTACAGGTAACGTGTATGTCTGAATAGAGTTCAGTTTCGCATGAGCTCAGTTCGGTTGAGGACGAGAGAACCTCGCCTAAGGTCCGACGAAGCTTCAAAAAGAATGGAGAAAAGAAGATTGGGGCTTGAGTTCCCCCTAAGGCTGACCATGTACGAGTGACTGTCATGGTGCCGCACGGTTGGAAAAGCCCGACCGTGACACCCCCCATGCCCACCCAACCCCCCGTGCGTGCGCCCCGTGCCCACCCAGCCCCACCTCATGGGCGCCCCCTATGCCCACCTCGCACGCACCATGCCCACCCAGCCCCACACCTGCTATATGCCATGCCCACCCTGCCCAATCCACGCGCGCGCCATGCCCATCAATTTTGCACCCTGCGGGCGCCCATGCCTACCAGCCCCACCCCCGCGCCTCCTCACCCACCTTGCACCCCTCCACGTGCCATGCCACCAATCTATGTGAATAGAGTCTGAATCTTAATGCAGATTTTAATCGTCCCTCTGTAATCGGTTGGCTCATATACATTAGTAACCCAACATTCCTTCTTACAAATAGTCTTGCACTTGACCGAGAGTGAATAACCACCCTTCAGAACTTCAACAACCGATATCTTGCTTTTGTCCCACATGGTAAGGATTCCTTCCGATTTCTCATAGGCTTCGATGTTGGTCCAACCAATTTCCTTTGAGCTCCACAATGCTTTGATAATTTCCATATCAAAATCTTCTCTCTTTGTTTCCTGAATGAGTACCAAATCTTGATTAATGTTCTTAATAAGTCTCTTAATTGCCAAATGTTTGGACAAATCTCCAAGCCCTCTTGTGTTCCATGATATGTTTTTCATGATGGGCAACACTACTATTCGACCTTTCTTCACACCTGAGTTGCTTGCTCCAAGGATCAACCGAGAGTGATGTCATAAGCTTCAATTAATGGGAGCAAATTTTGAGGAATAGCCTCCTTATTGAGAGGAGGTATTACTGAAGCATCAACTGCATTAATTTCTGGGATATTCTCCTCATGAAATATCTCACGGAGGTTTTTGCGAAAGCTATCCTGAATCCTTGCTTCTTCTCGAATTTCCTCTGCCTCTGAACAATCAATGTCTTCACTGCTTGCCCTCACAATTGACTTGTAATCGGACTCTTGCTGACGAGAAAGAGAGGTATTGCCATTGACACATGGAATAC
The DNA here is from genome assembly GCA_002890555.2 of Lagenaria siceraria. Lineage (NCBI taxonomy): Eukaryota > Viridiplantae > Streptophyta > Magnoliopsida > Cucurbitales > Cucurbitaceae > Lagenaria > Lagenaria siceraria. Next base: position 79,160 of record CM016487.1, on the reverse strand, counting down.
CTTTCACAAATTGTACGTTAGAACCTGAGATTTGAGAATTGAATGGTGAAACTTTTGATGAGGAGGGCGAGGTTTAACTAACCTTTTGTGAGAAATGGCTCGGGTTTGTGCTTGGACGCAATATTCTTCCAGCAGATTTGAGTTCGCAAGTAACAACCAAGAGTTGATGAAGGATGTCTTCTTTCATGCAAAGTGTCTTGGCAAAGGCTTCAACAAATGTGACCTTTTTCTTGAAGCCACGAGGAATACAGGGAATGCAGGGAGCCTTTCAACTTCCTTAGACAAAACTGATTTGGAAAAAGGGAGACTTCATATTTGCTGGAGAGAGAAAATGACTGCTCCGTATTTCTCCCTTTTGAAATTCCCCAAAAGGAATACCATGGGACGCTCCTTCTGTCATCAGTGCAATGCAACCTTTGGTTGGGACACCAATAGTATCCCCATTGGCTTTAATATTCTGACAAGGATTTTTCTTATCTTTCCTCATTAAATGAAATTCTCCCCCTTGCTGAGATGTGTTCCCACTGTCATTGGAAAAGGGTAGATTTGAAGGATCGACTGGGATCTCAGGAGGCTTCTTCTCCGGCACTGGAGGAATCATCGGATTTTGAACTTCTTTTCTTAGAGCTTCAAAAGGATTTCTTAAATATAATGGAACCGATTGAATTGAGACTAGATAATCCAAATCTTTTGATTTAGAGATGGATTGAACTCCATCTTTTATAACTTGATTTAATCGCAGTGGATCAAGTGGATTTGTAAAGTCTTTAGCAAGTAAAGGCCCTGTAGTGATGGATGGAGGATCCAGAGCTTGAATATCACCGAAATTCAAAAAAATATTCCCTCGATTAAAATCAATGATTTCAATGGTTGAAGGCATAAAGCTACACAGATTCTTTTTAACTTGTATTTTAGCTTCCAAGCTATACAGATTCTTTTTAACTTGTATTTTAGCTTCCGAGCAACTTAGTAAGTTAATAGTGTTAGTTGCAATATCCTTAAGCCCCCCCCAAAATAATCTCCTATTGCTTCAAAGGTCTTCCTGCTCCAATAGTCCAGAGGGAGGTTTTTAATTTTAAGCCAACATTTAAATCCTTTCGTTAATAATGGTCGACTGTGTTTGAATTTGTTCCAATTTTCAAATAACAAATGAAAAGGACCCATCTCTTGCCATTTCCCTAGGTCTTCAATTAAATCCTCTAAAGATCCCTCTTCTAGTTTGATCGATGCATTCTCTACAAACAGTGGATTAATGATGACTTTGGTTTGAAAAAAATCTTCCAAGACTTTTGCAATCTCTTTCCAGTCATTGAACACGAACAATCTTGATACAATCCACAAATGATTAAAATCTTCCTTGAAAACCTCTGTATTTTTGCGTACCCAGTATGAGCTTATACTCTATTTTCCTTTAGTCAGAAACAGGGGACTGCTTGAAGTCAAATTCTCTCTCCGTGAACTTACTCCGTTTTTCTACTACTGGAAAAGAGGATTGGCAGGGACCTTTTGACTTCACCTTATCTGCATAGCTTTTTCCCTAAACCTGAGTAGAGAGTGTTTTAGCCCTTATCAAGCTCTGATTGAAAGGTTTCAACTTAGGAATTTGTTGCTTTTGCCAGAGAATGTATTCATATTTCTTCAGAAAACCGTTCAACATTTTAAGGAAGGACTTCCAATCTTGTTGAGAATCTCCCAAATGAACATGGATGAAAAAATGTCCCTCGTTGCTGGCCATACGACGCATCTTAGATACTAACCGGAATCAGCTCGAAATTTCGATATTCTTGTCACTCCATAATCATCTCGATCGTTTTTGAGGAAATATTGATTAGTGGGGCCTTGGAGCAATTCAGTTATGGAATTCATGAACCATCTCAAATGAGAATTTGATAACAGTAATATTTCTTTGGCTTCCACGTCCTCAATATGGAATGAGCCATCCTCGAACCACATACAATAGAACGAACCATGAACTTTACAGCTTTCCACTTCTATTGCATTAGCCATATTTAAAGGTACCAAAGATGAAGATGATTGAACTAAGGCTGCCAAAAAGTTCACCGGAGAGGAGTCAACTATCGATAGGATAAAAGACGGAAAAATGTACACCGGAGAAAATAAAGTATTTTGCCGGAGAAGGTAAGTAACCGAAGTGGAGGCGAGGAGGAAAGGGGAAGTGCAGAGGGAGAGAGGAGAGAAGAGAGAAACAAACTTGAACTCCCATGATCACTAATTTTTGAAGCTTCTTTTTTACATTTTTTAATTGTAAAATATGGACTGTGGCATGTATGAGATCTTTGAAGAGCCAATCTCAATGGAAAATTCTCTGTATCATAGCAGTAAAACATTTTCAATGAAGCGTTTCAACAACATACAGAGTAAAAACTCCCAAAAAACAATAAAAAGAAACTTTATTTAAAAATAAGAAGAAAGCTTCCCAACTCAACTACTCAAGTTGATTATACTTGTTGAATAATCACTAATCTTAAAAATGCTGCTCTATAAAAAGTACAAAGAGAGAGATGTACATAGAGAGAGATAGCAACTAAAAAGAAACAATGAAACTCTCTCAGTTCCTGTTCAGGTCTTGGACGTAGTAACTAATGTAGACTACGAATCTTGGAGAATTCTTGAAGGAAAATCATATTTATTAATTGTCCATACATGGGGTGAAGACTCCTATTTATAGAGTCTTAATACAAGTGGGGTAAAAAGGGAATTAACCTAAACCTATTACCTAATTACCCAATTTAACCCCATTCTACTTATATCATTCTACCTTTCCAAAAAGAAAACTCGTCCTCGAGTTTTAAAAAGAAGAAAAAAAAATGAAATAATTAAGAAATAAAATAAACTTGTACAACGGAGTATGGTCAAACCAACATCCTACATCTTGAACAAAATTATTATGTAAAAAAGTCCAAGACATAAAATTTCCATCAAGTCCATCAAGTTCATCAAATCTTTCATCATCAAGGTCATCTAGTACCTCTGTTGCATGTTGCATCTAGAGGTTCCTTGAATATACGGTCGAAGGCACGATTCTTGGCCCAATTAAAAAAAAATTGATGTTCAGTCGGCCATTATAGCAAGGCAAGTCAATTTTCATTCTATAATCCGAATCTTGGTGCCAATGTTGATGTTTCAAGTTCTGATGCCAATCTTGATATTCTTGGACAACTTCTTGGTCATAATGTCTAAACAATGGATGATGTTGTTGACCATTATGATAAGTTGGTTAAGTTTCTTAAACATGAGAATTATTATTGCATGATCTTGAGGTCTTGGGAGGATATTTGATGTATCAATGGTTGGATCTTGGTAATTTTGAAAGTGGTGATTGTCTACCAGTTGATTTCTTTGGATGAAGGGTCTTGGTGGACTTCTTGCTCTTTCTTGAAAATGTCGACCATAATTTTCCTCTTGATAGAAAACAAGGTCATTATGACCATAATTTTTATGTTCTTGGTATGGTTTTTGGGCTTGAAGATGGTTTTCTTGATACAAAGGGTTAGGAGGGTACCTTGGAAAATAATTTTGGTGGAATTGTGGACAACCTTCATTGCTTGAAGAATCCGAATCATATCCCATCATATTGTGTGGAATCAATCTTTCTTGTTGTTGAGGAAGAATACCTACCGGATGATTTTGATAATTGATTGTTGGTTAAAATTTTGAAATTTGTCTTCCGGGTGGATTTCTTACAACTTGCATTGTTGGATTTTCTTGGTTGGTTCTTGATTGATTGTTTTTCATCTTTCCCATTTTTTTCTAAAACGGAGACGAGCCTCTTCATTGAAATAATGAAATGAGGCTAATGCTCAAAGTACAAGAACCAAGGATCAGCAGATGCATCCAAGAATCTCAACTAGGTTGACACTCCCTTAGCACCTCCATTGTATCTAATAAAATCTAAAAACTTCATTGCATAGTACAAAAGAAAATACATCCCCAACTCAATGGACAAAAGAAAATACAACCACAAACTCATTGGACACCTATGCGATACAAACCAATAAGCTACAGAAGCAAAATACAAAAGTAAAAACTAGTTAAACAAAATATCCTAATGAGAAGCTCAAAATTAAATGGCTGGTTGAGTGAATGCCCTCCAATTTAGACTGATATCCTGAACCGAGAAGTCTTCAAAAGATTTGGATAAAGCGCCCCAAGAAGAAGCATTAAGTCTTTCCATCTCAAAACCATCCAACCAAGGAGTTGCTTTATCTTTGAAGACTCTTTGATTCCTTTCAAACCATAATTCTGCTAACAAGGCTTTGACTGCATTGCTTCATAGTAAATGAGGGTCAGATTTCAGCACTGGACCAATAAGAATCTGCAGCACATTTTCACGAAAATTGCTACCAAAAACCCAGCTTAATTAAAAAAAATGCCAAAAAGACTTCGCCAACATTTACCAGCGTAACAACAATAAAAAACACAGGTGCTGGAGGTCTTCAAAAGCCGCTGTACAGAGAGAGCAAATTGAAGGAGACAAGCAATGGGGTGGGAGTTTCCTCTGGGAAGAAACAGACAAATGATGCCATCAACAAAGGTTTCCAAATTATCCAATCTTCAATTGATGGTTTGAGGGGAGGTGGAGAAGGTTGCTTCCGCTTCATTAGGAGGGAGAGAATGGGATGGGAGTTTCCTCTGGGAAGAAACAGACAAATGATGCCATCAACAGAGGTTTCCAAATTATCTAATCTTCAATTGATGGTTTGAGGGGAGTTGGAGAAGGTTGCTTCCGCTTCATTAGGAGGGAGAGAAGGAAGAGTGGAGAGTTTACCGAGCCCTTTACTCGTCATGAGGTCGCTCTGGTACCAACATGGTGAAGACTAAGAGTCTTGGAGAAATCTTGGAGTAGAAGTTTTTATTAATGATCTAAAGTGAGTGATTGGTTTCCTTTAAATAGGCTCAAAGGGAAAGAGTTTGTACACACCTAATTAACTAACTAACCTCCCTTAAATAGACCCAAAGGAGAAGAGTTTTGTCACACCTAAACTAAAATTAAAACTGAATTAGAAAAGAGAATACAATCTGTCTTTTTTTTTACAAGAAATACCCAAAATACCCTTGATATTCCTACATTAGAGAGACTACCTTTTCTATTGATATTCCTACACAAAAGAAATGATCGTTAATGTTACAACTTTTGACCTCTATAATGAATCAAGTCAGAAGCAAGAAGAGAAGTATGTTGAGAGTGGCCGGAAACGAAGGAAGAAGATGCAAGAAGAGGTTGGAGTTACTTGATGGAGTAAAGAACGTTGGAGAGAGGAGAGAGCATACTTACCTTTCCAAGCAAAACTTGAAATGATACAACAATATAAAGCAGGAAAGATATTCCTTTGCTCTTGTATCATTTTTGTAATTTGAGCATTAGTCTCATTTCATTATATCAATGAAGAGACTCATTTCCTTTAAAAAAAAAATATAAAGCAGGAAAGATAAAAACATTCCAATTTAAACACAAGTCTTGAATAGAAAGTCTTGCAAAGAGCTTGGAAAGATAGCACTAGAATGAAGTTTAACCCGAGCAGATTCATAGTAAACAAAGCGTAGAAGAGACTTATCTTGGAAGATTCTCTGATTTCTTTCGGACCAAATCTTTGAGAGGATAGCTTTAACCGCATTTGACCATAGTAATTTAGAGTTCTTATCACTCCATTAACTTTTGGTCACTTCTTCTAGGTAAATTCCATTTTATAAAATGAAATTATTTCTTGTGATAAAGGAGGTGTTCGGGTAATACTAGTATACTACTGCTAAAAAAGAGTTCTTAATGTATGCGGACAACACAAACATATTATACTTTGATGTTTTGAAGGGTGGTAATCTTTTAGTCCTTCATAAACCATGGAGAATTTCGGTTCTTTCATCAATTGTTGTGCGTAGTACCAAGATCGAAGGATACTCAAGGGTTCTAATAGAAAATAATTTTCTTCCGTTGGATGAGAACATTCAATTATTGCAGCCATCAGTTTCCCATGGTTCTATTAGAGTAGATTTATCTTTAGCATTTAATTTGGTAGCAAATAGTCCTAAAATTTCAATGGAAAGGTATGATTCTCAAGCTTTCAAAACTCCCCATCAAAATTTAAAATAGCCTACCTTCATGCCTTCTTATAAAAAATTTTATTCTCGTAAACGAGGGGCTTCTTTATTATCAAAGGATGCTGATTTTAATCCTGATGTAATTCAAATTTGCTACACTCTTGCCCAAATTCCAGCACTAATTAGGAAACAACCCGAGATTTCTTGCTCCAATCTTACTGTCACTAGATCGACTATTCCAATTATGAATGGAAAATTCAATTTAACGAGGGAAGTTCTAGCCATTGCAAGTCCAAAAAGTCATGTGATAGAGGAAGATTCAGATTACGACTCTTTGGCAAGTGTTAGTAGTGAAGAACTAGAAAGTTTGGTCCTAGACTCAACCTCAGAATATGATTATGTTCTTTTCGGAAAAGAGGTTGCAAATCTCTTTCAAACTACTTGCAAATAGTCACCACAGTTGCTTTCTTGTAAGTTCTCCTTGCTTAAATCTCATGAAATCCCATCAAAGTTTTCCTCATTAATTGAAGCTTGCAGCCTCATTAATTGAAGCTTGCGGTTTGAAGCTCGGAAGGGTTATTCATCACAATTCACTTTAATTTTGATGGAAATTGGAATCTCAATATTTCTGCTATATCCAGAAGAGTTTTGTGGTTGTTCTCTGAAGTTGTAGGTTTTGTTTAATTTGGTTCAAAGAGTTCGATTCTGATTTTCTTTTTTAGAAGATTGCTTAAGGAAGATGATATTTAGGAATTTCAGCAACTTCTTATGGATCTATCAAATAAATCCCTTGGGATTTTGCCAGACTCAAGATGCTGGTCCATGGAATCTTCTAGTAAATTTTTGGTTGAATCCCTTTTTTGAAGCTTGGTTGCCGAGGACAATATGGCCAAAGAAGAGTATAAAATTCTATGGAAGTCAAATAGTCCTAAAAGAATCAATGTTCTTATTTGGATTATGCTGTATGGTTCCTTAAATTGTTCTTCAACACTTCAAAGGAAAGCAACCAGATCATTACTTATCTCCATTCATAAGCCCCCTATGCAAGGCTGATTGTGAAGACTTCCAACACCTATTCTGTGATTTCAGCTATTCCTTTGCATGCTGGAAAAAGCTTATGTCCATTTTTCATTTAAACCGGGTCTTCTGCAAATCCTTATGTGCCCTTTGTGTCTAGCAAATGAAGAGAACTGACAGCACCGATCAACCTAGTTGAGATATCTGAACGCACTCACTGATCCATATTTTGGTTGTTCCTTTGCTCTCGTATCATTTTTGTAATTTGAGCATTAGTCTCATTTCATTATATCAATGAAGAGACTCGTTTCCTTTAAAAAAAAAAAAGAAAGAACTTACAACACCTATTTTTTAAATGTTCTTATACAAGCAAAGGTTGGTGGAAGCTCAGATTTTGGTAGAGGGAATATGCATCAAATTTTGGTTGACCCTCTCCTATCTTCTAAAGCTCAGATTCTTTGGTCTAATGTCGTTAAAGCTTTAATTTCAGAAATTTGGTTTGAACGAAATCAAAGAATATTTCATGATAAAACTTTGGATTGGACGGATCGACTCGGATCTACTCGACTACTTGCTTTTTCATGGGGTTCCCAATCGAAGATTTTTTTTTGAATATTCTATACAAGATATTTGTCTTAATTGGAACACTTTTGTTTTTTCTATATAATCATGTACTAGCTTTATCCAGCAAATTTCTTTTGTATAAGGACATGATGAGGGTGCTATGGTTGTGTTAACCTTGAGATAATCGGGTGCACCTACTGATCCTAGGACTTCTTTGACTTGTTTGTACCTTTTCTCTTTTGTTTCTTGTTCTTTGAGCATTAGTCTCTTTTCATATGTTTCTATTTCAAAAAAAAATTCATGTAGTTCTTTCACATTAAGATCTTTATGAGTAACACAAGTTTCCTGTATCTCGTCTAGTCTAGGCCATTCTATTCTCGTCTAGTCTTTTTAGTCTTATTGTTGTTGTTGTAGCTTCTATTTGATATTTTGTTATGTTGTTATTCTTGTTGTTGCTCTTTTTACTCTTTTTGGATTGCTTTGTCAGTTAGTTAGTTTGTTTGGTTTTCTTGGAGAGGTTTGGATTAGGGGTGTCATCCTTGTTCCTGGGTGCACCTTCTGATCCTTAGGTCTATTTTTTGAATATCTCTTTTTGTACTTCGAGCATTAGTCTCATTTCATTAATTTAATAAACGAGGCTTGTTTCCGTTTCAAAAAAAAAACACAAGTTTCCTGTAAAAATAAAAATACCACTTTTCTGATGAACAAAACATAATTATCATTAACTCAAGGTTCATGAATAAGTTATTGTCCAATAATGAGCAAGGACTTCCTATCTTTGCAGATCAATGATCTTGCAGATATTGCACGCTGTTCAGCAAATACACCTCTGGGTGATGATTGCTCGATGCAATATCTACTAACATGCCTTGAAGACTTGAGAGTTGTCATTAACCGCAGGAAGTTTAATGCGCTGACAGTTGACACTTTTGGCACTCGCATTGAAAAGTTAATCCGGTCTGTAGCTTTGCAGTATAAATTTGATTTTCAAAGTAATATGCACTTTACCACATGTTGGCATTCTATTGTCAACTTCTCTAATGACTCCCATCATGCCAAATTTCTTTTTAATGTTCTCTCAAATGTGTATACTGCCCAGATTTCTCTTGACTTTTGATGGTTGGTGATTTCACAGGGAGAAGTATTTGCAACTTTGTGAGCTGGTGGATGATGAAAAGATTGACATAGCAAGTACTGTTATTGATGAAGATACTCCTCTTGAAGATGACATTGTTCGTAGCTTAAGAACTAGTCCCATCCATTCTTCAAAGGACCGTACATCAATTGATGACTTTGAGATTATAAAACCAATCAGCCGTGGGGCATTTGGTCGCGTTTTCCTCGCAAAAAAGAGGACAACGGGGGACCTTTTTGCAATAAAGGTTAATTTTCACACTGATGCTTAAATAATGTTCCCAGCATTTTACCTTATTTTTTGGCCTCTTTGCAATAAAGGTTAATTTTCACACTGATGGTTAAATAATGTTCCCAGCATTTTACCTTATTTTTTGGCCTCTTCTTCTACTACCTTATACTTTCAATATTGCATGGAATATAATATTCTTAGCCTGTAGTAATATTGCATGGAAGATAATATTCTTAGCCTGTAGTGCATGTATACTATTTCTCTACATTTGAAAGTGGTAAATTGAAATTAATTACCAAAAATGATATGGAAGCATAAGAAGCTGTCCCATCAATTAAGGATTTGAGCAGGATACCCTAATTTACCTTAATCCTACTACATCATTCTATCTCTAAAAAAAAAGGCTAAATTTCCTCCAATATTTTAGTTTGGTTCGTTTCTTAGCTTCTTTTGGTATTCTCTTTGTAAGCTTTTGGTGCTTCTTAGTTGTAGGCTTTTCATCTTATTTGACTTGTACTATTCATCCATTGTGATTGTCTTTCTATTTGTTTGCTTTTCATCTTATCAATGAAAAACTATCGTTTCCTTTTAAAAAAAATCTTCTTGATTTCATACACAAGAGGAGACAAATCATTGTTATCTGATTTGTCATAGAAAAAAGTCAGGAATGAGACTCTTTTCATTTGTTTTCCTTCTTTCTTCATATTCAGCAGACCACTTCTTGATGTCTTCCTTCAATTTTCTAAGTTTAGATTTAATCACAAATCATTCCTATCCTTGTATTTTTCACCATGGCCATGTGAATCAGATTGTTTCTTTGAAAAGGAAACCAGTTTCTTTCATTGATATAATGAAGTGAGATTAATGCTCATAGTAAACCAGATTGTTCTTATAACATGTCATTCCATCTGTAAGGAATTATAGGACCTGGATTTATTGAGTTTTTATGTGAGCAACACCAGGTTCTGAAGAAAGCTGATATGATTCGGAAGAATGCCGTTGAAAGTATTTTGGCCGAACGTGATATTTTAATTTCTGTGCGCAACCCTTTTGTGGTGAGCTTGTCTATTTGGTCGTGTAAGTTATGCCTCATTTTCTTTTTGGTTTTGTTTTAACTGTAAAGTTAATTGTATCAGGTTCGCTTCTTCTACTCTTTTACTTGTCGTGACAATTTGTATCTTGTGATGGAGTATTTGAACGGAGGAGACCTTTACTCCTTGTTGAGAAATTTGGGCTGCTTAGATGAAGAGGTTGCTCGTGTATATATCGCAGAAGTTGTATGTATATGTTCCTTTTCATCTTTCATTAGGTCTGCAAAGTGAACAGTTATTAGTATTGCAAGCTAAATATTTGCTCGTTTCTTTAACTTTTCAGGTTCTTGCTTTGGAGTATTTGCATTCACTTGGGGTAGTTCATCGGGACTTAAAGCCTGATAATTTATTAATAGCACATGATGGTCATATTAAGGTAAATCAATAATGATGAATATGTTTGCTCTAATAACTTATTCAGGATAATTATAATAATTGGGAGGCCTTTATTTAATAACTTAAAGCCTGATAATATGTTTGCTCTTATCCGCCTCAAAATGGTGTTCTTCCTCGTCCTGTATCTTCGCTGATTATTCAAGTAATGATATTTGTAATAATTGGGAGGCCATTATGTGAGTTTAAGGCTTTGGTTTTTCTTATTGCTTTATGTTTCTCTTTAGTGTACGGTGTACCTTTAATAGTATTGTTCTTTATGTTGTTTTCTTTTTCGAATCTTCTCAACTCTCAGTAAAAAATTCCTTTATTCTTAAAAAAATGCATTTAATTACCATCACTGAAATTTCAGCTTATCATAAAAATGGAAATAAAAATAATTCTTTGTTACTTACAGAACTATTTTGCTTCAAGCAGCTGACAGATTTTGGGCTTTCCAAGGTTGGTCTAATCAACAGTACTGATGATTTGTCTGGACCAGCTGTTAGCGGGACCACTCTTCTTGGCTATGATGAACCTACAATGTCTGCTTCTGAGCATCAACAAGAAAGACGGAAAAAGCGTTCTGCTGTTGGCACACCAGACTATTTGGCACCAGAGATACTATTGGGAACTGGACACGGTTCGCATAGACCACCTTTCTTTCTTTCTTCTTCTTCCTTTTTTTTTTAATTTTAAATTTTAAAATTTCAACTTAAGAGTAGCTGTCTTAAAGCTTTTCTTTTTCCTTCTATTTGTTTTTTTTTTAAGCAACAAATTTCAATGATGTATGAAATTACAAATTACAAAAGAAGGGCCAAATCAAACCAAAGGAGTTACAAAAGATTTCTCCAATTGGTCAGAAGAGAGAACTATAAAAGGATGTGTATTTGCACCAAGTCATAGCAAGAAAGATATCATGTTTATTAAGAATCACTACCCCAAATCCAGAGATCTCCACCCCTTCACGACAAGATGCATCCACATATATAATTGACCAAAAGGGCTCATGGACTCCCTTGATGACAACTCAAGATCAATCACACCAGGATTCGAGTAAAAGCTTGTCCACTCACAACCAACAGAAATCGATGGAATAGGGGATTGATGGTAAATTTTGTTACGATCTCCCCAAATAGCCTACATCCCCACACATGCAATGGTGAACTCAATAGAAAGAGACATAACCATCTTCACCCAACGCCTCTTATCAAAAAAGTCAACATCCTTAGACTTCCAATTAGAGATAAGAATACCCAAATTTTCCTAGCTCTCGAGCATTCAAATAAAGCATGTGCTGTTGTTTCAACTGCAGACCCACACTGTGGACAAACAGGATCAATATCAATATGACGACCCCTTAAGTGATGACACGTCGGTAAAAATTGTGGAATGCCTTCCAAACAAAGTGTTTCACTTTTGATGGGATCTTAGAAGTCCACACCCTTTTCCACCAGTCTCATATTTGTTTCACCCGAGGCGTTCCACGACAATTGAGCTCTATTAGTTCTCCTAAACAAGATGACGTAACCCTTGGGTGAGCATTTCTAGTATAGTAAAAAAAGGAATTAATTAGAAATACTCCCCCGTTGCTCTCCTCCTTTCCCTCCCCTATCTTCTCCGATCAACTCTGTTTTGAACCCCAAATTTCTCCGTTCATCTCCAACTCACCCCTGATTTCAGCCCCATCCCTGTACAACCCTCACGTTAATCCTCAGCTCCTCAGTTTCGAGTTGGCTGCCTGGAATTCAGACATGGAAGTCAAGAGCTGCAGAATTGATGACTTTTTCTTTTGTGCTTGGAAAGAAGGACCAGGTTTCTATGTTGAAGATTTCAGTCGAAAGTTCAAAGTGTTGCTCTCTTCAGAAATGATAAGATGGTTTGAAGACTCTTTGAAGCTCTTGTTGGCCTCGCCCTTTTACTTCTTCTAATCAAGGAAATCAAGAGTTGATCATGGAGTTTTACGTCTTGCTAAGTTCTGGTCAGCTAAAGAATGGTTTGTTGAATGTGCAATATGGCCTTCCTCGGGTGGACGGACAAATATTCATGTCCCTTTAGGAAGTAATAAAAAAGGGTGGCTACAGTTCAAAGATATGCTTAATTCAAGTATCCTCAATTCTCATAAAGCAATCCTTCAACAGGACTTTGGTGAAGATCCTTCAGTGGCTGGAAAGTTGGGTAAAACTAGTGCAAGATCATGTGCAGAAGTAGTTCGTCCAGTCAATCAAGTAATTGATAATTCATGAAGAAATAAAGAGGAAGGGAGTCAATTCAAAGATCAGTCAGAGCAAGATTCTTCAAAGAAAAGAAGTCAAATTTCAAAGTCTCAAGCATCAGGTGTTAGCTCTTATTGGGTAAAGAAGGAATCGGAAGTATTTTCACTAAATTTAAATTCTCTTTTATGGTATCTAAAATGTTTGCCCATTATTCTTGGAAAGAAATTAAGTCTTCTTTGGAAGATCATCTTCAAGTCCCAATTTCAATCAATCCTTTCATGGATGATAAAGCTTTATTGAAAGTGGAGAAAGAGGTTGAATCATGCTTGAATATTGGGAAATGGCAGCTGTATGGTCATGTACATTTGAAGCTGGAACACTGGTCTAACCGGGCTCATTCCAAACCAGAATTCTTGAGGTGCAATGGAGGATGGATTCACATAAAAAATCTTCCTCTATCCTATTGGAAAAGCTCAGTGTTTGCAGCCATTGGTCAGCAACTTGGTGGTCTGATAAACATTTCTTCAGACTCTTAGTTGCTTAGATTGCTCCTCAGCTCTCATTCAAATTGAAAGTAATGTTTGTGGCGTCATCCCTTCTTTAATGACTATTAAAGATTTTAATATTGGAGAGTTCACAATTAATTTTGAAGCTTTAGATTCCTGGAATTCTTTTTCGAAGAATCAATTAAATTTCGTTAATTTGCTGGATTTTAATCCTTCAAATTCCCTAGATCAGGAATGGATGCTGCTGGTGCTAAAGGATGAAGAGTGCTTTGAAGAGAAGGAAGCTGAAAAGGTAGGGGTTATTAATGCTGAAGAGGAAGTGAAAAGGCCAATTGACTCATTATCTCAGGATTAATGTCATGTGAGGCTTCCTCAAATGACAAAGAGCCATCAGCATTATTGGAGGATAATATTCAAAATACGACTAGTTCATTGCTTGAAAAAATTGCAGAATTCGAAGGGCATTTGATTTTAATTCTCACGGTAGTTTGAATGGGGATTCAACCGATACTTCAATGAATGAGGCAGTTGAAAAAGCTGTATTTTGGAAAGAGAATGAAATTCGGGACACGCCTTCTTTAAGTCCCTTGGAAGAAGATAAAATTCTTGATGATATTCTGGTAGTTGAATCGACATTTCTGGTTACCAAGGTATCTCTTCCCTTAGCCAATAATTTTGAAAAATCTTCTTCTTGCAAGAAAGTGGAAGAGTCTGGAGTTTGTTCAAAGTAGGAAGAGGGAAGGTCAGAATTCAATTTTGAAGTTGAAGAAAATATTGTTGCAGCCGATTCTCCAACTCCTAAAATCCCTATCCTTTATTCAAGGAGAAAATCGTCTCCAATCTTCTCAAAGCTTCAAAAGATTAATCAAGATGCGGTGAAAGTTAATTGTGTGAAAGCTGAAGTTCCTTGTCTAGCCGCAAAATGGAAAGATTCTCTAAATTCAGTGAAGCCCTCTCAAGAATTCAAGCAATCAGTGTTAAGATTTCCAAATTCTTCGGTGGAATTCAGAAGGTGCACTCCTTGTCTTCCTCCTAAAAATCAGTCAACAAATCGTATTGAGTCTGAGGATGATTAAGATGAAAGTGTGAGTAGTGAGGATGAGGATTTAGACAATCCATGCTTGGAGCAGATTATTGAAGACCAATTTGGTGAAGATTTGGTGGATCTCTTCAAAAATAAAGGAAAGGAACCGGAGAGTATTTCCAACCAAGTAAGTCTCACCCCTCTTTCAACTTCTCAATTTCCTTCTAACCTCATTTCTATTGTGGAAGTTTGTGGAATTCAGCTGGGATAATTTCGTGGATTGGAGTGTTTCTGTTTAAGAAGTTGTCAATGAAGATTGTCTCATGGAATACCAGAGGGCATGGGGATGCTTCAAAGAGAGTTGCATACTCTTGGTGTTCTCTCCTGGTGCAAGATATATGTTTGATTTGATGTGCTTTTATTTTCTTTGATTAGCTTTATTTTTGCACACTTCGGATGCTTATTTTATATTCTCAGTGTTTCTTTTCTTTTTCAGTTTCATTGTAATACGAGCATTAGTCTCTTATCATTAAATCAATGAAAAATTTTGTTTTCTTTCAAAAAAAAAAAAAAAGCCCTACTATTAGAACTTTGGTTGGAAAGAAATCAACGAATATTTTAGAATTCCTCTCTTTCTCAATTTGATCGTTTTGATTCAGCACATCTCAAAGCTTCTTATTGGTGTTTGTTATCAAAGATATTCGATGGGTTTTCTGCTCAAGATATGCTTTCATTTACCCTTTTTTATAGTCTTATTCGTCTTGGTTCTTTTCTCCTTTCTAGTTTTGTCTGGTCTATTATTTGTTCTGAGTGTCTTTCTTTTGCTTATTTATTATGGTGTTTTTTTTGGTGTATTTTGAGCATTAGTCTCTTTTCATTTACTTAATGAAAAGTTTCTTTTTTTTTTTTTTTTAAGAATAGAGATCAGTCCAACAACAAATGTTGTAAAGAACAATTGATTTTCCAATATCCTCTTTGGACTAAAAAACTTTTGAGAGCTTGTAAATCTAGCCTGAAGCGATTATAATTGCAAACTATTTTACTAATAATAAAAATATCTAATCTGGATTTTCTTCCTTGTTCTGTCTGTAGGCGCCACAGCTGACTGGTGGTCTGTTGGAATTATTTTATTTGAACTAATTGTTGGCATTCCGCCCTTCAATGCAGGGCATCCCCAGGTTTACTTCTTGTTGTATAATAGATCTTCTTACTGTCTTTCCTCTTTTCAGTTGCCAAAAAGCCGTGGGGTGGGTTGTTCTTCTATGATCAATCCTTTTTTTGGGCTGGAACGAGGTCTTATTATATATTTTGATTATATTAATCTCTTTCGTGTTATCTCTCATTTTTTTTCCTCTTTTCTTTACGTTCACTTCACTCCTTGGCCTATTTTATTTTGGAATTGGTTATATGAGAATAAAGTTTCAAGTTTCTTGCATGAAAGTTAAGGTTCAAGCGAGGATTTGGTCCAACCTAGAAAATGATTAGTCGTTAATTCAAACTTGTAAAGAAGAGGATAGGTTGAATAGAGATGTAACATTAGAAAGAGAAAAGTTTGTTTAGAAATAGTTGTTGAGATGCCTAGAATATGTTATCTCACATCTGAAAGGAATAGGAAAGTCATCCGTTCCTATATCTAAAAGGAGTAAGATTAGGTTCTACTTCTAAAAGGGGTAGAAAAGTAATAGGATCCAAGTCGTATAAAAGGACCATAAGGCTTTGGTTTTCTATTTATATAATGTCATGTACATTATCTTTGTACTCTGCTCCCTTTAAAGATAATAAAAATGATTATCCTTCTGCTTGTGAACATAGCTAGTACACTGTTAGTGAAGCACGTAGATCTGTGTGTGGATTGGCAATGAGAGGCACCATCATAAGCTCTGATACCATATTAGATAATATGAGGTTCTATCTCAAAACCAATTGGCAATAAGAGGAGCAACCCATCTATCTTCTTGAGAGTGTGAGATCCCTTGATTTTTCCAATGTGGGATCCTTAACATGTCCCTTCAAGATGGTGTCTCTTTTAGGTTCACCATTCTTGATTGGATCTCAATCTTTTTTTATTGGACCGAATACCCGTTTGAACTTTATGGGCTCTAACACCATATTAGGTAACATGGGGTTCCATCTCAAAACCAATTAGCAATGGGAGGAGTAGCCCATCTATCTTATCAAGATTGTGAGATCCTTTAGTTTTTCCAATGTGGGATCCTCAACATGCCTCCTTAAAATGGTGCCTCTTTTGGGTTCACCATTTTTTATTGGATCACAATTTCTTTTTATTGGATCGAATACCCGTGTGGGTTTTATGGGTTCTGATACCATGTTAAATCGCCAATTGACCCAAAAGTTTAAGCTTTTGGGTCAATCGCTGATTTAAGATATATAGTAGAAAGACCACCAACCAATACAGAAAGAAATATTACAAATCTAAATAATAAATGTGAATACACAATAAATATTACAAAAGATATAAGGAAATCCAACAATCCCCCTCAAGCTGGTTTGTAGATATCTTCCATAGCCAACCTGTAGATAAGTTTATCAAATTGCCTTTTTGAAAGACCTTTAGTTAACATATCCGCTGTTTGTTCAGTCGTCGAAAGTTGAGATATGCAAAGTACACCCGCATCTATCATCTCTTTTATGAAATGCTTGTTAACTTCTTTTCTCCTAGAAGTTGTAAACTTGGAAGCGACATTTTAGAAGTTAGTTTGATTTGTGGTTTGATCCTTGCTCTTTGGACCTTATTAGGCTTCCTACCTCGTCTGCTCATTGGACTTCTGTCGGCTTTGGCTTTGTAGTTTATGTGTTCTCTAGTTTTGGTTTCCTTTTTGGAGCTGGTTTGTTAGGTTTTAAGTGTTTGCTTTTTGATGTCTTCTCCTCTTTGTATCTCAATTGTATTTCTTCTCCTTTTGTTTTTTTTTTGCAATTTCTTTATTTTCTGAAGGACATTGTATCCTTGAGCATTAGTCTTTCATTATATCAATGAAAAATTATGTTTCCTTTTGAAAAAAAAAAGCTTGTCAACTTCAATATGATTTGTTCTATCATGTAGGACTAGATTATGAGTTATGGCGATGATAGACTTGTTGTCACAATAGATTCATATAGGAGCTTGTTAAGAAATTGACAATCAAAGAGAAATTGAAAACGTAAACAATAGAGAATCAACACAGATTTACGTGATTCACTAGCAATATGTTAGCTACGTCCACAGGCAGAGAGAGATCAATTTATTATTGGAGAGAACATATTAGATTACAGATTAAGAGGGGCTTCTAGGATAAGAGAGTTTATATAGGGCACTACTTTAGGCCTTAGGCCCAAATTTGTAAATAATGTAAATAACGTAAATAGGATAATACAAATACAACCTAGCGTGACCCCAGTGTTTGGTCGTTCGGAGCTCTAGATAATAGATTCAAGGCATTCCAACAAAGCCTTGTGTGACAATTTCAATTCCTCAAGTATCCTATTAATCCATATACCTTCACAAATTCCATGTGCTAAGACTCTAAATTCTGCTTCTAACTACTACATTTTGTTTTTTACGTCATGGAACTAAATTTCCTCCAACAAATGAATAATAACTAGAAGTAGATCTTCTATTAGTAGTACTTCTAGCCCAATCTCCATCAATATACACTTCAACTTAAAGATTGTCGTCCTTTTGAAATAATATGCCTTTACTTGGAGTTCCTTTCAAATATCTTAGAATTCTATACTCTACTTCGAAATTAATGGGTCCAGGTGAATGCATGAATTGACTCACAATACTTACTGCAAATGTGATATCTGGACGTGTGAGATAAATAGATCAATCTACCCATAAGTATATGGTATCTGTCTTTCTTTTTTACTTCTTCAGCCTTTGAAACTTGTTATTTCAGATTCGGTCCAATAGGAGTTTCTGTTGTTCGAAAACCAAGTAAACTTGTCTCTTGAAGTAAGTCAATAACATATTTTCTTTGATTAATGCAAATACCTTTCTTTGATCTTGCAAATTTCATCCCTAAACAATATTTCAAGGCTCGTAAGTCTTTGATCTAAAATTCACTTGCAAGTTTGTTCTTAAGATCAACTAATTATTCTTCATCATCATCACCTATGAGAATAATATCATCAAAACACATAATTAAAATAGCAGTTCTATTAAAATTGCCGTTCTAGAGGATTTCTTGCACCATTCACTCTTCGAGGGTTTTCGTCTACTGGTTGAAGATTCATTTGGTTCAAGAGTTGAGTGTTTTGGTTGACTGATTGTTGCAACTTCGTGAATCCCTTCCAAAGTTCTTCAATCGATGTCTCCGCCAATGGCAAGCGTTGGTTTTGTGTTGTTGCCATGTTCATTGGGTGGTGTTTCGAAGATCCAAATTTGAACCAAAGTCCGTGCAAGGATTGTGCTCTGATCCTTTGTTTCTTTAGGTTTTGTATCATTCTTGTACATTGAGCTTTAGTCTCAATTCATTATGTCAATGAAGAGACTTGTTTTCTTTTAAAAAAATACCACTTGATACAGCTGAGAGAGAGTACTTTCCAAAGAAGTTCAAAGTTGATTTTATTAATGAAGGCAACCCTTTAAATAGGCAAAAAGACTAGAAAACCGATTGGACAAGTGGACAAACTAACACAAACTAACTGACTGACTTGGCAACCAACTAAAGATTACAACCAATATTAAAGACTAACTACAAGCAAAGGACAAAATCCCTCAATTATATAGGTGCCGCCGTCTTGTTCATCACTGCCAGTTTCTTGTGTCTCCAACGAGTAGGTCGTCGGTAGCCCTTCCGTTCGTGCGCAGCTGCTTCTGTTCGTGTCTCGGCTAGATCCGATTTTTTTGTGGTTTTTGTTCCTCGTGCTCGTGCGTGGTCGTTGGCCCAGCCGGTCGTGATTGCCTGTCACCATCTCGCTGCCAACCGCTGTCCACTGTCGTCGAATCAGGCCGTCAACCGCCGCCTGTTTTTTCCTTCCAACTATGGTTTTCTATTTCTTCAGCCCAATAATGTCTAATGAAAAATCACCTATTGCTAAAGTTTCAGACAATCGAATCCACTCCAACACTCCTACTGTTCAAATAACTTCCATTTGACTTAATGGAGATAACTTCCTTCATTGTTCCCAAAGTGTTTGAATGTATAATCGTGGGCAATGGAAGATTGGCTATATTATGGGAGAAAAAAACACCACTACCCCAGAAGACCCTTCCTTTGCCACGTGGGATGCTGAAAATTCCACGGTCATGACTTGGCTCGTAAATTCCTTGGTTTAAGACATCAGCTGCAACTATATGTGCTACTCTACGGGAAAGGAATTTTGGGATAGTGTGACACAGATGTACTCTGATTTGGGAAACCAGTCACACGTATTTGAGTTGAATCTCGAATTAGGAGATATGCAACAAGGAGGTCACTCGGTCACACAACATTTTCACTCTCTTAAAAGAATTTGGCAAGACATTTATCTCTTTGATACGTATGAGTGGGAGTCTACAATGACCAAAAACATTACAGAAAAACTGTGGAAGACGACCTTATCTACAAATTTCTTGCCGGCCTCAATGTTGAATTTAATGAGGTTAGAGGTAGAATCCTTGGGAAAACTACTCTTCCAGCTATTAATGATGTTTTTTCTGAAGTTCGTAGGGAAGAAAGTCCCAGGAATGTGATGATTGGAAAAAAACCTATTGAGTTAGTCGAAAGTTCTACGTTGGTAACTGAACATACTGCCATGAAGGCCTCTGATCATTTCAACAAGACACATGAAAAGCCTCGAGTCTGGTGCGATCATCGCAATAAGCCTCGGGTCTGGTGCGATCATTGCAATAAGGCCTCTGATCATTTCAACAAACACGTGAAACTTGTTGGAAGCTTCATGGAAAACCTGCTAATTGGAAAAGTTTTAAACAAAGTGCGAGAAATTCCTATCAGCATACCACAAATGCAAATGTTGCTAAGTCTAATCTGTCTAGCAAGGGCCAGATTGATCAAATCCTGAAACTGCTAAAACCTAGTTTTTCATTTGGTAATCCTAGTGT
The DNA here is from genome assembly GCA_002890555.2 of Lagenaria siceraria. Taxonomy (NCBI): domain Eukaryota; kingdom Viridiplantae; phylum Streptophyta; class Magnoliopsida; order Cucurbitales; family Cucurbitaceae; genus Lagenaria; species Lagenaria siceraria. Next base: position 58,904 of record CM016487.1, on the reverse strand, counting down.
TTCCTTGGCACAATTAGGTAATTTTTCTCAAGCCCTCTCTTGCATAAATTCATCTCCATGGATTATAGATTCTGGAGCCACTCATATGACTAGTTCCTCCTCTCTGTTTGAATCATACTCTCTTGTATATTGTAATGCCAAAATTCACATGGTCAATGGTAGCTTTGCCCCTATTGCAGGAAAAAGGACATATTCCTTTGACTCAAAAATTTACTTTACGTTCTGTCCTTCATGTTCCAAAGTTAGCATGCAATTTGTTATCTGTCAGTCAAATCTCTAAGGAAGCTAACTGTCGTGTTATTTTTTGTGAAACTCATTATACTTTTCAGGATCAGGATTTAGGGGAGACGATTGGCAGTGCTAGAATGATTGATGGTCTCTATTACTTTGATGATGAAGTTTCTTCTAGTTATAAAAAAGCTCAGGGCGTAAATAGTGTCAGCTCTTCTTCTATTCCAAAAACTATAATGCTTTGGCATCGTAGAATAAGGCATCCAAATTTCTTCTATTTAAAACATTTGTTTCTAGATTTTTTTTTAAAGGGATTGATTGTTCTCTTTTTCGTTGTGAAAGTTGCATTTTTGTCAAACATCATTGATCCACTTATTTGCCCAATCCTTACAAGACTTCCTCACCTTTTTCCTTAATTCATACTGATGTTTGGGGTCCGTCTAAAGCCTTGATGCATAGTGGTAAGCGTTGGTTTGTTACCTTTATAGATGATTACACTTGACTAACCTGACTTTATTTGTTAACAAAAAAGTCGAAGGTAAAAGAAGTTTTTGTTCGGTTTTATAATATGATTGAGACTCAATTTCAGACTAAAATCCTCGTTTTTCACTCTGATAATGGTACTGCATATTTCAACGAATAATTAAATAATTTTTTGCAAGATAAGGGTATGTTTCATGAAGCTATGTGTCGTGATACTCCTCAGCAAAATGGAATTGTTGAACGAAAAAATAGACATCTCCTTGGAGTTGCTTGTGCCCTTATGTTTTCTATGCATGTTCTGAAATATTTGTGGGATGATGCAATCCTTACAGCTACTTACCTCGTCACTCGAATGTCGACTAAGGTTTTGAATTTGAAAATTCTTTTCAATCATTTTAAAGATGTTTTTTTCCTACTGTTTGACTATTTTCTGACTTATCAATCAAATTATTTGGGTGTCTCGATTATGTTCATACTCCTCTCCTATCTCAAACTAAACTTGATCTTTGAGCCATTAAATGCATTTTTGTAGGCTATGCTCCCCATAAGAAGGCTTATAAATGTTTTGACCCTTCGACCAACAAGTATGTTGAGAGTATGAACGTTGTTTTCTTGGAAAATCAACCTTACTTTAGCCCAAATTTTCTTCAGGGGGAGATATCTAACCTTGAAGATAATTTTTGGGAAATCTCACCTATCCCAAACATCATTAGTTCTGAAATTATGAGCTCTAGTCCTTTGATGCCAAGTGTGAAAAGTTCCTCTTCAGGGGGAGAAACACTTCAAACTGTTTAGACTGACCAAACACCTGAACTTCAAGTTTATACTAGAAGAAACTTGACTCAAAGGGATCGAGAACAGACAGTTGATCTATCACAGGACCAATCTAATACTCTGATGAATGATCTTGAAGATCCAGATAACATACACTCTTCTACTTCTCCCAGTTCTTGTTCTCATAATTCCTTACCTGATGTCTCTGACCTTGATATTTCGATTGTCCTTAGAAAAGGTACCTGTAAATGTACCAAATATCCCATTGCAAACTATCTTTCTTATCATAGATTGTCTGACAGTCATAAAGCCTTCACATCCAAAATAACCAACCTTTTTGTTCCAAGGAATATACAAGAGGCCCCTAAATGATTTGAATTGGAAATTAGCAGTGATGGAAGAAATGAATGCGCTGAAAAAAAATTGCACGTGGGACATAGTTGAACTACCAAACAATAAGAAAATAGTGGGATGCAAGTGGGTGTTCACTGTAAAATGTAATGCGGATGGTAGTATTGAAAGATACAAGGCTAGATTGGTTGCTAAGGGGTTCACTCAGACCTGTGAAGTTGATTATCAAGAAACATTTGCGCCAGTTGCTAAGTTTAACTCTATCAGTATTTTGTTGTCTGTTGCATTGAATTTTGATTGGCCTCTTTATCAACTTGACGTTAATAATGCTTTTCTCAATAGGGACTTGAAGAAGAGGTATTTATGGTCTGCCACCTAGCTTCGAGATGGATCTCGAGATTAACAAAATGTGCAAGTTAAAGAAATCATTATATGGCCTTAAACAGTTTCCTAAAGCCTAGTTTGAACGTTTTAAGAAAGCAGTCACTAGCTATGGATTCAGTCAAAGTCAAGCCGATCATACTATGTTCTATAAACATATAGGAAATGACAAGGTTGTTGTTTTGATAGTGTGTTGATGATATCATACTTACAGGTAATGACGAGACAAGACTGATTTTTGTGAAGAAAAAACTAGCTAATGATTTCCAAATCAAAGACCTAGGAACCTTAAAGTACTTTCTAGGCATGGAGTTTGTCAGGTCCAAAAGTGGCATTATTGTCAACCAAAGAAAGTATGTTCTTGACCTACTGAAAGAGATAGGTTTACTTGGTTGCAAGGTAGCAGACACACCTATTGAATCTGAAATTGGAAGCTGCAACTAAAAAAGAAATAAAAGAGAGAGAAAAGTACCAAGGACTTGTGGGGAGACTCATATATCTCTCGCACACACGTCCTGACATTGCTTTTGCAGTCAGTATGGTGAGTCAGTTCGTGCATGCTTCTGGACTAACACACTTTGATGCCGTTTATAGAATCTTAAGATATTTGAAAGGTACTCCTAGAAAAGGCATATTGTTTAGAAAGCATGATCACCTAAATGTCGAAGTTTACACTGATGTAGATTGGGCAGGTAGTACGACTGATAGAAGATCCACTTCTGGTTATTGCTCCTTTGTTGGAGGAAATCTTGTTACTTGGCGAAGTAAAAAACAGAGTGTGGTCGCGAGAAGTAGTGTTGAGGTAGAATTTAGGGCACTGGCCCATGGTATTTGTGAGGGCATATGGATAAGAAGACTACTAGAAGATCTGAGATTCTATCAGACGATTCCTATGCATATTTATTATGATAATAAGGCAATAATTTTCATTGCCCACAATCTAGTCCTTCATGATAGGACAAAACATATTTCCGATTGGCCCTTAAATAACCATTTTAACCATAACAATAACCTAGGACAAAACATATTGAAGTTCATAAACATTTCATAATGGAGAAAGATTGATGTAGGAATAATATGCATATCCTATCTTCCGACAACAGAGCAAATTGCAAATGTGTTAACTAAAGGTCTTCCAAAGTGGCAATTCAATAGCTTGATTGACAAGTTGGTCATGAATGATATCTTCCAACCAGCTTGAGGGGAGTGTTGGTTATTTCCTTTATTGTCAATATTTCATTGTATTTATTGTGTTATATTTGCTATATTTTTATTTTTCTTATTGTATTTATTTTTTCCATATTTGTAATAGGTGTTTCTTTTATTTAAGAAATCATTTTCTTCCCAAGTGCAATAAGAGAAAATATACTATTTTGAGAACTTTTTAGTACGTCTATGGTTTAAATTTCCTCATCTTTATTTCTTTTGTACAGACTATATTTGATAACATTTTGAATCGTAAGATCCCTTGGCCTCATATACCTGAAGAGATGAGCCATGATGCTCAAGATTTAATTGATCGGTAAGAGAAACATATATATATATTTGCTTTGTTTTTTTATTTTTTTTTATTTTGACAAGAAACAAAAATTTTCATTGATGTATTATTTTCAATTATATTCTTTTGGTTTCACTTTTGATTTGAAAATTTATGTCACTACCAAAGCTTGCAAATCATCCTTCATACGTTTTTTTTTAATAGAGGATATATCCTAGGGAGGAAGGGGAATAAGATAAGAGAAAAGAAAGTGGGAGGGGGTGTACTTGGACCAACAAATTTATATGTATTGTGCACACGCGTCAACTCAAAAGCACTAGAAGGTGTACCAGTGAAAGAAAAAAAATTATCCAAGTCGTATGCAGAAGTAATCATAACTAAACAGGGAAAAAATTGGAAGAAGTAATTGAGCTAACAGAAATGAAAGATGTCCCAGCAATCATCAATGTCTCTAGAATCCTCCAGGAAGATTCAACATTCCTTTCATGCTATATTTTTCAAAAATGGCAAACGATGTATTTTCCCAGAGATTTTTGCCCTTCCTCCAAAACCGACATTGGTACTAGTGTTGCTCAACGGAATCGTTATTTTTTTTTGGGTGGGGCTGCTAAAATCATCAGGAAGTTTGCACCAACATCTAGAAGCAAACTGATATTTTAAGGGGAGATGGTTTTGACTTTCTTGTTTCCATTGTCCATTTTTCCTAACCTATGTGTTAAGTGATCGATTGACCCAAAAGCTTAAGCTAGTAGATTATGGTAAATTTAATTATATCAACACTTTGACACTCTCCTCACTTGTGGGTTTGAAAATTTGTAGAAGATCCAACAAGTGGAAGTCAATATTAATTGGAGAGGAAATTACATTATAGGGTTTAAAACATAGAATCTTTTGCTTGGATTCTATGTTAAATCACTGATTGACCCAAAAGCTTAAACTGATGGGTTATGGTAGATTTAATTATATGAACACTTTAACACAAGGAGTTGTTTAATAACTTTCAAGCAGGAATTTGAAATATGTTGGGGGAGGCATCAAGGGGCCAAAGCCTTTCGCATTTTGTTTCTTTTCACCGTAATATAATCATGTCCACATTCAAGCACATGAAGGCCCAAAGGGGGCTCAAGTTGCTATCCATGTCTACCGCACTTCCATATCAATGAATATGAGCACTGATAAGTAATAATGACTTTGGTGACCAATATTTGGGGTCGCAACATAATTCACACTTTTTAATTTTTGTATCTATATAAGGGTGGACATGCAAAGTTTGTATCGCATATGTTGTACAACATTTTTGTACCATTCATTTGTATCACAATTTTGTATATCTCCAGTTGTATTCTTCTTCAGTTAGAAGTTTATTTGTCTATTGGATTCTACTCTCTCATTTTTCATTTTCTTCTCTTTGCTTAACAAACATCGAAATAACGAAATATTGATTTTTGATTTTTTCTTCTTCAATATCTATCTATCTATCTATCTATCTATCTATCTATATATATATATATTATTTTTTATTAACCATCATAGGTTGGTCTAGTGGTAAAAAAGGAGACAAAGTCACAATAAATGGCTAAGCGGTCATGAGTTCAATCCATGGTGAACTTTGTACTTTGTATCAAAAATACTTCTGAACTTTCAAAAAAGGTTAAAAAAAATACCCCTACTGTAAGTTTTGGATGGAAACCTTTAGTGTTTTGTTTAAAAAATATCCTTGAACTTTCGAAAGTTTCAAAAATACCCTTAAACTTAAAGAAAAGTTAAAAGATATCCTTACTGTTAATATATGAACGAAGTCGTTAATACGTCGTTGCATAAATGCCTCTAGACGTTCAAATGTTGCATTTGTACCCTAACCTTAAAAACCGTCTATCTGCTCCTAATCACCTCCGTCTTCCATTTTCTCTCTCTCTCCTACTTTATCTAACCTAACACTTCTCGATTTTCTCTACTTTTTCTCTCCATATACTCTTCTCATTGTTAACTCTTTGACATTTGTTTATCTCATTATAAAAATTCACCCTTCAGTTAAGGTATATAAATCATAAAAAAAAGAGCATAATGGAAGCACCAAGGAGACTTTAAGACTTGAATGTTTTAACAAGGTTATACGTTAGTAGTGGAGTGTGTGTTAATAGTCAAATGCGTCCTTTTTATATTTGGTGGAACGTTTGGTTGGTATGAATTATTAGCACACTTTAAAGGATAGGTAGATAGAGATATTAGTATTTTTTCAAAATATTGACAATTTGCATGGCTTTGCTACCAGGTTTTGGATGTTTATTAATTGTATCTTGTTGGTTATATATAATATTTATTTGTGCACTATCAGATTATTGACGGAAGATCCTCACCAGCGACTTGGAGCTATAGGGGCATCAGAGGTAACTAACTTTTAATGTGGCTTATCTACTTGTCGTGATGCTGGTTTTCTTAGTGCCCTCAGATATTTCATGGATGCTTACATCGTAGACCCAATTTATATTGTTCAGGTGAAGCAGCATATATTCTTCAAAGATATTAACTGGGACACGCTTGCCCGACAAAAGGTATTATGGTAAACCAGTTAAAACTTATGAGTTAACATGTACATTCACTTTATCGATCTATAAATTGATACAACGATCTTCTAAATTTTACAGGCTGCATTTGTTCCAACATCTGAAAGTGCTCTTGATACTAGTTATTTTACAAGTCGCTACTCATGGAATCATTCAGATGATCATGTCTATCCACACAGTGAACTTGAAGATTCGAGTGATGCCGACAGCTTAAGTGGTGATAGTAGTTTAAGCAATCGTCAAGATGAAGTGGTAATTTGGTTGCATGATTTTAAACAGAGTCGTTTATTTAGATCTCCTTAAACTAATCCTAATAGTACTTTTTATTCTGGTTCCATGGCATCTCACGAACAGGGAGATGAATGTGGGGGCCTTACAGATTTTGAGCCTGGTTCTTCTGTCAATTACTCATTCAGTAATTTCTCTTTCAAGGTATCTGCTAAAAAATTACTAGACGTGTAGGTTATGATGAATTCCTAGTTTTCCATGTTTATCTGTTCAATTACCTTATATACTATTTGCCCAGTAGTTTTTTTTTTTTTTTTTTTTGAAATAGAAACAAGACTTTTTCATTAAATTAATGAAATGAGTCTAATGCTCCAAGTACAATGAAACAAACAAAGAAAAGAGAAAATACTATAAAGAAAATGGAGCAACAAGAACAAAATGAAAGATAAAGAAGATCAATCCTTAATACAACACCCAAAAGACAAAAAATTCCAAGCTGACAATCTTCTAGCAAAGTACAAGACTTGAGACTTGAATGCCATAAAGCTTTGAAAGCAGAGGAAACTTGAAAAGGAGCTCAAAACCAGACTGACTTTCCTACTACCAACCCTAGAGATCTAGCCAGCCAAACATAAAACACCAAACCCACCGACCAATAATAAGAATACAAGTGGAGGAGAACACCAGAATCCGAAAAATAAAATAATGCGTTGAAGACTTGCACCACATATCCAAAATACAGACTAGAATTGATTTAGATTTCAAATTTTCTTTTTTAAAAAGGAATTTTGAACTCCTGTAAAAGATGGAAATGAGGGAAGTATTCCTTTATGATCCTTGCTGCATCCTTCTTTTGAGGATTCAAACCCTCAACCTTCTCAGAAAGTTGTTTGCCTCCAGCCCTTTACTTTAAGATTACAGGAAGAAGTATGCTGCGCGGCAAGGCATGCCAGACACAAATATTAAATATATATATACACACATTTAAATGGTCTTTTTTTTTTCCAATTTTTATTCTCCTCTTTGAACCAGAAAGGTAGAGTTATTTATTCATCTTTTTACCCTCATCCGTGGCAAGGAAGTTGGGGGAAGTCATTCTGCCAGAGCTGTTTATGTTGATCTCTACTACAAACTAGAATTTTCATCCTTCTAATATGCACACTTTAGTTTAGGCAACATGTTTGACACTCCTAGGCTATGACATATAATAGACACTTGAACTAGAGTGGTTAAATCTTTTTATTCATCTGGAAAAATTACTGGACCTTAGAAGTAATTAGCTTTAACAGCTTCTTGAAATGTGCATATTTTCACTTCAATCCGTCTTTCAAATAAACTAAAACAAACTTTTAGATTGAAAATGAAGATGATTGCAATGTCTGAATCAATTCAAAAGAAATTAAAAGAAATTATGTATATATCTGAACATACTCTTGTTCTCTCTCTCTGTCGTGCCCATCTTCTTTGCTTAGAAAATTTGTGACTTACTATGTATGAAGTTCGTAATGTCATTTTCCTCTTGGTCACGCACGCTGGAGAGAATATAAAATAACTTGACTGGCCTGTTACAATTTATCTTTGTTTATGTTTCCTTGTAATCAGAATCTCTCCCAGCTCGCATCCATCAACTACGACCTGCTTTCCAAGGGTTTGAAGGATGATCCTCCCAATCATGATGCATAAATGTGTTAATCCTCACATAACCGCCAAATGCTTTCAGGCGATTGGTTCGGTGTTCGTCCTTGTTTTGTATTTGTAATGTTCTGTACATGTTCGTGTAAGTCTTTCTTAGCTCCTCTACTTGCATTTACGAACTTTATTTGTGGTTGGTGGAGTGACTTGATCATTTTTGTAACTGCAGAGACAGAAAAATTTTAGAGGCTAAATCTTGTTCGAGATGCTCTCTTTCAAATTATAGGCGCCATCTTCAGAACCATGTGGCCTTCAGTTTTCATTTATCGTTCTACGTTTCACATCTCTCTCTTCCAACTCACCTCATAGTGAGTTCAGAACTTCAATTTTCCATTGTTTAAATAGTCCCATAACTGTTTTACCTTTTTTCTCAGACATTTCGTATATTATGTATTTATAATATATATTATATAACAAAGAGAAGCATCATTGTGTACAGCATTTCGTTTGGCATGCACCCTGACCATATTAGTATATGATGAAGGCAAGTTGCAATAAAAACCGAAGGCGTTTGTTTCTGTTATTACTGGAATTATGCTCCAAAACCATAAAGAATTTGGGGGCAGAAGTTGAACCACTCTAAATATTGGAACAGCTATGTGACATTACATAATGAAGACGCCATAGTTCCATCCATTAAAGGACGTGTTCATCTGCTTTTATTGGAAGCAAAGAAGTTATCAATCCAAATTAAAAGAGGTTTGAAAGTGATTTTAACATTTATCATATTCGAAACCACTTTAAAGTATCTTTCAATTATTCAAAATTAAATTTAAAGGTATAAAAATTGTGTTTAAAAGCATAAAACTAAATATTAAATTGATTTTGAATAAGACATATCATAAGTCCTAAATCTACTTATCAATCTAACTGCACGCCCGTACTTAGTTTAGTATTACATCACCTTCGGTTTAGACCAAGCAAAAACACTACCCTTTACACAACAAAGAGCATAGGGCTTGCAAGTTACAATCTTCTTCCCAACCTCCTGTTTATAGCATTTTGTCAGGAAACTGTTCCCTTCTGCCGGCATTTTTTTTTGGGGGGGGGGGGGGGGGGGGGGGGGGGTGTAATTATCATTCTATTTACCTGTAATAAACATATGGCTATTGTGTTAATTGATCCAAGATTAAACCCTTTTTTCTTTTTATCTATTTATTTTCTGGTGAACAAGTTTTTAGAACTAAGAAGGAAAAATAATGTTTAAAAAACGGTTAATATGACCCCTCTAAAAATTACCAAAAAAATTTGTATGGAACTATTTTTATTCAAAATTTGAGCTAATATTCATGATTTACATCTCCAATTAGGGAATTGATCAATGTAGAACCTTAGTTTATTTCATCATGTGCCAATATAATCCCGTTTAGAAATAAAAATGGTCTGATTTGATAAATTTCATGAAACTCTTTTATTCAAAAGTTGGTTCATATTCATCAAATATTCACATCCCCGCTTCTAATTGACCAAGGTAGAACAAATCTTGAATAATGTAAGATGCATCTAGATTTTATTTCACCACGTGCTTTAAATGACCTGTTTAGGAGTTTTCTAGATTTTAGGTGTTGTTATTTAATTTTTTTTTGTTTTGTTTTTTTTTCTTAAAAAAAAAACTTAGGTTAAAAAGAAGGGAAATTACTCTAAACAGAAAAAATATCAAACTATTTACAAATATAGAAAATTTTTATTGTCTATTAGTGATAGACCGCGATAGAATTCTATCGCTTTCTATCGCTCAAGTAAATAAATTCTATCGCTTGAGCGATAGAATTCTATCGCAGTCTATCAGTGATAGACTGTAAAATTTTTTTATATTTATAAATAGATTGGCTCATTTTTCTATATTTGAAAACAACCCCAAAAAGAATCCCCCATTAAGAATTAAGAAAGGTAAAAGGAAATGTTCAAACAATAGCCAATATGACCCCTTGAATATATAATGAAAATGGTCCGATCACAGAATTTCAAGATTTTACCGTTCATTTTCTTTTTTATTAATGCTTACTTGATTGCTTTTAGTACTTGATGTTTAACATCTAGTTAAATAATTTAAAATAATTATGATGTTAAAATTTTAAATTAATTTTAATGACAAAAGTTGTTGAAAATTAATTTAATTTAATTCTTCTATAAATTAACAAAAAAAAATTAGTAGAAAGGTTTACAACTTGAGCATTTGTAGAGACTCTATGATTAAAAGTTTAAATCTTGGAGTTGAACTCAAAATCCAAAAGATAAAATATAATATTCTGAAACATAAAAGATCAAATTTAAATTACTCATGGAAGTGTAATATTAAAATTACTGACACCAAAATAGAATAATTAGAAAAGTTTAAGATCAAATTAATATTTAAACAAAAAATAAACGGCATATAGTATCATACCATGCAATCCTAAGCAATGATTAGGTACAACCTAAGCTGCGTTTAATCTCATTCTCCCCTCTCCTTTATACACAAAGGAAAAAAAAAATGATTAAAAAAAAGTGTCATGTGACACATTTCTATTGGGTGCTAGTTGGGCCACACAAAATATGGGTACAACCCGATTACACCCAAGTTTTTTCCTTTTGTTATTTAGTAAAAAAAAATCATTTAAAATATATATATATATATTTGCCACACTGCATAAAAATGAGTGTAGCCTACTTTTCGTTGCCAATTCTATGTCATTGATATAATTACAAATTTTGGATGCCAACCTTGATCGATAAAATAGGCTTAGATTATATAAAATACTCTTGAACCTTTATACTTTATGTGTAAAATACCATTGAACATTCAAAACTTTCAAAACTTTCAAATATAGTTAAAAAAAAAAAAAAAAAAAAAAAAAAAAAAAAAAAAAAAACACTTACCGTTAGTTTTGGATGGAAACCGTTAAATTTTTGTTTAAAAAATATCTCTGAACTTTCAAAAGTTTAAAAAATACCCCTTAAACTTAAAAAAAAAATTAAAAAATACTGACATCATTAAAATAGAAACCTTTAATATCTCGTTGCAAAAACAAATCAAAAAAAGAAAAAAGTTAAAAAATGTTCCCACCATTAATATGGTGATTTATTTGTTTAAAATATTTTTTTTATTTAGAAAAGAACCAATTTTAAAACAAATTATGTGATGGAGAGATGAGAATCGACGCGAAATAATTGCATAAAAAACCTATTTTAAAGGCTCAAGATGATGGATGACCCAACATTTGAAAAAAAAAATGTCAAATGACCCTTTGATGATGTTTTGACCACGTAAAGTTATGGTATTATATATATATATATATTCTACTTTTTCTCATCTTCTCTTTTTCCCTCTCTTTTTTTCTTCCTACGTCGTCTTCTTCCTCTTCGACTTCATCTCCTCTGTGCATCTTCTTCTTCTCCAGCACGACGAGTCCACACGAGTAGCTCCGACGCGATCAACTCCGCTGAACGGGAGTGAGAGCGAGAGAGAGGAGTGATTTTGTGAGTGAAAAAAGGAAGAGAGAGAGAGAGATGAGAGTGATTGTGAGTGAGGAAAGGAAACGAGAGCTTTTCTGCATGCACGAGTTCATTTCGGTAATTTCATTCGAATTTGATGTCAGCAAAGGGTCATTGGTATTTTTTAAAAAAAAAAATCCAGGTCATTTGGCATTTTCAGTCCAACATCTTGGTCCGTACAAATTTTCCAACCAGCGAAGACGAGGAAATCAGCGGAAGGGGAGAGAAGGGAAATGAGGGTTGTTGTTCGCTTTGTCAAGAGAGAGAAAAAGAGAGGAGAGATAAAGATTAAAAAAATACATTTTTTTATATCATTTTACCATGTCAGTTGTCCAGTCATTTTTATGCTTGATGTTAATAACAATGTTAGTGGAGGGACCATTTAAACCTATTTCACAAAACATAAGGACTAAACATGGTAGAAAATTTTCATCGAAATCTTAATTGGGGAAATTTTCGTTTTTTTCCCAATTTTGACAAAATTTTGAGATTTCTCGAAATTCGAGAAAATTTCTCAAAATTTCAAGATTTCATGAATATTCTGATTTCCCTCATTTCGACATTTCAAGAAAAATTCAAGAAAAATTTCGATTTTTTTTAATTAACTACGTTAGCTCAATTCAAGATTTTCAATTTTATAGTTGATTACACACAATTCTATTGTTTTACATGTAAATGTCATTTTCAACAAAAGATTAAGCCTTTTTTATGTGTTACTTTTTCTAATTTCCAACTTTTTTTCAATTTTTTGCTTTATTTTCGACACAAAACTTTCATTTATAAAGAAATTGAATTTGAAAAAACCACAAAAAATAGCCTATATTTATTTTTAACCTCAACCAAAATTTTCTCATTAAATTTTTTATTTCATTTCACCTCAAAATTGAATTGATGTGAGTTTTTCTCTTTTACCATCCAAAACTTTCATAATTCTTACATCATTTCATCTCAAAATATTCTTAAACTTTTTATTATTTTGTAATTATTTTTCAATTTCTTTTTTAAATTTCTGCTCTCATATCAACATTTACACAGACATTTATAATAAAAATCTAAATATTATCTTACTTTATAGAAATTGTTATTAAAAATGGTCAATTATAGTCTAATTAAGTCACAATCAAAGTTTTATTAACAAATTGTAACAATTTCCATATTTTTTCCCAAAAATTTCATGGATATCTATATTTTCATAAAATCGGGACCTCGATAGTTCCATCGATATCGATATTTTGAACCTTAGGACTAAAAATGTATGTTTTAAAAACTTAGCTACCAAAATGACCTATAAGTAAAAACTTAGGGACCAAAAAAGTATTTTTCCCTTATTTATTTATTGTATTAAGAAAAATTTCTCTATCTAAAACCCTCTCTCCCTGAAACCCTTATCTTCATGACCATCAATAAAACTCTCTCGACTTCTACAATTTTTAGAAGTGAAGAAACTAAGGATAGAGAGAGGAGATATGTGAGGATGGAAATGAAATTTTAGAAGTGGAGGGATCAAGGAAGAATTGGAGAGAATATTTGGTGATGGAAATGAAACTTTAGGAGTGAAGAGGGAGTTTTATTGAAGGCTATGAAGATAAGTCATAAGAGTAGAAGGGTTTTAGAGAACTCACGTCATTTCTAAAGCTTCAACTTATCGCTCTAAAACCCTCTTCATTTCTCTACAACCCTTCCCTTATAGCTTTCAATAAAATTCCTTCCGCTTTTTAAATTTTAGAAATTAAATCTTAGAAGTGAAGAAACTAAGGAGTGAGAGATAACATCTATAATAAAATTTTAGGAGTGGAGGAGTTTTGATTGCAAAAATAACATCTATATCATTTATGTATTTTTTTTTAGAAGATCTAAGCACCGATAAATGAAAAATGCATGAACAAAATATTTTGTTTTAATTTATTTTTTAAAACAATGATTCAATTGGTTAATACAATGAACCGAAAAAAATGGGTTGGGTTTTGTTAACAACACATAAATTAGACTTTTAAAAAAATATCGTTCTATTTTAAGATTTTAGGTTTAGTTTTTATTTGCCCCTTGAGTTTTAAAATGTTACTGTTTAGTCTTTAAATTTTGAATTTGATTTCAATTTATTTTTTAAGTTTCAAAATGTTACAAATTTACATTTTGAGTTTTGATTTTTGTGTTAGTTGAATCCCAAAATTTCAAAATTTATACTTTTAATCTTAAATTTTCACTAAATATCCACTTCTAATCTTCAATATTAATATTTATTAATTAAAAAAATTATAATTAATTTAGTTTAACTATTTTTTTTTATCACTATTCAAAACAAATTTAAAATTTTACTTCATGCTTATTTCAAATTAATTAATAGACAGACATTAGATTTTAACGATTGAAGTCAATTTATTTAGTAAAAAATTAAAGTTAAACGTTTAGATCTTGAAATTTATGGATCAAATTGAAATAAAAGTCAAATATCAAGGATAAAATTGTAGCATTTTGAAATTAGGGACTAAATTAACATCAAACTCAACGTGGGGTCAAAATGAAAACTAGAGACTTATTTTATCCTCTTTTTTTTTTTTTGTAATAATAGTTCCATCTTCTTTATGTCATCTCAGCACTAGGCAGGCCGATCTATAATACCACCATCACTCCCAATCCCCGCTTCTATAGTTCTATAATAGGATCACAGGTAGGTGCGAAGAAGTGAAGGGTTTTGCCCCTCTTAATTCTCCTAATATATAGAAGATAAAAGTTGAGATTTTAAATTTCTCCCTAATTTCTACCTCCTAAATTTTCAAAATTAAAAAATATATATATTTATACACATTATAATTTAAAATTTTGAACCTCTCAATGAAAACTTCTAGTTCCACAAGGAGTCAATGGTATTTTCCTCGTACAAGTGTCCAGAAGTAATTCCTCCCGATCAAGAAGAGTGAAGTTACTATTAAAACCATTATCAGCGAGTCTGTGTATGAAGAATGCAACTTCAAAGGCCTCCAACAAGACGGTTTTGATATCTCCATGCCAATCGAAGCAAAACCTTCTCGGGGCTGTCTTTTACTGAGAAAAGAGGAGCAACTCATATGGAAGATAAATTCAAGCCAAGCGCCCGAGAACTAAACAAGAGGAATTAAAATAATGATAATAAAAAAAAAACGTGGTAATTATTTTAACAAAGACATTTAACTGGAGACCGTTCATGAAGATTAAACTGCATCTAACAAATATAACTCAACTTTTGGCAAACAACTGTCTAAACCAATTTCCAGGACTAATTGTCTCTCGAGTAGTCAACTAGTCATCACCAATTTTCAAGTGGGTCCCAATGAAGGCACAAAAAAATGACAATCATAACATGTTGATAGCACCAGAAATGCATTATCCCGCTCAACTTAATTCGAGCTTGTTCCTATGTTTTAGGAGTTTATTTGATCATTTTGTAGGTCTTGAATGCGGAGAAGGTAGCACCTGAAATATGCTATCCCGCTCAGCTTAATTCTGGCTCGTTCCTATATTTTACAGGTTTATTTGATGATTTTGTAGGTCTCGAGCGCAGAGAAGGTAGAATCGAGTGTTAGAGCAAAATTCAAGTTTAAATGGATCAATTGAAGCCCTAATGAATAAATTATGTCAAAAGGAGGAGAAAAAGACTGTGGATGCCCTTTGTTGCAACACTAGGCGCTAAAGACAAAAACTTCAAAACAAGACAGTGATGCGGCACCATCGCATATATGGAAAGACCTCAGTTATTGAAAGGGGCAAGCGTCGCGACCCTCTCGATACTTTTATTTTTGAACAAAATGAACCTAAAGATCAGGAGGTGTACTTGGAAATCCCAACTAGGTTGACACCTCATAGCACCCTCATCATATCCAAAACAAACCATCTAGATACTTTTATAAATACATCTTTTTGCCTCTAGGTTAAATCACACAGCCTCCATCCAAATTCCCCACGACTTTCCCTCTATTTTCTCTGGATTTTCACATCTTTATGATGTATCTTTACCCTCTACATTTGTATCCATTGAAGATGAAGACTTGTATGGGCCAAGTGGTACTTTCTAGCTTGGGTTGAGGAAGAAACCAATTGAATCATGTTGTGAGGACTTGTAATTTATATTCTCATCTTATGAATGATTCTTGAATGTATTTAAATTTCTATATCTTGGATTATGTTTCGGTTGATCACCCTGACATGTTTTCATTGCTTTGTTAGTAATTGAGTCACAATCCGTGACATTTAGTTGTGTGTTACTTTTTTAGTAGCACAAGTCAGAACATGCTTGTATGTAAATTGATTGGTTATTCATGATAGTCCTTTTACAACATTGCATGATTGATTAGTTCAAGAATAAAATCGGTTAGACTACTTAAAGCACTACTTAGTAATTCATTTCTTAGCTTTTCTCTTATTCTTAATGCGAGTGTGAGATATTTATGGAGCGCGTCGTACCCAATTCATCGAGCACTTAGTTTAATTAAGCATCTTGATTAATGTCTTAGGGCGCTTGTCATGACACTACCAAGCAAGCTGACTAAGAACTTACATGATTTTGATAATTACTTTTATGTCCAATGAACAACTAAATAAATAGAACGATCCGAATACCTAAGCTAGAATTTTCTCATTAATATATTCCGTTTCAATTCTTGCATCTACTTTTCATGCTATTTAGTTTTCTTGCTATTTACATTCAACTTACAAACAAACACACAAACCCCCCTTTTTGGTTACCTTAAGAACTTTGATAATTGATTAGAGGAAAACACAGTGCTCCATGTGGATCAACCCAGCCTACTAATACTACAGTTTTGATTAGGTTTGGAGATTATAAATTTATTTGGTCTTCTTCATCAGTTAGAAGATTATGCATTGATGGTTTTATTTTTGGAGGTGTTTTCGATTGAACAGTTTGTTTTGGCTTCTTTGCATTGTTCTAGCTAATCAGTTTGTTTAGGCTTCATTTTCAAGCCTCTAGCTAATCAGTTTGTTTAGGCTTCATTTTCAAGCCTCATTTGCAATCAAAGCTCTAAAAGCCTTTAAGTTGCAAGTTTCCCCCTTTGTTGGAAGACTTTTTTGTCTTGTGAAGTTTTGGAGCGGTGTTACAGCCTCAGATGCTTTTTGAAGTCCTAGTCTCTCTTGACTTCTTTGCATTGTCCATTTTTTTTTTTAAACAAGAAACAAGCCTCTTCATTAAAATAATGAAATGAGACTAATGCTTAAAGTACAAATAGAAACTAAGAAAACAGCAACCTAAGTACAAATAAACTATTTTTTTTTTTTTTTGCATTGTCCTTGTTGCTCTAATATTTTCCTATGTATTATTTGTTTTTTCAAGGCATTCTTCCCATGTATTTTTTTCTCTATATTGCATTCTTTATTTCTCTCCTATACGTAGCTTGTATCCATGATCATTAGTTTTTTTATTTTTTTAATGAAAAGTTTTGTTTCTTATTAAGAAAAATAGAAAGGCTCTTCACTGAATAATACCCAATGAAGTGCTTGATTGAAGACCAGATTGATGTGTTGCGCTTAATTGCCTGGCTTGAAGCAAGATTTCCTTGATTTTCATGTGTATATTTATCAAAGGTTCCTTGAGGCATCCCTGGAATCACATGAAAATTCAAATGAAATTCAGTAACTATCACTGGAACATAATACAAGATATTTAGGTTTAAATCAGCCGACACTTATTTTGTTTTGCTCCTTACGCTTCAAAAAGCTCTCTTTTGGTCTTTCAACATCCATAAAAGTCTATTTCATGTTCGCGATTGAATTTTTTTAAGTATTGCATTCAATGTAAATCATAGGCTATCTATCTTCGAATTATATACCAAATTCAATTCCTTTGACTTAAAACACAAGTTGATACGATAGGCATATAAGATTTCTATTAAATGCATTACATAATTCTAACGACAAAAGAAATGAATTATTTGGATGGTAAGAACCAAAAGGAATTTTTATTCAAAGTTTAAAAATCTGAATAGAATATTTGAAAGTATGACTAGAAGATAATAATTATGAAAATTTAAGAAGCTGAATAGGATTTTAAACCATTTAACTAATTGACAAAAATGAAAATGATGACCAGTGGTCCAGTACCATGAGTGTAAACTTCATCATTCTTACTAGATGCCTTGAGTAATGCCAATTCTTTAACTTTTGTGCGTTCTGAATCGCTGCATTTACCATAACATGAAAAGCCCAAAGAAAAAACTAAATTATATTATTTGTAACTGAAGAAAGAAGAGAGGATTAATTAACAAAGGTATCTGACAGTAATTCTGTAGCTTTTAAGCAGTGCACAACCTAAGTCACTATGATTACAATGACACTGAAGTCCAAAGAGAACCAAATCAATGCGTATCCAACTGAAGATAATCTTTCTGGTTAACGTAGGCATTGACGATCCATGAACAGAAACTTTATACACTAATACAATTTCTTAATTAATATACTGACTGTCTCTTATCCCAAAAATAAATAAATAAATAAAATTATTTTCTTTTTTTAAAAAAAATATATATTCTAACAGTAAAAATTCAGAGTTGAGGGTCTGTTATAGAACAATATTATGTTTTAACAAACTTGAAAAATTATACATTAAAAACAACTCATTAATGTGCATATGATATAATAAAGGTCAAATTGCAAGTTTACACCATGAATTTTCAAGTTTGTGCCTATTTAATCCCTAATCTTTCAAAAGTGTCTAATAGGCCTCTACTTTAAATATTGTATCTCATAAGTCTCTGAACTTTAAATTTTGTATCTAATAGGTCCCCGATATATTCAAAAATTTTATGAAAAAATTAATTTGTAATTAATCTATTAGATATAAAGTTGAACCTTAAAATTTAAATTTTATGTTTAGTATATAAGTGAATTAAAAAAAAATATGTGTGTGGAATAGGCATTGACCCATTATATACAAAATTGAAAAATTTAGGGATCTATTGGACATAAATTAAAAGTCTAAAGATCTATTAGACACTTTTTACATTTTAGGAACTTAATTGACATAAAATTGAAAGTTTAGGAATCTATTAGATACATTTTAAGGTTTAGGGACCTATTTGACATAAAATTAAAAGTCTAGGAACCTAAGACACTTTTGAAAGTATAGAGACCAAATAAAAACAAACTTAAAAGTTTAATAACTAAACTTGTAATTTAACCTTGTAAAACTCTTAGGTTTGAGAGAATCATAATACTTTATTCCATTCACAAAAGAAATATATACATACAAGTATACAAGAGTGACCAAAGAAGGAAAACGTAGAAATGACCACAAAAGGAAAAAATAACAAAGATATTTGCAAATAAAATATTCCTAATATTAGATCTATAACAAACCTATAATAAATTTGTCTACCATACTGCAAGAATAGGCAAAAGAAATAAAATTAGTAATCCTATCCTAAATAACCCAAGTGATGGGAAACTAATCTCTCAATCTCTCTCTTTCTTTGCCTCTGTCTCTCTCTCTCTCTTTTAAACTAATCTCTCAATCTATGTAACTAAAAAGGATGAGGAAGTAATTTTGAGTATCTGATGTAGTATCTTTGCTATTTCTTCTTGTTATTTTCTTTAACCGTTTATGGTACTTGTTTTAATGCATTTGATGTGTATTCATTTGGTTAGTAAACCATTTACCATGCGGTTAAAGTTAGTTGGTTTTTCTTTTGAAAAGGAAACGAGCCTCTTCATTGATATAATGAATTGAGACTAAAGCTCAATGTACAAAGATAGATACAAATACAAACAAAACAAACAAAGGATCAGTGAGTGCACCTGGACATCTCAACTATGTTGACACCCCCTTAGTACTCTCATCATCTCCACCATTAAGCGACGGTTTAGCCCCATTAGCACTCTCATCACCATAAAGTCAGTTGGTTAAATGGTCAGTTTGTTTGGTTGATTAGTTTATTAGCTTATTTATTCAGCTATCGGCTGTTGTAATATTTTATTGGCTAACGAAGTATTTTGTGAAGTTTTGTGAACTTAAGTGTATCAAGTTGGTATTAGAGTGCCTTGACCTAGATCTTTTTTCGGATTGGGATCACACCTATGGAGGCTTATTTTGGTGATGCAATTACTTTGGCAAATAAAATTGAGGGGTAAGACGATATCAAACTTGTTCGAACTTACTATAGAAGAAACAATTGGGAGAGGCAGGAGTAAGTTCAAAAAAGAAGCACAACCAACGCCACCAAATCTCTTATCTAAGGAAGTTATTCAACAACAAACCAAATGCGCAAGAAAGAGGAGTTTCAATACAAGAACAGAACGAGTGCCAAAGGTTTGGAAGGTGGTAATTCTAAAAAACTTCCTAACCCATATAATAGAACTACTCTTGGCTGAGATAATCTCTAAAAAAACTCTTATTTTCTTTGATTGTTCTTATTATCGATGTTGCTGGCTCAAATCATTCTCTATCTTCGGTATTCATTGAGTTTTCACAAATAAAAGGTGTGATAATGTTATGCAGCTTCTATCTGGACCGGTTTTGAACTTAAAGGCTTTCTCTTTGGACTAATGCAGTCAAAGTCATTCTCTTTGAGTTATGGATGGAAAGACATCAAGGTATTTTTCAGGGGAAAGCTCGCTCATGTTTTGCAACTTTTGAATCAACTCGCTTAAAGTCTTCCTCTTGGTGTCCTTTTACCAAATGATTTAAAGGGTTCTCTATTCAAGATATAAAATCATAGCTGGCAGAGCTTTATTGTTCCTTATGGATTATTTATCTTTCTCTTATGTATTTTATTAACTGATTGGATACTTTTATTTTTTATCTGCTTTCTTTGTTATCCTTGTGTTCTAGAGCATTAGTCTCTTTTCATTCTCTTAATGAAAAGTGTGGTATCCTTTCCAAAAAAAAAAAAAGAACTACTCTTGGCAAATGCTTTAGGTGTGGACAGAAAAGACACCTTGCAAATGAATGCCTCCAAAGAAAGACCTTACCCATTCTTTTTTCGAACATAAAAGACCTTAGCCATTCAAGGAGGTGAGGAATCAGATGCATTTAATGGTGAAATTTTAAGAGGTTAGGTGACCTTTAGAAGGCTTAAGGATGATAGATGGAAAAAGCACAACCTATCAGATGTATAACTGGACCCCAAATTGAAATTTGATGTAAAACAAATTTGATGTCATTGATCTTTGATTATAATTTATCAAGACACCTTGATTATAATTTATCAAGACACCTTGCTAACGATTTGGGTGTAAGTTCTATCAATAGAGGCAAGCTCCTTTAACTTTGTTAAAAAAAAAAAAGGATAGCCAAAGGAAAAGGAAGAGAAAGAGAAGAGCGTTCAGGGGGATGGGGGCAGTCCAAAAGGAGCTTTGTGACTTTTAAACCGTGTTCCTCACATTCCTTTTACTCTTTTTCAACTTTGTTGGTTCTTTTTGGGTGGGGAGGGATTCTGAAACTTGCAGTTCCTAGCACATAACTCTCATCCGCTAGCTCTGGACACAAATATATATGTGTTAAATGTGGAGATAATAACTAGGGTTCCAGTAGGGAGTTTCAGATTAGAATGCCATGTTTTGTTTTGGGTGTGGGGGTGGGGGGGTTGTCATAATGATAAAAACTGGACCTGATGCGTTTCGGAATCTGAACATTCACAATAAACAGATGATCACCACGAACAGAAGGTTTATTTATATCTGGAATCCCCATGCATGACAATCTAACTCTATCCCCTGGCTGAACACCAGCAGGTATTTGGAGGTCTTTCAAGCCTTCAACAGTTTCAACCTGAAGAAATTTCACGTTATAGGTGACAAAGAACTCATACTTTTAGGTTCGTGTCGATAGCAACTGGAGTCCTCTAAAATATACTGCAAAGCTTTTGGCATTTTAATAAGCATGCTTCTTAGAAGGATCAACATACACAGCATAGAAGAGAGAGAGGTTCAAGGTTTAAATCTCATTTTAATCCCTAAACTCTCATTTTGGTCCTCGTACTTTCAAATTTTTGTACCAAAATTAAATTAAAAAAAAAAAAAAAACAAAGATATTTTGATCCTTGTAATTTTAAACAGTCTATTTTAGTCCTGAAAATGTAACTATTTTGGTCCTTAGTACACTATTTTGTTACTTAATAATTGCTTACCTAAAACTCATCTCTAATATTTTGGTTTAAATTTGTACTCATGTTAATATATTAACAATATATACTTTTTAGATTAGAAGTTCAGAGATTTCAATATAAATGAAATGCAAGGTCTGCCAATGGTGGATTACAAAAAGGATTTCAAATCATTTTATAGAGTAGAAAGACTATAATCTGTGAAAGAGTGTGAACATTTACACCAATACAAAGCAATAAAAAAAAGTTTGTACAAGGAAGTCCTCAAACAAACCACATATGTTGTGCAATTAATCCCAAAGGGATTTTGCATTCCCCTTGAAAGGATGTGTTAGAATACCTCCTAACAAGAAAACTCAAGAACAACAAAGAACACTAAGCGATAGAAATGTATATTGCAATATCCAAAAAAGTTAAAATAGTTTAGCCTTTCAAGAGGCTACACTCTCCCAAATTCCCACAATGAAAATTCCTACCAAAATCTTCACACCTTGCTCCCAACCCACTCCCTCTATTTATAACTAAAAGCCCTAACGGTAGCATTTTGGCTATCGGTAGTCGAGAGGATTAAATTGAAGCACCGATCTCTCTCAGATCTTCGAGTTCAAAATGGTCACACATTCGGATTTCACCAATACCAGGTCGTCGGGAGGGCTCTTCCTTCTAAGGGTGAGGTGCCTGTTCATCCAAATCATTAAGACAGCAACCGTTCCTGCAAAACTCTGCAAGAGGGAGAGTACAAAGCAGTTCCATGACTCAAAGATCAAATTCCCGTTGGTGTTTAAGAAGGTGAGGCCACCCACCAGGAAGCTCAAGACAACATACAAAGAACTTGTTCATGGAATTCTGCTCATCTTTGGCTTCTCTTCTGTGGAAACATTTGATTATTATTGATATGGGTAGATTATAGAAACTTTGAGAAGTAGATGGAATTTCTCCAAAACCATTCGTTTTTCTAGCACACTTATTCCTCTGTTATGGAGTTTGTGAGATGAGTTCTAAAATGACAATCAAAGAAAATATGGTGTAAATCTTCACTTCCCGCCATGCAAAGGGGGCAAATTGAGGAGACAAGCAACGCATTGGAAGCTTTTGCTGCATAACCAAGGAGCACTTCAAATTACCAAAAATCATATTCCAAACAAGAATATTAACTCTTCTCGGACTTTTAGACTTCCAAAGGGCTTTGCCCAATTGTTTATCCAATGGAGACGCCGAGGACAAATGAGTAGAAAGGGATTTAACCGAGAAGATCCCATTTGCTTCTAAAGATCAAACACGCCTATCCATAGTCTCAATTACCCTTTTCTATGTAATCAACCTAAGGAGATTCTGAAAATCAATGATCTCTTCCTCCTTTAATAAACGATGGAAGAAGATAGACCAAGAAGAAAGAGGATTCATCCCAATGATCCAGAACTGATCCATTAGGATTAAGAGCAATTCTAAACAAAGCAGGGAAGCACAACTTTAAAGGCACCAAGTCAATCCACGGGTCTAGCCAAAAGCCAATCCTACTCCCATTACCGTGCTTGAACTTGGCCAAAGATTCCACCTTCAATCATGAATGAGATATGCTAATCCATAGACTTTGTAAACTAAGGTTGTCTTTTCCAGCTGTATGCCAATTAAATTTGCTCTTACCATGAATGCTTCTGGCTACCAGACACCAAAGCGAGTTTTCCTGATGCAGTAGGATTAGAGTATTATGGGCAAATCTTTAATTTATTAGGATTAGGATTAGTTTAGGGAAATTACTATAAACAGAAAAAAAATATCGAACTATTTACAAATATAGAAAAATTTCACTGTCTATCAATGATAGACCGCGATAGAATTCTATCGCTTTCTATCGCTCAAGCAAATAAATTCTATCGCCTGAGCGATAGAAAGCGATAGAATTCTATCGCGATCTATCAGTGACAGACTGTAAAATTTTTCTATATTTGTAAATAGTTTGGCTCATTTTTCTATATTTAAAAAGAGCCCATTAGTTTATTTGATTTATTAGGATTAGGATTAGTTTCCTTAATTAATTAGGATTAGGATTAGTTTCTTTGATTTATTAGGATTAGGATTAGTTTCTTTAATTAATTAGGATTAGGATTAGGATTAGTTTGCTTTCCAATTCTCTATAAATAGAGAGATTGTCTTCTTGAATTGACAAGTTTTAATTGATTTGAATAAAATTCTCTCTTGATATTCATCAATTGGTATCAGAGCATTAAGATCATTAGGGCTTGATGGCAGGAAAGAAACCTTTCATGGTAGAGACTTCCCAAAATAAAGAGGCAGAGACACCCACCGCTCTATCACCAAAGGCCTTGACCCGACGCTTGCAGTCAGTTGAAGGATCTATCGATGGTATTAAGACTTTGCTAGAGAATATGTCTCTTGGGTTGGATCAAGTTGTTAAAAGGCAGAAACAATTGCAAGGCATTGAAAAACCTCTTCAAGAGTATAAAGTAGTACGAAATCCTGGTAATCAAGAAAGTCCACATAACATCTACCAACCTCAAATCTTTCCAAGAAATGTCCAAGAACCTCTTAGACACGTTCAAGAACAACCAAGATTGAGTGTTTATCAGAAGAGACAAAGAAAATTTGAAGAACTATCCAGAGAAAAAGTAAATAGGGAGTGGGACATGGATAGAAGAGCTCACGGACTGCAATTTCAAAGAGAGGAATACAACGACTACAAAACTATTTTCAAATTGGAGCTTGCTTGACTCAAATCGGAAAGGAAATCTACTTCAAAAATGGAGGAAAGTGACCCGACCCACGAATCTCACCACAACATAAGAGATGTTGAAATCGAAGACATAGGACAAGAATTCGGCAAAGAAGACAAGGAAGCACTGGCCGCTGTGAATCTCACCATCACTGCATTGTCGGAGGTCAATATTGTCGCAGCTTCGACACCACTGGTGATCGTCGTTGATTCGTAGAGCGTTGTGGAGATTGACGGTTTGGAGTGTGCCGCCGTCATTTCAAGTTTTATTTTAAAGATGATAGCTTAAGAATTAAATTCCATTTCAAGTTGAAGAAATTTTCATGGAGTATTAATTTAATTCCAATTTGGATTTGGGAAATTTTACGCCGAGAATTTTTAGTTGGAGTCTATCACTCAACAAGCCGAGAGAAAGAAGCTTCACGTTATCACCTCGAACTAAAGGACAAGCATTTTCACTTTGTCACTTGAATTATTTTTTTTAATTTTACCTTCATTTTTGTTTTAAAACTTGAAGACCAGTTTTTTTTTGGAGGGATAGAAATTGATGTAGTAGGATTAGGGTATTATGGGCAAATTTTTAATTTATTAGGATTAGGATTAGTTTCTTTGATTTATTAGGATTAGGATTAGTTTCTTTGATTTATTAGGATTAGGATTAGTTTCCTTAATTAATTAGGATTAGGATTAGTTTCTTTGATTTTTTAGGATTAGGATTAGTTTCTTTTATTAACTAGGATTAGGATTAGTTTGCTTTTCAATTCTCTATAAATAGAGAGATTGTCTTCTTGAATTGACAAGTTTTAATTGATTTGAATAAAATTCTCTCTTGATATTCATCAATTCCTCATTAAAGTATCTCCAACCCCATTTGGCTAATAAAGCCAAGTTTCTAGCTTTTAGACCACCAAAGCCGAGGCCCCCATCTTCTTGAGAACGAATGACAAGATCCCATTTCACCAAATGGTTCAACTTACTCCCTTTATTCTCTTCCCAGAAAAAGTTCCACATAATGCGCTCCAAAATGGAAATCACCTTGGCAGGCATTAAGAAAGAAGACATGTAGTGAGTAGGGAGATTAGAAAGAACTGGCTTGCATAGTGGCTCGACCCCCTCGTGAAAGGTTGTATCTCTTCCATTTGTCTAATTTCCCATGAATTTTATCAATAATCAGCTGCCAGAACGAAACCTTTTTAGGATACCCCCAAAAGGTAAACCAAGATACATAAACGACAAATGCACAACCTTGTAATTCAGACGAGAAGCAATAGACAACAATTTATCTTCATCCACATTGATTCCACATAAAGCTGATTTTTCCCATTTCACCTTCTGGCCCGAGCACCATTCAAATAATTCAATGGTTTTTCTCAGATTCTCAAACATAGTATCATCATACTTACAAAAAAGTAAGGTATCATCGGCAAACTGAAGGATAGAAACATGAGTTTTATCCTTCCCCACTACAAAACCTTCAAACAACCCTTTGCCATGAAGTTTTGCAACAAGCGCACTCAAGACCTCACTAACTAGAGAAAGAGAAAGGGTGACAGTGGATCACCTTGCCTAATTCCCCTTGAAGCAAAAACTCTTCCCTTGGTCTTCCATTAATAAATATTGAAAATCTTGGATCTTTAACACAACCCATTATCCATGTAATCCATCGAGGATGAAAGTTTTTACATATCAAAGGCTTCTCAAGAAAAACCCAATCAACCCGATCAAATGCTTTTCCCAAATCAAGTTTGAGAATACAATAACCAACATCAATGCCTTTAATTTCCAACATTAATGCTTTTAGCAAAGATAATACAATAAATACCAAAAACATTAATTAATACAAAAGTAAATAACCAACATCAATGCTTTTAATTTCGTACTCTTTTTTGATGTCCTACAAGAAATTATAGAGAAGAAAATAACAATGATTTTGATTCCAACTCCTTTTTATGCCCAATCAAAAATTGTAACTTACCCTCACAATAGTACCTAATATTGCCTCTGTATAGTCAATGCTAATACTGGAGTATAGATGAAGACCATCTCTCCAGATTCCATGCTTTTCACCTATATGAAGCATGATATACAGGTTACCAGTCATTCTCCTGCCAAAGAAAAGAATGTCCCAAAAAGAAGAAAACATTATGAAACTGATTTCATAAGAATACAACCTTTGTAGTTGTACATAACGTATAATATAAGACTATTTTAAATAAAATGCAAGGCATGAGATGAACAGTAATCTATACTAAATTGCAGAGAGAGTTTCGGACTTCGATTAAAACAAGTTTTGTCCCGAGTGCAAAAATATTCCAGCCACTTTAGGGAGTGTTTGGAAGATTGTTAATTGGGTTGGTTTGGAATGGGTTGTAATGGATTTGGAGTCCAAACCCATGTTTAGTTTGTTGGGTTTAGGATTGATTTGTAATGCTCAACCCATTACAACCCACATTCATCACAATCCAACCACCCCACTACAACCCACATTCATTACAACCCATATTTCTCATTCCTCCCCTTTCTAGCACATCTATTCTCTCCTAATATATCATCTTCCTCTCTCTCCATCCTAACTATTTTTTTAATTAACTTTTTCCTTTCAATATTCAATTATTCTTTTCATTTTTTCATTTTTTTTATTTCTTGTTTCTCTTCTCTTTCCTTTCATTTTTATTTTTTATTTTCATTAACGAGTTTTTAGTTCTTAAATTTTTAAATCTCTATTATTTTAATCACGTTTCAAGGTATCGATAAACAGAGTAGGTCGCAATTTTGGGTTCAAAAGAATTGTGAAGTTTTACAGATTAAATGTGATTCAAGGAGGATTTGTTTGCTGTAATTGATTAATTATGAGTCTTTGGAGTCAAGGGAACGTCTAGGAAGTGACTTGGTGATTAATGACTTATGTTTCAGGTCAGATTGAGATTGGGAAAGCTTATAACCCGAGGAGCTCATGCCAGTGATTGTGAGTGGTTTATTTTTAGTATTTGATATGAAAAGTATATAAGTATGCTATGGTTTGTGAAATGTATAGGTGTGATCTGTTTACTTGACTCTGATTTCAAAAATGCTTTAAATAATTATTTTTGAATTCTTATGATGTTATATGAATTTGAGATACTAAATGTAACCTGGAACCCGATATTGCTTACTATGATTTGAATGGTTGTAAATAAATATGTTAGTGGTGGTTTTGAGGTTTTGAATGATTTGTGCAAATGGTTTCAAACTACTGAGTTTTGTACCCGTGGTTATGTGATTTCCTTGTGGGCTATGTGAATGTGTTTTCGTAGTGCCACGTGGTTGTGATGTGATATGTTGATGGCTTAGAGCCATGATATGCCTTCGGGGCGAATCTGCGTGCACGTATGATCTCATTACTGGTGTTGTTATTTATCACTGCTGATTGTTCTGAGTGTGTGTGAGCTGAGTATGGCCGCATGTTCTACGGTGATAATAGAACGTGTGTGAGCTATGCTAGGCCGCATATTTGGAACATATCGTGGTGGTAGTGGATAATTGGGTACAAACTTGGTGTGGATTTTTGGTGGTTCATACAGGTTTTATAATGTGATTTATATGAAATATGATCATGTCATTGTTTGAATAAGTACGAGTTTGAGTTACTATTGAATCTTATATACTTCTTCTATTGATTTATCGAAATGTTTTGATAAATTCACTGATGTTTGCGAAAGAGAAAGCTTATGTCCTATTAAATTACCACTCACTGGGCTTTAGCTCATGCTTTCCATGTTTTATGTTTCCCTTCCCCCCAGGTAGCAATCAAGTTCTAGGATCGTGCTGAGCTGTCACTGCCCCACGACGATAGATTACCTCTACATTGTAGGTGTTCGTATGTGGAGTCTCATTTTTTATGCACTGGACACTTATAACTAGTTGTACATGTTTTGGGGTCGTGAGACTTGTAATAGGAGGTGGGTTGTGCAATTATATTTGTGTTTATGTCGTACTTAAACGTTGTGGACAGTATGCATATGTGTATATATTTTTTTTAAAAAATAAAAAATTAATGTGCTCGATCTGAGTTTGAATTAATTAGGGGATTATAAAGTACATTAAAGGATGGTTCTTTAATCTGATGAATGATCATATTGTAACTGTTCAGGGTTAAGTACGGGTTGAGCTAGTGAGTTGGATGTTAAATGTTGCCGAGGGGGGTGATATTTAGCATCTTCACATCCTCTAGGTTTAAGGGAAATCTGCAAGGGGTGTGACATTTTTGGTATCAGAGCATGGTTTTGGGAAACCTAAGGGTTTTGGGTTAGGGAGTCAGCATTGGTTTAAGCTTGCATTTAATAGAGTGTCTATGATTTACTTGTTGCTACTAAATATGGTGTCACATGTTGCATTCTAGGAAACATGCCTCGTCGTGGCAAAACAGTGAAACAGCCAGTTGTGGAAACTAAAGATGCTCCTGGTGGAAAGGGAAGAGGGGTTGACGAATCTGAAGCTGAAACTAGCCAATCCCATGTAGAGATGAATCTCGGGGAGCAGACAATGATGAAATTAGCTCAGGAACTTGCTGCTAGCGTGAAGGCCGCACAAGATAATCCTGAGAAGGATTTTGGGATTGTACGGTTGAAGGCCCTTGGAGCAATGACATTTTCAGGGACAGCTGACCCGCAGATGCTGAAAAATGGGTGGAGATGGTAGAGAGATGCTTTGGGGTTATGAGATGCCCAGATGATAGAAAGTTGGGACTTGCCACTTTCTTATTGCAAGGAGCATATGATTGGTGGCCTATGATTCAGTCACGCTATGGAGATAGAGCCATCAGTTGGGAGGAGTTTAGGAAAGTCTTCTATGACAAATTCTATCCCAGATCGTTCTGTGAATGAAACTGAATGAATTCTTGAAGCTAGAACAGGGAATGATGTCAGTTGCTGAGTATGAAAATAAATATACAGAGCTATCTAAATATGTTGTTTTAGTGTTGGTAGATGAGAGGGTCAAATGCAAACGATTTGAAGATGGTCTGAAAGAGGAGATTCGTACCCCAGTTACTGCCAGTGGCAACTGGGATGATTTTACTAACCTTGTTGAAACTACTATGAGAGTTGAGAAGAGTTTATCAAGGAAGAAAACAGAGATGGACGTTGCAAGGAGTGCTCGTGCAGTTACCTACCCCAGCCAAAAACATGATAGATATGGTAAGAAGTTTTATCCTAGAATGTCGAACAGGGGAAGCTTCAAACCAAGATACAGTGGGCCTTCCAATTTTAGATCTGGTAGAGGAGGAGGATCTCATTCTTATAGTGGTTCGAGACGACCATCTGAATCTATAGGAGGTTCACAGGTTAGTCCTTCCGATGGTGTATCAGCTGGAGTTGATAGTAAACCTATCTGTGCAGAATGTGGTAGAAGACATTGGGGCCCTTGCTTTGGGAAGAGTATGTGTGTTTTAACTGTGGGAAGACTGGACATTTTCGCAGGGAATGTCCTCAATTACTGCAGGAGGGCAACAAAAATAATTTTCAGAGAACCACTTCCCAAACAGTGAATCAACCATCTGTATTCGCAGCTTCTAGAGGAAAAGGTACAAGTGGTGCAAAGCAGAAGGCACCAATGAGTCGTCCCCATGCATTAGTCTCATTTCATTATTTCAATGAAGAGGTTTGTTTCTTTTTTTAAAAAAAAATGGAATTCGACCTAAGAATGGTGAATCAAAGGCAACATCTTGAGGAGACATGTTGAGTATCACAGATTGGAAAGATGGAAAGATCTCATAATCCTTCAAAAATAAATGAGTTACTCTTTCCATGGCCAATTAGTTTTGAGATGAAACCTCATATTTATCTAATAGTTATAAAAGCTCACTTTGAATTTTTCATTGATAGAATGAAAAATTACAATGATGATAACAATATCATCCTTGCAATTGCTGCTACTCTTTTACCATTGTTATCAAAAATACATGACTATTAGATCGATATCATTACTTGTCCAAACCAAACAGCAGCTTCAATTTTCAAATCTGTAAAAAGGATAAGAAAAGAATGGATAGATATACCTTTTCTCATCAGAACTGCCTTCTCTTTGAATTTTCATTGTGGCTCCATCACTGACACCTGGTGGGATTACTAAGTTCATTTTTCTAATTGATTGCATTTGACCACTGCCACAACAGCTTCGACATAACTCTGTTATAATCTTACCATCACCGCCACATTCAGAACATATGGACACCTAAGATGTCACAGAACAATGATCTTAAGGTAAATCTACTAGGCTAAGAGTTGGATTTTCATAGGATTTTTCTCTAAAAACCAAAATTCATCAGAACATGTGAAATTTGTAAGAAACCAATTGAGAAATTTTAGAAGATTATTAAGTTCTAGTGTTACAATCAAGAATTAGTTTTTCGTTACCTCCCTCTAGCATCTACTATAATTGGTAATAATGTGAATAAAAGATTAAATATATCCTGACCTAGTATTTCTTTTTTTGAACAATAAACAAACTCTTCATTGATACATGAAAAAGGAAGAAAAGTGTTCAAGGATACAACCTCCCTAACGGGGAGATAATATAATACCCAAAGAAACAACACACCAAAAATACAAGAGCCTGAAAAAAAAAACTAAAAAGAGGACCCAAAAACACCAAACCAAACAGCAAAAGCTACAGAAAAGATAGCACGAAAGAACGAGAGAGAAACCTCAAGGGCAACAACAAAGACAAAAGCTTTTAGTTATCTAGAGGGTGAAAAAAAATGAAATGAAAACGAGCCTCATTCATTGAAATAATAAAAAGAGACTAATGAAAAAAATTAAAAAATTAAAAACAAAAACTGAAACCCGAGCTGGACAAGGGGCACCACAACCATTAGAAACTTCAAGCAAAATCTGCAAAGCCAAAAACTTAAAACCGGATATCCCAGAAGCAACACCAAACACAGCCCAAAAACACAAAACCAACTTCAACAAACTTCAAAACAAAAATTTAATGAGATAAATCGACCGAGGCTTCGAGGCCTTTGCATTAATCTTATATAATTTGACACCACAGTAGTAAAGAAGAAATTTTTTCTTTTTCATCTATTGCGTGGTCAAGGAGAGGATTTATCAGACATATTCCTTGAAGGAAATCCAATTTCTTCTTGAAAAAAGGGTACATAAAACCTCTTCAAATGCTTCATCATTTAGAACCTCTTCAGCTGCTAAGAAGCATAGGCACGGATACGGATACGATAGGATATAACAATACGCATATTTCTAAACAACTAATATATGGATACGATTATATATATATTATGATAATGCCCACTTAATAGTTATAATACTAATTTTAAGTTAAATTAAAGTAGATTTAAAAAGAGAGTGAAAAAGATAATAATAAATAATGATGATGAAACAACGGCATTGATGTAGGAGTATTTTGGGGATTTGTTATTCACTTGTAATTTAGTTTGTTATTTAAGTCTTATGTTTTAAGTGTTTTTATTAGCCCTTAGGCGTGTGGCTGTGCCTATATAAAGGGCTTTGCAAAGTTCATTTAAGTCAGCACTTAATAAAATCCCAGATTAACGGTTTCTCCAAGATTTTGGTCTTCACCAAGTTCGTATCAGATCTCCTTCGAGAAAGGGACCTGACATGGGGGGAAAAAATGCCAACAAATCTAATGCTCCTTCACCCACAGATGCAGAAGCATCTTCTTCTACCTTCCCAAGAACCCTCAACCGTTGGCTGATTGCAGTGGAGACTTCCCTGGGAGAATTAACTTAACAGTAGGGAGCTTCAGTTCCAAATACATCAACTTGGGTCTTAGAGAAAAAATATTGAGTCGCATTTTTTTCAATGAAAAACATCAATTTTTTACAAGGCATTTCTATGATAAAAGTGTGAGCAGTGTTGATAAAAAAGAAGTGAAGGAAGAATTTATTAATTTAAATTGTGTTGAGAAAGAGGATTTGTCCAAGGCTTTCAATTTTTTGTTTACGGAATATCCTTCTTATACTCCAGTAGTTAAAAGAAAAATCTCTTCAGTAAGTGTCTCAAGTTGAAGATATCCCATAGAGGTTCTCTTCTTTTTGAATTGGAAACAAGTCTCTTCAGTGAAATAATGAGATGAGACTAATGCTCAAGGTACAAACGTAAGAAACAAGTAAACAAAAGAACATTCCAGATCTAACACCATGTACTTAGAGTCTAAGGAACAATAGGTGCACCCGGGCATCTCAACTAGGTTGACACACTCTTAGCACCCTCGTCATATCCAAAATATCCTGAAGAACAAAACATAATAACATGATAAAAAGTACATTGTTTATACATTCTTAAATGGAGAACTCTTCAAAGGCTTTAGACAAAGAACACCAAGAAGATGCGTCCATTCGAGCAACTTGAGAACACTCCATTCACGCAAAGGATTTATCATGATTGGTTTCTTTCAAACCAAAATTCAGCAAGCAACACCTTGACCACATTAACCCAAATTAATTGAGGACCCTTCTTCAAAGCTGGACCAATAAGAATTCTTGAAACATTGTTCTTAAATTCATCACCAAACACCCAGGCAAGTTTGATTACTTTTGCTCTATGTATTTGTACTCTGAAGTTCTCTTCTTTGATTGAAGTTTGTGGATTTCAATGAAAGAAATTGTTCGATTTATCATTAATCAAGTTTGATTTTCAGCTATTTGTGGACGTCAATGAAGATTATTTCCTGGAATGTTCATGGTTTAGAAAATGCTTCAAAACGAGTGGCTTTAAAAAGGTGAGACTAAAATGGCTGATTTTGATATTAGTCTATTTGGAACTCTAAAGACATAAATTGGGATACGTGGAAGCGTGGGGTAGATCTGGTGACTGGTGGTATGCTAATTTTGTGGGTTAGATCTAAAATCCAGGTTGTGGAAGAAATTTGGTTCAAGAGAAATCAGCAAAATTTTCAAGAAAAGTAATTGATTGTGTTGTTCGCTTCGAGGTCGCTCGGATTATTGTCTCCACTTTGCATTTTCTTTCTAGGTTCTTTGATGACGTTTCCATCCAGGATTTATGCTTGGATGCCTTTGTCTTTACAAAATAGTCCTTTTGCTCTATGTATTTGTACTTATTGTTTTCATTTCTTTGTATTTCGAGCATTAGTCTTTTTTCATTATTTTAATGAAAAGTTTCATATCCTTTTCAAAAACATAAAATAAAATAAAATTTAAAACATAGATGTTTAACTACCTGAGACATCATTCCAAAGGGTGTTCTATGAGTTTTCACCACTCCTCCTTTTCCATGACAGTCGGCACACAGTTTTATGCAATTATTTGATTTAGCACCCGTTCCATCACAATTTTCACATGTCTTAAAACAAGAAAATTGAATTGCCTGTTCTCCTCCAAGCACTGATTCTTCAAAGCTTAAGTGCAAGTCATAACTGTAACGTTAAGAGAAGGAAAAAGAATGTACGACTCAGACTATTTATAAACACATATCATCTACTTTACAAATACAAATATAAAAGAATACACAAAATCAGTTCAAGCGAAACCATGATAAGAGCAAGCTTAGACGAATGGTCATAATGTAGTAGGATTAGAGTAAATTAGCGTATCTTGGTCAAATCCCTTTTTTTTTTATTGAAACGGAAAGTCAAATCCTTATTTTGTTAATAATATAATTAGTTTCCTTGATTGATTAGGGCTAGGATTCTTGTTACAAATACAAATATGAAAGAATGGTCAAAATCAGCTCCATTAGGGATTGAAGCAATATGAGCTAGCCTTGGAAACAAAAAACTTAATGAGGATGAGTGCAACCAGTCATTCCAGAAGGAGATTCTTGTTCCACAGCCCAATTTGAAAGAACCAAACTTTTCAACTTGCAACCATGCTCGAGAAATATTAATCCAAGGATTTCTAAGGCTTCTACCAAAATTACTGGATGTGTGCCAATTATAAACGCCATTGCCATGTATACTCTTCACAACTTTGCACCAAAGCACGTCATTTTCATGAATATATCTCTATCCCCACTTTGCTAAATTCCTATTTTTCAAATTACCAAAGCCAAGACCCCCTTGATGTAATTGTTTTGAGACACAATCCCATCTAACCAAATGATTGATTTTACTACCATTTACTCCTCAAAAAAAAACTTTTCATAATCCTCTCAATTTCCTCAATCACCTTCACAGGCATAGCAAAAGAGGACAAATAATATATTGGGAAATTAGATCACACCGCCTTGTTCAATGTTAGTCTACCTCCTCTAGATAAATTAAATCTCTTCCATTTGTCTAGTTTCTTTTGAATTTTATCAATAATTGGCTGCCGAAACGAAATTTTTCTTGGATAACCACCAAAAGGAAGACCAAGATACAAAAAGGGTAAAAAATCCACCTTGCAATTGAACTTAGAAGCTGTAGCCAACAGTCTATCTTCTTCAATATTCACCCCACACAATGCAGATTTTTCCCAATTGACCTTTTGGCCTGAACACCACTCGAAAAGCTCAATAATTTTCCTTAGTTTCTTTTTTTAAAAAGGAAACAAGTCTTTTCATTGAATTAATGAAATGAGACTAATGCTCAAGTTACAAAGAGAGATACAAAAACATAAAACCAAAGGATCAGGGAGTGCACTCGGACATCTCAACAAGGTTGACACCCCCTTAACACTCTCATGATTTCCCAACAAATAGCAAAAATCCATAAGGCCGATAACCAGATTAAAACTGGAACAAGTAATAAGAATCCCAAATACAATGGGGCAAAAACCTCTTAAAGCAAAATTTTCCTTAGTGCTATCACCATATTATCATGTCTTTACAAAACAGCAATGTGTCATCTGCGTGTTGGAGGATGGAGATATGCACTTTATCTTTTCCAACAATGAAACCTTCAAAAGCTGATTTTATTATTGGAGATTTCTCTCCTTTTATCTCTTAGGCTACATCATTATTGAATACAAATTGCAAGGGAGACACCTTACAGTCTCATGCTAACTAACAATGAAAGTGTTAAAGAATATATATATCATAACCTATCAGTTAAAGCTTTTGGACCTAGTAGGGACTGTTGCAAATTAATGTTAAAGTTAAAGCATTGTTGTAAATAACAAATTAAGAAATTGTTCTTTTCTATATTTATAATCCTTTAGACCTAAAGTTTAGAGGATGTGATTAGGCTAGATTATTTTCCTTTCGTGAGGCTTTCTTTCTTGTATTTATGTGGGTGTATTATCAATTGTATTTATGTGCGGGTGGAGACTAATAAATGAAGAAAATTCCCTATGGAGTCAAGTGATATTGAGCATACACGGGAGAGACAAGTTCAATTGGCACACCTCTGAAAAGGTTTTTTTTTTTTTAAAAGGAAACGAGTTTCTTTCATTGATAAAATGAATTGAGACAAAAGCTCAAAGTACATCATTGGGAAACATCCTACAAGTAACCTAAGGATCAGGAAATGCACCCGGACATCTCAACTAGGTTGACATCTCTTTAGCACTCTCATCATATCCAATATAATTGTAAACGAAATAAGAAACCAATAACCACTACTAGCTCAATCTAGTGAAATGGAGAACCCGAATACATGGGTCAAAGACAAAAGAACTAAAAGACAAGAGACTGAAAGGAAATACATTATATAAAATCCCTTACGAATCTGAAAAGGTTGGTCTTAGCCTTCACAGCCCATGGATTAACATTTCAAGAACTTGGCGAAAAGTGGAAGCATTGGTAGTCTATAAACTTGGAAGTGGGAGCAGGATTGCATTTTGGCAAGATCCTTGGGTTGATAACATATCTTTAATGAATAGATTTCCAGATTTGTATGGAATTGCAATCAATCCTTATGGGTCGGTGATGGAGCATTGGGATCAAGACACATCTTCTTGGTCCACAGCTTTTAGAAGACTGTTGAAAAAAGAAGAGATTTCTGATTTAGAATTTGTTGCGTATAATCTCTATGAAACAAGGGCGAGATTGTCCAAAGAAACGTTCATGGTCAATTGAAGCTAATGGCTCCTTCACGGTAAAATCCCTTGTCACTCATCTTTCTTTGGCCTCTCCTTTAGACTTTCAATTGAAGAAAGCCTTGTGGAAGTCCAAAAGTCCTCAAGGAGTTAATTTAGTTATTTTTTGATATGATGAGGGTGCTATGGGGTGTCAACCAGTTGAGATGCCCAGGTGCACCTGCTGATCCTTTGATTTCCTTTCTTAGTTTCATCTTGTAACTTTAGCTTTTGTCTCAATTCATTATCTTAATGAAGAGGCTTGTTTCTTGTTTAAAAAAAAATTGTATTTATGTGGGATTTGACATAATATCAGAGTAGGAGGTACTATGTGAAAATTTTAGAATTGTCATTTTTTCTCCAAGTAATATTGCTAGTCACTTGTTGGGCTTTTTACAACTTTCTAACCTTATAAGGAAGGTTGAGTTTAAGAATATGAATAAATGATTAAATATGCAATTAACTTATTCTAATAGTGATTAAAAAAATAATTAAAAAAACGAGCAATCTCATACTAAATATCAAGATTTTGAATTTTTCCACTCCTCTGATTTAAATTGATGCCTCCAATTCCATCTCTTTCTCCAAAGAGTCCATCGGATCCTCCAAAGAATGCATCAAAAATTTCAAAGGGATCGACCTAGAAGAATTCAATAAACAAAATGCTTAAGAATCATTTGATTGTCAGGAAAATTGATTGAAGCAAATTGACAAGAGAATTTTTCAAATATATTTCAATTCCCCCCCCCCCCCCCCCACCCCAAATATATAATTTTAGCAATGATGCATATGCCTGTCAGCTAAGTGCTAGAAATAATCTTACCCCTTGTGAATTACGGCTCATTACACCATAGTCTCCCTGCAAACCTGCCTCGCCGAATTGATCATATAAAGATCTTTTCTCGTCATCTGATAAAACCTACACAACTACTCCATTATCACATGAATGCAAAGAAATGCAGGATCATTATTTCTCTTTTGTCTTTTTTCTTTTTTTCTTTCTAAACAAGAAACAAAACTTTTCATTGAATTAATGAAAAGAGATTAATGCACAAACGATTCAAACTTCATAGAGGAGTGAAAGAAAACCATAAGGGACAACAAAATTAACCATTGCAACTTGTAAGTGAACAGTAAACACATGCAATTAAGACAGATATCAACTTGACACCAAAGGGAATTTTCTTCTGGGAAGGACACAAAGGAGGAAAGCTAAATCATTTGGCCAATTGGGAGTTTGTTACCAGAAGACTTGAGGATGAAGGGTTAGGCTTTGGAGGATTGAGAGCTCGTAATCTAGCCTTATTAGCCAAGAGGGGTTGGCGCTTTATCCATGAAGAAAATTCCCTTTGGTGTCAAGTTGTAAAGAGCATTCATGGGAGGAGTTTGTTGAGTTGGCATACGGCTGGCAAAGTTAATTTAAGCCTCCGAAGTCCTTGGATAAGTATTTCAAGAACTTGGATGAAGGTGGAGTCCTTGGTTGTTTTCAAGGTGGGAAGTGGAAGTCAAGTAGCTAATAGAGGGGAGGAGAGAACATTAGTTGCAAGCAGAACTTTAATCATTAAATTTTTTTCAAACTACAACAAAATATCTATTTGCTATATTCCAGGAATGAGAAACTACATATCAATCTCTTAAACATCAGAAGGAACATGACGATCAAGTTGAAAGATGAGAAATCAGTTAGAAGATCCATAAAATGATTAAAAAGATTAAACATACACAATAACACAAGGAACTGGTGCTCAAATGAGAATCTCGGTTCTCACCTCATATGCAGCACTTATCTCTTTGAACCTATCTTCTGATCCAGGGTCCTTGTTCACATCTGGATGGTACTGTTCGAATAAAAATAAAGAGTCATTTGAAACATTGTGTAGTATAGTTCATCTTAATAATCAAATACAAGGTAGATGCTCATGGGCCTATTCCATGAGGTGGAAACCGAGACTCCCATTTGAGCAAAGTGATGAATATCAAGAGAAAATTTTATTTAAATCAATTAAAACTTGCCAAAACAAGAAGGCATTCTCTCTGTTTATAGAGAATTAGAAAGCAAACTAATCCTAATCCTAATTAATTAAAAAAACTAATCCTAATCCTAATAAATCAAAGAAACTAATCCTAATACTAATTAATTAAAGAAACTGACCTAATCCTAATAAATCAAATAAACTAATCCTAATCCTAATAAATTAAAGATTTGCCCATAATACCCTAATCCTACTACATCATTTCTATCCCTCCCAAAAAAAAAACTCGTCCTTGAGTTCTAAAATGAAAATGAAGGTAAAATTAAAAAAAAATAATTCAAGTGACAAAGTGAAAATGCTCGTCCTCAAGTTCGAGGTGATAACGTGAAGCTTCTTTCTCTCAGCTCGTTGAGTGTGATAGACTCCAACTGGAAATTCTCAGCGTAAAATTTCCCAAATCCAAATTGGAATTAAATTAATACCCCATGAAAATTTCTTCAACTTGAAATAGAATTTAATTCTTGAGATATCACCTTTAAAATAAAACTTGAAATTTTGCCTTGTGTGGCCCATTAGGCCCAATGTGGTAAAAAATGTCCATTAGGGTTATTTTGGAAGAAAATACCAAAACTACCCTTGTCTTTAACTTCTCTTCTTCTTCTTCGTGAATAGTTGCCGCCCAACACTCCTTTTCTTCTTCATCGTTTACAAACAATTTTTTCTTCTCTGGTGAGGCATGAACAGTCGAATCTGACGAGGTGATGACAGCGACGGTCTCAAAACCGTGAATCTCCACAACGCTCGACGAATCGACGACGATCACAAGTGGTGCCGAAGCTGCGACAATATTGGCTCCGACAATGCGGTGATGGTGAGATTCACAGCAGCCAATGCTTCCTTGTCTTCTTTGCCGAATTCTTGTCCTATGTCTGCGATTTCAACATCTCTTATGTTGTGGTGAGATTTGTGGGTCGGGTCACTTTCCTCCATTTTCGACGTAGATTTCCTTTCCGATTTGAGTCGAGCAAGCTCCAATTTGAAAATAGTTTTGTAGTCGTTGTATTCCTCTCTTTGAAATTGTGGTCTACGAGCTCTTCTGTCCATGTCCCACTCCCTATTCACTTCTTCACTGGATAGTTCTTCAAATTTTCGCTGTCTCCTCTGCTAAACACTCAATCTTGGTCGTTCTTAAGCGTGCCTAAGAGGTTCTTGGACGTTTCTTGGAAAGATTTGAGGTTGGTAGATGTTATGTGGACATTCTTGATTACCAAGATTTCATTCTATTTTATACTCTTGAAGAGGTTTTTCAATGCCTTGCGATTGTTTCTACCTTAGCAACTTGATCCAACCAAAGAGACATATTCTCTAGCAAAGTCTTAATACCATCAATAGATCCTTCAACTGACTGCAAGCGTCGGGTCAAGGCCTTCGGTGATAGGATGGTGGGTGTCTCGGCCTCTTTATTTTGGGAAATCCCTACCGTGAAAGGTTTCTTTCCCGCCATCAAGTCCTAATGATCTTAATGCTTTGATACCAATTGATGAATATCAAGAGAGAATTTTATTGAAATCAATTAAAACTTGCCAAAACAAGAAGGCATTCTCTCTATTTATAGAGAATTGGAAAGCAAACTAGTCCTGATCCTAATTAATTAAAGAAACTAATCCTAATCCAAATAAATCAAAGAAACTAATCCTAATACTAATTAATTAAAGAAACTAATCTAAATCTAATAAATCAAAGAAACTAATCCTAATCCTAATAAATTAAAGATTTGCCCATAATACCCTAATCCTACTACATCACAAAGATAGAAACTTTTACTTGTATACCTTTACCAAAGATAAATAAGATAAAGATCCAGATAAGGGATCCACACACTATTAGCACCAAAATAAAGACTGTTCAACCAAATTTAAAAAATAATAATTAAAAGAATAAAAATAAAACTTGCTAGCGATGTTTCTTTTTTAAAGAAAATAGAACTTTTCATTGATAAAATGAAAAGGGACTAATGCTCAAAATACAAGGAAACAGAATATTCGAGAATAAATGTAATACAACAAAAATGTGAGCAAACCCATCTAAATGACAATGATTCAGCATAAGAGATAAATGCCCCAAAATCAAAACTAAATCTTGAACACAAAAAATCTTAAAGAAAGAACATCAAGTAGAGGCATTGGTCCTTGCAACTTTAAATCGATTAAATAAAAAAAAAAATTTGGACGACACAAGCTACCAACAACTTGAAACAGGAAGAACCCCTAGCTTTGTACTTGATTAAACTTGACGCATCTACTGAAAATCTACAATTCTGCATCTTAAGGCCTTCAAAAATAAATAGCCCATGGCATAGTTTCTCCAACCTAAAGATATGCAACTGAACCCGAAGACTTAAACCACTCTTTTTAGCCGACGGCCATAGGGAAAGATCTTTTCCATGAAAGCTTTGAATCACTTTACTCCATGAAATAAACTCCAACCACAATAAACAAGAAGAGCCAGAATCCTATACTTTAAGCAACCCTCACCTAGACCACCATCTTTAAGTGATTTAACCGCAAGTCCTTTTGTGGTCCATTAGATAAATTTCATAATTTCCTACCCTCCAACAAAATTATATTGATTGGTAATGAATGGCCCTACTGAGTTTCAATCCACAGGCTTCAATTAGGGAGAAGAACTTAGAAGGAAGTTGATGAGACTTAATTAAGAAAAATTTACATAAAGGCGAGTTTGAAAGAGATCTACAACCTCTTTCCCAAAACAAATGTTTCCTGTTCTGAGGCTGAATTTGGAGCCAAAATTTCCGGTTCTTCACTACTAATACTTACCAAAGATTCATCATCAGACTTTTCCTAAATCGATTGGCTTTTTGGACTTGGAATTGATAAAACTTCTTTAATTAGATTGCATTTGGAATTTGGAAGTGAAATAATCGTTCTTGTGACAGTATGGTCTAAGCAAGATTTTTTTCCTCTAATGTCAGAGAGTTTTCTAATTAATGCTCGTACTCAGGAAAGAACGCAACATTCTTCAATCACATCTGAATTAAACACAGCACCCATTGATATTAATGAGGCCCTACGTTTACGAGAATAAATTTTTTAGAAGGTATGTACACAAGCCTTTCAAGTTTATGGTGAGGAGTTTTAAAAGCATGGGAATCTGACCTTTCCATTTCCTCCAACGAATTTTTAAAGTTGATTGCCACCGAATTAAATATCGACGATAAACCTACTCCTTTAATACTAGGGGACAAAGATGGTTGCATTAACTGTTCATTAATATCATGAGAGTGAAATTCATTCTCCAATAAAACCCTTCGGACGCCTTCATTCTCAGAAACTTGCGTGACTTTTGGAGAGAGATCTTGGGGCTGAACTTCATTTAATGTAACTTTTTCAGTCGAAGAGGATTGGATGGCTTTGGGAACACTTGCTGGAACTTCATTAATAGATGCAATAGGGAGGCCAAACATAACAAGCGGCATTCTCTCTTTCTTCTGTAAAGCATCCACCAAACCTTCCTTATCACCTTTCATACCAATCCATTTAGAATGGAGAGGATCTTTATTTGCAATGCCATTGGGAAGACTCTTCGCTGAAAAAAATTCTGTTGAACTTCCACCTTTTCAACTTCCTCTTTGTCTTTTACTAGATCTGGAAAGGAAGAATTAAATCAATCCTTCTTGGAAACTGATGAGAGAGAAACATTATTAACTACAGGGGAGAGAGAATCCAAAAGATTGACAACCATAATCTTATAGACACTAGTTATAAGACTAATAGGTCTAAACTCCTTCACTCTACTGGCATTCTTCTTTTTTGGAATAAGGCACACAAGTGTTTCCACCATAGAGTGATTCAAGATGTCTCTCTCAAAAAACTCTTTAAAAACTCCTTAACTAGATTATAATTATCTTGGAAAAAAGCCATGGAGTAGCTGTCCCAACCTAGGGATTTATTCCTGTCACACCCAAAAACCGTCTTCCTAATTTCATCCAAAGTAAAAGGAACCACAAGATCCTCATCCTCTCTAGGCGAAATGGGGCACCAATCAATACCATGCACAAACGGCTTAGCCCTGACAACTGGGTTATAAAGAATGGAGAAGGTCGAGAGAACCTCCTCCTCAACCTCTTCATCATTTCTAGTGCACTCGAAAAAAGTAGTGTTGCAATCCCCTTCCTTGTCCCATTTGACTTTAGCCTTTTGGCCCCAACTGATGCTCTCTTTTCAAATCAAATCTACAAACTCCCCTTTTAAGACCTCCCTCTCCCCCCTCAAGGCGCTATCCAAAAGGCCCTCCAACTCCAAAGCATCAATCGCCTCAACTCTAACAAGGATCTTTTTCTTTCTTATCTTGGCATCTCCAAAAACTTCTCCATTCCAAATTCTAAGATTCCCTTTTAGAGCTCTCAACTTCCCCATTTCCCTAGGACCAGAGTATTCTACCAAGAAGAACTATTCGCCTTAGAGGAAGGATGTTCAAGCCACGTATTCTCAAAACGGAAAGGACCCGGCCAGCTTATAAGATATTAATACTTAAGGGTCAAGAACAACTTCGAGCAAAGAATCGGCATCACACCCTTCTCTCCCAAGTTTGCCTCAATTGTTCGTGCTTATCCTTCTTTTTTACAGGAAGTTCATTATGAGCTAGTGCTTCCACAAGAGCATAATCTTTGTGCGACCATAGATTATCTTGGCATGGTAGCTTAAGGAAAGGCTAAAGTTCTTTGCATTGATGGTTTGAATAGAAAGAAACAACATAATTGCTAACAGAAAATTTAGTGAGATTTAGGAAGAATAGACGGTTGTTTAATTCCTCCTGGTCAAAGTTTAACTTCCTATTTTTCTAATAAATTTGGATTGGGGGCCTTTTTCAAATTCCCCCTTTTTATTGGTCGGAAGGAGATGTCTTATCTTCTTGCTTGGTTGCTTCTCTCATTTTCTGGAATAGAATTTCTGTATCCAAAAAAGGATACAGCACCTTTTATTAAGGGAATGAAAAAAGACTAATGCTCAAAAATACAAGGATACAGAAAACAAAGACAAACCAGGAAAAAAAAAAAACAAATACAACTAAAAATCAAAACCCAAAATTAGGAAGGAACGATGAAAGTATTCCAACCATTACATATATCCTAAACTGAAAATGATGCAGCCTAAAAGATAAAAGGAGAACTTTCTCCTAGAATCAAATCAACGTTTTTATTATCAATTAAAAGTTGCCAATACAAGAAAACAATTTCTCTATTTATAGAGAATTGGAAAGCAAACTAATTCCATTCCTAATTAATCAATGAAACTAATCAAATCAACGTTTTTATTATCAATTAAAAGTTGTCAATACAAGAAAACAATTTCTCTATTTATAGAGAATTGGAAAGCAAACTGATTCTAATCCTAATTAATCAAAGAAACTAATCCTAATCCGAATAAACCAAAGAAACTAATCATAATCCTTATCAATCATGGAAACTAATCTTAATCCTAATCAATTAAGGATTTGACCA
The DNA here is from genome assembly GCA_002890555.2 of Lagenaria siceraria. NCBI lineage: Eukaryota > Viridiplantae > Streptophyta > Magnoliopsida > Cucurbitales > Cucurbitaceae > Lagenaria > Lagenaria siceraria. The sequence goes on along the minus strand of CM016487.1, from coordinate 14,941 downwards.
AGATACCCTAATTTACTCTAATCCTACTACATCATTTCTCGTAATCAATTATTTTTCTAGTATGCTTTAATAAAATGAACGACTTACTATGAAGCATCCTAAAAAGTAATTGCAAACTGAATCACCTTTATTTACAAACTTGTGGTCCTAAAATGTTTGTCCTCATGAGAAGTTACAGCAAGCAATTTCTACCATTTTAAAATTTCTACTTAGCAGAAGTTAAGTCTTAAGAGCCTAAGCAAAAGCTGACTTCTTAAAAATAATAGTCAGCGTCCTAGCAGCTGAATTCTTAAAAGTAAGCTTCTTAATGTGTACAACAAACTTATTCTACCTCAACTTCTCTCTATTTCTCTCTCTCTGGGGTGGGGGTGGGAAATATCAAATAAATCGCCCAAGCAGATGCGCTGATGTACAGCCGCGACAGCTAATTGCATAACATATGTGATATACCATATACGTAGCGCTTGAAATTTCATTTATCTTTCAAGTCTCTAGTTTCTCATTACCCCTCCCACAGTGCAGTTCCATTCGATTTTCAACCATCTAATTCGCTTCACTGGCGACCAAGAAGCCCCATAAAAATCACGAATATACTAATAGCAGAATTCAAAACGGAAAATACCTTACGAGCGAGTTTCTTATATGAGTTTTTTATATCCTGCAATGTGGCATTCCGGCTAACATTCAACGTCGAATAGTGATCAGTAGCGCCGTCCCTTGTTGCTGCTGCACCACAGTTTACAAATGTTAAGCGACTTCTGGTTTGAAAATCCCTTCTCCTGAGTGGGCCAACCACGCGGGAAAATCCGGAATAGTTTGAACTGGAACCAAAGTAGAGAGAAGGTGGATTTGGAAAATTTAACAGGTTAGGAATTGCAGATAGAGAAACTAGTCGAAATTTAGATGCTGGGTTAAGGTTGGCATTGCAGGGACTGCGAATACCATTTGGTGGCATCATTGCTCGTGGTTGAGCGCAGGACTTCACGGGGAAATTGCCAAATATAGTCGAAAGGGAAATAATAACAAAGATATTTAGGTGAATTTTATTTTGAAAGGCTAATAGGACGTTGTAAGTAACTATGAAATGACCATTTTATCCCTCTAAAAAGCCCTAATTTTTTAAGAAAAATATTCAGGTGCATCTAACCCATATTTTTTATATATCCTACCGATAAAATTTTTTAAAAATTAATTCCTAGCTAGGTGACCACCATGGATTGAACCTGTTTCCTTTTTTACCACTAGACCAACCCATGATGGTTAGACAAAAAATGTTGGGTATTGATTTTCTCAATTATTTCATTAAGTGATACATAGGTTCCTATGGATTATTGTGTAAATGATATGTTTAAGCCTAAGAGCTATTTTCTTGATTATTATCTTTTAGTAACAAACTTTGCTCATGCAAACATAATTGATTACTAATCACTTGAAACCAAATTAAGAATTATGACATTAAGAGTAGTCAAAAAAAAGAAAGTAGTCATGGTCAACTTTTGTTACCAACCTAACTATTTACATGATAGATTAATGACAATTCAATATTGTAGGTCCAATTAAACATACAACTTTTCGAATTGAACATTTAATTTTACATACATTGAGGATCAATCAATGTATTAAGCACAATAATATTGGAAAACATTCAAGAACATAACATCCATAGAAAATAATATGCATTAACTTAAATCCACGAATAAGTTCATCAACACCTGAGAACTAAAGATATTTAGCCACTCATCATTGCTACAAACATACTCTCATATATTGCAACAACCATAAAAAAAAGTAAAGAAAATAAAGAGAAGAGAAAACACTACTATCATGATGAATCCCATTGTTGGAACACGTCATAAACACCTCAATTTTCATCCCAAGATCTCAAACAGCCTCCAAACGAACCTCTGAATCTCTCCCTCTACATTTAGGCTAAAACATTCTCGAGGCTCTTTAATTTCGTGATGTTTCTGAATGAATTCCCCTGGTCTCAACCCTAGAATATTTGTAAAGAAATTTTCCAAAAATACATATTCTTTCCTAAATAACCCTAGCGTCGTGGTGCCGAATCCGCATGCATGCCTTGTGTGAAATGTCACAGCGCCGCAGCACTATGGCAACACTCCAAAGCCCCAATTCTGTGACTCGTGTCGAGGTCAGTGCCGCTTTGCTGCTTTGTTTTTGGGCGACTTAGCTCTTTTTCCTCCTTCTTTTTGACGTTTGGCTCAATTTTGACTTTCTTGGGAAAATTTTGATTCGTTTTAGCTTTTTTGAACTCTGAATGTCGATCTCGAACACAACTCCTGAAAATCACTAACAAATGACATCAAATCTAATAAAATCATTTATAAACTATTCTAAATCCAAGGCAAATAACGCATAGATGCGTTTCAACTTGTTGAGAAACTTTTTTTCTTACATGATTTATATACTTTTATATTTTTACTTTAAAAACAAAGTGTACTTCTATGTTTTTACTTGAACAACAAAGTGTGACTTCAACAATTTTACTTGAAAATAGATTATGAGTTTCTTCCACTCTTTTTTACTCATGAATTATTGGTTACCTGTAAAATAGATTGCAAGATTCTTCCCCTCTTTTAACTATAAATTATTGGTTGTTAGTTATATGTGCTCTCTTGAAACATTACAAGATTATGTCATTAGTCCTTCCTCGTAGAAAATCCTTGTGGAGATGAAGACGATCAAGGAGAGAACTTTGCGAATGTGAATAAGAAAACAACTGGGGAGAAAATGAGAGAGAAAAGACCTAGAAATTAGGTAAGATATATATTAAAGGGTAAAATTGGAATGCACAAAAAATGAAAAATAGAATTTAAGTATTTTGCTATATTTGCAAAATCAAAAAACTCAAAGTCATGTTTGCAATTTTCCTAATTTATTTTGCCATCCATTACAATTTCTCTTTAATTTATGTACTTTAGAAACATTCATTGTGGTCAATGTAATTTTAAGAATTTGTCATTTTCATTTTTTTTATTTTCATTTTTATCTAATCTATTTTGATCATAATTTTAGCATGAATACCCTTTTACTCAATAAGTTTATTGAAATCCAACCACAAATTTATATTAAAGAATTTTCATAGAGTACAAAATTTGTATTAGAATTTTACCACAAGGACTAAATTGGTCACTTTCTAAATATTTTGTGTATTTTTAAAATTGTAAGGACTAAAACCATATTGAAAATATATGGACCAAAATAAGATAACATGACTAAATTAGTTCTAAAAATCTTTTTATTGAATCTATGGATATTTGTAAAGATTAAGAGCTCGTTTGGATTGAATTTCTAAGTGTTCATAAACATTTTTTTGTGTACTTATAAACACTTAATTAAACACTTGAAAAGTCAATTCAAACAAGTCATAAATTGACATCGACTCTGATGTTGTTGATGTGAAGGAGATCGATGTCGTGGATCGTGTTAACCCATCAAACAGTTTTCTAGGAGGAAAAAAGAGAGAGAGAAAGAGAATTCGGGATTTTTTTCATGCTTCGAACAAGATATACATCGTGTAGTGTAGATTATTTGCAGTCATGAATATATTTTGATTTCTGAGTTCTGTTTGCACACAATGAAATATGAAGCTTGAATTACCTTTCTACACCCCGTAGCTTCCCTAAAACCAAATGGTAAATATATAAAATAAGAAAAGAAAAATATTTTGTTCTACCAATCTTTCTTGCAGTTCACCTAGTTGTCCAACCATAATTAGCAATGTGGCAATTTCTTTTTAGTTATTTTTGAGTTTCTTCTATGGACAATGATTAGGTTTAGCATCCATGCAACCCTCGTCTTTTACATAGTAAGATATAAAAATAAAAATTCATTTTTTTAAAAAAATTAATTGTCAAGTGACAATTTTTAATTATTCAACTAGGTGAATTGTATAAAAATGGATGCAACTTGAGATGCACTAAATTAAAGTATTTTTCTTCTTCTAATTTGTGATTGAGGTTGTTGAAAACAACAAGTGATATCAGAGCTTTAAGTTCGAAGTTTCTTGAATTTCTGAGTATGCTATGTGGTTGCAGCATTGTCTGAGCTTCCACATCAGAAAAGAATTCTTGAAACAGGTTGCGGTATTTGTGAATAGTGTGAGTTGTTCACTATTTGCTGTTTTGCTAGAAAGAGGAGCAGATATGTCAAGTTTTATGAGTTCAGTAAGGTTTGATGTGGAGAAATTTGATGGAAGGGTCAACTTTGGCTTGTGGCAAGTGCGAGTCAGGGATGTGCTAATACAATATGGGTTACACAAGTGCAAATTAAGTGGTGATGGTGTTTTAGTGCAGTTTCAGAGTAATTCCAGCAGAGGTTCAAAGAAGAGAGTCTTCGAGCAAAAGATAGGCTGTTGGGAATGTGGACAGTCTGAGCACATGAAAAATAGAGCAGGTTCGTCAAAGGGCTCTAAATCGGATGCTGACGTTGTCTTTCTTGCCAGGGGAGATGGTGACTTCCTTTGAAGAAGACGGAAATCATCCTCGTGGTATGTCCACTTTACCATGATAGAGGATGTGATGTTAGCGGTTCCACAAGTTTGCACACGAGTATTGACTTGGCGGTTATGCAAGGTGTGTGGTGGAAGTTATGTCAATGACCGAAAAACTTCCATGTGAGCCAAGTAAGTGGAAGTTTCATCATAAATATAAGTAAGGTTTATTGACATGTGACGAAAAAAGGAAAATCTTTGAAGGTGGTATTCCAAGTGGTCTACTTTTTATGGTGGAGTAGGTTATAGTTCTCTAAGATGAGAATTATGATTGTTTGTGAAGACAATGGAGGTGTGTTATTGTAATTGAGATCAGGAGAGAGAATTATTCCATATGATTGTAACAATTTTTCACATAGTGGATTTTTTATTGTTCGTGTTTTTCTCCGAGTTGGGAGTTTTTCACGTTAATTCTTGTGTTTCCCGATTTATTATTTTCTTTTAATTTCTCTGTTATTTTCTGTTTTTTCTTGCGATATAAGTGGGAGATTTTTCTCAACAGAAGTGAATTGTAAAAGGATGGGTGAAGTAAATGACGTATCTAACTATTATTTATTTGAAAGAAAAATATAATGAAGGTATTCTTAGTAAGAAAATATAATGGAAAAAAGATAGAGCCAAAAGTGTAACTGAATATATATACTCCACATACATACATTCAGCAACTGGACAGCGTAAATATGCCCCCCACCAGAGATATAAGCACGTAATCCAATATAGCGTCGAAGTGTCATTTCTGCGAGGGTACATGAACAGTAATCGAAACATTCTCATCCTCAAAGGGGAGTTAAGCATTGATAAAAGGAATCAGCATCATGAACAGTTAAGAATTTGGAGTTTTTTGGTACCAAAAGTGATGGAACGATTAGTAATTAGAAAAAAAAAGGTATAGAGAGAAAATAAAGATGGCAAGGGCCTCTGATGTATATGAAATTTTGTACTAACAAAAGCTACCCATTATTCGAGAAACCCCTTCGAAGTGTTACTTTCACGATGTGTAAAAAGACATGAAGGAAGAGAAGAGGGAGCAGAAAGGCCACACCCACTACCATCCATTACTACTGTTCTGACTCGCACTGTTCATTCTAAAATATGCATAATTGGGCTGCATGGGTCACTTATTTTGGCTTTCCCTCCCTCCCAAATATGTGCAACTCTTTCACTGTTTTACATAATAATGCTCACTATTGTCTACTTTATAACACTCGACTCTCGACTTGCGCAGATGCGGTAACCCCTGATATTTTCTGAAACAAGTCGAAGGAAGCTGAATTTGGGGTGTATTAAGAAGCCTATCTAATGGAGTCTGAGAACGATTGTACAGAAGAACGACAAGAACCAGAACTAAAAGGCCTACAAGATGAAGACGAAGAAGAATGCTGGGAAGGAGAAAGGCTGCGCAGGAGAATTTCCAGTCACCCCTTGTACGGCCTGTTGGTTGAGACTCACCTCAACTGTTTGAAGGTGAGTTTTAATTATGTGCTTCATCTAATTATGTTGGAAAAAACTTGGATACTGGCACAATTTTTTCCCTTAAAAAATGACTTTTTTTTTAATAAAGAAAAGGTGGAGTATGGGAATATGTGCAACCTAGACTGCACCTAATCACTTCCCAATTATGTATAGATGTATTTGTTCAAGGCAACTATACACATGTCCTACTAGCTAGAGCTTTCGGCTCCCTTAAGCAGCCGTTTGTTTTTTAGAAATGTAGATAACCAAAATCTTTAAATATCTGGAATTATAGATGTCAAAATTACAGATATCCGACATTTTTAGATAATAATGTTTATTTTGTATGAAATTTTTTATAAACATCTGAGAATATTTGGATTACTATATATAATTGTTTCGTAGAATTTCTACTCAGAAATATATTGAATTTACAAAATGTTTCAAGAACCCTCACGACTATTCATTAATGTATAATTAATTTAATATAATTTAAATTTATATAACATGTATTTTTTTATTAATTTGATTTTTTAAATTAATATTATATTATTTTTTATATGTTATTTTTTTCAATAAAATAATATATATTAATTAAATCTTTTATAAAATAATATAAATTTACATTTAAATTTGAATATCTTTCTTAATAACATAAAACAACTTAGCTCAGAAAATAAATAAGTAAGTACTACATAAATTATAGTTAAGGAATTAAGTTTGAATACATATCCTTTTTTGAATTTGTTATTACAATTTTGAATATATTATTACAGGAAGTTTAAATAGTTTTTTCAATATATATATATAGGAAAATTTTCACCGATAGAAAAAATATCAAACTATTTATAGAAAATAGCAAAAAAAAAAAAAACACTGATACACATTGATAGATTTCTATCAACATCTATCAGTGGTAAATTTCTATCATTTTTATCATTGATAGACTCTGATAGAAGACTTCTATCCGCATCTATCACACCTATCTAAAAATTTTGCTATTTTGTGTAAATAGTTTTCCTTATTTTTTTATTTTTAAAAATTCACATATATATATAGAGATAGAATCAATTACCGTTTTACTCCTGTAGTTACATCTAACTCCTTAAGTACCACTAATTCCTCTAATTAACAAACAATCTATAGTCCAACTATAAACTAACCCCTTTCGGGCCAGAGGAGGAGACCTCGTTGTTCAAGACCTATAATTAGCCTTTAAGGGAGCAATCATCTATTTACCCTAAAGAAGGAAAAGAGTAAATTTCATCTAATGAAGATATGTTCCATCTAATGAAGATGTGTTCCTAGCTCCCTACTCAGACAAATCTCCAAAATGGTAGGCTTATTAAGTCAGCGATCTGGCCACTCTCACCCATACAGATCAAAAGATTGCCCTCATAGGCAGGAGTTCATATATCACTCAGGATTAAGGTCTAGTAACCTATGGTCATCCTATGAAATGTCAATTTCTTCAATTAAGAATATAATAAAGAGAAATTAAACATTTCGCGGTCTAGTCTTATACAAACTCTTTGCATAGGATACCCTCACTCACATGGTTTCACATGAATGACTAGGATCATATATTTTGTAACACTTTACAACATTTGTAACAATTACAAAGTGATTCATATCCATAGTGTTACCAGAATAAGGTTCTCTTATACTATAGACCTTTTAGGTTATTACTTAAACATGATCCACTTGTATGCTAACCACATACATGTTTAAGTTTACATAGAACTTAGTTTATTGGATTTGAGTTAATGCAAACATAATCAAACAAAATAACTCTTTATTTTATTGAATACATAATTTGTATTTATAAAATATTACAAACTACAAGAATCCTAGAGATTTAGGACACCAGTCCCAACATAATCAAAACTAAGAACCACATGCTTGACTTGTTTTTACATAAAGCCATTCACAATGCTATAAAATATATATGACATTAAAAACATACTTTTCACTCAATAGCTTAACCTTTAAAGGCTAAAAAACTCATCTAAACGAGAGTTATCAATAAGACTTTCCTTTTTGAAATTCGGATCCTTATTAAGGTTTTTTTGGTTGTGTTGTCGGAAACGTAGTTAATTTTGCACATTTTTGTCACATTTATTGAGAGAACAAATTTGCCCATGTTATTGCAACTTTGGCATTGTCTCAAGGTTATTATTTGATCTAGAAAAATATCTTTCTAGATAGTATTCTTTCCCTCCGGGAGGAGTCCTAAAAGTAGTTGGTTGTGATTTTTGTTGTTTTTTTGTTCTTGCCAAATAAAATATTGGAGCAAAAATTGACCTCTTTCATGGAGTTAGAGACCTTCAATAAACCAAAATGGAAAGAAGGCGCATGAGCTGGAGCTCGAACTTGATTCTAGAAGGGCTTCGGGTACTCAAACCATTGATGCAATAGAGAACACTATTCTCTTTTCATCGTTTTTCAAAAATAATATTAATTATCAAAAATTGAAGCATATATACATAGCTCGTGCGGAGGTGAGTGTGTATGTGTGCGTGAACCCGAAGGTAACACGTATGAGAATTAAAACTTTATATATGATATATTCAGGTTGGAGGTATAGGTGAATTGGAAAGAGGCTACTTAGCTACGGATTTGATCAAACAGCAGGATAACAAGATCAGGTGCTTCAACCCGCTTAACCAATCAGAGCTAGATCGCTTCATGGTATATGCACCTCCATCATACTAATAATATATAGTAACTACTTATGGCATATATGATGACATGAATTCTTATCACACGCGTACACTTGGGTGCACATGCCAATTCTAATGCGTTGAAGCTAAGCTAGTTAGAATTATTTATGAAGAATAATTTTGCAATTTCAATATATTAACGCCCTAACATTAATTATATGCATTATTCAATGACATCTTTTATTTAGTAAAATTAGCTGAAAGATAATAGAACTTAATGAGCTGATTGTGAATATAATTGAACTATTTAGTGATTGAGGTTTGTGGCGGTACATGTCCTAATTTATAGTTATAGTTCAGTAAAAAAATTTAGAATTTTGGGGTTAAGTTAATTGGTTGAGTGTGCGCCTACAGATTTAGTTTAGGCGGAATGGAAAGGAAATGTTCTGTTTTATCTCCTCTCCTTTCTCCCTAGGTTGGGACATGATAACTTTTCAGAACGTGAGTATATCATGTGCAGGAAACCTATTGCTTTGCATTGAGCAAGCTGAAAGAAGCAATGGAGGAATCTCAGTTAAAATCAACGGCATTCATAAACAGCATGCACTGGCAATTAAGGGAGCTCACGGCCACCGGTGCGGCAGCGGCAGCCAAGAAACCCACCACCTCGTCTTCTAATGACACAAACTGAAGCCAAGCAAAAGTAGAAAATATGATGGGCGATATGGGAGTTGTTCTCTAACCTACTTACGGAGTACGGACTAAGGTCTTTCGCACGGATATGTAATAACAGCTGCAATATTATTAGCTTGTGTTTTCGACATTAGGTAGGGCAATTCTGTTTGGCTGCGTATCAATATAATATAGTAATGATTGAGAATAATATATATCGATCTATAAGAGAGACTCATCCAAATTTATTGATGTCAATCCCACCAATGAAAATCTGCATAATTATTACCGTTATTCTACTACTACAATTAATTGATCGTGGTTCTTTCCCTATCATTAATTTTTTCTTTAGTTCAACATCTATTTTAGTCCTTAAAATGTTTAAATACATATTACCATTTCAAATCATTTACAAATTTACACATGTCTTAAATTAAATGAGGTTCATTTATTTATTTTTGATGCTATTCAAAAATTATATCTGAATGCATGCTATGTGGTTTGAAGCTCTGATTTTCGTTGTTTTTAAATTTTGCTTTTTATTGTACTAAAAAAAATGTGAGGAAGAACAAATTAAAAATTTCAAATAACGACAAGTATGAAATTATGATCGTTATTTGATCAAGTAAGACTTAAAGTTAAATTGGGCTATCAATTGGGTCCAAGATCAAATACGCTCAAATAAACTCATGGGTCAACAAGAGGAATAGTATTTGAAAATTATGACATTAAACTAAAGAAAAAAACTAAAAGTATTGCAATTTTATATCATTGTCAAAAAGAATTGGAAACAATAACAAAGTTTTAAAAACTAATTTTTTTATACCACTATTTTTAAAAAAATTGGTTGGTTTAGAAAATTGGTTGGTTTAGTGGTAGATTTGAATAGAAGATAAAAATTGCCATACGAAATAATTGTTAAGTCCATCAAATAGATTAAAATTAACATTTTTTTGAGTAAAACTTTTTATGACTTAGTCAAGTTTATGGATAAATTTTGATTTTTTCCCCTCTTTTCCCCTCTTTTTTCAACTTTTTTTTTAAATTTTATTATTATTTAAATTAATGTTAACAAAACTTCATTAGATAATAAGCCTTACCCAAAGGGCAACCGGAGATCTCCATAATAACGAGAGACATAGCCCACCCTGCTAACGAATGAGCAACCGAATTGTCGGCGAGAAACAAATTTAAACCCCTTAATATATATTATAATTCAATTTTGAATATTTAATTTTAACCTTAATCAATTAAAAATCTTGATAATTGTAAAGTCACCTAAATATTTTAAAAGTTAAGAATATGAAAAGGCTCGAGCAGTTAATTAGCTTGCAACTAGCGTAGGAACAAATAAAGCACTTTTAGTATTAGATTATAAAAAATAATCATGCGATTAAATTGATTAAAACTTCTCGTTTTATATCATGTAGAAAATGATCTTTTTATGCCAGAAAGCAATTTGGTTTAAGAGTCCAAAGACTTTTAAGTTTTTGCATCTTGCCCTAGTTAACAAAAAAGTCTTTTTTGTTATTAGTTTTCCTTAGTTGCAATATAGGAGTAACATACTTCCTATTCCTCGTTTAGGAGAGGGATCTTTGAGGGTTTTTCAATCAGGGTTTTCATTAATTTTCGAATCATAGCAACATATAGGGAGATTCATGATCGACCTTATATATATCATAGTCTCACAATTAAAATGGGTAGGGGTGTGGATGAATAATGGTCTCAGATTGTATATGGCTTGGGCAATGGCATGTCTTTAACCAAACCGCAAAGCAAAGTGTTATCTGGAATGTTGTATTCATCTCTGAGGGAGCGAGCGGGTGAAAGAACACTAAAGTACAGTTGTTGTCCCAAGTAACGATTTTCTGTCAACTCAGACCTCAAGTTCCACATTCCAGCATTGTCTAAAGTAAGAAGAATAGCTGCCCACGATTTAGGAAATACTTGGATTGTATGCCTGCTCACGGCGTCTAGAAGATTGTAATTCTTTCGTTTCTCTGGAGTCCATCTCCCCGGCTCAATGCTGTGTGAAACGTCGATAAAGAATTCATTAGCCGCATGTAGAAAATATACATATGCATTTATATGTTTTAATTATTTATGGTCATTGATACTTACGCAACAGCAAAGAAGGAGTAGCCATCCAAATGCCATGACTGGAGGCTCTTCTCGTGGTTCTCAAATATAATCTCTACGAAGTTGCGAAAGGTTGCATTAACGACATTAGGAGCAATAGTCACAGTGTTTCCATCTTTTGCCAATCCTTCGTCAGAAATGGTATCATACTTGAAGACCTTATCCGCGACTTCGAAGAATTCTGCAAGCTTCAATGGAGTTTCAGGGTCAACATGAGAGACTCCATTGATGGCATATCTCAGCTTACCATCAACCTTAGTGGCGGAATTGACTATCTTGATGGTGCGAGTAATGTTAATGGAACCATAGTGATACGAGCCTTGAGGATTAGGCCTAGCAGCATTGGCAGTAAGGTTCCAACGAAAGGTACGAAATTGATTTAGGGACCAAGTCCAACCCATCGGTGCCTCAGGAATTTCATGAGAGACAGGGCCCTTTCCATTGGTGTATCGAACAATGCCTTTACCAACAAGAATGTTCTTAGTGAATCGAGTAGATGCAACCATATAATAGTCTTTAGGGTCTTGGTCGGCTGTGACTAACACTGAAAAACATTGTCCCACATGGACATCAAGTGATTGGTAAACATTTTGGACAGTATGAGAGCCTTCCATCTCTACCAACTTCATGGTGTGGCCTTGGATCCTAAAGTTAAGAGATGTTTTTAGTCCAACGTTGCAAATTCGATACTTGTAAGTCTTCCCAGGCTTCATGGTGAAGAGTGGCTCATCAGTTCCATCACCCTTTGCAACCTTTCCGTTAATTAGGACCCCATCGGGTCTAGCAATGGAGCGACCACTGTCCAAGAACTTCTTAAGAGTGGAATGACTCTTGGTGTACCAGTCACCAATAAGCACTGTGTAATCATCTTCAGGATCAGCATAAGGAACAGGAATGAGTAAGCGACTATTTATTCGAAGGCCGCCAAAAGCTCCTCCAGCTCTGTGCATGGCAGTTGATGGGTAGTAGAAGAAGCTTCCAATTTGGTCCTTAACTTGGAAATGATAGGTAAAGTTTGTCCCTGGTGGGATTGGGCAATTGGTTCCAAGTAGCCCATCCTGCCACGAGTTCTTTCTATGTTGAACACCGCTCCTGCAATCCCAATTTCAGTTTCTTTTTATTAATCCATTAATGAAGAGTAAATGTATTAATAATTATGTGCATGTAGATGTAAATATAAATATAATTACTATACCAATGTAGAAGGAAGGGTTCATCGAGATTATTGAAGACATTGATGACTAGGTTATTGTTGGACGTGGAGTTAATATTAGGTCCGGGAAATTGACCGTTGATGAGAATGCCTTGTTGGGGAACACCCAAAGGAGAGATGGTGCCATAAGTGACATTCCACGTGAAGAAGAAATAAGGATCTTCACCCCGAACAGTTGACATTGCTGCAACTGAGAGGAGGCATAGCAACAAGGTAAACGTCAACCTAGCCATCTGTATCTCTCCCCCTTCTCTTTTGATCTTTTTGTCAAGTCACTGCTCCTTTTTCCAGAGCAGGTTTTTACCCTCAAAATCTCCCCAATATTTCAAGAAGATGGGTTGTTATCCCGTTCCCCAATGGCTAACCCTTCGATTCCTTCATTTATATACACGTTTAGGGTCAACTTCTCAACCATTCAAACTCCTAGTTTTTCTCTAACTACTTTTTTTTGCCTTGCATATTCCCCTAAAAATAATGGTCACATCCCTCTCAAACTCCAATCAAATATTTACTTAAATTAGAGGTTGATTCTCCATAAAATGCTGAGTCGAAAACACGTCTACCATATATTTTACTATACTGGGTCTTGCCTTCAAGTTGCAAATTATTTTAATCTTTCGGATAAATTCTATATGATTAATTTAGACGAGTGAATAATTCTCGCCCGGTTTAGAACATTTGGTTTCTGTTGTTTATTTTATAAATTCAAGCTTTCCGTCCATTTGTTTCTTGATGATTTGTATACTATATTTGACAAATGTTAAATTTATAAACTAATTAGAAGTTTTCAAAGGTTATTTTTGTTTTTGGATTCAAATCTTTCATTGAGTAAGACGAAACCCATTTTATAAAAATTACAAGGAAACAAACTTTTTTTTTTTTTTTTTTTTTTTTTTTTGAAAATTACACGGAAACAAACTTTATTTAAACTACTAAAAACAAAAAAAAACCAATACTCCTTTAATAACCAAGTTTGTTTTGTTTTTGGATTCAAATATTTCATATTGAGAAAGGCGAAACTCATTTTATAGAAACTTCAGGGAAATAAACTTTATTTTAAACTAAAAAAAAAAACCAATAACCATTTGATTTTAAATTTTTAGCTTTTGAAAATTAAGTTTATAAACATTTTTTTCCTCTCGTAATTTTCTATATTTTGTTATATCAACTTTCAAAGTGTTGAAAAAAAAAAAAGAAAGATTTTAAACTTTATTTTTGTTTTTAAAATTTGACTAGAAATTCAAGTGTATATTTAATAAAAGGTGAATTTCATGAGAAATTGAGATGAACAAGCATACATTTAAAAAAAACAAAATTGTTATGGCCCAAATGACTATAAAATGAGACCTCAAAGTATCAAAATTTAAAATGTTTTGTACCCAAATTTATCCCAATGACCAATTAACGTCCCGTCCAGTATAGAGTATAAAAATTGGTAAAGATGCTTCACAATCCCGACCGAGTATTATTGTGTCATTTAAATTTGCGACAAGTTCATACAATAAGCTACTGATGTTCAACTACGGGTAAAAATTTAGAAAAATTGTAATGAGTGGCAATATTATGGTTAAATTAGAAAATGTAGTACATTGGATTTGGGGTTTGGGGTTTGGGGTTTTGGGGTTGGGGGTTCAAGTTTGGGGTGGAGGGTTCCGGGTTTGGGGTTTCAGGGTTTCAGGTTTTAAGGTGTCACACCCTGCTCCAGATTACCCTTTTGAACCTAGGACGAGATGTGACGACGATAGACTCTAAGCGTGCAAAGGAGCCCATCGTCAAAATTCTCTTTAGACATACATGCTACCATAAAAAATTCTCTTTAACCTCAAACTTAAACTTAGATTTAATACATCACTTACACATTTCGATAATTACACAACTATTAAAACACTATACTTGACCACAAATTGCAACAAATTGATGAGTTGGGTAGTAGCTTTTTATCATCTAATCTCTCTTGAAACTCAAGAGCAACTCGGTGGGAAAAAATAATTTGAAAAGGTTGAGTTCAAAATGCCTAGCGAATTTAATATTTAAAATAACTTTAATAAAATTTTCTTAAAAACATATAAAAGGAACTCATAACAAATCCCTTAAGAATTCGAGATCATTAAGCATTAGAAAATTCATAAATATTCTCTTGTAATCATGAACCTAAAACTTGTAAAATCTTCACTAAACTGGTACTCCAACTTAATTATATTGGCGTAGATCAATACACACAATCAACTTTTTCCTTCCATGCACGTAGGTCGACATTTACACGGTATCATTTACAGTTTAGGGTTTAGG